>JAIWYQ010000001.1:0-2400000 GCA_022818035.1 Armillaria solidipes | reverse complement strand
CCATCCAGTCGAGCCTTAAGGTTCGCTGTTTCGACGGGTATCGCTGTGGTGGGCGATTTTTCGTCTGATGCTTTCGCCGGTTGGGTTTCCCCGCGTGGGCTACTTGCTCGACGGTTAGCCTCTAATGCTGAATCGACACAGCAGGCGTCGGTGGGGCTCTCTGCCCCGTGCCCAGCGGAGTCGGCCGCCTTTGCTTGTGCCCTGGCAGGCGATCTGTTGTTAGATCCTTTGAGGATTTCGTCGTTGTCGTTGCACTCTTCGACGGCGAGTGCGGCGTATCGGTTTTGTGATTCTGGAACTGGTTTGCTAGTCGTGCTAGAGACGTTAAAAGCGGGGGCCCGAAGGCGAGGTATATTTGAATGCGCGATAGATAAAACATGGTTACTAAGTAAAAGAGAATCAGTCCGGCCAACAGAAGACAAGCGCACACCAGTAGATAAGTCCTTGGCGATCGTAGGGGAATCGGACCCTAGACCGCCGTCTCTTTTACCTCTTCGATCTTCGTCGAAGAGGCGTCCTTCTCCTTCGTCTGCTCCTGCTCGGCTGTAATTACCGAGCGAATGTCCTTGAAATCCCGCTTCTTGGGGCAATCCTTACTCATGTGCCCTTTCTCGTGGCACCGGAAACACTTCCCTTCCCTCATCAATCTTGTCACGTCGATATTCATCGGCTCTCCTGCTCCTTTGTACGTTGTCTGCTTGATCGTGTGCCACCGGCCTTGGCCGTCACGGGGGGCGGTACTATTCGTCGGCTTGGCCGACGACGAACTTGTCGCGCCACCTGCAGGCTTGTTGCTGCTGGTGGCGGTAGTGTTCGTCCCCTTCTGGCGCGGTCCCCATTGCATGGCGATGTTCTGATCGAATGCGTACTGCTTTTGCCGTTCCTCGTACATGCCACAGATTCGTGCCTTCCAGGCGTCGTAGTTCTGCGGGACGTTCTCCCCTTGGTTGTAGATGACGTTGGTATACGAGTGGGGTACACCGAGCCGGACTGCTCGTACCATGAGGTCGCGGGGTCCGGTTTCGTTGCGTCGATTGGCCTGGAGTGCCTCCTCTTCCAGTTCCTGGAAGTACTTGGTGGCCGGTCCCGTACCCATTCGTAGCTCGAACATCTTTCGTTCGTGGACTTCCTCGACGGCGGGATCCCGGAATTGGGTGGTGACGGTATTGACGAAGTCGGTCCACGAGGGATATCGGAAGCGGGGGTAGACCTGGTCCACGCTGGAAGCGGACCAGTACTCCATGCGCTTGTGGACCCACCAAGTCTTGGCGGCGCCGTCGAAGAGGGAGGTGGCGAATGGGATCATGTGGGATGGGAGTATGAAATAGCTGGCATGTGCTTCGAAATACATCATGCAGTCGCCAAAGAATCTTTCCAAGTCCACGTGCTCCCCAGTGAACATCTTCGGGACCTGGATCATCATAGGTCGGGTGTTGAGGAAGGGGGCGGTCGCCTCTGCTTCACCAACCGGTTGGGGAAGAGGATCTGGTCGTCCTCGGTCTTTCGGGGGGCGTGGTACTGAGTACCGATCGCTGCGTTTCCAAAGAGGACGGTAGGGGTCTGGTGGCATTGGAGGTTCTAAGGGCCTCCCTCGATCAGGCGTCTTCCCCTTGTTGGCTGGTCGGAGGGGGAAGCCCCACTGAGTAGCGTGGTCCCGCTGTTCCATCTCGGCATCGTGGAGTTTTTTCTCAAGCTCCGCGATGCGTTGGAGCTTGGTGGCGGCGACTTGTTCCGCAAGTCGTCGCTGTTCGGCCTCTTGGGCGTTGCTGGCTTCTCCACCGTCTCCGTTCCCGCCGTATAGGCGAGAAGTTCGTGGGCCGTGGTATTGCCCGTGCTGTCGTATATGGTGGGGCGGGGAGTCGGGCAGCGGGAAGGGATATGTGGGCAGGTCGTAGGTGGGGGTGTAGTTGTTGTATTCGTATTCGTATTCATAATTGTCGTCGTCCTCCCATCCGAACGTTGCCTCGTCGTGATGGAAGGTGTCGAACTCAGACGGTTCCGTCCAAGTCGGGGCGATCTCCTTCTGCCAGTGATAGGGCGAGAAGGGCGTCGGTGAGGGCTGTCTGTTCCGCCTCGGTTCGTGGTCGCGCGTCTCGTACTCTGTCCCCAGCTGACGGGGACCAGTCGGTCCGGTGGCGGTTGTGGAAGAGACGGGCCTGTATGGCCGCGTCTCTCCCGGTTCGGGGGAGTGGGTCTCCTCTGGTGACGGCGAGGTAGTATCCCATTGGGACTCGTACCTCGGGTCCTTCTGTCCTGCTTCTGTGTTCGATGTCGACACGTCGGATCTCCCAGGCGTGGGAGCGGAAGGGACCCATGTAGGCTCGATCAATGGCGTCGAGACTGGGCCACTCGTAGTCTGCGCCGTTGGGGTTGAAGGGGTCGTCGCCCTCTCGTTCGGGGACGGGCTCGTTTCCTCCATACTCGGAGGAGTCGGAGTCGCTGTCGGAGTCGGGGAGGGGGCATTGGTGGGGGGTGTCTTGACGGTTGATGAATGACGCGGTATGGAGGGTTCCGGGACGGGGATGGTAAATCCGAACCTGCTCGCTGGTCTCGGGCGAGGGGTGGCGAGTGATTGGGGCGCTGTTACGGGTTTCGGGGTCCAGCGCCCTTGTCGCTGACTCGGGGGAGTCTGGAATCGTGATGAGGGGGAGGTCGGGGGTAGGGGAACGGAACCGATCCCGTAGGTACCGACCGTAGTCCTCGGCCGCCGGATTGTAGGCGGGAGGGGGGTTCTTGGAACATTTGACGGTCCTGGGGTCGCGTTCCGGGGTGCGTGCTCGTCAGATGAGCGACGGGTGTACGAGATTCGTTGGCGGGGTTGACGGGGTGGTTCCGGCTCCACTCGTTCCACGAGTGGTCCGGGTTGGACGTAGGGAAGGACATATTGACGGGGAAGGGTCGGGGTGCGGCGTCGTTGGATCTGGAAAATTCGCTCGATTCGTTCTATATTGGCGAGAACGAGGAGCGTGACTAGGAGGCTGAGGAGGCAAGCTCCTCCGATTGCGCTGACGATGGAAATGGAGAGGTTGTCGGGGGTCATGGGTCTTTCGTCTCGCGGCTGGCGGTGAGAGAAAGAGAGGAAGATTCGAACTAATTGTTAGGCTTTGCCTAACACGTGACCAATGAAAGACGTTGCGTAATACCAGAGCTGTCTCGCGTTCGGACAATCACTCTGTATCGGCTAGTCTCGCGTGGTGCTTGTGCTGAGTAGGTAAAGCAAGGTAAACTTTAGTTCGAATCTAGGGAATACATAGAGAGAACTATGCTACTTATATACTGAAGTCCGAACGCTATATTTAGTTTATGGATACGTGTCGAGCGTTCGGTTGTCGTTCGTGAAACAATGAAAACAATAGGGAAGGCGAGCGATAGTCGCGAGCCGTAGTACAAATGCTGAGGTCGCCCGATGGAGTCGTGGCGACCGGTCCGATGTCCGTTGATGGTCGAGTAAGCGCCGTGATAAGATAGGCGCTGACGAGATAAGATAAGAAAAATGGAAAAATCGTAACAAAGCCAGCGACTCAGTACTTCCAGGAACTGGAGACTAAAGCTGACCAAGCAGGCCGGTGACATGAAGAGGATGCCCGCAGACCAATGGTACGCGCCATCCGCACTGGAGTCCCCGACTCCTACACAAATGCCATCGCCAACTACGGGCGCGACGTCCCGGTCAACTATCCAGAATGGAAGGCCCGGATCCTCGTCATGTATGAGGAGCGACAAAAGAAGATCGCATTCGACGCAACGCATGGAGGATCGAAGACGGGAGGGTACGCTAGCAGCCGACCCGCCACTACCGCCACCAGCTACGCCAAGGTAGCAGGTGGCGCGACAAGTTCGACGATGGCCAAGCCGACGAGCAGTGGGGGAGACAAGGCCAGTCGCGATGCAGGGATGGGTAAGTGGGTTGCAAGACCAGATGTAGTATTCGGCGGGCAAGGCCAGCCAATGGACATTAGCGAGATGAGGAGGAAAGGAATGTGCTTCCGATGTGGTAAGCATGGACACATGGGGCGGGACTGCCCAGACAAGAAGAAGTTCACAGATATACGGTCGGTACAAGTTACCAAGCCGTTGAGTGAAGCGATGAAGATTGAGGAGGTGAAGGAGGAAAAAGCGGCGGCGGTCTAGGGCTCGATTCCCCTAGTACCGCCAAGGACTTACCTACTGGTGTGCGCCCATCTTCTGCTGGTCGGACTAATTCTTTTTTACATAGTACGCATGACATCTTACCTATGCATTTGAATATACCCTGCCCCCCCACTTTGGGAGCGGTACCTTTTACTTCTACCAGCATGACCCGAACCCCAGTACCAGAATCGACAAACCGATACGCCCTTCTCGACATCAAAGGACATGACACCGATGACAATGACGACAACGCCAATATCGATACCGACCTCTGCCCCCGGGATGATGGGCGCACTACAGGTGATGCTGCAGCCGTTACAGGAGATGCAAGTAGACGGGGCCCATACGCGATTGAAGGGCAAGTGCCCTTGTCGCAGGGTCTAATGTCGAAAGTGATCAGCCCACCATCGTTAGGACCAGTCCGGGTAACCCTCAAAGGACCATCACAGTCGCCTGCCAGGGCACAAGAAAAGGCGACCTCGATCAACGCCTCGTCACGACTTAGTCGGGCGAAGCAAGAGGCTGCTGGGCACGGGGCAGAGAGCCCCATCAACAAGAAGACCAAGGACGACGCCTCCGACTTAGAGGCTAAGCGTCGAGCAAGTAGCCTATGCGGGGAGACCCAACCGGCGAAAGCAAACGACGATAAACCACCCACCATAGTGGTACCTGCCTCAATGACGAGCCTGCCTTGTCAGGGTGGGATGATGACGCCCCAACAGCGACCATCCCCTTGTTTGCGACCCAGAAAAGGTATGAAGGTGATGACATCGCAGAGCCCCAGGGCAGCAGGAGGAACTGGATGTCCACGCTCGACGCTCTCAGCAACTCCCGTCGTTCCTGCGCGAGCTCTCGCCGATAGGGACGATGCCTCGGTCCGGACGAGCCCCTTGCTTCAGTGCATCGAGCCCCATGACCAGTGACTGGGTTTGAACCTCCACTCGCCAATACCTCCGGGCAATGGCAACGAAGAGTGCCCACTGAAGAACGTCAGTGATGCCAACACCACGACGAGCAAAGCCACAGGACAGGAAGCAGCTAGCGCCCAGGCTGTAGAAAGGGGGCACAGTCCAACAGTAACTATGATAGAAGTTCCCGATGAGGAAAACGATACTGCTTACCAGATTTGGCTAGCAAAAGAAACGACACCAGCGATAGAGATCGTACTCAACCCGCGAGCCCCTCCCCAAGCTGAGGGTCGCGTCTCTATTCCCTACGACGACGACTACCCACGAGTTCCTCGCACAGTCAACGAAGCCTCCCGAGCCCCTCCCAAGGCTGAGGGTCGGTGGATGAAGCCTTTCCAAGTAGATTGGACGCTACGCGCAGTCTGCGAGGCACGAAACGACAACGCTGCTCGCGCCGCCCTCTTTGTGTGGACACATAAAGACTGCCTCGCCAAACTCACCAACGAACTCCTCACCTCATTACAGCTGGGGGGAGAAGTCGCACATGAACAGCTGTACGAGCTCTGCGAACCTGTATGCTACATATGACGAACCCGATCCAGCGAAAGGGACCTCACACTCGACATCCAGCTGGTCCCTTGTACGGGAACGAAGACTCTCCTAACGAGAGGGTTGCTTGATAGCGGTTGCACCGGCAGTGCGATAAACCGAGCTTTTGTACAGAAGCATGACCTCGACACCATCAAGGCCATCGTACCAATCCCCATCTACAACGCCGACGGGACCCACAACTCAGCGGGAGATATCACGGAATTCGTAGAATTCTGGATGACAATTGGAGATCACAGCGAGCGCATCGACCTTGCTGTAACAGATCTCGGCAAAACCGACTTGTACCTCAGGTTTGACTGGCTTAAATGCCACAACCCCGTAGTCAACTGGAAAACGGGATCAATTGTATTCGGACACTGCCATTGCGTCAACAACCCGTTCCCACTCCCCGACCACAACGAACACGACCGATGGGATGAAGAGCTTGAGGAAGGCGACAGCATCCTCACCGTCAACATGGAGGAAGAGTTAGTCATCTGCGCCACCCACCACACCAATGACCTCGCCGCGGCAGCCAACGTGGAGAAACCGAAACTCACCTTTGAACAGATGGTCCCTGAGCATTACCGCTCGTACCGCGACTTGTTCTCGAAGGAGAACTTCGACGATGATGAGCCTCCAGGCTCTGTACGCTCAGAATTCGCGGATTTTAAGCACTAATTGCCGCTCCTGTCCACCCAGCGGACTTTCAGTAAACCAAAGATTGCACACAAGTTCATACTACTTTCATGCTACGGCAACGACTCCTCACACGCTTTGTTATCCATCTCATCTGGTTACGCATCATAATTGCCGTGTTCCATCACGGCAAGGCACCTTCGATCACAAATCATCCTAAAACGGAACTACCGTATCACTTCTCATAGCCTCATGGACGCGTCAATCAATCACTTAATGAAATGACGTGATTGCCGCGGCCACTCATCCATCCACGATATTTCGAGCACACGGCCACTACAGACCGCGTTTTACTAAGGCTGTTACTTCGCCAAGACTTGGAGAAGACGTAGACCCAAGTGTGCACCTCAGTACAAAAGACATACCTCCCCAGTCCGCAGCTAAAACAGCACCTCACGATCTGTTCATCGCTCCAAGAAACCATACGGTTTTGTCCATACACGGCAACGTCGACAAGTTGCTGTTACTTTCGAAGCCAAGAAACCATATGTTTGCTACGAAATCTACTAAGCCACGGCCTTGCAGCCTGACTAAGTCGCGCATACTTACTCTATTTATAATTTCGTACTTGTAGTATAAAAACTAGCTAGAAAACGTCGTTTAGCGTTAGCTTACCTCGAGCCTACCGTTAACTTACCCCTACGCATCGAGTCTACACCACACATCGAGTCTACGCTACGTTTATTACCGTTTCACGGCAATATACCGTTTACCCCAGCATATTCTCGAGTGCACGTCAGTTCTTAAGCTCACCAGAGTTATTCCACGGTTTTTTACTGTGAAGGGTCGTTTGACACTCGCTCTTCGCTCTTGACACTATTGGTACACGCTCATATTGTGCCAATACGTGATTGCCGCGCCATACCTCGCCCACGTTTATCTTTTATCGGCCGTTATCGTTTCAACTTCACCAGCATAGGATCTTTTCACGTTTTCGCTTTCGCCATCGTATCGTCGCCCACTTGGGTAGTCTCCGAGCAGACTTAGGATCGTTTTCGCACCAGTATAGGACCAGTTTCAGCATAGTTTTCGTATAGGACAGTCCCCCGAGTGGACTTGAAGGTTAGTTTTGACATAGGATAGGATCGCTTCAGCACAAGACCAGTTTTCGACATCAACATCAGTATTTCCGTATCGTTTAGGATCAGTACCCCACCACCGCCAGTATATTTCCGTTCTCGCCCTCAGTACCATCGCCAATTTCCGTATTTCCACGTTTATTCTCGATGCTCCGCCCTCAGTACCTCGTTCCACGTTTCCTCTTTCTACCAGCCGTTCTCAGCTCTAGTTCCACGTCTTCGCATCGTTTCCCCCGCGTTCAGACCCAGTTTCACACGTTTATTTCCGTTTCCTTCGCTCGCTTCGCTAGGATTGCCGTCTAGCGACGTTTTCTAGTCTCTTCTCACGTTTTCGCTTACGGATTCGTGGTATTCACGTCATACCCGTTTCCGTTCCCTCTCATTTCGAGAGATCCCTACCGGCTTACAGCCAAAGCTTCTAGTACTCGACTACCAAGCAGTACTACTTCGCTGACTGAAAAGTCGCAGTGTATACTTGCGTATAGAGGAATTGATTGACTGCACGGAGGTGCCCCGATCCCACTCGCACACACGATCGCCTTGATTGCCGTGTTATCACGTTAATTACCCAATCTCGTTCCTGAGTTGGTGTTGCCGTTGCCACGGAAGTCTAGGCTCATCAACGAACTCCCTGAACGACACCCATGGGATCACGCTATCAAGCTGACCCCTAACGCTAAATCGACGCTAGACTGCAAGGTCTACCCGCTCAACCGCAACGAGCAAGAACAACTCGACAAGTTCCTCGACGAGAACCTTGAGTCAGGAAGGATCAAGCCTTCCAAGTCCCCCTTTGCATCACCATTCTTTTTCGTCAAGAAGAAGGATGGTTCTCTACGTCCTGTTCAGGACTACTGAAAGCTGAACGAAATGACGATCAAAAACAGATACCCCCTCCCGCTCATCTCCGATCTCATTGACAAGCTTCAAGGTGCCAAGTACTTTACGAAGCTCGACGTACATTGGGGGTACAACAACGTCCATATCAAGGAGGGCGACAAACAGAAAGCCACGTTCCATACCAACCGCAGCCTCTACGAACTGACGGTGATGTTCTTTGGACTCACCAACTCCCCCGCCACCTTCCAATGGATGATGAACGACATCTTCAAGGATCTCATCACCAGCGGAAAGGTAACAATCTACCTCGACGACATCTTGATCTTCACCAAGGATCTCGACGAACACTGACGCATCATACGACAAGTACTACAGAAAATGCGGGAACACAAGCTGTTCCTCAAGGCTGAGAAGTGCGAGTTCGAGGTCCTCGAAACCGAGTACCTTGGAGTCATCATCAGCGAAGGATCCATATGAATGGACCCCGTCAAGGTTGCAGGCATTGCCGAATGGCCGACACCTCAGAAAAAGAAGGAACTCCAATCGTTCTTGGGGTTCACAAACTTCTACCGAAAGTTCATCAAGAACTATTCGAAAATCGTACGCCTGCTCACCCAACTCACTGGAAAGGCGGACTGGACATGGGGAGCAGCACAGAACCAAGCATTCCAACAGCTCAAGAAGCAAATGGCTGAAGATGTAATCCTCGCCATCCCGAACGGAACTGGAAAGTTCAGAGTCGAAGCAGATGCGAGCAACGGAGCCATCGGCACCATACTCAGCCAACAGCAAGACGGAAAATGGAGACCCATAGCCTTCATGTCAAAGGCACTCACCGCAATGGAGTGCAACTACGAAATCTATGATAAGGAGTTGCTAGCGATCATGCTGGCACTCTCTGAATGGCGCCATTACCTAATGGGCGCGGTCGAAGACATAGAAATCTGGACGGATCACCAGAACCTCCAGTATTTCCGTAAACCACAGAAACTCAACCGCCGCCAAGCTCGCTGGGTCACCGAACTCGTAGAATACCACTTCGTACTCCACCACAAGCCAGGTGCGCAGAATGTCAAGGCCGACTTGTTATCACGACGAAGTGATCATGACCAAGGCGAAGACGATAATGGAGACATCACAGTTCTCTCCTCCCACCATTTCCAGGCCATGATCATGCCCAGTGTCAGCGAGACGCATGAGAAGATTGAACGCATCACCAAGCAAAAAGAGCTATGGGACGCCGGCATCGCCATCTCGCTCGAGCACGAACGAGGCATCTCCGAAGAAGGAGGAGTACTCCTCTACGACAAACGCATCTATGTCCCTCGACACTCGGGACTACGAGGGGAAATCATCTCCCAGTGCCATGATCATATCACGGCAGGACACCCCGGAATCGCCAAAACCAAGGAGCTCGTTCTGCGAGAATACTGGTGGCCAAAGATGGAAAAAGACGTTAAGGCGTACATCGCAGGATGCGAAACTTGCCAACGCACCAAGTCAAGCAACCAGACGAAGGCAGCACCTCTCCACCCAAACACAATCCTGATGGAGCCATGGACGCACATCTCCGTCGATATGATAACCGGACTCCCAGAATCAGATGGCCATGATGCACTATTAGTAGTAGTCAACCGATTCTCCAAGGGCATCATCCTAGTCCCTTGCAACGTTGAACTCTCAGCCGAAGGATGGGCCCGTATCCTCCGCGACCACGTCTATGCGCGTCACGGAATGCCAAAGGTAGTGATCTCTGACCGAGGTCCCCAGTTTGTATCCAAGTTCATGACCGAACTCTACCAAATGCTTGATATCAAGCAGAACACCTTGACAGTGTTCCATCCGCAGACGGACGGCCAGACAGAGTGTGTCAACCAAGAAGTCGAGAAGTATCTCTAAATCTTCATCAACCACCAACAGACCGACTGGGCTGACTGGCTCCCCCTAGCAGAGTTCGCCCACAACAATTGGGTACACTCTGCAATGGGCAAATCTCCATTCATGATCATGTACGGGCGAAACCCCTGAATCCTCCCTGACTCCCCATCAGCCGCAGGCGCTGAAGTACCTGCCGCCACCGACTTCTCCAAGAAGATGGCCAAGATCCACAGAGAGGCTGAAGCTGCCCTCACCAAAGCAGCAGGACGAATGAAGAAGGCATACAACAAACACAAGTGAAATGCTCGTACGTACGAAATCAGAGACCGCGTATGGTTGGACACCACCAACCTTCACCTCCCATGACCGAAGAAGAAACTCGACGACAAGCGAGTTGGTCCCTTCGAGATCCTCGAGACCGGTACCTCCTCGTACAAGCTGAAACTTCCACCGCACTGGAAGATACACCCACGCTTCAACGAGAAGCTTCTGATGCCATACGTCATCCCGTTGTTCCCTAATCAAGAACTCCCGCCACCACCACCACCAGATCTCATTGACGGTGAAGAACAGTGGGAAGTGGAAGAAGTACTCAACTCAAAGACACGCAAAATCCGTGGACGACGAGGTCAGCCCTCAACCACAGTAATCGACTACTTCATCAAGTGGAAAGGATACACCCGGGAACACAACTTGTGGACCACGGAGGCAGACATGGGCAACACAGAAGAAGCGATTGCCGAGTACGAGGCCAAAGTCGCAGCATGCAGAAAGATGTCACGCCTACACCTAGGCAAAATCATAATGAAAACCCCGAAATCTCCCCTCGCCATGTTCATAGACCACGAATATCGCAACGGCAGATTCCGATATCTCGCACAGCTCGAAGACGGGTCCCAGAAATGGACCACCGATCCCGATGTCACGAAGTTCAAAACCTTCCTAGACGAATACTGGGCAAGCCAAGGAAGCCCTACCGACTATGAAGAAACAACAGTCTAGGCAGTCGGGACGCCTGCCTTAATGAGAGGGTAATGTTACGATTTTTCCATTTTCTCTTATCTTATCTTCAGCACCTATCTTATCACAGCGCTTATCACAGACATTGGACTGCATCTACATGTGGTCACCACGGACATAACGAACGACTTCAGACCCGTTACCACGACAGGCGATTCTCGCATGGATACCGCACGACATTCATTGTTTCACGCATGGTAACCGAACACTTGACATGTAGCATCATCTAAATATAGCGTTCAGGACTTAGTATATAAGTAGCATGGATATCCTTTGTATATCCTTAGATTCGAACTAAAGTTTATCTTACCCTGCCAACTGCACGATTAGCACTGATTAGCCTAGCGACTAGACGAGTGATTGTCCGAACGTGAGACAGCTCATAGTCCTTACGTTAAAAAGGTCACGTGTTAGGCTAGGCCTAACAATATTTTGCCATGTTGCCTGATTAGAGTTGTTGCATAGTAGTGATTTAAGAGTCATTAGCGTAATTGCTTTATTTCTTGATTGGAGGTCTAGTAGGTTCTTTCCACCTTGGTTTTTTGATGCATAGAGTGTTTCTAGATTTACTGGTGATGATTTGGTACCATTCCACATGAAGTTGCGGATTTTTTTTGTCAGGATAGATTCAATATGATTTGGCATTCCTTGGACTTTAGTTAGAAACTGTGTTCCATTTCCTATGATTAGTTGTATAATATAGCTGCATCCTTCTAGTGTAGGGTGACTTTTATTCCATTGTGCTAGTGATTTATCAATTTTTTCTATTATTGGTGTCCAAGGTGTTGCATTATCTATATTGTTCCCAATCCAGCAACCAAGAGATCATATTGCTTCACCTTCTTGGACTATGTGAATATCCTGTGGTATTTTATTATTGTATTCATTTATTTGTCTTGATTTATAGAATGTTTCTCTGTATTTCTTTGTGCCTATTGGTATGCATTTTGTCTTTTCAATGTTGAATTTGGCTCTTGAGGCTAGACACCATTCTGTAAGAATTTTTTGTAGTTCATTGAAGGAGTCATTTTCTGATAAATAAACTGTTGTATTGTCTGCAAAGAGTTTTGTTATAAGGTTGTGTACTGATCCTGGAACATGTAAGCCTTGGATATCTGAGTTACGTAGCATACATGCTAGTGGTTCAATTGCAATATTAAATAGAAGACATGATAAGGGGTCACCCTGTTGTACACCTCTAGTTACAGTATATGGCTGACTTAGTTCTCCATTAATAATTATAATTGTTTTTGCTTGATTATACAGTGATTTGACTGTGTTGATAAAGTGGTTGTGAATATTACATGCTGCCATTGTTTCCCATAGGTAGTCATGGGATATTTTATCATATGCTTTTTCTTGATCTAAAGCTATAATTACCCCATTCTGCTCTGATGCTTCTGCATATTGGATTGTTAATTTTGATAGCATTGTTTGATCAAATATATTACGACCTTTAATAAATCCTGCTTAATCTTCATGTATTATATCTGGTGCTATATTTGCAAGTTTTATTGCTAGTGTTTTTGTAAAGATCTTATAGTCACTGTTTAAGAGAGTTATTGGTCGGTAGTTTACAATGTCATTGTGGTTTTTCTTTTTGTAGATTGGGCACATCCATCCTGTATTGAAGTCTATGCTTTCTATTACACCATGTTTTTCGATATCATTGAAGACTTTTGTTAGGACTTTAACTATGTTGAAGGCAGCTTTTCCTGCTATTTTATCTTCTTTGTAGTGGGTTGTGAGTGTTTTTTGTAGTTCATTTGGGAGGCCATCAATTCCAGCTGCTACATCATTTGCTGACATCGCAATTGCTTCCTGAACTTGTGTTTGTTGTGTATTTTTACCAAGTTCTTGTTTTTGGGCTTCTGAGATTTTACTTTCAAGTTTCTGTGTGACTTTTGTTATTGTTTCATTGTGGTTTGTTTCTTCTGTTGTAGGTATATCTGTTGATTGTATATTATTATGATAGTTCCTAGTAATTTGTACCATTTCTGATGTTTTTGTTTTATATGTTGGATTTTCAGTAGGTGAGTTTGGCTCTTTTAGTTCATATATTATATCCCTTGGTCTTCTGTTTTTATTGAGATTGATCCAATATTTACTTATAGTTTCACTGTGTAGATGATTTTGTACTTTGGCATTTGCATTTTTTGTATTATATTTTTGTTTTTGAAGTTCAATGATTCTTTCTTAGAGTAGTGCTGCTGATAGTGTCTTCTCTTCATAGTTGATATTATCATCATTCAAGGTGTGGTCTAGCTGCCCTTCCAGTTGCATAATTTTTTGTGTTAGCTTGGGTGTTGCTTTATGAGCAAAGGCTCTAATCTTTTGTATCATCTGGTCTTTAAATTCTTTATAGAGTATTTGTGCATTCCTGGTTTCTGTACATTCATTGAATTCTAGTTTTTCTATTTGTGATTCTAGTTTCAGGCCAAGATCTCGGATTTCTTTCATTAACTTTTTGTTTTCTAGTAGATATAGTGGCATTGTCCATCTTCCACGTCCGATATATGGTGCCTTCAGATCTATAAGTTCAACAGTGACTAGTTTATGGTCTGTTGGGATATGAGTGGTTTTTATGCCCCAGTTGCAGCATGATGATGCAAGTTCATTTGCAATATATATATGATCTATTCTTGATTGAGATCCAGTTGATAGCTGCATATATGTGAATGCTGTTGATGTTGGGTTTGTTTCTCGCCATCCATCTTTTAGTTGAAGAAGACTTTTTAGTTCTGATAGTGCTTGTGTTGCACTTGTGCTATCTCTATGACATGGTAGTCTATCAATCATTTCTTCTACAATATTTGTGTCTCCAAGCATGAAGTCTGGGATTAGAAGGTTCTTCTCATTCCATATGTTTAATAGACTTTCCCAGAATTGTTTGTTTTCTGTTGGGTCGTTTGGTGCATATACAGTTAGTATTGTGGTTGTTAGAGTATGATGCCATGGAAGTTTTACCATTATTGCCCTTCCTGGAATGATTTTATAATAGTCAACATTCTGAGTATTTGTTATTTCTTTATTTAATACTATTGCAACACCTTTTGCATTTAATTATTGTGGATCAGCTGAGTGATATATATGCATACGTTTACTGTAGATGTCGTGGATGTCTTTAACATGCTCATCTGTTAGATGTGTTTCTTGGAGTGCTAGTACTCTAATTTTCTCATCTCGGAGAATTTCATTTACTTGTTTCCATTTGTTCTTTTCATGTCATATATTATTATGCCCTCTTCCTTTGATGTTTAATGAGGCAATTTTAATACTAGCCCGAGTGTTCTTTTTGATTCTATCTGTTGTATTCTTTGTAGGTATTTTTGAGTCATTTTGTGAATGTTGGTTTCCTTGACTTTGTGTAGTGTTTTCAGTATTTGATTGCTCTCTATGTTGACTTGGATTTCTTGTTTGTGAGGTTGGGTTATTCATCTGGCAATGTGACCAGTTGTTGTTAGAGTGTACTTTCTCTATTGAAGAATGTGATAGTTCCTCAGTTCTACTTGTGTCAATGTTTCCATTATTATTTTGTAGATTATTCTCAGAGCATGATAGCTCTATTGGAGAGTACGGTGACATCTCCGCTGAGTTATGCATTCTAATGTTGCCATTATTATGTATTTGCTCGTTTTTATCTTGAATATAATTCTCAGCATTCATTGTGCTTTTATATATCTTGCGACATACTGCAGGCTCAATTTCTTCTGAGGTATATAATCTAGATAGAGTTTGCCTGTCGCCTATCTCTCCTATTCCTTCATTAGAATTGGAACAGACAGGGATATTCACAATCCCTCGGGAATGGGAAAGGTGTAGTCCATGACCAGTTTGTTGTGCCATTTGTGATAAGAGTTTATAGGTATTGGTGTTTGTATTGGTGTTTGTAGTTGATATTTACAGGTCTAGTGTCACAACTAGCAACTTTAGCTAGACCTGGGGAAGATTTTGGCTGGGCTGCAGCCCGGTATATCCCAGACTAAATAGTCTACCATTTGTTTCTATTTCATTCCAATGTCCAGTAGTTAGGTGTTGGAATTTATTTTCTACTCTCATTGAAATAGATATGAGGTAGAGGATTTGTTTTGTATTATATTTGCTTTTGTTTTCCTAAGTTATTTTTACGACTTTTATGCTTTGGTGTAATGTTATTAAGTATGCTTCCAGTTTTATATGTCGCATTTTAATTTTTTATTTGTTTCTAGTTAGGTGTCTGTTTACTGTTTGATATAATACTAGTTTATTTGTGGCAGTTGTACTGTTGGATTTAATTTACACGCTGCATTGAAGGTTTGGTAAGGATTACATGTGTGCTATGTATTGTAGTGTGGAGCATGTCGCTGGATGTTATTGTGTTGTATGTTGTATCATAAGGTATGTCATTAGGTGCTACTGGACTTCCTTCTTTGATCAGTGTTTTATTATTGATATGCTGTTGCCAAGGGGTTTACAGAGGTTGAGTTGTGGCTGACTTGTTGTGGCATTAGATGTGTCATGGGCATTACTAGATTTTCTTCTTTGGTTGTTGTTTTAATTTAATTTAATTTTTATTCTTGAGGAGTAGTGTCAAGGAGTTTATGGAGATCAAGTTCTAGATCACATGTTGTGATGTATAATGTGTTGGACCCTTGTTACGCATTTGTGAAGATATGATCGAAATACAGCAGTGGTGTCAGGGGGTTTATGGAGGTCAAGTTCCAGACTCTGAGTTGTGACATGACGTGCATCACTATGCACTATTGGGGTTTCTTTTTTGATTAATCCTTAAGGGGTAGTGTCAGGGGGATTACAAGGATCGAATCCCAGTCATGTGTTGCAGCATAACATGCATCTCCAGGTGCTATTATGTTTCTTCTTTGATTGCCGTTTTTTTTTTCCTTGAACGGTAGTGCTGAGAGGTTTACAGAGGTTGAGTTCCGGGCCATGTGTTGTGGTGTGACTTGTGTCACCAGGCACTTTTAGATTTTCTTCTTTTGATCGCCGTTTTATCTAGGGATCCGCACCGTATCTGTATACGGATATGACCGTCAAATATATGGGTTGACCCGTATCATCACCGTATGGGCTGAAACCGTCGACGGTATGGGTCATACCCGTCAACTGTATTTCTGGCAATGCCGAGCGACTCCAATAAGTTCTTGGGTCAAATTCGTTTTATATTGAGTGGACCCGTATTTTTTCCGGATCCCAAAATTACATACAGTACGGTTACGGTACCCATATGAACCGTCCCATAATTCCGTAAATACGGATATGGTGCAGATCCCTATTTTTATCCTTGATGGATGGTGCCAAGTGGTTTATGGAGGTGCAATCGCTGGCCATGTGTTGTGGTGTAATATGTGTTTCCCAGCGCTACTATGTTTCTTCTTTGATTGCCATTTTTTATCCTTGAACAGTAGTGCCGAGAGGTTTACGGAGGTTGAGTTCCAGGCCATGTGTTGTGGCGTGACTTGTGTCACCAGGCACTTTTAAGTTTTCTTCTTTTGATCGCCGTTTTATCCTTGATGGGTGGTGCCAAGGGGTTTATGGAGATGCAGTCGCTGGCCATGTGTTGTGGCGTAATGTGCATCTCCCGGCGCTATTATGTTTTCTTCTTTGATTGCCGTTTTTATCACTGATAGGTAGGGATCTGCACTATACCCGTATTTATGAAACACGGGGCGGTTCATACAGGTGCCGTATGCAGTTGTGGGATCTAGAAAAGATACAGGTCCTATATGGGTTTACTCAATATAGGTATTTTTGCCTATAATTTACGATGATCTGACAGATACTAGCCTTATTTGTGTATCTAGAGCAGATTTGGTCCAAAAAGATTATTGAAGTCACTCAGTTTCACTAGAAATACGGTTAACGGGTATGGTTACGACCTGTACTGTCGACGGTTTCGGCCCATATGGTGATGGTACGGTTTAACCAGTATATTTGACGGTCGTATCCATATATGGATATGGTGTGGATCCCTACTGATAGGTGGTGCTAAGGGGTTTTTATAGAGATCGAGTCCCGGGTCATGTGTTGTGGTATAATGTGCGTCTCCAGGTGCTATTAGGTTTTCCTCTTTGATTGTTGTTTTTATCACTGGTAGGTGGTGTTGGGGGGTCATAGAATTTAGGCTCTAGGCCACGTATTGTGGTGTACAGTGTGTGTGTGTGGTTTAACCTGTACTATCTTGACCATATCTTCACTTAATGTATAGTGGGGGACTATTTTGTATAGCTCGGTGACCTTCATGTCATGTAGCGGACCTATTTGGTGCCTTAGGTTATTCAATATTGCGGTTGGCATGACATTTTGTCTTGTGGTTGTGTGTGCGGCATAGATCCTTCAAGTGCTATTCCAGGCTTTGGTATATTCTTGGTTTTTCTCTAGGTCCGATGAGTACGGTTTTCATGTTTGATGCCATTTCCAGATATTAATGTTATATTTTAATTATTATTGTTGGTGTGTCCGTTGTGTATAGATTTCTGGCCCTGCAGTATGTTGGTCTTTATAAGAGCGACTATGTGATCTCTCTTTTCTCATTGCGCTGTTTGTTGCTTGTCTGTTTGTTGCTTCCATCGTCTTATTTCATCCTTGTCGTTGATTGCATTTTGCAACTATGCCTACCAGTTTCTTCTGGGTGGTAAGGGTGTGCATGCTCTATCTTAGGGTGCATCATTTGTTTGTGGCGGTCTTTATGATAGTGTTCATTTTGGTTTTATATTGTTAGATGTGGTTTACTGCATTTTGGCACACCATTTCTCTCATGTCCGGTACTACGTCATCTGATCCTGATCCTGATCCTGCCATTATTAATCCTCCAATGCCCAGCATGGCCCCTTCTGATCCTATTTTTCTTGTCACCCAGAACGCCTACCTCTCTCGTTCAGATGGTTTTCATGCGAAGGATGAGACCATATTGGTGTCTAGGCTAAAGTGCCAAGACCGGAAGATTAGGTTGGGGGAGGAGGTGCAGGCTAGCTCCATTTCTGGTGATGGACGTGTTGTTCGTTTGGGACGTATTCATGGCCGATATATTTTCCTAGACGTTTCGTTTTTGGAGCTTTCGGGTGTGGGTGTTCTTTGCGCTCATGTTAGTGACATTGACCTACCTTTCTATCGGTGTTTGGAGGCGATCGTGAGGAAGCCATTTGGGCCAAGGGTTCGGTATGTGTCAGCTTGGATAGTTAGGAAAGACGGGCTTCCTTTTCATCCTGCAGTCATTCTTGTATAAAGCTTTACCAGTTGTTGGCTTCATTTTCACTTTCATTATCTATATCATTGTTTTGCCTTGTTTCATAGTTCACATAATAAGGGATCATGATTAGGGCCTGCACGAATCTATATGTCATCCTAGTTGTATGTGTTTTATATATATATAGGGGAAGAGGAGGAGATACGTGGAGTGTTCACTATGTCATATCATATGTTAGTCTGTCTATGCTACTAGTATGGTCCGTAATTGAGTCCACGACTGCCTCCCCATCCCCTGTATCCATGATTTCCTCTTTCACCCCCACGCATGCCTCGACCTCGGCCTCGGTCCGGTCTAGTCCCCCGGGCTAGGGTGCGGTGGATGTCGAGGACCTGAAGGGCATCAAAGTCAATTGTGGGTGTGTTGTTGCTGTGCATGGCAGTGCGGGATACTGGGCCACACCATCCCGGGGTAAGGGGATAGGGGCAGAGGGGGGTTGGATGGTCGATACCATAGCAGAGCGTACAATGGAGATCCTTGGGGTACTGGACACCTTCGCCATGGGTAGCCAGGTCAGCATCAAAGGGGAGGGATCCGACGAGGTTGCGCCAGGCTATGTGAATGTTGAACATGGTTGTTGGGGATGTCGCATATATTGCCCATGCTCATTCCTTTTGTCCTCCCACAACAATGAGGTCCATCTTCCTCACTCCTACCGATTTGGCTATGTAGTTCACAGCTTGTTCGGGGGATAGGGAGGATGAGAGGGCATCGCGGTTTCCGGTTAGGAAGGCCAGGACCTCCGGAGAGTTCTGGATAGCCATTTGCATGACCCCAGTTACTCCCCTAGTGCCCGCTTCAGTGTCTGGGTGGGTCAGCTTGTGGATCGTCGTGAGGTATGTCAGCGGTTTGGGGTGGAATGGGATTACGAAGAAGGTGGCAACGTCAGTTGACCAGCACTGTTGTGAGACGAGGCGGTCTCTTTGGGCAGTTGTTATGTTGGAGAGACAGAAGAGAAATGGTTCAACGCCGGCCTGGACATCTCGTTCGTTTTTTGCAGCACCCCGGGTTAGTACTGGCGGTGAGAGGCAGATGCTGTCATTACCGGTGACGCCTTGAGCAGCGCTTGTGAGTGCGTCAGTTATCTGGGTGATCTGGTCACCAGGGAAGGAGGGGTTCACAGCGTATATTAGGCATTTTGGTTCGCTCAGGCTTTCCCGGCTGTTTTCGACCGCGTTGGACAGGTTTATTGCTGTTCCCAGTTTCGTCCAGCCTTGTATTGCTGGGAATCCGGCAGCGGGGGGGAGGGTGAAGGCAAGATGGCCTGTGATAGTATCGTCAAGGGGGGGAGAGGACATGGGCGTGTCTGCGACGAGGATGGACCCGAGTGACATAGAGAGTTTGGGGACGAGGATGGCGCGGATGGCATCTTTGTCGTCTAGGTTCGTTGGATCCTCTATGTTGCGTTGATCTTTATTGAGTGATCAGATTGGTACGGTTAGCTAGGGTAGTGTCTTACCTAGTCATGTGAGATTTTCCTGGTCGTCTTGGGTGTATGGGTTTCTATAGTTTAGGGAGGTGGACGTGGTATGGCCTGGGTTTACAGATGGTGTGCTTGGTAGTTGTGCAGATGTGAGTGGGATTCGGGCAGCGGTTGGTACTCCTGTGATATGGTCAGTTAGTGGAAGGTTGTGGGTTGTGTCATTGCACTCACTTTGGTTCCCGAGGAGGACAGGGGGGCAGTGTGGGGCAGTAAAGTTGAAGTGGATCCCTTGGAGGAGAGATGCGGGTTTGCTCTGGTAGCCGTAGAATGCTATTTGGTCCAGTGTCAAGTTTCCGAAGTTCAATGTTCGAGGGTCAACGTCTTGCTTAGATTTGCATTTCATTTGCTTTGTCGTTGGTCCGTGCGGTGGCTTGGGCAGCTGTATAGTTCTTAGTCATCACGGTATGTGGCGCTTTAGTCATGGGACACGTGGTCTGCGTGTAGCATGCAGTTCCGGTGGATATGTATCTAGTGGTAGTGATAGCGCATGGCTCATTTGGGGCTCGATGGCTTTGGTCTCTCAATGGAGGCTGGACACGCGATGGCGTTCTTTCACATGGTAGTGATATGGTCAGCACGATGGCTGGGTATTTATGCATATACTGATGGGACTTCAAATATGCATTTAGTTTTATTTTGCCGCAATGATAATGCACGCGAGGTAGGAAGTGGTTAGCTTCCTGTACGATGGTGCATTGTCTTAGAGCTTAGGCCATCGCTTGTCTGCAGGTTGAGTGCAAGTACTCGGCCACATGGTGGTACAAGATCAAGGGTCCCCCTTCAGGCCCCTTTCTTCGTTCCGCCATGACATAGCTAACCATTATCCTGTCGCCTCCCATAGCAACGATGACGGAAGTGCTACAGAATTGACATTTCCTTCAACTTCAAACTTTATTTCTGATTTCTGGGTCGACGTGCATTCGCTGGCATACATGGGTCCTCATTCCATCGTGTACCGTGCAAATGTAGCAGGGGCTAAAATCATTCTCAAAATTTCCACCAACGAGCAGTCTTTTGAGGATCTCACCCGTGAGGCTGATGCCTATCTGTGCAAGGCCTTCTGATACCCTATTTCCATGGATACTACAAGAATGAACGTCAGGGCTGTTTTGATCCTGGAGGACTGGAAAACCAGCGGTATATCTCAATGTTTGGGAGCTTTCGAGGGAGGGAAGAACGGTACATAGACGTCGAGATATCTCATGTTTCGCTTGGTTTATGGCAACACAGGAAGAATGTCCTTCATGTCTTCGTAGAACTTCATCGCCTGACAAGCCACTATCCTGCTAACTTTGCCGAACGGAATGTTGTCTGTCTCGACGGAAAACATATGCTGATTGACTTCCATGACCTCATCAAGCACGAATGTCATCCTGGTTCCGTAGCTCAGATGAGATGGCCCACAGACTTGGTATGCACCTATCTTTCGGTTGCTGCTCTAGATATGGGCCTGCTCCCCAATAGTATGTCCGCTCGAAGTTACCCCGTCCTGGCTGACCATGCATGTTTCAGTCAAATATCCGCTAGTCACTATCGGTAATGTTTCGTATCTTGCCCTGAGCTACCCTCCCAAGCCTATCATCGACGCACTTCTACCTGATTGGTTTGACCCTAATCTATGGCTGTCTAGTGACAAGGTGGTGGAATGACTCGGCAATGTACAGAAGGACTATAAAGCCGGTCTTGTTGGCTATCGAACAGAGGAAGGGAGGAACCGGATCAAATTGAGTACGCCCACGCTTGGCCCGGACGATTTACTATTTTGAATAACATGGCTTGTCCTCAATTGCGATTTTTGCTGCGATAGCAAGTATAGAAGACCACAGCGAGGACTAGTCCGGCCCATGGTGTCGCTACATGATGGTGAATCTCGTTCTCATCAGACGACTTGTGTCAATTACCCTTTCCGCGAGCCTCCTTCAAACACTTCATGTTGTACCTGCAGGCGGTACCTTGTTCATGTTTTTGGGAAATAGGTGAATTTGATAATACTTTATTTCATACATCCGACCCTGCGTCCCTGTTACACGTTAAGCTGCGCCGAGAAAGTGCCATATCTCTTTCGTTTGTTCTCTTCCTCAGATTGTGGTCGCCAAAAGGAATACAAAGGTACTTGGCTAATTTAAGTGTCTCCCTCGTATTCGCGTAAACAGGATGCGATGCTTGTTGTTGATCCACCGTTCCGAATTCGTCTCAACCGGTCCCAATCTGGTGAACAATGGTTGCCACCGTTGCGCTTTTCTCTATAAAAGAAATCCCAGGATGACAGCTCTTCAGCCTCATCCTTCTCGGTTTGCCTCCTATGCACGAGAAGAATCCTCTTCAACTCCCAACGGAGCTTCTCCACCAAATTGTCGATGCCGTCGCAGAGCAGGACGATGCTGATTCTACCCTCGTCGCCATCACACAAGCATCTCGTGTGATGGGACCACGGGCCAACGAGCATATTTTTGAATCAGTCGACATCAATATTGATTGGACGGATGCGATGGCTATGTTGAACCAGAGCTACACTGCAAATCCCCCGTTGCTGGCGAAGTATCCAAGAAATTTGAACCTTTGGAGCGATGGGGACCCAACCGACTTGCTTAATGAGCCCCTCTTCGGTACCATCGTTTCCCATATGCAGAATCTCCGCACCGTATCTGTGGTGGAATGCGATATAGAGGGACGCCCCTTCATCGACGCCTTTGTTGCCCCTACAAAGCACCAGATCACCAGTCTCGAGCTGAGGCGCGTTGACTTGACCTATCATGAATTCGCCACCTTTCTCAGCTCTCCTTGCTTGACTCATCTCAATCTTGGCGGGCTCGTCATTGCGGAATACGAAAGTAACTGTACAATGAATCTTGAGGCTGGGATAGACTTTTCTTCCCCCAACTGCAGTCTTCCTCAGCCGCAATCCGCTTTGAAGCGTCCACTACAGGACCTTCGCTTGGATCTGATCAAGACATCCGATGCCGTGGTTATGGACTTGATCGCGACCGCGCGTCATCCTGTCATCGCTGAGGACTCTTTGATCAACGTCAGCTTCAGCAGTGAATGGTGCATTGATGAACAGGTCTACCGGTTCCAGCGATTCATCGACTGCAAAGCTGTAAAATTCGCACAAACGCTACGCCTTGGTGACCCCGACGACCAATATTTCACTGAAGAAGGTAAGCCGCTCTGTCCCTTTTACAAGGAGTCCTCCGCGCTTAACTCTTTTTTCCCAGACAGCAGCGAATACACCCCACTGAAGTTCGACACGTTCAAGTCTGTCGAGTTGTTCGTCAGTCTTAGCAGGGACCGGACTCCCGAATTCGAATTCAAGTGATGGGCCAAGTCGTTGCGCGCTGTTCGCGCTAGCTCCCCACTCAAGGAGTTGCGGTTGCAGATTACCTTTTATCATCTCGACGTCAATGACCTCCCGGACGTGGCAACAACCGAGTGGGAGGATTTCGATGACGCCCTGTGGCAGGAACCTGGCGCTGGAGCATCTGTTTATCGATATTGTGACTATGCAGTCCTTGAGCGCACAGATTGAAGCAAGCGTGAGAGATTGGTTCTTGGCTTGTCTTCCAGGAGTGCGTGAGGAATATTTCGACAAGGGAACGGGGAAAACTGTTTTTCTGAATGTTTACTAATGAATACGAGTTGAGTACATGATATGGATGATGCTATGTATGGTGGTAGTAAAAAACAAGTCAATCATCGTGGTTAATTAACGAAACCGAGGTTTGAGCGGGCTAGGCGCATTTCATACTGAGAGCGACGAGTGGCGGTGGTATAGTCTCACTTTCGTGGTAAACCGCGCCATCATAAGCGCAGAAGATACTGTGAGAACGGTGAAGGGTGAAGGGAAGAGGAAGGAACTACGAGGTCGACAATGCTGGATGTGAGAGGATGTGGGAGGTACTGCATGGCATGGCCTAACCTATCATAAATCTAAGCTGGGGCTCGTTCAAGACATCTGGATTTCGATTGATTTCGGTCACCTTCCTGAACCACAGCCCCTCTGACATGTTTTACTTTCAGACAGAACTCCTGTTCAGGAGCACCGACGACTAATAAAATCACCTTCCTTCCTTCCTTCCTTCCTATATTTCGAGTATAAACACCTCTCTTTCTTTCTTTCTTCCTCACCTCCTCAAACATCCGCGTCGACACTATGTCTACTTTCTTCGGCAGCATCTCCTCGGGTATTTCTCAGGACGATGAGCCGATAGTTCAGAAGGTCCGCCGACACATCAGGGAAGGAGAATACACCCAAGCAGAAGAGATTCTCCTCGACCAGAAGAAAAGATATCAGTCTGTACCATCTCTTCCAGAGAGACCGGCGGTGCCATCAAAGAAGCGCTGAGGGGATTTTACACACTAGTATGCTACTGCTTCGGGGACCTCTACCGAGCTCAGAAACAATGGGCCAAAGCGGTGCAATACTATCAAGAAGGTCTCGAACTTTTCAAGCAGTGCGAGTCAGTTGAAGGATTTGATAACGGCTCGGAGGATTTGAAGGTTGGGTTCTCTAATATCTAAACGGAATTTGAGACTTATTTGCCTTAGAAAGAGACAGCCGACGCGAGGAAGAAATGAAGGAGTCCTCCGATCGAGTTACGAAGTAATAAAAGTGGTGCCTGTGGCAGTTGTAAATTAAAGGCTATTTGCGCTGCTATTCGTCTGTACTCCTAAGCCTGAAAGTCAACGCGTAAGAAAGTTGATCGATTCTAAACCTTGTTTTTACACATTTAGAAAGAAGAAGCATTCCAACGAGTTGAGTCGACACCCATAGTGATGTACCCAATGATACCGTTCGCGTAATCTTCTCCATCCATGGGGATAACAGCCAACTCAGGAGACCACCCATTGACAGCTTCGGAGGAGTAGATGGAGTCGACGGCGTTGGTGGTCCTCTCGATCTCTACATGTGAGGCGTACGGTTCGAGCGACATCAAATACTCCGTGATATCATCCGCAATGAAGAATTGGCCCGTGTTGGCTGTGGTACCAGTCAAGATAGTTCCGTTGGGCTTAAGGACCCAGTTCTGGTGCACCTAGAAGGAAGAAGATCGTACAGGATTCTACATAGGAAAAAAGAAAACGACATACTTGGGCATCTGTAGGAAATGGTGTTAGTTTGCATGCAATGTAGAGGGGAAGGAAAAGGGGACGAACGTATATGCACGGTTCTATCCACGTAGAATCCGGGGACAATCGTCTTCATCTCCATCACACCGTTGGCATCGGTAGGCCACATTCCCCGGAGGAAGGTGGTGTCATCGGTGTGAATATCGAAATTCTCGTCGATGCTGACGTTAAGCGCCTGCACCAGCTGTTGAAAGGGCGTATTGGGGTCACGTCCAGTGAAAGACGAGTATGATCCAGTGGCGTTGCAATGCCAAAGATCGACGAGCACATTGCGCATAGGTTCGCAAGTGTTGATATCGATGACCCCAACATCCTACGTGCAGGAATAAAAGTTAGCCAGCAGTACGCATGAAATACCGGCTGTCGGACATACCAATATCAAGGGAATACCCGCTTGGCCCTCAGTCATATCCTGACGCAACGTCTGGGATTTAGTCCAGATGTATGGACCAGTAGTGATCTCCGGGGTGAGGATGCAGGTGTCATTTTGAATGGTAGGATAGAAAGGAGACTCAGTCGTGATTGTGACGGACGAGTATCGCTTGGTCAGAGCCGCGGCGCGTTTTTCGACGCGTCGTCGTTGCATCTCGCCGACATGGCGCGCGCACTTGGCCGAAGCGAGGTCGCGGCGAGCCAACTCCTCCTCGGAACGCTTCTGAGGCGCGTGAGCGGCAGCGAGCAAGGCAGAGGCGAGGACAGCGAGAGCAGTGACTTTCATGTTCGCAAATGGGAGGACGATGCGATGGGAAACTTATTGCCATGCATCTGCGTGTTTAAATAATAGGACAACGAGGCTTGATGAGCAAACAAAGAACATTCCAGTGCGTGCTTTCGGCCTTGAAAATTTCTTGGCTTGACAGACTAGGTGTTCCATCGTAGGCGGGGTGAAGATATACCGTGGGGGAGCCGAAGCTTGATAGCCATATTCAACCAGGTTTCTAGCCAATGAGAACGCTGATAATTGCAAATCCACCTCCATGCATGATGGTGAAAATTGTAAATCAGAATATAATCGACGGAAACGAGCTTTGAAAATGCGAGCGGGCGGGAGCGCAGCGATGATTTTCCCCATGTGATCGCAATGACCGCACCAACCCTAGACTTGCCAAGCATTTTCGCGTCGAAAAGCGGGAGCCGTGACGTCGTTCACTTGTTGAACGAAGATGGGAGATAAAGCTCAGGCCAGTGAAGTATGTTGACACTGGTAGAAAACACGATCAATATTAAATCCGTTTGAAGGACAATAAATAGGATTCACGTTGACTTTTCAGAGATTTGGATACATCGGAAGTATTCGTCCTCCAAGTCCGCGCCCCCGCCTTCCTGCATTGTGATGCTGTCGTTGAGAGCTGCGCTGCACAGTTAGACGTAAGCAAGCCAGGCGGTCGTTTCAACATACCGTCCTTTTGACACGATGCCTCGGAGGGGTATTTGTTGGGAATTACTCTGGGATTCAGTAACCGTAATTAGCTGATTGGCCCTTGGTCCAATAGTGTGGAAAAGCCGTTCAATTGAGGCTTAATAAGATTTTATATTGTTTGCGGGTAAAGAGGTCGCTTCCGTAGATGTTAATGGAGACTTTTCGGAAGGGTCCAATTGCAAGGAGAAACTGGAGAAAGTGTAACGGTCCAGATTCCCCGTCCTTTCGGCAAAAGCCGAATGTCCAAATATGGACGCCTTGCTATAAAAAATGGCTGAGCATCGACACCCATGTCGCCACTTGAGGGGACACTTGACTCTTGATTTTTGACGTTATTCCTCGATTTTTCCGCTGATAGTGCTATCAAGCATCTGCCCTCCCCGCCTACAAGACTCTCGATGATACTTTGGCGGCCAGAATATCCCCAGGACAAAGACCTGCCACAGGACTGCGCATCGAACTGCGAAGATAGCCACAACGGTCTCATAGCTGGGCGAGGTACTGTATTCATGCCTGAGAGCTGAAGCTAGCCGCTATAGTACCAGCTCTTGGTATAGCTGTGCAGCAGACTCAAAGATGCGAAGCTAGCTGTCTCTCACCGAGAAATCAGGATGAACCAATCGCAAACAAACGGAGGGTCAGCGGCACATTGGTGGGATAAACCGGAACGAGTCATAGTAAGAAGAGCTTGTCCTACCTGCGGAAGATTGCTGATGAAAAAAAGCATGATAGGTTTCACAGCCTCTCCCTTCTCGCACAGTTTATAGGGATTACTCAAAGCGAAGCTCAGACAGAGGAATAGCGCATGTTTGCCGTCATGAATGATGCTACGTGTAACAGGCTCTCCTCGTTCTAGTTTTATCAGTCGATGGTTTCCAAAGCATCCATGTTTCAGTTAATGACATGTACCGCGAAGAGAATCTCGTTCGTAAGAAGAAATGGCAAGCTAAGATTGTGGTGCATATTATGATATGCGCCTCTCCGATTCGTAAGTGCATTTTCTTTAGGGCGTGTCCTTACTTTGACTCGCTTTCCACACGCAAGTGTATCCCGTTTACCAGCGATCGTCGGTAGGCTGGGAATACGGTGGCACTTACTCAGCGATATCAAGCCCATGACAGATTCATGATCCAAATTGAACACTGTTGCTACCGGGGAGCTCGTGGAATGCAGGAGGCAGATATGGAAGCGCTTCTTCTATCCCTGCCACCCAGTTATCTCAGTTCAGGGTACCCGTTCTGGGGACCTTCAGTTCATCTGGTGCACATTCAGGTGTGTCCTGCACCGAAACTTTCGCATCCCCTTGCTTTGATATCCAACGGGCACCGTCAACCGCGCGAACGTGGGTAAACCCTGCCATGCAGTTCCACGTTGGTTGAGAACGGGTTCGGCACCAACTCCTGCTAATTTACGGCTGATGGTCGGTATCGGTTGAACCCAACCGCAATCAGTGGTCGATGCAGCAGCGTGGCTTCTGGTTCGGACGGATCAATGCCGTTATACAGTTTTTTTTGCCTATCATGCTAACCTGCGTAGCGCATCTCCGTCTCTTTTTTGCTTTCTTGCATGCCTGTTGCTACCTTAGGAACCCAGTGTACATTTTTCCTTTCCATAATTTCAATTTCCCCCACATTTTTCCGCGATTTACCGATCGAGGCAATTTGGTAATCTGTGGGGTTCGATCATGTGCCTCGGCAGCTGCTGCCGGGTGATTCAGTGAGTATACGATGGTGGAGATGCGCATTTTCTTCTGGTTTCAACCACCACTGCCACGTCTGGCAGTCGCTTTCATCGCCGCCATCGCCATCTTCGACGTCGCCGACGCCCCTCGTTCTCATTGTTGCTGACGATGGTGAGTCTACCTTGGAGCCATTCACCGGCCGCACTGACTGCTTGACCTGTTTCCTTCGCGGCCAAGCCCACGCAAGTCCAGACCCGATCCTCTGATACGCTGCCGAGAGGGCCAGAGGGCCTCGATGCCCATAGTTTCCAGCATGACAACGAGCAGGCGAACAAAATCATTCACATGCAGCACAGGGAGGCTTTGAGACTTGCGCTGGGAAGCATTCTCTCGCCTGTGGGCCATTTTTTTCTCTCTCGCCCAACCATCATTATCTCACGTTGATCAACGGTAGAAACGCCCCCCGAACTCGCGCTCGACGTCTGGCACCGCGAGCCCTGCGCATCTCTACTACACGACCCACCCGCATTCGCCGTACCCGCCTCCGCCTCCGCCTCCGCCTCACTCGACCCCAGCACAAGCAGAGTCGACGAGTCACTATCTCCTCCCTCCGCAAGGCCACCTTATCTCCCACTCCCATACGCCTTCGCGTTTGTGCCAATCGGTGGGTATCGTATATTGCTGTCGGCTGAAGTTGACGGTGCTATCTACTTAGGACTCGGCGACCGACTATCTCTCGTCATCGCAGGCGTCGCCCCGCAGTAGTCCCGGTCCGGACTCCCCAGTCGTGCCGCCAAGCCCTACGAGTACCGGTTCGCCAGCAATTCATGCGCCGGCACCTGGAACGGGCACTCCCAACAAGGCTAAGTTTATTGAGACGCTGCAGTCAAAGAGCGCGTGGGACGCGTTGATCCATGGTCCGTTCTCCTAAGGTCGGTAGTTAGGTCTTGTTTTTTATGTATTCTATGTGTATGCAATTTTTATCGTAAAAGCTAGAAATAATATGAATTTCTAGTTGAATACGCTGCTGCGCTTTCTGAAAATAGTTTTAGGCTATGCGGTGGGTTGGGACACTGCTTTGTATCCCAGCAACAACGGATTGAACACTGGTTGCTGTTGACATCGAGGACAGACAAAGGCCAACCAGTGACCAACCATATGCTCAGTGCACGCTTGCTGAAAGCCGACGACGGCAAATCACGTGTATCGTGTCGCGTCGCGTCCGAGTCGACAATTTTATGAATTTTGCTCTCTCAAACTCTCTCCCTTACATAACGATGCACGGTAAGTGCCCTGATTGAATGCTCACCGTTCCGTGTTGTGATTATTTAATAATGTTTCCTTTGAATCGCTATATACTACCTCAAGAGAGAACTTGAATAACTCAGGCTTGCCGCTCGACGAAGCCATGAAGAGGGAGAGGACCCTAGGTAGCGGAAATTTTTTAAATGGGGCATCTTTCACGCATCCTCGTCATCGCCATCCTCGTCAGAGTCAAACTGCCATGATGTTTCAGAACCTCGATTGTCAGAAATAAGACCGTTCACGTACAAAGTCTTTCCCATCATCATCGAGCTCATCCCATGGTCGAGGAAAGCTGGAAAAAATAAATATTGATGAAACCAAAGCTTTGAGATTAGAAGCTACGCACTCTCGGGTCAGAATTTCTTCCACTGGCGTTCCCCGTGAGACCGAACCGCCTCGTAAAGCTTTCAAACGGTACATAGGAACGAAGCTATCACAATCTGCATTCTTTGCTCCCTGCCACACCGAGCCCGATGCCGTGCTACCTGAGATGTTAAATCCAGTATTGGCTGATGCACTAATAGCTGGTGCTACTGGAATCGGAATACTCGCAGTGGCAGTCACACCCACACTACGCTTCCCTGCCATATGAGAGTGATTAAAAATGCAATCATGCGGTACACACAGGTGACAGGTCACCTTTGTGGTTCATACGAAGGTCATAATGACTGCAAGTATACGTTTCCGTGACGATGCCTTTAGCCTTGAAGAGCGGTATTTTCTCGAGCTTTCGCACCCAAGTCTCGACAATGGGGAGCATCGAATATTTGACGCCGCGCATGCACAGCAGAACACCGCGCTCAGTGTCGAACTGAAACTGGGCAGCCACATTTCCCTCTATCGCCCCAGTTAATCCTCTGTCGCGGGCGCTCAGTATGAGATGATAGAAGAGACTAGAAAGAACCTACCCTCCGACGCCGAAGGGAAGGTCAATTCGCCTGACGTTGTTCGTGTACCTAAAAATGCATTCCATGGCGGTAGTATTTCGAGGATCCTTCCAGTCGTGATTGGCCATAATGTCCCTTGATTCGGGGTGCTCGAATACGTTTCCCTCACGTTGAAATCCCCCCGTTTTCTTGTCGAGGGTTCCAAAGTCGCCTATCTAACCACAGCATCAGGGTAGGCACTTGATCTCGCATTCAACGAGATCACTTACCGTGATAGGTAGACCATTTGGATTTAGATATTCGTGGTTGATCTTCCAAAAGAGATCGATGCACTTTCTCTGCTCAGTGCGAGAGTTACCTGGAATCCACATTATCGCCAGTAATCGGAATAGATGGAAGATGGTGCGATGGATTACGGCGCTCCATGAAAGGCCGTGATGTTCTTCGCTGAGTTGTGCTGTAAAATCAGACTTGAAAGGACAAGCTCGTGACAGTCAGAAGTCCAGAGTTAGTTGCCGGTGGAGTCCCGGGCCGTGTTTGCTGTTATGTCGCCCGCTACGACCACAGCACGAAGAAAATTCTTTGGGTGATGGGCGCTTGTTCCGTCCCAGCGTTTATCGCCATCAAGGAGCGTGTTTTACACGCAGAGACTTGTGGTAACTATAACTCTTTCTCCTACCATGGCCATGGTACGACTTGAGCTGTCGATTGCAATCCATCATTGACTGGAAGCTGTAAACTTTAGGATCATACAGAGGACGCTACCTTCGTCAACGAAATATTAACTACTCGCGAGGATGGCATGGTGAGCATATCCCCTTTCCCTGTAAAGGCTGCTTATGTTGACAATGATAATGCTATGAAAGCCAACGTTCCAGGTAAACCGTTTGCGAGCGCTTATGCACACCTAATCATCGGGATGGTTCCGCTAGTGGAATATTCAATACCCTGAGAGCCTTCGGCGAGAATTGCTCGCGCAAGGAATGGTGAGTTGGCTTTTCTGTGTAAAAACTCGGCTTTTAACACGATTGTCCTAATTACAGACAGAGGCTGAGTGGGATGAAATGCAAGAAAACGTGGGATTAACGACGTGTGCTCAGCCTTCTACTATCTCACATCTTCATATCCAGGCTAATAGGATTTTGAATGGGCCGGAAGCAACCAATCTCTTTAGTGGCTTAATGTCGACATCGGACGAACAGATAATTTCTGGTCGAGTGAGTGACATGACAGACTTCCGAAGTTGAGTCCTGCGCTTATCGTGTTCACAGTTCACATTGATGGAGGACGAACAAAGGGATAAAGAAGATGAAAGTGAGGGAGATGAGGATGAGGAGTTCTTCTCAGCACTCACTTGTCAAACTGATGTATCCGATACTCTTCAAGAGGAAGCCCTTATAGTCAGTCCCTACATTCACTTCCACAAAACTACTATATATCATATTCTATCAGAGATCACAAAGTAACGAAAACTCGTCAATACCGGGGAGCCCTTCCAGCGCTTCACAAGAACTCGACGACGACGACGACGCTTTTATCGATATTCTCATTGATGGCATTGCTGTCGCTCAGGGAGCGCTTAGAGACTTGAAGCATGCTACGTTGGACGAAGCCCCGTGGTCCAGCTTTGTGGAATACTGTGATGGCGTTAACAATCAGGTCATAGCACGTCTGACAAAAGAATTGGTGCCTTGGTACTTGCCCTTTGCCTCTCTCTACACGATGGCATTGTACAGACATTCAGAGACATCTGACTCCCACCGCACGACCGATCTGGATCGTCTTGTTGATTTCGGCGAATCTGCAATTTCTGCTGTAGAGCAGTGTTCTCCGGCAGCTCCGGATATAGCCGCCATCCATCACAATGTAGGAAACGGGTATTATCTACGGAGTCATACCACTAGCGGCGACGATATCGATCGTGCCGTTGAACACTTCGATCTTGCGATCGTTATGGGGAGTAGAGCTCCAAGCGGCATGGCGATGTTCCTAACGTGCTCCGCCCGTGCTCTCGCAAGCCGATACGAAAAATCCCATAATTTTGAGGACCTGCAGTCTGCCATTGACAAGAACGAAGGAGCGCTCTCCCTTGTGTCTTCGGATGATCCCACCCTCAATAACACTCGTACCATCTGCCTCATCAATGGAGGGAATCTGTTCATTCATCGATACGACAGAGCCCTCCATCGCGACATTGCATACTTGGAGAAAGCGATCTCGTATCTCCAGGAAGCCCTTCAATTACGAGAACAGGCGGATTCTGACACGTCACGTCCTTTGCAGGCTCTCGGGCACGCTAAACTCAGATATTTCTTCAGAACTCTGAGCGCACCGAGTCTTGCGGGGGCAGTCGATTGCTTTGAAAAAGCGACCTTTGTTGGCGAAGGTCACGTTTCATTTCCCTTGATCGCCCACAATCTTGCGCTTGGACATGCCGTTTCCCATTTCTTCTCGCGAAAGCCCGACTCAAATCAAGGTAGCGCTGATCTTGCCAAAGCCACCATGTGGATAGAGAAGGCCCTGAAGTACCGTCCCTTCCCACACGCCCATCGGTCATCGTCTCTACTCATTTACAGCTGGTGCTTGCTTGAGGTTCTGCAGACTCCTTCAATATTCCAGGAGTCGCACCTGCAGAAGCTCGAATCAAGTTTGCAGGAGCTTGAGAAAGGCGATACTACGACCGTGGCGACCGCGCTGAAGCACAGGGTATGTCTTGCGACGTGGCGGTACAACGAGACAAGGGATCCCAAGTATCTTGTCGATTCCCTACAATACAGTGAAGCTGCCATGAAGACCGCGCAAGATTTCCACCATGGACAGTACCCCTTTGTGGCTCTTGATATCTGCGAAGTGGCCGGGATGCGTTTGCAAGTCTTGAAATTGAAGAACAATGATGCCATAGTCAAGAGGCAGATCGACGAAGCATTTGAATCCTTCGAGCATGCATCCAGCCTGTCTGCATCCACCTGCGACATTATGGACCAGCTCTCAATTGCTTCAGTATGGGTTTCGCAAGCTTTGGAGATGAAACACCGTTCCGTGGCCATCGCCTATCCTGTCCTATTGCGCATTCTTCGTGGCTGCATGAACCTCAACCCGGCAATCGAAATCAGACACGCCATAGCAGAGATCCTCAGACCTATATCCCCTGCTGATGTTGCCGCTGCTATCATGGGATCCAGCGATCCGAACCTTGCGGAGGCCGTCGAGCTCCTCGAGTACGGTAGGGACATTGTCCTTTCCCACATCCGCGCCATGAGACGGGACGACGAGCGCATTCGCAACCTAGAAAGTATGGATTCAGAGGCTGTGGTCCGTTTTGAGGCTGTCTGCAAGCAGCTAGACCGCAACATTCACGGACTGTTCCTGTCTAGCGGTTGGAAGTGGACTTCGGCGTTTGTCCCCGGTGAAATCGCAGACACGAAGACCCCGTTGACGTGGGAGGATTTTCTTCAGAGACATAGTAGTGACATGCAGGAGAGGGAAGCGATGTCCGCGCAGCTTCAGAGCAAAGATGTCCCTCCCATTGGCTCTTCCCCTTCCTATGCCGAACTCAAACAGGCAGCAAACGGCGGAATCGTCATCATATTCAACTTCAGCAAATACGGGTGCGATGCTCTCATCATTGTCGAGGGGAAGGAATCGCCCGTTCGAGTCTCGCTGGGAGGAGAAAAGGAGTATCAGTATTTCGTAAAACTCGCCAGTGTGCTTGGGAGCTTCTTGAAACTCGTCGATACCGTCGAATCGGACGGGAAGCTTCAGAAAGTCTTGAAGGCGCTATGGGGGAAAGCTGTCGAGCCAGTGACGAAGAAACTGAAAGCGCTGGGTGTCGAAATTGGGTCGCGACTTTGGTTGTTACCAACCGGTTTGGCACACCTCTTTCCCCTGCATGCCGCTGGTCCTTATAAACACAGGGGATTCGACCCTTCAGATCTTTCCTCGTTATACGCGATCTCCTACATCTCGACACTCGACACCCTTTTAACAGCAAAGGCGTCGCGCACCCTTGATGAGCCTCCCTCTGTTTTATTCATAGGAGACGATGGGGAAGACAATCCAGCAGTCGAAGAGTTGCCTTATGTGAAAACGGAAAGAGACACGATCGCGAAAGAGCTCGGGGACCGAGCCACCTGCCTCTTCGGGGAGCAAGCAACGCTCGACGCTGTGCTGGTGAACCTCCCTACACATCCATGGGTCCACTTTGGCTGCCATGGCACGTTTGATCCCATTAGACCGTTTCAATCGTGTTTCATCCTCAATGGAGGACAGAGGCTCACTCTACCAGCAATCATGCGTTCTCGTTCGCCCCAAGGAGAGTTTGCATTTTATTCTGCTTGCAATACTGCAAGTTCCCCTGACCAGACGTCCGGTGAAGTCGTCAATCTTGCTTCGGCTATGGAAGTTTGTGGCTTCCGAAGCGTGGTTGGGACTCTGTACCCTATTCACGACGATTTCGCTGCCAATGTCTGTCGGGAATTCTACAAGAGTGCGAGGTCCAGAGGCTGGACGGATGCTGCGTATAGTCTCAAGGACTGTATATTGGAGCTGAGAAGGAAGATGTGGGAGGAGGCGGAGGAATTGGGTATTCGCAAGTGGATAGCATATATTCATATTGGGGTTTAGCCGCTTAATTGAGGTTAGGCAGTGAAAATGAAATTGATTTGATCGCGGTTTTGATTAACCAAACGTTTTAACTAACGTTGTGGTTCCAGAAATTGTTCGTAGGCCAGTTCTGCGCTGATCTACGAGACTAATGCTTGTCGAACGCAGACACAAAGAATCAGCTTGTTAAGCGGGGTACCCAAACTAGGAGTAGAATCATCAGCACACGGTTGCAGCGACTGATAAAGATCTCTTACTGTTCTTAAATTAGGTCGTGCCGATGTGATGTTTGATATTTTGGGGGTATTTCTGTCAGCGTAGGGCTGCGTAGGGACGACTGCCGTTCTGACGCGTCGCATCTTGGTCTGTAGATAAACCTTTTATATATAGAAGACGGATGTCCGGATAAATTGTAGCCAGCACGACGCAACCACGTACTGAAACAAACAATCAGAGATGAGGGCTTTCAAATGCAGTGATAACTGACCATCATATAAGACTGCCATTCGACGCGTTTAATCACTATCGACATGTCTTCTAAACTATTCCAGCCAGTCAAAATCGGGAAAATGACCCTTCAGAACCGGGTCGTCCTCGCGCCTATGTCGCGTATGAGAGCGTCAAAGGCGCACGTACCGCACCTCCCGATCGTAAAGGACTATTATGTCCAACGAGCGCACACGCCAGGAACATTCCTCGTCTCCGAAGCGACATTCATTGCGGCCAAGGCTGGCGGTATGGACCACGCTCCCGGCATATGGAGCGACAAGTAAATAGAAGTATGGAAACAGGCGCGTATCCACGTTTTGCCACCTGTATTCCCATTATCTAAATTTCACCAGGTCACGGATGCTGTCCACGAAAAGGGATGCTTCATATATTGCCAACTGTGGGCTCTAGGACGAGCAGGGATTCCTGAAATCCTCGACAGGGAAGGATTCCCGTACGTCTCTGCGTCAGACGTCCCCTTGACGGGTCGTTCCCGCGCACCGCGACCTCTCACAGTGGACGAGATCAGGGAGTACCCTGGGATATATGCGCAGGCGGCGTTGAATGCTGTGAAAGCAGGCTTTGACGGCGTTGAGATCAACGGAGCACACGGACATCTCTTGGATCAGTTTACTCGCGACGCGGCGAATACCCGGACGGATGAATACGGAGGGAGTATCGAGAACAGGGTGAGGTTCCCTCTGGAGGTCATCGAGGCCGTCGTAAAGGCGGTGGGTGCCGAGCGAACGGCGTACAGGATCAGTCCGTGGAATGGCTTCCAAGGTATCTTCTTGAATACACTCAAGTTGGCGAAATGCTGAACGGGCGTCAGATATGAACATGAAGGAGCCAAAGCCAACATTTGCGCACCTCGTCTCGCAGATAAAGTCCCAGCATCCCGACCTTGCCTACCTCCATATCATCGAGCCTCGTATTTTCGGCAATTTCGACCGCGAGACCGTCGGCGCCGACGAAGAGAACGACTTTATTCGGGAAATATGGGCGCCCAAGACGCTCATCGCTGCAGGCAGGTACAACAGGCAGACCGCCATGGAAGCTGCCGACAAGACAAACGATTTGATTTGATTTGGAAGGCATTTTGTTTCGAACGTGAGCGTCGACAACCTTTGTCTTTCTTGAAATTCGTGAATGTTTTTCTTTAGCCCGACCTGGTACTCAGACTGCAGAAAGACGTACCTCTCAACCCGTATAAAAGAGAGCTGTTCTATCTTGCAGACTACCACCCAGAGGGATATACCGACTATCCTTTTGCTGAAGCATAGGTAGATGATGGGAGTTAACTTTAGAGAGTCGTAAATCGTAGAAATAAATTATTTAATAAAGTCTCTCGGCTCGGATAGCGGTCCGGACTCCGGACTCCTTGCCCGGTTTCGATCACCTGACAAAACCATGTTCTCTTGATGCTTTTCTCATATGGTTCAGTAATGGTACCGGTTCTGGCGTATCTGCATTCAAGTCCAAGATGATCAAGGCCCTCCATAATTCTCCAACCTAAACAGATGTTCCTCCTTACGGCGACTATCGACCCCCACGTTGACGAACAGTCGCGCGCGCAGTTCAGAACAGATACCAACGTTCTTGGATGGAGATGACATTACAGGATCGCACTCTCTTTCTAGAAAACGAAGAGGCCATCGACTTGGTTCGATTAACGGTCAGTATCGTCATTCTAAATTTTCGAAGTCCATCTGAGGATGCATACCAGGTGCAAGGCCAGTCCCTCTGTCCGCCTCCTCTTGGAATTTCCTAGACATCAATATGATCTTATGCTCCAAGGACACGGGAGATATTGATATGCAGATAACGTCTCCTCGTTCAAATGAAAAACTTGCTGGAACACGCGAATGATATTTTTCTATCCCCATTCCCAGAGAAGTCATCGTTGTGCCCAGGACCTCACCATACCTCACTGCCGAGGATATAGGTCCCTTCCGACTTCCTCCGCCTTTCCATGAGATGTACGTGCTGGCGGATATCCAGTATACTTTGGTTGCATCGATCAAGCGCCTAGTACGGCTTCGCGGAAACGCTAAGTACGGAGTCTATGTGTTATATTCTATTGTCTCGTAGCGCGTTTTCAGGATCTATGTGCCAATGATACGTCCGGGTCCTCCGACAATCCTTCGTCAGCTTGCGTATCAGGAGAATAGCCCACTTCCAGGCCCCGAAGTGGATCCAGAAGGCTGGCAGCAACTCCTGCCTGCCCTCCTGAAAGGAACGGTATTCAAAGATCAAGAGGTGGAGATTCAGTGTACTATGCGTGAATTTGTCCCCCAATCAGGTTCAGCTCAGTGCTTTACCCTCAGTTCTACCTTGCCAAACCTGTACGTTCAAATTTTTAGTCTAGGGATATCATTATATCACGACAAATCTAGCTATGTTACACTAGAGGGACGTCCATTTCATGTATCGCAATCATTAAGTGCTCCGATTAACAAGCCCTAGATTTGCTCGCAACGCCGTCTAGTGTTTCCTATGCGTCTTTGCTGGTCTGTTATAGGGTGGAAGCCTGACTTGCTTTCGTATTCGTCGGTAGAATTATAAGATCGAGGGAATAACCACCGGCGGAGAAATGCTATACAAGACTTTGGATCTTGCGTATGGTGAAACTCTGGTGACCAAGGGACGTGTCGGCGGCTGGAAGGAGTGATCAAGCTCTGGGAGGGCTTGAAACCAACTTGCAACTTTGGAAATTTCAAAGTTCAGGTCAGCCGCCAAAAGTTCTTGAATGTACGCGCTGACGTCGTGTTGTTCAGTATAACATTGTCGTCCTGCCATTCAGGGCAGCCGTATTCGTGCCTGCAGAACAAGGTTCGCTCCTCGTGAGACAGACGGTCACGATTGGCACAGTTTATGTTCCATGTCCCCGACCCATATTCTATGCCACTCACACCGAGTTTAGACAAGACTCCTTTTGGCCAGCTTAGTTGACTTCTTGTGTAGATGTGACCAGTCCGTGGAACCATAAGAAATACGACATACTTACCGATGAAAGGGACAGATAAAGAAAGTAACTGAATGTTTACTCGCAATTCGGATAGTGTCACTGAGTCGTATGAGAGGGTAGTTCTTCCATTATCAGTGCCCGAGCGAACATGAGGAAAAAATGAAAATACGTGTACATTGGGAACCAAAGGAAGTTGAACGATATTAATTGAAAGAAAAAATGCAGGGAGGATCAAAATGATGGCTGTAGTAAACTTGATAACAGATCCATGAAAACGCTTCGCATTTGAAGGGTGCTCCATCAAGGAAGCCCATGATTTTTGAAGGCCAACAAGAGTAATGCGTTCCGGCGGACCAGGTGCATACTTAGGTCAGTCGAATTACGATGTTACAAACAAATGATGTTTTTCACCAGTCAATCTTTTGGCACTCTAATTTATCCAACGCTCTAAAGCCTTCATCCAAGTACTCCCTAAATGCCTCTTTGCAGAGCGCATTCAAGGCTCGATGAGTGTCTAAAGAGGTATTAGATAAGATGCATGTAACCCTCTCACGATAAGTCGCTGCTAGGTTGCACCACTTTTCGACTAGCGGGGCTATCGAAGTAAGTGATTGCCCTAATGGAAATTGAGTCCGTTGCAGGCCGAAGCCATATACTGTTTTTTCTTTGATCATCCTCGCGATGTCGCTCGGCCTATGCAAGTCATCGCGGAAAAGTTGCTCAAGAGGGTTCAACTTCCGATGCTTGAGGCAAATTTCGAAGACAGCCCAGCAAAGGACCCAAATGAACGACTCAAGGTCATCGATAGCGGTGACGATTGTACGTGTCTGAAGTACTAGGGCTCGTAGAAGACGACTCGACATGAAGGTTAAAGTCCCAGGCTGAAACATGTCATTGAACGATACATCTCCTAAATTTGCAGGACGTACCGTTCCAGGCTCCGAGACTTCTTTCGTAGTATCGAAGAGAATCGCCTCTTCGATGCCTTGGTTATCATCGACGAGCATCCCTATGCATTTTCCTAGTAGCTGCCTCCGTTCAGGTGTCAGACACAGCAAACTACGGAAAGTATTATGAAAATTAAATGTGACAATCAATATAGGACGGCATACTTATCAACACACCGCATTTCTGGTTGCGCCAAAAGGATCACACTGCTAATATTCACGTCTCTGTGGATCCATCCATTCAGGTAAACGCTGTATAGCCCTGCCAAATTTGACTGAGGAAAAGCACATAGCATGAAAGAAGCGCACCCACCTAACATTGCATGTAGTATAGCTTTCAGGAGAATCTGTACAGTAGCCGCTTCCCGCAGATCCTTTCCCTCGGTCCTGATGATTTCCCGGTGAAGAACCCTGTCGATGGAATCCTTCCCAAAACTAGCCGACGACAGACGCCGCGTGGTGATTGGAGCACCGAGACAATCTTTGACCTCATATGCTGCGAGAACTTCTGGTACACCAAAGCAACACGAAACGCCTCGCAACATGCTTTGGCCAACCTCGGCAGCCGCTTTATCTTTTATCAACCACGAATCCTTTATGATCAGTGTCGAGAAAGGGTTAATGCCGAGCTCTTTGGTGTCCTGATATGCGAGAGATATCCAGTCAACGTCCGCCTGGTCAGTGGCACACCAGTTGTAGTGCTCTAGATCCAATTTGCATGCGACTTTTGGCTTTACTTGCGGACAAGATATCAGCGGACCGGGAAGCATGCAAACGCAGGAGTATTTACCTTTCACGACTTTGTACATGCGAGATATTCTCCCCACAATCTCGTAGACTCCTAATCTTCCAGGTAACTTGAAGTACTGTTTGAAGCGAGATGGGTCTATACCAGCCCGAGTACGTGTAAGACATGCCAGACTTCGGAAGGCTTCGACGGCGTCTGTCGCATCTGAATCCAAGACCATGAATTTCGATTGCAGAAACCTTTGGCGGACGCCATGAAGGCGCCGCTGCAGCCTACAATAATTGGAGGAGATAAGGAAACAAGACGACCACTGGTGCTGGTGCCCATGACATGCAAGAAAGCACCGAACATGATATGCAGACTGCTTCATCAAGAGAAGGCACCGCTGTAAAAATGGGTCCTGGTACTCCCGTGTGCCCCTTGAATGGTACGGATTTGTTATTTTGAGGGCCGAAGCAATATTGTGAAGAGACGACGCCAGAACCGTGTACGTGTCGCGACACTGGATGCGCAGGTATTGCTTCTAGTTTGCGTCACACTGAAGGTCTTCGGAAGACGATTCCATAGTCAGATTGATTGTATGAAGGTCGTCGAGCGCATGAATCTGGAGTTCTTGAGCGATATCATTGAAGCGGGAAAGGCCAGAAACAGGCCAGTCTGGTTCAGTGACGACCCCTGCGCCCAGCAAACCTAAGTTTCGCAGTGTGGAAGTCATCCTTGCAAGTTGGATCTGGAAGTCGTTCGTGCCTTGCTTTCAAGATTGTAAATTGCTCCTGGCAATGAAATTATGGGCAGAAATTGTTGCAAGAACGAGATCAAGAGTAGATGGCCAGTTTCCCACGCCATTCGGAATGTCTGTCCCTCGTGACCAACGTGGCGCGGGATCTAGAACTCAATCTAAAACAAGAGATCACCGCCAAAGGCTGGTGGTTTCTCGAACCACTCGAAGAAGAGTTTCCCGCATACCAGACAAACGTCCAGTACTGTCAATCCTAGAGGCACTGGGCATTGTGTGCCAGAGTTCAATGTCTCGTAGTTGGATCACGATGTTACAAACGAATAATCATATCTCACCAGTCACACTCTAATTCATCCAACTCCCTAAATGCCTCTTTGCAGAGCGCATTTAAGGCTCGTTGAGTGTCTGAAGAGGTATTACTTTCAGTTAACAGTCATCGCGCACAGCGCAAAGGACGACAGGCACGTAACCCTCCTGCGGTTATGTTGCCGCTAAAGCACACCACTTTTCGACTAGTGGAGTTATAGAAGAAAATGAAGGCCCGAGAGGCAACACAGTCTCAGGCAGGTGGAAGGTGTACCCGTTCGTATCTTCGGTCATCATCTGGATGTCGCCCGGCGTATGCAAGTACTGACGGAGCATTTCCTCAGTGCTGTTCAACTTCCGACGTCTGAAGCAAATCTCGAAGACGGTCCCCGAATGAACGACTCAAAGTCGTCGATAGCGGTGAAGGTCGTACGAGTCGGAAGAACTAAGGCTTGTAGAAGACGAATCGACATGAAGGGTAACATCCCAGGCTGATACGTCTACCCCTCCTGTATTCACAGGACGTACCCGCTCCGAGACTTCCTTCGTAGTATCAAAGAGGGTCTCCCCTTTAATGCCTTGGTTATCGTCAACAAGCATCCCTATGCACTTGCCTAAGAGCTGCCTTCGTTCAGGTTCCAAACACAGCAAACTACGGAAAAGGTGATGAGGTTTAACTGCGACGGTCGATATTGGACGATAGCCTACTTATCAACACGCCGCATTTCTGGTTGAGCCAAAAGCAGGACACTGCTGATGTTCACGTCTCCGTGGATCCATCCATTTAGGTAGATGCTGTACAGCCCTGCAAAATTTGACTCAGGAAAAGCACGACACACGAAAGAAGCGCACTCACCTAACATTGCATGTAATATACCTTTCAGTAAAATCTGTACAGTAGCCGTTTCGCGCAGATCCTTTCCCTCGGTCTTGATGATTTCCCGGTGAAGAACCTTGTCGATGGAATTCCCCCAAAACTAGCCAATGATGAACCGTGGTTAGAGAGCAGATGCCGTATAGTGACTGAAGCGCCACGATAATCTTTCACCTCATACCTATGCTATGAGAACTTCTGGTACACCAAAGCAACACGAAACATCTCGAAACATGCTTGGGCCTGCCTCGGCAGCCGCTTTATCGTTTATCAACCACGAATCCTTTATGATCAGTGTCGAGAAAGGGTTGATACCGAGCTCTTTGGTATCCTGATATGCGAGAGATATCCAGTCAACGTCCACCTGGTCAGTGGCGCACCAATCGTGGTCCTCCAGCCCCAATCTGTGTGCGACTTTTGGCTTTACTTGCGGACAAAGATATCAGTAAACCAGGAAGCATGCAAACACAGGAGTATTTACCTTTCATGACTTTGTACATGCGAGATATTCTCCCGACGATCTCGTAGACCCCTAATCTTCCAGGTAACTTGAAGTACTTTTTGACGCGCGATGTATCTGTACTAGCCCGAGTGTGCGTAATACAAGCCAGACTTCGGAAGGCTTCGACGGCGGCCGTCTCCCCTGGATCTGGGACCATGGATCCGGACTGCAGAAACCTTTGGCGGACGCGATGAAGGCGCCGCTGCAGCCTAGAGTAATCGGAGGAGGACAACTGGTGCTTATGACAAGCAAGAAGCCACCGAACATGATATGCAGATTGCTTCGTCAAGTGAAGGTACCGCTGTAAAAATGAATGCTGATATTCCCGTACGCCCCTTGAATTACATGGATTTGCGATCTGAGTGCCGAAGTATGTAACATCGACTCGGAGTGTGTGGCTCTGGAATTCTTGAACAATATTATCGAGTGAAATCTTTTCCTGTAGCTGTACTTCTGGGATACCTGTGTCCTCCAAAAATTCGAGTGGTATGGTGACACACGGCAAAGCACAGAAATAGGCTGGTGACCACCTCTGCGGTCAGCAAACCTCTAATATTTAAGCTTGATTGCATAAAAGTTCCCTGCAGTTGAGCCTCGTAGTCATTCGTATATTCTGCGTATAGCAGTAGTAGTAAATGTCGCAAGCTTCGAAATTTTGGCGCAATGATATTTGGCGGAAGAAGCAGAGTTTTTATCTCATTAGGAAAGATTAAGGTTTCCCACGCCACTCGTAACGACGGAGATAAGATGCGATAAGATTTCTCCTCCGTTCCATGTGACCAGAACGCGTTTGATAAATTATTTAAATTTTGCAATTTCTTGGTTCCTTTCGGCATCCTTTAGCCATCAGCGACTGGCTCCTACAGCTGGGCCAATGGCAGCGTAAAGAAACTACATGCGAATTCTGCCACATTCCCAGACCTGAAGGCCTGAAGTCTAAGAAGCTGGCAACCTGGACTCTATGGCATTCGATGCGTTCTAGTTCTAATTTGTCCAACAGACTGTCTCTCTGGTTGATATTCGACCACGGGCAAAGCATACGTCTATGCCGCATCTGCTCTAAGATTTCTGTCTGATGTTTAATAAAGTTTATCTACTGCGAGCATTTGATCTGTCAATCTCCGAGCGGCTTGGGTTATACTGACCGTATTGCCGCTTGGACGACATCGGGTTTCGCTTCTAAGGTTTCCCGCTTCATCCTTGATAACGAACTCTACGAACCCAGTATCTTGTATAATTCCCGGTATCATCTCCAATCATGCGCAGTGCTTCTACTGCTTCTTAATCATTCGCAGGCATTCATGGATAAACATATATGCCGGTCACCAGACCTCACCTATATCCTCGTCTACTTGAAACGCTTCATATGACATAAAGCGTGTGTTCAGCTATGCCCCTGCCCCTGTGCGTTCCGCGTTCATTGCTGCTTTCCAACAGGCAATTTTTTCTGACAATCGCGCTACAAAGTTTTTCCTGGAATTCTACCAACTTGATTATCCTGCATATCTCTCCCACGTCTTCCAGAGGCTCTGCGGACAAGAGATGATCATTCGAAGCTGTAGACTTGGAACAATCCGACGAGGAACCATAATTCGAGACTCTAAGATTGCATCGTTTTTCTCCCGCTGTCGAATGCTTCGGGCTGTGGTACCGCAGTCAGGCTTGGTCACTATCCGTTATTCTCGAGCTGATATTACACGGGCTTTCCTATATTGTCTGGGCATCTCGAGAGACGGTATACCTCTCGTAACCCGGCAATCGCGGAAAGAAGAATGCAAGGTATTCTCGACTGGACGAAGTTCATTCCTTGAGGAAGCCACATTGGGGATGAGTAGAACATCGACTTAGTATAGGTCAGCTGCTAGCGTTTCCTACGCTAAAGCTCAGCTAATCATAAGGCTCAGATAGATGATAAATCGTTCGTGATCTTAGTCGCTCAGCCCTCAACCAATTGGCGAAGCACCATCGACGATAGAACCATCTATTATAACGGTTATATGGAGGTGGTCGGCGATTATCAGCGAAACTTCTTTCCACTTCCCCATCAAGCTGGGACACATCGACGAGCCCGCACTTCTTGTGATCCCCAACATTGACGATGTACCTCGAAGGGTCCGTGATATATTCACCGAGGTCAGATTATGATGCGTATTCTTAACAGTGCAATCAGCAGATATGTCTTTGGATGGTATCTTTCTGTCCACGGTACCCCTGCGGGCAACGGGACAAGAACATGAAACTCGTGGAACAAAACTTTGAAATGCGGCTGTGTGGTGCATGTATACACGGCTGTAGTTTTCGGACCTCGACTCACGACAACTCGGGTAGATCTGAGGATTATATCCATGCCTGGCTTGATTTGTACACGGAATCGACCCATCAAACCTTTCATCTCGTGAGGATGACTATGCAGGGTAGTTGCTTCGAAGATTCGTCGTCCATGCATGCATTGTATACTCCTGACCTTCTATCAAAGTGAATGTAGCGTGCTGAATAATTTAGCCGATTTAGTCCATCAGCAATCTATCCAATGCTAGAACTAGAGTCATATGCGATGCCAATGTTTTCTTGATGCTTCAAGTTTCTCACCGCTTAGAGAGGGCTTCTCAACACTGTTAGCCCTGGAGTTCGCTTCCATCGCGGTGATAGCGCTACGACGGACAGGAGAGACGACAATGGTGGATCGTTATTCCTCTTCTTAAGCTCTAGGAGCGGATGTAGATGTATAGGAGAGATATCAAGGCGCGTACCTAGGGCCAATCAAAGCCAGATAGCCCGTGGAGTATTAATTTATCCTGCAGCACTGGTGAGAACTGCAATCCGATGGCACTGCTTTTACGAAGCACGTTGCCTTGACCCGGCGGGACTAGGGAGCAGGTATGAAGATAATCGCATTTGCGAGGTAGAACTGTGCTCGGTGCAAAGATAGGGGCGGTTAAAAAAGGCGGCCTCCCTAACAGTGGAAACTGTTAACTAAGATAGTTATCGTGTACGCCATGTAGCTTGAAGAGAGAGGATTGAACGACGCGTTGATATTGGATGCGCAAGTCGGATAACCGCTCAAACGCAGCCGTCCATACGCTACAGTCAAGAGGGTGGTCGCATAAAACCAATACGGGGAGTTGGTAATTCAAGACAAGATCACCGTGATAATTTTGCGCTCGAACCTCAGTAAGCAATTTGGGGGAGCTTCCAGCGGGCTTGGGGAAGCACTGTACGCATGGTACGTTGGGGAAGAAAGAGGAGGGCAGCTCGGCAGACCCGAGGGACTCCGGGCCGAGATTCCGAGTAAGTTCATTAGCACCACTGTTGAACATCAATAGCAGAAGCGGCCGACATGCTTCTAGGGCGCCAGGCCTCCAACCGGCTGGAGAGATCCAGGCCATTTGATGACCCCAGGCAAATTAATGTTAGCTATGTTTACACAGAGCCTGACACCTTGAACGAATGTTCGACCGTGTTTTTTGCCTAGACAGTATGAATCCTCGCAACAGATCTTTATTGACCTCATCGTTCGATTGACGAGGTACGCATTGACTGCCATCATCGATTGAATGGTCGGGTCCTGGCACAGCAGCTGAGCCGCTTTATTATTATTTCCAGGCACGTACAGACCTTTGATACGCCACCGAAGGGCAAAGGCATGGCCAATTCAACAGCGTTGGTAGGGATCCCTTTTAGATATATGAGCCACAGGCCATTTGATCCCTTGATATTGAGGTTACCTCGCGAATCACCCGCCTTGATGCTCGAGGTCATGACCTTGCAGTAGAAAACTGTAAACGAGAAAGGCCACCTTTACGTAGTGCCTCCATCTGTGCTGTGTGGTTGATCCTGCAGCAGTGACGAGTAATCACCTCCGTGGCAATACACATCCGACACACCTCTTCAATCAAGAAGGAACCAGTTGTGGATGTTCGATGGATCTCTGTATATGATTTGAAACCATCCAGCGGAGCAAAATGCTCTTTGCAGTGCACCGCGTCCTCGCAAACAATAATAACAGAGTCGCGGAGGGGGTCCCGGTTTTGTCAAAGAATCACCCTCAGATAGGAAAGCGCAGGATCCGAATAGCTCCGTACACAGAGTTTTGCTAGGCCAAGCTTGAAAGGTCGGAATAGTCATCTGAAACAGTGAGCAGCGTGGTAGGCAGACGTCTTCATACGCCCTAGGAGCCAAGAGGAAGACAAACAGCCGAACATAACGATCGTCTTTGGGTAGCAGTTCGCTATTCGGCTTGTGACGGCTCAGCCCCAGCGGCTTAATAAGTCCCAGGTAAACCCAAGCCACGGCTGGGAGCCAAGTTTGACTTACCGGTCGTGTGCAATAGCGATAGCGCGATCGACGTTCTCGGTATCCAGGCAGCTCGAAGATATCCTTAGCCATCAGAATGTACCTGTAGTATACCGGAGCCACGGACTTCTACGTTTCTCCATATTGCAGTATTCCCGGTACGGTGAAACGGCACCCTCATTCTTTTCCCTGAGTAAGCGATTTGATCCTTCCAGTCAGAGTGCTTGAAGAGCCATGGAGAAAGATCAAGAAGGGTCTAACCAGGAGAGATGAGATATTGATAGACGGGCCCTCGGGAGGTCGTCGGTACGAATATGGGTCCATGGTGTTGTTCATCCATGAAGAACATTCGGGGTTAGAAAACTGAGAAGTAGCCGGACTCGGTGGCGTTGCATGGAATTAGCACCATCGTCGAGGTGCGCATGAAACATCCGTAGTATTCTGGAATTTGGTAACACATATTCCGTTCACAGAGAGACCCTCTGCATGATTTTGTGTTGTACCCGCGTCTTTCACGGACGCGTTGAGGTAAAAAGTGGTGACCAGCGGGGCGGCAACAACCGGTAACCTGACCGGAACCGGAGATCACAGCCACTTTGCTCACACCATCACCCTTTGCTTAAAGACTCTTTTTATCTCGAAAATTCGACAATCGGCTCTTTCTCTGGTCTTATCGTTTCTTATTTTTGACTCACTGGTCCCGTGTTGGTCGACGTGGGTCCTTTGTCTCAGCCTCTCCTGCGCTGGATCCTTCCTGCACTGGCTTGCACGGTTGCGGTGTGAACGGAACTCTTGGCCTCTGTAGATCTGAAGCAACATATAAATCTTCTAGCTGATGCCGAAATACTGTATCTCTGATGAACTTTATCCTCACAATTTTTGTGGCAATTGTTATTCTCGTTACGACAAGCTTCGGGTTCTCGTTAGTACCATTCTCCGCCATCAAGTGTCTAAAGCTTCCAAGTCACGACATTCATTTGAGGCTGTACCTGCGGCAATCCTTGTTGGATGTCTTAAAGCTGCCTATCATTCATCGGGGCGGCCTTAATGAAATAGGCGCATGTCGGCTGTGCGGTCTGTACTAAAGTCGTTTTTTCGATGATCATGAAGCAACAATATACATATATATACGTGAGTCATCGTCATGCTTCTCATTTGATGCATCTTATCTGACGCACCCAAGATGGTGTACTCCCTCGGACGCATATTTTGGGACGCGCCGTGGAGCCGAATACGCGAGGTCATTGGGTTCACTTTAAGACCGCCACCCTTGCGGTTGCAAGGCCATATACTTATACGAAGGGCTCTTCTTACTCTTCGTTGTCGGTGATAATAGCATCGAATGCGAAGCATGATGGCCGGAATGAACTGTATTGCGATGGCGGAGTGTGAAGACAAGAGATCCAGAAGCCCCTTATTGCGCCTCGTGCATAGCCCGACAGGATACCAAGATGCTCAGGAAACGCGTCGGTGTATAGCATGTGCTATAATTAAAGTCGGTACCGAGCGGGGGCAAACCCACAAAAATATGGTCTGTCATTAGTGCGAGGCCTGGAGCGCCTGAAGCGTAACCAGTATCACTCAGTGACCTGGGGAAACAGTTTGGGTAAAGCAGATCGTTCGTACGTACTCAAAATTCGAGACTCAATCGAAAAATTCCAGACTTGAGAGGAACCGACGTCTGCGACAGAGAAGGACCGAAATATGGGCAGATATTCTCCAAGGCGCTTGGTATGTTATGAAATACCACGCGTCTGAAAGTGCGAGATATCTTAAACGTTACAGATTGACCTGGAGCTCCCGACACGGGCGCTGCAGCGTGCTAGCAGGAAGAAGGACATTCCCCCCGTCAGAACCATCATGTGGCGTACGAACATGGATCCCTAGATTGGTCCAGGCCCGGGTGAATGCTCCTAACATCTTGAGCCGACATTATACCTCCTTCGTCGATCTCAAGGTACCAAGATCAGTGCGAACGCGACGTCGAACCGGTACATGTAGCGCCGCGTAAAGTGCCCTGCCTGATCGACCCTGACGGAACCTGCCAGCCAATGGGAGCCTGCAGACTCTGCAGATCAAAAGGCACTGTTGCCCTGACTTTCTCCCGACGTGGGTTGAATTTAGAGTTGACAAGGCGATGAATCTCTGCATTCCAGTGCCTATAAAGGCATGTATCGTTTGAACTTACTTTTACCATTCACCCCCTTCCCAGCCCCTTCATACGATCCCCTTCGTCATTCCGCCCTTTATATCCAATCGATCGTGTTATAAGGTGACACAGTCCCTATCATTACTCCCGCTGGTACTGATCGTCCTGAATTGTCTTAGCTTGCTGCTATAAATTCTCAAGATACCCGGACTGCCTTTTCAAACCCCCGCCATGTCGAACTACAACCACTTTGGCAATGGTATGTCGCTTGCTCTTCGTTATCTCCCTGCTCGCTGACTGAATAGTTCAGAATACTACCACCCATACCCCACGACCGTCGCATCTGATAAATACGTCCCCGTTTCAGAGCCATTTCTCTCTCACGAGAGCTATTATGTTCCCAATGGTAAGTTTCCTTTGCACCAGCCGGGGCTGCCGCTGAACTGTCTTCGCAGGATACGTCGACGAATTCGGGGCATCTAGCTCAGTGTACCAGCCTGGCCCTTCTGTAAAGCCCAATACAGCCAGTACGTGTTGCCATCGTTCTTCGCTTCTCTGTCTCCATCTCATTGCTTCTATCAGTCCCTTTGCATATACCTTTCACACCCTCCATAACACGGCCCAAGTACAATACGAGGTCGACGAATATAGTAAGTACCCGCCTCTGATTTCCAATTCCCGGGTCTTACAAGCATCTGTAGCTGACGTCTCTGCTGTTTCACGTTGGCCTCAAGAATACAACATGTCATTTTCAGGGGCACTCACCTCATCGGAATCGTGGACACCCTTTGGTCCGACGACAGCTGAATCGACCCCAGATCGTAAGTGTTTTCGCTTTTTTTTGACGATCATTTCGCATATTTACTCGTGACAGTTCTTTTTTCTTCCCCTTCAATAACAGACGACTGCACGAACGTGTTTGATATCCAGTTCGGACATTCACTGCAATCACGGTCACAGGAGCTCGAACGGAGTCTTTCCCCGAGCTCTGCCGTCTCCCCGGAGTCGTATCCCTCTCGTGAGGTGGTTCGTCCAACGACAACGGCCAAGAAGTCGGCTCCTTCCCAAGACGACCAGTCATCCCCGCGCCGCCGGCATCCGTGTCTCATTCCTGGCTGTCTCCGGCGCTTCACCAGCCAGTATACGCTCAAAGTGCACATGCAGGCGCATAAACCGAAGCCCCGCGTTTCGTTTTTATGTACGCTAGGATGCGGTGAACGCTTCTCAAGGCAGCATGATCGCCTTAGGCATGAGGTTGCCAAACACAACAAGGTGTGCGAGTTCTCATGCGAAGCTTGTGGACGCTTCTTTTCGATGGCCAAAACGTTGGGCAATCACAAGTGTCCTCTAGCGCAGGGTGGTACACGATGGGTTCATCACTAAATGATGGGCCGTATCATCTGGCCATATTATTTATCACATCTTTTTTTATTGTGGTCCTGCTATTTAGGACAGGTCTTTGGGTGGACGATTGGAAAGCATCAAAGTTTGTACAATACACGATAGCATTAGATTATTATTACGCTGAAATGGATATCATGTCAGCTCGAACCTTGATGATTATCCAAACTCCTGGGCGGACTTGGTCTATCTGAGCTGCTTGTGTTCGAGCAACGGTACGCCACAATAAGACACAGCCACACGGAGCGTGAAACCAACCGCCATCATCTGATTTCGAATCAGTACTTGAATGATGATGGACCGGCGCTGAAGCTATTGAATGACTTGGAAATTAAGCGCAATTGAATAGTCTAAAGATCTTTGGCCTTCTTTGGTACTTACACCGGGTGGCTCTTGCTAACTTCCGGGCATGGATCATCTTCGGCGCCATTAGGAAATCAATTACAGGATGTAATGGTTCACTCTCTAGAAACTACGTACTTGCTTGTCCAGCCGTTTTTCATTGGGCCGAGTCCTTTTGGCTGGCAAAAGGTATCGCCTCTTTGTAACCGATTTCCGGGAACTTGGACATGAAGGACGAGGTCCACGGATCCGTAGTACTGTATTCTTGCCCGGGACGTCTCTGAATAGGAAATCTGGACCAACGCTTTATCCGGCTTGTACGCCTGAACTTCATCGTTCACGCGGATCGCGAAATTAATGAGTAAGTACCTTGCAAGACGCTAGGATGCGCGCGCCCATGACAAGCTGCGGTTCCTTCTATCTCGACCCCGATTGCTCGGTATGGATATTCCGAACCTGGACCTTCGCGGCTCTCACACGACGCCGGGAGAACCACGACCAGAACGAGATGCGCAGCTCCTTCTTGGATGCTCCAGCTGAGTTTCAGAAGAGTAATGGTTATGAATCTTCCGGGCCGGCTAGATGACGAAGGTCGGGTCGTTTGTATCGATTGTGTTCGAAGAATGTTTTACGCGCATGTCAATTGGCGTAAGGGGACTAGCGCGTTCAGAGGGATCCGAACGCGGAGTAGAGTTCGCCACGATATACTGTCTTCTAGTACTGTACCGAAGATTTATGAACTGTTTCCCTCATGCAGAATCCGGGTCGTGTTTCAGCTTTCCTTAGAACTTCCGAAGAACACCAATGACGAGTAAATGACGAGTGGTTGGTAGCTTCTGTGTTTACAGCTGATATTTTATATGTAACAAATATGCATGAATCCAAGACTGTTGCGACTGTTCGCTTTGACGACACAAGTCCAAGCATGAAATGGAACTTTAATCGGGACCCGTTCGCATGGATTGCTTTTGCGCGGGAAAAAGAAAACTAGATTTTTTTTTGCCTTGAGGCAATAATAAGTATGACTTAGTGCGAGTGGTAAATTCATTTAGGAAAGATACAATTGTAAATTTAGATAGATATGAGGTACACGTCGATATGCGACGCCCAATGTCTGTTATTTCAAGGCATGTACAGATATGAGCGTCAGATCGTGAGTCACACATATACCGTCGTGGTGACATCCTTCGGTACACAACAGCACCCGCCAATAATGCAATATCTTTGATGTCCCTAGGAAATCTTTATCCCACGTTTTCTCAGCTTTCATATCAACTCCCGCCCTTGCCTTGGACCTCCTTGTTAACCATCTTAACCTTCTTGACATGTGGCCAGTCGATTAGAGCAAAGGAAGAAGACAGTTGTTTCGGTTTGTAATAATTAATGAAAATTGGGACGGACACGCGTTTTCGCGCCCAAATTGGGGCCTAGAACGCCCAAGTCTTCACGCTTGTATACTATGGACCGAGAGGAACACTGAGGAACAGTGTAAAGGTTTTACTCCTCCGGAAGCTTTTTTTTTGTTTTCCGATTTTTGTTGTATACTGGGTGGGCGATTTTCGCACGCCCCAATTACAGTCCCGACGGACGGCGGAGCTGTCACCATCGCCACACGTGCTACGGTTATCAGGACACAAGCGATCTCAGCCATTCATCGAAAAAAAAAAGTGCCCCTTTGTGCCCACAATAATCAGATTGTAATCAACCCGCGTATTGATCAGATCGATTGAATGGATCGACACGACATCCGCCGACATTGAGCGCTGTTATTGGGCGATAACTTGCAATTGGCTCTCCTCTTCCCGACTTTTTTTTTTTTTCCGGTGCCAACCTTCCCGTGTGTTTCGGGACATGAGGCCTGAGGGACGTTATTCAATTGAGAATGAGAAAATGAAGTGGGAAATGGTACGTTATGAGCCCATCATACGAGGGAAGTGATGTGCCGGTCATAGCAGCGCTCGCACGCCAGCAGTCTCGTTGTATTGGGATGGTAGGGCGTTACACAGAGGCGACCGTATCCCCATTCCGTTGACGTAGAGACCATTCAATAGGGCGTGTAAATGTTTCGGTCTATCGTGTGGGTCCTAGTCACTGGAACGCAAAACTGTGTTGTTTTCGCGGGAAGGGAGCTCCCTAATATGTTGGATAAGCCCCTATACCGTAGTTTAAGTTGGAGCCTGTTGGAGTGTCGAAGGGAGTGTGTGGCTTATCTAAGGCGTAGCGAAGCCGGGCATTCTCTTCACGCTTGTGATAACTCCGAAAGCTTCTTCTCCGTGACGCCAAGCTTCTCTCGACCAGCTTTTACGTCTGTGTATTACGCCGCATTTGTTTACCGTCTTAATCCAGAGCCAGCAGGTAGCCACGACTAACGGTAATTGATTTCGACAGAGGTGGAGCATAGTCATGATCAGCACTTCCGCAGGAAGAACATGTTAGTCTTACGCGTGAGAGATACTTATCTGGCTCTTGGGAAAGAGAGTGACGATAGCGGCGGGTATCGAGTACACCCCTTTGGCAATAAGACGCTGCTAGGACAGTCAACGCGTTTCAAGGCGTAGGCTGGAGGAACTGCTGACCGGTGATGGCAGGGCCACTTGCCAGCTTGCAAGCTAGACGATTTTTACACTCCGACTGTATGAAGAGTAGCGCCACTTGGATCATGTTCAGTTTTCGCCACAGATCCCCGTTCGTACACTGATGGTAGACGTTCGGTTGGACAGGAATCGCCCTGATGCGTGTTGATAGAACGTCGCTTGACGACCTCGGAGGGAAAACATTCCCCTCGACTAGACGTCCGATGGTTCCGTGATAAAAAACGACGCTTGCCTTGGGTCTGCGTTAGATGGATTCCCTTGTAGAGTAGAGTTGACATGTAGACATCGCATAACGCTGTTGTCTACACTAGTGGGAATGAGATTCACCACCTTGTGTACAGCGCTGGTCAGTTTCAGTGGTAGTAGAAATAAAAAACTGGGACCTTGGTGGATCTATCTCTTCGTTGGAATCCTCCGTAAACGCCATTTCCACCGTTCCTCTGTTTAATAGTGGACGAAACCGGCTTCGGTATCTTTCTGCACGTCTTCGAGTGAACAACCCTGTCGGTGGTCCACCGTAGATTAGGATCGAACTAATCAGGCGTCAATAATGTGCTCGGGAGGATAACATAGGGCGAAGTATGATTTTTTGCCGATAGCAACCAGAGGTAATTTGACCGAAATATGCATGGTCAGCCAGAACGGGTTAACTTCGAGCGGACGTACTGACAGGGAATAGGCCCATGTTTAAAGCAACAACCGAAAGTTAGGTGCCTATCAAGTCTGTAGGCCAGCTCATCTGAGCTACGGAACCGATAACGTTCGTGCTTTATGAGTTTGTGGAAATCAATGAGCCTATATTTTCGAGACAGACAATATTCCGTTCGGCAAAGTCAGCAGGATAGTGCTCAGGCGATGAAATTCTACGAAGGACGTTCTTCCTGTATTTCCGTAAACCAAACGAAACAGGGGATATATCGACGTCCACGTACTGTTCTTCCCTCGAAAGATCCCAAAAATTGAGATACGCTGCTAATTTTACAGTCTTCCGAGATCAAACAGCCCTGGTGTTCGTTCTTGTAGTACCCATGGATATAGGGTATCAGAGAGCCTTGCACATAACCAAGAGAAGTTTGATGGGCGCCAGCGTCACAGGTGAGATCTTCGAAAGACTGCTCGTTGCTGGAAACTTTGAGAAAGATATTTGCCCCTGATACATTGGCGCGGTAACCTGATGGAATGAAGACGCATGTACGCCAGCGAAAGCACGTTCTAAAATCAGGAATAAATTTGGTTGTAGGAAATTCCAATTCTACAACGCTTCCCGTCACCGCCGCTATGGATGGCGACAGGATTGTGTCGTGGTGGAATGAAGAAAGGGGCCTGAAGAAAGTAACACAGTTGTGACCAATGATCACGGGGATAAGTCACACGGGCAGTGTGACGATCACTTTCTACTTTTGACATTTCCTTCTACTCTCATGTAGCACGCGAATCGACTTGGTACCGATTCTGCTCATCTTCATAATACCGACATGACTCCTAGGAAGGATAACAGTACTGAACACAAGACGCAAGCTAATGCTCTGTACTATGCGCCTGTTGAAATCTAAGTACCAGTGTTATTTGTTTATTCTTCTACCTGAGGAAGACATTTTTGACAGCGATACAGACAAGGAACAGGAAGATGGTATACTTGGAAATTTCAAGGCCGAAGGAATGAACGTCACTGTCGAAGGAACTGAAGATGATTCACCAGTGCTCGACAACCAGACCCCTTCGGCTTACATCCCCCTTCGCGATCAAGAGTCCATATACTGGATTAGGCAGCACACACTAGTCTCTTCTGCCCCAGTCTCTAGAAAGGTTACCCATCTACAAAAACAGATCTTGAGCTACAAGAACCTCTCTCCACAGTCCTCGGCGGTCTAGCAGCCGTACGTTGTTTCTGTCGACCAAATGTGCATGATCGACACATTGCAAATCTTTCGAGGGAGTATACCATTGCAGCGAAGGTCTCGTCGGGCGCTACCGGTTTTCTAGGGAACCAGTACCTGCGCTTGGAAGCTTCCTCATGTTGAGCACTCAGATTTCCCACCGATACACACCTTCAGTTCCTACTTCAAATCTGCCAAGAGCCTCATCTATAATTATGAAACAATACTCCTGACATCGCGCAACGAATACAGACTTTTACCATTTGATTTACATACACGCCGTCACTCCCTCCATATGCGTGTATCGTCCGTCTGTCTACGAGATATTACATTTGATTACGATCAAGAACTTGCGGATGAACCAAGCGGTTTACACTAGCCTGGTCAGGCAAGGTGCGCCTGCTCGAGATGTTTTCTAGGATGAAGCGAATGTCGCCGAAGGTAACAAGGCTCGGTGTCCTTCTGTACCTCAGACTGGCCGCATCGAGAGACCCGGCTTACATTCTCGAACACATGATCTGCCGAACAAGAATGGAAAGCGTCATGGCGTCGCGTCGTGGGTGACACTGACTCGGAGATTGGTTTGATATCACTGCACAAGTACAACGAATGGTACGTACCGATATTCTACTTTGTGTGCCGGCTTTCTTATCAAATATCTCAACGTAGACACCGTGTTCGTAACTCATATCCTTAACTATTCGTCTGGCGGAGTACATTTGACAGAAGTTATCGTTTCAACAGTGAACAGTAGTTTTTCCTTTACTTTTGAGTACGTCGGTAATCCTCCTTTCTTTCCTTGTTCAGACTCCTGACTTGCATAGAATACGATGCCACTCACATGCCGATTTCTTGTTGTCGTGAAAGACTGATTCAGATTTCCTCCACAAAAATCATCGGGCCTGGAAAGGCAAATAACGGACGCTGTCGTCAATTGAGACGACGACCTCACGGTATGTTGTCCTGAAGCCTCTGTTTACCAGCCGAAAAACAACTTTGATGCAGTCTCTGTGCAACTCTCGCTCTTCGGGTGCCCTATATTCACAACAGGCCTACTCGATCTGTCCGTGTCTCAGATCGTCCCAGCGAGTCAACCCAAAATCAAAATCACTAGATCCATACCTTTTCTACTGAGTTGAATATATGTCCAAACGTGCTCACAGTGTACTTGCTACCCCCAAGTTGTGGGGCAAGGCGGGTTCCCTTTAGGGAGGCATCGTTCCCGTGATGGCTTTGATGCGCCTGAGCTAGCCATCATCACCTCGAGACGGTGCTTTACGATGAGACTCCCTTCCAGGGCTAAGTCGTTCGCCCTTGACATGAGTGTGTGCGCTTGGTAACAGACACTGGATTTTTTGATATACACACTATCATATGAAATACATACTCCATCTGACAACACGGTAACGGTTCGTGTTCAGATACACTTATCACTGAGCACTAATCGTCACTCGGCGGGTCGTCGTACCTCCTCACATAGCCGCTGTTCTCAATCCCCAGCATAGCCTGACTAGCGGGCACATCATCATCCTCATCTAGGATGTTTGGTGGTGCCATGTCGAAACAGCCGTCCTGGTTACTACTCATATCCGACACGGTAGTTTCTGAAACCACGTCTGATACGACGGAATCCAGCGAAGACCGGCGGGAAAGCGGAACAACGGAGGGTTCCTGGTAGACGGCCTTGCTCCATTTGTAGAGATCAGCATCCCCCTCCTCCTTCTCCTCGTCGTCATCATTACCATCCCGTCCTACAGACAACATCCGCATTTGTTGTCGGCTGAATTTGGCCGGGACTGTGGCTGTCAACTTTGGGATTGAAGGACTTGGACAATTCTCTTTCGCGGTCTTTCTGCATGTCGGGCAGTGTCTGGAAAAGTCCATGATGGGGCATATCCGTTCGGGATTAGTCGAGCCCACTATGACGAATGTAGACTTTTTCTTCGAATAATCGTGAGCGTCATTGTGAGCAACGTAGCTTGCTTTCCCAATTGCATCGAGACGCCTGACGGGCATGAATTCGTCGCCTGGTTCGTGGCAATAGCAGAGCACGGAGCCGTTGGTGGGCAAAACAATGTGATCGGGATCCTGGGTAGATTCTTCGCGAAGCTGGAAATGTTTGACGACCCAGTCGCGCTCTTCCTTAGATTCGAGAGTGGTTGGGAGATTGTGAAGGACAGAGACGACAATCTGTGCCATTTTCCAGGATGTAAAAGACGTGTTGCGGTCGTCCCGGATGACAAGGATAGGGTCTTCCCATCTATAGAAAATGGCCCGGGGTATTCTTTTGAAGAATGTAGCATAGGGTTCCATGCAGTCTATGTCCTTTACAGGAGGGAACTCTGGAGCGTCGCCAAGGGGTTGGCTCTCGGTGGGATGCGTAGGGGTGGACATCTGATAAGGCTTGTTAATCGTACTTATTCGGTGTAAGAGGAGAGTAGCTCACCGTAGAAATTCAATAGAAAGGATGAGGAATTTGGTGCGTTTGGGTCACGCGAATTTATAGTCGAAAACAGGAACGAGTGCTGCAGTGGCAACACAAGCATTCCCAACAAAAGGACAATGGATTCCTTTCATCGCTTCATTCGTTCATATGACTAGACAGTTACCAGGGCCCTATCATACCGAAGGCTAGCGGCAGCGAAATATAACTTGAACAACAACGCTTGTGAAAGAATATCTGTTGCAGCTGAGCCTGGTTGTCGTAGTTTCTGCACAGGTTATAATGCAAATTCAAGAGTTTGCTTGTAGGGGGAAATCCCTGTACGAAGAACAATGGGTAACTTGAAAGAGTGGTGAAATGGAAATGGAAGCGTACCGGAAATTGCCGAGTGTCTTTATCACTTTCACTCAAGCCACTCCGCCGTAAGTGACAAATTTTTGTGTCTTTTCTTTCTGAAAGCGTCCTCCGTTTTCTAATCTTGAAGTACTCAGTACGCCTTTCCTCCGCACGACTGCATAGGATCTCAGGCATGGCTGCATGGACACCTTGCGTCGGATGTTCCTGCCCAAATCATAACGTGCCAGGCCAAATTCCTTTACGAGGACTGGAATCTCTACTTACCGACTCACCGTCGCTCAAGCTTCTCTCCCAGACCAACAATGTCCCTCTTCCTGGGGAGGTCAATGTTGTCCACGCAGTCATAGCCGAAGCAAGCCAGTTTATTTCGCAGCTGCGCCGTGAACAATCCGTAATAAGGCAGGGACAGAAAGTCATTAGAGAGCAACTAGCACGACTTCATGAACTCTTAAAGTTGCAGGATGACGTCTGTCAGCAAGTCGAGACGTTCATTGCGGAGAAAAGGTCTATTCTCAGCTGTGTACGGCGCGTACCTATGGAAATTCTTTATGAGATCTTCCTGGCGAGCGTGGAATTCCCCCCTCATCAGGCATGGCGTCCGTCTGAAGATTTGAATAATTGGGTCATTCAACATCCGACGACACCGCTCGATAGTATTGGCTTGGTCTCCAAGGGGTGGCGTGCGGCCGTGCTCTCCTGCGACAAAATCTGGTCGTATATTCACATCAAAGATACCAACCTTTACACGGAAGAGAGTCCCAGTGTGCGACGTCTCGTCCGACACATTGAACGTTCGACTTCATATCCCCTCACTGTCTCAATCTACCAGCCTTTCTCCTTCGATATTGTGTCTTGTCCAGACCGTCTCCTCTCCTTGCTCGCCTCCTTCTCAAACAGAATTAAAGATTTATATCTCTTCGTATCCATGGACGTGCTTAAAAATCTCAACGTCCTCCAGAGCTCTTTGCAGTCTCTTCATAGCTGCCACATTATGATTTTCTCCGACGGGACGGAGCCTCCTATCTATGGCGAAGAAATACAGTACAAAATCGAATTTTGCCGAGATGCTCCAAACTTGCAGAAAGTCGATTTATGAGAGGTTGGTCCATTGCCATATTCTGGCCATATCGTCCTTCCTTGGAACCATATCAAGATATTCAAATGTACCGGTCTCACATTCTGGGTGAACACCCACGAGATCCTCCGCATTCTGCAGGAGGCACAAGACCTCGAGGAGTGCATTTTACACTGCCAGGTCCTGGATGACACGATCATAAACTTCGACTACCGTGTTGTGGCTTGTCCAAAACTACGCTCCTTCCGTTTGATAGGCGACAACAGGAGATGGTCCACGGGCGTTAGAACGCTGTTGGATAACATGGAAGCACCAGCACTCACTCACTTGGACATTGCGTTCGAAGACGTGCTGGCGAACGGGGACAATACGCATTTAATGCCGTTGATCCTGAAGTTCGTTGAAAGATCTCGCTGCAAGCTGACGTACTTACGTATAGCGAACATGATGGTGTCGAGGGAAGACACATCATACATTCTTCAGGCCTTCCACTCGCTGGAAGAGTTACACCTCTCGAATGTTGGTCCGGATGCGCTTACAAACGTTCATCTACACCAACTTGCTTTTGACTCTCAGGATGGAGTAGTTCTTTGTGCGTTGCCTATGTTGCACACACTTCACCTTGAGGGAGAATGGTCTTTCAGTCCCACCAACTTTGTTGAAATGGCCGCTTGGAGGCGGACGCACCATTACGTGCCTTTGAGACGACTCGATCTCTTCGTTAAGGAGGACGAGGACGTTGATATTACCCTCCGCCACGAGAAGCTCCTGCATTCCATATGTTCTGCTTTGAGTGTCTACGAGAGAGGCGGGCTGTCATTCAATGTGGCCCACGTTTATTCGGGGCAATACGAGGATACCCTCATACGTATGCACCGTGCACCAGGAGGGCCCGAGAGCCTATGAGTCCGTAACACACATATCAGTTCCCTTTTGTTGAACGAACGGGCGCAGTTTACTGTCTCTGAAGACATCAAAATTGTTCTAATACTTCATATATATAAGATCTATTGACGTGTAGATATAACAGAAAAGAACCAATTATGTATTCCATAGTATACTGAGCGTCCTGCGGCGTCTTTCGACGAGGATATAACTTACTACATACCCCGATGAGTCATCAGAACAAGGAAACTAGGTGTGACTCACCGATTAATTTGTCCATAAGGCTCGTAAGTTCGGGATTCACTTTCAGCGATGCATGCCGATACATTAACATGACTAATAAGTAGCGTCGATAGGGTCGATAGGTGACCAATGGTGTCTTTGTTTCGTCCTCACTACGCACCAGCTAGAGAGCACCATGAGGGTCAAAAAAGATGGAGGAAGCTGAAGACACTCTGCTCACCTGAAGCCTCCGATTATGCGTTTTCCAGCGATACTCGACGCCTTCGACAACAAAAGACCCTCCACTGGAGAAAATATCAGCATCGCGGTGACCTCTTATAATTGTCAGCTTACACTTTTGTTTTCTCTACCTTGAGAAATTTATCGGAAGAAATCCATTCGCCCATGTATTTGCCTGCCAAGAACCGAACGCGGTGTTTGCCACTGTATGATTTCTGCACCTCTGCGACAGTCTTCGATGTGCGCGTGTCCGGGTTCAGGATGTTTATCTTTGTCAGGGTGGGGTGCCAGAAGCGGGTGACGATCTCGCAGTAGACACGGTCTTCGTCGACGGCGAGGGTGGTGTTGCGGACGCTGTTGGTGGTGAAGGTCAACTTCAGGGCAGCTCCCTCCATGTGAATTGAGAAGGTGGGGAGCAAGGATGGCTTTTCAATTATCCAGAGATGATGCGAACGTGTGGGTACGTACTACGAGCTGAAAACGGAGCGGCACGCTGTGGATAACTTTTAGTTGGCACCCGTCAATGGTATCCCGTCCACGAAATGCCCATGCGAACCTTTCCTCTTATCTTCATAGTAATTCGGTGAGAAATACTGCGAGATAAGGGAAGGGGACTTACCGTTAGTATTCAATGTATTTATCGATTCCATTTCGGCCAAGTGAGCGAATAGTACCGCCACAATAGACGAACTGGTATCACTGGCCCGGGTGGACAGATACAGCTTCGGCGCCTCAGCACCAAAAAGGTCCTAATCGAGAGGCGTTTATTTTAGAACAGGTCGCTAATATCACGTTGCCTACAGTTCTCGCCACCACTTCTTCGCCGACAACATCCAAAAGCGGTGAATTCATTAAGCGCGTTGTTAGATGTCCATTAATAATTTCCACGCGCTATCTGCTTGGTAGATCACCGCGGGCTCGTTAGGCCTTGTCCAGGTGCAGCAAAATGGCCTTTTCCGCGTGGCTGAATTGTACTAGGATGGTGGACAGTCCAGGTTCCAGACAATGCCTGGAATTCAGGGTACATGACTCGAGCATAGCCAGGAAAATGATATTGAAGTCGTAGGTATACTTAGATATGTGCCTGATGGAAGATAGGCGAATTTTTCGGATTGACTGGCTTTCAAGTCGCAGTACAAAGTTAAGCGTGAACGGCAACTCGGCTTCGCGCCAAGATGATGCAAGCAGCTCTAAATTATACGGCACCGCCACTTCTCTCTCGTGTCCCACTTTTTACCGCCATTCCATTCGGCGTATCCCCTGGCTTGCGTGCCAAATACGGTTCTTCCAGGTAGATATGGCATTCCAGAAAGAGAAACCTGTCCATTCGCTGTATGTGGAGCGTCTTCTTTGAGTTTTTTGAGTACTGACTTGTAATAGGATCGCAGGCGCGTCGGCTGGTGCCATTGAGGCGTATGTCGTCCTCAGATTATATATGTCGACTCCTCACAATGAATAGTCTTATCACATACCCAACAGAATTTGTCAAAACACGGTCGCAGTTTGGTGGAAAGGTATGTCGCGGTGACACTTTCGCGACGCCCTAACGACATTTACTGCAGAGACAAGGGCCGATAACGATTATTAAAGAAACCCTGAAGAACAAGGGTATCGCCGGACTGTACTCTGGATGCTCAGCACTGGTCATTGGCAATGCTACTAAGGCCGGCGTACGGTTCGTGAGTTATGATCATTTCAAGCAAAAATTAGCCGACCCTCAGGTATGTTTTAGTTCTGTCGTTGATATTGCTACATCTCATATTGATTGGAGGGCAAAGTGAGTGCGCCACGGAGTCTTGTTGGTATGGTCTGTTGCGCCTCAGCGCCGTGGTATACACTGATATAGTCTGCTGCAGCGGGTCTTGGTGCTGGTATGATGGAAGCTCTATTTGCCGTGACTCCATCAGAAACTATCAAGTGATGTTTTCTGCTCTGTTGCCCACTGTATACTTATGAAGGTACCAGAACGAAGCTCATAGATGACGCCAATCGACCGAATCCGCAATATCGCGGTCTCGTGCATGGAACAATATCCATAGTGCGGCAAGAAGGGATCACGGGGATATATCGTGGCCTGTGGCCAACAGTAAGTTGTGCTGGTCCGTGTCGCGACACGAGGATAACGCTGTGCACAGATGATGCGACAAGGCGCTAATTCCGCTGTTCGCTTTACGACATATTCGACACTGAAGCAGTTTGTCCAAGGGGCAGCTCGTCCAGGACAAACACTACCCAGTACCATTACCTTTGGCATCGGTGCTATTGCCGGGCTAGTAACGGTCTACACGACCATGCCTCTGGAGTAGGTTCTTCCTACAGCCTTTTGCTTAAATTATTCATCCTGGACCAGCGTCATCAAAACTCGCATGCAGTCATTAGAAGCGCGTTCGCAGTATCGCAATTTTTCCCACTGTGCGTATCGGATATTTACAGAGGAGGGGATCCTGAGGTTCTGGACCGGGACTACCCCAAGGCTGGCTCGGTTGGTGGTAAGTGATTTTAGTATGCTCCGTCTGAACTTAACTAAGGTAAACACAGATGAGTGGCGGTATAGTGTTTACTGTATACGAGCATATTATCAAGGTTCTTGGTGGTAGAAACCCATAAGTAGACAGTAATTGGCATATCATAATTGAAATTGTATTTGCAACGGTCAATCACACCAACACCACGTTTTTTTTTCCTTCCGTCCACCACCACGAGCAGCCTATGCATTTCTTTTTCTGACTTTTAGAGCCCTCTTCGAGGCGAAGCTTATTCCGTTATCGTCACCGCATATACCCACTTTCTGGGAGAATTGATACCGCAATGTCAGTATTGAGCACATGTCGGCCTCGGAATGTTGCGTTGATGAGATGCAGTACTTAACTTGGTACTGACGGCAGCAGCGATATCGATATCGACTACATCGACCATGGAAGAGGCTAGGACGAAACTGAAAGAAACTTTCAAGCTGAAGAACCTCGTCGCGTCCATTGGAAGCATCGAGTTGACCTTCTACCGCATTCATCTGGTGGCCTTTGTCTTCATTCCGCTCGTATCCTCAGGAATATTTTACGGCTGCAATGGCAGGTTCCATATCAGCTTCCTGGATTCACTCTTTCTATGCTACTCCGCAATGACAGTGACTGGGCTGTCGACAGTAAACTTGTCGACGCTGACCGCGTGGCAGCAGGTCATGCTCTTCTTACTGATGATGATTGTAAGTGATATCGAGCTGTGGCAATGGCATTGCTGATGCGATACAGGGCGATATAACGACGGTATCGTGGATCATGGTGCTGGTGCGAAAGTGAGTGAGCACCGTTGCTGTAGTACTGTTTACCTGACGCCATTGTAGACACTATTTCCGAACACACTGTGAAAATCTCCCCGACCGGTTGAAGATATTTCCTACACGCAAGGCTTTCCTTGCGTCCATTTCTTCCCCCATTGCCGCCTTCAGGCCTCGCGATGTTATACCGGTGAACGGAAAATACGTCCCTCAGCTCAATTTCCATCAGCCCACGCCTATGGCGACCATGTCTCCAGCAAACAACACCAATGAGGTGGCACCGACGTTCGTGAACGGACGAAGAAGCGAGGAGGAGGACGGTGATAACGTGCTTTCGGATGTTCACACGTTCACCTCATCGCCCCGCGCAGCCACCCTGCGCCTTTCGCCCATCCAGAGCCACACCTCGGCCCGTCGCGGCGTGGATTTTGACCTTACGACTTCAATGACGCCATCTATGCGCCAGAGACGGATGAGTGCCATCCGCACTAGTGTCCCGGCAAGGAGTATGACAGTGGTAACCAACCGAGATACATCTGGAAATGCGCACGAATTATGGAGTGACGTGCCCGGACCTATACAGGTCTTCAGAAAACTGTTCAAACGGTCTGCTCCAGGCGTATATAGGAAGCTCCAACGCAAAATGACCATGCCGTACACGTCTACTTTGGAAGCTAGCAGGACCAAGTGGCTTGATTTCGACCTAGACGTGGGGCGGAATTCAAACTTTTACACAGAGACACTGACGGACGAACAGTTGGAGAAGCTTGGAGGCGCCGAATATCGGGCGTTGAGGGTTCTCAGTTATCTTGTGCCCACGGTGCGTGCATCGGCCCACATCACATGAGCATTTTTGACCTCCATCTAGTACTTCGTGGCATCCCAGATTATCACTTTTCTCATATTCGCTCCCTGGATATCAACTTCTTCGAGTTATGACGGTGTGTTTGAGGCGCAGCCCCGTCTCGTCAAGAAGCCATGGTATGGAACTGTGTGTAAATTATACTCGGAACTGATGAGGATCTTCCTAGGTTCTCGCTCTTCCAAGTTATGGGGGCCTACACTGGGGGTGGCCTATCCTTGGTTGATCTGTAAGTCGAGCTGCATACATGCGCACGCGTAAGGTTTTGACTATCCATTTTTAGAGGGATGGTTCCTTTCCAAACTGCGTATCTTATGATTTGTGAGCTTTCTATTTCTGTGCAATCGGTTGCTCTTACGAGAAACGGAAATAGTTCCTTTGATGTTTGTCATCTTAGCAGGGAATCATGCCCTGGTGTGTTTGCATACCTTTGTCGATAACTATATGCTGACTCCCTAGCGTTGTCTCCAGCCTATCTTGTGAGTTCCGGAGGTTAAAAATAATGGCTTGCTGGCGATTCATCACGTATACCCTACAAGTATGCGACTCATAATGCAAGTATTTATGTCTTTCTTCATTCGCGGATACTAAATAAATGGTTTTCCAGATGGATATGCTCCAAATTCACGAAACCAGACTCAGATATGGATAAAGCACTGGACTTCCTTCTTCATCATCCTCGACGGTAAGCCGGTCTTCAGCAGTAGTTATACATAGCTGACTTTGATGACAGATGCTATTTCTACCTGTATGAACGCGATTCTTGGTGCTTGAGTAGGATCAACCTGATATCTCCACTTAGGTTTCCAAGTCATCAAACTTGGTTTTTGGTAATCGTTTTAATCCTGATGAGGTTACTCGCTTCCTTTCGTGCCGCCAGCTCCATTTGATGACACTTTTCTCGCGATAGCGTCGTGGAATGGGTCGCGTTCGAGGTGTTGAGTACGATCGGACTGTCTCATATTTCCGTTCACTTGTCCTGATGACCGTTCAGATACCGGATTGGAGTTTTATGGCGCTATGTCGACTGGGGCTAAGATTGTATCGGGCCTGTTTCAAGGACTGGCTGCGCGTGCATCCGGATTTTCGATCGTTCCTGTAGCTTCAATTGCCCCTGCCCTCCAGTACGTTTTGGCAGTAATTACCCGGTCATATTCTGAAATAGACGTCCCGTAGGTTCTTATATGTGGTGATGATGTACATTGCGGTGTGTTTTTCTATCTCGTTCTGCATGTTCTGCCTGTCTGACTATGTTTAGGTGTATCCTGTAGGGCCTCCCGTTCGGTTTTGATGCTCTAGATCCTGAATTTCTTTCCCTAGGTCGCAATGAGTATTCGCTCGACCAATACGTAGGTGTTAGATAGCCGAAGGAGCGTAGTTCTAATTTCACGACATCAGGTACGAAGAAGGATCGCTTGGTGTATTCGAAGCCCCGCCACTGGACGAGGATGAATTCGAAGACAAAGACAAGGAGCTGGGGAGTCCCGAGGACCAGGAACCCCGCCAGCGTGTGGCGAGGTATTTAGGGTGGCACTTGCGCAGACAGATGTCTGATGGTGAGTCTACTCATGGATCTGACGCTGAAGAGAGATATCTCATCGGTGTGCAAAGATATCTGGTGGATGGTCTGGGGCGTCCTCCTTGTCGCCATTATTGAGCGAGGCAACATCATGGACGAGGATAAGAAGTGGTTCGATTTGTTCAGAGTGCTTTTCGAGCTGGTCTCTGCATTCGGTGGAATCGGGCTGAGTCTTGGATTCCCTTCGGTATGTTTGTTTTCCTGTCAGTTCTCGATTGTGCGGCGGTGCTGATGTGCGATGCAGGACAATATGTCATTCGTGGGGGCGATGAGACCGCTGTCCAAGCTAGTCATTATCGTGGTGATGTGCGTATCTCTAGTGCGGATTTTGAAGGGCGGTCACTAATATCTTGTGCCGTTAGGGTACGTGGACGGCATCGCGGTCTTCCCGTGGCTATTGACCGGGCGGTAGAGGTTCCCCGTGAGCTCGCGACAAAAGGTAAGAATGCGGGGAAGGAGAAGGATAATGGCTTGAACCTAGTGGAAGAGATTGCCGTTATCCCTCGTGAGGTGTCATAGTTTTTTAAATTTTGGATACCCTAATTTCTGTTGCTTTGCTCTGGAGTTGCATATCTCGATGTACATAATCAATAGACCGATCTGGACGCTACTATTTACTTCTTGATATACTGAATACTATATGTCGCGGCTTGCGCAATCATTATGTTACCCTCTAATTGTATCCCTTAGGCGCTTGACGGGATGTGGGTAACATCTGAATTAAAATGGATTAGTTGATAATATGACTTACAGATCTGATTCGGGCGCTTATTATTGTGTTATGGCCGACCTTCTGTTCCCACTGCGACCGACGGTTGTCATACACCGGCAAAGGTCTCTCAATTCCCGGGAGCTTGTGAAAGTGACCTCTCCCGCCATAGCATGAGCACCGGTAGCAGGAAAGTGGTAGGGGCGACGCCCAGTCGCATCACGCCCATCGCGTTCTGCCTTCCAAGGGCGGATAGCATACTAGCTAGCGTGGTAGGCCCGGGCGTCGGGGAATGTCTTCCAATTTCGGGACCACTTTTCTCGTCATATTTTCGTCATAGCTACCATGAAAAGCTTTTGTCTGAATAATGTTAAATGTCGGCTTGTATGTCGTATCTAAATAGTAAGCCCTGATCAAAGATATCGATTAAAACATTCAGTTCATCTATGCTGTAAATTTTAAAACAGAGACATCTGTCTGCTATTGAGTACCTCACTGAGCCTCAGGCTTACTACAAGCACTTAATAACAATCAATTGTGCTCCAAGTTAGTTGCTAGTTAGAAAGTAGCTTGGAAACCTTCGCAATCTATCAATGGGATGAGATACTGTCACAGTTGAGATCTCTGAGAAAGAGGGTAGTACCGCTCGATTACGTTACTTATCAAGAATTATCAGCGGTATACGCGTCAGAAACGCGCATCACGCGCTCGCATGACCTCATACCAGGCGAACCTTCCGGGCCGGTGATCCCTTGTCAAGGAATTTTGCTTCAACTTGCTTCAACTTTCTGCCTTCAAACGTTATTTCTGACCCTTGTTCCTGCTACTTACTTCATTCTCTATTGTGTTTTGATCATCCGCCGTGGTATGAGATCCTCCCACGGTAAACTTTCGTCCACCCTTCTTCCAATCAAGACCCAAGGCACTCACAAAACAGGCACGTCTTCCTGATGCAACTAGCAAGTTCTCAAGGAGAAACATGAAGTTTACGGAGTTCTCCTTGTGCCGCCAGTTTGATAACTCCTAACACAAAACTACAGTGCGTCTCAAGCTGCGGACGGATCAAAAAACTTCAACGATTCCTATGACTCAGAAACGCTGTGTAGGACTGCCCTCAATTGAGCCTTTACTTCTCTAATTTACGACTTCTTTTTCCCGTTCCACCCCGGTTGCATCTCCGTCGCGGCTGCCTGTGTGAAATGACAATGTCATACCGTTTATATCTTTCCATTTTCCCATTGACTCGGATACTACGATAGCGCCCGGGTTGAGATAGCTTTTATCATTATTGCTGCCTCCGAAAATGACGGCCCTATGCAACGGTGCATCAATGCCGTGAGCTGTATTGCGTCCTCCAGAGGTTGCGTGGGTGCCCTGCCTCCGAATCAAGCTTCGACATTCGATTCCAAAGCCTGGCCAGCGCCAAAAATGTCCCCATCGACATACGACAGCCAGGAAACGATCAATAGTGATCTCAGCTACTATGCGCCCTTTATAAAGTTGATCTACGGCGACTTCAGGCGGCCTCTCTGGTTCAACTAACAGTTGAGCTTCTCTACACATATCCCGGCAGTAAACACGCGGCTGGTCCTCTCTTCCATTGGTCACTCAGCGTAAAGATGCCCGTGGCCACTGCTCAAGGTCTGTATTTATTTTTCTTCCCCCTGCAAGGCTCTCCACGCTTACGCTGGTGTTCCAGCACCGGGCGTACCGACCTTCGTTACTTTCGACGTAGTGCTGGCATTTGCGTTGTTTTTTCTTGCAATGACTATCATCCCTGCGGCTATGGTCAAATCAATTTGTCGGACCAAAACCTGGTTCAGCTTGCTCATCTCTTGCGTGGTCTACTGCATATCATTTTTTCTTCTCCTTGGACATCAGTCAGGTCTCGAGCCACCTCTTGGGCTGTGCTTGATCAACGCTAGCCTCGTGTATGCAGGTCTTCCCTCGTACGTCTATCGTTGCTCCTTTATTATCTTATGCTTATTAGTATGTTAGGATTGCCGCCGCCGGATTGATCTTGATTGTCGAGGTATGATCAGACCTTCTTCCTCGAACAGGGGACTCAATATTGCTAGCTATACCTCCGCCTAACTTCGACGATGTCGGACGTCGACGAGCGTCGAGTGACTAGGGTGAATATCGCTGTCTTAACTTCCCTCAGCTCTGATACCTTCCTAGATGCTTTGGTGTCCACCCGTGGTTCATGCAGTCGTATTTTGGGTCGTCATGGTGGTGTGTTATCCTTCGCATATGGTGTACAGCCGATTTAACTTTGTCAGTATGGATTGTCGGATGTGACTAAGGTTGAGCGAGATGAAACAGGGTTCTATTGCCTTGTGGATCATCCTGCATCGTCAGATCTTCTATGCCATCCTGATTAAATATCATTCAAACATTATTTGCAGATATCTTGTCCCAGCAGCGTTCGTTTTTTTCTTCACAATGAACATGCTCTGTCTTAAAGGTGCCATAGATTCCTCCAGGCATCGATGATCATTGACGTTTTAATTTCGCAGGTTACACTGTCCTTTATCTTCTACGAGAAAGAAAGCTGTCCTTTCTGGATGTTATCCGTTATTTTGGGTCCATGGCTCCCGTCCCTCTCAAGCTATTCGTTCGTTGTTCTCTATACCCTGGTCATCTGCGGCATCATGTAAGTTTTTGATATCTCATACACATCAGCAAAACTCCATAAGGTTACAGTATTCTCGTTATGACGGACCTCAGCGGCTTGTCGACAAAGCACTTCCTCGCCTTCAGTGAGTCTTTACATTTCTTGCCATTCATTTGTGTCGTACCTATGCCGCCATTCACTTCTAGTTCCTTTATCTATTGCCATTCTTTTTGGTTCCCATGCGGTAAGCTTTCCTTGCCTGTGGTCTCTCTGCTTCTTACTTCTTCATAGGACATACTCCGAGTGTATATGTTTTGGAGACCGAGGCAACCACCCGTCCCCCCAAAGACTGGCGACAAAGTTTGAGCTTCGTTGCAGCGGACAGGAATACCCTTCATTCTGTTTGAATGTATCTCGATTCTCATATATATTAAAGGACGGACCCCTGGACAGAAAACACCGTACACATGTATATAGGCTCTGCGAAGCTTCGACGCTATCTCACTAGTGATATCAAATTCTTCCGATGACTGAAAGGAGAATAACCGACCTTCTATAAAATCAACGTTGGTCGCAGGGGGTTTGTCCGCTTCTTCTACTCTATTATGTCTGGAGGCCCCGTATTCCTGCCTCGACTAGTCCCCCATCTTTATCCAAATTCCCGCCGGCAACGGCGCATCAATGCGCAACAAGGACGATTTTGGGGCCCGGCTCAGGTCGCCTTGGTCGATCACAGGGGCTTTCGTAAAAGTACATTGTCACAGTGAGCCCATAGCATCTTCGTACCTCCATTCTTTAGATCCAGGCAACTACAGAGTCCATGCTGTCGGTTCCGATGTATCACGCGGTGCCTCTGATGTAGGCTGTTCTTCCGGCTTCGCGCCACAAGGGCTACCCGGAGGCGGTGGGGGTTCTTTAACAGGGTGCGGCTATTCTTTTCGTTTCTTGACGCTATTCCCTCAATTCCTGCTGCAGAAACTTCGGCGAGGGATTGAACAGTTTGTTGGTTCATCTTATATTGTGAACGCGTGAGCTCATCTATATGCCCAGCTATTTTTCCGAGTTTAAGTAGTATGGAGAGGATAGAACTTATCACTATGACGCATTATGTGGTAGGCTGACTGAAAGGGAACAAGGAGGAGCAGTGCTCTGAATGACGAAGTTGTACAGCGTTCTATAATTGTCCTGAATTGATCATCCGGCTGGTCTACTCATAAAGTCCGGCTTAGCCGCTGAGTCTTGAGTGCTGACTATTGGAAGTGGCAGGGGTTGACAAGTATCAGGTTCGGGAAATGCATCGTTCTAAACTCCTCCGCTCGCATGATTGGCGCTTCAGGCAGCGTGTACGGTGTGATGGGTACCAAGTCTTTGGAACGTTTTACGACAAGCCTGCCTTTAAAAGAACAAGAGTAATCAGAAATTTCTTTTGGGCGCTGGGTTGGCGCTTGTACCAAGAATTCGCCAATGCGACCGCTTCTGGGTTACGATTTCTCGGCAAGTTGAATATCCAATACAGCGCACCCGAAGCCGGAGTGCATATCGCCATGTTCGAGAATACTTTCCATCTTCCAACAGTGCCACAACATACAGATCGACCAAGGAGTAGATCCTCGGTCTTCGGGATGCAACGTATTTGACTCTTTCCTGAAAGAGGCTTGTGTTGATGTTGCATGGCGTCGATGGCATCTGCAAGTAATGCGATGATGATGAAAAACATATAGGAATTGCATATAAAGCAGGAACGTACTGTAGATAAGCGAGATTCCGAACTCAGGAGAGAGTTGGGAGAGAAGCAGTCTGCCTGTCGTAAACCGCGGACGCGCTGAGTCCTGATGTTCTTGCAGAAGCCCCCCAAAGATCACAACAGCACGAAGCAGCGTATGTGTAGTCACTAGTAGCTTAGTGGCGGCTGACTGGCCAGTCACCTGAGTGGCGTCGTTGTCATTTTTTTCAAAGTTGTTAAAACGTTAAAGTTTGCAACTTGCAATTGCATAAGTGTGATTAAGTATTTGCACAAATACACAAGCTATTGAACAAACGATTGTTGATCCTGCGTACTTTACATATAGCATTAGTAAACTCCCTCGTTTCTTACCATTCAGATTGCTGGTACCTGTCGGTACGGTGCGTCGCGTCGGGACGTGTGCCCTGGAAATCCTAGTTACGGCAAGGCACGTGTCTCCTGAACCTTAATTTAGCACTTCCGCGTGCGCAGTTCGCGCTGTCTCGCACCTTGGCACGCGCGGAGGCAAAATACCTAACGATGCCTTTAGCTATCAAAATTCTCCGAAATTTTTGCTGTATTCTTGTCGTATATGTAGGGATGGGATACGATGGCAACGGGCTGGTCTGTCAGTTTTAGAAAATTATCCATTTCAGCGTTCTCTGGCACGTTGTCTTTCTGACCGTATTTTGCATCAGGTTGATCGTCGATCGCAAGGGTTGACATTTGGCCTATAATCAATATGCGTATTTGCTTCAAAAATTTCGCCGTGAGAAGCTTGACCTATCGCTCCTATGGCCAATACATTATAAAGGACCGAGCGTTGCCCAGATACGGGTTCATCCTTCGTTCTCATTTTTCCGACAACTTGCAATCCCAGAATCATAGCTTCAATGACGGACGAAGAACATCAAGAAGCTCTCTTCTTCCTCGGTCCCTGGGTATGCGCTCGTTCGCAGCTGCTGCGCATCTTCGGCTCCTGTTCTGACCGGCCGCCTGCGCACTCTGTAGCTCGTGGGTCTCTGTCTCGATTTATTCCTTCAGGGAATCTTGTCATCTCAGGTGAGCCGCGAGTTCGCACTTCCCCACGGTTATGGCTAACGACAATTGTACAGTTCTCCAACTATTATTCATGGTACGGGAAGACGGATAGCATCAGGCTTAAATTTGCTGTTGGAGTGCTGGCCATCGTCACGTCTCTCAAATCTATCCAGGTCTGTGATGCATGACCCGTATCACCATTCTTCCACTAACTTTATGATAGTGCTTGTTCGTCGACGTCTTCATCTAAAGTAGAAATTGACAAAGCTGATCGCATCCACTTGCAGCGCTATTGTATGGATCCAGCTGATCGACAACTTCCTCGATCTGCAGACCGCAGTAAATATGAGGTACGACGCAAATCATTTTCCCTAGCTCGTGTGTCTTCTGACGCGTCGTGTTCAAGGTTCGTTACGTGGTACCAAATAGGTAGCGTCCCCTGCCATTATTTCTGCTCATTCGACTTATGCAATACAGGCAACCCTCTCATGGTTGCGTTCATCGGCTTCTATGTTCAAATGTACTTCTGCTACCGGCTTTGGGTGGTATCGAAGCTGTGGTGGGTCCCCCTTCCCATAATCTTCCTTTTCCTGTTCGCTCTCATTGCCGCCATGGTGGTGGTAAGTTGACTATCTCTTTCGATAGTTCTCTGTGCTTTGATTCACCCATAAATTCTTAGACTCACTATGTCGCAATATTCGACCCCAAGTTGGCCAGCTGGTGTATGGTCCTCCTTGTCATGGTGTGATAAGCTGAGCTGATAAAGTGTCAATTTCATTATTTCAAGTGTCCGCCCACTACGCCACCGTCTTTGGTATTCATCATTTGATATACGCACACCAAAAAAAGTAAAATTTCAGCCAAATTTCAGATTGGCAGAAACTCATTCCGAAAACAGGCAGATACCATATATAGGAATCCCGCTGTCTCCCGCCTCTGCCCCGCCTTGGGGCGGGAGAGGGCGCACATCCATATATGGTATCTTACCAATTTCGTATTTAAATTAGAAATTTGGCCGAAATTTTACTTTTTTTGGTGTGACGTCCCTTTGCTTCGCTGACGTCCCGTATTTCATCAGTTGCCGACTTGTTATTATGTACATCGACCGCCTATTTCCTCCTGAAGACGAAGAAGAATGTTCTACCACAGTACGTAAGATTCCCAAGCGAAACGTGAAATGCACTCACCTTTGCTCTGTAGGACGGTGGGACTCATCAATGCGCTCATCCGTCTGACCTTCCAGACAGCGGCACCAGCTGTTCTTTGGTACGCCGCTGTTTCGCGTCCATGAAAATTAAACATCCATCAATGAACCGTCTTCCAGCGCCCTTCTTAATTTGATATTCGTGTATCTTCATAGCGACGAGACTAAGAGCATCTCGAATGCCTTTATCCAGGCTCTCCCCAAACTTTACGCCGTCAGCATGATGTGGACGCTGAATTCAAGAAGGAGTATCCGCGTTTCTCATGGAAGCGGAAAGAGCGGGAGCACTAGTAACGAACCTTCTGGGCCAAGGACTGACTATTCTCGCTCTCGGAGGACCAGAGGACCGGATGATATTGCCATGGGTAATATTCAGGTCGTTACACACACTGAAACCGTCCGAGTGCGTTTCCCTATATCATGTTTTACTACTAGAGATCACTAGTCACTCACGGCCGGCGTTCAGGTTACCGATATGTTTGGCGACGACAATCAAGCGATAAATGGAAAGATAGGAAACGTGATTGATGATGAAGAGTCGTTGAAGTCGTCCGTTCGCAAGAATTGAATTACTCTTCTCAAGAATATTGGCTAAATTGTGACTTAATATATATCCGATATTTATCTAGACAATTAAACTGGCTGAGGAAGAGATGTACTAATTCTGTCAAACATCATCGCTTGAAGACGTCCCCACTTCGATGCCCGTATACGGCTTTGGAATTTCACTGGTATGGAGCCCATCGACTTGGTAAGTAGTTACTCAGATCTGTCAACAATCCACAAAGCGCAATTAATTGAGACGGCGTCGAGATCCAGCGGTGCAGTTAATAATTCTGCGCAATATGGATACTTAGAATCAGAAACATCAGGAGAGGCAAGTCCGGTGAACTGTAAGCAAGGTACCAAAGTCTTCGAACACCGTATATTTAAGTTGGCCTCAAAGACAACACCGTAGACCCGCGGAAGTCCAGCCAGCTCTGCACTAGCTACAATGAATTTGATATACAGCCATAAAGTAAGAAATAAAAGACATAGCGGGCAACTCAAACATCATCTACCGGAAACGACGTACCACCATCCGTCGCGAGGGAATCCAAATATCGTCGCATCACATAATCAGAAGGCATTTCTCCCTGCTGCACACGCATCCGTTCCCTCGCTTCAGAAGTAGCCTTTTCACGTTCCTCATCCACAGCTGATGCGCCGATCAATTCAGACGCAGTGTAGTACGGCTCCCGGTATGGGAGGCCATTCTGATCCAGTAACGTCACCATTTTGCGCCCGTAATCGTTCTCTATCATTCCATCAAACTCCTCAGATTCATAGCCGGCACTAGCTTGGCGTCGACGTTCAGGTGATGCCTGTCGACGACCTTGCCTGTCACTGTGACGGCATTTGCGCGAATGCTCTTCGAAGCCCTCCAATTCACTAGTACCCACAGCACGATCGCATGTGCCGGTGTATTCAGCTCTCCAAACAAGTTTCTCGAGATCGCGCGGCACAGTAGGATCAAAGTGCCAGTCCTTCGCATGGACGACAAATTGAGTGATGTTACTAGATATCCAGAAATAGGCCTGGAGCAATTCGGCGGGATTGATGATGTTCAGGGTTCCGATGTTCCAATGCTGCACGTATCCTTCATTGTCCTGCAGGCCAGTTTGAACGGGTCGGTTTGAAATGAAGACTATTGAGGCTTACCAGATTACCGAGAAAAAATGATAGGTAATAAAAAGTGTCGAACGAATAGCAAGCTGTAATTCCTGTAATGTACTCTTGCGCGAAACCGAGTAATTTTCGGTGTCGAAGCAGGGCTGCAAAGTCCATTAGAATTTGGTGCCGAGAAGCGTCCACATTGTTCGCCTTGAATTCGACCGTCAGCATACACAGGAAAATATCAAAAGCCTCCTCTCTAAAGCTGGTAATCTCATCAAGAATATTGTGATCGCTTGCGAACTTTTTGATATCTCTCATAGTTGGTAGGGGCAACTTGAAAGAGGCCTGGCCATCGCATATCATGCTGGTGGGGATACCGACTGGAGCATTCTTAGTGTACGTTTTGCTCATCGAAGTCATTACTCTGTGATCATATCTGCAAAGGACATGATAAGCATGTCAATTTCCGATTGTCATAAAAATTACCTTATTGCATCCAGCCCTTGCCTCTCCGCCACCGCCCTGACGATACGCGCTAGCATATTATCTACAACACAGCGGGATGTGGCCTCATTGGGACTGGGTTGCCGACTGATAACGAAACGAAGATTCTTCTGCAGTTCTGAAAGTCCTCTCCACGCTTCTCGGAGGTTATACTGGTCGGTGTCGGACGTAAATTGACCTCGGAATGACCCCAAGAGATGTTCAGCAAACTCTCTTATCTTGGGGGTTTCTCTGATGTTATCTTGGACTGATATGAGATCTTCCTAGGAGCGAAAACAACATGTATGCCAGACAGGTATACAGACGAAAAACAGACTAACTCGTAGAGCTTTTGGGAGTTGGGGATGGAGGAGCTTCTCTGTTTGCTCCTCAATCGCAGAAGGCCTATCGGATATGAGGCCCGTTTCTACCATGGCTGCCCCAGCCCATCTCATAAATATTGGGGTACTCAGTATTCCAGACTCATGCATGAGACAGAGATTGTCTTTGATCCTCCTGTACGCCTGTCATCAGCGAAAGAGTGTCGTAAGAGTGATGATAGAACAACGCACCGAACTCGCCTTAATACTGTTGCTTTCAGAGGAGTTCAAGCTTGGTTCAAGCTGGCTGTCGTATACAAGTACGTACGAGTCTCGGTGATCGGACCGAAAGCCGGCAAAAGTGGCGTGAGAAACGTCGGGCTTATAAGAGAACCCCCTTTCTGTTCTTTCCCACCGACCTCTGGGCCTTGCTGGGCGTTCATTTCCTTGGTAACCCCAATACAATACCGAGCAAATACAGTACTAACCGGTTTTCTAAATTCTAAACTACCTTTTCCATCTTGGCCAGCATATACTGCTGAATATTGAATGTCCGAACGTCTTTTGACAATGGACGACTTGCCAACAGACCTCGAACTGTCAACGATGAACGAGTATCTGGAACACCCTGCGCACATTTCCGAGGAAATTCAGTTGCATACCTCCTAGATGATAATAGGAGAAAAAATCTCACTTCTTATACCGCTCCTATGCTTGCAATTGGGGTATATAGGCTGACTACGGTGCTCAGCACCCCATAACTATTCTTTGATGTCCTCGTCGACGTCCTTGTCCGGCGATGAACACAAGCATGTCGCCTTTACCTTGGGTCCATGGGTGAGTGATCGTGCGCTTACGGGCCTCCTATCATCGTCTAATTGCGTCGTGAATCTAGTTGGTGGGAATGTCTCTGGATTTATTTTTCCAGGGCATTTTGACGGCTCAGGTGAGCATTTTGCAGAATACCAAGTGCAGGCTGTAAATTACAGACCTGCCAAGTTCTCCAATTATTATTCGTGGTGCGGTAACAAGGATGGCCTCCGTATGAAGATTGCGGTGGGCGTACTGGCCCTTTTGACGACACTGAAATCTGTACAGGTGCGCTGCTTGCAATAGTATATCCGACAGTCGCTGACTGCTCTTTAGGCCTTGTAGGTGAATTCGCACGAGGGATCATTCACGTCTAAGTAACGCCTTCAGTTCCATTGTATGGATCCAAGAGATCAAATACTTTAACAATATTCAAGGTGTCCTTGCGCTGCCGTATGTTTTCAATCTCATCATGCAAGCCATGTACTCACATCGTTCTAGAACTACGGCGTGGTATGTCATCGGTACGTAGAGCTCAGGACCATTTCGCCACTTTTGATCGACGATGGTCTTTGCAGGAAACGTCCTTATGGTGAGGTTACCACCGATCCATGTATTTTGTTAAACCAACTTGTGTCGAAACAGGTGGCTGTGATTAGCTTTTACGTTCAATGTTTCTTTTGCTATCGCTTATATGCCCTGTCGAAGATGTGGTGGATCGCCGCACCCATCATGGTGATATATGTCTTAGGCCTGACTTCTGCCATAGTCGCGGTATTTGGAACCTTCGTGATGACCAAACTTCGCGTTGATGACACTACTTAATAGACCTACTACATTGCGTCCTCGGAGCTTGGCAGACTGGCTCATTGGGGCAAGCTTTGTGATTTCCCATTCTGTTCGATTCTAACACCGCCCTAGTTTCCGTGCATTATGCAACTGCTTTCGGTACGGCTCATGTCCGTGATCCAGAGTCTTGCGCCCACTCTGCTTTCATTTAGTGGCTGATGTTCTGCTGTCATCGTCAACGGCATGGTTCCTCCTCAAGAACAGAAAACACGTATTGCCGCAGTACGTTCCCTTCTCGTGACCATCATCGTATACTTGTGCTGAGAGCCACACAGAACCGCCAGTCTCCTCAACGCCCTAGTTCGCCTCACCTTCCAAACAGCAGCGCTCCCGGCGATTTGGTACGTACAATTACCCCGAATCCCGGTTTATCCTCACTTCTTGAATAGCGCGGTGATCAATCTGATCTTCGTCTACGCGGGGGACAACTATTCCAAGAATGTTGTCACTGTTTTCATCCAGGCACTTCCGAAACTGTATGCGATTAGTATGATGTGGACACTCAATGCAAGACGGGCCATTCGGGTCGCCTTCACAAGTGGAAGCGATGGCACCAGCACTGAGGCTGTACCTAGAAACGTCGAGAGGACGAGAAGAGTATGTCCTTTGATGTTCGAACCTATGATCAGCTTCCAACTCTTCTGTGCTCAGGACGAAATATCCTTGAGTAATCTGAACAGACACATCAAGCCGGCAGTCGTCTCCGTACGCTTTCGTTCTGTGTTAGTACCCCCAAGCTGACCTGATTTAGGTGCATGACATGTTCGCATATCCTGATAGCGATATCGAGATGGGATAGGAAGCTGCAGGAGCTTCGTGATCTTGAGCCCATCCGCTGGAAAACCTTGATTCTATTACTGAGATATGGATCATGATACGACGATTGCGGTCGCATAGCTACCAGCGCCGCGCCATGCGAAGAGCGGGGACATGCCGGAATCGATTCATTGTCGTATGCTCCGCGATGTAGTGGCGTAGTAATGACCGGCTGTAAGATTCCAATGATAAGCTGCGTGTGTGTACTAGGATAGCATGATGATACTGTAAATGAAAGTGGTTGCGAAAAATAAGTACAAGGAGATTTATGAAAGAGGTAGTAGTAAATTCCGTGTTACCCCGCCAATGTTATAATGCTAGGAAAAGATGGCTTGATTAACTCCAACCAGATGGTAGTCCAACTCTATTCTGGCTGCTCGCTGAGGATCTCGTTGATCCCTCCGCCGTTAGGAATCCAGAGTACAAACTGGGGTCCTCGTCTTCTTCCAATGATCCACGCCGTGTCGGTTCGCGCCGACTAACCCATCCCCAACGGCTCTGACTCTCGCTCTCGTCCCAGTTTCCATAGTTACTGCTCACGGATCCATACATACGCCCACTCAAGGCCCGCCTGTTTGGCTCGGGATTACCGGCCAAGTGCTTTCTCAGGCTTCGTATGGATTGTTGTCGTTTGGGCGGAACCAATATCCGTGCCAAATTAAGCTCTCCATCTTCTTCATCACTGCTCTCGTCATGGTCGGTTTCGGGATCCATACCCCAACCTCTGAGATATCGGTGCCCATTAACGGCCAGCTTCGGAGGAGCAGTGGCGATGGTCCATTCGGTAGGTTCGCCCTCTACTCTTGTCCTGGCGAGGGTCGGCAAATTTGCGTCGCCTTTCTTCCTTCTGCCTCGCTCCCTTGGTTTTGATATCTTCTCTTCTCGTTCGCCATCCCTCGTCCTTGAGGTAGCCCGACTTGATGGGGCGCTATGGCAGGAGACTCTAGTCCGACTGACCTCGCCTACACTACGCCGCGATCGTCGTTTGGACATCTGTGCCATAAAAACCGGCGGCGGTCTTCCTCGTGGAGGTGAGGGTTGGGGCTCGTTTTTTGGCCCCCCAATGTATCCTATGCCACCGTACATTACTGCACGAGCCACAGTTTCAAGCCATGTATGAGGAAGGGGTGGTGCGGCTTCTTCTTTAACTTGTTTAAGATTTGCAGGTGGAGTCGACCTGGGGCGCTGTGGCAAGTTTGCAACCGAAGCCATATGCCGGAGATAAGCACCTGCACGAGAAGGCTGAGGTTGCATAATGGGCTCCGATGGCTTGTGAGAAAGACGATTTGAAGGAGTGTATGACGGTAAATGTGAAGGAGTGTTAGGATTACGCCTTGACAAGGCGGGTGAATTCGGTAGTCTTTGAGAATGCAACGAAGTGTAAGAAGGATTATTGGTAAAGGCATATAACCTTGAAGACGACTGCTGTGTATATTCGGTATTCCGTGAAATCGGTCGCTGGGATTGGTAGCTGGCTTTGGGGGTAGGCCCGGCACAGTCCATGGACGAAGTGCTCCCTGTAGACGGGGACCGCTGCCGCTGTTTCTGGGCGACACGGTGGGGAACGGGTGAAGAAGGTGGTGAATAAGTTCGACGCCTCTCAACGGTTGGCCGTGGTGGCACGCCGGTCGTGTCTTGGCGGAGGCTGGACGGCGTCAAATTGGCGCCACCAGGCATCAGGCCAGCAAAAAATCCGACTACACCGCGTAGACTTGGCCGCTGGGGACTGCCTTCCCGACGGTTCCGCTCGCCGTGCTCGATACGCTCCGCTTCCGGTGTGAATACACGTGTTTCCTTATATCCCGCCTCTCGCAGGAGATCTTCCAGCCGCTCGTACGTCTGAGACGTACCACGTCGATGGAGAGGTACGCGACCGAGATCCGGATAACGCGACCTTGAGCGTCCTGTACGCTGGGGCGGCGTTTTTGGTTGGGGAGGTGAGGAGTGGGAGGCCGAGTTCGACGACGAGAGTGTTGGTGAGATCGTCGAGTTCGATGACGAGGGCGTCGGGTAGCTCGTCTATACCGCAAAGAATGAGGCCTCCAGGTCAGCAAGGCGACTACCAAGGACAAGACACAACGAACCGTAACGGGCTGCACTCGTTGTCGATATTGCATACTGCTTTGATGATTCTTCGAGGTCGCCATTGCTCTAGTGCAATACTATCTTGTACCAGTCGAGCTCGCTGTGCCAAACGGCGTGGAGGCCGTACAATGGCCTATATATATCGTCGTCGTCGTCGAGAGAGAAATTTGTGAGCCTGGGCGAACCGACGCCGGGCCCGAGTCGAGGACCAATTTACAAATCAAATAATTGTCGAAACAGTAAATAATGCATTTACCATATTAAGCTAGCATTCCCATCACATGACTAAATGCGTTTACTCTTCGGTCTGATCCGAGTCATCTGACTTCCTGAATACGTATTTGAAAGCCTTTGTGCTAACTTATGTGTTCGTTCAAGATTACGACTGCTCTTCTTAATAATTCACTCTTCTATTTCTGTGATTACCGCGCCCATATCATGATTCGTACATACATGTTAGACACCGCCGCCGTCAAGAAACGTCAGATGGCCTTCTTGAAGCCACCAGTAGGAGCAATTAACGCGTCATTGTCGGAGTACTTACGGTCACAATACAACCTCTTGGGCTGATTGTCTACATTCATTATGAAAATATAGGGTAATGTAATAAAGGTACATCGTAAATTCATATTTGTTTAGTATACACGCTTGACGACTTGGTGTCCTCTTCTGAAGGCGAATCATCACCCTTTTTAGTTGGCATAGATTCTATATCCTCGTCAAACTGGAAAGATGGAATATCGATATTAGTAAATGCAGACCATTATGCGATTGAATAACATACCCGGCTTTCCGTATGTGTGACAATCTGAATCCCGCTCATCGCAATATCCTCGCCAACGTTGACCCGCCTTCGCGTCATCGATCTTGAAAAATCCATTCGGGTGGGCTCGTTACTAGTACCACCCGTTAGACTAGAAGAACCATTTGCCACCCGGATACGTCTCCTCGCGTTCAGTGTCCACATCATGCTGATGGCATACAATTTTGGCAGGGCCTGAATAAACACATTAGAGAAACCTCTAATGTTGGGGTTTTGCAAGTAGATAAATATTAGGTTGATCAGCGCGCTGTTGGATAATACGGTAGCCGACCTACACTGAGTAAGTGATTGGGATCAAGGAGAAAGCACATACCACGCAGCAGCGGGCGTAGCAGTTTGAAATGTAAGCCGTACTAGCGCATTTATCATGCCAACAGTCCTGTATCGTCGTTGGCATGGAAAGCAGTGGGAGCAGTAGACTACGTACTGCGGCAAGACATTCTTCTTCGTCTTAAGAAGGAAATATGCTGTTGCGCCCGCAAGCAACACGTCACCAGCTAAAGGAATAAATTGTAAGAAAATGATACGGTGGACGCGAGATCAGACCGACCAAACACAATGGCATAATGCGCCGACACTAAAGGCACGTTATCATGACTTGGGTCAGACTTCATAGAAACGCACAGGTACATACGCCATGGAGCCAGGTTGTTTGATTCTTGAGAATCTGATATATAGTGGATCTGCAAAACGAATCAGTCCTAACTCGAGAAGAATTCAACCACTGCCTTACTGCAGCGGCGACAGAGCCAACAGCAAACAGGTAAAGAAACAAGATCGGTGCAACTATCCACCACAATTTTGATATGGCGTATAGTCGGTAACAAAAATAGAATTGCACGTATAGTGCGATGAGCGCAACGAATAGGGTATTGCCTGTAAAACGTTAAACGTTTAAACACAGAGCATATAAAGAAACAATGAGGGCGAACATCTTTCATACCAAGCATTGTTCCGCATGTCAGCGGCACTATCGAAATCATTAAAATACACTATCTGCTGCACCCAAACAATGACACTGGGAGGGATTGGTTTAGAATCTTGTGGCCTTTAAAAAGGGACGGAATTCTTACAAACACTGAGCACAACAAACGACATGAGTAGCCGAAGAAACACGCGAGAAGGGGGGCTAACAGACCTGTATGGATTTGAGAGTCGTGATGACAGCGAGGACCCCCACGGATACCGTAAATCGATAGCCATCGGTGCTACTATACCACAAATAATAGTTCGAGAACTACCGCAGACTGTGAGATTTGTAAATATACCGATACTAAGAGAGCAGTTCACCTGGGACGTGAGCACGCCTTGGAGCAGTAAATCTAGGCACAGCCCGACCAGCTAGCACCACGTCAGAACGCAAGACAGACAAAGGAAACGCAGCAGTAAATACCCAGGGACCAAGAGTTGTAGTTGCGTCGCTGTTGCCATCCGGATTAGCTGGGGGGTCCGACGCCATTCTAAGCACCAGAAGGTAAAAAGGAAAGATACCAGAGGCCTCTAGATCCGTTACTTAAGTGAAAGCTTCTTTGCTTATGGGAAATTAAAGGGGCGGAAGGGTGAGCGGAAAATCATCCTTCGATGATCCTATGGTGAAATCAGAAGCTAGAGGCCGGTACGCGTGGTAGGTCGCAGAAGTGGTTCTAAGGGGGGAATGCCTCCGTGTATGCACAGCTGTCGCTTCGAGCGCAGTCGCTCGGGCCGCGCCTGAATTGAGTGCTTCAACCTCGGAGTTGCAGTGTGACTGGTTGCCTTGTGCACTAATCAAAGTGTTGTCAAGGGCAGCGATAGGTAGCACTGCTGCCTTGGAGAAAATTTCCACCAGTGACAGAGGCCCAAAGAAATACGGTCCAAAATGCGTCAGGCAGGGTAAACGCCACTGAAATATGATCGATCAAGGAAACTTCGATAAACTCGGACTCAGCGAGGAAGATGTACATAATAACTTGCAAGTGGTATCCTGAGGCACCATTTCCCTCCGTGACCGGAATGAACATAAGAAAATGTATCAGGTCCCTTCATTAAAATTTGAGCTGCGCATCGCACTCAAAGCACCCATATGAAAGCAACTCCGTGTCATCGGAAGAGACATCTGACTGGGACAAAGTTTCCAAAAATTCTCCAGAAGGCGCCTATAGGCTCCAAGCAAGTATGCTCAGGAGAGCAGATTCGTGGGTTTGCCTTGGCAATGAATACGAGGTATGATGCATGATGTTCGTAGATAACAAGACCCGGTCTCGTGTAGCTGGGAAAAGGCCGCCGGGTCTCATTTTGCACTTGAACGCAAAAGATCTTGGACTGCGAGTTGTCGTCCTATGTCCGCACCGGGTCATTCCAGGCTACATATTGATGTACACGAGTCTTGTCGTAAGCCGCCGGTACGTAGACCTGTGACTGCGACAATTCTGAGAGCGATTACTTAGGATTGACCTTAAGTCTCGCAGGCGACGCAAGTCCGTTTCTTCTGCCGGCGCAACACCCATTGCAAATGCTGCAAATGCAAACATTAAACCGGGTCTGTTTGTTCAATAGAAGTATCCCTATAACATGCCTCTCGTTGGAAGAGGGTCGTGGTGTTGGGTTTTCATTCAGACCCGCACCTGCACCAAAGTCGACAGGGTCGACGGCCGCCTGCGGGATTGAACCGGGGGGTATCCGCGTGTAGCTATGGTCTATTCCATCTTCATCAGCGATTCAGGTCGTTCAGAGCGGGCGTACATATGATGGGCCCTTATGCGACGTTCGTCTGTCAGGAAGGAAATTCAATGTAATTCTCGTCGACCCGGAATGATCGGCATTACTGACCACGGAATTAGAGGACACCGCGCATACACTCTCTGCTCCTTTTTGGGCCTGTCTTCCGAATATCAGATTTCTGTTAATGTTGGCGGAGTCCTTGACAGTTAGGACCTGTCTCGCGGTACCTATACATATGTATACTTTGTAATTCCAAAGACGTTTCTTCCCTCGAGTAGGTGCTATTTCTGTTTCTTGGGACTCATGGTTACATGGAGAGAAAGATGCCCATGACTGCATCGATGAGCATTTGGGACGTCCCGACTCATGCGAAGTGGCCTATCTCGTTGGATTCTTGGCGTTGTTTCCGGATAAACCTGTCTCAACATAATTCCGTTTTGCTGAATGACGAAAGTCGCTAGCAAGGAGCGCCACCACTTATGTATATTCACTAAACGGGATACGGACAAGGTTAGTCTCTTTTGGTGTGTATACGCTGCTATAGATACGCACCACGAGCACAGGACTTTAACAGCCGAAGCCTTCAGGAATAGAACTCGTTACATTATCGGCAATCGATTCGTCTACAGTTCATTTCCGACAACTGTTGGCACATTCGTTGAGATAGCCATTGATCCGCGACAAAACCGGCGAAGAACTTGTTTGGCCATCGAGCGCAAGGATCGGAAGGAAGCTGAAAACAATCTGGCATACTCCGATTGACATGTCACCCCCATGCATAGTTACTGCCCTGGATAGCCCCACCTCAGCACCTGAAGCAGCGGAGCCGAAGCGCCAACCTCTTCCCTTAGTTACGTCAGTAGTTTGGCTAGTCCTCTGAGTTGTCTGATGCTGAGGAAGGAATCCATTGTGTATATGACACATGCTCTTATGGACCATGCCAGCAGATGCTAGTGCAGACGGATGCACTCATAGCTCGGGACCGATTTCGATGTCATTTTCAATATGGGGAGGTTGTCAAGACGGAATATCTCTTGTGTTTTTCGAAACCGCCACCAACACGACAAGTGCCCGTTGTACATTGGCAGTCTCGAATTCGGGCCAAGATCAAATAACGGAGGAGGTTTTATTCGTTATATCGAACGTCGTAGAGAGATGTGGCATTTCGTAGGTGTACATTTTCTCGCCGCCTGTCCTCTGGACGACAGTACAGTAAGCCACACATACGATCTCCCCGATATCTTGTGACCTTCATTTACTTCCTATGCTCTACCCAAGAAGGATCCAAATGCAGAGACGGACTCCTCAAGCGGAGTCTGCAGTATAGGAGCGAATCACCTCATTCTTCAGCTTCCTCTCTTCCTCTTCCTCCTTCATCTTGAACCGGTTTTGTCCGGCGGAGCACCAGGGCGCTATAGCGAGACCCTCGTCAATACACATGGGGACGATTTCACGCTCCATGTCGCGGCCTATGGCCGACCAGAGACCTTGGGTAGATTACGAAGCGTGGGAGGGCGTGAAACGTGGCGTAGGCATTGGTTTTGACGACAACCCAGACAGGCGCGTCTGATATTCCAAGGTGAAGGACTTCCCCCCATTTGACAACGGTATCAAGGGCCTGCATGAGCTCCTCGACGTTCGTCGTGTAGTCCTACCAATAAACGTAAAGTATAGCGACGCAATCGGTGCGTAAATTCTTTAGCGAATCGCGGAGGAAGAGGCGGAGGTATTTCGAGTGATTTCCACTGTAGTTCGCAGCGATAGTCTGTTCCGGCTTGGTTATCTCGTCCTATTTGTGGCTCATACAATACTTCGTGGCAATGACAAGTTGGTCACGATTGCCGTGCTGCTCCATCCACTCCCTCAGTTATATCTCGCTCTGCTCGTCTTGGTAGTTGTTGGATGTGTCGATAGAAGTTCCCGCCGGCTTTGTAGTAGGTGTCGCTTCCTCTTTTGCGGTTGTGCTTATAAAGCTACTGTGATTTCCGCCCAAGTTCATGGTTCCGAGGCAGAGGGGAGAGACACGCAAGCGGCATCGGGTACGAAGGATGCGATAGATGCCCAATGGCGTCTTTGCGACCTTTGCGGTGAAAATGTGGACATCACTATGGAATCTTCGTCAAACCAGTCGTGTTCATGGGTTCGACGAAAACTCACCGATTCAGCGTAAGGAAGAACGAGTAGAATGTGAACGGTAGGAAAGAGGGTGAAATACCACGGTCCACCAGTGCTCGAGCAATTAGCGCCCAAGCATCTACGACCATCAGGCCGCGTCACGACGCGGCGCAAATCCTAGTTTTCCCGATGGCAAAGCTTGATAGTCGCTGAAACAAAGGTCCCCCGGCCACATAATACTATAATTGCACCAAAAGCGTGTTTATTCGGTCGAAACCTTGGAGAACTTGAAGAAGGGGAGGCAAGAAAAGAACCGATAAACGTCGACTGACGCTGTGCCTTCCATGCCATCGCTGCTGGCAGGACGATTTCAACTATCGACGCGAAGAATCGCAAACGTCGTCAAGATCCTGGATTTGAGTACAGAAACCATCATGGTAATCGTGGCTCAATGGCAGGAGTACACTTTATTCGTCAAGACGTTGTCCAAATTGTTGTTATCCTTTGCAACATATCAGTTCTTTCCAGCATTTTTTGAACAGCCCAACTGCACGAACCGTAGTCATGAACGCTAGATGGAATTGGTCGGGCTCTGTCGGGCGCAGCCTTGGAAATATTAGGCACCGATGTGGCCTAACATGTTTTCAGAGAAACACAGCAGTACACCGCTGATTGCTGGTAAATTGAATTTGTTGGAGGTGGCCGATTGTTGAGGATTGTTGGTCAGGAGGAAAAGACACGATTAGGTAATATGCCTTTTGTGGACTCCCGATCACGACCCGCCCACCCATAACCACTGTGAGTCCGTGACCAAACTAAATCTCTACATGGGTCATTCCATTTATTTTCCCGATAAATTAATTACCAGAATACGTTTAACCGGATCTGATACTCTCCGCTCAGTTCCGTCTTTCACGTTCGTTTGGGGCCTAGATTGATTTGCCTTAAAAACGACCAGTCTAAGGCCTGCGGTAAATGCTACGCACGATGGCAGATCTTTATAATTAAAAATATCCTGTGCATCTACTGCGAAAGCGCAGGCAGCGCAGCTCTTATTCAGGAGTACAAAAGCTTCAGGTCCTTCTGGAACCGTCTTTACCAAATATTTTTCTCTCTGCCTCAGTTCTGAGCTCTTCGTCACTCTTTCTACAAATCACACTCTCTGTAGGCATCTTTCTTACACTTTCTATCATTTGGCTGAGACAATATAGGTTTCCCAAACATGCTTTTCTCCGCCAGAGTTATTCTTCTCTTTTTCGCTTCCGCTGTCCTTGCTGGCTCCATGCATGATGGTACCCTCAAGAGACACGCAAATTTGAAGAGCCGTCTTGCGAGCCAAACTCTTGAGGCACGTTCCGAGTCCGTTGAAGCTTACTATGGGTTTCAGGCAAGGGTTTTACCTCTCTGTTTGATGCGAGAGATTGACGATCTCATCTTATTATTCATTAGAACAGCACCATCACCGCCTGCGGTGTATATTTCAACGACACGGACTACATCATTGGATTGAGCTCTGACTATGTGACCGCTGACTACACTGACAACTGTGGCAGGTCGGTGAGTGCTATGCAACCTTTGCAAGTCTTGGGATGTACTTATAGATGTTTTCCGTAGGTAACTGTCTACCTGACCGACGACAGCTCTTCTTCCATTGAGGTCACCGTTGGCGACTCGTGCGAGAGTGACGCCTACCTCTCCGTTGCTGCCTTCGAAGCCCTTGCAGGGTCGCTTGATGCTGGTGTTCGTGAGTGACTCGAATTATGTTACACTTCCGATCTAACCTCATCGTATAGTGAACATCACTTGGTCATTCATTGACGAGGCCACCGCGGCCGTATCTTCTGGTGTGTATTTCTTTGTCTTTCTGATATTTGAAAACGGCGGCCGTTAACACATGTTCTAGCATCTACTGAAGCTTCCAGTGCCTAAGTCGTCCTGGTATTTGACAACGAATTGCGTTAAAGGATTAGAGATGGACTTGCACATAGTTTCGGGACTTTTTTTTGTAAAGCTTGTTACATTCCATTACAGTAGTGAAGTTTCAAATTGTTCTTCTGCTTATACATGGCTTTCCCTCAACCGATTACTTATTTTCTTCTAAACTCTTTGATGGGAGTCGGGCGGACTTCTGGCTAGCTGAACCAAAGGAGACAGCACCACCCATTCGTACATTTTTGGATTATTTGACGTGGAAAGCTAGAATTTGCGCTAGATATACGTACGTAGCTGACTAGTCAGGCCTGGGATCATACTCAGTGCTTCTACTTTAACGATAGGAGAAATTGTACCTAGTAGGTATTCATAAGTAGCTGAGTAAGTCGGTATTAAGCCCTAGCTAGAGCCGGCAACTATCGCGGACATTTAGTAGGCTTCAGCAATGTTTTCACCTAAGTAAATTGGTTTACACATAATTTTTTTGAAATAACAAGCAGAAAGGAAAATGGGAGTCAGGCTGCCGTAGGAGGGGAAAAGGTGTTCAATACCGTTTCGGGAAGCCTCTGTCGTCACCCAGAGAAAACAGAACCAAATATCAGCCATCGACGAAGGCGCGGTTGCATTGCTCTCTTTGATACTTACCATCATCATGTCCCGCCAGGACAAAGCGACCACCGAGCGATTTACGAAGACTCTACGGGAGCTAGTCAAAAAGCCCGAAAACAAGCTGTGTGCAGACTGCAAGCGTAATGGTGCGCGCTCATTCTACTATGATATATTGAAGTCGAAATTCATGTTTGTGTAGATCCTCGATGGGCATCCTGGAACATGTATTACGTTTTATATCTGTCAAACTGAACTGAAAGCTCATACGAACCTCAAAGCGGCGTCTTTCTTTGTATACGGTGCTCAGGCATTCATCGTGGCATGGGCACCCATATCAGTCGTGTCAAGTCCGTAGACTTGGACGTCTGGACCCCAGAACAAATGGAGGTATGTCGTTAGCGCCTCGTACAAGGACACGTTTGCTGACATGAGTAGTCTATCCAAAAATGGGGAAACCATAGAGCGAATCTTTACTGGGAAGCACATCTCAAAGTTGGACATATTCCTCCTGATCAGTGCGTGGCCTTCAGTGAACGGGAATGTATACTAACCTTGAGCATTGCAGTAAAATGGAATCCTTCATACGATCTAAATACGAATCACGACGATGGGCGATAGAAGGACCCCCACCGCAAGATCCATCGATACTGGAAAATGGATCGAGCGCTGCGCCACCGCCGCCGCCGCTACAGCAGCAACAACAAGCCACCCCGACGTTCCAAACAGCACGCGCCAGCCCTGCTCGCGTTCCTGTGACCAACCGTCAACCCCAGCCACATCACCTACTATCCGCTGGCTACTCGTCACAACAAAAGACCCAACCTACTCCTGCCGTTGCTGCTCCTGCTCCTGCTCCGCCACCACAGCAACCGAAACCGAGCGATGACCTCTTTTCACTTGATTTTCATTCCCCTGTTTCATCATCCCCACCTCCACAACAGGGCACTCAGCAGAAGAAAGACGTCAAGCAGGACATCCTATCGCTCTTCTCTTCCACACCATCTGCTGCGCCCGCACCTACATCTCCTTGGGCACAACCTCAGCCTCAGCAGCAGCAGCAGCAGACAACAAGCATGATGGGCGCGGGTGGAGCAGGAATGTGGGGCGTCAGTTCGGGTTGGAATGCAGCGGCTCCCCCTCCTGCTCAGCCAAACCTTTGGGGCGCCCCGGCCCCGCAGCAGCCGCAGCCATCTTTGTTTGCTAGCAGTGCTGCCGTCTGGGGATCACCTGCGCCGTCAAATGGGACTAGTCAGGCATCGAACGATCTCTTTGGCTCGTTCGCTAGCGCGGGGACTACGACGACTACGACGACGGCACAGAAGAAGGATGATGTCTTTGGAGATATTTGGGGAGATTTTAAGTGAAGTTTCGCGTATCCTGTATACATAGGAGGGGTGCTTCTTAAATTTAGACTTTTTGCGGATTGGAACCTTTGGATTACGTCTACCTTTTAACACAGACGAAGATGCGGTATGGCAGAGGACCTGATGAGAAATAGTCGCCTTGGTTCCCGTACCATATCATTTATCTGCGGATGCTGTAAAGGCGGGTATCCGACGTGTTTTCCTTCGCAGTTTGTGTAAAGACATGACTTCAAGAAATTGAATTTCGGGAATTGCCGGTCATCGTGCGAACGCCGAAGTTGGAATTCATTATTCAAGTTTTCTCAATCCATCCCACGGCGGTTCAAGCGCATCGCAGTTATCACGCTTTATATGCCAGCCATCGCCTCCGGCAACACTCTATGTTCACCTGGTAATACATGTGAGTTGTATTCCTCGCCAATTCTGTACATTTGCTTCGCATTAGAGTTAGGTCTTTACGTACTGATCCTGGAGTTTATTAATCCAATTTCTTTCTACCTTCAACTGCTCTTGGAAAGAGGCTTTGACCGAGTATCATTATTTTATACGTGCTGATCATCGCCTTTCAGACAAACGTCGAATACTCTCCAGAAATCTCAGGCCCAACAAAACTGGAAAATCCTACTTCATCCAATAGCAGCACGTCTTTGCACAATGACCACTACTCTTCCTGTGCGTACGTTCGCACCGGTTCTCTTTTACATATTCTCAATTCATTCATAGGGGAATCAAGTTTTGCCTCTCGAGTTCATTGACAGGATCACTGACGAGGTTTACAATTCTTCGGACGGCAGCAGTATGAAAGACATGTATAATCTGTCATTGACCTCTCGTGAAGTGGGAAAACGAGCTACGGCACTGCTTTTTCGGGTTGTAAAGCTCACCTCGGAGTCGGATCTTGACAAAGACGTCTCTAAACTTCGCGTCCTCTTCGAATCAAACCACAACCTGGCAGCATTGGTCAGGATATTGATTCTTGACGACCCGGAGCGCCGAGTAAATACCTCCTCGCCTAACCTTCTCTTTATCCTTGGGCAAATGCGTAACCTGAACGTCATTAAACTGACAGGCCTTGGGCACCAACGAACCCAAACCCCCTTCTTCGCTACCTTCGCCAACCGTGTCAATCTCACAGACATTCGTCTTTATGACGTGTCTATGAAATACCACGAGTTTGAGACTATCCTTCGCTCGAGCTCGTCTCTTAGCTCTCTCCTTATATCCAACCTTGAGATAGATGAGCTTCATGAACGTCTTCCACGGGTTGGACATTTCTCCATGACAGGCCTTCTTAATGAACCGCGAGCCGTGGCATGGGAGGATCCTCAGTCGTCCTATCACGGTCTTCAGCCCCAAACAGCTCTGAACCTCCCGATTGAGCGGTTAATCATGAAGTTGGCGACACCCTCGGATTACAAAGTAATGGATCTCTTGGCATCCTCTCGATTGCCTATCATCCTACCAGGGAGCCTCAAGCAACTGGCGGCCTCCATCGCAAAAGGTGCACTTAACAAGGCGATAGGAGACAGAATCATAGCTTTTCTCGACTCTTCATCTGCCCAGTCCGTGTCGCAGTTACACTTGGGTGAGTATGAAGCGAATACATGTGAGTCATACCTCTGTCTGTCTGCACCATTTTTAACGGGCATAATAGACAGGTCGGGCACTCATGCTCCTCCGAATTTCGACAGTGTTCGTCTTCCGCTTTGCACAGCTCTCGATTTGCACTTCGTTATCAATGATTGGAGTTCTACCGGCGAGGGCCCCTGTTGGTTCTCTTCCATTCTGGAATCGCTATCCCCAGAACAGCTTCCTGTGAAGAAACTTCTTCTCGTCTTCGACTTTGGTTTTGAGAATGAGTGTATCGACAATATGCCTCGTCCTGACCACTTCTGGCCGCGTCTTGACAATGCCCTCTCTGCGAACGGCTTGGATTTGGAGGAAATCGGGATTCATATAGTTCTTCGCGTCGAAGATCCGGAATCTCTCTTTCTTGATGTAGATGAAGACAGCGAGGCGGAAGAGAGCGACGGATCGGAGAGTGGGCTGGAGGAGAGCAAAGAAGTCAGAGGGATAGAAGAGAGCGGAGAGAAGAGAGCGATCCCGACGACAGCACCTATATTACCGATCAGAGCGAATATACCGATGCCGAAGAAGAAGAGCACGATGTAGAGAAGGAAGAGCACGATGACGATGGGAAAGACCAGGACAGCAAGGAGGTCGATGTCACCACTGGGCAAATCCTACAACACTGGCTGCTCAAATTTGCTCTTCCCAAGACAAACGCCCGCTATCATTTTCAAGAGGAAAAATCTAGTTCTTCTGCCTCGGAAGACAAAGTCAAAACTTGGACCCGTTTTTCAGACAGAACCAGTGAAAACAAAATCATTTTCAATATCGACGAGGTTTTACGTAGTCTCTCCTAGACAAATTGTACCATGCTGTTTTCTTCTTTTTCTTCCCCCTTGCTTCACCCTGTATCATGTACGAATAGGCAGCATTGCTCCTCTATCCTGACAGCAGATATGATGTATAGCGCTTCCACTGTTTACCCGAAAATGAATCTGCTGTAAGAAAGTTTGGTGCAAGGTTGTTGCGAGGTCATTGGCCGAACGGCTCGATGGTGCTATCATACGACCGAGTACTACAAGCCGAACGGCACAAACTTTTTGTTTACACAAAGAGCATATTCTCAGCGTATGAAGCGAACGATGAAAGAAGTTGAATTTCGGGAATTGCCGGTCACTGGCATCGGCGTGCGAAGTTAGAATTGAAGTCCTCTCTTTTTCTCCATCACACGAGATTTCAAGCGCGGTGCAGTTATCACACTTTATTCGCTAATCATCGACCCGGTAATACTTTGTGCTTACTTGGTGATACCTGTGAGTCGTGTTCTATGCTCAGTTCTGTGCATTTGCGTTGGAGTTGAGGCCCTGGCACGATCGGACTCTCCATTACACTTTCCGATCCCTACCTTAAAGTCAAACTGCTCTTGTAATGATATTCTGACTGAGTACCGTTATTTTTAAGGTTGGCTTGAACCATATAAGGAAATCTCAGGCTCAACGAAGATGTCGACCACCCTTCCTGTATGTACGCTTGCACCTGTTCTCCTACCACCTGATCTCACTATATCCACAGGGACATCAAGTGCTTCCCCTCGAGCTCATCGATAGGATCACCGATGAGGTTTACAATTCTTCGGACAACAGCAAGGAAGACTTGTATAACCTCTCGTTGACCTCTCGTGAAATGGGAAAACGAGCTACGGCACTGATTTTTCGGGTTGTCAAGCTCAAAGGAGGCACCTCGGAGTCAGACCTTGACAAGAGCATCTCTAAACTTCACGTCCTCTTCGAATCCAACTGCAACCTGGCAACATTGGTCAGGACGTTGATCCTTGGCAACCCGAAGGAAAGCACAGCTATCTCCTCTCCCAACTTTCTTCCCGTCCTTGGGATGATGCGGAATCTGAATGCCATCAAACTGGCAGGCAACGTTGAATATTCTGAACCCCAACCCCCCGACGCCGACGCCGACCGGCCTGGCAGGTCCAGCCTGTCCTCCCTTTCTTCACTGCCTTCGCCAACCCTGCCAATCTCACCGATATCCGTCTCTATGGCATGTCCATGAATTACCAGGAATTTGAGAATATCCTCCGCTCAAGTCCGGCTCTTACGGCTCTCCTTATATCCAACCTTAACATAACGGAGTTTCCCGCATATTCTGATCCCTATTATCTTAATTACTCTGTCATTGAGCCGGAAGCTGTGGCATGGCAGGATTCCGAATCGCACTATCACGACCTTCAGCCCAAAACAGCTCTCAACCTCCCGATCGAACGGTTAATCATGAGGTTGTCGTCAAGCTCCGATTATACAATAATGGACCTTCTCGTGTCCTCCCGATTACCTCTTCTCTTACCTGGACGCCTCAAAAATCTCGCAATCTCTCACGCTAGAGGCTCACTCAACAAGGCTGTATCAGACAGTACAATCGCTTTTCTCCGCTCTCCACTGGCTCAATCTGTGTCGCGATTACACTTGGGTGAGCACGAAGGGAATAGATGTGAGTTCATATCTGTGTTTTTCTGTCCAGTTTTGTAACAGCGCTATAGATAGATCGGGCAAGAATAAATACCGCAAGTTGGACACTGTCCATCTTCCAATTTGCGAAGCTCTCGAGTTGCGTTTCATCTTCCTTGACTGGCAAGCCTTCAGCAACAGCAACGTCTGGTTTGCAGAACTGCTCGAAACCATGTTCCCTACGCAGCTCCCTGTCAAGAAGCTGCTTCTCGTCTTCGACTTTCGATTTTTCCATGGCCCTACCGTCAACAATATGCCTGCTCCAGATGATGACTGGGTTCGTCTTGATAGTGCGCTCTGCGCGCATAATTTCGATTTGGAGGAAATTGGGGTTCATATAATTCTTTCCGTCGACGACCCGGACAATAAGTTTCGAGTTAATCCTTATGAGACACCCAATGTTGAAGAATCTGAAGCGGAGGAGAGCGACGGATCAGAGAGTGGGGTGGAGGAGAGCGGAGACGACAGAGGAATACCCTCAGAGGAGAGCGACGAGAGCGAAGAAGAGAGCGACGAAGAGAGCGATCCAGATGACACCACCTACATCACTGATCAGAGCGAATATACTGACGCCGAAGAAGGCGAGGAAGATGAGAACGACGTGGAGCTCGGCAAGAAGGATGTCAGCGATGAAGATGGAAAAGGCCAGGACTACAAGAAGGAGGTCCATGTCGCCCCCGGACACATGTTTTTACAACATTGGCTGTTCGAATTTGCTCTTCCCAAAGCGAACGCTCGCTATCATTTTCAAGAGGAGATAACTGGCTCTTCTGCCTCGGCGGACAGAGTCAAAACTTGGGTCCATCTTTCAGAAAGAACCAGTGAAATTGAGCCTATTTTCGATATTGACGAGGATTTACGGAAGTAGTACCATGCAGTGTTTCTTGTGCTTTTCTTGACTGTGTATTGTACAAATAGTCGACATTGCTTTCTTGGGGACTTTGTCCTAATATAGTACCTCTTTTACCTACCGCTTTGACTTTCTACTTGGCAATGAAACTGCTGTAAGACTCGTTGCTGACCTTACGTAGATGGGCGAGCAGCCCAGACCACTACTGATGCGCCTCCAAGAATATTTTCATACGATAACACTTGGTGAATTGATATGACAACAATACGAGAACGGAGAGAATGCTAGGACAACAAAGTGAATGCTGCGAGAACAAAGCGAGTACTACAAGTCCGAAATACACAAAGCTGAGAATGAATGCCATACTGCAATCTGTCCATTTATACTAGCCAGCCGAAGAGCATACGAAGCGCGATGCCAATCGTCTCGGGCGTAGTTTTGCCATACAGCTGTGCCTCACCTCGATGTCCCCCTCTTATGGCGTATACACCTTCTGCATCATGCTTAGGGCAGAAATGCTTGGCAGCTTCCGAGAGCATCAAGATCTGTATTATTTCGGAAGCCATTGAGCCTAAAATTGTAACATAAGGACGTCGGCACGCTTACTTTCGGTGACCCGTCATTACAGGAAACTGTCAAGGATGCGTCTTGATCTACGGCGTATTCAGTGCACGTCAGCACGTCGATAAGTTCTTGACTCGCATTGAATACTCCAGGAACTTTCCATGTCGCTAACCCCGTTCGTCCAACATTGGTCAAAAGAGTGAGCAGGGGTGGCTTGGAGATGGCAATCAATTTGTCGGTATCTTGAGGTATGAATGACATCTGCAGATTCTCAGCCATTAAATGACGCAAAAGGATGTAAGACGCACTGGAGTGGTAAGGAAGCTACTGTTCGAGGAAATTGCAAATTTGCGTGCGGAATTCAGAATTTTAACATGGTCCATGAGGGGTTTATCAGATGTTTGATATCCTGAGAGCCAAAGACTAGGAGAATGTTTGGTTATCATGTCGTATAAGAGGGAAACTTGACGTACGCTTCGCGGTTGGCGGGGTCAAGGTAACCTTGATAGCCTTGCTCTTGACCTGAAAATTTATGGTGATAATGCTGCAATTTCTCATGCACGTTAAGATACGAACCGTAATAGAGAATCGGAATGCCATCTGTCACGAAACTCCACGTTATGGCATTTTTGACGAGCTAATTATGGACGGTAAGTCTCGAAATGCTTCAGTGTCAGTCAGAGACTAACCGAAAGATCATCAGTTGCTGATTGGAATCTCGGAACATCGTGATTTTCAAGAAAGGAGCCTGTCATGAACGAACCCTGCTTGTAGGACTTCTGGGCCGCAGTGGCAACATCGACAAGAGCAGAGAGACTGCCTTGCGTCGACTTGAATCCACGATGAAGGGGAAACCATGCAGGGTAGTCGATAACGCTATCGACAACGTCTGCGCTCATAAACATCAGGAGGAGGACACCGAACAAGTACTTACGGGTGTACTCTGTCATGTAACCTACATCTTGGGTAGAAACCTACCGTTGTACGATCAGACACGCAGATACGGTTCAAAAGCAGAAAAACTGACCTCTCCGATAGAAAACACTCCCGCCGCCTCAAGAAAGCCAGGCCAAAAATCTTTGCGAATATGCTTGACAGTATCGATGCGAATACCATCGATGCCGTAGTCCTTGACTAATGCAGAAATCCAATCGTACATGGTGGCGACCACTTTCGGGTCTTCAGTATTGAGGTCGACCAGCGCAACGTTCTTGTCTCCCAACCAGCATTGTTCTTGTTCCCATTGGCCGACATATTCTGGACCTTGAAGCCAGCCAAACCAGCATATCGGGTGGAAATAGGAAGACGAAGAAAAGGGCCAGAGACCAGAGAAGTCGAAATCATCGCTGCTTGACCCATCTGTCCCAGGACGGAGTGTGGTGGCGAGACTACAGAGAAAATCAGAGAAAATCAGAAAACAGGACAGCACGAGAATAGAGGATGCTGAACTGGTTAGCCACTACATCAACCATCAGGTACATGCCGCGAGCATGCAGGGCAGAGGCGAGGTCCTTCAAGTCGTCTGGCGTGCCGAAATGGGGATTCAAGCTTGAAATATTTTTCGTCCAGAATCTTTGAAGCAAATCAGTAGGACAATCCTCAGCTTGAGAAATATACGAACCCATGGTATGCATCTCCATAGAAAGTCCTGTCCTCAATGTTTTCTACAATTGGTGATATCCAGATGGCGTCAAAGCCCATGTCTTGAATATAGTCGAGATGTTGCGTGATACCCAGCCAAGAGCCGCCACAATAGCTTCGCCAAGAGGTATCGCAGCACCCCCCGAACCCTGTATCATTTGATACGGCAAAGCAATCTGTCACGACCTTGACCATCGCTTGGTTTTGAGCACGGACTGGGTTAGAATCGGAGGTAGGTAAATACCTGGTAAATCGACCTCGAGCGCCATTCATCGGCAGAGGCAGAGAGGCAGACGGAGATAAAAGAGAAAGCAATCAAGGCGTGCAAAGATCGCGACATGGGGGTAAATGAGAGCAGGAGAGAGCGCGTCCTCATTTTGGTACGGATGAAGAAAAAGCGTCAGTGCAGCGACTTATATACGTGTGATCGCTCTATTCGGTCCCGCGGCGGTATATAAGAGCAGGCGAGACGATGGTTGACGCCGAGGGTTGCTTCTGTTGGTGTTATCAGCGTGTCGGGTAGATGAAATAGCTTTCAGTCTGACAGTGACAGTGACAGTACAATGCACACTGGCACAGCTGCTCTCACACTTCTTACCAATTATTCGAGCGTAGCTGAGGAACGCGGCGGGGGTGCTGATGGGAAATTAAGGCGATGCCTCGCCCTGGACAAGAATATATTCCTTCCCGTTGTTCGTTTTCACATTCCGTCTGGAATGAACTTGACGTTTTCTTGATGACGAGACATAGACGGGAAAATGGGTTGATTTAAATGAATCACAACATAGGATTTCTGTATTTCTATTTGTCCTGAATCAGCAGCTGTAAAGTTTATAAACGAGTTACGGTACCATCGCCACCACGACTTTCGTCTCTGGTACATCAAGTACAACGCATGAATTACTCCTCCAATCCAGAAGAAGAGCGTCAGGACGACGTTTATGAGGATATCCGCCAGCGGTCGCTTCATCAAGATGACTGCTACTGGCGGAAGGAGGATGGCAACCTAGAGGTGTTCAAATCAGTATTGAAATTGACTGCAATTTCGTGTTGAAAATACATACGATGATGAGGAGAACGTCTTCAGCCGTGACGGAAGCCATGATTTGGAGTGAAAGTTTGTGTTATGTTCGTGGTGATGGCGTGTATACTTATAGCGAGGCAACTGTATGTCGTCATGCAGACTCACTCCACGCATGGACGCCATACCGGACATGCATGGTAGCCTTGCATCACGGGGATTCCCAAAGCATTCAAACAAAGATAGTGACTGATGAAAGACGCGTCACGGCGGTTCGCTGCCTTGACATACGGAAATCTGTCCTTGAGGGGGAGCACACATCCCGGGTCAAGACGTGACATTCCACTACTTTCTGCTTAGCAGCTACGGTCCATGGCTCCGCTTTTCAACGTCCTTTTCCCAGAGAGATCTTGATATTTGTATACAAATAATGTCGCGAAGCTTTCCACGACGACGGAATGTTGATTGATACCCCAGTAGTGGAGTATCATTATTGGATTGGTGAGGGCAAATAGGTCCCTCGGAAATCGCGCTTGATTGGATAATGAATAACAAGGGAAATGGACGTTTATCAGATCTAAGCGGAGACGAAGAGACAACGAAGAGAACGTGCTTGAAGGCTTTCCCACGATAGCCCCGACTCGATGGTTGGCTCGGAGGTCGGACCGCCCGAACCGCCACTACTCAGTTTTCCAGTTTTCCAACAGAACGATTGACTGATCCTTATAAATTTAAACAAAGCCAAAGGAGTTACCCTTCAAGCTAGCTGCCACAAGACGACCATTTGCTGCAAACGATTTACCAAGGAATGCATCTATCCTCTAACTGGTCTAACATAATAAAACCTTCTTCCAAGTATTTCCCGAACGCCTCCAAGCAATGCTCATGGAGACTATGTCGCACCTGGCTTAGGTCCGAAGATGGTGAGATACCGGCCAGCAGGCACTTAACCTTCCCCGATATGTTGCTGCTAAAGCAAACCACTTTTCGACTAGTGGAGTTAAAGAAGAAATTGATGGCCCGAGAGGCAACACAGTCTCACGCAGGTGGACGGTGTACTCTTTCTTATCTTCGGCCATCATCATGATGTTGCTCGTCCTATGCAAGTACCGACGGAGCATTTCCTCGCAGATGTTCAACTTCCGACGTCCGAGGCAAATTTCGATGACAGTCCAGCAAAGGACCCAAATGAACGACTCAAGGTCGTCGATAGCGGTGGTGACCGTACGCGTCGGAAGTAACAAGGATTGTAGAAGACGAATCGACATGAAAGATAACGTCCCAGGCTGAAACATGTCATTAGATGATACCCCTCCTGTATTCGCAGCACGTACCATTCCAGGCCCCGAGACTTCCCTCGTAGTATCAAAGAGGGTCCCCTCTTCGATGCATTGGCTATCGTCGGCAAGCATCCCTATGCACTTGCCCAGGAGCTGCCTTCGTTCAGGTGTCAGACATAGCAAACTACGGAACATGTGATGAGGCTCAAATGTGACGATCGATATGGGACGGCATACTTATCAACACACCGCATTTCTGGTTGCGCCAAAAGCAGGACACTGCTGGTGTTCACATCTCCGTGGATCCATCCATTTAGGTAGCGGCTGTACAGGCCTGCCATGATTGACTCAGAAGAAGTACGACACACGAAAGAAGCGCGCTCACCCAACATTGCATGTAATATAGCTTTCAGTAGAATCTGTACAGTAGCCGCCTCTCGCAGATCCTTGCCTTCGGTCTTGATGATTTCTCGGTGAAGAACCCTGTCGATGGAATTCCTCCCAAGACTAGCTGGCGACAGACGCGGCATGGTGATTGGAGCACCACGACAATCTTTCACCTCATATGCTGCGAGAACTTCTGGTACACCAAAGTAACACGAAACGCCTCGAAACACGCTTTGGCCAGCCTCGGCAGCTGCTTTGTCCTTTATCAACCACGAATCTTTTATGATCAGTGTCGAGAAAGGGTTGATATCGAGATCTTTGTATGCGAGAGATGTCCAGTCAACGTCCGCCTGGTCAGTCGTACACCAGTCGTGGTCCCCCAGCTCCAATTTGCGTGCGACTTTTGGCTTTACTTTGCGGACCAAGATATCAGCAAACCAGGAAGCATGCAAACGCAGGAGAATTTACCTTTCATAACTTTGTACATGCGAGAAAATTTCCCTACGATCTCGTAGACCCCTAATCTTCCAGGTAACTTGAGGTACTTTTTGAAACGCGATGGGTCTGTACCAGCCCGAGTGTGCGTAAGACAAGCTAGACTTCGGAAGGCTTCGACGGCGGCGGTCTCCTCTGGATCCGAGTCCATGTATCCGGACTGCAGAAACCTTTGGCGGACGCCATGAAGGCGCCGCTGCAGCCTGGAGTAATCGGAGGAGATGAAGAAACAAGACGACCACTGGTATTTATGATACACAAGAAGGTACCGAACATAATATGCAGATTGATTCATCAAGTGAAGGCACTGCTGTAAAAATGAGTCCCGATACTCCCGAATGCACTTTGTATAGTACGAATTTTTTATTTTGAGGGCCGAAGTAACATCGAGTGGTTGGCTGTGGAATTCTTGAAAAATATCATCGAGTGAAATCTTTTCCTGCAGCGGTATTTCTGGGGTGCCTGTGTCCTCCAACTTCGAGCGATGCGGTGCCACACGGCAAAGCACAGAGATAGGTTGGTCCGGTTCATTGACCACCTCTGCGGTCAGCAGACCTCTGGTATCCAAGCTTGATTGCATAAAAGTCACGATTCTCGCAGGTTGAGAGCCCAAGTCGTTCGTATCTTCTGCGTCGAGCAGTGGTAGTGAACTGTCGAAATATTTGGAGCAATGGTATTTGGCGGAAGATAGATAGAGTTTCAGTCGTGGAGTTGGTAATTCAAGACAAGATCATTGAAGGCTTTCCCACGATAGCATCGACTCGATGGTTGGCTCGGAGGTCGAACCGCTTGATTACTAAGCTTCCGACAGGGAAAGCCCGGCGCTCGAATTTTATTGGCATCTTACTTTTTCGTCTCCCTTCCTGCCTACTGCTCATCATGTCCCAACTATTTTATGGAGAACAGTCAAGCGTTGGAACCATTGCTTTGACGCCCGAGCCGCACTTGTTGTGAGCCAACACCTTCTCTAATTTCTGAAAGGATGCCACGGTAATACCGTTGCGCGTTACACTCATCTTGGAGAGTTGACGGACTGCCTTTCGTTCCTTCAACATCGCTGTTATTTCAGGAGTGAAATAAATGAACGTGACAAGAAATGGGTCTTTCATTAAGCGCTTCCAGAAATATGGCGATGTCCCGGGTTGAGGTCCGTCAACACCATGCACGTTGCGGTAGTCAGCTTGTGATATCCACGGTCATGCTGTAGTCTCCCCTAGGCAGACTCACAAATCAAGACAGGAAGCCAAGGAGGTGGAATCGTCCCAGCGAGGTTATATCAATACGGGCGCAAAATGTCAGTGCTCAGACATAGGATACGACTGTTCACTCACAAAAGGCTCGTTTCTGCTCGCTTAGGCATATTCCAGGCTTGATTGTCCAGGTTCCAGTTCGTTATCTTTGCGTCCAGGGCCCACATATATTCCTCTTTCAAGTTAGACGCTCTTGCGCCTGTCGCTAGTCAATATCGGCGGCGGTTATCCATTCTCCTACACACCGACCAATTCAGTAGCTGCTCCACTCTATATTTTCCTGCCCTGCGCTCATTCGATTTTGGTCCTCAGTAAGGCGGCTACTTTCCAAATAGCCGTCTTGAAACTCATCCCCCAGAAGCCCCCCTTCTCAGCCCTTAGTTGTTCTCCACCTCGCTTCTCATACTGCTGCAGAACAAGCATACCCAGCTCAAGTGAGGCGGTCCTTGGATTTACATCGATATCTTACCGATATTCGAGTTCATGCTCTACAAGGACTGCATGGTAATTCCATGTTCTGTAGATCTCCACGGCTGTTCTATAATCATCCATATTTCGGCGTTTGTCTTCATTCCCGGTGTGGCGGTCTCTGACCTGACCCCGTTCATCATGATCATCAGCGGGCGTCCCGCAACCCAACTCATTCAGCCCTTTCAGGCTGTGCGATAGCACTTTTAGAGGCTCGGCTGCTGTTGTTCGATTCTATGTGGTTACCACGAGATTTGTCGTGAATACAATGCATCTATTCTCAATTTTGACTCCTCGGGCATCAATTTCGTTCAAAACTTACGATCTCTCTCCCTTACGCCTCCAAGGGTCCAATCCGAGTCGACTCCTCGGCAAACTACTACATCCTTCAAAGATAGTTGTATCCCTCTCCACTCCTCGGTCTCTCGTCCATGGAGAAAACACGAGTCCGACGCACTTAAAAAGCCAGGACCATGCCAGAGGAAAATCATACGTCCAACAGCTTCTCCTGTAGCAGTCTCTTTACACCACACACACAATGCACTCCACTTCAGTATACACTCTTAGTCCGACTTCCTCTGAAGTAACACTTCACGATGATCCAGCATCTTCTTCTGACCTTCCCCGCTGGATTTACACCACCAAGCATATGAGAGTTGACCTCGGCACTCGAATGTGGGAGTCGCACGTTCCGTGCTATGGCCTGAACGGTAACATCGAAGGATCCATCCGCTTCTCAGGCAGTCCTAGTAGTGTAGCAAAGGTTACCGTTGCAGTAAGTTATCACTGTGTACACAATACCTGAAACCTGACAACCGTTTTATATAGCTCCAGGTACAGGTTAGCACATCCGAGCAGCGATCTTCCACATTGCTGTCCCGTACTGTTCCCGTCTACACGCCGTTTTCCGCGTCCTCGGCCCAATGGAACGGTGATTGCGCCTTTTCGCTGCCTATTCCCAGCGAGATCAACTCGAACGGGAGTACTTCAGCTATGCCGCCGTCGTTCTCGTACCACAGCTACGAAACGATGTGCGATGTCTCTTACTTTATCAAAGTGTGTATGGTTCGAAAGAGGAACGGTTTTTGCACGCACGAATCGTGAGTTTTCCGCTAGACCTCTTAGTTTACCACCCCCCTCATCTTTTCCATCCTAGTCGTCTCATACCTATCATGTACCTTCCCAAGTCAGAGCCCTGTCAGCCATCCCTGGTCCAAAGTGCAGGATCAAAAACGAAGATGGCGTCTCTAACGTCTATGACGCCACAGTGGTCGGATTCGAAGAAAGGACAACATCAATTGACGGGTGCCCTTGGAGAGTTCGACGACGCAATTCATGTGAGTGGACCTCTATCTCAACTTTCTAACAAAACCTAAAGAGCGTCTCAACAGGTATCTATACCTTCCACGACTCTCGCTTCCGGCGACAGAATACCATTTTCCGTCAGTTTTGACACCGCCAAACACCCGCTTCTGAGTCAGGTGTCAGACAAGAATATTCACGTCGCGCTCGTGAACAAAGTCTCGCTCTGGTCGTCGTCGGGCTCATCAAGGCTTGTGTCATCCGAGCGCCAAATTGCATCCGGTTCTGTGCAGTGCAAGGATAAATCTCAGGGTAGCCTTTTGTTCCAGGGGTCTATCCAGGCAGGGTGCGCAGGGAAAGAGAATTCGTGGTGCCTTGATGGCGTTGTAAGCGTGGAGGTCAATCATAGTCTCTTTTTCGTGCTCAGACTCATATCTGACTTTGAGTTCTCCTCCAGTACATTCTCCGCCTTCGGGTCACTGCGCCAAAGTATCTTAGTGGTCAATTCCCTACCTTTCGATATGATTCTGTCGTCACATTAACTTCGGACGAGTGGGGTGCGTCCCGGCGGGAAATGAAGGCATTGTGCGGCGTTCCTGCACCAGCACTAGGTCTTCAGAGTAACTCACACAGGTGCTTGTTCTCCTCATAACCTCGGGTTTGCAATCTCTGATGACTCCATCGTAGTGACGAGCCAATCCCCTTTGTCAATGTCTTTGTTTGTTAGAACTTAGATAGAGTCACGGCATCGCTCCTTAACGATCTCAGTACGTCCTATAGCTGTACCGTGTTACGTATGGTACAAGGTTCGACAATATCAGTAGCTATCACCATATCCCGCAAGCGTCGGACCTTAACCGATTGGGCCACGCCTGACAGCACACGCTGAGCTGTCTGCGTATTTTCATGACGAGCAGTATCTGCAATGTCCCTGTGGAATTCAGTTTACATGTATCTATCCTCTCAATGCGTAGGAAACCCGAAGGTCTTCGGCCCTGCATAATGGCTCTACCCCACGAATTGTCATGTGTGTGGGGAAAAGAAGCTCAGGTGATAACGCGTTATATCCTTTCAGTTCATGCTAAATACTAATGGTATAATAGATGTCCGTAATATCATCATAGCCAAGCCTCCCACTTTATCTCTCTCTACTCATGTCTACGGAGAAAGATTCGTCCTCGTCGCCTGCCAAGACCTCCCTGGAAAAGGATCGAGAGAGATGTGAGCTTGTCGAAAACTCCAAGGACGGCGCGGTTCAGGTGATCGACAATTTCGGTGGCGAGGCTACGCTGCCGCCACCTCCGGCATTCACAGAAGAACAAGAGAAGAAGCTCTGGCGCAAGATTGACTTGAGGCTCATGCCGATTTTGAGTCTGATGTATCTCTTCTCATTCTTGGATAGAGGTTCGTTGACGGTCAATGTGGTGAAATGTCGTCTGATATGAGCTTACTTGATAGGAAACATCGGTGCATACTGACATGCTGATGATATGACAAGCGTTTACATTTGTGTTTGCTTCCTATAGGCAACGCTAAACTTCAGGGACTAACTACACAATTGCATTTGGATAGTAACAAGTATAACATAGCGTTGGTGGGTGCTACTGTTTTTGACTTAAACCCACTCTAAATTCCAGTTCACAGACAATGTACTTCGTCGTGCGTACGACCTTTCCCCTTAGAAGCAACTTCTTATCTTCTTTTTTAGCCATATTGCATTTTCGAGTGTCCCGCCAAGTACGTTCGTCCGTGTTCTATTTGTTTGAACCTTTTCGGACCCAATCGTCACATAGTCTGGTTTTGAAGAAGTTCCGCCCATCTCGGTGTGTCATCTAGCTGGTATTTACATCAGTGGTGTTCTAATACAATGTGTTAAGATGGCTCCCGGGCATTACCGTTCGTCTATCTATGGTTTCTCCCGTCGTCTGGATTAACGTGATTGATATCAGGTCGTATGGGGCATCATCATGTTAGCACCCTGTTTGCATAACCATCTTTCAAATACTTATTCGCCTTCAGGACATTGATGGGGCTCGTGAAAAAGTAAAAAAACAACCGTGAACATCTGGCCCTTTCCCGTTTGCTAATTCGTTGGAAGTTATCCACAGCTCGTTGGCGTCCGCGTGTGTCTTGGTGTTGCGGAAGCCGGGCTCTTTCCCGGCGTCGTATACTAGTGCGTCCGATATTGAAGCTCTGTACCATCACGCTTACCCACAGAACAAGTTTAACTCTCTGGTACCCTCGCCACCAACTTCAACTCCGCATTGGGTACTTCTTTGGTGCCGCATCATTAGCCGGGGCGTTTTCCGGATTACTGGCTTTTGCTATCAGTTTCATGAGTGGGACTCGTGGATTACTTGGGTGGTCTTGGATCTTCGTAAATTTCTCATACCATACTATTCTCCCCCAAAGACTAATTCATTTTATAGATCATTGAAGGAAGTGCTACTGTAGCTGTTGGGTTATTTTCTTTCTTCAGTGCGTGTTGCACCCTTTCTATCTCGGTAGACCTCGTAGTAACATTCCCCTTCTAGTCTTGGTGGATTTCCCTGCCACAGCCAAGTTCCTCACTCCAGAAGAACGCGCGTTTGTTGTCTGGAAGAAGAGTAAGAATCGGTTTCTTTTCGTTGTCAGTACTGACTGCTTTCGCAGAATACGACAATTCGTCCGTCGGGGAAGAGGAGCATTTTTCTGTCCAGCATATCATTCAAGCGCTCACAGATTGGCAGGTATGTCCCCTAAGTCTGGGAACGATGGACTTTCCGACGTACTTGTGTTAGCTCTTTCTTCACATCCTGATTTACATGTCCGTCGTTGGCCCTTGTGAGTGCTCCATGTCAATTCCCCATGAAGCCTATAAGCTCACAACACTTTCTAGTATATGGCATAACGTTGTTCCTTCCGTGAGTCCTATCTCTCTCTCTCTCTCTTCAGGTATATTGGGTGCTTATCTCCTAGTGCAGAACGATCATCAACACGTACGTATGCAATAGGGGGGTCAAAATTAACAATTATGAGAGCGATTATGAAGACAATTATACACCGATTATAAGTTCATAATCGTGGGAATAATCGCCATCCGCCGTAATCGTAGAACCTCCTCCAGAGGAGGTTCTACGATTATGAACGATTAAGTACGGGGTCGATTATGGCTTCGAGGGTTATGCCTCCTGCCTAATCCGGGGAAGCGACGTCACCACGGGCTTCGAAGAAGCATTTCGACGGCGTCTCCGGCTCAAACAGCGGGCCCATAATCGTCTTCATAACCGTCATGAGAATCGAGGCATAATCGCCAATTTTGACCGCCCCTAATTATACATCCCCAGCGGTTCGCTCATGCAATATTAGATTTGGCCACACGCCAGCTATCAGTCAGCTTCTTACCGTACCGCCCTATATCTTCGCAAGTAGGTTGTCATTGTTCACTATTGCCAAACCCTCATTTGTTTTATCACACCAGCCATCGTCCTGTACCTCTTCGCTAGATACTCCGACAGATTGAAAATGCGTTCTCCGTTTATCTATCTGGGTCTGGGAATGCTCCTTGTAGGATTTTCTATCAATGTATCAGATGCGGCTCCGGGGGTGAAGTATTTCGGGACGTTCTTTTGTGTTGCTGGAAGCTATGCCTCGTTCCCAGGAGTTGTAGCTTGGTAAGTGATATATATACCTCGTAAAACTCTCTTTGCTCACGCAAAGCTTAGGCTTGGGAATAATCTCGCAGGCCAGTATAAGCGCGGAGTGGGCATGGCTACCCACATTGGTGTCGGTGGTTTTGCAGGCGCCATTGCGTCGAATATATATAGGACCCAAGATTCGCCGAGATTTATTTTGGGACGTGAGCATTGAAGTTCATTGACTCAGTTTTACTGTTAACTGAAGAAATTCCTACATAGATGCTCTGGAGTTGATGTTTGTGGGCATAGGACTCGTTTGTGTGCCGATAGCAGTGATCAGTTATAAATGGATTAACGCGAACCGGGAGAAGGAGATGCAGAAGGGAATGAACTATTCCCATGAAGAGTTGAAGAAGATGGGAGATAGGGCTCCTGATTTTAGGTATATGATATAGACGTACGTACGTTTATTGTGTTCTCACAGTCAAGCAAATGATGGAAGGCATCAGGTTTCTTCGGAGGTGGGTGATCGCCATATTCGGACTCTTCTTCGTTCTTCTGTAATAATAGGCGATGGCAAGAATGTATTGTCCTGAATTCGAATGCTGGCTAGTTACTCAACGTGGGCTAACAATGGCTTAGCAATATTTTCTAGGTGTTAAAATCGCACGCCTGAGCCAAGGCTGGGTGAACACCAACTTGACTCCCCACCATGCCCGCAAACCTTACTGACTCCTTGCCACTCGGACTATGTCAAGTGATCGGAACAGAGGTACGTTCGCCCCTCTATCAACAACGGCACTATTTTGACTTGGTTTCTTAGCTATCCGAGAAGGATCTAAAGAGCTTACGCGCCACCTCAAAGGAAATCAGCGTCGCCTTTGAGTTGTTGCTGTTTTCCCACATGTACACCGAGGTTCGTTGCCTTGGAAAAGGCATTATTGAACAACCAGAGTCGTGGCTCTCTAATTCTTCCTCGGAGTCTCGTTGTTTCAATGCCTATGTTCGAACCTTTCATATACACGCTGTTCCACTCTCGCGCGCTTCTGGGCTCATATTCACAACTGAAACTACAGTATCATCTACTAGCTCTGGATAGACGCCTCGGGGAACAGATAGATCTCAAAATTGTCTCCAAATTATTAAAACGAGTTCCGCGCATGAGGCCCGCTTGCAAATCGCAGCGAAGTTGCCCACGACGCTCCTGTGTCTCGAAAATTGTACGGATAGTTGGACGAGTCCTGTGTGGATAGTCGCGACGAGTCCTATTTACCGAGAAAAAGATATAACGAGTGCCAAGAGAGACTAGTTAAAGAAAAAGACAATTGGTGTCGTTAGAGACAAGAGAACGCGGTGTCGTCAGAGAGAGAGAGAGAGACTAGAACTTGCTTCTTGTGACTCCCCTCCCTGCCTTCGACTGTCTGCATTGCGTAGAAGAAATTTTGTCATCAAATCGGCTGGAAGATTTCCGGTGCCAGCCAGCCATCATATGTCGTACTATGTGATTTCTCCATCTTTTATATGCCTTCATCGTCTCTTCATCCACCTCCTTGTCTTTCCATTGTAACCACACTCTCAGTATAGTCCTTCATCTTCAAACCAATGTGTCGAAGCAAATACCAAGACGGCAAACTCTCCCTGTTCGACTTAAATCGGAATCCAAACCCTTCAAGTTAGAGCTTCAGCGCTGACGGATTGTTGTTCTTGGTGATGTTTCCCATCAACGCAGGATCGACACAATAGTGGGCCGTGGCAGCGTACAAGATAATTGCAAAACAAACACGCGATTTTGGTCACAACGAAAGGTATTAGCACACGCAAAGAGGTTTTGACTAGAGTGTAGGGTGAGTGCCTGGGTATCATAAGAGTCGGGGCCTTTGGGAAACGTTTGAGCTTCTTCAGGTACATGATGAAAGTTGGACAACCTGCCAGTGAACAGACCAAGAGATGAACTTTAACCTATCTATATCGCAGTTTACAACTCGATCAGGATGAAGCTAATTTGAACATAAGGTGCGCCGGCGATCCCATCCGACTCGCCAATTTCCCTGTTATCCACTGCGGTGACTTTTTATCGCTTCTGCATTCCTAAACACTTCGTAGAGCGGTTCCCCAGCGGCTAAACGAGCTAGCCACAGCTTCTCCCCATACATCAACGCGGTCTTCTCGTCGTGCAGATAAAGGTATGCGCTGAAAAGCTCGCGCAGCGTCTGGCGATATGCAGCCGAAGCATGGAGCTCTTCTTGCTCTATCCTCGCCAGAGTCTGCACAGCAGCATCGATCTCAGCGTAGGAAGTATATAGGGCGTGCTTGGAGCCGCTGTGCACAGCAGCACGTATACGGTCGCTCTTGGTAGGGTCGAGGCAAGCACGGCGAGTGCACTTAATACCGTAAGGCACGAAGTCTTTCGCGCGCTCCGCCGTAGGCTGGAGAATGTCGGTAGTAAAAGTGGTGAAGATCTCTTCGCCCTGTTCAATGTCCCGAGCTGCGCCCTAGAGAGATCTTTATAGACGCTTGTGTACCTGCCGAACTTCCCTTACATATCTAAATAATGTCGGCCTCAGCTCCATATATACAAGGACAGCGAGAGACCTACTTTCGTTGTTTGAAGTCGTCGGTATAAAATATATATCTTCTATCATCGGCAGTTTACATCAGCGTCGATTATCAATGACAAAGCCGACGACCTACTGGTGCTGTCCATCAAGTCATCGTCGAGGACATACCCATTCGTCCTAGCCACGCCAAAGAGTGGACCGCATCCATCATGCAGGTGCCTATTACGAAGTCCCATGAACGTGTCTTGACTCTCTTCAGATATGTACACAAAAATCGAACCCACAACATCCTGTAAATACTCGTCAACCCGCGTCGAAGCTAAGAAACTTAGATTCGTCGGTGGATCGATGGGGTAAACCATCAAAGGCCTCTCATCGGCAACGAGGTCGCCCGTCTTGAACTGACGCGCGGCGAACATGCCCAGCCCTCTATGCAGTGAGGTGGAAATACGGTAGGCTTTGTTCCCCGTCTCTTTCAAAGGTCGGGGAAAACCTGAAATGTGCTCGAGTCGTCGCTTGAGATGGCCTGTAAGCAGGCACTGCGAGTCGCCGACCTGTACGTAGGTTGTAACGTCGTCATCTACATGTGGCCCGCCTTCGAATATACCAGGATCGGTCTCATCGGGAAATGGGGTAAAGGCTACGATACGGTTAATCAGTCCAGCTCAACTTGAAGTCCACGACAACGATAAAGACCCACCTTTGATATCATCATCAGTCAATTCCAAAAGGTCAAATATCTGTTTGTATAATTCCTCTGTAAACAATGTATTAGTTTCCCGATATCAAGAGAGTGTACCCTCTTACCTGGCGTCATGCGGGCTAACGTATCTTTACATAAATAAGTAAACATATAAGAGATGAATGAAAACAGACAGGACGTACCACTGATCCCACCTTTGAATCCATCCATCCGGAGCTTCAAGTTTGGTTTTCTTGCTGTTGATTTCAGCCTGGTGCGAGAAAATCTTGGGCTTGCCTTTGCGGCATTAAGGAAACAGTGTATCATGGCAGTTTAGTTGACGAGAGGACGTTTCGTTCTTATTACTCTAGAAGAAGTCCTGTCCATGGTTAGAGTCCTGACGGATGTCGCAGGAGATCCGCGCTTGGCAGTAACTGTTGCCGGTGATCTGTGCTAATTGAATCCTTTTATCAAAGGCCACTCTGCATTCGCGATGAACGTATAGCTGACATTGAAAAACAGCTAGTAGTGTCAGCACCCAATAAGCCTGGGTAAACGGAGGTGCCTAGCTACAGGGAATTCAATGGGTTGCAGAGCAGTTGTATCCACGCGCTGAAGATTCTGCCACAGATCTGAAATTTCTGATGACGAAAAGCCGCGCGACCTCTATAATTATATTCCACTCCTGTTCGCATCACAATCAAGGTGAGGACAGCAAGGAGGTCCACAAGGATAGAGTTTAGGGAAGTGAGAAAATGTGGCTGTGCAGTAAATCCGCAAGATGATCCACTGGTAGCGGCAGAAGCCGTGTCCCCGATTCTTTCCTTTTTTATGCGACGAACGGTACGGTTGGGAAACAAAAATTGTATCTTCAAACGTCCGTTGTACACGTATATGCAATGTATATATAAGTATCACAATATCCCGGAAACGTCGGACCGGAAGTGTTAACCGAGTGGGCGGCGCCTGACAGCACATGCTGAGCTGTCTGCTTATTTTCATGACGAGCAGTATCTGCAATGTCCCTGTGCTATTTCCAATATTTTCATGCGAATTCACTTTACATGTATCTATCTTCCCACTGCGCAGGAAGCCCGAAGGTCTCCGGCCCCGCATAATGGCACCACCCCACGAATTGTCGTGTGTGTGGGGAAAAGAAGCTCAGGTGATAACGCGTTATATCCCTTCAGTTCATGCTAAATACTAATGGTATAATAGATGTCCGTAATATCATCATAGCCAAGCCTCCCACTTTATCTCTCTCTACTCATGTCTACGGAGAAAGAGTCGTCCTCGTCGCCTACCAAGACCTCTCTGGAAAAGGATAGAGAGAGATGTGAGCTTGTCGAAAACTCCAAGGACGTCGCGGTTCAGGTGATCGACAATTTCGGTGGCGAGGCTACGCTGCCGCCACCTCCGGCATTCACAGAAGAGCAAGAGAAGAAGCTCTGGCACAAGATTGACTTGAGGCTCATGCCGATTTTGAGTCTGATGTATCTCTTCTCATTCTTGGATAGAGGTTCGTTGACGGTCAATGTGGTGAAATGTCGTCTGATATGAGCTTACTTGATAGGAAACATCGGTGCATATTGACATGCTGATGATATGACAAGCGTTTACATTTGTGTTTGCTTCCTATAGGCAACGCTAAACTTCAGGGACTAACTACACAATTGCATTTGGATAGTAACAAGTATAACATAGCGTTGGTGAGTGCTACTGTTTTTGACTTAAATCCACTCTAAATTCCAGTTCACAGACAATGTACTTCGTCGTGCGTACGACCTTTCCCCTTAGAAACAACTTCTTACCTTCTTTTATAGCCATATTGCATTTTCGAGTGTCCCGCCAAGTACGTTCCGTGTTCTATTTGTTTGAACTCTTTTGGACCCAATCGTCACGTAGTCTGGTTTTGAAGAAGTTCCGCCCATCTCGGTGTGTCATCACTGGTATTTACATCAGCGGTGTTCTAATACAGTGTGTTAAGATGGCTCCCGGGCATTACCGTTCGTCCATCTATGGTTTCTCTCGTCGTCTGGATTAACGTGATTGATATCAGGTCGTCTGGGGCATCATCATGTTAGTACCCTGTTTGCATAACTATCTTTCAAATACTTATTCACCTTCAGGACATTGATGGGTCTCGTGAAAAAGTAAAAAACAACCTTGAACATCTGACCCTTTCTCGTTTGCTAATTCGTTGGAAGTTATCCACAGCTTGTTGGCGTCCGCGTGTGTCTTGGTGTTGCGGAAGCCGGGCTCTTTCCCGGCGTCGTATACTAGTGCGTCCGATATTGAAACTCTCCGCCATCACACTTACCCGCAGAACAAGCTTAACTCTTTGGTACCCTCGCCACCAACTTCAACTCCGCATTGGTTACTTCTTTGGTGCCGCGTCATTAGCCGGAGCCTTTTCCGGATTACTGGCTTTTGCTATCAGTTTCATGAGTGGGACTCGTGGATTACTTGGGTGGTCTTGGATCTTCGTAAATTTCTCATATCATACTATTCTCCCCCAAAGACTAATTCATTTTATAGATCATTGAAGGAAGTGCTACTGTGGTTGTTGGATTACTTTCTTTCTTCAGTGCGTGTTGCACCCTTCTCTATCTCGGCGGACCTCGTGGTAACATTCCCCTTCTAGTCTTGGTGGATTTCCCTGCCACAGCCAAGTTCCTCACGCCAGAAGAACGCGCATTTGTTGTCTGGAAGAAGAGTAAGCATCGGTTTTCTTTCGTTGTCAGTACTGACTGCTTTCGCAGAATACGACAATTCGTCCGTCGGGGAAGAGGAGCATTTTTCTGTCCAGCATATCATTCAAGCGCTCACAGATTGGCAGGTATGTCCCCTAAGTCTGGAAACGATGGATTTCTCGACGTACTTATATTAGGTCTTTCTTCACATCCTGATTTACATGTCCGTCATCGGCCCTTGTGAGTGCTACATGTCAATGCCCCGTGAAATCTATAAGCTCACATCACTTTCTAGTATATGGCATAACGTTGTTCCTTCCGTAAGTCCTATCTCTCTCTTCAGGTATATCGGGTGCTTATCTCCTAGTGCAGAACGATCATCAATACGTACGTATGCAATTATACATCCCCCGGCGGTTAGCTCATGCAATATTAGATTTGGCCACACGCCAGCTATCAGTCAGCTTCTTACCGTACCGCCCTATATCTTCGCTAGTAGGTTGTCATCGTTCACTATTGTCAAACCCTCATTTGTTTTATCACACCAGCCATCGTCCTGTACCTCTTCGCTAGATACTCCGACAGACTGAAGATGCGTTCTCCGTTTATCTATCTGGGTCTGGGAATGCTCCTTGTAGGATTTTCTATCAATGTATCAGATGCGGCTCCGGGGGTGAAGTATTTCGGGACGTTCTTTTGTGTTGCTGGAAGCTATGCCTCGTTCCCAGGAGTTGTAGCTTGGTAAGTGATATATATACCCTGTGAAACTCTCTTTGCTCACGCTAAACATAGGCTTGGGAATAATCTCGCAGGCCAGTATAAGCGCGGAGTGGGTATGGCTACCCAGATTGGTATCGGTAACTTTGCAGGCGCCATTGCGTCGAATATATATAGGGCCCAAGATTCGCCGAGATTTATTCTGGGACGTGAGCATTGAAGTTCATTGACTCAGCTTTACTGCAAACTGAAGAAATTCCTATGTAGATGCTCTGGAGTTGATGTTTGTGGGTATAGGGATCGTTTGTGTGCCGGTAGCAGTGATCAGTTATAAATGGATTAACGCGAACCGGGAGAAGGAGATGCAGAAGAGAATGAACTGCTCCCGTGAAGAGTTGAAGAAAATGGGAGATAGGGCTCCTGATTTTAGGTATATGATATAAATGTTGGTACATTTACTTATTGTGTTCTGACGAAAGGCTTCGGGTTTCTTCGGAAGTGTGTGATGGCCGTATTCGAACTCCTCTCAATTGTCGAATTCGTCTTTCATCTGTGTCAATGGGCGATGGCGAGAGACATTATCCTGATCTCGAATGCTGACCAGTGGCTCAACATGAGCCAACAATGGCCCAGCAATGTTTTTAGGTGTTAAAAAAGCAGAACTGAGCAAAGTCGGGGTGAACATCAACTTGAATCTCTACCATGCCCCCAAAATTTATCGACTTGCCACTCGGACTTGTCTACTGATCGGAACAGAAGTACGTTCGTCCCTATATCAAAGACGGCATCGTTTTGACTTGGTTTCTAGCTATCTAAGAAGGATCCAAAGAACTTGCACACCACCTCAAAGGAAATCAGCGTCGCCTTTGAGTCGTTGCTGTTTTCCCACATGTACGCCCAGGTTCGTAGTACCTGACCACAGAGTACGTCTCAGCGCGGCCTGAACTCTACAGAAGGTTGGTCATTAAGTCAGCACAAGTCGCCTCTTTGAGTTGGAAGATGGCCGTGATAGGTTCCTCTGCACTGCGACCCAACCGCGATCTATTTCAAGACCCCTTTGACTATCACATCTCCACAACTTGATAAGCAATTATTAGTAAGTAAATTTTGTTCATGAGGAAAAATGGAATTTCTTGCTCGTCTGCGTATGAACTTGAAACCGGCAATGACCAAATTCTGAATATCCTTGTGGTTCACGGACATAAGCATATGACGACATACCTGTCTCACCGCAACCACCACCACCGAACAGAAAACTTCTAAGAGCTAAGCATGGGTTCCGTTACCAGCGAGGAGATTCTTCTCATCATCGTGCGTACCTCCGGGAGAGTAGTTACTTTACCTAATTGAAACTCACTGCAGGTAGCCATCCTCATCCCACCGATTGCGGTGATCATCATGAAGCGCCCCATTGCAGAAATCCTCATCAATGTCGTCCTGACGCTGTTCTTCTGGATCGGAGGTATTATCCATGCGCTGTATTTGATTTACCAGCAAAGAAAGTCGAGGTTGAGAAGGTGCCATAGTTTGTATGACATGTTTGTGGAAACACTGACCTTGCCGAAGCAGTTACAACTACTAGCAAGACGGCCGTGTATTAATCCTCGACGTGTAATGGTACAGCTCTTTTTACCCGTTGAAATTTACTGCAGTGGGGAACGCCGTGAACTGCCTTCCGGTACAGCTGAAACAATACAATTCCGAGTCTGCAGTCTAGGAATGACAACGGTGTAGTGTACAAAACGAAACGGACGGGAAAAGATGCCAAGAATCAAAGCGCCCAGTCATAACCATCTTCATCTGGTATCGCGAAGCCAACGCTGATACAAAACGTGCCTGGCGACATCCTGGCGACGTCCTCGAAAGGATCTACTTCCGAGTTACTAGGCGGCAGCTCATCGGGAAAGGCATCCGAGAGAAACAGGGAGTCCGAGAAGGGCTTGAGGTGCGTTTTGAGTCCGGTTAAAGTTTGTGGTCGAGGACGAGGGAAAGTGTTGGACTGCAGAGGAACAAAGCAGACTTTACCCTCAGCGAAATATGGAACAAAGAACAAAGGCGAGCCCGGAGGTTGCTTAAATCTGACTTCTGAATCGCGGAATAGCGTGTGCAGGTCGCAGAACGGATCGATCAAAGGAGAGCATGGATAGTTTCCCTCGAAAAGAATCTCCGTAGAGATATCGGGAGCCGATTGAAAAGGCAATGAATATAAATCGAATTCTGGCATGGAATAGTGTGATGAATTTTCGTGTAGATAATTTTTTGCGTCACAGTGGGGAAGAACTTTTGTTGGGATGGCATTGTCGTCTAACCGAGAGAGCGGGCGACGAGAGCGCTTTGAACGCCTTAGGCTTGTGATAGTAGACATAGTTGTCTTCTCCGACGACAGTGCAACAGGTGCAGTTCGTGTTCGTCGTTGTTGGCTTGCTACGGCGATGTTCTCCTTGTTGTCGCGAGATATCTTCTTTCTTGCAGGAGCCATTATCTGAATAGTCACGTCAGAAACGATCAGCGGGCAAGGCGAGATGCTTACGGAGGGTATCGCTTGAGGTGAACGTAGTGGTCGAATGAATAAAGAGTAACATTTGTCATCAGCCAATCGGCTGGAAGTATTCCGGCACCAGCCAGCCGCCATCATATGTATGTGATTTCTCCGTCTTTTATTTGCCTTTATCGTCTCTTCCTTGTCTTTCCATCGTAACCACACTCTCAGCATAGTCCTTCGTCTTCAAAACAATGTGTCGAAACAATTCCAAGATGGCAAACTCTCTGTGTTCGGCTTAAATTGGAATCCAAACTCTTCAAGTTAGAGCTTCAGCTTCAGCGCTGAAGGATTGTTGTTCTTGGTGATGTTTCCCATCAACGCAGGATCGACACAATAGTGGAGCGAACAAGATTATTGCAGAACAAACGCGATTTGGTCACAACAAAAGGTATTAGCGCGCGCAAAGAGGTTTTGACTAGAGTGTAGGGTGAGTGCCTGGGTATCATAAGAGTCGGGGCCTTTGGGAAACGTTTGAGCTTGTCCAGGTACATGATGAAAGTTGGACAACCTGCCAGTGAACAGACCAAGAGATGAACTTTAACCTATCTATATCGCAGTTTACAACTCGATCAGGATGAAGCTAATTTGAACATAAGGTGCGCCGGCGATCCCATCCGACTCGCCAATTTCCCTGTTATCCACTGCGGTGACTTTTTATCGCTTCTGCATTCCTAAACACTTCGTAGAGCGGTTCCCCAGCGGCTAAACGAGCTAGCCACAGCTTCTCCCCATACATCAACGCGGTCTTCTCGTCGTGCAGATAAAGGTATGCGCTGAAAAGCTCGTGCAGCGTCTGGCGATATGCAGCCGAAGCATGGAGCTCTTCTTGCTCTATCCTCGCCAGAGTCTGCACAGCAGCATCGATCTCAGCGTAGGAAGTATATAGGGCGTACTTGGAGCCGCGGCGCACAGCGGCGCGTATAGGGTCGCTCTTGGTGGGGTCAAGGCAAGCACGGCAGGTGCATTCAATACCGTAAGACACGAGGTCTTTCGCGCGCTCCGCCGCGGGCTGGAGAATGTCGGTAGTAAAAGTGGTGAAGATCTCTTCGCCCTCGTCAATGTCCCGAGCTGCGCGAAGCTGCATAGAGAACGTGGCCATGTGGAACTTGCGGTAGGTGTTGGGGGAGCAGCTATATTGGGGTAGAGATTAGTACTGGATGAATTACGTTCAAAAAGAGCGTATGTCACCTGTGGTTCACCCTAGAGAGATCTCTATAGACGCTTGTGTACCTGCCGAACTTTCCTTACATATCTAAATAATATCAGCTTCAGCTCCATATATACAAGGACAGCGAGAGACCTACTTTCGTTGTTTGAAGTCGTCGGTATAAAATACGTATCTCCTATTATCGGCAATTTACATCAGCACCGATTATCAACGACAAAGCTGACGACCTACTGGTGCCGTCCGTCAAGTCATCGTCGAGGACATACCCATTCGTCCTAGCTACGCCAAAGAGTGGACCGCATCCATCATGCAGGTGCCTATTACGAAGCCCCATGAACGTGTCTTGACTCTCTTCAGACATGTACACAAAAATCGAAGCCGCAACATCCTGTAAATACTCGTCAACCCACGTCGAAGCTAAGAAACTTAGATTCGTCGGTGGATCGATGGGGTAAACCATCAAAAGCCTCTCATCGGCAACGAGGTCGCCCGTCTTGAACTGACGCGCGGCGAACATGCCCATCCCTCTATTGAGCGTGGTGGAGATACGATAGGCTTTGTCCCCCGTCTCTTTCAAAGGTCGAGGAAAACCTGAAATGTGCTCGAGTCGTCGCTTGAGATGTCCTGTAAGCAGACACTGCGAGTCGCCGACCTGTACGTGGGTCCTAACGTCATCATCCGGATGTGGCTCGCTTTCAAATATACCAGGATCGTTCTCATCGGGAAACGGAGTAGAGGCTACGATACGGTTAATCAGCCAAGCTCAAGTACATGGCAAAGATAAAGTCGCACCTTTGATATCATCAGTCAAATCTCAAAGGTCAAATATCTGTTTGTGTAATTCCTCTGTAAACAATGTATTAGTTTCCCGATATCAAGAGAGTGTACCCTCTTACCTGGCGTCATGCGGGCTAACGTATCTTTACATAAATAAGTAAACATATAAGAGATGAATGAAAACAGACAGGACGTACCACTGATCCCACCTTTGAATCCATCCATCCGGAGCTTCAAGTTTGGTTTTCTTGCTGTTGGTTTTAGCCTGGTGCGAGAAAATCTTGAGTTCGCCTTTGTGGCATTGAGAGACCGGTGTATCATGGTGGTTTGGTTGACGACTCGGAGAGGACGTTTCGTTCTTATATACTCTAGAAGAAGTCCTGTCCAAGGTTAGGTAGCTGACGGATGTCGCAGGAGATCTGCGCTTGGTAGTAACCGTTACCGGCGATCTGTGCTGATCGCATCCTTTTGGGAGGAGATATCAAAGACCACTCTGCATTCACGATGAACGTACAACTGACATGGAAATCAGCAGTGTCGCCATGGCCAATCATCAACCTAGTAAATTTTGGGTTCGGCGTAAAACGGAAATTTTCCAGCAACCGACTGTGGGAAGAATGGGTTGATAAGGAGCAAAAGAGAAAATTTGTACATGGAAGTGCATTGCGAGGAGGGGTGCTTGAACTTGAAGCTTGGGGCCTAGTGAGGGTTAGGTTCAAGTTAGTTTAGCTGAAGCGCTGGAAGATAAATATTCTTGATAACGCCTCTCATCGATGAGCGCAGGGTCGAAATAATAGTGACGGCGAACAAGATTTTGCAAAACCAACGAATTTAAACAGCAATGATACACATATGAAGCAGGAATGTGATCCCACTGGTCACAGGAAAACAAAAGATATAACCGTAGCCTTGAGAGCCTCCAAGGTACCAGCTAGACAGTGGTAGCCAGGGAGAAAACAAAAGAGCATGCATGAGATGTGTCAGAAGGGAAGCAGGACAGAGTTGATCGGTTCGGAGGACTCCGGTCCCGGGCCGGAAGCGGAAGACAATTAAACCCTTCTTCACCCGCACCATCATGCGTAGTAAGTATTGTCGTATCTCCGTCCAGCGTTCAAGGGCACTTTCTATTATCCTCCCATAATCGTCTGGCCAACGCACTCTTGTCTAGTAAGTATTTCAACCTGTCCCAGGATTCATGGAGAGTCTCTGAGCTCTGCGGCCGTCTCTTCAAATCGAGCCAAGGTCTGGCGTCATTGGGCACCTGCATCTCCACGTCACGCGGCCTCGTATTTATCATGGAACGCATGAACATTGAACAGCCTGACGTTTATCCAATTGAAAGGTGTTCAGTTTCGCAGCGGTCAGAGTCAAGCGCTTGACTTGACCCCGACATCACTGGCCTCCCCAGACAAGCTGTAATTTTTGTTGCCTTCTCCAGCTGCGCTTTTTAACTTCTGTGCCCCTTGGCTGCCTTCGTCTATCCGATATACGGGTCCTCGAACTTCAGAAATGACGACTCACACTCCGTTTTAAATAATGAAATTTATGAACCTCTCCTGGTCGACTTCCAAGATCCTCGGTGCAAAAAAGTTTCTTAAACCCAAAAAGATCTTAACCTATCGATTCAAGCGATTAGTGTTGGGACATGTGTCGATAATAGACAACATTTTTATGCACTAGATAGCTAATTACGTGCGCTCGAGTCTGGAGTAACACTGGTCACTGCACGAATAGCGCGCGCAGGAGCAAATAGTATCACCTATCCCACAGGTCCCCCGTTGATCGTGTGCATCCACTCAAGCATCCTTGCTTGGGAGCACGTAAGTTTCTTATATCTTGTTAAGTATAGATTCGATGCACGAAGTTTCGCCGAACTTGGTAAAAATCTACTTATCGTCAAGAATGTGCTCCATGACATACATACAGACCGTCACTCCCTCTCATCAACAGGTCTGTATCGTCCTCTGTCTATGAGAGACAAGCTGGTGATAACCGTCACCAATTGTATCAATACCAATGGCTGTCTCAAGATGCATTGGGGTCCGCCGCTTACGTCCATCGCGTTCGATATCCCCTGCAGTGCCCCTTGGGCGGCCAATATTCTGGGCTTCCAGGCTTTCCATCAATTCAGAGTCTTCCATGAAAGCTCAGGATAGCGACGAAAAGCTCTGGACGTATAATACCAATGACGTTTAAGACTTACACTCAGCGTCCCTCGCATGATCAATACTACCTGTGCGGAATAATTCGAATATCACTAGTCTCACAACTCAGTGTAATTTATGCAAACAGCAACGTCTATTTAGTGCTAGAGACCCTCTTCGAGCTGGCCGTTGCGTACAATAAGAGCCGAACCGGCGAATTGGCTACAGGCTTCGGTAACGACTGAGTAAGATACCCACTCCTGTAGAGTGTCTTCGTCAAAGGACCCCGTAGCTCTTCCATATCTCTTGCGCGCCATATGTTCGTTCCGAGCACTGAACCCAAACATGAACTGTTCGCGAAGGCGATCCACCCAGGGCTGGAAGTCGGTGAAGCTACTGTTCACCTTGGAAGAGAATGGGACGATTGCCGTGAAAAAACCAAGTTTCTTGTCCTTTAAAGTATCACGACCAAGTCGGTACCAGGCATTGAATGGGGAACGGACTTCGATGGGTTCCACAGTCGTGCATTCCGAGGATGTTTCTTTGGTCACGAGCTTGTAACGACAACATAGCAGGAGAATGACGTAGAAAATAGACTCTACATCATGTCTGTATAGGTGTTTGGGCGGGTTTCCATTCTCGTCATTGATGAGGAGTTCAAGGGCCATGTAGGGTAGAGTTCCGGTGCGCTGGGCCGACGAAGCGCCCGGAGTATCTCGAAGAGAGGACAGATCGAAATCGTTGAGAACGCCGCGTACATGACCGTCGTTAGTAAGACGCCACATGATATTACCAGGACTAATGTCCCGGTGGATGATCCTCGGGTGATCATACAGCCACTTGTGAACTACGGCGACAATCAGATATCGCATTGAAAAGTGAAAACGGTATACGCACTTTGCAAAATGTCGAAAAAGACTTGAGCGTACTCCTCAACCGTCTTCAGTTGCTCAAGAGGATACAACTTCTCCTGAACGGTGATTCGACAGACACGGTTTTCGTAACCAATCGTCTCATTCTCTGCACACTTTGCCTTTTTGCAGAAAGCCGCGATATTTGCCTGAGTAGAATCTGCGTCGTAGCAAAAGTCTTGACAAAGGAGAATGTCAGGCAAATGTTCTAGGGCCCAGTCTGGCTTCTTCCCTATCTTCATCGTTCGCGCCTTCTCTCTGGCTATCTTGACCAGGTCGGCTTCCGATTTTCGTTCGACGGCAGGCCAGCTGATCTTGATGACTAGTTTTTTACCCTTCCATCCCTCGTAGGCCGATTCAGCCTCGACGACGCAAGTGTGGCGACCGATGATAGCAGGCTGGCGGGATAGAATCCGACCAAGGGTGACCTCAACATCTTTGTCACCTTTACCCGACTTCAGCTTGAGCGGAAGCTTCACTCCATTGAAGATATATCTCTGATCGAGATCTTTTCCAACCTTGCCACATCTTTTCATGTACGTTTCGTAGTTCTCGATGAGGGCCTTGTCAACGCAAAATTGTTCTTGGATGCCCCGCTGCTTGAGTGTGAGTTGACCCAATCCGATAAGCAATGCGCCGAACTCGTCCGTTATCTCTAACAAAGCGATAGTCTTCCCCGATGGATCTGGGCTCCGTTTGAACATATCAATCGGTTTGCAGACTATGATGATGGAGCGATCGTAGTAGAGGAGTTGTATGCGTCCCACCGTAACGAGAGCACCAATACAGTGAGTACGAAAGCCGGCGCTGGACAGAATCTCGAGGGCATAACGGCCACATTGGAGCATCACTTCACGGCGGGCCTCGTGTTCTTCTTCTTCCGTTGCCGGTTCGTCTAATGCAAGGACTCCCTCTCTGAGAGAGCTGAGGGCCATCGAATTTTCCGACCCTTTCCTGGCATCCGAAACGTCAGGCGTCGTCCCAGAACGTGCGTACTTGACACGAGCACCAGAACTCAGAGAAACGCTTCTTCGAGGTGGATCCCGGATGCGACGATCTAACAGGGGGGAGAATGCCGCCAGGGTCGCGGTGTACAGTGTTTTTTACTCGCACTTCCCCCCGAAGATCCTCCTCATCTGAATGGCGCAGTGATTAGTCGAAATAACGTCAGAGGAAAACATGACGCTCACCAGATGTTAGAACTCTATACCTAGCCTCGGTCCCCTCGTCGAGCAGGGAGACTTTCGTCTTGAATTCCTGCCAATGCATTGTTTGCGCCCAGGAAAAGCTATGCTTAGGCCCATTATCCTTCATTTTATCAACGTCGTTCCCTGAGCTAGTGAACATGGCGCGAAGAACACCCAAGGTATCAGGGATATTCTTTTCCTCGCTGCCAAGCACCGGCTTCGCGTCTTGTCGATAGATGCCCAGTCCAGAATTGTCGGTGGCACCTAGAACGTCGAACGCGCTATTACACATCATGCCGTAGGGATGGTAGAACGACTTTTCCCCAGGTTTTGTTTTGTTGCATAAGTCGACGTAGGTTCGCATATGCTGAAGGAATACAGGGTTGTCACTGATCGCCTTAGTCTGCTTGGTTATCTCGTCGTTGGTCTTCCAGTCAGGAGGAAGATGAAGAATTGTTGGGAGGAAATGCTCGGCGTGGATGAAAACACGTTCTCTGAGATCTTCTTCAATGTATCGATCGAAATGACCGACAAGGTGATCCGCCTTGGTTGCGGGATCAACGGTCGGGGCGTGATTGCTAAGTGGAGTACTCTGCACAGCGGAAAGTATCTGTTCAGCACGAGATCCATTTGGTGGAGTTTTCCTCCCTGGGGAGGGGAGGAGAGCAGTGCCATCATCCGCAACACTGGAAGACATAGTAATGCTGGGAAAAAATTGAGAGGGGTAGAACGAGAGAAGGGGGTCAAGGAAGAATATAGCGGCAGCCATTTTGACGCGTTCTTAAGGTTGCATAGAACAATAGTGAGCCCAATGTAGGCAGTGGCAAGGTAGAGCAAAGTAAACTTGTCAACGGCACGTGGTCGTGTGGCGTCCGTCATTACGGACAATGCCGGACGCCGCCCCCGGATGACGCCTTCTCATTATTTCCTTGTACTCCCAATGTACTCCTTTGACAAAGACTCTGCCAACTAGATGCAAAATATATTCATTGGGGAAAAGCATTGTATCTTTGATGACTAGCTGTGAAGTAAGTACTTACTTAGCAGCATCGCCATCCGCAACTTTTTAGCATGCAATCAGCATGCCATCGTTACGCCCCACAAAGGCCCAAGAAATGAGGCCAGCGTAACTGATTTTGGTCGGCGTTTTCCCCAGATAAGAATCTCAAGCCTATTTTCTCAACTTGAAAATCACGGCGAGGAGATTCTTGGTCAAGACTTAATATAGCGCTTAATTAGGACGAGGCCTTATCTGTTTGACAAACATGACGATTATCTGTATCGCAGCAAATAATAAATAAATAAAATGGAGTATGTGCCGACTCTTATGCCACGGGTATTGCGTTTGGTATACCCTAGGGCTGCAACCAGGTTTCTCTTTCTCATGAGCTGACAGTCTGACTCGATGGACTATTTCCCATCTCGTCGAGAAGTGTATTTCTGCTCACATCCTCCCCTGACAGCTGTGCCATCCTTTACCGCTGCTGTCCGACATTCAGATTCTGTTTTCGTCGAAAGTAAAAGAACAAGATGTCCTGTCACCGTAAATGTTGACAAAATTGGCAAAGAAGGAAAATGAGACGCGACGTACCTTCTGGGTACCAAAAGTCACAACCACACAGATTGGTACTGATTTGAAAGTCACATTCTATGGTATCTGAATATTCAACATGACGCACCTGTATTCAGAAGAATATACCAAGCAGAAAGGGTACCACCCTCGGGCGGGCTGATAAGAGAGTAGACGCTTATACTTATGACATAGATGTTACTTCCGCTGAGAAGGTTATTATGCAAAGACTCACCAAACTACAAGGCATATACATGCAGAGAATGAAAACAAGCGGATAAGAAAGTGTATCGGAAGGGAACTTGGTTCACGCCCAAGTTTAACCATGGTCTTCCGTATGACGACTACAATAACAACTACATTTCAAAGTCGGTGGACATCAACCTGAGCAGTGAGTACTGGAACTACCTTCAGCGATCATCGTTGCCAAGGACATTATAATACTAAGGACACAGACGACAAGATTTCTGGATCCGCAATAGTTCTGTAAGAGCACAAAAAGGACAAGACCAACGCTCACGGTGTTGTGGTAGTTACATGGCAATATAAGTGTGATTCATTGCGTTGAACATCTCCGGGACTTTTAAGGCCCACCTGCGCATACAGAACTCAGCTGTAGGGTAGATGAAGATTGTAAAGAATATATACCACAAGAACTTCCAAAGCAACACACAGAGACAGGAGAGACGATGATGCAAGAAGCTGATTAAACATAGTAAGCACAGATTATCTTAAATCGAAGCCAAAGCTTACAATAATCGGAGTAACTCGAGACGGAGTTTTCCCCCGAAACGTACAAAAGAAATGCACCAACAACTAGGGGTTTTATGAACAGGATAGCAGTGATTATGTGATTTACTAACCTCCACAACAAAACTGAGCCCACAAAAGATAGAACTTTGGTCGATACCGTTGAGCACGAGGTGCCTTAGGCAAAAGAATATATACACTTACAAGGCGGGAGTCGAATGGACCAGACAAGCCTGGAAGAGACACACTCCTGCGGACGGCTCTGGGCCATCTTGTCCCCCGATGAACATCAAGATTGAGTAAGAAGTGCAATAGATGATCACAGAGATAATCATTCCGAACCAGGTCGCCGTCCTTTTGATGTTCGACGAAAATAGGGCGGGGGCAAGTAAAGCCAGCAGAAGAACGAGACCCAACACCTGCAACGTATCGAAAGCAATGACAAGGGTGTTCATTTTGGAGTCTATGATCATTTTGTCAAGACGAGATCATGGGCCAACTCGAACTATTGACGTACCATCTTCGCGTTCTTGGACGCTCATCGTAATTCTGAGAAATGGCCTGGGCGCGTAGACCTTGTTCCCTGTAGGCTAGATAAGGTGTAGATGCCCCAACACGCACCTAGCGCTATATACTCGCACAGGGCATGCATAAGGATATGAACTCTGTTACAGCAGGAGTTGAGGTTAGATCGCTATGTGTATCCAGTTCAAGTAAGCAATCAAGTCAAGGCCACCAAATCAATCTCCTTAGGGATTCGAGGCATAGTCGGGGACAGACCATTGCAGTTGCATTGCAGTGGATCATAAATCACCATTGTTGGTGCCGTAGGGGTACATCATAGATCAGGAATTTCCAAGGATATCTCGACTCAGTATCCCAGAGGCCATCTCACACAACATCATCAAAGGGAAGGGCACCAGGCGTGCACGATCGCTCAGAACAGGTAAACCGTAAGATGTGAAAGCGGGTGTACTATTAATAGAACATCGCCTTCCAAAAGTCTCACGCCCTGATGACCATGACTTGGTACAACTTCAGATGTACGCTATTATTGTACAGCTCTCACGAGATACTTGGGCCATCAATCGATGAGAATTATCTGCAAACAGAACTCAACTTAGCGAAAAAAAGAGATGCCATCTTCCCGTTGACATACTTCTAAGAATTGTAGTATGGCCTCAAATGAACGACCGGACGACCGGTAACCCTCCCATCAGTTTCGCTATCATCCACTGAGGCGACTTCTTCATAAGCTCTACCTTCCTGAACGCATCGTAGCGTTTCTCCCCCACAGCCAGATTAGCCATCCACAACTTCTCCCCGTACATCAGCGCCTTCTTCTCGTCGTTCTGGTGCACATACGCGTTGTACAACTGGTGCAACGTTTTGTAATACTCTTCCGATCCCTCTAGCCCTTCCTCTTGGATCCTCGCCAGGGTCTGCACCGCAGGATCGATCCAGGCATCCGGACGCGCTCCCGCTTCTCGCACCATCGGAACAGACACGCAAGGGCGGTTCAAGACGGCAGCGCGGATAGGGTCGCTGTTGGCGGGGTCGAGACAGGCGCGGCAGGTGCACTTGATGCCGTAGGGCAAGAGGGCTTCCGCGCGCTCCGCAGCTGGCCGCAGAATACCAGTGTAAGTGGTGAAAATCTCTTCGCCCTCTTCAATATCTCGAGCTGCGCGAAGCTGCATAGAGAAGGAGGACATGTAAAACTTGCGATGGGTGTTTGGCGAACAGCTAGATTGCCAGGACGGTGTTAGTGCTAGGACAGTCGAGCTAGGGAATAGTTCTAACCTGTGGTTTACCCTCGAAAGATCTTTGTAGACGCTAGTATAACGGCCAACCTTGTGCTTGACTATTCATCACGGTTAGGTAGGTACAGAAGGATCGCAGACAAACGTACAATCGTCCGGGGTTGACTCTAATAACTTTTCTGTCTCTTCTATCGTTGAGTAGTATGTCAGAAACAAGCATGCGCAACAAGACCCACAACCTACTAGTCTTATCCTTGAGGTCATCCCCAAGACCATATCCATTCGTGCGAACCACACCCAATATCGGACCGGACCCATCGTGCAAGTGGCTATTACGAAGATCCATGAACACGTTCTTACTCTCCTCGGACATTCGCCCAAAAACGGAACGCATGACGTTCTCGGAATGATTCAGAAGATATTGGTATTTTTCCTCCGGCGTGAGGCCTTCTTTCATAGGAACCCCTGGTAGACCCGCGGGCGACAGAGATACGACCATCATAGGCCTCTCGTCGACGATGAGGTCGCCCATCTTGATTTTTCGCGTCGCGAACATGCCTAACCCTTTGCCCGGGGACGAAGAGATACGATAGACCTGATCTCTTGTCTCTTTCAGAGGTCGTGGAAACCCGGAGATGTGCTTGAGTCGTCGGTTAAGATATCCAGATATCAAACATTGGGTCCACCCGCCAGGGAAAGGGACCTGCACGTGGTGCGAAAGGTCGTCGTCCTCATGAGGCGTATTTACAAAAGCACCGGGGTCGTTATTATCGGGCGCTGAGACGGAAGCTAGTGCAGAATTGGTCAAGGTCGGTATGACAGACATCACACAGGCAAATACCCTTTTTGAAGTCGTCGTCGGTGTATCCCATCATGTCCATCATCTGAGCAGCCCCCTTCTTCAGCTCCTCTGTAACGATTCATTAGCCTCACCGACATTGAGGGGCGACATCAGAGAAATACCTTTTGTGATACCTTTACCTTCGAGCATACGGTCCAGAAACTCTTCGTGGGAAACTGTAGAACATCTTCAGTGATACATTGCGCATATAACGACATACACGACATGCCTTCGACGATTTTCAGGTCTTTCAAGTCATCCACCGACCCAGCTGGCAAACTTGTCGATTTCTTGGTCGTCGGTTTCTCAGTATTCTCGGGATTCAAGGCAGAAAGCTGACGCTTGGCCTTTGCAGTAGTGAGGAAACCGCGCTTCATGGTGGTTGGGATCGAAGGAGCTTCATCTATGACTTGTTCTTATATAGTCCAAAAGAAGCCTGCCTGTCCAAAGTGATCTGCGCTCGGCAACGGTTATCATTACTGTTGTTCACGGATTGCTTTGTGTAAAGAAAGAAAGTCAGCAATTATTAATATAAGGCATCTGAAGAAGAATAAACGCACAAAGCAGAAGACTGAAGAGGCAAACCGACCTTTGGTAATCGGTAGTAAGCTGCCAATTCGGATGGATTCTATTCAGGAGGAAAGTCAATCACTGAAGCCAGAAATAATGTCATCAAGCCTGGGAATAGGACATCGATAGGTCGCGGCAAAGTCTACGAGTAAAAAAAATCATGATTAGGGGAGGGAACGTAGGGGGGAAGACTGGAGCACATCGGAGCTCTGGTGGACTTGTATCACTGTCCAAGTTCAAGGTAACACCGGCCCGCCCATGCCGTTGCGTCTCGCTTTTATATCCGAGTACAAAACAGTCCGCGAAGGAACCAGAAACAGGCCTAGCCTCACCTGCCCGCTCGCTCGCGACAGTCGATTAAGAAACATTAAATTTACACGTTTTTAGCGCCGTGCTCCAGAGGTCTTCATAAAAACATCCGCAACAAAGGCATCCCCCTTCGTCATCTTCGTCATCATCCACAGCGGCGACTTCTTCATCAGCTCTGCATTCTTAAACGTTCGTACTGCCTTTCCCCAGCCGCCAAATTAGCAACCCACAACTTCTCGCCGTACATCTGTGCCTTCTTCTCGTCGTTCTGGCACACATACGCGTTGTATAGTTGATACAACGTCTTATGGTATACCGGCGATCCTTGGAGCTCCTCCTCCTCTATCCTCGCTAGAGTCTTGACCGCAGGATCGATCCAAGCATCGGGTCACTCCCCCTGCTCTCGCACCATCGGGACCGTCACGGCCTTCCGGTTGCTCACAGCGACGCGAATGGGATCACTTTTAGTGCAGTCGAGGCAGGCCCGACAGGTGCATTGGATGCCATAGGGTGCAAGGTCCTTCGCACGTTCAGCAGCTGGCAGGAGAATGTCCGTGTAAGCGGTGAAAATTTCTTCGCCCTCCTCGATGTCCCGAGCTGCGCGAAGCTGCATGGAGAATGAGGACATGTAGAACTTGCGAAGGGCATTCGGGGAACAACTGCATTAGAATGATCGTCAGAGCCAGGAAACTGTAAAGAATTGACGCTGTCTGACCTGTGACTTACCCTGGATAGAATGTTGTAGACGCTGGTATACTTGCCAATCGTGTTCTTCAGTTCTTCATAACCCAATGTTAGCCGTATATGTAGAAGAGTTAAGGACGACTTACTTTCATCCGTGCTCGACTTGGATACCAATTCCACATATTCTACCATTCGTAACATGCATTAGTAACTATCAATAACGGCAGATTTGACGACCTACTAGTTTCGTCTTTCAGTTCATCACCGAGGCCATAGCCATTCGTCCGAATCACGCCCAAGGTTGGTCCACTTCCGTCATGGAGGTAGCTATTATGAAGCTCCATAAATTCCTTCTGATTCTCCTCATGCATGCGCTCAAAAATGGGTCGCATAATCCCCTCGGAGTGATCCAGAATCGCTTGGTTCACCTCCTCCTTCGTCATGCCTTCTAGTATAGGAGCCACTGCTAGTCCCACAGGAGCAAGAGGCACAACCATCAAAGGCCTCTCGTTAGCGATGAGGTCGCCCATCTTGATTTTGCGCGCTGCGAACATGCCGAGTCCTTTGCCCGGTGCAGAACAGATGAGGTAGGCTTTCTCCTTTGTCTCTTTCAGAGGTCGAGGAAAATCAGAGATGCGCTCAAGCCGTCGCTTCAGATAGCCGGATAGCAAACATTGGGACCACCCGCCAGGGAAGGGGACCTGCACGTTGCACCAGGTCTCATCGTCCGCATGAGGCGCCTCGTGTTGGAATGAACCAGAATCATTCACATCGAGTACCGCGTCCATGGCTAGGCTAGGTGTGTAAGGACAGCATACTGCACAACGCACACCGATACATACCTTTGAGATCGTCGTCCGTCAGTCCCCATGCACTCATCATCTTTTCGGTCTCCTTACTGAGTTCATCTGTCGATAATTCATTAGCTTCCTTGACAGGGACGGCACAAAGAAACAGTACCCTTTGACATTCCCTTGCTTGAAGACATATGGTCTAGCATGTCATCTGCAGAAACTATATAATAGTCAGTAAATAATATAAAGCGAGCGAGTGCAGGAGAGACTTACCTTAAACAACCTTGGGTGGATTGGGACGACTTGTCGTCTTGTTTGTGACCGATTTGGAGGCATTGGTCGAGCTCGCTGGTTCGCGCTTTGCCTTTGCAGTAAACAAGAAACCGCGCTTCGTGGTGGTTGGAATCGATGGGGGACTCTATCGATGGCTCTTATGTTTTATAGTCTAAAAGAAACTTTCCCGAGGAGATCTGTGCACGGCAACGGTTACCAGTGGCTCTGCCTTTGTGCCAGTACAAAGAGAAATCAGCGGAACCATGATCATCAGGATGCCTGTGACGAAGAATCCATGAGCCTTTTGTCAAAACCAAAAAGGAAATATTAGAGAGGCAGGCCGGCCTTCCGTCAGGTGCCTCTACCGAACTGGTTCTTTAGATGATAGAACACTCACAGATTCGAAGTTTCTGGTCGGTACATTTTCATTTCCTTCGGTCCCGGAAATAGGACATCGATAGGATGTGTGCAAATGTCTAAACACCGGAAGAGACTCGGAATCCAAGACTTGAAGTTGTAGATCCTCGAAAATGAATCGCCATAAGGGAAGAAGTCTCCCGTGCAGTGGTAACCTGTCAGCGTTGCCGGCGAACATCAGATGAGACTACAAACTCCGCCCAACTGCCGAGTGCCGACACCTGCTTAGCCGTGAGCGGAGTCTCAATTCGCCTCGGCCACAGCTGCCGCCACTTGTTCCCAACCAACATTGTCATCACATCGACATGAATGTACAACGGATTCGTAACACATATAGTACATCGTACGAACACTTATACACCTTGCTAACTATAATTTAAATGCGAGTCGAGTCCATATCCATGTCCGAAATACAACCGGCCTAATACTGGCCGAAAACCCATAGTTATAAGTAAGCATTGAGAATCATAGCTTCCTCGGCGCGATAGAACATTTAAATGCCTTGGGATGCCTACAAATAAATTGAGCCTATGTCGAGTGGAACGATATGCTTTCACATACCTCACGAAAGAAGATTCGAATTCCGGGACTACCGTTACGGTATTCCCATCCGAGTCCTTGGCTTTCGCTATATCGAACGAGGCGACAATCATCGAAACCGCTATCCAAATGCCCGCGTCCGCATAATGCCTCCCGGGACATTTCCTGGGGGAAAATTTTCAGTGTCAAGATTACGAACACCAATTTGTCTTGAACCTTACCGTCTACCAAAACCGAACGCCACATCGCGAGGGTCGAAGTCTTCCAGTTCTTCTGCGTACCGCTCAGGACGAAACACGTCAGGGCTGGAGCAATTTTTCATCATTGCGCTATAATCGTGGTATTATTGAAAGCATTCAGTAAAGCCAAAAAAGAACATACTAGATATTCGCAAGAATGGTGCTGCCTTTCGGGATGAAACGATCTCTGAAAATATCATCCTTCATCACTCGATGGGGCAGGCCTAAGGGTACAGGAGGGTTCCATCTTCATCGATAAGCACTTAGCTTTGTTGACCCAAGTCTTCGGTGGGAATTACACTAACCTGTAGACTTCCTTGATGACGGATTCAAGATATGGCAAGGACTCCCTATCCGATAGGTCCGGTAGACGCTCGCACCCCACGACAAAGTCCATTTCTTCCTGTGCTTTGGCGAATGCGCCCGGATAGAGAACCATCGCCAAGATGAAAGAAGTGAGCACACAAACAGTCTGCCCAGAAAAAAGTTTTAGCGCCCTGGTCCTAGCCAGCGAACCTGAGAGAAGCTTACGGTATCTTCGGCCGCGGAATACAACGTTCCAGCCACACCTTTGATATCCTCGACGTCTTCGTCTGAAATGGTACCCATGACGAGGCAGTCTTTGATCAGCCTCGAGGTGAACGAGGGCGGCGCAGTTCCCTTATTCTTAAACAAATAGTCAGTGATGAAATGAAAGATGGGGGTAGTAAATGAATTCATTACTATTTCTTCTTTGACCTGTTCGTATGGAATGGTCATCATCTGTTCTACTGCGGCTTTGACCTCCAACGCATCACGTTTGAATGCCGAGAAGGGGGCCCATGTGGGTATATACCTAAGTAGGGTATCAGCACTATAAATTTGAATCGCAAGACGCGCCACCGACCTCATCAACGGGAAGTAATCAACCAACGTAGCAGCCGGCGAGCCGGATTGTATCGTCATCTTCAAGGCCTTCTCAGCTAGAAGACGTCAACATCAAGCAACAAAGGAAGTGACCATAACTAACCTAGCTTGATAGTAAGATCATCATTTGATTTCACATCGGCACCATACGCGATTTTAAGAATACTAGCCGCGGCATATCTGTTGATGATATTCATTCAGGCGAGATCATCATCTGTGATGGAAGAACTGACCCTCTGATATGATCCAAAAATACCTCAGGACTGTCAGCTAGACCCTTCAGCAATGTCTGTGCTGACTGATTTTGTATGGGTTCAAGATCCTTAACGGCACGATGGTTGAACGTTTGGTGAATGAAACGTCTGTGTTTGCGGAAACGCGGTCCACTACCAAATGACCGTTCACTAGATGCAACCAAGAGAACAGGAAGAAGCTTACTATCTAACATGTGTAGTCGAATGGCTCCATCCCATCCTATACGGGGAGAAAAGTTAGACACAGCCAACGGTTGAAGTGAGCAATATAACGCACATCTCTGCTAGTAGCACGAATCGCGGGCGATCGGAATATATAGCACTCCTGCGCTCAAGTAATTCTTGAGCGGCTTGAATGCTGCTGAGGACGATTGTGGACTGGCTGAACACCTTGAGATGAACAACGTCGCCTGTAGACGAGATCGGTCATGACATTCCTAACGATGTAAGAATCACTAGCTAACCGTAAACGGCTCCCCACTCCGTGAACGTCTCCTCGGGATGACTTGATTGGATTTGCAGGACGTTACCGATGAACCAAGTCGGTTTCGGTCCGTCTGGTAAAGAGAGTTTACGAGCGCGTGAAAATCTCACATACGCGACGACGGCGAAAACAACGAGAAGAGGTATCACCAACGACGATGTCTCTGAGGAAAACATGGCGGCTGGGAGTGAACGAAGGATACGTCGCATACTCGGCCTCGCTTTTAAACTTGGAAAACATGGCTGAATGCGGATCGATCACCGTAGCGGATACATTGTGATGTGTATGAGAATTCCGGAACAGGGTAGAAATAGAAATAAGACGCAACCACATGAAATACCCGATAAAAGGAAGCCACTGCAGTTTCGAAGGGCCCGAACGGAACATACACCCAGGCGACATAACGCGCAAGCTCTATCGAAAGGCGGTACAACTGTACTTGACAGGAAGCATTTGCGATCGGATAGTCTTCTCGAAATTCTGATGGAAGACACATCGGCTGGAAGCGTGGAACAATTCAATTATCGACTTTCGTGGACATCGCAAAGCAGATAGTGTTCATCCGGGCCTTCCAATCCACGGGCCTGTGGGCACCCGAGCCAGGGTATGATGTGGAAATCGATGATAGAAGGACTGATCATGAGACGGACCAGCTGAAGCTTTCCTGAGAGTGGAAATGTGGACCTTATTGTCGAACGGGAGTAAATAATCACATTCAGTCAAGCCTGGGCCGATGGGTGTAACCAAGAACCTCCGGGCGCACATATACGTTAACCGGAGGCACGTAGCGCGTCGACGGCGTATTCACCTGTAACTGAGAGCGCGACCCGGGTGCGTTCGACGGTAGCTCCAATTGGGTTCCTCTGTCAGGGACCGAGATGGAAGACGCCCACATTCTGGATGATTGTTTGGTTTCTTGAAGATGAAATGCTGGTCAGTAGGTTTGGACAAATGCTCCAGAATCCCTATCGTAGTCCATCATCGCGAGAATTCTCCGGCAAACAATCGTCCCCAGGAAACGAGAAAGTGATCGCACTCCACGAAGTCAAAGCTGAAACTCTGGCTGCGACGAGGAACGCACCAAGGGGATCGATATGGATTCGGTGGAGTTAGGTTCTGTAAAATTACCTCAGGAATACATTGCTTGATAGGCAGGGACTCGGAAGTGCCAAGGTCGGCATGACTGTGAATAAGGAACCTGGAAGAGCAGTCCCTGCCGCCGGTCGGTGCTAGGTCGCGGACATTACGGAGTTTGAAAGTCCAAGTGTGGCGCTTTCAGCTGGTGGTACAGTGACCAAGGTAAATGACGATACGAAAGTACATAAAGATGGACGTACGGGCAGTGAACACCGCATGGACTGTCATTTTCAACTTATCCGAAGTTTTCCACAGAGCGGCGAGCACCAAAGTAAACCAGTTTTACCTAATTATTCATACCACGAGTACAATATGGAACATTAATATCGACAACTTTAAGTAACAAAATTAGCCCTCTCGTCGGGACCGAAGCTATTCACTTTCGGGGTCGGATACAACACTTGAATTTCTTTGGGTGTCTGGAAAAGATATATGTTATGACATAGACAACCCGAATCAGCGACGACAACGCACCGGACAAAGGCCGACTCGAATTCGGCAACGGGTGTAATCACGTTCCCTTCAGAATCCTTGGCCTTTGATATATCAAACCTTGAGATGATCATGGAAAGCGCCAGCCACACTCCTGCATCAGCGAAATACCTTCCAGGGCACTTCCTGACACCAACAGTCAGCCTGAAGAACAGAGGCATCTGAAATACCACCGCTGACCTTCTCCCAAATCCAAATATTACGTCTCGTGGGTTCAGCACCTCTGGATCCTCAAACCGCTCAGGAAGGAAGGTATCCGGATCGGGGCAATTCTTCAGGATCGCACTGTATACAGCGTAAATATTGCTGACGATATCGATGTGATCCAAATGACATACTAGACGTTTGCCAGAACGGTGCTGCCCTTGGGAATGAAGCGGTCCCTGTAAATGTCGTCTTCCATAACTCGATGGGGTAAACCCAAAGGTACCGGAGGATTCCATCTGCAATCTATGAGCCTCTTTTAATGTTCACTGCCATGATGACGCACGAACCTGTACACCTCTTTGATGACAGCATCGAGATACGGCAATGCTTCTCTGTCATTCAGGTCCGGCAATCGTACCCTGCCTACGACATCATCCATTTCATCCTGTGCCTTGACAAATACTTCCGGAAATAGGACCATGGCTAGGATGAATGAGGTGATCACACACGCAGACTAGAAACAATGATCAGTAATTGAGCTATTTAGCGTTTTCAACGGAGAACTTACGGTATCTTCCGCAGCAGCGTACAATGTCCCTGCGACGCCCTTGATGTCTTCCTCGTCCTCGTGCGTGATACTTCCTGTGCTAAGATGGGCCTCTATCAGTCGCGAGGTCAGTGACGATGCCGCGGTACCCATGCTCTATCGAAGTCGGTCAGAGAAGAGACAGAGACCCCGATCATAAACGAGTAATACCATCTCTTCCTTGACCCGTTCATAGGGAAGTGACATCATTTGGTCAACGGCAGCTTTCACTTTCAGCGCATCGCGTTTGAAACGGGAAAATGGTGCCCATGTGGGAATGTGTCTGGAAAATTTCAGGTCCTACGATGTCACCGGAAAGTCAAACAAGCGATACGCACCTCATTACCGGGAAGTAATCAACGAGCGTAGCGGCCGGTGTGCCCGACTGTACAGTCATGGTAGCTGCTCTTTCGGCTGCGAATGTATTCCTTAGGGCGCTTATCGCTAAAGCAAACAAGCAACGGATTACTGACCTAGCTTGATATAGAGGTCATCACTTGACTTCACGTCTGCTCCGTAAGCGACTTTGAGGATTGTGGCTCCGGCGTATCTGTAGTGAAAAATGTAGGACACGTTATGCCCCATGGCTATAGGCCTCACCGTCTGATATGGTCAATGAATAACTCAGGAGTTGCAGTCAGCCCTTCCATCAAGGTTAGGGCCTCCTTGGCCTGTATAGGTTGAAGGTCCGCGACGGCCTGTTGGTTGAACGTTTGATGCATGAAGCGCCTGTGTTTTCGGAATCGGGCCCCACTAGTGACGTTAGGTTGGAGAACCCAGCAAACAAGCTCGGCGACATACTATCTGACGTGCGTCGACGCGTTTTGCCATCCCATCCTGACAAAGAAGGTGAGCGACTTGGCCAAGACGTAGATTGTAACCATACATTTCAGAGAGTAGTACAAAACGCGGGCGATCGGAATACATAGCGCCGCGTTGCTCCAGTAATTCGTAGGTGGCTTCACAGCTGTTTAGAATGATCATAGACTGACTGAAAAGTTTTATATGAACGACATCGCCTGTAGACACGGTCAGCAGCCTGTACGTAGTACTCTCAAAAAATAATTCTTACCGTAAGTGTATGCCCACTCAGTAAATTTGTGCTCCGGATGTTTGGCAGGGACCTGCAAGACGTTACCGATAAACCAAGCTGGTGTTGGTCCATCTGGACGTCGTGGTCTGCGAGCAGAAGCATACCAGTACGCAACGAAGACGAAGAGAGCGAGTAAAATGAAAGGCACAGATAGAGGAAAGGGCATATCAGTCAAAAGGAAAATGATGGATATGGATAATTGACCAGCACCGTAGCCTTGCTTTTAAAGGCTGAACACGATCAACATAATGCTCCACGGATTGTGCACAAAACCCGATTTACAATGTCCACAACGCAAGAAAAAAAATTGGCCGAAGAAGATCAAGGCGAAAGCTTCATTGCGACCGACGATCAAACCAATCGCGAAACAGCAGCTTGACCGCTACCGCTCCCATCGAAACTGCGTCTCAGGAGCCAATCTGCCTTTTTGCGTTGCATGACAGGAAGAATTCGAAGCCGTACGAGGTCTGAAAATCTGGCGGAGACATGCGGGCGTGAAGAAAAGAGGCTCCTTTGAGAGGTGTATGTAGTAATTGAGTTGACGGATAAGGCTGGTGGGTCGATCCACACTGGACGACGACGCTGATAGAAAGCCCTGGTCATGGGGTAAAGACTTGGGGCTGGCAGACAATTTTTAGAGCGAAAGAGCAGTTATGTCGTCCCTTTCAGCCCGGTGCAGTCAGCGTTGATGACGCACCAAGAAGAGCGTAGAGCGACTATTAGTCTTATTGGTTGTTCCTGACCGTAAAGAAGAAGATTGATGCAAAGCTGATGAAAGAAGCGTCAGGCGATCACTGGGAATCAGCCAACGCCAATGTTATCATTCGAGGGCAACGAAAAAAAACCCTCGTTCAGGTCATAATGCGAGACTCCGCCACTGTTTTGCCACTTTATAGTTAGATATAGTTGTTTCTTTGACACGGATAATTCTATAGTGCAGAAGTTTAATGTCGGTACGGACTTTCGGAAAGAGCGTGAAACTCGCACGGGCTAAATTTGAGAGGCCAACCGAGGGAACAGGTCAGACGCGGAACGTCTGTATCCCGTAGCCTAGCGGTCGAACTTGGCGGCCTAACTTGAGATACGTTCTTCGGTGGTCAGTTGAAGTCTGAATAGCTGTAGGCGACCGTCAAAACGGACAGGTATCTCGGTTTCAACGAACAACGCACGAGGATCCACAGCTCACACGAGCCTACTCACGATAGCAAATTATTGTCGAAGGCGGACAAGACTGCCGCGGTGTACTGTCAGTATACCGAATTTCGCCGGGCCGGATGCCAGCAAGAAAGCTGTTTCTATATGTGCGCTTGGGATCGACCAAAGTTTCCTGCATATGAACATGCATGATGTCACAGACACTAATGTATGAAAAAACGAGCGCCACACCTAATGCTCCAGCTGCTCCATCACTCCGAACTCGGGAATGGTAAATAGCATTGACATTTCAATGACTGAATGCGAGGCAATCGGGCGTCTCAGTACCAGTATTCAGCATCCGAGGAGGTATGCAGAGAGCCGCAGGGTAGACAGCACATTCTCCATTTCACGGGACCGGACGAGAACTCAATGCATCATTGTAACGCTGGCGACCTTGAATACAAATTTTCTAGAACCTGGATGGTGGCATGGCTTCTTCGCCCGAAGTGCCCGAAGTGCCCGTCCTTGGTTGTCCATCGCGAAGGCTAGCACCGATGTCCCACTGGTTCTAAATATGAACGAGGCATGAAGTGGAGGCCACACGATCATGCTTACCTCTTTTCCCTTTTTATCGGCGCTTGCTTTAGGTGTCCTTGCCATCGCGAGGGCATCGTTTTCTGTAAAGGCGGAACGCGGATGATTCTCATTACTTCGAACCCAGGTGGATTGATGAAGGGGGGGCCTTACCTTTATTCGTCTGAGTCTGCTCGATGTCCTCTGAAAAAGCGGTGAGATGCGGTGCATCGCTGGACTAGAAGACGGGCGAACCTTCATTCTTCTGGATAGGGTTCTCTTCACGGGTGAAGTCCACTGAACGACGCGGTCGAAATTAAAAGGATAGCGGACTAGAAGACATGCGAACCTTCAGGCTTCTTGACGGAATGCATCCTTTGGCGAATTTGTCGCTGAGTCTCCAGGCGCGCGGCGACGAGGGCTATCTCCGCCTCCAAGTTATCGCATTGGACTACAAGCCTTCCATTCTGGTCCAAATAACGATCCATTTTGTGCAGCAAATCCGGAATCTTGTTGATAATGTCGGACGCAAGTGGCGAGATGTCCGGCATGGTTGGCAAAGGGCGACGTGGTGCTGGTTCAAGTTCTACCGCCGGAGATCGATCGTACCAAGTCCAACCAACCTCTGATTCCAACCACAACCATCCTACTGGCAGCACAATCCTTTCAACATGTCTAGCACCCGTATCGCCGTTACCGCCACCGTCGAGTTCGACGCCCTCGAGACTGCCCGTACACTGGAGACCCAGCTACGCGATATCGAGAGTCTCTGCCAAGAAGCCAAATCTGCTCGCGACAAGAATAAGGCGAGGAGGAAGGTTCTCGAGAAACAGCTGTCATGCCTCAATGCCCAGCTGCAGTTGGAGACGGCGGAAACGGAAAGGTTCTGTGGCAGGCTCGCGTCGAGGTCGCTGCCAACCCTTCCCGACCTCAGTCCACGCCCGCTCGACGCCCACGTTCACGTCTTTACTGGCAGCCCTGACCGTAACAATGACGCGTACGCGTTCTCCGGCAATGCGTGGACTGGCTATGCAGTATCCGAGCCTACAGCCCTGGCAGCGTCAGCGTTCATCTCCCATCCCGAGTCGTTCAGCGACACGTACGTCTTTGCCGATGGCGCCAGGCGGCAGACTGCGCTGCTGGCCTTTGACAGTCAAACAGACTTCCAGTACGCTCCCTCTCCACCTGTCCAGCCAATTGGACTATATGCGCCAGACAGCCTGGCCTCCCTGCAAAGCCAACGGTCTGTGTTCCCTAACGCATTTTCTCCATCTTCCCAGCTGGACGAGCAGACGACTGGGACTCCATTCTCGTTTGAATCTGTCTATGGCTCCTACTACGACCTGTACGCGACTAGCGCGTCGGCGGTCTCGACTGAAGGTCTTGAACGAAAGGTGCTGGGAGAGCTGCATCTCGTCAATGCGGATGATGATGAAGCGGACAGAAAACGTGTACGTTGGAATACCGAGGTCACTGAGTACACCATCGAGCCGTGCAAGAAGGTGAAGAAGTCGAAGGTGGGTAGCTGGGCGCGAGGACTTTTGTCCTGAAAGTCGCCAAAACAGGAGTTTGCCACCAATTTGTGAAATTATATTTTTGTGGAGACTTTTGTTTGATTCCAATTCAGAATATACCCATCTTTTCCGCTACCCCCACTATCTCTTGAAAAAGATGTTGTACTTGAATGTACTCGACGATTTTTTCCCCTTTCCGCTACGCTCCCCGGATAATTTACCATGGCACCCGGCGATAAACGTCACTGGATCTTCGCTGTTCTCGCCCACGTTGCTGCGTGTCTTCCTTCTTTGCGTCTAACTACTGTCACTGAGCCCAACTGCCATGAAACGTGGATTTCTCAACAGCAATAATCCAAGTAAATCCATCGTCATGCCAGCAAAAGACAAAGAATTCAATCCTCGACCAACGACGACGGCATATATTTTCCCAGACATACCCCCCGAGTACTCCATGTACCCATGCTCACCTGAAATTGCTCTGAAGCAAATGTTCAGAGCCCAAATGCGATGCATGTCGATCCCACTCCCATCTCCATACACCAACGAACTCTCGTCGCTCTGCGCTGCACCATCGGAGACGAGGACGGCGCTGTTCGCCACGGACGACTTTCCTGCTCCCTTGGAGACCCCATTCTACACGACGTATACGATACGCGACGTACCCGGTGCTGGGAAAGGCATGTTCGCAGCCAAGGACCTAGCACCAGGGGATCTCATCCTGCGAGAGCGCCCCGTCGTCGTCATCCCCGAGGTCATCCCAACTGTGAACGGTGACGCGTCCCGCGCGTCGCAGTTCATCGCCCTCGCAGTACAGAACGTTCCGCCAAAGGAGAAGGAGGCGTTCTTGCAGCTCCACGACTGCAAGAATTTTCCAGACAAAGTCAAGGGCATCATTGACACGAACGCGATGAATATCGGGAGACTGCCAGGGCCGTTTGAAGGGTGTTTCGCAGGTGTAGCATTGGGTCTGTCTCGTATCAATCATAGGTTCGTTCCTGGACTACCATCCCTTCCATCGTTCGACCATCTAATCTTTAATCAGCTGTGCTCCCAACGCCATCTGCACTTGGCACACGCCTTCGTTCACCTTCAACATCACTGCCTTCAAACCCATCAAGACTGGCGAACAGATCTTCATTTCTTACCTGACACAAAATGAAATCCTGAAGCCCCGCGCGGCGCGTGTCAAGTCCCTGCAGGACAAATACGCGTTTACCTGCAAGTGCTCATCGTGTAGTCTTCCCAAGAAGGAGTCTAAAAGTAGCGATGGGCGACGCGCTTTTCTGCTTGCCGTGCAGGAAAAACTTGGCAGCGGTGGGGACGAATTGGAGGCGTGGATCAAAGATCGGACTCTCCCTGACGATCATCTTATCAAGCGCAGCAGCTTGGTCATGGAGACGATGGAACGAGAAGGCGTGTTTAATTACGGCCTTTGGCGCTACTATTATGCTGTGGTCTGCAAGGCGCATTGTGCACTGAAGAACGAAGTAAAAGCACGTGAGGGGGCTGAAAAAATCGTGGTTGGCATGCTGGCGAAGCATACCACAGATGGTGGGTGGAGCAAGGTCGTCGCGCAACCTCAAGAATCGAATTGGTGGGGATTGAGGGCATGATCACTATCAATTATCACTCCGGCACTTTATCTTCGGGTTTACCGCCAGTTTCACTGAGTATTCCACGCTTTTGTTGATTCTTCCTGGCACCATTTATTTGCCTTCGGGCCATGCAATTTGATTGTAGATGCGATATACGATGAATGATATGTCAGTTGGGAGAAATAAAATGCGAATTCTTTCTGATTTTATTCTTTCTGCTTCTTTTGGAGTGTGCGACAGCCAGTGAAACGGAATGTATTGGACAGATCAAATCCAGAAAACAACGATGAATCAAATAAATAGTCGGGTAACAATCAAAGAATAGCTTTATAAACTGAGCTGAAAATAAGAGGTGGTATAGGAATGTCCAAAAAGAGCGGAGGAACATCTAGTTGCGGCGGAAACGCTGCCAGAATGACTTCTTGGTCGAAGACATAGGGTAGCTAGGGTAGGAAGAAGCACCAGATAAGCGCGCCTTGCGACGGCCAAAGCACACGGTGCATCCTGCAAGGAGAAGCAAAATGAGCGACACGAACGTGAGCCAGAACCCTAAAAATGAATTAATATCAACGCGGGCGCTTAAGCAAGATCAGTACCTGGGCCGGCTTTAGTGCTGGGATCCAAGTCATTGAGCTTGTTAACCTGGTGCTTGAGATACGCGAGCAGGGCGATGTCGCAGGCAAAGGCGACGAGGGTGAGAAACGCAGCAAGGAAGGACATGAGCGAAGCGAACAAAGTGACGGTAATGTGCTGGGAAAAGGACATCAGGAAGGCAATGAATGTCACAGCAGCCGCTATTAGATAGCTATCAGATTGTATCAAGATATCAAGATACTTGATACTGACCAACGGGGTGGACGGCCAATCCTCGGGTCCACGAGCTTCCAATATCAACCGTCTCCGTACGCGCTGAATTCTGAATAAACAGGGTATATCCGTGTGAAGCGTCTCCGCAGGTACGAGCGTTATCCGTCTGGTAACTGCATGCTGCCCTATTAAACAAAGAAAAAACATGAGCGATACGGGTCATGCCACTTTTACGGAGAGCAAGTACCAAATGCCGAGCTATTAGCGACACGAAAATCAGCCCGCCTTGCCGCAACATGGCATTGAGAGCACGTACCCGAATTTGCTTAACGCCCTCACCGCCGACGTTTCCAGCATTAACCACAGTGGTGCGAGCAATGTCGAGCCCAGTCAAATATGGCAGCGAGATGGACGTCAAAATGCTGAGAACCAATGCGCAAAAGAGGAATACGATTCCAGGGATGCAGAATGCGCGACTCATGGTGCGATTTGTAGGAATGGGGTATAGAGATGGTGGTGGTTGGGAGTCAAGGAGCAAAACTGAGGGGTATTCAAATTCGCCATCTAATGACTTCACCGGGTTCCCACGAGGCGCGTTTGACCTTGCACTGCCACATCATGACACCTTCGATGGAGCTGAAACAAAAAGGAAAGAAAAAAACCAATTGAACATGCGTATCTACGACCTAGCGAGCACAAGATACAGAGAAAAAATACAGAAAACCATGCGCTGTGTTGCCACGATTTAAGCCCACTTCGCTGTACTAATCTAGACTACCCCCTACCCCCGCAAAACCCGAGAGGCATTACGGCATTGGGGGGGCTCCTCACAGAAAATCTCTCTTTTTCCTTAGTTGAAGACGGAAAAACGGACCTTCTACTCACCAATGTCTTTGTTCCAGTCCGACGAGACATAGCAACTGGAAATAAGACATTGCCACAATGAGTAGTGATATTATTTGGAAGGCAAACGTCGTGGCAACTGACTAGATTGTAATCAAAGGAGAGATGCGCAGGTGATGAGATGACGAAATGCGAACCCTTCTTCGCTTTCACCTACAGGCGTCCTCGAAAGCCGCTATGTAGTACTGGTGAACGATTAGATCGTTGACAGACCCCGACTCGGAAGATGCGCACTTGTGGTGAGACGTTGTTCGAGGTTGTCATTCAGTACCGGTCGCATCGTTGATGTAAGCGTTACACCCCAAGTTCCGAGGGAGGCGTTAGAACAGGTATCAATCATTCCTTCTCCCGCGTTTAGTGACTGCCGACTGTATCCCGAGGACAGCGAAACAGTTGTGGTTCGGAACATGTAATCTCGAGAAATAGCCCCGACCTAGCCTTGCACATCGCCAGCTTCAGGTAGAGAACTGTGGACTCTACCGGACTCGATAACCACAGGTAGTTCCACGTCGCAACGCTGTAGGCATGAAAGCTGTGTACGTCCTCGCGTCCTTCCAAACCACAAGACGTGGTCAATGTAGTCTTGAAAGCCACGGCCCCACGTAAAAGTCAGAACTGAACGTGCAGTAATCCAGACCACAAGCCGCCTAGCTTCATGCACGCCAGGGGACATGTGTAGTCAGGATGAGTCGTCCATGCAAGCTGGGATGGCCCGCACTTGATTGGTCGTTGGCCTATTTGCAGTCTTGAAAGGCCGACAAAAGGCACAGGCAGGCAAGGAATTGATCTTTGAAGGAAAGTCGAAAGACCATATTGAACCTCGTCAAGATCCATCCGCCGGTAGCCTATGCCAGTGGAATGCAGGTAGGTCATCGTGAGCAGTCTTTAATGAGATGGTCCGTACGGAGTATCAGCAGTCACCAACCAGATGGAAGCCACAGTCAAACCAACTTGAAGTCAGCGCGCGCCCGGTGAGCATTGACGATAGTCATAGAGTCGAGAGGTGCGTCGAGGCGAAGAAGTAAACATTTCAGAGACAATCGAGGAGATGGTGCGAAGATTGGGACGGGTTTGGAGGTCTTGGCAGAGAAACGGAGGCATCCGCAGCCAGGCAGACACGATATACGTTACGGTTGTTCGGAATTCGTGCTCTAGGTCTTCCTGCAATCGCGGTGATCATGGACACTGCCGGCAGGGGGTCGCCTTCCCGCTCGGTGTTTGCTTAATGAACACGTTCATTGGTCAGTATTTTAGTACAATCATGATAGGCACCGAAGCCTGCGACTGTTGATACATTCCGGGAAGGAAAACTTGCCGACGGAAAACATTCCCAGTCAGTGCAAGCGATTTGTTAGAATGCAAATCAGAACGATAGAAACCAGACCAATATTAACAGAGGGTCGAATATCGACCAACTGGATAATGCCGGTCAATCACAGAGAGTGACCTGGGTCCCGACTCCCAAAATCAAGCTTAAGCGGTCCGCTGAAGAAGCCTCTCTCTGGCAAGGATCCGAGAGATAGAATGATGTTGTATCGTCCAATTCGAGTACAAATTTCAAGCCCCAGTCCCTCTCTAGCTCTAGCTCAACTCGCAGCATTACCAGGAGAAATAGTGGAACCAGTAATTCCGTTCTGACAGATGCCCACGATATTTATTTCTTCTTTTGCGAGGGGCTTGTAAAGAGCCGCATTGTACGCCCAGGTTTTGATCCACCGCATCTTCAATGTGCAATCTCGGAACAGAAAGATCTTCAGTGTTGGACGGAGAGCTATTAAGTACCAGGCACAGTCATGATGCATCGTGATATCGAGCAAATTTAACTCGGCTAGGCCTGATATGAGTAGGTGATAAAAGCCGAGGAGAAGGCCAATGGGAATATATACAGCCGGCCCACCAGGGACCGAGAGGCACCGAGAAGTACAAGGACAAGAAGCGGTGATGACAAAGCCAACTCCGAGTCTGCTTCACCCAATCACCATCCATGCCCTCAAGGCCGATTCGTCTCTTCTAGAGCATATCTTTGCTTAATTTTGCAATACGTATTGGTAAATAATGATGCGCTTAAAGAGCAGGAAATAATTCGGCACTTGAACTTTACTGCTTTGGCGAACGCTGTTCAAGCCTTCGCAGTAGCTGCAGTCATGATGAAAAACTCCAAGGATTGGATTGGATGGTCTAACCTTCTTCGCAGACTGGAAGACGATATCGTCAGTGCAGCTTCCTGATGAGGTGACGTTGATCATCCATCCATATCCTGCCTTTGATTCCTCACTTTATTCGGATAGACTGCCGTTGTGTCATTCAAGGAGAGCCGGGTCACATTATTAATGATGCAATTCTGCAGCACGGAAGTACTTACCAGTCTTCAACGGAGTCGACACTCTTCCTCCGTGATTTCCCCGATATCCAACGTGTTCAGCAAACATCGAGGACGTGTTTTCCTTGTCGTTTCGCAGACTTAGTCAATATTGTCCACGTCAACTACCACCCACGGCCAACTGGTTTGTGGCATTTGATGGACACACGTATACATACACTCTCGACCTACTAAAAATGACCCACTGTGGCGGTCCGCTACTCGGAGTGTCCGTTATTCTCAGGCAGTCTTCTCAATCAAGGAATAAAGCCAGCCGGGATTCGGGGCGACATCAACTGTGCAGTCCGAAGGTCGCTGAATTGGTGCATAGTTATCTATCTACGCCCGCAGGTTTCCACTGGTCTGTTCTCCCGCTCATTCCTTCACCTCAGGGTCATTTCCAGAACAATGTCCCAGGCTCCCGGTGCATCCGTTGTATCCAGTAGAACGTATGTCCTTCAGCTGCTCTTTCATGCGTTATTGCTTACTGGTTTGACTTGTAGGACTGGTCCCTTGGTACGTGCGCACACCTAGCGCAAGAAAGACGCGAAATTTGACCTCCTTGTTAGTTCATAGGATATACAATGAATTGGGCTTTATATGGCGCGCTGTGTGTCCAGATCTGTGAGTGTACCAGTATTCCAGCAATGTCGCTTCATCTCAGTTGCCCTTCGGCGGCAGATATCTACCACGTTTCGTTCCCCAAGGATCCAATCCTATCGAAATTCCTGATATACCTTCTCCTGGCATTGGAGACGCTGCAAACGGTTCTCTTCACTGTGGATCTATTCGATATATTTGCTACAAATTTTGGACAAGTTGACGTCCTCCACAACGTCCATTCGTTATGGTTCTCAGTCCCGATAATGACAGGACTTAGTGCGTCCCTTACTTTGAATTGGAAGTGAACACTTATGAAATTCTCGTAGTCGGCGGCATTGTACAGCTGTTTTATTGCTACCGGATATCGGTTTTGAGCAAATCCCGCGTGCTTGCAGCCTCCATAGGAGCGGTATGTCAGCTTCTCTCTCGCTTAAGGCAATCATCTAAGCGCCATGCCTAGATTTCCCTCGCCCAATTTGTGGCGGCAGTAATTGAAGGGCATCTACAATATACTTACGGTCTCTACTCTAAACAATCCCGGCAGAATTCCCTGGTACCGTGCCTAGTAAGTGCAGCTATCGCAATATTGGCGCTGGTTTAATCTCTTCCCCTTTAGGTTTGGCTTGCTGGGAGTGCATTATGTGACATCATCATTGCGACCATTCAGACCTACTACGTAAGTAGTCCGTCCCTTTGTATTCTCAGATGCTTGAACGTGTCTTGCCTAGCTGATCAAAATTGACGCGTCGTACAAAGCGACCCGTAACATGATAACGAGACTTGTGCGTATCACCATCGAAACTGGTGTCCTAACAGGTTCGTACTATCAGCTCATCTTTGTCTTCCGTCATTTCATCCGTCATCTATTCAGCGGCGGCGGCAACAGTAGTTGCGGTCTTCCTTGTGACTGACACGCGGATGTACAATACTGCGCCGGCATTCTGCCTCGGGAAGTTATATACCAACGCTCTGCTCATGGTATTCAACAGCCGCGCTCGATATCAATCGCGACGAGATCAGATTACCGACGCTGGTATTTTCTTCGCAAGGAACAGCGACATAGGAGGGGACACCAGCTTTTCCTCACCCGAGCAACTAGACACATACAACAGCTCTCTCACCCTGGATCATCCGACGATTCCAGTACAGGTGTGCCATTTTATACGAGGGCGAGTTTCAAGAGAGCCTGACATTTATTTGAAGATTTCGCGGAATACTCAGCCGAGCCCTTCACGAGAGAAGTTTGATATCCCGCCTCTCAAGTCTCGTCCGTTGAGCAGCAGCACATCCCTGAGTCCCCTCAAAGAGCACTTCGATCTCAAGCCTACCCGCCATTATACTCTCAGGCAGTCCAAGGAGACGACATGCACGTTCGATAGCAGTTTGGAGAGCTTTAGCGTTCCTCCGGGGGTGTCCAGGGAACGTTCGCGCGATCGTCCGAGCCCAACAGATAGTTGTTCTCCGCTGATTCCTAGAAACGACAGAAACGACAGGCTCAATTATTATTTTTCAGGCCCGGGCTCGTCGGAAAGTGGATGTGCAGGGACTTCGGAAAGTTCGAGTCCGACGGCAGATATCTTTGTCCTTTCCCCTCCGAGGAAACCAAGTATCGTTTATCGTGGCCTGTCCGAGCTTCCAAGGTCGCGTTTACCGAGGACGTCAAGTCTTTCTCTGAAAGATTCTCCAATACCAAAATATATAGACATTCCTCACGCTCTATGAGAGAGAATTGTATGGTACACCTTTTCCTGGGCATTTGTGGATTTGTTGATGATTTTATTTACATTGATAGTATTTTGGGCGACACATTATGAAATGTATCCACTCATTTTCCGTTATATATTTGTATCTATTACTGCCAAACGATTCTCGGAGGTGTTTTTTTATGACTTCTAGCAATCAAGATGAATTTCCGAAGACAACATCAAAAGAAAACGTTAAAAAAAATAGCCTATTTGTTTGCTGCAACCCAAAGACCACCAATTGGAAGTCCTCGCAAGTGCACAGCAAAGAAAAAGGGATCCCCCGACAACACAAGCCAGTACTGCAGTAGCAAGGTCATCGCACCTCCATGTTGCAAGCAGAGCACAGAGGACAAGGGCGGCAAAAATTAGATAACCAATACGGGAGGCGGTGCCTCCGTAATAGTGGTTAAACTATTAAGAACAGATACTACACTTGATCTAAGCCAAAAGGCCAGAGTGGTAAGGAATTCAAATGTCGGGACGCGCTTTTTGTACCGCGCAATTTTGAGCGCACAGACCATGTCTGCTTTTGGCCTTCCGTCGGACGTCGGGCCGATTCCTCCCAACTTGAACACACTGCTACAGTCAAAAGGTGAGAAGTAAGGCTATGTCTAGGTACTACCAGTGAATGCTTCACATGCGTTAGGGAGATTGTCGGCCGACCCCAGGTTCGAAGTCCAGGATTTCTTCTGCCCGGGGGCGCGTCGCAGATTCAGCACGAGCTCCGGGGCCGATAGCTGGCAGTCTGGAGCGTCTTTGTTCTCTTCCTGTGTCTTGTTCTGTCATTGCAACGCCACCCCAAGTTACGGCTTTGTGCAGTGATTCTCAGTCGCTTGAAAGGCCGCACTATAGTAATGAATAGGGCGTCGGCGGAGCACACGTGAGTGTTGTTTCTCGGCCATGTCAGTGGATAGCCTTTCTCACAATTCTGGAAGGAATGCACCTGTCCTTTGGTAGCATCCAGTATCTGTTCCCAACAAAAATAACGTCCCATAGAACAACGCCCCACCACATAGCCTCGTTGCGCATGAGCTTCGACACAGCTTCTATAAAGCGGCTGTTGCCCTGAGGTCGGTGGCGCATCTGAAGAACACCGTGCTTCAAGTTTCAAGTAGCCTCGCTGACCACGGACCGCATGGTATGACAGTACTTCTTGGGATCAAACCTCTCGATGGATCCTTTTTTCTGTCTCCGCGACCGACTCTATTCTGCCTACGTGGCTTAGCTCTCTCGGCATCAACGCAGTTAAGCGTCGTTTATGCTTCGCCTCCGATGGATTTTCAGGAGAAAGATCTCTGCCAGGCACACAACTTACTCCCAAAACCCTCCCTCACTCTTATTCGCTATAATTGGAAGTACGATCTATGTTGACCAGAGTTTGCGAACTCATCCTTGGATATGCCGACAAAGTAAACGTAACACCGTGGGTCTCAGAACACGATATAATGGGCGAATTACGATGCATCCCTGAGGCGGTACGGACGTACGCTTCCGTGTACTAAGCATATATCTGACGATCGAGTATTTCCCCACACGGAATTCCGTGCCTTCGGGGAACGTGAGGCTCGGACGACGTAGGGATGAAGGAGATGGTTCAAGGCTCCGAGAATGTCTGCGGTGTTACCGAAGAGTTCTGATGCTGCATGTCCCTGTCCCTGTCCTTTGTCGGAACAATTCAAGTGAGTTCTTCTGACATAGGTTTGAAATCTTCTGAGCTTCGAGGTAAACGCGTGAACGACGTCAAAATGTTGACGGGGGCGCGGCCCTAGCAAGACGCCTTTGGTCTTCTTATTCTGATGCAAAAAACCGTACATTCAGTACCTGTGTTGAAAACTGATTCCAGCACAGGATCGGGAATCTCCTACGATGGAAGAAAGATATTTGTTGCCATTTTTGCACTGACAGTCGTTCTCATTCGCCCCGCCGCCGGTCTCCGCCACATCATTTCTGCCAATCCTCTTCTTTTTTGATTGTACCCTGCCTCAGGGATATCGCAACTACTGCCCTAACCCTTAGAACTGTCCATGGGGACGGAAAATCGTCTAGACGTATCGGGCTTCCTTCGTTTGTCCGGATCAGGAACCGCCTCTCCTGCGCCCACAGCGAACTTTGCTGCATAGGTAGGCGAAATATCGCGAATATCCTTCCAGTTAGTTCAAGGACCTCGATAATCTGCCAGCCAGCAGGCGGAAGCATTTAAAGCTCTAACCTCACACACAGGGCTCGACTTTAATTCAACTTCTATTATACAACCTAAGCAAAGTTGCGAGCTCGAAACTGACGATTCCGAAGTAACTTAGCTCAAGCAGTACTGACCTGTACTGACTAAGGGATAGGTGGCCCGTAACCATTCCTGCCTCTTTGGGACGAACTTCTATCAGCCGGCAAGTCTTCGGCATGCGGTCAAAAGCACGTGCAGCATTCGAACTTCGTATTTTTTCGGACTCGGAGTCGCAAGGTCTCCTCGCGCGCTTTCGCCTTCTATGGTACGCTGTGTAATAAGGATGAGGATGTTAACAATTATTTAGTAGTATTGAGTGTACTTAAACCCAGGCCTTGGAAACTCAGATTGGACTCAGAGTCCTCTTAGATATATGTCCTTACCTTTGTTTTGGGGGGTGCAAGCTGTTTCTAAAATTACCTGCTTCACAAATCATCTTTACCGATGATTATGCTTCTTCGGCGCAGACTTGTATCTAAATAATGGACAAAATATATTTATAGCATTTTTACAAGACCTCGGAAGAAGGGGGACTATGCTTGTGCTTGTACAAGCTTCTTTTTACTCCAATATAAGCCTCCCTGCATTGTGATGCACGATAGAAGGCGGAAGCGCGCGAGGAGACCTTGCGATTCCAAGTCCGAAAAAATACGAAGCTCGAATGTTGCACGTGCTTTTGACCGCATGCCGAAGACTTGCCGGCTGATAGAAGTTCGTCCCAAAGAGGCAGGAATGGTTGTGGGCCACCAATCCCTGACTAAGTAGAAGTGGCCCACGTGATCGACTGCTCCGGGTCTCGGCGGCCCGGCCACCATATGTCGTGTTCAACATTGCGGTCCTCAGGTCATTGCCAGCCTTCTTTTATCTACTCTCAGCTGCCTAACAAAGCAATCATGATGCTTGGTAACTGTTGCTGTCGAACTGCTGCTCTGCGGCATCTACCGGGATCGCCGAAGCTGACGGTCTTGGTGTCCTCAACGTTACGGTGCGTTACTGAGCCTGAGGATATAGTCCAGGTTCTTCACCTATTGATTCTTGAGCATTGAGTAATGGTGGTGCAGTACTCGCAACTCGTTAATAGCACATTCCCCCACGGCAAACTAGTACAACTTCACTGGCTGATGATAGAACCTGAGGCGAGCTCCTGATGACCCCCCGCAAATCCCCCGCTCAACAGATTTTCGATTCATACGCCTCATGACTATCTGTTCTTTGTGGTCGTCAAGAGCAGTCTGGATTCATCTTAATATCGTCAGTAAGTCTACTCCTTCGAACCTTTTCTCAATCGTGCCGTTAACTGAGGGACGTTAACATTGCAGAATCCCGAGGCACTATTCTAGACAATCTCGTGATACATGGCAGTTTTATGTAAATTGAAAATTCAACTTTTTAGATAACGCTCTGCCGCGTGACTTGTGGGCTAACCATCAATGTCGATTAATGGCGTTTGGTGGGCGCTCCTCGCCTTTACTCCAACACCTTCGCAGCCTATGCTTTGCCACCGCCATCACTAATACAACAACAGTACGTACCGCTATATGGACCGGCATTGCCTCATTGACGGACATAATGGTTCATAGAATCATTCGATGCCAATCATGCCATCCTATCATTTCGTTCCGTATGCACAATGCAAACCGTGGCTCTGTATTCCCCACAGCTCTGGTAGTCGGCCTTCGTTTTTAATTTCCCAAATTCCAGACCTCCCTGCAGAACTGATACATTGTATCTTCAGAGAGAACCGGGGAGATGTTGGTACGCTTCGATCGTGCGCTTTGGTGTGCCGATCTTGGGCGCCTATTGCGCAGAGTTATCTCTACGAAACACTTCACCTAATCATCAAAGTTTCACCGCCTTCTCGATTTTCTACGGTAGCCCGCATCGCTCGTGTCACCCCAGATGTTGGTTCCTTGCGTCGAATAAGATCATCCCAGCATCTCACCGCATTCATCAAGACTGTATCATTACATATCTGTCCATCGAAGACTCCTTGGCCCGGTCTTTCAGGATCGTCAAGGGTCCATTTTCATCTGTCCGAGCTCTTTCTTACTCTGTCGAACGTGCGACATTTGATCTACATCAACGCCATTCCCCAAACTCCCTTCCTCAAGATTGTCTCAGCTCCTACGATCATCTTAACTTCTCCCAAGCTCGTCTCTATCTCAGTCCCGCACGCCCCGTTTGATGACTTGTCCATCTTACTACTACATGCGACCAACAGTCCAAAATTGTGTATAGGAAGCATCACTGCGGATCGACCCAGAGATGAGCTCCGGACCCTTCACCGATTAACGTTCAAATCTCTAGCTGTGTACGGAAATCACATACCTCTAGCGAATGCTGGCTCCCCCCTGCATTCAGTTCTCGAATTCGAGAAGTTGACACAACTTCATATTGCCTTTCGCAAGACAACTCCGTTCTTCGAAGATAGTGGCGCTATAACCACAGCCGAGACATTAATTCGGCGATTCCAGAATACACTGCAGACTCTTACTTTGAATATGTACCTCTACAGTCAGTCATCATCTGCCGCTCAGTAATCAATACTATTGACGCATTGGTTTACAGCGCCTCTATTAACACTCATCGTCGCCAAAAAGATCCGCCATCTGAAGTTCGAACTGTACTCGATGAAGTGGGAATTGTGGTTGAGAAACTGGCTTGACTGGCTCATTGAATCCTTTTCACTTCCGAATCTACCTGAAGGCATTGAACTCGAAGAGTGCACCTTCACTTTGACTGGATTCTCGCGCAATAGCGACCTTTATAGGTACGCCTCACATTGGTGTCAATTGGATTCAGTTCTGGCTTCGCGCTGTCACATACGGCGGCTGGTAGTACAACTTCAACCGGTCTACCCAGGGTTACCGTCGCCATCTGTCAAACTCGTCGAAGCATTATTTCCCTTTGTGCGCTCCTCTGCCACTCTGGTCGTAGAAAAATTAGGTCTACCAACAGTCTTAGATTTGACAGAACTTTCCTTGTCGGATGTGTGATGGTGATTTGAGCACGCCTCAGCCTCTGTAAGCTGCATTGTTTATGCTCTGTCTAACGGACATTGATATGACTGCACTCCAGCAGAAGTGCCGTTAATTATTCATTCCTCCGGCTAATCAAAAGTCGTGGCCGGAGCATGTTCTCATTCCCTCTGTTTCGGTTTCTTCCAACTGGAGAGTCCCGAATTCATATACCATTTAAACATCTGACGGCGCCATCGTTGTAAAGAGACTCGGTACCTTAATTCCAGGATTTATGATCATCTCTCATTTCTCCGCTTTACGTTGGCACTATCAGCAACCGGCGTCTTTCGTGGTCAGTAATCCGAGCTTTCAGAATCACGATTTACTTACTCTCTGGCAGCACTCACTTCCGCGCGCCGCCGTGTATTCTGACCGAATAGTACTTATTGTGCTGAAGCACACCTTACAGTACTCACGCGCGACTCATCCAGATGCCCGAAAAGCGACTTCGCCTAAATTCTGTTGAAGACTCATTCCTCCGTTAGCCTCCGGACATTTCTTTTCGGGAGATTTTGTCTTTCCAGGATTATCTGGTTATACGCGATCGTTATATTTCAACGACTGACACACGTCGCTCATGCTGCCTTTCAAAGTTATCCAAATACGCCATGGTCTCAACCATCATCTTCGGAGCCTCAGAACGGGCCCGAGTCTTTCCTTCAATATCCTTCTGCAGTCCCCCGAAATTTGCGGGCGCCTTCCGATGCACGATGCTCACTCCCGCGAAGGTTTCTATCTCTCCCCGTCATGCGCCACAGCTCATCCTAATATCGATAAGGCAACTGGGGTCGAGCTATCGTAAGGCGGGCTCTACGGCCTCTTTATCCACTTAGCTCGGTAATTCAGCCTCGTGTCTTCGCTTGTATTCCTTATCACAGCATCGAGTCGAGCCCTTAGCAACACCATCGCACGTGATAACTGCTAAGCCATTCTTGAACGCGTCTTCCCACACTATGTAGAGACGTGATTTGCTACCGCCGCACCGGGTCATCTATACTTTGACCCATTCCTTCTTTCTCTCGCGAGGTGCACGTCTCCCATAGGTATGTAGACCGCTCGAATCGCACTGTCCTCTATTGACACACTGTACATCACAGCGACTCTGTCCAGTGGATCTCTGCTCCATACTTTTCTTGGTACTTTATCAGCATGGACATGGTGCAATCTACAAGCTCTGCTGCAAGACTATCTTCATGCACGGTACGCAATGCTTTCCATGTGGTAGCCTCCCTTCTAATTACCTCCAGCAGTGGGCCTCTTCTACATATCTAAGGTCCGACACCGATCGCAGGTGGTCAGATATCGTTCCTCCCAAGAATGCACTCACTTTCGCCGTGGTATGGGACCCAGAAGAGGATATGGTGGCTTTCTCCGGGGCACATCTGCTTGATTCGGAATTCACAGACGTCGAGCCTGACTGTCCCACCGATGCTAGTTCGTTCGATGCTTCGAGCACACTTGCGTGGTTTAGGAATAATCACGACTTCCTCTTTGATGATGAAGCTGATCGGCGGACGAAGGGCCGAACTCAGACTTCGTCCACAATTGGCGGACTAGACGTGTACATCAGGAGCTCAAGAATAGGAATGGGGTGCGCGAGGACGAGTGCCAACAAGCATTTCTCGTGTTTGGGCGAGCTCAACCGGGATATCAGATTTGATCCACGTACGGAATTTGCGAAGCGGTGGGAACAGATTTCGGACCGTGATCAGGACACCGTTGTTGAACTGGATGAAATAGACGATGAGGACGAAGGGTTCTACGATACTGTGGATCCTGGTCTCCCAAGAGTGCGTTTTTTTCGCCTTTACTATTCTTGGGTCCCAAAATGACGTCCATTCTCAGTTGTCGCATGCCAGTGTCAAAAGCGATGATAGCTGGTTACAACTGGAGGCCCCAGAAGATTATACCTTTCCTCCGGTGCAGCGACGTAGGCTGCTGAGGAAACCGCGGCCCCGTCCGGTCAATCCCACGCCTGTTCTCCAGCAAGATGGCGATAGTTACGATCCTTCCATTACACGTGGAGCTTGTCGTCTGTTCAAATTCATTGCTAGATCTAAGAGAGAGAAGGAGTCGTGGGTGTGCATCGAGGTGACGAAGGAGATCACACAGACGTATGTATAATTGATGTATAACTTGTTCTTTCCCGATCCATTTTACTACGTCATTATCGTCTTTTTGTATCCCCAGCGGGGATCCTTATACTTATCATGTAGGACTTATGTATATTGTGTGTATAGTATTGTAATCCGTACCGCTTTAACATTCTACAAGCACCTGCGGCACCGACTTTGCAAAAGCAGAATCTATCACGTGTAAGTTTTCCGATTTCCCATAGAATGATCCACGCAACATTAATTCGCATCCACCACGCAGACTACATGATAAATTCATTTTGCCACTCCGAATCTACATGTACTACTTTTGATCTCGTCCCTTTTTCCAAATCTATCAGGACTCCATCCTTACTCGGAATATTTCCGTCGATGGCCAGCCTGACATCGTGACAACCTTTCTCACCAGTATCGGCGGTACCTCAGGCCTCATGCAGAAACACGACTCCTTATAACCTAAATGGAGTCTCTATTTCGGAATGACCTAGGCTTTCGGCCTTCTTCCTTCTATTTTGGCGTGCTACTGGACAAGGGGCGCTGGGGCTCTCCCCTTCTTAAAGCCTAGAAATTCCGAGCGACGCTTTACTCCCCATCTTGCGATACCCAAACACTCTTGATACTCCAAAGATGAAGTTCCGACCTTTTCTACCTAAACTCATCATCAAGGTATTCCTCGTTCAAAAGGAGTGTCTATATATAAGTCCCTAAACCTGTCCTCTCTAGCGAGCGACAACTGTGGAAAATGACGTCGATTCTAAATCTACTGGGAGCATCACCCCCACATTGGCCTACTACTGTCCCCCACCTGAGGTCGAAATACCGGTGCGGACGCGGAAAGAGGTATGTCGCAGACACTTTCAGCCCAAGACTGTCTCTGACTTGAAGACACCTGGCAGCCACCCCGTCCACCAACTCCTACATCTCGACTAACCTTTCTTGCAATTTGGGATCCTGATTCTCAACGATATACTTTACCTCACGCACCACCCGAAACCCAAGTGCCTGATGATGATAGCCGTTTTCAATTGGATTCACACTCGGGCCAAGGGCATCCAGATTGCGAACCTCACCTGGTCTGTCAGATTCTATTTTTACTCTTTCAGAAAATGAATTTGTTCTCTTTAGTCCTCTCGTTTCTCAACTTCTACGACATCGACTTCCAACTTCATCACTGTCTCTCACTCGCAGACAATGCTACCATTCCCTAATCCTCGCAGCTCGAGCCTTAGACAATATAATGCAACACCGCCTCCAGCCCCACCACCCTCATTTCCCCTTCCACAGTGCAAACCCCGCGGGCGTTTAGGATCCAACGCGGCTAGTACTGCTCATTCCACCATCTCTATCGCGTCCCTTTTGTCACGTCGTCCAACCCTTCACTCACGGCCTGGCACTCCAATCTCAGTAAAGAGTCGACCTTCAACGCCGAAGAGCCGACCATCGACCCCTGCGCGTCCTCGTACGTCTTCCGGTGCTCACTCCCCTTTGAGTTTCATGAAACGACGGGTATCTTCTAAGGAAGCAGAGGACGCATGGGTAAGCTTAGATGTAGAATGCGTAATTCGAGAACGGATTATACGCATCTGATGACGGTCAATCTACATATCCAAGGAAATTGAATGTACATTTACCGAGTTCACTCTGTTCTACTAGTACTCTACTCTACTTACATGTACTTATTGCAAATAGAACCTTAATAGTCATTTTGAGTAACCATCACTTTACCACCAATCGGTGGATGTAGGCTCGAAGTTCATTAATTTATGCGGGTTGATAGAGGTGTCACATGAAAGCCTTGCTGGAACGATGCGGAGTTTGGGACAATGAACTTCGCCTATCGGCAATGTCCTATCGATTGAATATCGATTGATGGATTTCGGATACAGTGCCTTGTTATGCCTCACCAACAACTCGAGTTCTGAGTGCCCCGCCACATTCACGCCTCTGTCTGTTCGCTTCTTGATTACCCCTTCTTGGCCAGCATGATCGCCGCGTTCACCTTAACCCGCCTGCCTGCGGATCCTCTCCTCTTCAAGGAACAACATGCCTTAAACAGTGAGGCTGAAGGGACCTTTGATATCCGCTGTCAAGCGAAAGGCGCCACGGCCCCCGACGGTTTGAATAGGTAACAAAACAACCTGTAGCATGGACATTGCGCTCGTGTCTGGAATCTTCGCATGTTGTGCAAGCCGTCTGGATCCAGCAACTTCGAAGCAAATTTTATATTGACTGTTCCTTAGGCCAGCGCAGCCTTGGGAGGAATTCGTCGACTTCTCCTGCTGCCAACGGACTAGCATCTCCAGTATACACATCGAAAGCCATCCACCGTCACGACTGGTACGAGTACGGACGTCGTGGGTTCATAATCATCAAATAATGATCATCCGTCACTTTTTTGCCTGCATCAATTTCTCTTCCTTCGCCTCGTTCACAGTTGACCTGAGTACCGTGAACTCATTATTCACAGTGGCGTCCAAACTAGAAGCGATACCATCTGGTCTAGATCTACATGCCTTCTGACTTGTCAGCGGAATAGTCGTCCTCAACGTCCTCAGCCACAAAGCGCTGGAGCCTGGAAGCTCAACGTCGTCGGAAATTTCCTCGAGACTGAAAATGACGGTTTCTATGTGTGACAGGGTATCCTAGTCAACCCATGACTAGTCCTTTTTGCTTCAATGCCATCCACTCCGCTTGTACTTGGTCTCGATATTCATGAAAATAAGTTGATTGTGGTTCCGTCGTGAGTGGGGATCAAAGTGAGCATCCATCAGAAATTCCTGTAACCGCATTTTGAACGCCTCCAGGCCAGAGAGACTTTGAAAATTACGGACGTCTTCGAAGACGAGCTGTTGATTGAAGCCGTTCTTGCGGGCCTCCCACTGTTTGCTTCGATATTGACCATTCCCCGAGTTATGGGGTTGTAAGGACCTCTTTCGAGATACGGAAAAGCGAGGCGTGCATTGGGCCCGCCCCGAAAACGTCAACGCCATGCGACCTTGTGTGATGTAAGGCAAATGTTCGATGCGAGACGCTGAAGCACTTCCATCTGATGTAGCAGTTTCGCGTCTTGAATCCGGCAAATCTTCCTCCTCGAATGCCATTGGCGGACCACCTCGGCCTACTGCCATCCTCCTCCAGGCCCTTTCCCATTCTGATTGAGTGTATTCGTCGGCTATTCTTCATTGACGACAAATGTGCCTTGAACTTGATACTTCTTCGTCAGAAATACAACGTGTGATTTGGGTATAGTGACCAAAGACACCATGACGGCGGGCTGTAGATTGAATGCATCATCGAAAATGATCATTGACCTTGGGCCATCAACGTCGGTAATGGACCGACGAAGTTCGTGGAGAAGGGGACTGTAGATCGGCAGTTCCACGGTATTTGGCGCAATAAGCTTCATCTCTGTAACCGTGATACCTCCTCAGCAGAGTTTTGCGTCCTTCCCGGACCTTCCCCTTGCTGCTGCCTCAATCTTTTTTAGCTGCCTATCAACGCCACAAGATGTCTTTGTGAAGAGGACCGTTCTACGCTTTGATTGCCAGCCCCTTCGGGTCCTCTTCATTTGTCCCCATCCGAAAAAAAAGGAGGGGAGAGGGGGTTCTCGGGAAGGATGAATCTGATGTATGGGCCACCACGAAGTTCGCAGCAGAGGAGATCGAATACGTTGCGAAGGACATGAACGGCGGTCTTCAGTCTACTTGTTTTTGCAATATGCTTTGAGACGGCCATTGGTTCTCACCGGCTATCAAGGTGCACATCCTATTGCCGATAGATTCCAGTTCGGCGGAGCAGTCGTATTGAACTTGGAATGTCGTCGTCATTGTCGATAGATTCTTTGTCCATCGAATCTATACTTAATAGGAAGACATAAGTAAGCTCAATCACGGATACAAGGAAGGGGAGAAACTTACTTGACTCTGTGTTTTCAAGATGCACGCGACCACTCCTCGGAGACCCTGTCAGATAGGCGATGCCATTTGCTCCCCATTTGAGCCAATGAGAGGTGCGCGCGCCGTTCGCGCCGTGACCAGTGTTACTCCAATGTCGTGACTCGAGCGCAGGTATTTAGCTATCTGGTCCTCAGTATAGATCCTGGCTGTTATTCTGCAACATACTCGGTCGTTCCTCATGGTTACGCTGGTTGAACCATCTGCCCCGAGCAAACAACGGGTGCCCGTCGCCACGTATGCTTACGAGTTTGTCCGACTTCGCCGAGCTCCACGTAGACGACCACAGCTGGTCGCTTATTCACCGTCTATGTATGTTACTGTGCCCTACAAAGACAATCAACGATCAGGTATCCATGAATACCAATGACAGACCTCAGACTCGCCTAGTATCTTTCTCTACGCCGGTTATCCACATCGAAGTTGCTCTCCACAGGCGATGCAATCGCTGGTACATTGTTTATCCCCGTGCATACGGCATGGCGGATGGCTGGAAGCTCTTCGCTACTCTGAACCAGCCTCAACCATCCGATTCGAGCACAACACCCCCAAAACAAAGCTTGCACCACCGATTCTGGCTCCGCGAATGCCCTAGCGTCGCATTGACGGATTTGTTGGCTGCCACACCGCCAATTTTGAAGGCTACGGGGACAACGAGAAGAGTGAAAGTAGAGGATAAGGAAATAGAAGAGTCGCAGGTCGAAGTTTTGCTCAACGACGAGCAGCTCTGTCAGAGATGTGCATATTGTGGATGCTGGGAGTATTCGTATCCGGGAGAAACGAGACACGAAAAGGTCACACAAAGAGGAGAAGACGGGATCTACTGGTGCGGGGTGAGGGTTTTCTGAGAACTGGGTGTGACGGGTATTGACAATCTGGCCATCTCTGAGCACTGCTACAGGGCGGCAGGTTTTCTCAACTCGAATTCTGCTTGGTGGAAGAACCCGTCAAAAGTTACCGACTATCCTTATTTTCAGTATAAGATGGGAAGAAGGTCGTAGTAGATACCTGGCACCTCTCCTACTACCCTTCCGTCATCTTGTTCAAATCTTTGGATAAGTTATGACTTGTGTTTAGGATCCTTTGATAGGATATTATGGCAGCAACGAATATGCATATTTTGTAGTATTCGATACAAGAACGGCAGCAACGCGCAATGAAGGTACTGTATTCGAAGCAAAGGGTCAGTACAAGAAATATTCAAACAAAAGCTACACTTACGCTCGCCTGACAATGACCAGCTGCACTACGGCGCTATCCACGCTCCAGATTGTTGCGTATTGTCGTCGACGTTGATGGAAGAAAACGGGTCCGGATGGCGGGAAGCCGGATGTGGACAGATTTGTCAGCCAACCAACCTCGGACCGCTAGTCCGCTAGTCCGCTGACCAATACTTCCATTCCTTACCATCACCCACTGCAACAACGCTTGGTCGAATTTTGCCATTACATGGTATCGTGCTGCCTACATTACTAGATGCTTACCCTACAAATATCCCCCCGCCTTGATTTGCCAGAGTACTCGCAGCATGGGCTCATCGCGCAGCAGGCAAGCTCAACATTTGTCATGTCTGCGACCGTATCTTTTCCTGATCGTTGCGACTTCGAAACATTTCTTGACAATTATACCAACGCCCTTTCTGCGGATGCCAGGCCTGGGATGCAGCTGATGCAAGATGAATCTTACGATGCCCTGGTCTCGCGACTTCTCAACAAAACCGCCCGTGGAAATCTCTACTCTCGAGCATCTCTCGCGGACAAGTTCTTCTCCCTAACGGTAGATGATCCTCCCCGGCTAACCTACAAAGATCAAATTGTTATTAGGCGGAGCCAAATTTTCTCCATCTTGCAGGAACATCATTGCCCAAGCTCGTCTCGCCGAATGTATGCATCTCTTCGGAAAACCTACTGCTTTATTCCTCGACAAGTTGTCAACGAATACGTCAAATACTGCTCTTTGGGACGCACCGAGTTTTCTGGACGCAGATTACCGCGTTTTACCTCGTTCCTGTGCGACAAAGATATCGCATCACATTCTACCTGTCCGCATCCATCACCACCGCCTCAAGTTGCTGCACCGGTTTCAACAGCCGTGCAATCTGAAGTCGTTTATCGTTCTACAGCACCTACTCCCTCTCCCACTCGCCTATCGCAAGGCTTTGATTTGCCGACTCCTGACATCACCCTGCGTTTGCCATCCGCTACCTTTTCCTCTATTGTGCGCTCCAGGCGACAGTACTTGACGCCTAGTCCTTCTCGCCAAAACAAGCCTTCTTCTATCACGGAGCCACGAATTGAATGCTCTCGCTCCGACTATTCGTATGGCATCGTACGAGGATCGGAGCTGTTCATACACGAGTCTCTCTCGGATCGCAAACTCCAAGATGATGCCCTGCCTATTCACCCATCAGCCGTCCCTTGTGGCACTATGTCCTCTTCTTCCTCTCTCTCCCCGGCGCCCAAGACACCGCAACCCGAATTCTTTACCAACGATCTTCCTTCTCCGGCGTTCTCTGATTTATCATTCATCTTTGCATCGCCAAGGTCTCCGCTGGCATCCAAAACCCTTCCTGTGCCATATTCCAACGAGCACGATGACGATGATTCCAACAGCGACCCAGAACTGGAAGCGTCACTTGATGTGTATGGTGTTTGCGAGGTTTTCGCTATCTCACCACGGGCGCGGTAGAGTGGTAGGTCTATGCAATCCTTCGTTTAAGCCCTTCATGACCCTCTCCCGTTAGGTTTTCCCTATATCCTAGTTTGCGTACCAACAATTTTGGCTCTAAGTATCAGTATCATTGGATTTGTCATCTCGAAATGTACACTCCTTTTGTCTGTGTGTGACCTTTAATGTAAAGAGACCGCGGAGAACGATGAGTGTTTCAATCCATAGAGTCAACGTGGGTAAGTGATGATGAGAAGTGCATCGAGTCCGTCTGACCTCAGCTGTTTTATCCTCATCAAAATTTCGAGGATCTAGTTCGATGTAGGAAACCAGGAGATATCAGACGATGATGTCTTACGTAGCAACTCACAACATTCTCAACTGCGGACCGTAGACAGGAAATTTTTACTCAATTCAAAAGTAGACAAATCAGCGTATATATATCGAAGGGCCTCGTAATTCTAGTTATCAGACTTCTGAAAGATGCGGGGAACTATACTGTTACAAGTAGTATTGCGAGCTCAGTACCATTGTCTCTGCTCGTAGTATTCTTTAAGGTTCTTCTATCAGAGACCGCAGTCCCGCTAAAGCTGGTACATATTGGTTTTCCCTCACACGGTGCAGATTTACTGGAAGGAAGGAAGTCAGTTTTATGGGCCTCTGATGACGAACGACTTTTTTCGATTTGATGTATTATCAACATGCGACAAACTTAGCCACCGCGACGAGGGGAGTAGATGAAACCTGGAAAATATGAGGTTCATTGTTTGCAGCTTTCGGTGAAGAAATCATGTTTTGCGAGTCGATGGTGCTCCTCAAAATGAGCGCTCGTACTCGCGGCGGTCCTTCGTACGACTACAGACTAGACACTACAAAATTGATGGTCAATTGTCGCTAGTTTTGACTCAACAGCTATTTAAGTTTTGGGGGAGTCCTTAATACTCATTCTATGCGCCGCATGCCTGGACCTCCACGGAGTCAACTGGCCGATGACAGCTGCAACGAGAATTATCCACGTTCACAAAGAGCTCTGAGGTCAACAGAGACAGCACCGCAACTCTGGGCAAAAAAAAGGTGGGATCTTTCTCCCTGATGCACGGTGACCGTCTTAACAGAGAAGATCGCGTTTCTCTGTGTGTACGAGTCGAGTGTGATTGCCTGCAGATTTTCATGAAGGCACATGCAGATCCGAATTTGTACATGTACAAAGCCCGGCCAGGCTGATCATAACCCCACTGGGGCGTGGGACTTTTGGTACACAATATTCTAAAATAGGAACGCCCTCTTCGGAACTCTTCGGACACGCTCACTTTTGAGCTCGTTGTGCCTGTTCTCATTGAACACTTGTACCGTGCATGCCTGTTGTTCCAACTCCTGTTCCCTCTAATCCTCCGTCCTTCCTGAGATAGTCTTTGCCCCGCTGAGTCACGATATCCTTGATGTCCGGATCTTAGCTCGACGGCGAACTTGAAAAAAAAAGGTACGATTCATCAAGACCATGTTCCGAACTCGCAGAATCTGCCAGCGCGCGAAGAACTCGTATCTCTTCACTTCTTCTTCGGGGCCAATATCAGCATATTTTGGTCATTATGACTCAATGATCTAGTGCTGGATTTGAGTGACTCTGATCTCGATACCTATTTTCAGTCAAGTCGCGTCGTTACGGTCCCTGTATCCTCGTGTCATGTTTGGAGCAGTATAAAGCACTAGGTCGATTGTTGGGACTCAGTGGGATACCTATACTCTGCCTAGCCTAGTACGCACGGAATAAGGCCTACGCGTCCAGGTCATCTCTCAAGGGCTACGATGAGCGTCCAAGAACGCGAAGGTGGTGCGTCAATAGTTCGATTTGGCCCATGATCCCGTCTTGACAAGATGGTCATAGACTCCAATCCGAAAGCCCATATCGTTGCTTTCGATACGTTGCAGGTGTTGGGTCTGGTCCTTCTGCTGGCCTTACTTGCCCCAGCCATATTTTCGCCGAATGTCAAAAGAACAGCGACCTGGTTCGGAATGACTGTCTCTGTAATCATCTATTGCGTTTCTTACTCGATCTTAATGTTCGTCGGGGGGCAGGATGGCCCAGAGCCGTCCGCAGGAGTGTGTCTCTTCCAGGCTTGTCTGGTCCATTCAGCTCCGATTTTGTAAGTATCCATGTACTTTTGCCTAGTGCATCGCATACTCAATGGTGTTTCCTGAAGTTGTGCTTCTTGTGCGCTTGGTTTTGTTACGGACGTTAGTGGATCATATAGCCACTGCTACCCTGCTAACGAGGGTCCTAGTTGTTGGTGTCTTTCTTCTGTACTTTCTTGGGGAAACCCCCACCTCGAGTTACTCCAATTATTGTAAGATTTGCGTTCGAGTTTAGATTACTCTGTACTTAGATCTACCCAGCTTCTTGCATCATCGTCTCTCCTATTTCTGATCGGTGTTTTGGAAGCTCTTGCGGTATGCATATTTTTCAATCTTCATTGACCATACGACTGAGTTATTTATCCACAGATGGGCCTTGAAAACCCCAAAGATGTTCGACGCAATGAAGCACACTTATACTGCCATATAACTACGCCGACAATGTGAGTGCTAGTAACCTATACTATTTGCGAGCTCCTACATAACTATTACGGACCTAGTACTCTTGTATTTTGTATCCTTGGAGTCATCATATCGTTCGCAACGATAATCGCTGAAGGTACAAAATGCTCTAGTATTCGAAGTTACTCAAGTTCATGTCCGCTGACTTTGAAATGTAGTTGCCATGGTAGTCATTATTCGGAAGACCATAGATAAACTTAGGCGTCAGTCCAGTTCGCCAAACATCGAGCTTCCGACACGTCTTCTTGTCCGCTTGTTTTCGTTCTCCGTATGTATATGCTTTGCACTATGGTGAGTATCTGCGAATAGTCGTTCTTCCAACAGAAGTAACATCTGTAGAAAAGTATCAACGTTTACTCCATTGTCGTCCCATCCAAGGGCAGCGCCCTGTCTGCTTGGTATTTTCTTCTGAATGCAGGTGCGTGATTTAGAATGGCCATATGTCCTAGAATACGACTTTCAAATCAGTGCCAATCGGTGGGGTTGTGACTTTTGCCACCCAGAAAGTACGTCGTGTCTCGTTTTCGTGCTCTGCCCAATTTTATCAACATTTATGATGACAGGACATCCTGTGCTTTTACTTTCAGAGGAGAATCATGATACCGGGCTGCAGCGGTGAAAGATGTCAGGTAGGTACGTAAATGTTGGCAGAAACACGGTTCTCCGAAGGATGGGATAGAGTCCACCTTCAGCCTTCAGCCCATGAGTGGTCGCAGCTAGATATGTGATGCCCTACACTACCCAGGTACATACTACACGATACTCGATAGCAGTTGCATAGGTGAAGATTTGGCAGATGATCCGATCCAATCACTTGTTAGCCCACACAATATCAATGCTAGTCATCTCTGTCTAACGAATTACGAGACGCATGAACCTGTGTGCTATTCCTGCTTTATATAACTCGTGGTAGTCAAAACATTTCAAGTCCCTTCTCGACATTCAACAAGCGTGATCAAAGCGTCATGGCATGGTGATGCTTAGGAGATCAGATCTGCAGGAGGAAATATGATGGCCATTCCATACACGGAACAGGTCAAGGGGAATGGTATTGAATTCTTTTACTACTAAGTACTACATTCTTTTCGATATGGCTGTTAGACAAAAGTGGCGGCAGCTGTAGACTCCGCTCATCCAGCTATGTCGGCAGGGTCGGCACTTGACTATCGGAGTTTGTGGTCCCAGTTGCCACAAGAGATCTTCTTCGGCAACGCTTTAACTTCAATCCACTGCACGGGAGACTTTTTCCCTTATGGCGATTCATTTTCGAGGATCCACAAGTCTCGAATTCCGAGTCTCTTCCGGAGTTTAGACTTTTCATTGTATCGATATCCTACTTCTGCGACCGAGGGAAATGAAAATGTACCGACCAGAAAGAAGCTGTGAGTGTTCTATTATCTAAAGAACCAGTTCGGTAGGGTACCTGACAGAAGGTCGACCTGCCTCTCTAATATTTCCTTTTTGGTTTTGACAAAGGACTCATGGATTCTTCGTAGCAGGCATCCTGGCGATGATCATTCCGCTGATTTCTTTTGGTACTGGCACAAAGGAGAAGCCATGAATAAAGAGCCACTGGCAACCGTCGCTGAGCGCAGATCTCCTTGAGAAAGCTTCTTCTAGACTATATAAGATACGAGCCATCGATAGAGTCCCCCATCGTTTCCAACCACCATGAAGCGCGGTTTCTTACTTACTGCGAAGGCAAAGCGCGAACCAGCCAGCTCGACCAATGCCTCCGAATCGGCAACGAAGAAGACGACAAATTGCCCCAATCCACCTAAGTTTGTTCAAGGCACGTCTCTCTTGCGCCCGCTCGTTTTATATTATTTACTGAGCATTATATAGTTTCTGCAGATGAAATGCTAGACCATATGTCTTCAAGCATAGGAATGTCAAAGGGTACTGTTTCTTTGCGCTGTCTCTTGATGTCAAGGAGGTTAATGAATTATCGACAGATGAACTCAATAAGGAGACCGAAAAGCTGGCGAGTGCATGGGGATTGACTGACAACGATCTCAAAGGTATATGTTGGTGTGCGTTGTACAGTATGCTGTCCTTACACACCTTACCTAGCCATGGATGCGGTACCCGATGAGAATGATCCTGGTTCATTCAAAAACGAGGCGCCTCATGCGGACGACGAGACCTGGTGCAACGTACAGGTCCCCTTCCCTGGCGGGTGGTCCCAATGCTTGCTATCCGGCTATCTGAAGCGACGGCTTGAGCGCATCTCTGATTTTCCTCGACCTCTGAAAGAGACGAAGGATAAAGCCTACCTCATCTCTTCTGCACCAGGCAAAGGACTCGGCATGTTCGCAGCGCGCAAAATCAAGATGGGTGACCTCATCGCTGACGAGAGGCCTTTGATGGTTGTGCCTCTTGCTCCTGTGGGACTAGCAGTGGCTCCTATACTAGAAGGCATGACGAAGGAGGAGGTTAATCAAGCTATTCTGGATCACTCCGAGGGGATTATGCGACCGATTTTTGAGCGTATGCATGAGGGGAATCAGAAGGAATTTATGGAGCTTCATAATAGCCATCTCCATGACGGAAGTGGACCAACCTTGGGCGTGATTCGGACGAATGGCTACGGCCTCGGTGATGAACTGAAAGACGAAACTAGTAGGTCGTCAAATCTGCCGTTATTGACAGTTACTAATGCATGTTACGAATGGTAGAAAATGTGGAATTAGTATCCAAGTCGAGCACGGATGAAAGTAAGTCGTCCTTAACTCTTCCACATATACGGCTAACATTGGGTTATGAAGAACTGAAGAACACGATTGGCAAGTATACCAGCGTCTACAACACTCTATCCAGGGTAAATCACAGGTCAGACAGCGTCAATTCTTTACACAGTTTCCTGGCTCTGACGATCATTCTAATGCAGTTGTTCCCCGAACGCCCTTCGCAAGTTCTACATGTCCTCATTCTCCATGCAGCTTCGCGCAGCTCGGGACATCGAGGAGGGCGAAGAAATTTTCACGGCTTACACGGACATTCTCCTGCCAGCTGCTGAACGTGCGAAGGACCTTGCACCCTATGGCATTCAATGCACCTGTCGGGCCTGCCTCGACTGCACTAAAAGTGATCCCATTCGCGTCGCTGTGAGCAACCGGAAGGCCGTGACGGTCCCGATGGTGCGAGAGCAGGGGGTGCGACCCGATGCTTGGATCGATCCTGCGGTCAAGACTCTAGCGAGGATAGAGAAGGAGGAGCTTCAAGGATCACCGGCGTACCACAAGACGTTGTATCAGCTATACAACGCATATGTGTGCCAGAACGACGAGAAGAAGGCGCTGATGTACGGCGAGAAGTTATGGGTTGCTGATTTGGCGGCCGGGGAAAAGCAGTACGAAACGTTTAGGAATGCAGAGCTGATGAAGAAGTCGCCGCAATGGATGATGGCGAAGATGACGAATGGGATACCTTTGTTGCGGATGTTTTTATGAAGATCCCTGGAGCGCGGCGCTAAAAACGTGTAAATCTAATGTTTCTTGATTCACTGTCGGTTGCGAACGAGTGAGTCAGCTAGGCTGATTTCTGGTTCCTGCGCGGAGTGTTTGTACGAATATTATCGCGAGTGACGCGACGGCATGGGCGGGCCGGCGTTACCTTGAACTTCGACGCTCCAAGTCCACCAAAGGATCTCCAGTTTTCCCCCGCGTTCCCTCCTCTAATCATGATTTGTTTATTTGTAGACTTTGCCGTGCCCTATCGATATCCTATTCCCGAGATCGATGGAAATTATTTCTTGCTTGAGTGATTGACTTTCGAAGACCTCCTGGTAGAGTCCATCCGGATTGGCAGATTGTCAAGAGTCGGTTTGCCTCTACAGTCCTCTTCTTTGTGCGTTTATATTCTTCTTCAGATGCCTTGCAATCGCCGATTTTATTTCTTTACACGAAGCAATCCGTGAACAACGGTAATGATAACCGTTGCCGAGCGCAGATCTCTTTGGACAGGCTGGCTTCTTTTGGACTAGTATATAAGAACAAGTCATCGATGAAGCTCCTTCGATCCCAACCACCATGAAGCGCGGTTTCCTCACTACTGCAAAAGCCAAGCGCCAGTTTTCTGCCTCGAATCCCGAGAATACTGAGAAACCGACGACAAAGAAATCGACAAGTTTGCCAGCTGGCTCGTTGGATGACTTGAAAGACCTGAAAATCGTCGAAGGCATGTCGTACATGTCGTTATATGTGTAACGTATCACTGAATGTTCTACAGGTACTCATGAAAAGTTTCTGGACCGTACGGTGGAAGGTAAAGGCATTACAAAAGGTATTTCTCTGATGTCGTCCCTCAATGTTGGTGAGGCTGATGAGTCGTTTAGAGAGCTGCTGAAGAAGAAAGCTGCTCAGGTGATGGACACGATTGGATACACTGACGAAGACTTCGAAAAAGGTAAATGCCTGTGTGATGCCTGTGATACCGGCCTTAACCGACTCTACATTAGCTTCTGCCTCAGCGCCCGACGAGGATGATTGTACCTTTGTAAATACGCCTCATGAGCACGACGACCTTTCGCACCACGTGCAGGTCCCTTTCCCCGGCGGGTGGACCCAATGCTTGATATCTGGATATCTTAACCGACGACTCAAGCACATCTCCGGGTTTCCGCGACCTATAAAGGAGACGGGAGACAAGGTCTATCGTATCTCTTCGTCCCCGGGTCATGGGTTAGGTATGTTCGCGACGCAAAAAATCAAGATGGGTGACCTCATCGTCGATGAGCGGCCTTTGATGGTTGTATCTCTGTCACCCAACGGTGTACCAGTGATCCGTATGAAAGAAGGCCTCACGCCGGAGGAAAAATACCAGTATCTTCTGTATCAATCCGAGGGTGTCGTGCATTCTGTCTTTGTGCGAATGTCCGAGGAGAGTAGGAAGGTGTTTAAGGGTCTCCATAATAGCCATTTACACGATGGGACGGGTCCAATATTGGGTGTAGTTCGCACGAATGGATATGGCCTTGAGGATGACCTCAAGGACGAGACTGGTAGGTTGCCACCCCTGTTGGAGATTCGGATCACTGTTCCTGACGCATCCTACTCAACGATAGAAGAGACAAAGAAGCTATTAGCGTCGACCCCGGATGACCGTACGTTTGTCTGCGACCCTTCTGTACCTAGCTAACCGTGACGAGTAGTGAAGTGCAAAGTTGGCCGTTATACCAGCGTCTTCAAAGACCTTTCGAGGATCAACCACAGGTTAGAAATTCTTCCTTAGCTCGACTGTCCTAGCACTAACACCGTCATGACAATCTAGCTGTTCGCCAAACACCCATCGCAAGTTCTACATGTCCTCCTCTATGCAGCTTCGCGCAGCTCGAGACATCGAAGAAGGCGAGGAGATTTTTACTAATTACACTGGTTTTCTGCGGCCAGCTGCGGAGCGCGCGGAAGACCTCGGGATCTATGGCATCAAGTGCACCTGCCGCGCCTGTCTCGACCCCGCCAAGAGCGACCCTGTCCGCGCTGCCGTCCTGAACCGCCCTTGCGTGACTGTTCCGAAAATGCGAGAAGCGGGAGCGCGCCCGGATGCCTGGATCGATCCTGCGGTGCAGACTCTGACGAGGATCCAAGAGGAAGGGTTGGAGGGATCGGAAGAGTATTACAAAACGCTGCACCAGCTGTACAACGCGTATGTGTACCAGAACGACGAGAAGAAGGCGCTGATGTACGGGGAGAAGCTGTGGATGGCTAATCTGGCTGCGGGGGAGAAACGCTACGATACGTTCAGGAAGGTAGAGCTTATGAAGAAGTCGCCTCAGTGGATGATGGCGAAAATGGTGGGAGGGTTATCGGTGGTACGGTCGTTCAGCTGAGGCACGTCGCAACACATAGGCATCGATCGTTCTTTGGATAGCTGCGGAGGTCACGGTGGCGACCTTTCTGGCCTTTGCATTGTACTCGCTAGCTTCCATTATGAGAGCAAGGTCGAATGGATGTTCTCCTTTGACGCTGGCCAACAATGAAAGCATTATCCAGGTCAAAGTATCGTCAATTCCTTGAAGAATTTAATGGGCTTAGGCACCACCCGGTACTAGAGAGGACCAGCGACTTAGGCACCGCATGATATATGATTCATCCTTTATAGCAACTTTATAGCTTGGGAGCTATCGATACCGATCGTTCCCAGTAGTCTTTGAATGAAGCTATACAGAGACAACCCTATAATTCTTGATGCCGAAACCGTTGGGCCCTGCTCATAAAGGAAAGGTCGACAGCTAAAGTTGGTTATAGTGCTGGCCTCGTTCTTTGGGACCTTCGTGAACGGAGCGATGTTTGCGGTAGGTACTCACGAGCTACGGTCGCGAAGGCCTGCATCGTTGTAGTCATTCTTCGCAGTACGTACACGATCGAACGAGAAGAAATGGAGACATTTTTCACGGTTACTTAATTCTGTGTAGAGCCGTTAAAAAGACACCAAGTTAAATACCCGGAAAATATCAACGAAGTACTTAGCGAAGGAATTAACGACAACAATATCATCAGATCTGCAGGCAGCAGGATGATTGCAATGATGTCGAGTTCAGAGGCCCGACCTTGCAAGTTCAACCAAGTGACGACTTCACCAAAATAACTTGATCTCCACAACAAATTTACAGCTACAATGAATTTCAGATAGACTTTGTCTGCAGGACCTATTCCATAGGCTGTTCCTCACCCCCCTGCCCACTTCCATACCCCCCAACAAAATACCCTTCCAGCCCCTCAACTCCACTCCCCCCTCTCCTCCCCGGCGGCTGCGGCCACTCCTCCAACACCCTCTGCTCCCCCGTCAACGTAAAGTTAACCATCGCCAGCGGGGGTGTATCAATCACCACCGCATAATCTCCCGGATACAATACTCTGTTTCCCTGCTCATCATACCGTGCCAGAGACCCAAGCGTCAGGTTCAACCGAGCGGTATCCGCCGCGCCGCCAGCTAGATCGAACAGACGCTGGTACGCGACGAGGGATTTCTTAGGGTATGGTGTCGGGCCAAAAGAGCCGGTTAGGAAGGCGAGGGTTACGTAGTCGGAAGCTGTAGTGCCTGTATTGCTAACTGTGACGGAGAAGGGTGAGGAGAGGAAGGAGCAGCGGTCGAGGTATTTCTCCGTGCAGTTGGATGTCAGGGCCGCGATGTCGTAGCTCTGCATCACAGGGGAGGTAATCGAGGCGCTGAAGTTGGTGTAGTGGAGTCCGGTGCCGAAATCGTAGGTCGGGGTGCCGGTGTACCACTTGTATGTTCTTCCTGGACTATGCGGCCCCGGCCGGAGAGACATGTCGGTCATTGGGACCTCGTTGATGTAGGAGGCGGGGTATTGTGTGATTGGGAGCCGGCCTGCTGGTGCTGCTTTGCCGGTGATGATGTCTATGAGCGCGACACCACCGTCCTGGCCGGGGAAGCCTCCCCATATAAGTGCTGAGATGTTTGGGTTGTTTTTTATCGGCGACGAGTCGATTTGACCACCGCCCATCTGCAGTACAATCATTGGTTTGCCGTAACTCGCTAGCTGTCCGATTATGTCGAGCTGGGCGCCTGTCCAGGAGATGGAGACACGATCCTTGCTCTCTGACTCTACAGAGTCATCGATGCCGTCTGCGAAGATTATGATGTCGGACTGGCTGGCGGCGGTCCAGACGGGAAGCAAGTTGCCGGTTGTTGGGTCTCCTTGACCGGTAACGCCCTGGGCGTAATTGACGGTTACGCCGAGCTGCTGAGCGGCGTACAGAGGGCTATGAAGGTATGGAGCTTGGCCAAAGTAGTTTCCCTGCATCTGCTGGGTTGCGTTGGCCCAGCTCCCGATGAGCGCGATGGAGGAGTTATTTTGGAGAGACAGCGGAAGCAGGCCGTCGTTCTTGAGTAAAACAATGCCTTCAACTGCCGCTTTGTAGGCCAGTTTTTGTGCCTCAGGCGTTGAAACGTCGTTGAAGCTTAGCTGCCGATATGGCTGCTCCTCTGGAGGATCGAAATAACCAAGACGAACAAGTGCGGAGTACCGTCGTATCAATGATTGATCAAGCGTTGACTCGTTGAACAGACCTTGCTCGAATGCCGCTGGGAGGTGATTCTGGTAATAAGTACCGCAGTCCAGATCTGTACCGGCTATTAATGCGGCTGCCACGGCTTCTTCTCTCGTAGCGGTATACTCATGTGGTAGGTAGATGTTTTGCACAGCGTCGCAATCGCTGGTCACGTATTGCTCCTCGTTGGTCCAGCCCCAATGCTCCCGAAGAATTGTTTGGAGCAAGTATGGATCTGCGCAAGTTGGCACACCGTTCACGGCATCTGAGGATATCAGCGCGAGACAGTGGTATAACAAAAGGTTCACTGACTGTATGAGCACATGAAGGAACCGACATTGGAGTCTCGGGCGCAGCTCTGGAAAGGCGGCATATAGTATTCGGCCAGATCTTGGGATGAGATCTGAGCGTCGAATTGGTATCTGAAGTTCCCATTCCAATTCTCGATGTCGTAGCCTGCATTACGGTCAGTCTGACACTTTGAAAGGTGAAAAATATAGCTGACCTGCGAAATGTTTGCAGGTGGCCACAATACGTTTGTACGTGGGATCGTAGCCTCCTTGCAAGCCGTCTATCAAAGCATGCACGTACGAAGAAAGATGATAAGGGTCTTCGCCCGGTGTTTCTACTTCTTCATCAGACATTCACAGATCCACAAGCTAGAACAATATCAAGACTCACCCTGTCCCCGTCCCCATCGTGGGTCCTTGAAAGGATTGATATTCGGCGTCCAAAAATCCAATCCAGCCCTACCAGCATTGTTAAACACCCTAGCTTCTGTACTGACAACAGTACCAACATCTCTGATCAGCTGATCATTGAATGTTGCGCCCATGGTGATGGGTTGCGGAAACGAAGTAGCATAACTGTAGTCCCCGGAGCTAGTGAACTGCACTCCTGGAGAATTGGCAACACCGTGCAAGGCCTCGCTCCACCATTGGTATGGCGGGAGACCAATACGGGTGACGCCGGGGCTGCTGTTGCCGGTGTTGTTGAGTTTTTCTGCGATGGTGAAGAGTGATATTAACGCGGTTGCTCTGTCGAGGGGTGCTGATAGCGTGTTAGAGCAGTGGCTAAGGATGGTGAGGTTCTGCAATACTCACATGCTGATGTATTGCAAACATTATTATTCTTCAATACTCCATTGATGCAGTCGGGAAATGCGGCTCTTGCTGTCGTCACTAGGAGCAGGGTTGCCGCCGTAAAAGTGATAGACATCTTGGTTGCTATAGCATTCACAGCCAGGGTTAGCCGCTAGACTCGAACCAGTCTGACGAAGCCGTGTAGTTCCTATGGAGGGGATGAAGGACGGAATAACGGCCAGGTAGACTGGAGGCACTTTGCCGTGATCGATTTGGCCTAGCGGCAGAACAATCGTTTACACGGACAGACAAAGCGGCCGCAGGAGCTTGAATATATTATGGAGAAGACGACATGAGAAACCGAAGCATACGGCTACCCAATGAGGTTGGGAGAACAAATCAGGTTGGGGAAATAGTTGGAGCGAAGATGACAGCTGAGGACGTACCAACTTCTGATACAATGGAGCTAGTGAGCGACTCCCGGCATGTACTGAATGGTCTCGACAGCCGTTTTATAAAGTGGGAAAATGAAGGATACCTTCTGATCAACAACAGCTTAGTTACTGAAGTCGAAAAATATAGTATCAACTTGACAATACTACATCTGCTGGCCTCGCAAGTCCAAATATCAGCTCCAATAGCGGTCCCCCCGGCCATCGTCCCAGTAACGTTGGTATGCTGAGTCTGTTTTGACGTCAAGAATAGCGCTCAGTCAGTCAAGAAACTTTCAGGTATCAATTCGAGTACGTACTACGATGTTTCGAGTCCTGTGTATACAGGATTCGGTTCTATGCTAACCTGAGCTTCTTGGTGGCGGTGCATGATTGCGATAGTCCGATAATTTGCCGTGCCGTGCATGCCGTGCTCCATCCACGTGGTTGTCACACGTCACACTTGTTACCCGTTCTTTTTCGAGCATCGATTGCTCTCCCTCTGCTGTCTCGTAAACTTGCCTGCACAACTCACGCGTGTCCAAGGATCTCCAGACCACAAGGAACGAATGGAGAAGGTGCTGTCACATCCCTGGAATAATCAAGTCGCTGAAAAGGGGAATGGAGGGTCCTTGATTTTCTTGGGAGACACAGATAAGTAGTTGGAGAGGAAACGTCGCCACTAACGTGTTCTTAGCTGGGAAGTATGCTTTGAGCATGTTGTCGCAATGTCTACTGAACATCTTTGGCACGGATTCCATGTGCGTGCTTTCCGCTCGTTCTTTTTTCTCTGGTTACTGACTGCGTAGTACGCAGCGAGCAAGTCGACCTCATTTGTCATTTTCTCTCATCTAATGAAAAATGTGTACATGATCCATCATCGCAGGTTCGAAACTCTTCAAGTACATAAGATACTCCTTAGGATGCGTTGTCGGTAGGTCTTCCGCAATTCCCTTAGAACTTACCTGTAGCGTCAGTGTGGACCTTTTCCTCGACTTTGGTGCTAATGCTCGAGCTTTCGTTTCCTCCTCTGTACTGCTAGGTCTTTTTTCCGATGTTTGTACTCAATTAGCTATCGGTCTATAGCATCCCGGAGGTGGAGGAATCCCCATCGTTACAGTCCAGCATAGATACATCGAACGACATTCCAGCTATAGTCATCCTTCTTTCTAGTTCTCGAATATAGTCCTTTTTTCACTTTCTATTTGTGTTCTGCTTTCTCTGGCTGCCAGCGTAATAACCTAGGTAACCGATCTGGGGAGTGACATAGGAGATTCACTCAATCAGTTATATATCTGGCTCTTATATCTCCAGCAATTGTATACGTTACCCACTGTTGCTTGGTTAGGTCTTTTTTACATTCAATATAAAGAACTTTGTTCCACGCCCACGCAGGGCAGCCCCCCCATTGAGTCAGGACTCGGATATGCCACGCCCTGCGATGGCCCACCGCTTCATTGCGCCCTCTTTACCATCGCTTTCCTCCAATCCAATGTTTAATTTTTTTGTCAGACCTTGTATGATGACACTATAAAGAGGAAACGCATCGTTCTATTTTCCGAGTGAGCGTATACATTCGAGACTGACCGAGAACTCAGAACCTGGAGAGATATCGTTAAGTAGCCGACTCGGTGACCACGTGTCCGTCGGCAACCTGGTCGACACTGCGGGCCTGAGTGTTACGTCCAATGTTCATCTCGAACCTCAATGTACTCAGTCATTGTTACTGGCTATAGCCTCTAAGAAGCAGGCTATACACCACAATGACCATACGAAGTATACAAAATAAAGGTAAGCCGCCTGCTCGTCATCATTAGTGTCGAGTCATTTTTGCATTCTAGTGACCTTTACGTATGGGCTTATAGCCGTCGCTACAATTATTCGGGATGTCCAGGAATTCATATGGTCGATTGCCATGAGAATACATTTGTGTAATCATTTTGGCAATTCTGGACTCGATGAAAAGGCTTCGGATGCCGCAAGACCTAATTCCCCCGAAACTTTGTCTTTCTAGTAACAACCACCATGTCGTCGAACTTTGGCACCTTTTCACCCAGCAGAAAGGAAAGTTTCCCTCCCCAGACCATTAACGAGATTCTCTCCTTCGTCCACGATTCAAACACCCTTAAAAGCTGCACGCTGGTTTGCCGAGATTGGGAGTCCACCGCACAGCTATACCTCTTTTCCGTGGTACACGTAGGTGGTTACCCGCCTCGTCGCCACAATCCATACAATATACCCCATCCGCTCATTCCCCTCCACGAACTTCATATATTTAGACGCCAGAGCTTTATCAGGGAACTCCGCGTACTGCAAGCTCCCAACAATGCCTTCCTCCAGCACCTCCAGTTCGTCCTCGACAACGGAGATTTCAGGAGGCTCAAGGCGGTGGCGCTAGATCAGACCAGTCTTCCTATGACCGGTAGGACTATGGCCCAAATCCCGAGGTTAATCCTGTCGAATGTCAGTTTTGCCGGGCCTAATGGGCTACTGGCGCTCGACTTTTCACGTTTCGGGTCCTTGGAGGATCTGCGGTTTGAAGGAATAACATTTCTCTCGCCGCCTCCGACTCCTCAGGGACCACCAGCGAACATGCCTATTCCACGGCAGCTGAAAACGTTGGTGATTCGGTCGTGCACCAATGATGTTTACGCAAAGCTTATTGACACTCTCCTGCTTAAACGGTCCCCTGTGGACATCAAGCACTTGAGCCGGTTCGATAATCACGATAACCAACTCATATATGTCGGGGGCCCGCCGGGCTCGAATTTCAGGGTTCCGTGTCCAAACACCCTGAGTAAGGCGTCGGGGGCTGTTGGTCGCCTGTTGGAGGCAAACAATGATTTACAGCACATCGGTCTGCATGCTGTTCACGGTCAAACTGGTACGTACGCTCGCAGCACTCCAAGTTGTTCTCGTCTAATGGTTAGTTCTAGAACTTCTCACGCCTACTTTGTTTCGTGGGCTGCGGTCTCTTGTATTGCCCATGGAAATCCCCAACTTGAAGGAGTCTCTCCAAAAGCTCTGTAACCTTCTCGAGTCGAGATCCCCCGAGTCAGGGCCCTTGACCTTGATTTTCAAATATCCTTTTTTCACAGCGGACATTTTACGATGCAGCCATGAATGGATATCTCTCGACAAACTAACCGACTCTCGTGTAGTGAAATTGGCCATCTTCATGGAGTATCCCGACGATGTCTGTTCCTTGGAGGAGACCTTCCAAGTCGCTGCACCGCTACAGTTTGAACAGTTTCTTTCGAGCAGTATGGCTAATGGAGCATTGCGATTTGGGTATGAGGGTGGGTACTATCACTTTCTTCGGGAAATTTCAAAGACTGACATTGTGCAATCCAAAGGTTTCAATACTATTGATGACTTCTTGGAATGATAGACTACCGTACACTTAGTGCCTCGTTAAGCGTCTCGAATACCTTTCTGTCACGCCGAAAGAATTCTATATATAATTCTCAACGTCCAGGACTCCGGGTTCAAACATGATCTTTTACTTTGCTTTGGATTGTCCACCGAGACGTTGTTCCAGGGAATATCATGTGCAGTACTTAGCATTGGTCACACCGGGTACACTGACTTCCACGTTATAATCTAATTGGTACGTTCACAGCTTTCTCGAACGGCAATCCTTGTGGATCATTGAATGCTTCTGGTAATTAAAATTGCTTTGATGACGAGTACCGCGATTATCTACAAAGCCGGCTCGCCAGGCTATTCGACGAGTCGGTGATCATCGGTGATCAAGGCGCGGGAATGCTAGAACCAGAAGTAGACATTGCTTCCTGTTCGCCTTTCATCTCAAATATAACGCACGCGACGGATTTCATTCCCTTTCTTGATTCATTCACTTTGAAAAATCACGTTTACCATTTTACCATACTACAAGAAGTCCGACTCAGATGCAATCCACTACGGCGACTTCTTCATCAGCTCCACATTCCTAAACCTCTCGTCTCGGTCTTTCCCCGCCGCCAACTTGGCCGCCCACAGCTTCTTCCCAAACTCCAGCACCTTCTCCTCGTTGTTCATATGCACGTACGCGTAGAACAGCTGATGCAGGTGATGTGGTACGACGTGAGGTCCTTTGCTCGCACCGCTGCCGATTCGAAGATGCCCGTGTACGCAGTGAAGTTCTCCTCGCCTTCTTTGATGTCTCGAGCTGCGCGAAGCTGCATTGAGAACGTGGAGACACGGAAACTTGCGCGATGCGTTTGGAGAACAACTATGTTGAGTTGAGAATCCGGATCATTCAGACGTGTCTGATGTTACCTGTGGTTCACCCTAGAGAGATCTTTGAAACTGATCGTGTGAGTGTCCTTGGTACCTAGAAGAATACAGTTGAGCTATATACCTCCCATGACAGCAAGGTTAATTGAGACGTCTCTTTAGTGATACGAATCAGAATATTCCCAACAAGTGTATCCACCGACTTACCACTGAGCTGCATCTCCGAAGACATATCCACTCCTGCGAATCACGCTCCAAATTGGACCACTTCCATCGTGCAGGTGGCTATTATGCAGCCCTATAAACGCCCTCTTGTCCTCCTCATGCATGAACTCAAAAATCGGATACACAACGTTCTCATTTGTCAGTTGGCTCGGTGGATGACTTCGAAGGCCTGAAAATCATCGAATTAAAGGCTGTTGTTGTATGCGTAATGTATCGCTGAAGATGTCCTATAGTCTCTCACGAAGAGTTTCTGGACTGATAAAGGCATCACAAAAGGTACTTCTCTCATACCGCCTCTCGATGTCGGCCAGGCTAATGAATGGTTTACTGCTTGATAAAATGATTCCCGTGCATCCCTACGGTACCAACATTGGTGATTTATGAACCACTGCAATGATCTGGCCCTGGCGGTGCCTTGATAACCCAAGGAGATTAATTTGATGACTTAATCTGACCTTGATATCCAGCGATTTCACCTCAACTCATGCTGTAACGGAGTTCGCATCTTCGGCGCATGCCCTGTGCGGGTATATAGCATAGATAGATTGTTGGAACACCTATATTTTACCTAGCCTACGTGTCCAGGTCACACGATGAGCGTCCAAAGACGCGAAGATAGTGCGTCCATAGTCCGGCGTGGCCCATGATTCCTTCTTGACAAGATGAGCATAGACTCCAATCCGAAAGCCCTCATCGTTGCTTTCGATACGTTGCAGATGTCGGGTCTGGTCCTTCTGTTGACTTTACTCGCCCCCGCCCTATTTTCGCCGAACGTCAAAAGGACGGCGACCTGGTTTGGAATGATTGTCTCTGTAATCATCTATTGCGTTTCTTACTCGATTTTGATGTTCATCGGGGGGCAAGATGACTCGGAGCCGTCCCCAGGAGTGTGTCTCTTCCAGACTTGTCTGGTATATTCAACTCCCATCTTGTAATCATCTATATTCTTTTGCCCAGCCCGCTTCTTATTCGACTACATGAAGTTCCGTCTTTTGTGCGCTCAGCTTTATTGTGGAGGTTAGTAACTCACATAACCACAGCTATCCTATTGACCAGAGCCCTAGTTGTTGGTGCATTTCTTCCGTACGTCTCGGGGGAAAACCCCGTCTCGAGTTACTCCAATTATTGTAAGCTTTGGGTTCAGATTTAGACTAATCTGTGCTTAGATTCAACCAGCTTCTTGCATCATCGTCTCTCCTGTCCCTGTGTGTTGCTTGGAAGTACTTGTGGTATACTTTCTTCACAGTCTTTGTTTGCCCTACAGCTGAGTTCTGTACGCACAGGTGGGCCTTCAAAGTCCCGAACATGTTCAACGCAATGAATCACACTTATATTGCCATTTGACTGCTGCAAAACCGTGAGTGCTGGTTCGTGTCATTTGTGAGCTTGAACATAACTATCGCGGATCTAGAAATCTTGTCGTCTGCGTCCTTGGTATCATAATGTCCTTGGCAACGATGATCGCTGAAGGTAACTCTAGTATTCACTGCTTAAGTTTGTGTTCACTGACTTCGAAATGCAGTTGTTATCATACTCGTCATACGGAAGACCGCGGTTGAACTTCGGCGTAGAACCAGTTCTATTCCGAGTCTTCCGACGCATCTTCTTGTCCGCTTGTTTTTATTTTCTACATGTATATGCTTTGTAGTTTGGTGAGTCTTTGCACACAGTAATAACTTTCCCAATTGAAGTAACACCTGCGGCATAAGTATAAGCGTCTACTCCGTTTTCGTCCCGCCCGAGGGTGGTGCCCTTTCCGCTTGGTATATTCTTCTGAATGGAGGTGCGTCATGCTGAATAACCAGATGTTCCCTGGAATACGACTTTCAAACCAGGGCCAATCGGCGTAGTTGTAACTTTTGGTACCCAGAAGGTACGTCGCGTCTCATTTTCCTTCTTTGTCAATTTTGTCAACATTTACGACGACAGGACATCTTATGTTTTTACTTTCGACGAAAACAGAATCTTAATATTGGACAGCAGCGGTGAAGGACGGTACGGGTGTCAGAAGAGGATGTAGGCAGAAATACGCTTCTCTACGAGATGGGAAACAGTCCATCGAGTCAGAATGTCAGCTCATGAGAAAGAGAACCCTGGTTGCAGCTCTAACCAAACACGATACCCATAAGAGTCGGCAAATAGCCCATTTCATTCAGTTCTTAGCTACGATATAGATGATCGTCCTGCTTGTCAAACGGATGAGAATTATGGGCCTCATTCTGATTAAGCCTTGACCAAGAACATCCTACGCTCTAATTTTCGACTTGAGAAAATACGCTTAGCATCTTATCTTGCATGAGAAAAAGGTCGGCAAAATTGGTTGCGCTTGCCTCGTTTCTTGGGCCTTTGTGGGACATAACAATTGCATGAATTTGCATGCCAGAATTTGCAAATGGCGATGCTACTAAGTTTGTACTAAGTAAGTACTTACTTCATAGCTAAAAAGATACAACGCTTTTTCCCAATGAAATTGAATGAATATACTTTGCATCCACATGTTCAATAATTGGCAGGGTCTTTGTCAAAGGAGTATAATAAAATAATGAGAAGGCGCACCTCAGGCGCATTTTGTGACCGTTTGAAGAGAGCGCCCGGCATTGTCCGTGATGGCGACCGCCACGCGACCACGTGCCGGCGACAAGGTTTACTTCGCACCATTTTGCCACTACTAAGTACTTTGCCTCACCATTGTTCTACGCGACGTTATAGACGTGTCAAAATGGCTGTCGCTATATTATTCCTTGACCCCCTTCTCTCGTTCTACCCCTCTCAATTTTTTCCCAACATTACTACGTCTTCAGGTGACGCGCCGGATGATAGCACTGCTCTCCCCCCCTCCTCAGGGAGGGAAACTCCACCGAACGGATCTCGTGCTGAACAGATAATTTCCACTGTGCAGAGTACTCCACTTAGCAATCACGCCCCAACCGTTAATCCCGCAACCAAGGCGGATTACCTTGTCGGTCATTTCGATCGATACATTGAAGAAGTTCTTAGAGAACGTGTTCTCATGCACGCTGAACATTTCTTCCCAACAATTCTTCATCTTCCTCCTGACTGGAAAACGAACGACGAGATAACCAAGCAGACTAAGACGATCAGAGACAACCCTGTATTCAAACGGTATATGCAGACCTACGTCGACTTATGCGACAAGACCAAACCTGGGGAAAAGTCGTTCTACCATCTCGACGGCATGATGTGTAATAGCGCGTTTGACGTTCTAGGTGCCACCAACAATTCTGGACTCGGCAACTATCGACAAGACGCGAAGCCGGTGATTGGCAGCGAGGAAGATAATATCCCTGATACCTTGGGTGTTCTTCGAGCCATTTTCACCAGCTCAGGGAACGATGTTGATCAAATGAAGGATAATGGGCCCGAGCATAACTTTTCTTGGGCGCAGACAATGCATTGGCATGAATTCAAGCCCAAATTCTCCTTCCTCGACGAGGGGACCGATGCTAGGTACAGAGTCCTGTCAGATGGTGAGTGTCATCTTTTCTTCTGATGTTCTTCTGGCTAACCACTCCACTCAGCTGGCGAGGATCCTCGGGGCGATGTGCGAGGTAAAACCACTGTGCACCGCGACCCCGGTAGCATTCTGCCCCCTGTCAGATCGTCGCGTCTGGGATCCACCTCAAAGAAGCGTCGCTCTCAAAAGGAACCTCCTCATGCCTCCAAGCATGCACGCTCTGGGACAACGCCTGACGTTTCGGATGCCAGGAATAGGTCGGAGAATTCGACGGCCCTCAGCTCTCTCAGAGAAGGAGTCGTTGCAGTAGACGAACCGACAACGGAAGAAGAAGAACAATCTCAGGCCCGCCGTAAAACGATCGTCCAATGTGGCCGTTACGCCCTCGAGATTCTGTCCAGCGCCGGCTTTCGTACTCACTGTCTTGGTGCTCTCGTTACGGTGAGACGCATACAACTCCTCTACTACGATCGCTCTATCATCATAGTCTGCAAACCGATTGATATGTTCAAACGGGGCCCGGATCCATCGGGGAAGACTATCACTTTGACAGAGATGACGGACGAGTTCGGCGCATTGCTTATCGGATTGGGTCGACTTACACTTAAGCAGCGGGGCATCCAAGAACAATTTTGTGTTGACAGGGCTCTCATAGAGAACTACGAAACGTACATGAATAGATGTGGCAAGGTTGGACAAGATTTCGATCAGAGAGATATCTTCAATGGAGTGAAGCTTCCGCTCAAGCTGAAGTCGGGTAAAGGTGACAAAGAGGTTGAGGTCACCCTTGGCCGGATCCTATTCCGCCAGCCTGCCATCATCGGTCGCCACACTTGCGTCGTCGAGGCTGAATCTGCCTACGAGGGGTGGAAGGGTAAAGAACTGGTCATTAAGATCAGCTGGCCTGCCGTCGAACGAAAATCGGAAGCCAACTTGGTCAAGATAGCCAGAGAGAAGGCGCGAACGATGAAGACAGGGAAGAAGCCAGACTGGGCCCTAAATCATTTGCCTGACATTCTCCTTTGTCAAGACTTTGGCTACGACGCGGATTCCACTCAGGCAAATATCATGGCTTTCTGCGAAAAGGCAAAGTGTGCAGAGAATGAGACGATGGATTACGAACACCGCGTCTGCCGCATCATGGTTCAGGAGAAGTTGTATCCTCTTGAGGAACTGCGGACGGTTGAAGAGTACGCTCAAGTCTTCTTCGACATTTTGCAAAGTGCGTATACCGGTCTCACTTTTAAATTACGATTTCTGATTGTCGCCGTAGTTCACACATGGCTGTATGATCACCCGAGGATCATCCACCGGGACATCAGTCCAGGGAATATCATGTGGCGCCGAACCATCGACGGTCATGTACGCGGCGTTCTCAACGATTTCGACTTGTCCTCCTTACGAGATGATCCTGGCGCTTCCTCGTTCCAGCGTACCGGAACTCTACCCTACATGGCGTATGACCTCCTCATCAACAACAAGAATGACAACCGCCCAAACATCTTTATCGACACGATGTAGAGTCCGTTTTCTACGTCATTCTCCTATTCTGTTGTCGTTACAAGGTCTTGGCTAGACCCACATCTTCTGAACCAGCGCCTCTGAACTGCGAGAAAGTATCTTCCACATTCGATGAGTGGTACAGGCTCGGTCGTGCTACTTTGAAGGACAAGAAAATTGGTTTCTTCATGGGCGACACCCCCGCAGTGAACAGTGGCTTCGCTGCGTTTCAGCCCTGGTTAGACAACCTTCACCAGCAGTTCCTGGAGGGACACTCCGCTCGGAGTTCACATTCCCACCGCCAAACACGCGGAAAAGTCACGGGTACCTTTGATGAAGAAACTCTCCAGGACCAAGTTTCTTACTCGATCGTCCTTGACATTTGTAGTAAATTCGCTGGTTCGCCCCTCGTAGTACACAATGACCAGCTGGAAGAGGCTACGTAGTACAGAAGTAGCTACTATGCCCTCCACCGATTCTGTTCTGTAGCCTTTACTGTTTTTTTGTGAGTAAATGTCTTGAACTGTGAGACTGGGTGATGAGTTATCTAATACCTAAGATTGGTAGCATTTTCCTTGTACACCGACTTGCAATCTAATTGGTCTGTTCACAGCTTTCCTGACCTAGGGTCATCCTCGCGGATCATTGAGTGCCTCTGCACAACGAGCTACAGAAGTCACCTTCTATAATTCGGAGCAGCGGGGGACACTGTAATTTGTGTAAATTAAAATTGGTTCGGTGGGTCTGCAGCGTTGGTGATCACCAGGGCGTGGGAATGCTAGAACCAAAAGCAGACGTGCATCGATTCATATTTAATCGAAAATTATTACTCTTTCTCATATCCTTCTGCCCTCAGTTGCTTGCTGGAAAATTACTAGCTCACATCGGAGCCAAAATTCCGGTCACTGACACCGGTGAAAGGACAGGACGAGACTACTGTCTTTCCAATGATCTCAATTTTCTTCGGATGGTCGCAGTTGTATGCCATCGCAAATCCTGAGTCGTGTTTCGATATTTGGCCCACAAAGGAGTGCGATGAGCACAGATAATCGGTAGCGGCTACTACCAAGCGCAGATCTCCTTCATCTATCAGCTGCCCAACTTCAGACAGGACTTCTTGCAGAGAACGAAGCCCCCTCTCGTCAATCAAACCGCCATGGTCCATCGTTTTCTCAACGTTGCCAACGCGCGTCGGAGATTTTTCAGCACCCTGAAACCGTCAGCAAGAGAGGTGAACTTGAATAGTAGGATAGAATTGAAAAGTGTGATCAGTATGTCCCTCGCGTATATATTCATCTCTTATGCATTTACACATTATATGTACAGACGCGCTAACCCGTATGACGCCAGGTAAGGATGCAAATCTCTTGAAGTCGGGAAGCTAATCCACTGTTTACAGAGGAAATGCACAAGAAGATGAGGGACATGGTGGGATTGACTGACGATGATATAAAAGGTGCGTCTTTGTCATTACCGTGGACTTGAGCTCGTCTGATGAACCGTATCGTAGCCTTGGCCCCGCTTCCCAATGAGAACGATCCTGGCATATTCGAACACGAGCCTCGTCCAGATGACGACGTTAGAACCCACGTACAGGTCGGCGACTCGCAGTGCCTGCTTACAAGCTATCTCAAGCGACGACTCGAGCACATCCCAGGCTTTCCTCGACCTGTGAAAGAGACGGGGGACGCCTACCGTATCTCCTCGACGCTGCATAGAGGGATAGGCATGTTCGCTGCACGCCGGTTCAACACGGGGGACCTCATCGCTGATGAGAGGCCTTTGATGGTCTTCCCCATGGGTCCGCCGACCGATCTCAATGTTATCACTTCAATAACGACGATGACGGACGAGAAACGAAACAATCTTTTGAACTGTTATTCACAGGAGATGATGCGTTCTATTTTCGAGCGTATGTCTGAAGAGAACCAAGAGACATTCATGGGGCTTCATAATGGCCGCCTGCAGAATGGTCCACTCTTAGGCGTGGCTAGGACGAATGGATATGGCCTCGAAGATGCCCTGAAGGATGAAACTGGTAGGTCGTCAACTCTACTGTTGATAATAGATGCTAATATACGCTCCTAACGATAGAAATTGCAGACCTTCTATCTATGATGTCCTCGAACAACCAAGGTAGGTTGCTCACCATCTTGTATCTATTTGGCTCAATGCGAGCGCCCGGATTATTTAGTTTTGAAATCGATGATTGGCAGGTACGTGGCCGTCTTCAAGGAACTCTCAAGAGTGAATCATAGGTGAGATGCGCTCTTTTAACGCCATTGGTCTGGTCCTGACTCTGGCTATCAATCTAGCTGATCCCCCAACATCCACCGCAAGTTCCACATGGCCACGTTCTCTATGCAGCTTCGCGCAGCTCGGGACATTGAAGAGGGCGAAAAGATTTTTACCTATTATACCCAGATTCTTCTGCCAGCTGCGGATCGCGCGGAAGGCCTCGCACCTTATGGTATTGAATGCACCTGCCGTGCTTGTCTGGATACCGCCAAGAGTGACCCTATCCGCGCCGCCGTGCTCAACTACTCGCCACCAGCCCTTCTTACTTCAGATGCTAGGATCGATGCTGCGGTGCAGATTCTGACGAAGATAGAGGAGGAAGAGCTCCAGGCCTCGGCCCCGTATCGCGATACGCTGTACCATTTGTTCACCGCATACGCGCTCGCACGCGACGAGAATAATGCGCTGATGTATGGGGAGAAGCTGTGGCTGGCGAATTTGGCTGCTGGTGAACCGCTCTGCGAGATGTTCAGGAATGCAGAGTTGTTGAAAAAGTCGCCGCAGTGGATGTCGGCGGAACTGGTGGCGATGCCGGAACGCCTTGTATCTCTTTGGAATGCGTCTTGATGAAGTGCTGGACCTCTTTGTAGCTGTGGCGTAGATATGTGAAAGAGGCGACCTGAGAAAAGGCTATTGGTAACCGTTGCCGAGCGCAGATCTCCCTACATCAGCTTCTTTCTAGGCTATATAAGAACTACACATCGATAGTAGCCTTGACGGGCGCGGAGACGTCGCGAGGTGCGGATGTGTGCATGAGATATAGATACTCAAGGAGTATCTATGGCATTCAAATGTAACCCTCAAGAGGTGGTGCGTCGACACGCTACGAAGACCTCCAATGTAAAGCCGAAACTTGGTAGAGATGGAAGGTCCCGAAACACTTTTCAATACGCATTATTGTAATGTAAGTATAATATGATGGAGCTAGAGTAATGATAAGTAGCACGGTCTAAGTGACTGTGAATAAATGAGATGCAAAATGCTTTAAATATTAACTTGTCCGATTCACATGTCCCATGTTGCTTTGATCACATCAGCAGCACGTTCCGCCACAATGTAAATCATCGCTTGAGGATGACCGGCAGGAATGATGGGCTAAACAACAGGATATTATCAGCCGAGTCCAAGGATACAAAACCTGAACTTACAAAGACCGAGGCATCGACAATCCTGACTCCCTTGGCCTTCTTGAGCAGCAGCTGGCCATCAGCAACCCCTTCACCATCCTCCTTGCTTAACCTAGCAGTGCAGAACGGATGTTTGATAGTGGTCGCCCATTGGCTCATGTATTCCTTGATACCGTCGTCTGTCGTAGCGTTGACTGAGTCAATATAAGGACCGGTGATATATCCATCCCAAGCTTGTGCGGCAGCAAAACGTTGGGCCGCCTTGACGCTCTCAATCATGACGCTGACATCGTAGTCAGTGGTGAGCATCTTGGGATCGATCGTAGGGTGCTGGAATGGATCATTGGAGGCAAGAGTTATGAATCCGTCTGGTCAGAGTTAAATTAATAATGGGCCTATGATATGAAGGGAATAACATACGAGAAGTGGGGGTAACGACGACGTTGATGATAGAGAAGTATGATCCGGAGGTGGGTTGAATTTGAGACGTGGTGAAGAATCCATTCTGTTTGGAGTTCAGTAATGGAAGGAATAGCCGTAAGGGGAGAACTAACAGCATAGGCATGCTCGTAATGAGGCGAACTATGGTCGAATGATGAGCTTATATTCATTGTAAGAAGACATAGGCAACGTACCCAGGTCCAGAAGTTGGATCGTCAAACTCTGCAAGGACGGAAGAATTCTCCGGAAGACGGTAGAAAGCCCTGTCGCCTTCATCAGCAATCAAACTAGATCCATGATCGAAGAACACGCACATGTGATTTGAGACACCGTTCGCAGCGAGACGACCTGTTCCGTTTGCGTGGTATTGCTCGAGGGCGGCTTCGAGAGCTTCTCCGCCACGGATGATAGGATCCAAGGTCTCATTGCTATTCGCGTTCCACTGGATGGGCAACAACGGGTGATCGATTAGATTTTGGCCCACCTCGGGCAAGTCAACGATCGGTTGGATACCAACAGCGGCCAAATCTAGAGACCTGCCAATTCCCGAGAGCATAAGAATCTGAGGAGTTCCGATAGCGCCTGCCGATAGAATGACTTCGCGCGTCGCAGAAATGTTGTACCGGGGGGCTGAACACAGCCAGCGTCAAATTCAGAGTCTGAAGGAAACGCAGATTCTCAACGTACCAGTAGGATTCTTAGCAAACTCGACGGTGGTGAATACAGGAAGACCATCGATTTCGCCATTCTGAATCAGCCTGGTGACTTGACTGTTGTAAACAAGGTCGAGGTTGGAATAGTTGCTCAATGCGGGTTCGAGGTAGGCTGTAGCAGAACTGCTCCTCAGTGGTCCACCGATAGTACCTAATGACGCGTCAATCATACTATTAATCTTACTTCAGATACAAAGCTCACTGTGCATCCACGAAACGCCCAACATATTCCCAGAGTTATAATCCGGGTTCCACGCGAATTCTTCACTGAGTTCTGAGGTTGTCGCGATGACTCGGTCGTCGATATCCGCAGCGTAGCCGTATATGCTTGTCGACAGTGGCCCGTCGGTCCCGTGGATAGAAGGAATGTACTGTCCAGTTTCGTTATGACCCTGAACAAGCATTGGTCAGCGAGATCCTGATTCATGATACAAAAGACTCACATCGTTGGGAGGAACGTGTTTCTCATTCTATTGACAGGTATCAACATCAAAAACTCGAACACGGGGTGGTAAACGCAATACCTTAAGAGCATAGGGAAACAAGTTATCCCAATTCCACCCATCGTCGCCAGCCAGTTCAGCAAAACGATCATAATCGTCTGAAGAACCGCGAGTGTACACCATATAGTCTATTTCACATGTCAGGAAGGGCATCATTTCAAGAATAATCGTGCTTACTAGTTGAACTGCTGCCTCCAAGAACGTAGCCCCGAGGATATGCAATGAGTTGGTTGTTCAGTGGCTCCTGAGGAACTGTAGTATAGTTCCAGTCGAAGGATGTGTGCGGCGATGCTTGAGGACCAAAGAAAGGTATAGTGATGAGGTCAGAATCGAACCCGACATTGTTTCTCCCCGCTTCCACGATCAGCACAGAGGTGTTGGCATTCTCGGCCAGGCGTGCAGCTATGACATTTCCCGCTGTCCCCGCTGTCAATCAATAATAAGTTAACCGCCAGGGACGTTTCCAATGCGCCTGCTTACCTCCTACGACAACAAAATCGTACTGTTTGTCTGTAGGCAACTGACAGGGATCATCGTATACGGCTCCTAAGCCATATTTGAGCGAAACTAAGATGACTCCGAGAGAGAGAAGAGAAAACATGACAGAGGGTTCCGATGAGGAGTTGAAGAACAGACAAGAACGCTTTTATACAAACCAGGTGCCTCGAATTCAGCTGTAAGCAATGCAACAACAGGGCATTGGTGGCTAAGCCTCGGGACATAACCATGCGGACGCGTTCGAGGTATTCCGGGGCTGAAATCTGCCTGAGCAGCGAAAATGTCACTGGCGGGGCGCTGTGCCTGTCGGTGAACAAGAAAGAGTGATCCGTGCTTTGATGGAAACACGGAGACACGGATTCCAATCAGCGTTAATCCAAGGTTAAACCCGCTTCTACACTGTTTGTAACCGCTGAGAGATCTCCTGAATATCGGAAATAACGTAAGATTCAGGTACAGTAGGAGGACGCATCAAAGATCCGACGCTAGGGCACTGCAGGGCATATCCGGGATCGTCATGCACTCATGGAAAACATGGAACAATAATGGAGCTGTGCTGTGCATCGGGGAAATTCATTCTCGAAAGATGAAGCGATAGTCGTAGACCAACTGCCAGTGGGGATGCTGGGGTCATCTCCAGGACGTCTGTCAAATGACAGGGCTTCGTTGCCTTAGGAGAGAATTCAGAATGATACATGGGACATTCCCTGTAAAAGACTAAATCGGAAAATATAACTTGTTGACATTAACTTACTTACGTCTTAGATACAAACGTGCTAGCAGGTACCTGGCTATTTACGAGACTGTATTGCGGCTAGGACTGTTGTTGAACGCCGTTTCTCAGTGGTTAAGTCGTTTTAAATGCGTGAGCCAACTTCATGGGTTCGAAGAATGCAAAGAACATCCCCTTGTCAGAGAGAATGACAATGGGACAAGATATTATCTACACTGTGGTCAAGTTACCAGTATAAGAGGCTCCCATGACGAATCGATGAAGATCAATCATACCTGGGAGAGGTACTTCGGAACTGTGTCGAGGCGTGTCGTGGGAGTCTGGCCACCGATGCTCACGAATCCATTAGAGCTTTCTTTCGGTTCTGTGGAGAATCCGACGCGATGAGACCCCCGACCAAAGGTTCCGCTCCTACTACATCGGCGGGATACAGTAGAACTTACGCTCTGAAGATCCAGGACTGATCCGATCATGTTGGCGAGTCAATGATGGATAGCATGCAGCCTTCGATCAACGTCGCTAATGAGACAACGTATTTTAAGTCTGTATGCTACCTCAATAAAGACTGGAAACTCAGACTTACAGGTTCCGCCCGAGGTTCCATTATTTCCTTTACATAAGAACGGCTCCTCTACTGTTGGAGAAATCTTCTTGACCCCGGTGCATATGAGCTACACTTCCGCCCAAAAGGTAAACGCGGCGTATTAGTCGAGGCACAAGGAGTTGTGTTGACAAATACGCGCCGGTTGTTGAAAAGTCGGCGCATTGCTTACCAAAGTGGTCAGTGTGTGGATCTCGGGAGGAGATGTGACCGAGGAAAATATTATTAATTTGACACGTGATGTGATACTCGAAAAGGAAATATCATTCTCCCCCATATCCCAAACGCGTCGCTATCTATTTTCTCCGCCCATCTCCTGCCAAGTGACGAAATCCACTCTACCGCTGTCTTAATATGGTTGCCGATCATCAATGTTTGGTCATTGTAGTTCGTGCACGGCTGACGTTGTTTTCCACTTCGAACGTGATGATTAAGAAACCGGAAATGAGTGGAGTTCAAGCTTGGTATTGCGTGCAGTCCCACCTCTGACATGACGGGCGTACATATAAGCCGCATCGTTGCTGATTTTACTTTCACCGTCTTCGCTACACTCGCACTTCATGGAGTCCCATAGCACTACCACGATCGTCGATATTCCAGAGAAAAATGAGAGAGAAACACGGACGCCATTTTCGACCCTTCAAACAGTGTCGCTGATAGCGACATGTACCATGGCTATGTGGGTAAATGTATGTCGCTCCTTGTTCCGTTTATAAATTATCACTCACTTGCATTTTTAGAGCTCAAATACCACTTCCGTTTCGATTTCATTGCCAGCTATTGGTGAAGACTTGAATATCGAAGAGACCCAATTACAGTGGCTTATAAGTCGTTGCATACTATTGCGGCACGACGCTGACTCACCGTCAATCTCCCAGGTATCGGCCTATGCTCTGAGTTCCGTACGTTCATACTGGACATCAGCCGTTGACACCAACCAAGCACCTCTTTTTTCCAGGGATGTCTTTTTCCCATGTTTGGACGTCTTGCAGACCTCTATGGACGTAAACTGGTATTCATGGCCGGCTCAACGTGGCTCGCCATCTTTACCCTTGCTTGTGGCTTCGCCCAAAGTACGTCTCCGTCACCAGTATCTTGTGATCTTTAGATCACTCACATACCTCAGCACATATATGTACACTACTTGCATTTTACACCTAGACATCATTCAAGTTGTATCCACCAGAAACCGACGGCATCTTGGTTTCGTCCAACTGATAGACTCTTGTGATGATGTTCAAAATGATCACTTCCGCGACAAGCACGCATCACTTTACGGACCGGAGGATGTCACACCGTAACCACCACCATCAAACAAGGCCGGATGACTCTCCGCCACCAAAAGTGGGCACCACTCGCCCCCGGCCACCAGACACACTGTCGACACCATCCAGGACACTGCCAGCTAGTAACCCTGAGACTATAAAATCACCCCATACCAACAGGATTGTCAAAAAGCCCAGAAATGGCACCCCGACGCAGAAATCCAACCCTGACAACGAAGCTGATGCAATTTTTGCACCAATGCCTAGCACCACAACCTCCATGTCACCGACAGACTTCAATGCAAGACTATCTACCACTAACAAGGCTGTCGAACCATCGGAATCGACTGCCATCCACCTCGAGCATCTCGAAACGCTCGTTGACTCAGCCCTGGCAACCATCACCATCATCACATCACACGGAGCTGCCGACGCGGCACCCAACTACTCAGACCACCTGAAGGCGGCCATACACGCCCTTCTCACTAAGATCGACCCAAAACACAACACAAACACTGCGACCAGTCCGACACCGGCCAATACCACATCCTATGTCCAAGCTACACTCCATCCACCCACCAGACCAAAGGCAAAGGTCAGATTTGACCCGCTGCTGACCATGACACCCCGGAAAAGCTCTATAGCACAGGTGGCTCATAAAGACTCCACTGCCCAGGTGACTAACATGATTCACACCACCAATCCCCAATGTTTCCTTGTTCGCTGGCCTGCAGGGAAGTCTCCGGCTATACTCGAGAACTGCCCCGCAGGTCTTGAAGCTGGACGACGCACTCGCATATCAACTTCGGCTATCACAAAACACTTCAACACTCACCTCACAAAGCGCCTCCATCCAGACGGCAATTCATGCAAGGACTGTATAGCAGGCGTGGAATGGACTAGAGCCGGCAATCTGATTGTCCATGCTCAGCCCCCCTATACAGCGATGCAGCTGGTGCGAGAATGCACTGCTGACATTATTACACTTGCCAACATGAACATGACATCAGTCCCGACTCCCATTGTGGAGCTTGATAGCCCATGGACTGGGGTTGTCATCCACAATGTGGAGTTGTTGGCATTGTACAAAGCAGGTGGCATTTCAGGCGAGGCATTTTGGAGGGATGTCCACGATCATAGTGGACTATGTCAAGGGGCTATCAAGGATGTGCGAGTTTTATGCTCACCGTCAGTCGAATATCAGACATGGGACCGTGTGTCTTTAAGGATCATGCTTGAGGATCCAAATGTTGCGATGCGCTTACTGAAGGATGGGATGTTCATTTTTGGGGATATTGTTGTGCTTCCAGGTATCGCCCTAGGCGGAGAACAGCCACTCACCGTTCTTCACTACAGCTTTAGACTTCCGTTATCGACCAGAAAAGATTAGATGAATAAAGGAGGAGACGCAGCGGATGATCTCCATCTTCATGAGATGGATGCAGGATGTCCGGTGACCTGCCATGAACACAGAGGTGTTCGTTCGTTAAGAAGAACCAGTACAAAAGACATAGATATGAGTAGTATTACTGAGGATGTGATATCCCATCATACATTCACGTGTAGGATAGTAGTACATACACTACAAACTGGATTCAAAAAAAAAAAAAACTTTATGGACCCACTCATGGGGGTATGTCTCGCTTGACAAAATAGCAACATGTTCGGTACTTCCTACGAGTTACATTTGCTTCAAATTGTTATGGATATCGGGTATCTGCCGACTCGGTCCATGAGTCAACACAGGGCTTCTCGGCCTTAGCAGTGACTCGCTCGTATTTTCTCTTATGTTCTCTTACTTTCTCTATCTTTCTTACTGATGCCATAATATAGTAGAACCTTGTAGAATAATAATGACTCGAACCATCCCTAGTATATAATACTGTACATACCATTGTATCAATCCAATCTATTACTTTCAGTACCCCTCTGCCCCGTAATAGCTTCGCGCTTACAGGGTTTCTATAACGGTAATTGCTTCGCGCTTACTGATCTCATTAACCTCGCAAACCGGACCACTCAGGTCTCCTCACGAACCCTTGCCGGAATCAATTCTATTCCCTAACGACATACATCATCTCTATTCAATCCTACCTCGCTTTGATCATCACTCTTCGCCTCGTGCTCGCATATCCGATTTCGGCAGAATCCTAACACAAATCCTTTTCCTCCCCGTCACCCTTCTCTGCGTTAGTTTTCCAAACTCGAAACAGAGGACTCCGCAGGTTAACTGTTAGTTACATATTAACATCGGAGGCTGGGGCCATGTTAATAACAAATTTCAAAAAGTAGCGATAGAATGTTAAAAAAGCGTTACTAACGATGTTAACGAGATTATCGATGTTAATAACACCCCGATCGATGTCAACGGTCATCTACCAAGCCCAATTGACGAGCCCATTGAGTACGACAGACTGTTGACAGACTGCGAGGCAGAGATGATGGTGCGTCGGAGGCCTTGCGATGGGTCTATTACAGTTCACATTCGCGATTTCACATGACTAACTTGAAGAGCGGTCTGGACCACACAACCCACGAATTATCAATTTTCAGCTTTCTTTGACCAGCCTCACCCTTGCCTCACCCTCTGCCGCCTTCCAAAACTTATTAACATCCAGGTACTTATTAACACTACTTTTCGCGACCATTTATTAACGTGTGTTATTAACCGTACCCTACCGCAGGTCCAAACGTACCAAATACGTCTCTCTCATCCACGTTGCCGATGCCCACAGATTACTTATTCAGAAATAGCCATGTCGCAGCGTTTATGCTAAACCCTAACGGCGAGGACATGTAGTACACATGTCCTCAAAGACAATCATCAGTTACGTCCGCAAATGTCATCGCGAAAGAAAACATACACCCATGTCAAACCCATGTGGTACTAACGCGGATCGAGTCCGGCGTGATAAACGCGCAGAATCCGGGCATCCTAGGGTGTCTGTTGTCAAATCTGTTGGAGGTAAATACTCAAGTAGATCCGGGAGCCTGAGAGTTTGGGACCAAACTTCAAGTTTACTGCATCTTGTACAGTAAGGGACACCGCAGCACTATATACATCTACGAACGAAAACACTTACCAAGGTCGCCACTTTGGTTCTAAGCATCGCAAGTGCAATAAATACGCGGTCGCAATGACGGTGGAGGCTTTAAATTCCGTGGTCGAGCGAAGAAGACAAAGTAAGAACCAAGTATAAGAAGATATCGGTCCGGTTGGGTACAGTGCTTCCACTACAGAGTCTATTAGGTACGTAACCAAACGAACAAAAAAGCCGACGCACTCGATATAGTCCGTATCCACCAGAGTCGAATTGGACGAAGAGGTCGTACTGTCGCCCGACGTACTCTGGAACCCAACGATCAGCCTTCTCTACGTGTCCCTGCCAAATCCAGAGAGATCCGCGCACCCCAACGAATCCCGATTTTCCCTTCCGGCGACCTCAACGACGACTCTCTCAGCCAAAGACGTCCTTCCCTCTTCCATCCACAGCCATAGCCGTCCATGCGATTGGTCCCTCCCTCTACACATCCCGCTCCAGAGTTAGACGACCGTCCGCCTTCCCTGTTTGCTATCGGTCATCCCTCATCTCCGTAAGGGTCAGCTCGGGTGTAGAGGTCCTTGTGCGCGCGTGTGGTTAAAAGATACAGATACGAGTTCCGCGAGTATATAATAAAGCGGCTTGTCAGGTTACGTCAGCGTCGGTGATTCCAAGGGCGTGGGAATGCTAGAACCAAAAACAGGCATCGCCTCTCTTCATCTTTCATCTCAAATATTACTTTTTCTCATGTCCTTCTGCCCGCAGTCGCTTGCTGAAGTATTCTCAGCTCGAGTCGAAGTCAAAATCTCAGTCAGTGACGCTGGTGACGGGAGATGGTGACGTGACGGGACAGGGCGACACTACCAATGCTCTCGTTTTTCTTCGGATGGTCGCAGCCGTATCCCATCGCAAGTCCAGAGTTGGCTTTCGATATATGTCCCACAAAGGAGTGCATATAATCGGTAACGGCTACTACCGAGCGCAGATCTCCTTCATCCGTCAGCTGCCCAACTCCAGACAGGACTATTTATATGAACGAAGCGCCCTCTCGTCAATCAAACCGCCATGGTCCACCGTTTTCTCAACGCTGCCAACGCGCATCGGAGATTTTTCAGCACCCTGAAATCGTCAGCAAGAGAGGTGAACTCGAATAGTAGGATGGAATTGAAAAGTGTGATCAGTACGTCCCTCGCGTGTATATTCCTGCACCTGCCGCGCCTGTCTCGATCCCGCCAAGAGCGACGTACTGCTCCCAGCGTGGAGAACATCCTCATTTCTCTGAAAATGATGCCATTCGGACGTTTTCATTTCCAAAGTCTGCTCGCATTAGATTTCGGATGTGGAGCGCTTTGCTTTCAGTGTCCTCGTGTTACGTATATTTCTCATATTGAGCGGAGTTGGAGCCATCTAAACGAGGTGAAGGAGTGAAACAGGCTTTCCACGATCATTATGTAAGTGCTTTCCATCTGAGTGAGACTTGTGCGAGGTTAAATATTGTTCAAGTGCATCATATATCACTCTCCCTGTGACATACATGTCGTTCGCCAGCGTTGGAATGTCTGGCAATTCGGAGAATGTCGACAAGGAAGTGTGCATCTCCGAGCTGGTCCACGTAGCTCATGGGGCTGTCATCTGTCTTCCCACACCCCAGCTCAACTTCAACACGCAGCCTGCATCCAGCGTTCCAGGATGCGTTGGTAACCAAGGCCCATTCCACTACGCCATTCTAATCTCCGTGGATCCGGAACTAGTCTCTGTACCGGATGCTCCCCACCAACAGGCTTTCTGCGTCTCGTATTTCCCCATCGTCTCCTATACGAAAGGAAACCTGCCTGACATGACGGAAATCGTCCTTCGTGGGGAGTACCATCTGCCTATCGACCTTGAACCCAACGACATTCCACCTCCTTTCGCGGCCGACACTCAGCCCTTGGCCAAGATTGAGTTCAACGAAGCAGCTGGTAATCCCTTATGGAAGAGGGGTAATCATTCCTGGTTTATCGCAAGGAGAGTTGAAGGATATTATGTTCCTGACACGAAAATCAGGACGACAAATATTTTCGCTCCAATGCGGGCGATGTCGACTCTGTTTGAGCTGGAGAGCGCATTGTCTCCGATACAGCGTACAGTCGACTATCGTCTTGTGTTTGGAGGGAATTTAGACGAGTCCGAACTGGCAAACTGGGAGCTTGAGGATGGGGATGACAGCGAGTGGCTAGATTATTTCATGTCTAAAGGGAAATGCAGCGTAGCTACCGTATCGTAAGAAGGTGTATGTTTAGTGATATGCTTTCTCTCCATTTAGGCAGTCATGCTGCCGTAAGGAATCGCTCAGTCATGTTTTCTCCTCGGAAGGAAGGATCGATCCTAGTCCTTTAGAAAAGTGAATTTTCATTTACGTTACAAAAAGTCTGACTCAGATGAAAGACTGCAACAACGGTACCCCCCTTGTCATCTTCGCCATCACCCACTGCGGCGACTTCTTCATCAGCTCCACATTCCTAAACCTCTCGTCCCGGTCTTCCCCCACCGCCAACTTGGCCACCCACAGCCTCTTCCCAAACTCCAGCGCTTTCTCCTCGTTGTTCATATGCACGTACGCATTGAACACCTGATGCAGCGTCCGGCGATACAAGTGTGAATCCTGCAGCTCTTCCTGTTCTATGCACGACAGGGTCTCGAGGGCGGGATCGATCCAGCCTTCCCCAAAGTCCTTCTGCATCGGGACGAATATGGCTGGACGCTTGAGCACGGCGGCGCGAATGGGGTCGCTCCTGTTGGGATCGAGACAGGCGCGGCATGTGCAGATGATTTGGTACGGCGCGAGGTCTTTTGCACGCACCGCTGCCGGCTCGAGGATGTCCGTGTACGTGGTGAAGATCTCTTCGCCTTCTTTGATGTCCCTAGCTGCGCGAAGCTGCATTGAGAACGTAGAGACGTGGAACTTGCGCGATGCGTTTGGAGAACAGCTACGTCGAGTTGAGAATCCGGACCATTCAGACGCGTCTTATCTTACCTGTGGTTCACTCTGGAGAGATCTTTGAAAATGCTGGTGTGGTTTTCCTTGGTACCTGGAAAAATACATTTGAGTTATATACTCTCCAGGACAGTAGACGACGTACTGTCATTTGAGTTCGTCTCTTTAGTTCATGATACAAATCAGAATATCTTCAACAAGTGCGTTCAAAACTCACCAGCTTCATCTCCGAAGATATATCCATTCGTGCGAATCACGCCCAGAATTGGATCACTTCCGTCTTGCAGATGGCTATTATGAAGCTCCATAAACGCTTTCTTGTCCTCCTCACGCATGCGCTTGAAAATTGGACACATAACCTTCTCAGCTTGATGCAGAATAGTTTTGGTCGCCTGCTCATCCAGCACACCCTCGTCAGTCAAGACACCTACGGGAATACGGGGCACGACCATCAAAGGTCTCTCGTTGACGATGAGATCCCCTGTGTTAAAGTCGCATGTTGCGAACATGCCTAGGCCTTTGCCAGGTGTGGGAGAGATGCGATAGTTGCCGCCTAGGTCTGAATCTTTTATGGGCTGAGGACATCCGCCGGGGGTGCGCACGAGGCGTTGCAGGAGATCGTCGGTTATCAGGCACTGTGTCCTGCCGCCCGGGAAACGGATCTCGATGTCGCGCCATGGATCGTCACTTTCCAATGGGCTTGAGTTTTTTTTATTGGGGACCGCTGTTAGGATCGATAAGCCTAGCTAAGATGACGAGCCTTATACGCGTACCTTTGCTACTCGACTGCAGCATTTTTGTCGTGTGATTAGCCTTGGATAGTGTCACTGTCAATCATATATTATGAGATTGCGACTTGAGAAGACGACCAGAGGCTACTTTTTGAATTACCCCGAGCCTTCTCTTCGTATAGGTTGAGCATGAGCTCAAGCTGTCATCTTAAAATACGTACCAGCGTCGTCCAAAGTCTTCACTGGTAGACTCGTCGGTGCGGAGAGAAAGCGCTTGGCCTTTTCGTTGGTAAGAAACCCGCGCTTCATGGTGGTTGGGATCGATGAGGCAGCACAATCGATGTGTGGTTCTTATATAGCCCAGGACGAAGCTTATCTAGGGAGATCTGCGCTCGGCAACGGTTGCCAATAGCCTTTTCTCAGGACCTTGGATAGATTGTTCCGACGTGGAACCTATCACTTTCTAGAAGTGATATGCACCCAGCGATGGAAGTCATAAAACCTGAGGTGAGGGATGGACAAAAGCGACTTTGACTACAAAATCGTCCAGCACTTGACCGAGCACGGCACTTCTGTTCCATCCGCGAGGATACCAAAAGTAATGCGAAGTTCCGCATGCAAAACTTCATGCGAGCAGACGCTGGAAGTGAGAACGTTCGTTTGGCATCATTTTCGGAGTACTGAGGATGCTCTCCACGCTGGAACGGAGGATAATTGAGGTTTTTTGTGTCAGCACGCGACAGATAGTATTGTAATGTCACGGGCCGTAATTGGGGTAACTGTGACAGGAAAGGAAAGGTGTCTTCATCCGTTTGAAGAGAATACGATAGTCCATGTCAAAAGGCGTTAATATTCCCAAGACACGGCACAAGAGATTTGAGCACACCGGGTGTTATTGGTCCACAATCGCCCTACTAGAGATATCAGCCTCACGGAATGAAGTCGAGGGAAGATGATATAAACCATACCTTCACATGCAGCTCAGTCAACGTCAGATTGGCGAGCCACGATAGCAACACGCCTAATATCGCTCTCGTCGGTTCTTGAAGCACCAAAACATCAATCCCTGTGATCTGTACTATCTTCGGCGCCCTTGACACGTACATACACGAAGAATTGGCCGTAAGATGAGATAGATAGGGCAACGACATTAGAGCTCCCAGGACGTCTGTAAAAAAGGTATTCATGATACATCGTCGGTAAGATCGCATATTCACAACAAACTGGATAGCGTCGAGCGACATCGTCGGAAACGAATCCAGTGGCGGTGGTCGCGGCGAAAGGGATCCTGTAGAATATTGATGCATATGCTAAGAAGGCAAATGGTAGAACTCACCACTAATTCCAGTAATACGACTTTTGGCGCATGATAAGGCTGACACCCCGAGCTGAACATCGAGGATGGCTAATTCTGAATTCCTACCACGATACAGAGAGCTACACACTGGGGGTAGTCCTTTGCGCTTCAAACTGAATATTGTTGGACTAAATATGGGCGACTAGTCGACCTTGGAGTAAAGGATTTTGGTGGCGAGCCGGCTGAGACTACGGTTGACGAAAACTTTGAGCTGCTTCAGTCTGTACGGGATGGAAGTCGTAAAACGTGAGGCGAAGGATGGAGAAATGCGACTTTCACATATCTATAACCACAATTACAAAAAAAAAAGATCAAGAGGCATTGAAAAGAGATACAAGGCGTTCCGGCATCTCCTCAAATCCCCCGTCATCCACTGCGGCGTCTTTTTCATCACCTCTGCATTCCTGAACATCTCATAGAGCGGTTCCCCAGCCGCCAAATTTGCTAGCCACAGCTTCTCCCCATACATGAGCGCGTTCTTCTCGTCTTGAGCATAAGTGTATGCGTTGAACAGCTGGTCCAGCGTCTCGTGATACGCATCTGAGGCCTGGAGCCCTTCCTCCTCTATCCTCGCCAGAATCTGCACAGCGGCATCTCGGGCCCCACCACCCGAAGTAAGCAGGATCGGCGGCGAGTAGTTGAGCACGGCGGCGCGTATAGGGTCGCTCTTGGCGGGGTCAAGACAAGCACGACAGGTGCACTTGATACCATAAGGCGCGAGGCCTTTCGCCCGATCTGCAGCTGGCCGAAGGTCCTGCGTATAAGTGGTGAAAATCTCTTCGCCCTCTTCAATATCCCGAGCTGCGCGAAGCTGCATAGAGAACGTGGACATGTGGAACTTGCGGCGGATGTTGGGGGAACAGCTAGATTAGAGTCAGGACCAGACTGATCACGTCTAAAAAGAGGACATCTTGCCTGTGGTTCACCCTTGAGATCCTTGAAGACGCCCGCGGAAGTGCCGATCCTTGATTGCACAAGCTGCGTCACTGAATGATCTCGCCTTCAGCCGCATAGATACAAGGATGGTGGGCAACTTACTTTTATCGTCTGAGCTCAACGTAGAGAAAAATTTGACATTTTCTATCATGGCAGTATACGTCAGCAACAGGTATTAATGATAGAGTCGACGACCTACCAGTCTCGTCCTTCAAGCCATCTTCGAGGCCATACCCATTCGTCCTAGCTGTGCCGAAGAGTAAACCATTCCACAGGTGGCTATTCTGAAGCCCCATAAACGCCTCTTGGCTCTCTTCAGACATGCGCTCGAAGATAGAACTCAAGATGTCATCTGAAGACTTCAAAGTGAGCTTTATTCTATTCTCGCCCGGCACTTTTGCAGTTGCCAAATCGAAATCGGTCGGTGGACCAACGGGAAAGACCATCAAAGGTCTCTCATCGGCAACGAGGTCGCCTGTCTTGAATCGGCGGGCCGCGAACATGCCCAGCCCTCTATGTAGCGTGGGGGATATGCGGTAGGCTTTGTCTCCCATCTCTTTCACGGGTCGAGGAAATCCGGGGATGTGCTCGAGTCGTCGCTTGAGATAGTTCGTAAGCAGGCACTGCGAGTCGCCGACCTGTACGTGGGTTCTAACGTCGTCATCTGGACGAGGCTCGTGTTCGAATTTGCCAGGGTCGTTTTCATCGGGAAGTGGGGCCAAGGCTACGATACGTTGGTCAGACATATTCCAGTCCACAGCAAAGAGAGAGAAAAGCACCTTTCATATCGTCGTTAGTCAATCCGAACATATCCACCATCTTCTTTTGCATTTCCTCTGTAAAGTGTATTAGCTACCCGACATCAAGAGATGGGCATCCTTACCTAGCGTCATGCTAGCTGCCGCATCTGTACATGTAATCGGTAAATCTGGAAGAGGTGAATAAAAACACGCAAGACGTACTAATCGCACTTGTCAATTCTTCCAACTGGCGGTCCAACTCCAAGTTCGTCTCTCTCACTGGCGATTTCAGGGTGCTGAAAAATCTCCAATTCGCCTTTGCGGCGTTGAAAAAAAGGTGTGCCATGGTGGTTTGGATGAGAGGACGCCTCGTTCTTACATATTCTGTAAGAAGTCCTGTCTGAAATCGGGCAGCTGACGGATGTCGAAGGAGATCTGCGCTGGGTAGTAACCGTTACTGATTATCTGTGCTCATCGCACTCCATTGCGAGGAAGATATTAAAGTCCAACTCTGGATTTGCGACGGCATGCGACTGCGACCGTCTGAAGAAAAATGAGAGCATCAAGTATCACTGTCGACCTGGATTTTGTCATGCATTTTCCAGCTCGTATGCATGCCTCGAGCTGTATAACGACGACCACAATGTTGTTGAGGTTTGAACGGGAGGGGAACAAGAAGCAGCTCCTGTATACTCTGCACGTCGACGTGGTGGTAAACGGTAAAGAAATGAAACTTAAAGGAACGGATACGGTCACGGGTTCGGAGCCGGCTGATCCCGACGGCCCACAGCCACCAAGCGTTACTGCCGTACCTTTCCTTTCTTTACCGTCTACCACTACGGTCGATGTAATAGGAATACTTTAAAAAAGTTCCTCTTTCGTTCCCTTCCTGCGTACAAGCATCGTGGTCGGATCGCCGGACAGCTCGAGCTGGAAAAAACGCACTGTTCGAAGCCAAAGTCCAAGTCGATGCCCACACTCAATGCTCTCACTTTTCTTCAGACAGTCGCAGTCGCAAATACAGAGTTGGGTTTTGATATCTGGCCCACAAAGGAGTGCAATGAACGCAGGTAATCGGTAACGGTTACTACCAAGCGTAGATCTCCTTCGACATCCGTCACCTGCCCGATTTCAGACAGGACTTCTGACAGGGTATATAAAGACGAAGCGCCCTCTCGTCAACTAAACCACCATGGTCCACCGTTTTCTCAACGCCGCCAAGGCGAATTGGAGATTTTCTAAAACCCTGAAACCAACAGCAAGAAACGTCAAGTGGAACTCTCAGATGAACAAAATGAGAAATTTCTTGGGTACGTCCTCCCTGTTTATATCCATATCTTATATGCTTATCTGTCATTTGAAGAACAGGTAAACGGCTTGACGCGAGGTAAACATGTTCTCCCTGTGCGATCGGGGAAGCTAATACGCTATTTACAGAGGATTTCGAAATGCTAATGAGGATGCTCGGACTTCCTGACGACGATATCAAAGGTACGTATGTATCTTTGCCGTGGACTTGAGCTCGTCTGATCAACCGTATCATAGCCTGGGCCCCGCTTCCCGATGAGCATGACCCTGGTATATTCGAATATGAGTCTCATCCGGAAGACGATGTCAGGATCCACGTACAGGTCGGCGACTCTCAGTGCCTGCTTACAAACTGGGTCAAGCAACGACTCGAGCACATCCCAGGTTTTCCTCGACCTGTGAAAGAGACGGGAGGCGCCTACCGTATCTCCTCGACGTTGCATACAGGACTGGGTATGTTTGCTGAACGCCGGTTCAAGACGGGCGACCTCATCGCTGACGAGAGGCCTCTGATGGTCTTCCCTATGGGTCCACCGACCGATCTCGATTTCATAACTTCGATAGTAAATGGTGCGCGAAACAACGAGCCAAAATATACACAGGATCTTCTGGGTTCCATTTTCGAACGCATGCCTGAAGAGAGCCGGGAGGTGTTCATGGGGCTTTGTACTAACGGCCGTCTGCATGATGGTCCAGTCTTGGGCGTGGCTTTAGCGAATGCTTATTACCTCGCCGATGACTTGAAGGACGAGACTGGTAGGTCGTCGACTCTACCATTGATAAAAGGTGCTGATGTATCCTGATAGTGTTTGTACAATCTTTAGCTCAGCCGTTGGCTCCGGACGACGAACGTAGGTTCTTTACCGTCCGTGTATATTTGTGGTTGAAGCCGATATCATTTAGTTTTGCGAAGGCTCGGCAAGTACTCGAGCGTCGGCAAGGATCTTTCTAGAGTAAACCACAGGTAAGATACTGTATGTTCTTTGTGATTGATCTAGTACTGATGTCCAACCTAGTTGTTCCCCGAACGCGGCCAAAAAGTTCCGCATGCCGACGTTCTCTATGCAGCTCCGCGCAGCTCGGGATATAGAAGAGGGCGAAGAGATCACCACCGCTTATACCGACAACCTCGAGTCAGCTGCTGAGCGCGCGAGACAGCTCTTGTCTCGTGGCATTGACTGCACCTGCCGTGCCTGTCTCGATCCCGCCAAGAGCGACCCTATACGCGCTGCGGTGAGGAACCGCCCAGTCTTGTATTCTCCCCAGGGTACGAGGCAGGGAGATGCTTGGATCAGTCCTGCGCTGCAGACTCTGGCGAGGATAGAGGAGGAAGGCCTCGAGGCCTCGCCCGAGTATAGCCATACGCTGCGCCAGCTGTTCAATGCGTATGCGTATGTGAAAGACGAGGAGAATGCGCTGGTGTATGGGAAGAAGCTGTGGTCGGCTAATTTGGCGGCTGGGAACCCGCTCTACGATATGTTTAGGAATGTCGAGTCGATGAAGAAGTCGCTTCAGTGGACTAGGCCGAAATGGTTGTGGGGGGTACAGAAGCGCCATGCAATCCTTTAATTTGTGACTATGGTATACATGCTTACAGAGCTGAGTCTACTTACTCGCGCTATGTTTCGCTCGCAGTTCAAGACATTTAATCACCAAAAAAAACTGTAAAGGCTATAGAATAGAATCGGTGGAGGGTATAGTAGCACGTCAGTGCTAGGTGGCCTCTTCGAGCTGGTCATTGTGTACTACAAGGGGTGAACCGGCGAATTCACTACAGATGTCAAGGACGACCGGGTAAGAAACCTGGCCTGGAAAGTTTCTTCATCGAAGGCACTCGTGGCTTTTCCGCGTGTTTGGCGGAGGATATGTGAGCTCCGAGCACAGTATCCGTCCAGGAACTGTTGGTGAAGGTCGTCTAACCAGGGCCAATGAAGCCACTGTTCGCAGTGTGAGAGGCACCAAAGAGAAAACCGGCTTTTGCAGATTTCAGCTGAACACAATTGAGCTTGCACCAGGGGTCAAATTGGGAAGGGACTTTCATGCGTGCCATAATAGCGTGTTCGGAAGAGTTTTGTAGTAGAGGCACGAGCTCGTAACGACAACAGAGCAGGAGAATGAGGTAGAAAATGGACTCTACATCATGTCGATAGAGGTGTTTGGGCGGTTGTCCATTATTGCCATCGATGAGGAGTTCATACGCCATGTAAGGTAGAGTTCCGGTGCACTCATCTCGGAAGGAGGACAAGTCGAAATCATTGAGGACCCCACATAATAAATGACCGTCGACGGTTCGGCGCCACATGATATTCCCTGGACTAATGTCCCGGTGGACGATCTTCGGACAATCATAGAGCCATTTGTGAACTATGACGACGGTCAGGAACCACTGCCAATACTAATACGCAGTCTGCAAAATATCGAAAGACTTGAGCATACTCTTGAGCTGTCCACAGTTCTTCGAGGGGGTACAGCCTCTCCTGCACTATCATTCGACAGACGCGTCTTTCGTACTCGGGCTTTTCTTCATCTACTGCCGAGGCTCTGTTGTTGAAAATATTCGTGAGGTTTTCCTGAGTACAGTTCGCGTCGTAGTCAAAGCCTTGAGAATGCGAATATCGAGGAAATGGTCCAGCTTCCTTCCCTGCGCAATGGTTCGTGTCTTCTCTCTGGCTTTCGTGACCAACTTCGCCTCTGATCTCAGACTGGCGGTCGGCCAGCTGATCTCGACGATCAGTTCTTTACCCTCCGATATCGCCGCAACTACGCAAGTGTTTTGACCGACGGTGACAGGCTGGCGCGATCCAATCCGACCATCTGCAGGAATGATAACGCGCTCTCGTCAGTCCCACTCCTTCTCAATTGCTCGTTTGGCTAGCCGAAAAAGCAAGGCATCCAGGCTGCTGGCATGAGCAATCTGCTCGACAACGACAAATTCTATGTTGACATGAAGATAGAGCACGCCAGAAAGGGGTGGTATTGACTTCGAATTGGAAATATAGTACATGAAGTCGGAATCATAGCAAATCCTAGGGCTCTCGAAAATTTGAACTACATATTGTACATTGATTTACCATTCCCTAGTCTTTTGACGAGTTTCTTACATGAGCTCAGGCCTTTTGAGCAGCCTGGGCGGTGAGAAATGATTGCTCCAAGTGTCCCTTGTTACGCAAACCAAGGAGAGCGTCCTTGATTTCGTCGCGATCGCTGATCGTCGAAAACAAAGCCCCAATCAGCTCTTGCTCCCGCAGGAGACTCGTATACTCCTCCGCTTCGGCCTTGTCGAGGTAAGGGTTGCCCCAATTCGCTTCGAGTTTTTCAAGGTATTCGTCGAGACCCGCCCCCTCCAGCATCTTCCGCACGGCTTCATAGGCGCTATCGAGTGCACCTTCAACCCATCTGTTGGCGACAAAATAGTATAAGCCACCCATCTTGAAACCTGTAGATGCAGTAGAACTCACGCATGCTGATCACTCAAGGCCTCTCCGGCGAATAAGAGCCTTCCACCAGCAGCACCTTGTCCGAACGCAGGATAGATATTACTGAACTGGCTAGGGCCAAAGAGGGCGAATGCGCCTAAACCAGGAAATGTGATGATTAACCACCAAGGCCACTCAATCATAGAGAAAATACTCACCAAGCGTAAACGGATCGGAATACCACTCCCATGCACACCAGTCCCGTAGCTCCTTCTTCAAGAAATCAAATGTAACGCCATGCAAAGCAGCAAGGTCCTTGAGAATGTTGTCAATCAAGAACTGCTCATCGGCAGTGTGACGCCCATTGATGAGACCACCGACACGGGCAGCATCCTGCGACCACGTGTAACTAGCGATCATGACCGCATCTGCGTTCAGGTCATTAACGCCGTAGGAAGGGAACACGACGGTGCGAACGACGCGGTCGGTCTTGGTTTGACCGCCTTTGATGGAGCCGGTCGGGAGAGTCTGCCACCACCTAGAGCTAAACCTGATGCCGACTTTGCAACTCGAGTCGTAGCGGAGGGTGCGCAGGCCCTCCAGCTGAGCGTAGCTGAGGTTGCACCCATCTAGGTCAACGAAGCGCAATGCGGGGAGCGGGATAGTGGAGATCACGTAGTCATATTCGTTCGAAGCCTCGCTACCGTATGTGACGGAAAGAGGTTTGGTTCCAGTCGCTGTGGGAGTGATCGAGGTGACCCGTTTGTTGTACTGAATTTTCGGAGTTGGGACTGAGATCTTGGAGACCATCGCGTTGATGAAGACTTCACTACCACCTCTGCAGATGCAATGTATGAGATCTTGTCCAGCTGAGATTTGTATTGAACTTACGCCAAGCAGCGCCAGCTAACATCTGATTCTTCTTCACCATCTCCACCGAACGCCATAGCCGATCCGGTAGGCCAGTCGAATTGAAGGTCGTCGATGACCATCTCGGAGAACGCCGTATCAAACATACCTGTTCCTGTGTTCATTCTCTCCATCCAATTGATCACGGAGTTGGGGTAAGCTTCTTTCTTCAAGAAACACGTTCCGTCTTCGTTCTTGATACAGAAGGGAAGCATCATGAACGTCCTGGCTGAGTACTGGTCAAAATCCATAAGTTTCTTCCAGCCCTTCTCCCAGTTCTCCGCGAGGAGCTTTTTGAATGGAGTGAAGCATTCGCTTAACCAGTGATCGACGCCCTTGTTGATGAATTCAGGGGGAACCAACCCTCCCGCCGATGAGCAGTCTTTGAACCAATCGGCCGTAGGATCAGAAATGACTGTCTTCTGTTGTACACGTTGAGAGTTATACTCAAGGAACTGGTTACCGTTGTTCATGATGTAGGGGATGAGTTTATCCTCGATCTGAAGGCGTTCTCTGAAGAGGTCGAAGACGCGCCACATAATAGGGATGTCAGGGTAGCGCATGGCGCCGATATCCTATGTCAGGCGCCGATGAGTTCGATGGAAGGGGAAAGCCATGGTAAAGAGACTTACAAAGTAGTTCCATGGCTTAACGTCAACACTCCGGAAGTGATGGGTACGGATCCTACCACCAAGGCGATCGGAACCCTCCAAGATCTCGTACTTGATCCCAAGATCATCAAGGATCATCGCAGTGTACAGGCCTGCGGGACCTGCTCCAACGATCCCAACGAGGAGATCCTTAGGAGCTTCGCCAGGAGCCCCATCAGTGCCACTGCGGGACGTAAGAATTGGGATCGGGGAACGGATAGGCTTAAGAGGAGGACGATCGGATGGAATCACTGAACCGGGTCCTCTAGGGACTTCGATGATGTAGGGAAGTATTTGTTGTACTTGGAACGATTTGGTGCATTCGCGAGCGTACTTAGCACGCCAGAAGCGGCTGCGATTTGAAGTTTGATTGGACATAGCGAAGTTACTGCTGAGCAGAGGCTATCGAGGAATAGGTGTCGATGGGGCAGTGATGTTCTTTTGGCCCCTTTTTATAAGTACCACCCTCATTCATTCTTGTCAATCTTTCTCACAGATAGAGGCTCGTGACTGGGCCATTATGAGCGATTAATGTGACAAAGTGAAATTCTGTAGGGGACAGGTGACAAAGGTGATGACTAGCTTCGATGAGCATCGAAGAGATGGACGATGTTCAGCGTCTTTTTACTCCAAGTAGGTCCAGTTATTTGGCCCGCCCTGACCCGGACAGGCGCGACCCAGCGTCTCCGGTAGCTAGACGTGACCTCTATGTGCCATCTACTGCGTCCCCGTTACGTTCTAGGATGCCTTCATGTCTTTCTCTCGTCTCAACCTCCACGCGAGAGTCGTCTTGATAATGCTCCTCAGTTTCTGGACATTGCTGCCGCTTTAAGTTGTATGTTCTATCCTCTGTATTGTGTTTCTCGACGCGACTTTGACGCAGGGATGCTGACAGAAGCATTGAGAGTCGTGGATGGAGGTAGATATGTTCAAAAGAGGAGTATAAGAGCACGCAAGTGCGATGATAACGGCGCGCCTGAACGAAGTTGGGGGAACATTGGCCTGGCGGCAAAAACCTACTTTGAAATCATGAAACGGGCCATATATATCGACAGCAAGCCACTTACCAGAAGCGCTACTCCAACTGTCCACAGTCGATAACTAATCCTGTGATACGGCCTACACTGAAGAGAGAAAGATGCAGCTGGCGTCGACCGTCTTTCTTTGCAGACGTTGCTATCTTGGCGCTCACAAGCTCATTCCCCTCATGTACCCTGATACCATCACCCATCAATGCCTAACGATCTCACCCCTCAAAGACGCCGGACCGCCAGATCCCGCGAGGTGCCTCAACTCAAAATCATACTTTGCGCGGGATACATGGAACACTGACGGGACGAGACGCTCTGCCGCGTTACGCAGGGTATCATCCACGCCATGGGGTTCAATCCAGATACAGCGTCCACTGCACAACTGGATATAGCCCCATTGCTTCTCGAGTCCTAGAAACCGTAACGTAGACGGTACCCACACAACTGCGGCGTACGAAGGCAGAGCATTGGTATGTGCCCATTCTCAGAGTCATTCGCCTTCGTTGCGTTCTAGGTTCGGCACTGTTCCGAGAAGCATAGACGTCTACCGTGAATGCTGCCGGTGTACAGTGATTTTACCTCGCCAGCTGAGTGGAGTGCTTAGCCAGAAGAACGTCAGAAGAAAAGATGACACTCACCATCTGTACCTAGCATCGGTCCCCTCGTCGAGGAAGGTCAATTTGGGCTTGAATTCCTTTGTCTGCACCCAAGATATGTTATGCTCGGGCCCATTATCCTTCATTTGATCAACATCGTTTCCTGAGCTGGTGAACATCGCGCGAAGAACACCCAAGGTATCAGGGATATTATCTTCCTCGCTGCCAAGCACCGGCTTCGCGTCTTGTCGATAGTTGCCCAGTCCAGAATTATCGGTGGCACCTAGAATGTCGAACGCGCTATTACACATCATGCCGTGGGGATGGTAGAACGACTTTTTCCTAGGTTTGGTCTTATCGCATAAGTCGACGTAGGTCTGCATATGCTATTTGAATACAGGGTTGTCTCTGATCGCGTTAGTCTGCTTGGTTATCTCGTCGTTCGTCTTCCAGTCAGGAGGAAGATGGAGAATGGTTGGGAAGAAATGTTCGGCGTGCATGAAAACACGTTCTCTGAGATCTTCTTCAATGTATCGATCGAAATGACCGACATGGTGATCCGCCTTGGTTGCGGGATTAACGGTTGGGGCGTGATTGCTGAGCGGAGTACTCTGCATAGCGGATAGTATTTGTTGAGCGCGAGATCCGTTCGGTAGAGTTTTCCTCCCTGGGGGGGAGAGCAGTGCCATCATCCGCAACACTCGAAGACATAGCAATGTTGGGAAAAAATTGAGAGGGGTAGAACGAGAGAAGGGGGTCAAGGAAGAATATAGCGGCAGCCATCTTGACGCGTTTTGAGATCGCGTAGAACAACAGTGAGCCCAATGTAGGTAGTCGCAAGGGGACCTATACACCAGCGCATTCTCCTCGTCTTTTATGTACGCATACACATGACGTAGCGTATAGCTATACTCAGGCGAGGTCTCGAGCGCTTCCTCCTCTATCCTCGCCGGAATCTGCAGCGCAAAAGACTAGGCGGTTCCTCAATAGGGTCGCTCTTAGCGGGATCGACACAAGCGCGACAGGTGCATTAAATGCCCGAGACAAGAGCGCTCGGCACTTGGCTCGGTATAACCGGTGGAGATCTCTTTGCCCTCTTCTATATCCCGAGCTACGCGAAGCTGCATAGAAGACGTGGCCATATGGAACTTGCGGTGGATGTTGGGGGAACAGCTAGATGAATAGCCAGAGTCAAGACCAGACCAATCGCGTTAGAAGAACGCATCTCACCTATGATTCACTCTTGAGAGTTCCTTGAAGACGGCCACGTACCTGCCGATCATCGATTTCAAAACTAAAGAATCTGGGCGCTCGTATTGAGCCAAATAGATACAAGATGGTGAGCAACCTACCCTGATTGTTCGAGGACATCATAGATAAAAAGTCTGCAATTTCTATCGTTGGAAGCATACAGCATACATTAGCATCTATCATCAACAGTAGAGTTGACGACCTACCAGTTTCATCCTTCAGGGCATCTTCAAGGCCATATCCATTCGTCCTAGCTACGCCTAGGAGTGGACCATTCTGCAGGCGGCTATTATGAAGCCCCATGAACGTCTCTTGGTTCTCTTCAGACTCGAAAATAGAACGCATCATCTCCTGTGAATAGCAGTTCAAAAGATTGTTTCGTTTCTCGTCCGTCATCGTCGTTATTGAAGTAATAACATTGAGATCGGTCGGTGGACCCATGGGGAAGACCTCTCGTCAGCGATGAGGTCCCCCGTGTTGAACCGGCGTGCAGCGAACATGCCTATCCCTCTATGCAGCGTCGAAATACGGTAGGCGCCCCCCGTCTCTTTCACAGGTCGAGGAAAGCCTGGGATGTGCTCGAGTCGTCGCTTGAGATAGCCTGTAAGCAGGCACCGACCTGTACGTGGGTTCTAACGTCGTCATCTGGACGAGGCTCGTGTTCGAATATACCAGGATCGTTCTCATCGGGAAGCGGGGCCAAGGCTACGATACGGTTCATCAGACGAGCTCAAGTCCGAGGTAAAGACAAAGACGCACCTTTCATATCATCGTCAGTTAATCCCACCATGTCCCTCATCTTCTTGTGCATTTCCTCTGTAAACAGCGGATTAGCTTCCCGACTTCAAGAGATTTGCATCCTTACCTGGCGTCATACGGGTTAGCTCGTCTGTACATATAATGTGTAAATGCATAAGAGATGAATGTATACGCGAGGGACATACTGGTCACACTTTTCAATTCCGTTCTGCTATTCGAGTTCAACTCTCTTGCTGACGGTTTCAGGGTGCTGAAAAATCTCCAACGAGCCTTGGCAGCGTTGAGAAAACGGTGGATCATGGCGGTTTGGTTGATGAGAGGGCGACTCGTTCTCTGTAAGAAGTCCTGTCTGAAGTTGGGCAACTGACAGATGAAGGAGATCTGCGCTTGGTAGTAGTCGCTACTGATTATCTGTGCTCATCGCACTCCATTGGGGCCAGATATCGAAAGCCAACTCTGGATTTGCGATGGGATACGACTGCGACCATCCAAAGAAAAACAAGAACATTGGAAAGACAGTAATGTCGCCCTGTCCCGTCACCAGCGTCACTGACCGAAATTTTAACTTTGACTCGAGCTGAGAATACTACTGCGGGCTGAAGGACATGAGAAAAAGTAATATTTGGGATGAAAGATGAAGAGAGGCGATTTGGTTCTAGCATTCCCACGCCCTTGTGATCACCGACGCTGACAGAGTTATCGTAGCCTGGCAAGCCGCTTTATTATATACTCGCGGAACTCGTATCTGTATCTTTTAACCACACGCGCGCACAAGGTCCTCTCCACCCGAGCTGACCCTTACGGAGATGAAACGATGAGGGAAACACCCCGAAAACCTCTTCTGCTATCTTGGAATACACAATTAGAATTCCAACTTCTCACCGGCAGGCATAAGTTTGAAACTGGTTCAAGCTGTATTTACATCGCTCGACCGCTGAATTTAAAGCCTCCACCGTCATTCCGACCGCGTATTTGTTGCACTTGCGATGCTTAGAACCAAAGTGGCGACCTTGGTAAGTGTTTTGGTCAGTCCAGTCCAGATATCTATGGCATTCAAATGTAACCCTCAAGAGGCGGTGCGTCCACACGCTACGAAGACCTCCAATGTAAAGCCGAAACTTGGTAGAGATGGAAGGTCCCGAAACACTTTTCAATATGCGCTATTGTACATAATGTAAGTATATATGATACTAGAGCTAGAGTAATGATAAGTAGCACGGTCTAAGTGACTGTGAATAAATGAGATGCAAAATGCTTTAAATATTAACTTGACCGATTCACATGTCCCATGTTGCTTTGATCACATCAGCAGCACGTTCCGCAACGATGTAAATCATCGCTTGAGGATGACCGGCAGGAATGATGGGCTAAACAACAGGATATTATCAGCCGAGTCCAAGGATACAAAACCTGAACTTACAAAGACCGAGGCATCGACAATCCGGACTCCCTTGGCCTTCTTGAGCATCAGCTGGCCATCAGCAACCCCTTCACCATCCTCCTTGCTTAACCTAGCAGTGCAGAACGGATGTTTGATAGTGGTCGCCCATTGGCTCATGTATTCCTTGATACCGTCGTCTGTCGTAGCGTTGACTGAGTCAATATAAGGACCGGTGATATATCCATCCCAAGCTTGTGCGGCCGCAAATCGTTGCGCGGCCTTGACACTCTCAATCATGACGCTGACATCGTAGTCAGTGGTGAGCATCTTAGGATCGATCGTAGGGTGCTGGAATGGATCATTGGAGGCAAGAGTTATGAATCCGCCTGGTCAGGGTTAAATTAATAATGGGCCTATGATATGAAGGGAATAACATACGAGAAGTGGGGGTAACGACGACGTTGATGATAGAGAAGTATGATCCAGAGGTGGGTTGAATTTGAGACGTGGTGAAGAATCCATTCTGTTTGGAGTTCAGTAATGGAAGGAATAGCCGTAAGGGAAGAACTAACAGCATAGGCATGCTCGTAATGAGGCGAACTATGGTCGAATGATGAGCTTATATTCATTGTAAGAAGACATAGACGACGTACCCAGGTCCAGAAGTAGGATCGTCAAACTCTGCAAGGACAGAAGAATTCTCCGGAAGACGGTAGAAAGCCCTATCGCCCTCATCAGTAATCAAACCAGATCCATGATCGAAGAACACGCACATGTGATTCGAGACACCGTTCGCAGCGAGACGACCTGTTCCGTTTGTGTGGTATTGCTCGAGGGCGGCGTCGAGGGCTTCTCCACCACGGATGATAGGATCCAAGGTCTCACTGCTATTCGCGTTCCACTGGATGGGCAACAACGGGTGATCGATTAGATTTTGGCCCACCTCGGGCAAGTCAACGATCGGTTGGATACCAACGGCGGCCAAATCCAGAGACCTGCCAATTCCAGATAGCATAAGAATCTGAGGAGTTCCGATAGCGCCTGCCGATAGAATGACTTCGCGCGTCGCAGAAATGTTGTAACGAGGGGCTAAACACAGCCAGCGTCAAATTTAGAGTCTGAAGGAAACGCAGATTCTCGACGTACCAGTAGGATTCTTAGCAAACTCAACGGTGGTGAATACAGGAAGACCATCGATTTCACCATTCTGAATCAGCCTGGTGACTTGACTGTTGTAAACAAGGTCGAGGTTGGAATAGTTGCTCAATGCGGGTTCGAGGTAGGCGGTAGCAGAACTGCTCCTCAGTGGTCCACTGATAGTACCTAATGACGCGTCAATCATACTATTAATCTTACTTCAGATAGGAAGCTCACTGTGCATCCACGAAACGCCCAACATATTCCCAGAGTTATAATCCGGGTTCCACGCGAATTCTTCACTGAGTTCTGACGTTGTGGCGATCACTCGGTCGTCGATATCCGCAGCGTAGCCGTATATGCTCGTCGACAGTGGCCCATCGGTCCCGTGGATAGAAGGAATGTACTGTCCGGTTTCGTTATGACCCTAAACAAGCATTGGTCAGCGAGATCCTGATTCATGATACAAAACGCTCACATCGTTAGGAGGAACGTGTTTCTCATTCTATTGACAGGTATCAACATCAAAAACTCGAACACGGGTGGTAAGCGCAATACCTTAAGAGCATAGGGAAACAAGTTATCCCAATTCCACCCATCGTCCCCAGCCAGTTCAGCAAAACGATCATAATCGTCTGAAGAACCCCGAGTGTACACCATATAGTCTATTTCACATGTCAGGAAGGGCATCATTTCAAGAATAATCGTGCTTACTAGTTGAACTACTGCCTCCAAGAACGTAGCCGCGAGGATATGCAATGAGTTGGTTGTTCAGTGGTTCCTGAGGAACTGTAGTATAGTTCCAGTCGAAGGATGTGTGCGGCGATGCTTGAGGACCAAAGAAAGGTATAGTGATGAGGTCAGAATCGAACCCGACATTGTTTCTCCCCGCTTCCACGACCAGGACAGATGTGTTGGCATTCTCGGCCAGGCGTGCAGCTATGACATTTCCCGCTGTCCCCGCTGTCAATCAATAATAAGTTAACCACCAGGGACGTTTCCAATGCGCATGCTTACCTCCTACGACAACAAAATCGTACTGTTTGTCTGTAGGCAACTGACAGGGATCATCGTATACGGCTCCTAAGCCAGATTTGAGCGAAACTAAGATGACTCCGAGAGAGAGAAGAGAGAACATGACAGAGGGTTCCGATGAGGAGTTGAAGAACAGACAAGAACAGTTTTATACAAACCAGGTGCCTCGATTTCAGCTGTAATCAATGCAACAACAGGGCATTGGTTGCTAAGCCTCAGGACATAACCATGCGGACGCGTTCGAGGTATTCCGGGCTGAAATCTGACTGAGCAGCGAAAATGTCACTGGCGGGGCGCTGTGCCTGTCGGTGAACAAGAAAGAGTGATCCGTGCTTTGATGGAAACACGGAGACACAGATTCCAATCAGCGTAAAGCCAAGGTTAAACCCGCTTCTTCACTGTTTGTAACCGCTGAGAGATCTCCTGAATATCGAAAATAACGTAAGATTCAGGTACAGTAGGAGGACGCATCAAAGACCCGACGCTAAGGCACTGCAGGGCAGATCCGGGATCGTCATGCACTCATGGAAAACATGGAACAATATTGGAGCTGTGCTGTGCATCGGGGAAATTCATTCTCGAAGGATGATGCGATAGTCGTGGACCAACGGCCTGTGGGGATACTGGGGTCATCTCCAGGACGTCTGTCAAATGACAGGGCTTCGTTGCCTTAGGAGAGAATTCAGAATGATACATGGGACATTCCCTGTAAAAGACTAAATCGGAAAATATAACTTGTTGACATTAACTTACTTACGTCTTAGATACAAACGTGCTAGCAGGTACCTGGCTATTTGCGAGACTGTATTGCGGCTAGGACTGTTATTGAACGCCGTTTCTCAAGATATTATCTACACTGATCAGGTTACCAGCATACAAGGCTCCATGATGAAGATCAACCGTACCTGGGAGAGGTACTTCGGAACTGTGTCGAGGCGTGTCGTGAGAGTCTGGCCACCGATGCCCACGAATCCATTGGATCTTTCTTTCGGTTCTGTGGAGAATCCGACGTGATGAGGCCCCCGACCAAAGGTTCCGCTCCTACTACATCGGCGGGATACAGTAGAACTTACGCTCCGAAGATTCAGGACTGATCCGATCATGTTGGCGAGTCAATGATGGATAGCATGCAGCCTTCGATCAACGTCGTGAATGAGACAACGTATTTTAAGTCTGTATGCCACCTCAATGAAGACTGAATATATACATTTATTAACGGAAACTCAGACTTACAGGTTTCGCCCGAGGTTCCATTATCTCCTTTACATAAGAACGGCTCCTCTACTGTTGGAGAAATCTTCTTGACCCCGGTGCATATGAGCTGCACTTCTGCCCAAAAGGTAAACGCGGCGTATTAGTCGAGGCACAAGGAGCTGTGTTGACAAATACGTGCCGGTTATTGAAAAGTCGGGTGCATTGCTTACGGAAGTGGTCAGTGTGTGGATCTCGGGAGGAGATGTGACCCACCCAAACCCGAGGAAAATATTATTATTTTGACACGTGATGTGATCCTCGAAAAGGAAATATCATTCTCAAATCCGAAACCGTTCCGAAATGGGTCGCTATCTGTTTTCTCCGCCCATCTCCTCAGGCCAAGTGACGAAATCCACTCTATCGCTGTCTTAATATAGCTGCCGATCATAATGTTTGATCATTGTAGTTCGTGCACGGCCGACGTGTTTTTTTTCCGCTTCGAACGTGATGATTAAGAAACCGGAAATGAGTGGAGTTCAAGCTTGGTATTGCGTGCAGTCCCACCTCTGACATGACGGGCGTACATATAAGCCACATCGTTGCTGATTTTACTTTCACCGTCTTCGCTACACTCGCACTTCATGGAGTCCCATAGCACTACCACGATCGTCGATATTCCAGAGAAAAATGAGAGAGAAACACGGACGCCATTTTCGACCCTTCAAACAGTGTCGCTGATAGCGACATGTACCATGGCTATGTGGGTAAATGTATGTCGCTCCTTGTTCCGTTTGGAAATTATCACTCACTTGCATTTTTAGAGCTCAAATACCACTTCCGTTTCGATTTCATTGCCAGCTATTGGTGAAGACTTGAATATCGAAGAGACCCAATTACAGTGGCTTGTAAGTCGATGCATACTACTGCGACACGACGCTGACTCACCGTCAATCTCCCAGGTATCGGCCTATGCTCTGAGTTCCGTACGTTCATACTGGACATCAGCCGTTGACGCCAACTAAGCACCTCTTTTTTCCAGGGATGTCTTTTTCCCATGTTTGGACGTCTTGCAGACCTCTATGGACGTAAACTGGTATTCATGGCCGGCTCAACGTGGCTCGCCATCTTTACCCTTGCTTGTGGCTTCGCCCAAAGTACGTCTCCGTCATCAGTATCTCGTGACCTTTACCGATCACTCACTCAAATCAGATGAAATCACCCTGGATGTGCTACGCGGTATGCAAGGAATTGGTGTAGCTGCCGCCCTACCTGCATCAGTGAGCACCCAGAACCCTTGCTTCTTAACGGTTCAACCTGACCATCGAGCGTAGACAGGTATTCTAGCACATGCTTTCCCTCCGGGAAAAATTCGGTCTATTGCCTTTTCATCATTCGCCGCTGGGGCACCCTTAGGCGCGTTCACCGGTATGGCGTTAGGCGCCGTTCTCACACAACTCTCCAAGTATGTGATCAACTTAATGATGCTGAAACACCGTCTGACTATTTGTTTGAAAGCCCATCTTGGCGAAGTAATTTCTACCTATCCACCGGTCTGACAGTTTTGTATATGGTCGTTGGATTATGGGCTATACCTAAGGACGAACCGTCCACAGAACTAGACAAACGCGTTGACTGGCTCGGCGCGTTCTTGGTAACGGCTGGTCTGACCCTCATCATCTTCGTTCTCAGTGACGGGGAGGTGGCTCCGAACAAATGGGCGACTTCGTGTAAGCTTGATGTTCTCCTCACTAGGTCTCTATTTACATTCCATCCAGACATTATCGCACTCCTCATAGTCGGTGTCATCATCCTCGGCCTGTTCTTATTATGGCAGTGGTATCTCGAGCGTGTCCAGTACAATCCAAACGCGCCATATTCCGCACTCACTCCGCCGCCCATCATGAAGCTCTCTCTGTGGGCCCGCGGAAATGGCAAATTCGCAGCCATCATGATCATTGTCATGTTCACCTTCTGCTCATTTTTGGGATGGAATTTCTGGACCCAGGTACGTCAAGGATGACCCACTCGCGGGCGATGCGCTTACCACGGCGTTCCCAGCTCTACTATCAAAATTACCAAGGCTACACCCCCGTTGGTACTATGATCCGGCTATTCCCCATGTTCATCACCGGAATTATCTGCAACTTTATCATTGCTGTCATCATTGCTCGGGTTTCTGTTGTTTGGATCCTAGGTTCGTGGATTTTGATAGCAGCTGACTGAAAGACATATGCTCATTCCCGTCCTTTAGCGAGCGGAACGATTATCACTGCCTGCGCAGCCATCTTCTTTGCCGAAATCGACCCGGACGCGACATACTGGGCCTATGGTTTCCCTAGTGCCATTTTCTCCGTCGTTGGGGCCGATTTTGTTTTTGCTGCCGGGTCAATATTCGTAGCGAGAATTGTCGAGCCGCATGAACAGAGTCTCTCCGGTGCTCTGTTCCAGACCATGTACCAGGTGGGTAAACTTGTTCTTGGACAAGGAACTGGACATTGATGCCATTCTTGAACAGATTGGGACAGCACTAGGAGTTACGGTCTCTACGATCGTTTTCAATCGCGTCGTCGCTCAGGATTCATTGAATATGGGTGTCGTAGTCGACTTTGCAAACAGTAATGCTCCTCGAGAGGCTCTTCTGAATGGCTACAAGGCAGCCGAGTGGACCGCATTCGCTTTTGGAGCCATCGGTTTGTCATTCATCTTGCTTCCATCACGAATGTCAACTTAAATTTGCTCTATAGGCGCCCTTCTAGCTGTTCTTTTCTTTTGGAATGTTGGAATTGTCGGGGATAAGGATGCGCCGGAGGGGACCAAACCCATATCCACACCTCAAAGCACTTCTACAGTGGCTGTTGATCGCGACGTAGAGAAAGCGATACAAGAAATCCCCAGGATTGCGACAAGTCCTACCCCGTCGGAGAGCGCACATTAATAATCAATTTACCGTAGAGAAGCAGCACATATATGTACACTATTTGCATTTTACACCTAGACATCATTCAGGTTGTATCCACCAGAAACCGATTTTGTCCAACTGATAGACTCTTGCGATGATGTTCAAAATGATATTGACAACGTACTTCCGTGACAAGCACACATCACTTTACAAACCTACCCACGGGGGTACGTCTCGCTTCGCAAAATAGCAACGTGTTTGATACATTTGCTCCAAATCCTTTCCCTCCCCATCACCCTTCTCTGTGTAGTTTTCCAAACTCGAAACAGAGGACTCCGCAGGTCCAAACGTACCAAATACATCTCTCTCATCCACGTTGCCGATGCCCGGTGGCGGCCACAGATTATTCAGAAATAGCCACGTCGCAGCGTTTATGCTAAACCCTAACGGCGAGGACATGTAGTACACATTTCCTCAAAGATACGTCCGCAAATGTCATCGCGAAAGAAAACATACACCCATGTCAAACCCATGTGGTACTAACGCGGATCGAGTCCGGCGTGATAAACGCGCAGAATCCGGGCATCCTAGGGTGTATGTTGTCAATTCTGTTGAGGATAAACCCAAGTAGATCCGGGAGCTAGAGTTTGGGACCAAACTTCAAATTTACTGCATCTTGTACAGTAAGGGACACCGCAGCACTATATACATCTACGAACGAAAACCCTTACCAAGGTCGCCACTTTGGTTCTAAGCATCGCAAGTGCAACAAATACGCGGTCGGAATGACGGTGGAGGCTTTAAATTCCGCGGTCGAGCGATGTAAACGCAGCTTGAACCAGTTTCAAACTTATGACTTCCGGTGAGAAGTTGGAATTCTAATCGTGCATTCCAAAATAGCAAAAGAGGTTTTCAGGGTGTTTATATATATACAGAATACGAGACATGGGATGTCACCCACTAGTTCTTATCTCCAAAACAGAAGACAAAGTAAGAACCAAGTATAAGAAGATATCGTAAGTCCGGTTGAGAAACTTGACATAGAGTCTCTGCGCAGAAAATTTTGCCTCATGTAAGACTGCTGCCAGGCTCTGAGTTCACTTGGGTGATAATAGGTACCACTGCGGCTTTGCATCGCAATTTTCACCAGATTGCAGAGACCTTTGACTACCTCTTTGCGTCTCTTAAAAGCTCGTTGTCGCTGAAAAAACCATCCAAACAACGAACAAAACCTTCAATAGTATTGAGTCATCGCATAGTCTCCTGGCAATGATGGCGGAGAGCAGATATCAGGTGGGGCAAGTCGTGCAGAAGAGCTAACCGCATCGAGGCTGACCAAGTAAACCATTGGAAGAGCGAATCCCTGTGTACGGTCCTTCCTATCTCAGCCACCAGTGTGGCCTCAATATTGATGATAGTTGCTTCAAGCAGCGGGAAAGTGTCCCTTGCGATTTGAACATTTAGTCGCATGGAGTGATATTGAGCAACATCATCGGGCATCGGCATTGCAGATGATGATATCGTGCGTGAAAGATGTAAGAAGTAATCCAGGAGCAACGAAAAGTCCCTCCAAGCCCTGACAACTGGACGAAGGAAATCCACAGCAGAGTCACGTAGAGGCCGGAGAATGGCAAGAGTGGTCTCCCGGACAGGGGCGCAAATCGTAGCTTGAACAATCAAGTAGTTCGTGGTGTGGAGAAACGATTCCCCTGCATCGTGGAGACTCTCGAGAACACCGGCAATAGAAGTCGAATGCTATACATGCGTGAATAGGGAAAGTCACGATGAGAGAAAAAAGAAGTCACCTCGCTATTGGAAGACATGAAATGCGGTGGAGATGTATGCATTTAATTATATGCGATTTTGATACACTACAAGGTTCCGATAAGACATTGCTACAGTCAGTATATCATGTCCATGAGGTACGTATCAACCGGAACTAGCAGGTTTAGCTGCATAACGAGGGAGAGATTCAAGGGGTTTCGAAATTAGGAAGCCTTTCAGGCCCGCAGCCTTTTCGCCCTGGCGACCAAAGCCGAATCCAGCTTTGGAGCCTGCGTCGGAGTCCTTTTCTTCGTTGTTGAAGGCATTGGAGACAAAGGAGGGTACTGAGGTAGGGACAGGGATTCCAGCTACGTATGTAGGGAGGGCACTTTTGGCATGATCGCGCCACGACGTGACCGAACACTTGGTTTTGGCCGACTGCCAGAAGATGAGACCAGCAGCCATATTCAGGCAGCCAATAGAGAAGAGGAAGGAGGCGGATACAAGGATGAAGTCGTCAACATGGTGGGAGAGGACTGCTGCACCGATTCTGACATCGGTTGTGAGCGAAAATAAAAGAGAAAATGAAGGTGCGGAACGTACAAACATTGGATGATCCCTAAAGCACCTAGGCCAAAGTCGTCACCGAGGACAGGGAAGAAACGATTGAAGAACACGGATGGCCAGCCGAATTCAGGGAGGAGCAAAACGACAGTTTGACTGATGATGAGGAACCTGTTCAGTACTGCCCAAAAAATTCCAGCAACCTGGTTAGGTACAGTGCTTCCACTACAGAGTCTATTAGGTACGTAACTAAACGAACAAAAAAGCCGACGCACTCGATATAGTCCGTATCCACCAGAGTCGAATTGGACGAAGGTCGCCCGACGTACTCTGGAACACCGCGCGCCGCAACGATCTGCCTTCTCTACGTGACCCTGCCAAATCCAAAGAGATCCACGCACCCCAACTTCCCTGCCTTCCCTGCAAGCTCCTGTCAAATCTGCGTCTCTCGACACTCTTCAACACCCATCCGAATCCTGATTTTCCCTTTCAGCGACCATCTCAAGACAACCAAGACCCTCGACGATGCACCCAAGACGACGACTCTCTCAGCCAAAGACGTCCTTCCCTCTTCCATCCACAGCCATAGCCGTCCATGCGATTAGTCCCTCCCTCTACACATCCTGCTCCAGAATTAGACGACCATCCGCCTTGCCTGTTTGCTATCGGTCGTCCCTCATCTCCGTAAGGGTCAGCTTTGTGCACGCGTGTGGTTAAAAGATACAGATACGAGCTCCGCGAGTCTATAATAAAGCGGCTTGCCAGGCTACGATAAGTTTGTCAGCGTCGGTGATCACAAGGGCGTGGGATTATTGAGGTAGCATACAGACTTGCCTCATTAGCGACGTTGATCGAAGGCTGCAAGCTATCCATCATTGACTCGCCAACATGATCGGATCAGTCCTGAATCATCAGAGTCTAAGTTCTACTGTATCCCGCCGATGTAGTAGGAGCGGAACCTTTGGTCGGGGGCTTCATCACGTCGGATTCTCCACAGAACCGAAAGAAAGATCCAATGTATTCGTGGGCATCGGTGGCCAGATTCGCACGACACGGCTCGACACAGTTCCGAAGTACCTCTCCCAGGTATGATTAATCTTCATCGATTCATCATAAGGGCACGTTTGTATCTAAGATGTAAGTAGTTAATGACAGCCAGTTATGTTTTCCGACTTAGCCTTTTACAGAGAATGCCACATGTATCAGTTAGGCAACGAGACCCTGTCATTTGACAGACGTCCTGGAGATGACCCCAGCATCCCCACTGGCCGTTGGTCTACGACTATCGCATCATCTTTCGAGAATGAATTTCCCCGATGCACAGCACAGCTCCATTATTGTTCCATGTTTTCCATGAGTGCATGACGATCCCGGATATGCCCTCCTAGCGTCGGGTTAGGTGAGTTCTTTGATGCGTCCTCCTACTGTACCTGAATCTTACGTTATTTTCGATATTCAGGAGATCTCTCAGCGGTTACAAACAGTGTAGAAGCGGGTTTAACCTTGGATTTACGCTGATTGAAATCCGTGTCTCCGTGTTTCCATCAAAGCACGGATCACTCTTTCTTGTTCACCGACAGGCACAGCGCCCCGCCAGTGACATTTTCGCTGCTCGGGTAGATTTCAGCCCGGAATACCTCGAACGCGTCCGCATGGTTATGTCCTGAGGCTTAGCCACCAATGCCCTGTTGTTGCATTGCTTACAGCTGAAATCGAGGCACCTGGTTTGTATAAAAACGTTCTTGTCTGTTCTTCAACTCCTCATCGGAACCCTCTGTCATGTTCTCTCTTCTCTCTCTCGGAGTCATCTTAGTTTCGCTCAAATATGGCTTAGGAGCCGTATACGATGATCCCTGTCAGTTGCCTACAGACAAACAGTACGATTTTGTTGTCGTAGGAGGTAAGCATGCGCATTGGAAACGTCCCTGGTGGTTAACTTATTATCGATTGACAGCGGGGACAGCGGGAAATGTCATAGCTGCACGCCTGGCCGAGAATGCCAACACCTCTGTCCTGGTCGTGGAAGCGGGGAGAAACAATGTCGGGTTCGATTCTGACCTCATCACTATACCTTTCTTTGGTCCTCAAGCATCGCCGCACACATCCTTCGACTGGAACTATACTACAGTTCCTCAGGAGCCGCTGAACAACCAACTCATTGCATATCCTCGCGGCTACGTTCTTGGAGGCAGCAGTTCAACTAGTAAGCACGATTATTCTTGAAATGATGCCCTTCCTGACATGTGAAATAGACTATATGGTGTACACTCGGGGTTCTTCAGACGATTATGATCGTTTTGCTGAACTGGCTGGCGACGATGGGTGGAATTCGGATAACTTGTTTCCCTATGCTCTTAAGGTATTGCGCTTACCACCCCGTGTTCGAGTTTTTGATGTTAATACCTGTCAATAGAATGAGAAACACGTTCCTCCCAACGATGTGAGCGTTTTGTATCATGAATCAGGATCTCGCTGACCAATGCTTGTTCAGGGACATAACGAAACTGGACAGTACATTCCTTCTATCCACGGGACAGACGGGCCACTGTCGACAAGCATATACGGCTACGCTGCGGATATCGACGACAGAGTCATCGCCACAACCTCAGAACTCAGTGAAGAATTCGCGTGGAACCCGGATTATAACTCTGGGAATATGTTGGGCGTTTCGTGGATGCACAGTGAGCTTTCTATCTGAAGTAAGATTAATAGTATGATTGACGCGTCATTAGGTACTATCAGTGGACCGCTGAGGAGCAGTTCTGCTACAGCCTACCTCGAACCCGCATTGAGCAACTATTCCAACCTCGACCTTGTTTACAACAGTCAAGTCACCAGGCTGATTCAGAATGGCGAAATCGATGGTCTTCCTGTATTCACCACCGTTGAGTTTGCTAAGAATCCTACTGGTACGTTGAGAATCTGCGTTTCCTTCAGACTCTGAATTTGACGCTAGCCGTGTTTAGCCCCTCGTTACAACGTTTCTGCGACGCGCGAAGTCATTCTATCGGCAGGCGCTATCGGAACTCCTCAGATTCTTATGCTATCTGGAATTGGCAGGTCTCTGGATTTGGCCGCTGTTGGTATCCAACCGATCGTTGACTTGCCCGAGGTGGGCCAAAATCTAATCGATCACCCGTTGTTGCCCATCCAGTGGAACGCGAATAGCAGTGAGACCTTGGATCCTATCATCCGTGGTGGAGAAGCCAGAAACGCCGCCCTCGAACAATACCACGCAAACGGAACAGGCCGTCTCGCTGCGAACGGTGTCTCAAATCATATGTGCGTGTTCTTCGATCATGGATCTGGTTTGATTACTGATGAGGGCGACAGGGCTTTCTACCGTCTTCCGGAGAATTCTTCCGTCCTTGCAGAGTTTGACGATCCTACTTCTGGACCTGGGTACGTCGTCTATGTCTTCTTACAATGAATATAATCTCATCATTCGACCATAGTTCGCCTCATTACGAGCATGCCTATGCTGTTAGTTCTTCCCTTACGGCTATTCCTTCCATTACTGAACTCCAAACAGAATGGATTCTTCACCACGTCTCAAATTCAACCCACCTCCGGATCATACTTCTCTATCATCAACGTCGTCGTTACCCCCACTTCTCGTATGTTATTCCCTTCATATCATAGGCCCATTATTAATTTAACTCTGACCAGGCGGATTCATAACTCTTGCCTCCAATGATCCATTCCAGCACCCTACGATCGATCCCAAGATGCTCACCACTGACTACGATGTCAGCGTCATGATTGAGAGTGTCAAGGCCGCGCAACGATTTGCGGCCGCACAAGCTTGGGATGGATATATCACCGGTCCTTATATTGACTCAGTCAACGCTACGACAGACGACGGTATCAAGGAATACATGAGCCAATGGGCGACCACTATCAAACATCCGTTCTGCACTGCTAGGTTAAGCAAGGAGGATGGTGAAGGGGTTGCTGATGGCCAGCTGCTGCTCAAGAAGGCTAAGGGAGTCCGGATTGTCGATGCCTCGGTCTTTGTAAGTTCTTGTTTTGTATCCTTGGACTCGGTTGATAATATCCTGTTGTTTAGCCCATCATTCCTGCCGGTCATCCTCAAGCGATGATTTACATCGTTGCGGAACGTGCTGCTGATGTGATCAAAGCAACATGGGACATGTGAATCGGACAAGTTAATATTTAAAGCATTTTGCATCTCATTTATTCACAGTCACTTAGACCGTGCTACTTATCATTACTCTAGCTCCACCATATATACTTACATTACAATAATGCACATTGAAAAGTGTTTCGGGACCTTCCATCTCTACCAAGTTTCGGCTTTACATTGGAGGTCTTCGTAGCGTGTGGACGCACCGCCTCTTGAGGGTTACATTTGAATGCCATAAATATCTGGACTATAGCCACTTTTTTGCATCCGATCAAATTCGCCAAATTCGAAATCACGGTCTCAGAGGTCTCAGACACTGATGGTCACAGCGGGCCTCCTTGAGTATCTATATCTCAACATGGCAGAACAACGCCTTGCGATGGCCAACGTTGTGGGATACCGACGTCTCTATAAATATGTCATCCGAGGCCCTAGCCTTTTAAAGCGCACGGTAGCCAAGAAACCAGTCGCCACACTTGGAAGACTCAGTATCCTCCCCAACGAGCTCCTGGACATAATTATCTCCGAATGCTGCGACATACAGACCATCGTCACATCCTTTTACCTCGTCAATAGGTGTGCCAGGAAGGTCGTCGATGCATCGCTAGCTTTACAACGCGTCTCCCATCATGCCCCTGCTGCACTTGTCATACCCAAATCGCAACGCTGCATTAGCCATACCTCTAGAAAGGAGCTGCTCAAACTGTAGCGGTGCAGCGACTTGGAGGGTCTCCTTCAAGGAACAGACATCGTCGGGATAGTCCATGAAAATGGCGAATTTCACTACACGAGAGTCGGTAAGTTTGTCGAGAGATATCCATTCATGGCCGCATCGGAATATGTTAGCTGTGAACTAAGGATATTTGAAAATCAAGGTCAAGGGCCCTGACTCCGAGGATCTCGAGAAGGTTACAGAGCTTTTGGAGAGACTCCTCCAATTTGGGGATTTCCATGGGCAATACAAGAGACCGCAGCCCACGAAACAAAGTAGGCGTGAGAAGTTCTAGAACTACCCATTAAACGGGAATGATTCGGAGTGCTGTGAGCGTACGTACCAGTTTGACCATGGACATTATCTGACATTATGCAGACTGATGTGCTGTAAATCACTGTTCTTCTCCAGCAGATGTCTGACAGCCTCCGATGCCATACCCAGGGTGTTTGGACACGGAACACTTAAATTCGAGCCCGGGTCCACGACATATATAAGTTGGTTATCGTGATTATCGAACCGACTCAAGTGCTTGATGTCCACAGGGGACCGGTCAAGCAGGAGAGTGTCAATAAGCGTTGCGTAATCATCATTGGTGCACGACCAAATCACCAACGTTTTCAGCTGCAGTAGAAGAGGCGCGTTCGCTGGCGGTCCCTGAGAAGTCGGAGGCGGCGAGAGAAATGTTATTCCTTCAAACCGCAGATCCTCCAAGGACCCGAAACGTGAAAAGTCGAGCGCCAGTAGCCCATTAGGCCCGGCGAAACTGACATTCGACAGGACTAACCTCGGGATTTAGGCCGTAGTCCTGCCGGTCATAGTAAGACTGGTCTGGTCGAGCATCGCCATGTTGAGCCTCCTGAAATCTCCGTTGTCGAGGACAACCCGGAGCTGCTGGAGGAAGGCATTGCCGGGAGACTGCAGTACGCGGAGTTCCCTGATAAAGCCCTGGTGTCTGAATATCTGAAGTTCATGGAGGGGGGATGAGCGGATGGGGTACATTGTATAAATTGTGGCGACGAGGCGGGTGACCACCTACGTGAACCACGGGAAAGAGGTATAACTGCGCGGTGGACTCCCAATCTCGGCAAACCAGCGTGCAGCTTTTAAGGGTGTTTGAATCATGGACGAAGGAGAGGATTTCATTGATGGTCTGGGGAGGGAAACTTTCCGTTCTGCTGGGTGAAAAGGTGCCAAAGTTCGAGGACATGGCGGTGGTTAGAAAGACAAAGTTTGGGGGAAATAGGTCTTGCGGCATCCGAGGCCTTTTCATTGAGTCCAGAATTGCCAAAATGATTACACAAATGTATTCTCATGGCAATCGACCATATGAATTCCTGGATATACCGAATAATTGTAGCGACGGCTGTAAGCCTATACGTAAAGGTCACTAGAATTCGGGAGTGACTCGACACTAATGATGACGAGCAGGAGGCTTACCTTTATTTTCTATGTTTCGTATGGTCATTGTAGTGTGTAGCCTGTTTCTTAGAGGCTATAGCCAGTGGCAATGACTGAGTACGTTGAGGTTCGAGATGAACATTGAACGTAAGCGGCACTCGCCGGCGACCAGGAGTCGGCTACTTAACGATGTCCCTCCAAGTTCTGAATTCTCGGTCAGTCTCGAATGTATACGCTCACTCTGAAAACAGAACGATGCGTTTCCTCTTTATAGCGTCATCATACAAGGTTTGACCAGAGAAATAAACATTACATTAGAGGAGAGCGATGGTAAAAAGGGCGCAACATTGTACGCACTCGAATTGATACTTGAAGAAAGCTTCTTGACTGACTGAATGCTATTCTTGACGTCAAAACAGTCTCAGCATACAGACGTTATTGGGAAGAAGGCGGACGACAGCTATTGGAATAGCTAATAGCTGGACTTGCTCGGTGGCCAGCAGATGTAATGGTGCCAACGTTGATAACTGCATTGTTCGACTCGGAGCTTCATCCAATCTTCAGGCTTAGTATCCTGCGAATATCAAGGTTCAAAACGGAGGATGGTCTATGCACTGCATAGCCTACCTGCAAACAACGCCGTCTTCCGACGGCGGAAAAGTAGGGAGAAACAAAATGACATCTTACGAACCTGCAGGTGAGGGACAATACGATCCTATGTCCATACATCTACTGATATTTCCTTCTCCCAGTATCATTGTAGCTATGTCACTGTAGAGACCAATATGAGCAATCGCAAACATTTATATGGCCACAGCCGGGCTTATCTTCCCAAGCTCAACATCCACAGTTATACGGCACTGAACAGGACATCCGCCTGTAAGATGGTCTATTCCCGGTCAATCCACGGATAACGGTTCCCAAGCCATGGAGGGGCCCCCCTGATAATTGTTCAACATCGTGCAGCGCCTAGCATCCGAGTCGCCGGCTCTCTGACTTTTAGAAACTGGTGCAGCCTGACACTTCGCACTCATGTGTTTCTCGAGGCCGCCGGGAACATACCGAATTGAATGCCTTGGACGTAGCATACTTCTCATTTGGTATTGATCGCCAGTCCTGACCGTCCCGAGCGCCTATCGAACTTAATTACAACGGAGCCTTGGGATGATTGGCATGGGAACTGATTGGCTGGGCCACTATAAACGATGCTTCGATGTGATCTTTCCCCCCACCTTTCTTCCCCTCATCCAAGGTCAGTTGCACTATTTCTCAACTGCTCGTTTGGCTGATCCCCTCGAAGAAACCATGACCCGCTACACCATCAAACAGGGTAACATCGAAATCGCGTATGGTACCGACCATGCCACAGGCTATTTCCTCGCGGTTGTGGACCAGAGGCTCATGTGGAAGCAAAACGCCTCTGAAGCGGCAAATGGTACTGCTGAGAAAGTCGACGCTGGGGGCGATGGCTCATACTTCAATCTACACACCGGGGCAGGAGGATTTGGATTCCGCGTTAGCAAAGAGGTCATCGCGGAATTCATGCAGCGGTATGGCGTGCCGGAGGACAAACTGAAACTGGTGAGGGCCGGGAAAGATATGTAACACGAAAATAAGTTAGGCAAAGAACGGTGAGTAGACGTGGTTATTCGGCCTATGTACGGTGCTGATGAAGCATAGATAAGAGAATGATTGTATTGATACTAAGGTTTCTTGCGTGGCTGAATGTGAATGGGTTGCTTTTGTGTCTGCATATGCCCCCCTCCCCCCTAATCCAGTGCAGGACGCTCAAAGCCGAGATGCACAGTGCGAGGCAAGTTTTCCGGCTGCGATATGCCTCATCACCCTTTCCCTTAGCGAGTACTCCGAAGTTCCACCCTGATTCTTACCATGGCTTAGTATAATGTACCGTACAATGTACAGCCTTCCTGACAATATTCAACGCAATATTTGATCGTCATGTTCACGCAGCAGGTGCATCAGGGGGAACTTAACTTCGGAGAAGGGTGGTGCAATCTTTTCTGTTCTTCGTGCATGTGCGCCGTCGTGTACAATTGATTTAACGTCTTGGATCTCAGGTAGGATCGAGCTTGATGCTGAACGCGCCAATTAAACTTGCGGTCAGTGTTCATGACCAATGCCGAGTTTACAATCCTCGAAAACCCTAAACCGTCATGGTGTCGCAAAGAAGATCAAGATATATAAGCGGGACGAAAATACATTAAGGCTACAGGCTACAGACATGGGTCATTGGATCTGACAGCGACGACTTCGTTACTAAACAGCCACTTCGAGCTGGTCGTTGCGTACTACGAGAGACGAACCAGCAAACTTTCCACAAGTTTCGACGATGGATGAGTATGAAACCCAACCCTGCAGAGTTTCGTCGTCGAATTCGTCCTTGTCACCTTCTTTATGGAACATGTTATAGTGTTTCCGAAAACTGAGTCCTTTCATGAACTGTTCGTGAAGGCCACGGACCCAAGGCTGAAAGCCAGTGCAACCATCGTTCACTGTAGGAGTGAGCCAGCTATCTCCCATGAGAAAATTGCCTTTCTGGTGGTTCAAAGCCTCACGACTGAGTTTGTACCACAAGTCGAATACAGAACGAACTTTCTGGCGTTCATCGATCTTGGGCTCAGAGTCTGGTTTAGGCACGAATTTGTAACGACAACAGAGCAAGAGAATGACGTAGAAAATGGACTCTATATCATGTCGATAGAGGTGCTTGGGCGGGTTTCCACTTGCGAGAAGGTGATAGGCCATGTAAGGCAGAGTTCCGGTGCGTTGCGCCGAGGAAGGGCGCGTAGCAGTTCGGAGGGAGGACAAGTCGAAATCGTTGAGAACGCCGCGTATATGACCGTCGACGGTTCGGCGCCACATGATATTCCCTGGACTAATGTCCCGGTGGAGAATCCTCGGGTGATCATACAGCCATTTGTGAACTAGACGACGATCAGAAACCGTAATTTAGAAGTGAGACCGGTATACGCACTTTGCAAAATGTCGAAAAAGACTTGAGCGTACTCTTCAACCGTCCTCAGTTGTTCAAGAGGATACAACTTCTCTTGAACGGTGATTCGGCAGACACGGTGTTCGTAATCAATCTTCTCATTCTCTGCACACTTTGCCTCTTTGCAGAAAGCCACGATATTTGCCTGAGTAGAATCCGCGTCATAGCCAAAGTCTTGACAAAGGAGAATGTCGGGCAAATGGTCTAGGGCCCAGTCTGGCTTCTTCCCTGTCTTCATCGTTCGCGCCTTCTCTCTGGCTATCTCCACCAAGTAGGCCTCCGAGTCTCGTTGGACAGCAGGCCAGCTGATCTTGATGATCAGTTTTTTACCCTTCCATCCCTCGTAGGCCGATTCAGCCTCGACGACGCAAGTGTGGCGACCGATGATAGCAGGCTGGCGGGATAGAATCCGACCAAGGGTGACCTCAACCTCTTTGTCGCCTTTACCCGATTTCAGCTTGAGCGGAAGCTTCACTCCTTTGAAGATATATCTCTGATCGAAATCTTGTCCAACCTTGCCACATCTATTCATGTATGTTTCGTAGTTCTCGATAAGAGCCCTGTCAACGCAAAATTGTTCTTGGATACCCCGCTGCTTGAGTGTAAGTCGACCCAATCCGATAAGCAATGCGCCGAACTCGTCCGTTATCTCTGACAAAGTGATAATCTTCCCCGATGGATCCGGGCCCCGTTTGAACATATCAATCGGTTTGCAGACTATGATGATAGAGCGATCGTAGTAGAGGAGTTGTATGCGTCCCACCGTAACGAGAGCACCAATACAGTGAGTGCGAAAGCCAGCGCTGGACAGAATCTCGAGGGCGTAACGGCCACATTGGACTATCGTTTTACGGCGAGCCTGAGATTGTTCTTCTTCTTCCGTTGTCGGTTCGTCTACTGCAATGTCTCCTTCTCTGAGAGAGCTGAGGGCCGTCGAATTTTCCGACCTTTTCCTGGCATCCGAAACGTCAGGCGTTGTCCCAGAGCGTGCATGCTTGGAGGCATGAGGAGGTTCCTTTTGAGAGCGACGCCTCTTTGCGGTGGACCCCAGACGCGACGATCTGACAGGGGGCAGAATACTACCAGGGTCGCGGTGTACAGTGGTTTTACCTCGCACTTCGCCCCGAGGATCCTTGCCAGCTGAGTGGAGTGGTTAGCCAGAAGAACGTCAGAGGAAAAGATGACACTCACCATCTGACAGAACTCTGTACCTAGCATCGGTCCCCTCGTCGAGGAAGGACATTCTGGGCTTGAATTCCTGCCAATGCATTGTCTGCGCCCAAGAAAAGTTATGCTCAGGCCCGTTATCCTTCATTTGATCAACAATGTTTCCTGAGCTAGTGAACATCGCGCGAAGAACACCCAAGGTATCAGGAACATTCTTTTCCTCGCTGCCAAGCACCGGCTTAGCGTCTTGTCGATAGATTCCCAGTCCAGAATTGTCGGTGGCACCTAAAACGTCGAAAGCGCTATTACACATCACGCCGTAGGGATGGTAGAACGACTTTTCCCCAGGATTGGTCTCGTTGCATAAGGCGACGTAGGGCTGCATATGCTGTTTGAATACAGGATTGTCTCTGATGGCCTTCATGTGCTTGTTTATCTCGTCGTTGGTCTTCCAGTCACGAGGAAGATGGAGAATGGTTGGGAAGAAATGTTCGGCGTGGATGAAAACACGTTCTCTGAGATCTTCTTCAATGTATCGATCGAAATGACCGACATGGTGATCCGCCTTGGTTGCGGGATTAACGGATGGGGCATGATTGCTGAACGGAGTACTCTGCGCAGCGGAGAGTATCTGTTCAGCGCAAGATCCGTTTGGTGGAGTTTTCCTCCCTGGGGAGGGGGGGAGAGCAGTGCTATCATACGCGTCACCCGAAGACATAGTAATGTTGGGAAAAAATTGAGAGGGGTAGAACGAGAGAAGGGGGTCAAGGAAGAATATAGCGGCAGCCATTTTGACGCGTTTTTAAGGTCGCGTAGAACAATAGTGAGCCCAATGTAGGTAGTGGCAAGGTAGAGCAAAGTAAACCTATGAACGGCACGTGGTCGTGTGGCGTCCATCATCACGGACAATGCCGGACGCCGCCCTGATTTCTCATTATTTCAGATTTCCTTGTACTCTTTTGACAAGCACCCTGCCATTTAAATAATAGTACCTGCGTACAAAGTCTATCTGAAATTCATTGTACCTACAGCTCTAAATATAATTCACCGTGAAAAACGTCTCCATTTCTTCTCATTCGATCGTGTACGTACTGCGAAGAATTATACTACATGATACAGGCCTTCGCGACCGTAGCTCGTGAGTATCTACCGAAAATATCGTTCCGTTCGCGAAGGTTCCAAGGAACGAGGCCAACACAACCAACGTTAGTTGTCGACCTTTCCTTTATGAATAGAGCCCAACGGCTTTGGCGTCAAGAATTATAGGATTGTCTCTGTTATGGCTTCATTCAAGGACTACTGAGGACTATCGATGTGTATAGTTCCTAAGCCATGAATGCGGTGCATAAAGTCGCTGGTCCACTTTAGTAACGGGCGCTGCCTAAGCCCATTTAATCCTTCGAGAATTTGGCGGTACTTCGGCTTGAATAATGCTTTCATTATTGGCCAGCGTCGAAGGAGAACATCTTTTCGACCTTGCTCTCATAAAGGAAGCTAGCAAGTTCAATGCAGAATACGTGTAAAGGCCAGAAAGGTCGCCACCGTGACCTCTACACTTATCCAAAGAACGATCGAAGCCTCTGTGTTGCGACGTGCCTCAGCTGAACAACGGTACTACCGGTAACCCTCCCATCATTTTCGCCATCATCCACTGAGGCGACTTCTTCATAAGCTCTACCTTCCTGAACGCGTCGAAGCGTTTCTCCCCCGCAGCCAGATCAGCCATCCACAGCTTCTCCCCATACATCAGCGCCTTCTTCTCGTCGTTCTGGTGCACATACGCATTGTACAACTGGTGCAGCGTTTTGTAATATTCTTGTGATCCCTCTAACCCATCCTCTTGGATCCTCATCAGAGTCTGCACTGCAGGATCGATCCAGGCATCCGGACGCGCTCCCGCATCTCATTTCATCGGAACAGTCACACAAGGGCAGTTCAGGACGGCAGCACGGATAGGGTCGCTCTTGGCGGGGTCGAGACAAGCGCGGCAGGTGCACTTGATGCCATAGATCCAGAGGTCTTCCGCGCGCTCCGCAGCTGACCGCAGAATACAAGTGTAATTAGTAAAAATCTCCTCGCCTTCTTCGATGTCTCGAGCTGCGCGAAGCTGCATAGAGAAGGAGGATATGTAGAACTTGCGATGGGTGTTTGGCGAAGAGCTAGATTGTCATGACGGTATTAGTGCTAGGACAGTCAGCTAAGGAAGAGTTTCTAACCTGTGGTTTACCCTCGAAAGAACTTTGTAGACGCTAGTATAATGGCCAACCTTGTGCTTCACTACTTGTCACGATTAGCTAGGTACAGAATAATCGCATACAAACGTACAATCGTCCAGGGTCGACTCTAATAACTTTTCTGTCTCTTCTATCGTTGAGTAGGATGCGTCAGGAATGATCATCTCCAACAAGAGTGGCAACCTACTAGTCTCATCCTTGAGGTCATCTTCAAGGCCATATCCATTCGTGCGAACCACACCCAAAATTGGACCTGTCCCATCGTGCAAATGGCGATTATGGAGACGCTTAAACACCTTCTTACTCTCCTCGGACATTTGCACAAAGACGGAATGCACGACGCCCTCGGATTGATACAGAAGATATTGGTATGTTTCCTCCGGCGTGAGGCCTTCTTTCATACGGATCACTGGTACACCCTTGGGTGATAGAGACACAACCACCAAAGGCCTCTCGTCGACGATGAGTTCGCCCATCTTGGTTTTGTGCGTCGCGAACATGCCTAACCCTTTGCCCGGGGAAGAAGAGATACGATAGGCCTTATCTCTCGTCTCCTTTATAGGTCGCGGAAACCCGGAGATGTGCTTGAGTCGTCGGTTAAGATATCCAGATATCAAGCATTGGGCCCACCCGCCGGGGAAAGGGACCTGCACGTGGTGCGAAAGGTCGTCGTGCTCATGAGGTGTATTTACAAAGATACAATCATCGTCGTCGGGCGCTGAGGCAGAGGCTAATGTAGAGTCGGTTAAGGCCGGTATCACAGGCATCACACAGGCATTTACCTTTTTCGAAGTCTTCGTCCGTGTATCCCATCGTGTCCATCGTCTGAACAGCCCCCTTCTTCAGCTGCTCTGTAAACGATTTTCATTAGCCTTTGCAGTAGTGAGGAAACCGCGCTTCATGGTGGTTGGGATCGAAGGAGCTTCATCGATGACTTGTTCTTATATAGTCTTGAAAAAAAGCCCGCCTGTCCAAAGAGATCTGCGCTCGACAACGGTTATCATTAACCTTTGTTCACGGATTGCTTTGGGCTAGTAAAGAAACAAAATCGGCGATTGTAAAGCATGAAGAGGAATAAACGCACAACGTTGAGGAGGCCTCTGACAATCTTCCAATTCGGATGGATTCACTAGGAGGGCGTCGAAAGTCAATCACTCAAGCCAGAAATAATTTCCATCGATCCCGGGAGTAGGATATCGATAGGGCACGGCAAAGTCTACAAGTAAACAAAATCATGATTGGGGGAGGGAACACGAGAGAATACTAGAGAAGCTCTGTCGTCGACATGGTGGTAAACGGTAAAGAAAGGAAAGGTACGGGTACAGTCACGGGTTCGGAGCCGGCTGATTCCGACGTGTAGTGGAACATGTTCTGCTCAATACGAAGACGAGGATACTAGAAACAAAACGCTCCGCACAAACCTAATGCGAGCAGACCCTGGAGCTTGAAGTGAGAACGTCCAAATGGCATCATTTTCAGGATACTGATGGTACTCTCGCACTGGGACAGAGCGTAGTTGTGTCAGTATATGACAGAAGTTACCACAAAGACGAGAGAAATGTGGTTTTCCTTATGACTGTAGGAGAGAACACCCCCTGCGAATCTCTTGCTTTAAGTCCCATGGACGAAGCATTTGAATCAGAGACAAATGAAGTGACAGTTCTAACAAAGTCAAAAAGTCAGAGATGCAAAAGATAACTGTCAATTCAACACAGATAATGAACCCATTTGTTTGCTGCAACCCAAAGACCACCAATCGGAAGTCCTCGCAAGTGCACAGCAAAGAAAAAGGGATCCCCCGACAACACAAGCCGATACTACAGTAGCAAGGTCATCACGCCTCCGTGTTGCAAGCAGAGCACAGAGGACAAGGACGGCAAAAATTAGATAACCAATACGGGAGGCGGTGCCTCCGTAATAGTGGTTAAACTATTAAGAACAGATACTACACTTGATCTAAGCCAAAAGGCCAGAGTGGTAAGGTTTTTGGATGTCGGGACATGCTTTATATATCTCCGAGCTGCGACGCACGGACCATGTCCATTGTCGGATATCGGGCCGATATTCCTTCCTTTCGACGACGACGTCCGTCGTCCTATGCTGCATATATACTGGTAAGTGTGACAGCTACAGACTCCAACAAGTCAGAGCGATGCTTCCGTTCTATATTGGGAATATAATGGCTCATTGAGGCCCGAGCCACTTTCCATGATGTGTAGCGATGTAGGGCAGCAAACGACAGGTGCAGGAAGCTGTCATTTTGGGTGCTTTGAGTTATGGACAAAGCAAGAGGAACACAAGGAATGATATCCATACTGTAGTGCCCCGTGTCTTCTAAGTCAGCTCCAAAGGAGACTAGGCCCTTCGCATCTCGAATTGAGCCTCCCTTGAAACACCCCAGTTGGCGACAACTCATCATCATATTTATTTAGACACGACGATGTCAACTTCAGCGACGTATCGTGTTGTATTGTACTCGATAACGAGAATGTAACTGACGCCGCTGTTTCAGATGTTATCTCAAGTCCGCCTTTCCTGCCTGTACTCGTTCATCATCGCCTGCCTGGAGGTATACGGCGATGAGCTTGTGGCCCTTGGAATGATAGCGCTCAATCCGGTTGATATTGCATGATTGGAGAGCACAAAGACGGTCGGGTCACCCTGACAGTCAGCTGGTACCTGCTGGCACCAGTGTCCGATAGGCAAGGAAAATGGGGTGCCCTCGACCACACCACGAATCCATCTGTTCGGTATCTGTCCATGAATGGCCTTTTTCTCGCTGCTAATCAGCGAGTCGAAGGTGAAAGGAAAGAAACGCATTGAGCACTTTGTCCAACGACGATCGTTAGTAGAAGCTTTCCGTTGTGAGGGTGGGCCCGAAGCTAAATATTGTTCAAGTTCATGTTAGACAGTGAGTAGTGATTCAGATCACCAGCCAAAGAGGCCCGTTAATGCCAACTGTATGTAACTGGATTTAAGTCTTAGTTTATCTAGTGCCAAAAATGGGGATGGATATGCCTGACAAAGTCGGTCAACAAGTATCCAGGATGCAAAACGAAGGATGCCAAAACCCTCGAGCTCTTGACTCACCGCTTTGCGGGAAAACTTAAACCAGAGATACTAACGGGATCGCTTATTCTAAGGAGTCGATCGTATTGTCAGCGAAACATAGTATTACACTCAAGTGCACAAATTAGCCGGTGCGGATCCATCCTGCAACTTCGCCGTCCGGGTCCGCAATTCTCGAAGGTTGAGGATCAACCTTGTCACTGTCACTGTCGTACTAGACCAGATAAAGCTGATTTGCGTATCTGTTAGTATCTTTTCTCGATGGTTGTTGTGTTGAAACTCACAATACGCCTAAGAGGACGAGAGAAATCTGCCGGTGAGTTGTTAGCAAATTCAGAGACGTGACAAAGCTGAGAGAGGACTTACTGGAGCCACTGATGCAAGCAACAGATTCAGGAGCCGTAGTGCTTGTAGTTATATAGATGAGCATCAGATGTTTGTGTAACGATACATGTACTCACAGAACAGAATCTGGTGAAGACGGCGTCAGGTTAAAGACCCGGTTATTGGTTCTGAGGACTTACGAGGAAGTATGCTATCCCATCGCGGTACAGAATCCTACCAACATCCGTGTGCAGGGTTCTCGGACTTGACAATGCGTTGTACACCATAGCCGACAGAGCCACAACTTCAAAGGCTATCTGTAATAGCACGATTCCAAATCAGTGTCAAGCTCATTAGGGAAATAGTCCACTATTCACACACGGAGCCCAGAGCATAGGCAAATATGCTCTATCCCTGATCGCGCATATACGTAGATCATTATCAAAGTACATGTTATCTAAAGCCAAGTAAGTAGCAGTAAAAAAGCACTAAGGTCACATACGGCTTGTTGCTAGCACCACTACAGTCGTAGATGCGATATTGGCTATTGCTGTCAGGATGAAGAGAGCCAAGGTGCAACAAATGAAACACGGAGTTCGCTCCCAGAGATTCCAGAGGTGCAGGAGAACTAGGACTTGGGGAGTAGTGAGTTCGTGTTACCTCGAAACGAAGGATGGATAAGGGATACAATTTGAAATTGCAACCGATATTTGGCCGAGGTACATCTAGGAACTGGGATTAGCCACGATCCTGTGTCGGTATGTGAAGCGAAATTAATCACCGAGATGTCATACCAGATTACGCAGCTTCGGGGAAGGAAATGAGTCCTCAATCCAAGCATCCCAGCAAGCAGAAAAGTTACAACTGACAAACGGTTACTTAGTAATGAATGACCTTCGAGAAAGCACTGCATTGAAACTTACAGTATGCGACACATGCGAGTTGGCTATTCCCGATAATACTGCGCGGACCAATCAAAAGCTGACAGCCAAAGCCGAACCCAAAGGACGTACAGTGTGTGTGGATAATGACACTCGATGGAACGAAGTATCGTAGGAGTAGGAAGAGGACTTTGGGGACGGACCAGTGCGCTGCCCAGATGAGTTCTACTTCGGCGGAGAATGTCAGGAGATGGTCATAAAGCAGGACCTGGGATAGTAAGTAAAGCATACAGCTAGCAACCCCAAGGCTTACCACGAGCCCAGCGCCTACAAAGTTACACGTCAGGCTTCCGAGCGCTACAGTTAATCAAGAGCTTACTAGTGAGATAGCGAGTAGCCTGGATATTATGCCATACAATTTCAGTGGCCGTCTCGCTCATGGAAGACGTAGTCAAGCGGCGACTGCAGCTTTGGGGCCCTGCATACTATTATCACCCCTGGTCGCACGGATCAGCTCTGCGTACGCCGGGTACAGTGAGCTTATTCCACATTGATTGTCACCCTGATGCCCGCTTAGACTCAGATGGCCACCCAGATGGCACGGTCGCGGCCAAGTCGCGGCAGCAAAACTTGAATATAATCCAGGGATAGTCCATCACAAGATGGTGTTACAAAGTAGCGATATTTTTGACTCTTATTCGGCGCGTTTCTCAGAAAATGGTATTGAATGGTGGACCATGGAGACTGAAGAGAAGGAAGAGGCATCGGTTACAGCGGGCCGAATCATGCCGAATCTATGCCAGCACCCACGGCCACGTGATCGACGTTCCAAACTTCTTCGCCGAATCTTCGGGCGGTTGACTGCGGTCGACGCTCCGAGCGTCTTCTTTCCTATTGTGACGGTAGCTTTACTTTGACTCTTCAATTCCTCGCGGCTCCATACCTGGAACGATATCCAATCCATTGTCAAATCCGTGATCTCCCGTTAGACTTATCTGAATATGCTTCTGGGTATTGACGGTCTTCTTTGAGCAACGTTATCTCCCGCCATCAGACTAGAAACACAAACGTCAACTTATTCCCATTAACCCTTAGGCCTTATCTCTAGTTGCCGTCCTCGGACCTTGATTAAGAAGCAGCTTTATCTATGGCCTGGTTCTTTCCCTGTAACTTTGTGCCTCCATGTCTGCAGAAACAGAATTCAGGCCTCTGCTTAGTGCGTCGTGTGCGAGACCCTAATGATCCATATGCTGACGTGCTACCAGGCCAAAGCGTTGGTTATGGCGTGGTCGTAGGCACGTCGTTTATATTCATTCACTATGTTTCCCGCGCTCACAAAATGTGGTAGGCGTCGGATTTTTCTTTGCAGCTATCATGCTGTTCTTGACATACCTGCAAGCAAAGTTCACAGACTTCTCACCCTCCTCTTCGGAGGAATTCACGGTAAGTCTAACACTTTATACCCGTGTTTGTGATACCAGCGCTCATTTATATCGCAGAGCGCATCAAGGAGCGTAAAGGTTAGCACATGGTTGAATATATCAGGTCAAGCCAGCTGACACACTTCGTCAGCCGGGCTTGGTGTGTTGTGGCATGTGAGTTCTCTCTTTACGATGAGTTGAAAAGATCTGGAACTTGCACATAATTAGTGTCAGCGCATGGACCTGGAGTGCAACCTTACTCCAATCGAGTACGGCTGCATATACATTCGGGGTTTCGGGACCTTGGTGAATTAGGCTCTGCCCTCCCCTCGTTTCCTCTTCATCCTTAATGACCGTAGGTGGTACGGTGTTGGAGGAACTATCCAGCTGGCTATCTTCGGCATGGTAGCCGCCAAAGTAAAAATGAACGCAAACGGAGCCCATACTTTTCTCGAGGTATAAAAATAGGATCTACCTGGCCAACCTGTGCTCATTACATTTATTCTGCCATAAGATTGTTCGAGCGCGATTTGGAACCGGTCCCCATATTCTATTCACCTTTTATGCTTTCACATGCATCATGATCGTCTGCGGCTCTCTGCTACGTACGTCTACCCTGTTTAACTTGAATTTCCGTCCTTAGTTGTACACTTTTTTTAGTTGGTGGAGCCGCAACAGTCACTGCATTGACAGGCATGAACACAAGTACTATATTCTTTCTTTGATCGTGTACTATCTGACGTCTAGTTATCTCAGTGGCCGCATGCTTCTTACTTCCGATTGGTATCGCGGTATACGTACTCGTTGGGTACGTCATACTGTCCCGGATGTGATGACTCAAGACCAAATTGACTCCCAGCGGCCTTCGTGCGACTTTCATATGTGATTGGAGCCATACCGTGATCCTATTCGTCATCATCTACATTGTAAATATTTCTCTCAGTTTGAGCTTTCCTCACCTGACTTCTTTTTTAAGTTCCTCTTCCGGGCCTAGTATGTAAAGGTTTTTCGACTCGATGCATCCCTAATGTCACAACATAGCGGTACTTCATCGGACACAGGTGGACTATCAGGCTTGTACGACCTCCTGGTGGCAGCAGGAGAAGAGACGCCCGTTGATGGAAATCAAAATGGCAGTTACTTGACTATGAAGAGCAATCAAGGGTTAGTGTTCGGCGCTGCGACCATTCTGTCTGGGTTCTCCGGTGTGTTCTGTGACCAAGGCTACTGGCAACGTGTAAGTTTATCGGACACCCAAAACTGCTGTATATATCCTAACGCGTCTGCAGGCAATTGCAAGTCACCCCTCCTCAACAACTAAAGCATATGTAGGTACTCTTATCTTTGTCGCTCTGTCACTGAAAAAGAGTACCTTTCCTTCCAGATGCTGGGAGGCCTTTCTTGGTTTGCCGTCCCTTTCGCTTTTGCTTCATGTCTGGGTTTAGCAGCAAGAGCGCTGCTGCATCATGTTGGTTTCTTTAGTATCCATCTTGAGCGGAAGTTCAGTTTCCATGTTTTAGCCGGATTTCCCCACGTACCCTAACCCGCTTTCCGAGTCCCAAACCAGTGCTGGATTAGCTGCTCCTGCGGCAGCAGCAGTGTTGATGGGAAAGGGTGGTGCCGTTGCCGTTTTGTTGGTGGTATTGTACGCCACGCCATGCTGTTATCGTGCATGCGTTGATCAGGTCTTAGCATGGCCGTAACCTCTGCTACAAGCGCAGAACTCATTGCTGTGTCAAGCCTTTTGTACGTGAGATTCCTTTACTTGGGTACTCGCCCTGATTAAGTATCTGTCGTAGCTCTTATGAGTGTGTCTACCATTTCATTCGAATCCGAGCGTCGCTATTACCTTCTTAATCTAGTATTTACCGAACTTACTTCAAACCGAATGCCAAAGGAGCTCAAATTGTTCGTGTCTCTCATTACTTTATCTGCTTCTGGGCCGTATGGATGGGTTGCTGGGCCGTCATTGTGAGTAACTCCCTAGTGCTCACCTTTTCTAGCTAACAGATACCGCGGATAGCTGAATAAGGCGGGCGTAGACCTCGGCTGGGTGCGTACCCATGTGCATCATGCAAATGGCATACACTCACTCACGGCTATGAAAGCTTTTCTACGTTCAGTATGTTACCCGTTCTTGACTTCTTCATTCACTTAACCTATGGTGGCATCTAGAGGTGTCATCCTGAGTCCAGCCGTCATTCCCATCGCTTTGACTGTAACATGGCGGAAACTGACAGCGATTGGAGTATGCCTTGGTGCAATACTGGGTGCAATACTGGGCCTGATGGCCTGGATCATTGGATGTTGGAAGATTTACGGTATGGCATTGATCGCGCTACGTTATCGAGCTCCGCAAGTGAGGATTTGTAGGTACCATCAACATCGCGAACCTGGCGAAGCCATATTCGGCTGTGTGTAGCGGCCTCACAGGACTTCTGTTTTCTGGGATTATCACGGTTGGAGTATCGTTATTGAGTGAGAGCCTTCCCCTCGTCGAGCGACATAGATTGATGGCCATCGGCGACCCACCTTCTATTAGGTCCGGCAAATTATGATTTCCAAGGCACCAGGGGAATCACTCGTTTGGATGACTTCGACGACAGTGATAGAACCTCCGAAAACGGCGAAAATATACAGGAGAAGAAAGATGATGTCGATATCGCCGGAGCCGACGAGGCGGAATCCCAGACCGGAAAAGGTGAAATAGACATGAAAACGCTGCAAGCCGCGTTCAAGAGAGCCGCTTGTTATTCCTTAACATTAACCTTGATTGTGGCGATCGTTGGTGAGTATGTCCCTGTCTTCAGCAAACGGTAACAATATGCTCACGCCACTACAAATTCTGTTAAGTACCTCTACCTATGTTCTTTTCCCATTATGTCTATGATAAAGAGTTCTATAAATTTTGGGCCTCGGTTACCATGTAGGTGCTGGTGCTATTATTCCTCGGCAGATGAAACTGATGGTTTCAACAGCATATGGGCTTTGATGAGTGGCACTTGGTCAGTACTGCTTCCCATCTGGGAATCCAAAGACCAGATCGCGCACATACTATATAGGAGTTACCAAGCCATGCGAGGGTAAAAGGTACCGTAAATTACCATTGCTGAGAGATTTCGTGGAGTCTAATCATGCGGCTCGTTTGACTGAAAAGGTTGGCTGTCTGGAAGTACTGTAACTATGTTGTATATCTCGTGTAAGGTACAATTACATATATGGCCCTTTTGGTGACTTGGGTACTGAGTGCACATGTCGCAAGAGGCTGTCACCTCACTTCTTACGCTCGGATGCCAGCAAGAATAGAAGTAATCAGGCTTTCGGGATTATCGTAATGAACCTGGAGCGAGGGTCACCAATGGTGCCTAGAAGGACTGCATTGACTTACGAAGTGATTGCCTCCTTCAATCGTCAAGAAACGTATGTGCCGGATCTTGTGCCCTTCATTCGAATGCCACTGGTAAATTCTCTTAGTCTCGAGAATTGACCAAATGCAATGCCACGTCGACCGAGTCGCTGCCATGTAGGTAACGGGGACTTGGGGAAAGAAACTCTGGACCACGCTCTCGTCGAATAGGACACTGTCAGCCAGCTCTTTGATCTTCGGTGACATCGGCGGGGTGTACCTATCAACATATTTCATGAAAAATGGGAGGAAACTCATGGAATGAAACGCTTACATATTTAGCTCGGACCTCACTGCGGCGCCTTCATCGTAATACTTAGCCCATTGCTCTGGCGTCCAAGAAGTACATGATCGTTGATCTGATCGTTTACGAAAGTCCATATTGTAAATGGTTGGGCAACTGGGGTGATCATAATAACCGGTGACCCATTGGCGAAAGTTTCCATACAACTCCTCGGCGGTCTTGTACTCGGGATCAACCCATGGATCATACGGATTTGCATCATCTGGAACCTCTATACCGAGTGATACGAATGGTGGATCTGCATGCAACTCGATCAGACCGTAACTTGACCGACCCTCAAAAAAACTCACCGTATAAGATGAGGTCTTTCACGTAGGACTCGAGTACATTGTACTCGGCACGAGACAGAAGGTCGGCATCGGCAAACAAAGCCATAGCGGTTGTGGTACCCATAGACCACCCCAAGATGGCGAATCCTCCCAGTTTGCGGTCGGGGCTGATTTTGGGTACGTCTTCCTTCTCAATGAATTGCAGAAGGAACTCTCCCATTTCAGTAGCCAGGCGATCCAGGAAGGTCTTTTCTCCGTTACGCAGCTCTTGGAGCTCGTCATCGGAGTATCTAGTAGAACCAGGATAGTCTCGACGATTCCAGATAACGGTGCGTAAGTTAGATTTATGGGCGAGTGCATGAAACTTTTCAAACGTGTCTGCGAGGAAAACATGATCAAATGGTCTTTGATGGATGCAACGATACAACTCACCGCCTGTAAAAGCGCTGCCATGCAATATAACAAGAGTAGTGTAGTCACAGGAGCCGGGGGAGCTCCACTATCAGTGAAGAAAATGTTGACATTGTTGGAAAGTGCGTAGGTGCACGATGTGACCATGATGGAGGAAAAATGGAAAAGCAGCCACAGAAATGCCTCTTTTATCGTTGACGATGATCCCCCAGTTTGGGATTAGAACGCTCTTTTGACAGGTTCGATAGCAACCGGAAATGCCCCTGATGCGTACTGTATTACGCCGCTGTGACTTTTCTCAACACGATCTCGGCGACCGTTTGACTTTAGACGTGTGCTTGTTCGTTACTGGGAAAAAGTCGAAAATCACGGCATTAGGACGACCAGAGAGCGCGTTTAAGGAAGGTAAGGCCTTACCGAAGGGTAAGGTATGGGAAACTTGCGTGTATACGGGTGCCTCGAGAACAGTATTACTGAGCATTAGGGAAATGAAAGAATCTCTTTTCCCAAGGGTTTAGACACGCTAAGTCCTTTCCGAGATAGTACGTCACATTCGCATCCGGTATTCGTTCGAAGTTTTGGTGCGACCTGTTAAACAAACTATTTTGGAGAAAATCCACGACACTTAGTCAAGTGTTGAAGTTTGAAGAGTACTAAGACGGCTGACCGTTGACAGAGTCGACGATGAAGTGGCGGTCTGTGCCTGAACCGGGCCGGCAGTTGGTGACGAGGCTGACAGGTGCGGCGGCGAATACCCCTTTCAAGTTTCCCCTCAAGTTTGTGCCCTCAATAGCTTCCTCTATGGCCTCTGGCTGCAACGGATTAAACTATATTTCTATACATCACCAGAAATCCCACAGACTTTGTCGATCAAAAAAATGTAATAGAACGCTTGAGGTCATTGTCCTCGGCTCAAGCAGAACTTTCGGGTGCTTCTAGCTTGTTTAATCCTTCTTCGATACTAGGCGCCAGGCTTCACAGCTTCAAGCTCAACGATTCAGATACCTTCTATCATTAATCGCCTCCATTAGCTTGCCTTTAGTCTGAACTGGGGCAATTCTAGGGAATTCTACTTGCTGGGCATTCGTTTCCTTCTTAGCGAAACATCTTTCGGTTACCAGGATTCCCAAATTCGATGAATCCCTGGCAGCTGAAACCCATGAGGCTGCTGTTAGGACCCTTGGACAGGTTTCATGACCCTAGTCGATGAGTCATTACCCAACGGCAGCTAGCAACGATGTACTGACACTGTCGTGTCTTTGGCTATGTATCCGCTCTTGGTCCGTCAACCCGTCCCACGGTACGGCTCAGTCAGCTTCAAGTTCCATTCACAATGATTAGAAAGAACTCGTGTCTAGGCTCACTTTTGGGGGGTCACAATTTTCTGGGGGACTCACGTCGCCAGCGATCACTTTCCGAACAATCGTGCCACTGTTGCGATTGATGTTCGTACGACCAGCGCAAGGTTTCAGCCATCCTTCTACCTCTGCGCTAAATTTCTTGGCGAATGCGCAATCAAAGATCGTTCGCTTTTCATCGTAGTCTCCCTCGTCCCGCTGGAATATCGGGCTGTTCAGACGGTCGTCGATCATCACTGATCTGGGTCTATGTATGTAAGGCTTCGACTGCCGATTGAAGATGCTTTGCCATCTAAACACAGGCAAGATCGATTACCCCCGCCTTCTACGAATGTTGGCTTGCTCATGGTGTCAACGAGGGTTTACCATACGCCACCACCTTCCTTCCGTCATAATGACCACAGGTGGATGGTCACTACGCTGACGGTGCTGCAGAGAAGTACGTCGCCACATCTTCATTGATGACGAGCAGCTGATGTTTCTTCAGAGCGCCTAACCATCTTCGGGTTGTCTCGTACATTGGTTCATGTGGTCGTTTCAATGTATCTGGCGCATCGCCACGGCCTCCGCTCCTGTTTGTCCCCCCAAAAATCCCAGTAAAGGGCAGGCCTGCCACGACATCAGAGTACACAAAAGGTTGGAACGCTGGCTAGAACACAGCCATGACCAACGTTCCCACTACGTTGGAGGACACACAACTCTACATAACTGCACTAAAGGTCCTACATCACGAGTCGAAACACCAGAGGAAACTCATTCCATTAATGGAGGGACTAGCATGGTGGTTAATAAATGCAGAATCGAAAACGACAAAGACCCAACAAAGGTTTTATAGGCTCGTAACTCCCATGTCCTCGAAACCTCTGGCTGATTTTCATGTCATGCTTCAGTATCCTCGGGTTCATCGTAAGCTAGGCACACTTATGGTCCACGTATATACCAAGGTAGAATTAGAAAGAACAGATACAATTTAGTCCCTTTTTCGGTGAGTTAGTGTTTTTCGGTGGGTTAGGTCCTGTTCCGACGCGAATTTGATCGCTATCGAAGCATTTCTATGTGCGAGCTCATAAATTCGGATTTGCACTGGCAGGCACAAAAGTAACAAGTCCATTCCCCCGGAAAATTCTGGAATGATCAGATGCGGAAACCTACCGAAAAACCGTAACGTAAACCCACCGAAAATGATATGACTCATGAGTTCCTAATCCATTGTTCCGCCGTTGTGGTCATCCCTGCAGTTATACAGGACTGGTCATATATTATCTGCCTAAATCAGCCTCTCTTTTGGCATGAAGTTCAACGTGTATTATGCTATTAGACGTATACTTATATGTCATCCCGTGTCGTGAACAGAAATGCGCAGTCGTGACGTGAATAAAATATATACCACCGGTCTTCTCTTCTCCTTCAACTGGTCCCAAACCGACCCACGAACTTGTGAAGCCAGCCGTGAAGGGCAAAACTCTTCTGCTTCAGCGGCTGAGTCTTCGCGAAGATCTCGAATGGCTCTTGCGCAGCCGTGGCATTGAGCGATGACGTGGGTGGAGCTGCACGGAAGATCGTCAGTAAATGTAACTAAAACTTGCGAAAATACGTACCATACCACCAGAGCGTGGTGATACCAACGGGGAAAGTGTATGTAGCCTGTGATAATATCGGTATTCGGTGCTTATAGGATAAATTGCCAGCCTACCTGCATACCCTTGAACTCAATAGTCGTCTGCACGGGTGTCGGACTCCATGAGCCATTCGGCGAATCGTCCCCTGAGCGCATTAAAACTGTCAGCCTCTTGTTCATTCAATAGCATCCACCACCCACAGTTCAAGACGACCAAAGAGTACCTTAGCCAGTCGGACGAAGAAACTCTTCCTGTGACATACGCTCCCACGCGGAGCGCCCAGTTCAAGCTTCCGCCCACGGTGACACTCACTCGCTTTCCAAAGGGTCCACCCACGTCCTTCGGAATGATAGCTTTGGATGCCTGGGCCATGGCATAGACTAAATATAAACTGCCTTGAGTATTTTCGGGCCCGAAGGGCAGAAGCAAGGATAGGCTCACATTCTTGGTTCAGGCTATAACTTCCATCACTGTTAACCTGGGCAATGGCCCGGCAACCGCCCCCGCAGCTGCTTGATCCAGGGTACATGGGATCGCCGTTTCCATCTAGGGCAATGTTCCACATGAGACCTGAATGAGAATTGTGCTCTATCGATCCTGTTGTGATGACTTAGATGGAGCATAAGGGTCAACAAGCCCGTGAAATTACCTATGAAACTGTAGAAGAGACGATATTTAATATCTTTGGTCCCGCTAGTCAGCATTTACTCACATATTATCCATATACCACTGCACGTCGGTTAACAATGGCACATTCGCAGAAAATAAAAGCAATTCACCTTTAAATCACTCCACCAATCGCTTCCTGAAATCGTCAATGAGGAGCGTAGTAAATCAGTCGAAAAGAATATTTACCAATGGTTCCGGCGCACTCTGGATGTATATATAATCAATATATCAACTACGTAGCCACCATTATTACTCACCAGTGAAGTATATCTGAAGACCTATTTCAGCACACAAAATCAAGATGCCACAAAGTGAGACGGACCTCTTTGTTGGGATATGCAGTGTGGAATGTATCTTGGTCAGTGACATCACCCTAAGTGCATGTAAGCTCTCCGTCTTACATATAGAGAAAATCACAAGAAGAAATACCGAATAGCAGTGGAAAGACACTCCTGCAAATGAGTCTCCTGCCGCCTGCATGAGTTGAATGGGATAGGTGCCAGCATCGCCCCAGTTGTGCTCGTATCCAATGAGCTTAACAGAGGAGAACCCATTATTGTTCATCAAAGTCCTCAACGCCGCTCCGATCTGAGCTTCTACCGCGACAGGCATGGTACACGTTGGGTAGGTTGGGTTGCTGTTCTCCGGCTCGTTCTGGATAGAGATGGCGTAGAGGGGAATGCCGTTGTTTTGGAACCCTTGGAGGCACTTGAGGAGGTAGTTCGCATCTGAAGAGTATTAAGATATATGCGTGCGAATAACTCTCGATATGATGACTCACAATAGGTAACATACTGGGATTGGAGGGATCCGCCGTTCATTGTTCCGCTGCTCTTCATCCATCCTGGCGGGGACCATGGCAAAACATGCACCTTGATGACTGTTTCTCGTCACTATCGGTAGGTTCACAGGCACAACGAGACGTACTGTTGTTTACAGAGTAGATGTCCTTGAGAACTGAGAAAAGGTACGACGGCGCGTTGTTGATGTTGAAACCGTTGAAGGACGTATCTCCACTGGTATCATCGAAGCTGTACGCTAAGTACCGTCAATAAACCTGCATATATGCGCTCAAAACGCGAGCAACACACCTCCAGCAGAGAAATCCGACGCGCCCAGAGGAACTCTTATATAGTTTAGCCCAGCAGCATTCGCCCCATCCGTCGGACTGAAGAGATAATTCAACAACGCCCAGTAGTTGTTGGAATTCGTCGACTAAGGGAGCTGAGTCAATCGACACTGCAAGAGAACGGCGAGACGTACCTTGAGGTTGTTCAAAATCAAAGCCGCGGAGTCGGCTGCCAGGATCCATCAGGGTCCATTGTACGTAACGATGACGAGCGTGCTACTCACTGAGCGAACCTCCAAATCCCCAGACTGACTGGTAAGTTGTCGTGTCGTCCACGCTGATATCGGCGCTTCCGATAGTGCCAGGCGAGACGAAATTAATAGGAGAAGATGGGCTGAGCGAGGTGAATAATTTGGAGCGGTCCCAGGTCGTTTGCCACTGCGAATGGCGTGAATCCCAGGAGAAATCCGTAGCCAGGTCGACTCACAATATCCCAAATCTGCTGAGAAGCAACCGTGGTGGCGAGAAGCAGGGGTATCGTGAGGAATCGACGCATGTCGGTTAAAAATAAGAAAGGAAGGTCGAGCAATTGCCGTGTGAGTGGTATACAAATAAAAAGTTGAACTGGCAAGAGAAGCCTAAGAGAAGCTCCAGTGATAAATGTTTCTTATATATGCCCCGTGTACAAGCATATGGCTCATCTAAAGAGAGCTCTGACGGGAAGCGACCTGTTGCAATGCACACCCACCCTTCCCCGAATATCAGACGCTGATCGTGTGCAACCAAGGTTCACGCGACGTGGAATAATGCGTCTATTAAAAGCAGTCAGATTGTTCCCTACAATAACTTTAAGCATCTATTAAGTAGCCATCAAAGCGCAGTCCACGACTCTGCCGTCTACATCCAGTAACTCACGAGAGTAAAGAACGTACCAGGCCCCGTCATGTGTGCAATCGGACGTACCGTTCTCGCAGAAAACTCAGATACGATTGGCAAGCGCAGCTGGGAAAAAACCTTGTCCAATATTCACCGAACCACACGAAAACACGTCGAAAGCAAATCTAAGTAGCGACTATGCCGCATTAGAACAGCCCGAGCAGATCGTCCTGTGGCTGACTCTGCTGCTGCTGCGGTGTCGTCTGTTGCTGAGGTGGTGACGGGGCAGATGGTGTCATCATCGGCGGTGATGATCCGAAGGCTCCCAGGCTATCTCCACCTCCAAGCGAGAGACCTCCCAATCCAAACGCATTTTGAGGCGTTCCACCAGATGCCAGTGCATTGGATCCGCTTCCAAAAATAGACACCAGGTCATCTAATGGATTGCTCGATGTGCCTGCCAAAAGACTCGCCGCTGCCGGGGTTTGTGAGAGCACCTGCGTTGCAGCCAAGCCAGACGGCTGGCCATTCGTCTCGGGCACATCGTCGAAATCGCTGTTAAAATGCTTAAGCCCGCCTCCTCGAAAGACAACCAAGTTGGCTACTTACAGTAAGTTCTCGGCTTGTTGTCCAGCTGCCACTGTCTGCAGAGCTTTCTGTGTAGAGAACCGATCGTCGGACACGCTGCAATGGAGAGAAACGCAGTCAGTCGTTGGATGTAAATAGTTCATAGGCATATATCACTTACTCGACACCTTTCCTCTGGACCGAGTCGGCTCCGACTCTACCCCTACCAACAAACGTCTCTTCAGGTTTATGGTACACACTGGCGAGGCTTGACACTTCTCCGAGCAGTTCTTCCAGGAGCGCTGGCGCAACTGTAGTTCTCGGTATTGAAATAGGAGGTCGTGGGGTCAAAACAACGGCCTAAGATCAGTTGATTTAGCGCCTCATTGATGGTAGGAGAAATGATAAGAGGAAAAGCAGAGGTTGCTCTTAAGGAGCGGAGAAAGTGTAATTCCGGTGCCACATTGTCGCACGAAAAGTTGCTTACCTTGGCAGCGCCAGGATCAGTCGACAGTAGTCTCCAATAGATATACGCGCGATCTCGGACATCCGGAGAATCACAGTCTTTGGTCGCAGTGTTTAATACCCGTTGAACGATGCCTTGCGACGAATCTGGTTTCTTCAGGAAGAGCTTCACGACTGCGGTCAAAGTCTGTAATTGGACCTGGCATGGTTTCAGATGTCAGAGAAGCCTATAAAGACACCGCTTGGGAAAATGAAAACACACAGGGTATGATTCCTCCGTAAATGTGTCCACAAATATGCCCAGCAGTTCGTCTGCATTATCGATCTTGTTAGCATATTCCCCTATGATCCAAATCAAAGACGCCTTGGCTTCTGGCTCATCTAGCTCATCGAGATTCGCGCAGAGAGTCGGAATAATGCCTTCATACGTCGACGGATATTTCCGGAAGATGTCCTGAGGAGAAACGCAATCAGATGATCCGGCACCAAAAATGGGTTCAGTACCTTCATGACCACAACAGCCTCCTGCACCACATAACTGACGCGTGTGCCAATCAGTTCGAGTAACACATTCACACACCGCTCTGCTGCAGCATCAATCTTGACGGCCGTTTGTCCAATTGCTTTTATGCTCTTGCGAACAAAGTCTACATCAACCTCAGATGAATACCTATGCAAAATGGAGATTCAGTCAAATGCAATAGATGAAGGGGGCAACATACTCTTTCAGCTCGCTCAAAAGCGCATCGACATTATTCTCGCCCGCCAACCGTACCATGATTTCCAATTTCTCAACCTTGACATACAAGGGATCATTGTATTTGCAGAAAAACACCCGCATTTCATTTTGTAGAATATCCGGCCGCTTTTGAAGGAGGAGATTAATGTTTCGAAGTGCGACCCACTGCACCTCTGGCGGAGAGGAAAGGAGTGTCACTAGCGGAGGTGCCATTTTGCGGACCAGTTGTTTGATAAGGTCCTCTCGTCGGACGCCACGCATATGAATCATGATCACCTATAGTTATATGAGAAAAGGCATAACAAACCGGTAATATAGGCATTTACCTTCACAGCAGCAAGCACGACAGCTCCGTTGACATGCTGAAACTGCGGAACGACACGCTCGCATATGTGCTCGCTTTCTTTCTCGTCTTGAGCCTCATATCGAGCCAATGCGTTCAAAATTGCCACCCGGCCCCATTCGGAGCATTCGTTCAAGGCAATCAAGAGTTTGCTGAGGATAGACGCGGATATTATGAAGATCCCAGGATCCGATGAAGAGGTCGAAGGTTGGGCAGAAGCGGCTATATGAATGTCCGTCAAGGCGGCAACGGTGTTGGCTACGACCTGTAACGTTGATTGAGACAAGCATACAAGGTGAAGAGAGCAAGGCGGACGCACCATTGGATTACTGTCAGCTATCATCTCATGCAGCTGCTCCAAAAACCCGTTCTCAATCACCAATTCCGGCTTCAGATCATACAGCTTTGCAACGCACAGCGCAGCCGTCTTGCGTACGTACGGGTTCTCGTCGCGCAGGCATTTCTGAAGAGGGTCGCAGAGGTAATCGATGATCTTCTCTGCCCGTAGAACACCCATGGTACGGATGGCGAGTGCACGGACCAGGGGGTTTGGATCATCGGTGTCCTTGACGAAGGTGTTCACTGCGAGAATAACGAGCTCTGGCTGTGTTTTTGCGTAGTTCATGAGATAGAGATAGACGAGCTTCTTCTGCTCGAGGTCGTCGGTCTGCATGTTCTTGAGGACATCAGGGAACAGGCCGCTGACGTCTATGGTATGATTTAGCTCAATAACATTTATGTAGCAGAATACACGCACCCTTGCCCACCGTCATGGACGCTATTGTTCTCTTGATGGCATCCTTGCGTTTCTCCCGGTATTCACTGTTGAGGTCGACGCTGAGCTCGTAGTTTTCGCCTTTCCGGGGAGCCCTGAAGCTCATGAAGATCAGATATGGGTGGTGGTCGATGGAGGAAGACGATGTCACAGCCGTGCCACGCGATCATCACTGCTGTTCACCAACCACCACCACCATCATCATCATCCCGACCATTAGCTGGCAGCGAGTTCGCTTGCAGCTATTTTGCCTTCAGTCCTACTGATAGCAACAGATTGTCTACTATACTATCACCCCTGATATGGCGAGCGTTTAGTGACACTGAACTTCACTCGCTCGTCTATTATCTTTCAAGATACTAAAGCGATGTTTGTCGCCTATTCATCGGCCATATGACTAGAATGAATGGATCGCAACGGAGTCGAAGGAAGGGTAGTACATATCGGTCGCGCACAATCAACAATGTTCTTTCAACTTTTTACCCTTTCTTGTTTCTGAAACACGCTGCACACAGAATCTCCCATTCGTGTGAAGTCCATCATCAGGCCAGTGCCGTCTTGGTGCATCTTCTGTTTCGGAAACTTAAACTACTGCTGTACTCTTACTCCGACACACTCAGGGACGACTTAGTCGCGTGGATCTACGCGCCTTTACTGCATCCCCAGCGCCGGTGAGGCCACCAACCTGAGCGGTGATTTCTGGCCATTGGCGTACTGTCTGTGCCTCTTTTTGGGGGAGCTATTGGGTCCATCGCCGCACATTGTCTCCGGAGCAGCGTGTTTGAAGGTCGCCTGGCACGTTCAACCAGGGCCATCAGTCCTGATAGCTATTGAAAGACGGTCCATATTACCTCCCGCTGGTGGCGTCGACCATCGGTACAGGTTCAACAATATCTGTGACGTGAAAATCCTTTCAGTCCGAACTAATTTTATTTACATTTTGTTCAACTACAGGACATTCCGGCTCTCTCAAGATATGGTCCTCTCTTTACTTCGGTGTTGTATTACTCGACCTACTCTGAACCGAATAAGACTCGATTTGCGTATACGACACCGACCCTTTTGAAGGTTGCGAATCCATACCGTACGCTCGGAGATTATGTCCGCTAGTAGTTTTATGCCGCCTTCTCACGGTGACAATCATATACATACTTCTGATATGGGGATCTAATAACGCCCTCCTGATTCAAACTCGACCACCGCCATCTTGAACTCCTCCCTCCTTCTTTCACGACCGTCATGGCTCCCGTCGAGGTCTCGGGAGTCAACGTTCCTCTCCTGTGAGTAGGATTCTTCATTTCCCCCCCGTTTGATCGGACATGCTCAAGTAATTATGGAAAAAGGACTGGACCCCTCGTACGTCGGGTTCAATTGTAAGCGTAGCGGCCCCCAGAAAAAATCTTTTCACAGGTCTTGGCGTACATGTGGGGGTACGGCCTATATGGAATCCTCCTCGTCCAGCTATGTAAGGGCCTCTGTTACGCTGAATAAAACTATTCTGACGAGAGAGTTCGTCCATCCAGATATCTACCACATAACCTTCCGGAATGACAAGATCGGCTTCAAGATTTTTGGTGCGCCAGTTCATATCACTGCATCACGCCCACTCAAACGGACATTCTAGTTTGGTTATTATTTCTTCTCGAGACGGTCTTCACTATCTTTACAACCATCGCCGCCTGGCACACATTTGGCACTGGTTGGGGAGACCCTGACGCTCTCACAACAATTGATATCGCATGGGAACCCCTCCCTGCACTGAACGGTTTCAGTGAGTGGTCGTGCCTGTCCGTCTAGCCGAATCTTACCTTTTCGATTAAAAGTCGCGGCAATGGTCCAGAGTTTCTACGTCTATCGAATATGGACGTTGACTAAGAACGTTTGGCTTGCACTCGTCATTGAAGCGGTAGGTCTTAGGCTATCTTCGCCTTACTTGAGTACTGTTTGATTTCCGATAGGTCGCGCTCATGCAATGTACATTGGCCTTTTATTACGGGATAGCTGTAAGCCCACGTGCTCAACCCATCATAGGTACGGTTTACCAACGTGTATGCAGGTATCTGTGAGAGGGCGACGGATCAACGAATTGTTTGCGTTGACGCCCAGCATCAGCGTACGCGTCAACATTTGTAACATCCTCTTATCCGGAATTTCTAATCCTCCCGTTCCTATAGGCTTGGTTATCCGGCAGTGCTGCATGCGACGTTCTGATTACAGTTTCTATTGTCACCATAGTATGTTCTATTGCAGAAGAACTCAACGTATGTTTAATGTTCCTTGATTTTAGCTTTGCAGATCAAAACCAAAAGCGGTCTTTTCGCATACTACGAACCATGTTACTCGACTCATACGCTACACAGTGGAAACCGGTCTGTTGACCTCTGTGGTAGCTGTGTGTGAGCTTATATTGTGGTTAACGAACCGACAGTACAACTTCCATTTCATCGGGTACGTAGTCTTTACCATTGCCCCCGTCAGATGACGACGTAATTATTACTCCAGGTTCCTTATTCTCGGCAAATTGTAAGGCCTTCCCCGTTACACAACAAAGCATCGTGCTAATAAATCTATTCAAGGTATTCGAACACTCTGCTAGCAACATTAAATTCGCGTGCTCTCATGTTCAGTGACCAACGGGACTATGAGCATCAAAGCGCTTTTATAGCCACGACCCCCCATAATACAACGTCATATTGGGACGAGTCGGAACTGCTGGAAACCGATTCGAGCTCAATATACCAACACCAAACCGGCCCATCAATATCACAACCTGTACAGGATCTTAAGACCGTTCACGCAGGTCAATCTACGAACGATCTTGACGCTAAAGCCGTTGTCGTTTCAGTACGTGAAAGGAACTTTCTGTTATGACAGAGTCTGACTGCTGCCTTTTCTTACAGAATTTGTCAGATCACTCTAGGCAGCCGAGTGCTGCGAGCACTAGCGCTGGAGCTTTCAAATAAATGAACTCGGATTGGAGAGATCAACGACCCATTTTGTACTACCGCAGATTCAGTTGATCTGAACATATATTGTATCGATAATGCAAAGATGTACGACGTTTGTACTGTGCTTGATGCGTGTCTTCGTGACATGGTCAATACTGATAGGAATAGGGTGTTGGAAGTTCGACCACTAGTGCCAGAAAGTGGCGGCCATGTGCAAGCCTGACTTGACAAGAAATGGGATCCATTCATGAATTGTTGTTGATCAGGCTCCTGGGTAACTCGCCGCAAATTTGACGAAGGCGAAGACTTGTTTGCGCGCGCGCACTAGTTATAAAATACGGAGGTATTAGCTCGTACTCGCTTGGCAAAGTGTTTAATCTGTCGGTGTCGACGTCGCTACAATTCGCATTCCATGAGAAAAAATAAATTATTTAAAACGTCGCCACCATCCAGAGGTAAAGTGACGAGATCTTTTTGCATACAGGTCGACAGTCGGGGTCATTTCCATGGATGATGAAAGAAGGCTCGGGTTTTAGGGATTTCGAGCGCACAAAAGGGTCTCCGAGATCACCGAAATAGCTATAAACTATGGTTTATGACGAAGTCGAAATCTCTCTTCTCCCGCGCAAAATACATGCGACCGTCAAGCTTTACAAACAGCTGTAAGTCGCTTGGATACATATTGGGCTCAATTATTACTGAGAGCTGACGAAGTTCACGAAGGAAAGGGTATGTATATCTAATAACGCCTCAGATCCTGTCCGAGGCAAGACTCAACAGTAAGTACAACGCGAACACCGCGACCACCTTCATTTCGTACATATGCGGTATGGACTGTAAACGCTCAACTTCCTTGATGAAGAGGTTCTGTAGTATCAGCGACCGGTCTCTAATACGTGACAATACTACATATCCCCGGCGCAATCCATTTGCCTTGTGGGTTTGGAATTAAGATCTCGATCTATTCAAGTTATCGATTGCATATGGTCGGTCCGCATCGCCGACTCGTAAGGACCTCAGTAAGTGATGAGGTCTAGGGAACAATTCGAATAAACCATTCGGAAAGCAGCCGGGGGTTACCACTAGTCGCACAGCGCTATGATGTTCCGTCAAGACCGGAAGTAAATGAGGTAAGGAATGACTATTGGTTGCTCAGTCCGACATCAAGAAACATACACTTCGCGAGACTCGGACTTGGTAAAACACTGCAAATTCGGAAATCAGGGCGCACCCTATGGGGGCCTCCCTATGGCATGAACGGTGACACTAACTGTACGTGTTTCAAAAAGAGTTCGTATACTTTCCGCGTTAGACCTGAATCATAGAGGTACGGTCAATGGACTATCTTTATACAGAAGAATGGAAGTAGCCTTTCATCACCATCATCACCGCGCGGCCCACCCGGGGTTTAATTATACGTAACACGACGAAAAAAATGTGAACATGGTCTTTGTGTTCGTTGGCATGTACAGTCAGCCCGGAAATTTACTTCTCTAAAAAGCAGAAGGGAAAGCGAGCGAGCGGGCTCCGTCCCTTACGAAATTCGGGCTTTGCCAGTTCCCAATGAATATGATGCTTCTTAAGAGGTTCGACTTCGTTGTCGCTTAGGTCGTAGCGAACAGACATTGAAGATATGCCGCCAATAGCCGGGACCGGAATGAATGATAAGAGACCGCGGATGACCTTCAAGTTGACACGGGTACGGTTCATTAGAGCACACTGACAGAACATCCGACTCAACGAAGTTACTCATAGAAATCCCTTGTCGGCCAATGTAAAGATACGACATGAAGCCACAGCTACATTTAGGATCATTCGACAATGCCTGTACCGCAGGGTTTATTAGTGGACCGTCAGAGACAACACTAGCGTAGATGCCAACTTGAAGCTTGCTTTCTGCAGACATGGGTCAAACTTCACATGAGCCAAGAAATTAAACCATACCACTGAAGCAGATGCCTTACGACAGTTTACTGGTCCTCGGAGACTGGTTTACTCGGGCCGTGACGTATCATAATCAAAGAACCAAGTAGCTTGAACTTCGAACCAGGATCAGGGGCGCTTGGGAAGATAAGATGCTTACCGTAAATTCAACGACATTGATGAGAGCAGGAAGTCAAGTCGTGTAAGCCTGTTGATCCCATATGAAGATCAGATACGCAACAGATACGAGTCTCGCAAGTGAATCTCAGATGCAAGTGTGAACGCGATTTCGTGACCGTGACATCGCGCTCACGTGCGGAGGTGATAGGGGCTCCGTGTCGTCCCGCGTCAAAGCTTGGCCTTGACCTAGGCACATTTCCGCCCACACACATTGCGTGTTAACGTGAATCATACCGGGTGTAGTTTCTCCCACTATCGTCATCACTCGTGAGGCTGCCATATTGTAAATTTGTATTCTGAATGTCCGTCCTGCGTCCGTCACAGTCATTGAATTTGAGGCGAGTCTCAAGTTGGTAAAAACGACAGCCTTGTGTTATTCCAATGTCCCCATATTAAAAAAGATGTAGTTTAAAAATATGATAACCTAAAACCAGGGTGCCCGTACGTCATGCCTCTTTACAGGTGATGCTCATAATACTTTAGTTCGTCGTTACCGTCAATGTCCATACTTATGCCATTTTGACCTCTCTTAAAATTCTTTCTAAATGTTAGCCCGCCGTCGCATGTGAATTTGTTCAAATCTTACCGATACAACGATCATTTCATGGGAGTCACCATCCTCGTGGGCTTCCGTGGTTCGTGTTACGTGTACAGTCTGTGACCGTAATGCTCCAAGTGGTGCTGTGATTTTAGGTCCAGCATCATCCCAGAAAGAACTTGAAGGATGCGGTATCGCCGATCCTGTCGAGTTGATGAAAGCACCATTTTGAATGGTACCAAAAACAAGCGCTCTTGAATTCAAGGTGGCGACGAGGGCATTAGAATACCTATGTAAAGGTGATCACTCGTCGGCGTAATCACGAAGAAAAACATACAATTTTCCTAGGACGAGAAATCTGGCATAATTCGTCAGTCAGATATGATACACCAGCCGATGATCTCCAACTTACCCAATGAAATGGACGTAATACCGGGGCTGGACTAACCAAAGGATCAACTCTACCACAGCCGCCATGGAAGTGAGTAACCCCGTCTCAACAGTGAAGCGAATAATTTTTGTGACTGCATTTGTTGTCTGACTGAAGGTTGACTGGCTGTTTGCTCGCCATAGCTGTCGCATTCCATGTCAGGTACACATTTCACGCAAAAGAAACATTTGCACGCACGACGTAGACGATCACAGAAGTGATCAGTACATCACAAACTACACCTCCGGCTAGCCATGTCTGCGTTGAAAGTGAGCATCAAGAAAAACAGTCAACACGAGACCTACGCTAACCACGGGTGTCAACCCGACGAGCTTACTGACACCCAGGCCTTGTACGGAAACCTGTCGAAAATCTTCGGACTCAGGGAGGCCAAAAACGGAAGAAGGCCTACCACTATTCCGTAGTAATAGGCAAGCACGCATTGCGCAACAGCAACAACTTCGATAAAGATACAGATCCAAATGTTTTTCGTAAGGTTGTAGATCCTCCAAACATAAAATGTTTGGACCATGGCCGAAACTATTGTGAGTTTTTAGAAGGTTATTATTTCATGAGAAATAATCGCATACTGGTTCCGTTGAGAGCAGGAAGTGGTTCCCAGGACCAGTCGATATACGAAAGCGTATTCACGTCGCCCCATCCATTAGCGTATTGATTCCACGCCGCGATGGTTGTAAAAATAGTAAAGACGACCTCAAGGAGGAATATGAACCAAACTGGTGATGATACTGTCAGTGAGGGCTCCGGCAAACACTTTCAAAACCGTGCACCGACCATATAATCTCATTTTCCATGTATCTTTCTGGTTGAAATGAATATAATAGATATCTGTTCGAATGTAAGAAACAAATCGACCTTGCGAAAGTCGTACACGCACACATCTGAACTGCGAGAATGCCAAAAAGGCCGTATCCCCACATATAGCCAAGTATCTGGGAAATAAGCACAACATGTTAATGATTCGAGACATGGTCCACAGCATAAGTCGCGCACCAATGGACCAGTGCTATTGTTGTGAGATATCATTAGCATCCATTCACGGAACCTTCAGATGAAACGTACACAAGAGGTACGTTAATACCAGGGACGGAAATAGGAGCCATGAATATGAGTGGGATGAATGTGAGGGGCGAAAAAGAGGAAGGTACATCGTCCTTTCGCAGCGCCGATCACCTTTTAAGTGAGCGGGCCTTATGGTGAATTTTCTCACCCACTTGTCCTTCGGCACGTTCCATTGATAGCGAGGTAGCGCATCTGATGTTGTTGATACGATCATTTTGTCGAGAGGTTTCATAGTTCTCCGAGCATCAAAGGCCAGTATGAAGCAGCGCGTAGAGATCCAAAGGAGAACCCCATGAAGCACCAGAAACGATTTCTAGCAGATTACTTACAAGCGCAATGATGCCCGGTCGCGTATCCAACATGTGTGTCAAAAGCTTAAGGGCAGCCCTTTGCACCTCATTGATCACCACAAGGGTCGGCGCGGTGAACACAATCACTGCCAGGTGCCCGGTGCCTAAGCTTCCAGAACAGTATCGGAGCCTGAGCAATCCTACACGTTAAAGAGCTCAAAGCATGGTGCATGAGTCTAGAGTGATTGTCCGGTGTCTATGGCAGTGTTAGAATCAGGAATACGGGCATTGATGAAGTTTGAGGAGCGGTCCAACTAGTAAGCGATCAAAATATAGTCGGCAATCGGGCTAGATATACACCGAGCAACAGGTTGTTGAAGGCATCTGAATGTAATACTTGCCATTGTGAAAGCGATCGTCAGTAAATTATCAGCACGACGATACTCGATGATATCGTTCTTCAGTTAAGAATTTCAACCCTCCGCTGGGCTCCTGGAAGTCGCGCTTGAAAATGTTTCATACCTGGTATCACCTACAAGTCGATTTTGATGGATAAGAAACGTATGATGAATTTCAAAAAATTCCGGCAGTCGGTAAGCTCTCGGCTGTAGGATCTAGATAGATAGATAGATAACCGACAAGGTCCAGTAAGTGATTGTACGTTTGGAGGAGAACCGCACGTACATACTATCTGCTTATCTCCTGAAAATTCTGAAGGTGTCTCGGGCTGAGAATGAACTCCCAAAACCTGAATTTTAGTGGCAGTGGTTGGTGATCGCTCATGGACTCGACATTCGGAATGTCGTCAATGATCGCCAATTTGATTATCAGTGATCAAGGACTGACATCTACTGAGTTCCGTGAAGCACAACGGTGCAGATCGTTGTTCGTTGAAAGCAAACATATAATCATATCGTGAAACTGAATTCGAGCATGTTGATTCTTAAACTTTGGCAGTACTATACAATCCGTATCTACACAAGTAGAGATGTTTAGATTCATCGAGACAGTGCTAGACTCCTTCGATTCCGAGCTCTTTCGCAATGATAAGGGCAGCTTTCTCGCCGATGGCAAGCGTGGCTGAGTACGTATTCTGTAGGAGATCAATCCGATCAGGTTGTTTATTGGAGCAGCGATACGAAGAAAACCTACACAGTTGACGTTTGAGGGCGCAATTGAAAGATCTATCATGACGAGTGAGTGCAGCGATCGACCGAGGAGCACTTTTATATACGAACCAGCGAGCTTCAGCCCTGTAACACCATAAACATTGAGGTCTGTATCGACGACACCGCCTCTTTCTCTCGGTTTCATTGGACAAGTACCGAGCTAGTTAAAATTGAGCAACAAGACTGTGAATGGTTTGGGCGGCAGGCTACACTTACGGAATGCCACGTTGTGCCGACTATATAAGCGTCATAGATAAGGGAGCGCGGCAGCTAAACGAAGCGGACGTACCAAAACTCCTGATGTTGGCATCGATCGCCTCATCATCTTTCTTTGAATAGACTATCTTGGGAGCATCCAACGGAACAGGACCATCTTCAGCAAGGGCAATTCCTGCGAGGCTGTCTGCGTCGAAGTGGGGATGAGCAGGTGCCAAGGCACCACGATACACAGGCATTCGGCGAAGGATTTCACGGCCTCTCTTGTAGCCCCAACGAAGAACAGCGACATCAGCAGGACTATAGAAGTAGACATTGAGTAAAGCAAACAGACCACAACGCATGCAACTCACTGAGACAAGAACCCGCAGTCGAAGTCGGGAGCAGCATATATATCGTCAGAAGTGACGTGCAGATGTCCACGGGAAACAGGATACCCCTACAAGACAAGGCTATTACTTGGGATTCGATAGCACAGCTTTCAACGTACGAGAGAAACTCCGGAGCAGAAGTAGCTGATCGGCGGTAACGCCGACTGATCTGCGGGAAGTCTGCAGTGCCTTTGTGAGAGAGCTGTAGAATAAAAGATGCATAGGCATACCCAGCTAATGCGCTCATCCAGAAAAGTGGCTTATCAGGATTGTTGGCATAGTCCTTCTTCCAGACCTCTTCGAAGTCAGGCCCTAGCTCTTCTACTTCATGCTCAAGGGGACGGAACTTGATGGATGCGTCCACTCCACTAAGAAACACGATCAACAACGCGACACAAGCACGTAAGAAGGGAAGTATACTTTGCTCCCAGTAATCCAGAACCGTCCGCGTCCCATTGGGCCATGTTTTCTGACAAAGAATGAGAGCTGTTGAAAGGATGGACGATAATGCGAGACTTACTGCCCCACGTCTCTGCATCTCCTCGGAAAAGTCTGTCATAAGTTGTAACGTTAGGGTCCACAAAATACGGAGTGACGAGGAAAGGGTGGTCTGGTCCTTTATATTCAAAAAACGAAGTCGCTGTAAGTAAAAAATACTCTCACCGTCATAGTCTTTCCCAACACCAGGAAGATCAACAAGTTGTTTGATACCGGCTTTCTCCAATACAGAGGCAGCACCAATGCCGGATCGTTCAAGAACCAAGGGAGAGCCCATAGCGCCTGCAGAAAGGACTATCAAGCGACTGGCGAGCACTGTGTGAACCGACTGTTCCGCATCAGGGTAAACCTGCTTGTCGAAAACATACTCAACGCCGATGGCCTTCGTGTCCCTGAAAATCCCATCAATTAAGCAGCGGGTGCTGATTGTGCACGTTAGAACGTACTCAAACAAGACACGCTGGACCCTGGTTCCATCACAAAGAGTAACATTCTTGCTATCTTGATTGTAGAGATAATGAGTCTCAACATATCAACATCAGGAGGGCTTCGAAATATCAAGGTAGAAGCAAGTCATACCGCTGTGTCAGATCGACGACCTTTGCTTGAGGAGAACCTGAACGAGTAAGAGTCTTAGCCTCATATCACGTGGATGTGATTCGTATAATCATACTTGGGCATTCTCTGTTAAAATATTAGCATCTCATATAGGCTGTGGAAAAAGACCCCCTTACAAAAAAGCAATTGAGGGATTCAGGGTCGAGATTGTTGCCCTCTTCTGATTGAGGTCTGTCCTTCTCGTATTGAGGGCCTACTTCAAGGAACTGCTTGCAAATCTCCATCATGGATGGATTTCCCCCGAAAGAAACTTTGATCGGCCCCGACGAGCCGTGGGTTTTCCTGGTCGGATCAACCTCGTACGTTTCGGCCTGTATTACGACAGGTAAAGAAGAGTGCAACGATTGGCTACTGTCACCTTACTTTCTGCAATAGCGGAATCAAATCCTTGGAACCCCAGCCAGGGTTACTGTATTCAGTCTCCCAGGTGTCGAAGTCAGAAGCAGCAGGACGATTATACAACACGAAATTGACCGATGCACCTAGCTGGATTCCGTTTCAGTTCCTCGAGTAAAACCTGCTGTTGTGCTTACCACCGCCGACACATCGAGCAGAGGGAACAACAAGACCCCGGCCAGCCATGTGTTCACTAGCCTTGGACTCATAGAATTGCATGGTCTTGCTATCGGGAGCCAAGTGAGTTATGTATCGACCGGGTTGTATGTGTTCGATCTTGTCCTTGGTGGTCGGTCCCGCCTCGAGGATGAGGATCTTGAGGTTAGGATCGGCCTTCGTCAGACGTCCGGCTACCATACATGCCGTCGTTCCCCCTACACGTCATTAGAGACTAAGGCAATGGGCATCGGGAAAAAGACGCACCCCCAGCGAAAATAACATCGTAATTAGATTCGATGGTATGTGGAGCCATGCTGTAGCAGTTATGCAAGTTGTACTTCGAAAGTGAGGTCTAATAAACCCCATGAGAAAAGCTAGATCGCAAAGCCAGGTGATAGGCCTAGGAGCTATACAGATAGAAGGAGCGTTTAATCCAGGCCCCGAGGGCGGGAAAATGGTATGTACCAGGGGGCATCATGATGCTGTTGAATGTCGGTCTGATGTACATCACTGAGGGGCGCAAGGCTCTTGGATCCATGATGGCAGGAAGGCCTAGAAGTATATTCGCGATGGACAACTCTTGCGTCGCGCCATTGGCAGAGTGGGCCGGGGCCCGACATGTGAGTGCATCATCGACTCTCCGAACTCTCCGACATATAGCGTTTCGACAATCCGTCGGACTGATGCTTTGACTTGGCAACGAGGCGCTGGTTGCAGTCAGGTAAAGTCATTCTACGTCTTCCGTTAAACCACGAACAGGCCATAGCAGAGGAATCACCGCTACGGCTTTAACTGCGTATGGACCATCAGAATGTTGATGGGATCCATCTGAAGAATCAGAGTGACGCAGAAATAATCTCAACGAAAGCGCTTCGGACCGCAAGCCAAGGGAGATGACCACATAAATTTGAAAAGAGCATCCTGAAGCTTCATCGCAGGTTTAGACGAAAGATGGGAGGTCAAGTCACCCTGCACTGAACCAGACTTTAAGGACCCAAAAGCAATACAGTTTTCATCAAGTAAAAATCTTCGAATCCGCCTCGACTGTGTCCAAGACTCAATGGTTCGTATCAAAGATCATTGGAAACACATTATGTGCTGATCCTAGCGATCCGAGATATGCGAAGTCTACCTACCGCGAGGGACAATACAGATTTGCCGAAAACCTAGACTTGCTGCGCTCCCGGTTCATGAGAAAGTGACACCATGAACAGCAGGAAAGATTTTGAGAAGTACAACGTGCCGGCCCAGGTGATACTTGAACAATACCTTTGGGCTCAAGTCCCTTGTTTGTTCCAAGGAACGCTGGCGAAACAGCATCACCAGTGATGCCGTTTCGACGTTGAGGTCAGCCTTCCGTCAGAAACCGATTGCGCCCGCGTGCCTGTACCATACAATGCGGCGTTTGCATTGTACGTATGCATCATCTGGTTATTGATGAATGCGCTTCCATTGGGCAAGAGTAATAAAAGGAAACTGAAAAAAAAACTGAGCAATCTATGGATGATATAAGAACAGGATATCAGGTATCATTCGCATAGGAAAACCCGGAATGCAGCGATGCGGTGTATCGCATTCGTTATCATCGGACTACTCAGCGTAAGTGTGTGTATACATACATGACTGCGAGCTAAAATATTGAAAAACCAAACAGAGCGATCAATAATCAAAATGTACAGTGTGGAGAGTGCGCTTACGAGTTTCTGTCTTCATGTTCAGAGTCCAATAGTTCAAGTTCCTTTTCTGCTCCTCCAGTGAATTACTGAGATGTGACTACATATAATTTCTCAAGTAAGATTTAGAGTTTTAATGAGATTCGCCTTTACCTCAACGAGATCTCGCACCCAGACACACCTGAAACACCCTGCAAAACCGCGTCCAGTTTAGTCGTCTGACCACGACTAGCTCGCTAAGAGACCAACAAATTCCTGATCAAATGACCCAGTCTGCCGTATCAGCAGTTATGCATTCATGTCCTAAGTATTCAGAAGTGTGTAGACGGGTGTCCGTTGCGAACGTGATACAGTTTAGGCGTAGGAGAAGGAAGACCATGGGTGGTCGAAGGTGGTCGATGACGAAACATGGCGGCACGTGAAGCCGGCTGTATGTGCTTGTATGGCCACTGGCCATGTGGCCAACGGTCCGAATTCCCGGATATATTCAAGTCAGAAATGTACGACGACGGAGATAAACGACTTTAGAGGCAAGCAAAGGAGCAACAAGAGTGCGCTGCGCTATGATTTTCAAATGCCATCAAGAACAGGCAGAGAGATCGGTGCGTCATCACTACTTATGCTGTCACTCTGTGAAACAGTACAAACTTTCAAGTTGTACCGGAACAGGAAAAATCAAGGAGCCCACACAATTTATAGCTCACGACTCAATAGTGAATTTTGTGACACTCCGTTCTCCCCCTCGTAGCCAAGGCAAACTACTACGTGAACTTTTTACGAACTAAGATCAAACTGAGATGCATAAAAGCTGTTCCCCGCCGCTTAGCCGCCGGACCCTCTTCATGCGAGCATCGGATTACTAGCATTAGGATCAAGATCCACGTACCAAACGCTGTTGTTGAGAAGAAAAAAATAAGACAAATCAATCCTGAAGATAAGTGGCTTGATCGCCGGTGAGCGGTCCGATCATCCGGGACTCGCTTTCCGAGTCCCGACGACCAGTACGAAGCTCGAAACCATCCAATTTGACACCGCGGCACACTGGAGCGCCAAGAATTTGTTTTGAAGTCCTGTTCTCCTGGTTATCTTTCTACCGGTGAGCTTTGAGGTACTGAAAGCGCCTCAAGGTAACGATTGACACGGACGAGTCAGCACCCGATCCTACCGTCGAAGGCGTAAATCCGTCGATGAATGCCTACCTCCACTCTAAGCAAGATTGAAACGCCTTAGGGAGCCAGGTATCCTCTTTCTGTGGTTTCTCGTGGTACGATACGCAGATTCATGATTCCCAAGTCTCGATCCCGCTCATAGTACGCCCTCTCTTGAAGCATGCAAGAGGACCAGCGTAGTAAGGGAAATCTTTTCGTCTACGATTGGCCTCTGTCCCTGTATCTGTTAGCAGCGCTCACGGGAGAATGCCGGTGAGGAGCAGCTTTTACAAGTCCCGTATATTTTCGTCCGAACTGGTTCTTGCCTGGGATCTTCATATCCGGATGGTGAAATGACAAACTGTTCGAGGCTTGCCAAGTCTTACTCGCACCCGTGTGGCGCGATCTTATGTTCAATCCCTCCCCCTGATACCTCGACGCTGTGTTCGATTCATAGTTTTATCCTTACGCTTCTGAGAGTTGGGATCTGCACGAGGGAGGCCCAAGCTCAGCTCCTCCTTGCGGATTTATTGTTGCTTCCAATTGACGTTGACAACCCTGACGTCTCCAAATGAAGAACTCGAAAACTGTTCTGTCTATCTCAATTCGCAGTGTCCTGCCCACGCTCTGCGACTTCTCTGGCCGCCGTAAGCTCTATTGGGTAGGGCAACAATATTGACCATACTTGAATTTGTCGCGACAGCAATTGTAAACGGGACTGTCAAAGCTATAATACATGTTCGGACTCCGTCGATATTTTCCCGGTCAACATGATTTCAAAGAATCGTGTCACTTCTGTTCTGGACTTTGGAGCTTCACGAACAAAAAAGTGAACCTCTACAAGCAAAACTTTTAATATCGGGGTCTGAGCGTCACGGAGACGTCCGCGTATTTCAGGGTCACTAGCACGCCTCTCTATCGCCAAGCGTCCTTTGGCCTCGTCGCCCTTCTTTATTCGCTTTGATCTATCCAACGGTTTCTCCAGGGTGTATCTCTACGTGCCTACCAAAGTGGACGTTGTAGTTTGCCTCATGGCCAACGTTACCGCAAGACCCTTCTCCTTTCGCCGTGGCGCTACGCGTTTCATACAGCCCAGCTGAGCTGATAGTATCTACCACTAGATTGGGTCGACTTGAACGGGTCCCAGCGTAGCCTCCCCCGGACGCCATTGCAATACCATTGGTATAGCCTGATTTACTGGCTTGCTCTTTAATTAGATTGCCATAGGATGTCATCGGTGTTTTTCGACCTACCTTGTTATTTTTCAACACTCAGTCGGTGTACAACTAGGCGGTCCTACGTAAGTGGTTTGCAGTCCGCACCATTGCCATGTACTTACACAGAACGATTCTGCTCTCGGGATTCTTGGCCATGGTGAATCAGTCGTGGCGTATCCCAGCTGCCCGGTTCTTGGTGGCCTAACTCGTACTGTGCACGTTTGATATCACTTCAATTCATCGTGGTCGCTCTTCCGTCATTCTGAATTAATATATGATCCTTCTCCGAAGTCGGTCCCTTTGCCGGATGGCTTTGTAAGAGCGCAGCGGGAAGCGTTACACGGTCACTTGGATGATGATGGATCCCATGATTTCACAGCCTTAGGTTCTCAAAGCCGTCTCTCGGAGGCATTAGAACGTATCGCTCTTCTATGCATCCATACTCAATCAAGAACCTTGTGATTATCTTCATACGTCATACTAACGAAGGCGTCGATGCTCAAAGACGTTATCAGTATTACTTTCACAAGAACCCACCTTGCTTTATGTTGTTCCGGTACGAAGGGGATCGTGATAACAGATCATGCTGCGAATAACTGCTAAGTCTCTGACGCGTCCTCCGCAGACCGAATTAGACTACATTTGCGCCGGGACATTCCCAGCGTGCCCTGTCTTCCCACCACTCGGAGGGTAGTAGGCTTATGATGCTTCTAGTCCATTGCTTGATCATAATAACCCTAATAACCCTGATGATGTATATATATATTGTTGAAAATAAACTCCACTGTACTCTACGAAACTAGTGTTACCATAACTGAGTAACCGATTACCCGACAGAAGGCGAAGTAGCTTTGCCGAGAGGACGAAAGAACCTACAAGTATTATAGTTTTACAGAGAGCCCGATATTATCCAAGGAATCGCTAAGTAAGCATAACGTCCCCGATCTACATAGCCATCTTCATGGGGGCCTGACCAACCTTCATTTCCCCGCCGGCAAGTACGCGACGCGCTGCCTTGCCGTCTCGGTTCCTATAGAAGACTATCTCGCCTTCATCTTCGATGAAGCAGCACTGTGTGAATGTGCGATATAACGCCCGGAAGGTATTCTGATCCGAAAGAATGAGTGAAAAAGCGATAAAAAACCCATCTGAGCCGTACCGTTGAATCATAATTATAGTTTTCGCCAAGAAGAATCCGGATACGCTTTGTCACCTCAGGTTGATTATAGAACGGAATGTAGGAGAAGAGGTGATGGGCAACCTAGATGGAGTCAATGAGAACAAGAGGATGAAGCACGGGAGGATGATGGGCTCACATGATCGTGGCTAACGTTATGCAAGAATGTTCTCCCAACCCATCCCAGAAGGGGTCTGTCAACAGTGGACGCCGCGCCACGGACGAAACTCCAGGCCGCAGAGCGATAGTATGGTATCGTCGGGTCGGAATGATGGAGGTATGTCAACATAACAATCCAATGATTGGCAAGCTAAGAGAACAAGGTCAGACAATCCAGGGTTAAACGAGAAAGTCGAGAGACGAACCAGATAAGGTACTCCGTATACTTTGACAAACTGCGAAAACCCTAGCTCGCGGGCCCATAGAGTAAGGAGCAAAATGGTGACGCAGATGCCAACGTTGGAAGCGATGATATTTCGCCGGTGCCGGGGCTTGAAAAGAGGCGAAGAGGGACTGAAATGCTAGATTGCCCAGACATGAGAAACGAAGATATCGGATAACAGCCATGAGAACTCACATTTGTTCCCTTGGGATAGCTCGTATTTCCCATCTCGTTGGTGAACAAGTAAATCTGCCATCCAAGGAGTTGCATAAGCAACATCTTCGAAAGGACGTAGATCGGAGCGTCTTCAAAAACTTCGTGAGGGTCAAGGCCGGATTTCCGTTCACCATCAGCCAAAAGACCGGGCGCTCCACTACGATCATCCTGGGATTGGGGCCAGAGTCCGCACTCGCTCCTCGACCTCGGAACATAATTTTCGTCTCTCTCTACACTCATCGGCGCCCTATGGTGGCTTCGATGGGTCTCCCTCCACGCGTAGTACGGTGCGAGAATTGCAGTATGCAATGTAAATCCCACGGCATGGTTGACCCAAGAGTACTCAGAGATCGTCCCATGGCCGGCTTCGTGTGCTAGGCACCACCAACCAGCAAGAACTATGCCCTGGCACCACCAGTAGGCAGCCCAAAGTGGAAACCTCAACACGGCCGGGGCGAGTGGAATGAACGAAGAGAGACGGTAAAGGATCCAGGCGCACACAACGTCACGGGCCACGTAGGAAAGACCCTTCGCGGTGGACTTTTTGAAAACATGGGGAGGAAGGGCAGCATGTAGTTCAGCAAGGGTGATGTTAGGTGGTACGAAGGGGGTATTGGCGCGGCGAGCATATTCCGGCCCATCGATAAGAAAAGTGGACAGCATGACGAGTTCTAGCTGATGCCCAGGTGAGAGAAAGGGCCCGGTTTGCGAGAGGAAAGAAAGCGCATCTTGAGTTGTATTTATTCAAGAGATGTCAAATAGATTTGGCAGAAGCAAAGATTAGCATCAATACCCAAATGCTCAGTATGGTAGACCGAACGTCGCGGAGTACCCCGGACACCTCCACGGTACTTTTCTTTGATCTCAACAGATGAAATCCGGCGTCATTTGTTTCCGCCTCATGTCCTCGTTCTGTGGTAATTCAGGGCCGCCACGTTTGCCTACTTTTACGAATCAACCATCATACCGTTGGAAACCGGAATCACTCGTGGGTCGATTTTTTTTTCAGTCATCCCCTGACCTCTCACGGTCGGTGGTATTTTTACCAAGTACAATTTCAATTCAGCACCATACTGTTTTCTCATTATTTTTCGAATTTTTCTGCGGGGGGAGTATGTTAGTCCCAGTACCTCTCGGTCGCATGATCATCGGTGGCGCGCGATCCAGCTTCCTCTTCACTCATCGGTACCCGTGTAAGTATATCACCCTCGATTCTCCCGTGTAACGATGCAAACCTGACATTTGGCAGTCATTTTTGACCATCTCCCTGACAACAATCTCAAGCAACCTGCAAGCCACCTACCGTCGCGAATACGCGATAGCGAGTGGGCAGTCGCGTCCGGGATCCGCACCACGATAATGCACAAGAGAAAAGCGTACAGTTCTTCCGTTTCTGTTCTATTCGCTACAACACGACTCTACTTAATGTCATTTCTTCGTTGATGGACATTGCTACGCCATTAGGTGTCCTCGAGTTTGCCTTTAATCGGGCGTGAACGGCTGAAGCAACGTCAACGGATCACTCGTACGACGACTTTCGGAATTCTCTATATCTTGTACTTCGGACGCGCTCCGAATAGTATTATCTCGCCTTTGGAGTCATACTTAGTCATTGATCCAATCGTTAGACAGATTGTGCCCATCGATATTGCACTCTCGAATTGAAGTCGATGACGCATAATTAACACAATAACACTCGGCTTCGGGCTCGGTAAGGTACCAATTGTAGCTCGAAGTACAACAATCAACTACGCAACCACCGATCGGAACACGATCTCAAGAAGAAAATGCAGGAAAGAAGGAAGGACGAAGATCAGGAACAACCCAAAGTACGTGTTGAATGTTGAGCATAGCAAGATTCAAGACTACACGTGACCGCGCCTTTGCTCGTCGGACTCACTCAGAGTTACTGTTTCGTGTGTAGCATTTACCCTTCTAAGTGTATGTTCTATCCTCAGACGCGGCCTTTACCAAACACCTCATGGATGATAATGATTGTGTGAATAATATCGAAGGTACGAAAAGAGTAGGCAACGGCCCTGTGCATAGGGTTACAGTGGTGCCAGATGCTAGCAGGGACCTTGTATGCCCAAATGAACTCCAAGGTGTCAAAAGAAGCGACATCCAGATATGAACACAATGCATGTCCAAGGCTGAGCATAAATGACATGGAAATGCATCACATGTGTGTTCCATGCGGTTCAGATGCCTATCCAATGCCCATTGGGAGGTACTATCAGCTTCATACACCGGCAGCTGGATCAAGCCTTGCTTCACACGCACAGCTGTTTCAATGTCTGATGCATTCGCACATAGCCCGCCTGTACAAAAATCTTCAAAATCATGATCAGTGTTGTGGCATTCAGATTGCTGATGGAAAGGATACACCATCATTGCGCCCGCGCATCGAGTGCAATGAAATGTACTAGCGGGATTATCAAAGGCCTCTATAATGAAAGAAGTTCAGTGATTGATGGTGGACTTGACCGTAGTCTCGTAAACCTGACCCAAATCGTCGTTAAACTTAGTTGGATGCACAGCCACGCCACAGCCTGCGCTTAGTCATAGTCATCACCATGCGTCATCTGCTCCATACCGCAACTTAGTTGCTTGCTTGAGCCCCTCCAAAGCCCGTCAATGCTGCCATTGCAACCCAATACCGGTACTTTCAAAGTCCAGCTTCAAGCCGCATGTCATTCTGTCCCGGTATTTGCCTTTTTTTTTTTGCATCAGGAGCTGTCATCACGATTGAATAAAAAATTAGTAAGGCCACAATGCACATTCAGTTTGGGCGCTAGAAGGACCACATCTATCAGGCGGGCCTGCTTAAAATAGGAAACCAGATGTTCCTCTGTGGTAACCCCAACTGGATTGATCATCAAATCGCTTGGTGCGCTCGTGCAGTAACCCACGAGTATAAAGATTAGAGTCCATGCGTGCGGAGTGTGGATCTCGGGAGAACTTAAAGTCGTTTCTTGATGAATGTCGGGAGAACCTCAAGTTATTTTCAGATGAATGTTAACGTTCACGCTTTGTTCAGTACATGTAAAGCACCAAAGCCTCCGAGAGTCCCATACAGTATGTGATTCCACTTTTTGTTCCACCCGTATGTCAAATAATATTAACGGCTGACGCCACTTCAGCCCAGCCGCACCATCAGTGCGTTACCACAAACCTTACGATTCGGAGGTTCGTGATAACCTACCCTGACAATGAACCGAACCGCCGGGGCCACACTGAAAGGCAATTTGCAGTTGCGCTCCCGGAGGTCTGGATCTTTTGCGAACGCAGCGGACTGGAGACCACTTTGTAAATTGCTAGGAACTTCACGTGACGAACTGATACATTCCGCAACATTTGGCACAGCAAGTTAAATAAATACTAGGTTCCCCTTAAAGAAGTGGAGGATCCTCGATAAACCCTTGCGGTGTGCCAGAGTATTCCGATTTCCTCGTCAAAGCTCGTCGCATCCTTCCTTTTACTTTGCCAGTAGTAAATTCCTCCTTTCTCAGCTGGCGTTTGGCCCTGACGATCTCTTGTTATCCTTGAGTACCTGATTGCCTAGGTCATATCTCTGAATTGCTCATGCTGGCCCTGATGATCGATCGTTGTCCAAGGCTCCCAATTAAGTCTGAATCTTTGGAATTGTACTATCACCCGGGCCTGAAGACCGTTACGTGGTACGGTAATTCCTTCAAGACCTACGATTGTTAGCGCCGGAGACCCCTATAAATCGGTCGTCCTTTCGGGAAAGTTGGGACAAGGCGTAGCTGCACTGTACCGAGTTTATTGTTCGTTATTGCAGGAGCCACACAGCCAGACGTCTATTCTTACGGCGTTTCCTTCGTGTGACTTTCATTCGGCTCGTACATTGCTCTCTTTATCAGTCCCACTGAATCAAATACGGGAACTTAATTGCTGACCTTGAACATACTCGGGATTAATTCAAGTTCAACATGCATCCGTAAGCTCGTCTCTGTTACCAGCGTCATGGATATAAATTTAGGCTCAGTGAAGCCCGCGAAAGTAGTGCGAGGAAGTCTCTGTCCATGCTACAAATTTCGGCCGCAGTTTACATTATTAGGCGCTAATATTATCTCTCATCTCATTTGATCTACGCCGCTGGAGCTCAAGCTCCATGCAGAAGTCTACCTACTCTATTCACAAATAATTTCTGATTAGACGGATTCTTGTTGCGGCAGCTTAGACCTCTGCCACCGCTTTTCTCGATGCTCATTCGAGTCGTACAAACTTTTAGTGATCCCCCGCTTCCCGCCATATTGGGAGATCATCGTTTATTGAATCCCATCTGACAGACGGGGACCAGATGCCATTTTACGCTTGATTTGCTTCCGCTGTGACAGAGAGGATTCGAGGGTGGGAGTGTGGATTCCATGCTGGTTTGGCAGGTGCGAATCTTCAGATAGACGCATTCGAAACTTGACTTACTAGTCTAGACTTCGCCAGTAATGGTACTTGGGACTGACTTAGTGCGTACTTGGGCAGTCTGGACCCATAGATAATCTGTTCCGCTCTGACGTTACATCGTCGAGAAATGACTACTTGTGTTTGACGACGAACGCCACCAGTATGCACCCCGGGTAGCGTAACGTTGGGACTTTGCAGAAGGCAAGTCAAGATCGATGAGATGAAGGATTACACGCAATGTCGGTGGCGAAACGCCGCCAACGAAAAATGTGCGTACTTATACTACTAGATCGCAATGCATCATGTAGAGTAATTCCGCCGGGGGCATGTTGACCAAAAATTAAAAACTTCTGATGTGAGGATCGCATTATGACAGTTCTTTGAGAATGACGCAAAGCGTGGGTTGTTTCATCTAGACATTATATAACTATGTAACGTATCCAAGAAAAAGTATGAATATGTAGCTCAGAATCCAAATACCAAGTCCTTCTTTCCCAAATTGACCATCTTACTCCTCGTCCATAGCCCTAACGACCGCTTGCCCTTGCTTGTCCCGGTAGAATAGAACATCACCTACATCAAATTAGTATTGGTCAATCATCTACTTGGATTCAGCTGACCTTCGTCTTCTACAAATTGACACTTATTGTAGCTATTCCAAAGCGCCTCCCAGATTGGTTCATCTGACCAACAATAGTGCTCGCCCAAAAATGCCTTTAGATGCTCAGTTGCGGCAGCGGTATGGTAGTAGGGCATTTTCGGAAAGAACTGAAAACATCTAAGCATGCAAACAAATACTTGGTGGTAGAACGACGTACGTGATGCACAACATGATAATGTGCCACATCATGTAAAAACCATCGACCCATCCAGCCGAGGAATGGTCGGTCGACAGTGGCTGCCGCGCCGCGCGCAAAAGTCCACTGCGCAGCACGATAGTGCGGGAGTACGGGGTCCGTGTGGTGCAAGTATGTTATCATGATGACTAGGAGATGATGCCTTGATAAATCGAGAGGAAAACAGTGGAAGAAAAAAGACGTACACCAATGAGTGACTTCCAACCAAGGAATTCCGTATAGTGCAATGACATTCCACCATCCCCACCGTCTAACGGCAACGCTGACGAGGAAGACCATACTCCCAATGCCAATGTTGGATAGAATGACCGCATTGCGTTGTTCGGGTTTGAATAGGATAGAAGACGGCGAAAAATGGTTTGTGTATGGGGGATAGTCTGGCTGTCCGGATACATTTGTCACTAAATAAGAAGTGAGATGATAGCGAGAAACCAAGCCTACGAAACTTACGGAGATAAGCTGGAAACGCAAGGACTTGCTGCCGGATGAGCATCATCAAAGTCCAAATGGGCGTATCACCAAAGTAATCATCCCAATCTATACCGTATTCCTTCTCCTGCTCTTTCGACGGTATCCCAAGATCTGTCCGAGTCTTCGGAACGTAGACTTCATCGCGTTCCATGCTGGCATGATTCATATGATGCCTATGATGGCTTATTTTCCAGCTGAAATAAGGCGTCCATAGCAACGTGTGCAGCGTATATCCCACCAAGTCGTTAAGCCACGCGTACGGGCTGAACGCGCCATGGCCACATTCGTGACCAACGACCCATACTCCAGTTAGAACAAGACCTTGGAACCACCAGTAGCCGAGCCAGGCAGCCGCGCGTATAAGGGGGGAATATATGTCGAACGGTGCCGGTAAGTGGAGAGAAGGTATGCGCAGAGCGAGATAGAAGAAAAATGTAGTAGTGATGAGGTCGCGTGCGAGAGTTAGTAGCGCACGTGTAGTGGAGAAGACGAAGAATTCGGGGGAATGGCTGCTCGAATTTCGGAGATGGAGTAGGGAAGGGGACTGAAAACTGGGAGTTTCTTTCCGTCCGGCTGACAGCGCTTAGCCTGAAGGCTCGTAGGAGAAAAACTGATAATCGAAGGGGCCATCTGGAAATGGGAGAGCTGTATCCATGTTTCGTTCTGAAGTACTCTTTTTATTCGGTGAGGGACGCTGATAGATCATAGATGCATGTTTTTCGACAAGACAAATCGGTCCTTCAATATCTGAAATTCAGCATAACGAACAAACAAAGTGACCGGGGTCTTGCCAAGGTTGATGGACCCTTATTTCCACGTGTATGCTTCCCATTATCTTATCTCCGAATTTTTTTAAAGTGCTCTTCCTCCGTCCCGAATACAGCCTTCTTGAAGCCCTGACTGGGTCCGGTTTCCGTGCCATCATAAGTCACGATGCGAAAAACCAACGGAAAGTGTCAAAGCATCGTCGGCTTCGATCCCTTAAATTTTATGTGGCTAGACACTTAATACCATCGAGTAAGTAAGTACTGGCGCCGTGGTACGTATGTCATCCAGCCATTTCACCAACCTACCGTCCGGGACGTCGCAAAGGATCCGAAATTCATTCAGCACCATGGGAATGTGTTTAAAATGAATGCTTTTTACAGGTCGTCTTCATCCCCAAGAATCAACGGGTTCCGATTGGAAGTTCAACAGGCTACTCCGTCCGGAAAGCGTATGCACAAGAAGAGGCGAATCGAAGACGAGACTCGAATCTTCCTAGGCCCGGTTCATCCTTACTACTGCCCTTTTGATCTCCGAGCTTGAGGTCCAAAATGTACGAAGCTTGATGGCAACCTAGGCTCTGGCTTCGTTCCAGTTCGGACAAGTGCTGCCGAAGTCTTCAATCTCTTGGTTGACGGCGTTGTTAAGTCAACATTACAGAATACAAATTTGGTAGCACGTACATCGTCCAGCTGAAGTACATCAAATATATTATCACCTCCGATATTCCTCCGAAAATAACCTACAATCAACTTCGAACCCGGTAACTTGTGGAAGATAAGCCAAACCAGCCAAATCTAGAATATGCACGTCACAAAATCCAGTCTTGGAGTCGTGTCCTCCAAAGACAAATAGCCGGCTTTCATCAAGAACAGCTGCATGATATCCCCGCTGACTAGGCGGAGTTCCACACACAAGTCGTTTCTCATACCGCATTTCGTCTAAAAATATAGATTACTTTTGTATAGTATTGAAAGTGATATATGAAACGCACGCAAGTTGAAAGTGAGCAATTCGGAAGTGTGGACGTTCCCGTCATGGCCGCCTTGTATGAAGAGATAGGATCCAACCAGCGTGGACGTGTGTGCAGAACGGACATGTAAATCCGTCTTCAATATGTCGACGGCGAGCCATTTCAGGTTTACTAAAAACGACACTCACGGATACTGAACGATCCTCGGACACAGAAAAAACACGTACCAAAGCTAAAGAACCATATATCCCACAAACAAGTCCTCGACTGGGACTTCCCGCCGATGATAATCATATACTCCCCCGCCAAGTTAGCGGTATGATAACCCCTGGCGCAGGGTTCTTCCTTTTCTTGAGAGCCGTCTGTCGTTATCAGTTTCCATCGCATGTTATTTATGTCCGATACGTCCAGGGTCCATACATCGTCAAGTGCACCAACTCCGGTTCCCCCGCCAAATATCCAAATCTTCTTATCGTACAGCACAGCAGAATGAGCACGTCTTGGGGAGGGTTCACGGCCCGTGATAATTGGACGCGACCACTCACGCAGGGTCGTGTCAAAGACATACACATAATTGAAGCATGTTTCATCATCACCGCCTCCAAATATGACGAGCTTTCGACCGACTAGAGTGGCGGTATGTCCTCCCAGAGGCGACGGGGGTCACCAGTCGTATCGGGTCGGGACCAGTGCATTGCATCTACAGGAGGTCAGATTAACTGAACCTACAATACAGATACGGAAGTGAACGTCATACCTGTATCAAAACAGTATATATCGCTTGTTCCTGCACCCTTATAGTAGCCACCAAAAACCCATGCAACATTATCTAAGAGGGTCACAGAAGGCCTTCGCATCTTCGGAGGGAGCGTTCCGTATACTGGAGCGCGGCTCCAGTGCATGATCGAACTCGGAGCATCCGTTGCATCCTTGTCGTGGGATAAGAGAGGAGAACTCTGCATTTTTGGATAAGTGCCACTCCAAGAGTTGGACCTGTTCTTAGTAGCGGCTCCTTCCTCTGGCTCCGCAGAAGATACCGCGGACAGCCTCAGTGATGAATGTATCGGCTCCGACGAGCCAGACGAAACACGACCTACAGATTTTGATGTTCTAGGAGATAGCCCTCGCGAACTTCTGAAGTGACTGGAGGATTTGTTTTTCAAACTTGAGGGACGTACTGCCAGCCTTGAGGAACCAGGGTAGGACCGAGATGGTGGGTTGGATGATGTTTGTTCAGGAACGACATGACGATGGCGGGAAAGCATCTTGAGCCGTGAGTGATAGAACGTGATGAGGTCTTCGACGGATAATCATTCTGAAAGAAGTTGCAGCACGTACTCACCTGCCCACGTGCCCACCCCTGGTTTTCCATTATTGCCTTCTATTTCAATTGTCCGAATTCGACAAGTCGGCTATTACTCAGTACTTGATAGCTACTACTTCGAACCCTCATCAGCTTGGTCTTGTTCGGTTACCAGCAGGAACCGTGTTCGAATGTCCCCAGTCGCCCACCTGAAAGCCTAGGTTTCATCCTTGAATATCAAACTGGTGATAGAAGAGAGGGAAAAAGATCCCACCGAAAGGCGGATAAGCCGAAGATCCGAAGAACGAGGGCGTCACAGCGCTCGATGACAGATTCCCCCATTGAGTATCTCCTGCGAGATAATTGGCTCCGGTGAAGTGCGATTCTCCAACAGAGATCATTTTGTCATAAATAACGTTACCGACAGCTGTCTGTTTTTGTGTCTCGTTGTTTGCGGAGAATATGCAATTTTGCACTTTGTTGCGAAGCCAGACGTTCCCAGGACCCGTGGCGTGGAGATCAACTGCGTTCAATTTACTCTTGGAGGCCGGAGGGTAATATGATGAATGGTTTACCTTGATCAGCATCATCATGTCTATACCGTTCTTGAGTATTCCACCCCGTTTGAAATCAAAAACACGTACGAATTGTCTGCATAGCCCTCATAGAAAATATTTCCCTGGAACGCGCTAGAAGTAGAGGCTTCCGAGTTTACTGGACAAACGGACAAACCTCAATCAAGTTGAAGTACGCATCTAAACACAGCGCGGAATGTCAACGGATAATCGGGACGATATAGAAATAGAACAAACACGAGGCATGGAACGCCATGTCGTTGTAGGACTGCCAAGGTTCCTCTGAAATTAATGAAGGCGGGTATCAAATGGACGGTAAACCATAGATTACCGATGGAATTGTAAGAGATGACATTATGGTTCGCTCCTTGTTGCAGAAGTATGTGGTGGCGTAGATCCCAAGTCTGAAAAAAAAAACTTGAAAAATGTCTAGAGACTTTGAAAAATTTGTTCCGACCTTGTTGTCCGTTACACGGACGCTTGTAGACAGGTGGACATTAAACCCATAGCCATATCCACCTTTATTGATGTAGAAACCATGAACATAGTTACGCTCAACGACCATACCGAGGACGAGCGCAATATCGACGTGACTACGTCCGCTGTTGATAGAGTGATTGTCCGTGTAGAAGGCGTTTGATACCATTCTAAAAGCGACATTGTTCACATCCTGCGCCTCCGGCTCATTAACGCATTCAATGCGAATTCCTTCAACTATGAAAACCATTTGTTAGAACGGAGGACTCCACAGAGAGAGTAAGTAATGGGCAAACCTCCAATGTTGAACAGAGCATTCATCGGCCTAACGTACGGTTCCTTCTCTTCTGAATACGTCAAACCAACCGGGAAATCAAAGGTAAACCTATTCCCCGAGACAGATTTCACGAGCAATAATTGCGATTCGATGAAAGTACCCCACGCTTGACGGCCTGCGTTGAGATAGAGCTGCACAACCTGACCAACCTTAATGTCACTAGCGTCGCTGACATTGACGGAGGTAGCGCCTGAAGAAACAGAACCATTCACCGGTCTTCCTTCTGCGGCCCAACTTCCATCGAAACGGATTTCAGCATCAGCACTTCCATTCGCGGTGATAAGAAACGTTGTTTTTGAAAGACCGGCGCCCTAAAGGATCGACTACATATGAGTTGCTAAAAACATAAGAGTTATGGAAGCCTACGCGAAGGATAACATCGGACGATTGCTGATGAAGAAGTGAGATTAGTGCGGTTGTTCGGCAACATGAGACGTACAATTTTCAGAGTGCTGTTGAAATAATAGATTCCCGCCGGGAAGACCAACACGCGTCTTGACGAAGTAGATACGGTATCTAAAATGTCTGCGATAGCTACAGAAGCGTCGATGCTGTCGTCATCCGCAGGAAGACTATTTTCCGTGACGTCGATTTCAACTGTAAGACGCTATTAAGACCTCAGTTTGCCGCCATTGGAGTATGGCCTTACCCCAATCCGAAGGGTCTGACCAAGTCGTGTCTGGAAAGCCACCGGGAGCTACATAGTCCACTGAACTTTGAATGTGAGCGGGAGAAATACCCAAATCAGTAGCAGTGGATACGCACCAGTAGTAGGAATACTGCCATAATCGATAGCTCGGGTCCTGATTTTTGTGTCCTTAATAGCGGAAGCCGTAGCAAGAAGGGACACCAAGTAGACCAAACGCATTTCTGCAACTGATTTGGGGAGGATTTTATGATCGCTCAAGACCTTTTAAGTGACAGACAAGCAATAAATCAGACGTTGAACCTGGAGCCTTATGCAGGTTAGACCTTGTGAAGGTGAAGCAGATGGAGCGCTTAGTGAATGATACGCCACTGTTTGGCAAGCCAACATAGATACTGCCTAGCGGTGTAGTTATGTGGGAAAGCAGCTCGTTGTCGAACGATTCGTTTGCCGAAAGGTCGGGTGCCGGGCTTGCGTCAGCGGTCCAGGTTGGACATGCTCCTCGTGCTCAGATTTCAAAGGCTGCCAACTTGAGACCGGAGTGGGGACTACAGGTACACTGTAGCTATACCGCCGACTGATGGTTGGAATACTGGGGCCCCAAAGGGGATCACCAAGCCTGGGAGAATTTAGTGAGCGCCGAGTCTTCTTCAAAGCACTGCAAAGTGGTCTTTCATACGATTTTAAAGCAAGGGGAAGGTACCAAGATCAAACAGAGGCTACGACTCCCGCTAAAGACGAAGGACTGCATTAACGAGCTGCTGAAGCGATGGATAATATATGCTTGGCGGTGAGGTCGAAGTCACAAAAATTGATGCTGAGGTAAGATCGCAGACCCGTTTTGGAAATTGCATTGCCAAATTTGAATGAGTTTTAGCTTGGCTGCAATTTCGACAGCTGATTCCGCAGCTATGCGTTGCTGGTTTCAAGCCATAAAGCTGCAGTGGTACTGGCAGGCCCCACTTCCGTCTTCTTAGTTGCTACTATCAATGATGGACCTCAGTGGTTAACTGCGTCATCATGTCAAGATGCTTATCCATGGATATGCCAAGATGTCTATAGACCTACGAGGGATAGCACCAATAGAATCCGTCGATATATCTTCGCTAGCGATGTCAATGGTATTAAGGAGGGCATCGACCCGGCATAAAGGTATTTTATTCTCCAAGATGTAACCTAAATAAATAATCCACAACGACCATAGCGACGCTTGGTGCTAAAGGGCCTAACGGGGCCCAGAGTATCGCTCTTGGTGATTTTCAAACGCCAAGAAGTAGTGTAATCCCAACCAGTAATATCCCGGCCATGCCGGCTCGCATATGCATCGTCGAATCCTCCGCAGGCTCGACCGTCGTTGTGACCAGAGGTCCGTCAGTACAATTGAATCCAAGCGTTTCCTGCTCTCCTTCGGCCAGTGTGGCGGGATCGCAAATCACGGTAGTTTTCTTTGATGTGTCGTTCGGGGTGACATTAATCCCCGAGAAGCTGAGGTTCAGTGCTAGTCATGAGGTGATGGTAAGAACAAGGGCATGACAAAGAATCTTCGAGCGGCTTGCTTACCTGTGCCCGAGAAGAGATCGAATATGATAACCTGTGTTGCGTCGCCACCTTCGACGTAATTCCAGCATGGATCGCTTATGCAGGTGCCATCAGCTATGACAAGATCTTCAGCCGCAGGTGATAACTTGAAATATTAATAGATCCGTACTCCAATTCTTAGCCAACGTGCCGGTAAAATTCTTGTAAATGAAGTTTGAAATCTGTGTGCTCGTTTGGTTGGTATTCTCCGGCCGGGAGCCTTTATCTTGGTCGTAATAGCTGCACACGACAATGTCAGCGGAGGACGGAGAAGAAAGATGCCTTCCTTACTTCTGTGTGATCAAGATACCCGTGGAGACACCTTCGAGGGCAATATCTTCCCAGGTCACGTTCGTCGCATACCCTCGGCCACCAGTCCAACTTTTAAACTACGAAATAGCAGTCAGTGACGATGTCATCTTTCAAGTAATCTGATGAACCAACGCGAGCACCGTACACCGCCCCTTCCATCGTCCAATTCCTGAATACAACGTTTTGCACAGTCTGTACTGCGCCATTTTTGCCTAGCGAACCAATAGATAATCCGTGAGATGAGAATCCGCAATATCCGTTTTGTGCGAGAACATCTTTTGCGCCATTGACAACCGAGACACAGTCGTCGCCATTATGTCCGTAATAGCTATTGAGGGAACAAGCATCAGTGACACAGTGCTTGGAGAAAAACTGCTGGCCGTTCCATACCCATCAATGGTGATATTCTGACCCGATACGTTGATACCGTCTCTGGACAAGTTCCATGTACACGTTAGTATCGTCGAGAGCCGGGGAGTCGTAAGATTTCTCACGTGTTGAAAGGAAAACTCTACAGAAAGGATTGAGAAACGCGGTAACGACACGGGAGACCTTCAAAACCTACTGTGGTGTCGTCTCTCGTCCCATTGTCTGGCTTGGCATCCACAAAATGATTCTCAACGCGTATATTTTGACCAGGGAGGTTCCAACCCCAAGCTACGGGCTTTATGACCTTGAGACCGCGCAAAAGCCCATTGGTAACATTGAACGTCGCTAGCTGGGGCCGGAGTGTCTGAAAGACCGCATCAGAAACACTTTGTTGGAGTCGAAGAGAAATTTGGCAATACACGGTTTCCGATATCCCACCACTGTTGTCCAAAGCCATTGAATCTTCCCCATTCGTCGCTCTTGGATCCGATAAGCTGTACATCTGACCCACTAAAATAGAACCATGGTGTCGCGTAAGTCTAGGTGATGGTACGATGTTAGCGGCGAATTTCGATAAAGCCGCGCACGTACACTCGGTGGGTTGTCTGTGGTATTGATGGCCTGTTGTACTTGGGAGATATTATTGGGAAGGTTGAGGTTTCCGTTCAGGTTGATCGTGACGTTCCCTTGCCAAGACGGGTCAGGAATAAAACATTGGGGAAAGAGCTATTACTGTGATACGCACTCAGGCCCATAAAAGACATTGGGGTATATGCGCTGTAATTAGCTTCGGTGAATGTTATCACCGAATCCTGGGCGCAGTCCGCAAACGCTTTCAAGATAAACGCCGAGTCATCTGTGCCGTTGTCGCTACGCTCGACCGTGCATTCTGCGGCCCGGCTGCTGGATATGATAAGACCCGCGACGACTCCAGCGAAGGCGAACATGGTGGTTATTTTTCAATGCATGTCATGAATGATATCTTTTATACCCTTTGAAGACAGGGATTCTCCGCGATGGCTGCTGGGACAGACAGACAGAGAATACAGAGAACATCACCTGAGAAGCGGGGAGAGCGGTCCGGAGGACATCTTCATCGGGATTTGAGGGAGGAAAAGAGTCATGAGACCGTGCCGCCAAACCACATAGGGATTCCACACGAGTATCCACGCCGTTATATTGAAACTAACACGGGGAGATGCAGAGTTAGCCCTGACCAAGTATCATCGAAGAAACGCCTTTGAAGATCATGTGGAGCGGCAGACCGCCTTTGTTTCCTGGCCGCCGGCGGGTAATATGAGAAACTGAAGACCGCCAAGAGACTAGAGCCCAATGAGAGACGCTTTCGCGAAACCTAGCATTACCCATGATTTAGCCAGGCAAATTCGGGTGAAGAAGCCCATTGAATATTCGTGACTCATAACATCGTTGGTGTCGAAGTGTCAAGTGACCGAATAAAGCATTGTTTGGCCTGGGGATTTGGGTGGCAGTGTTCGGCAACTCGGCAATCAAAACGCGCCACAACCGCATGTATAGACCTTGGTGGACCCAGGGTGGACCAGCGCAACCATTGTCTTTCTCCCACCACCACCACCACCACCAAGCATTATTGTCTTTGGTTCGTTACGACGGGCCATAGCGTGTGAGCACATATAAGAGCCACAAGTTTTCTTGTATTGTTTCCAACATCAAACCTCCGCTATAAGAGCCCCCCAAGATTCAAGTTTCAACCCCGTCGCCACTGCATTCAGTCTGAGTAAGTTTCCAGGTGGGAATCGAGGAGTCATCGACTGACGTCTCTGAAGTTCAGAATGCCTAAGAGCAGCCAAAGCCAGAGCGCTAGGCCCACTCCGTACAGCAGGCCGAAAGATGCCACATCTGAGCCTCAGAAGATCAACGACTGGACAGGATCCTCCAAAGAGCTGTACAAAGCGCTCAGTCGAGAATCTCCAGAGGCAAGAAGGATATCCCGCCGATGCGAGAAGTTGAGGAAGAGATATCGTCGTCTTGTCGGGCCTGTAGACGAAGATTATAAACCCGTCGTCGATCCCCAACCTTTCCTCCTTGAATACCATCAAACATCTCGCACGATTGGGGTCCTCGTCCAGAAGTCGGAAGAGAACCCCGATAAGACGCTCCTCCTCACCTCAGCCACCTACAAGGATTTGCTTGAAGTGCGAGACACCATCCCGTTCGCCAGTAATCTATTCCGGTCACGACCTAGACCATGGCTAATCAACGATGTCAAGTGCGTTGAGTTCCATGATTGCGAGATGGACGCCGTTCTCTCGAATCTGTCGTGTATGAATTTACGCCGTGCAGTGATATCGGGCAACTGTGACTCATCGAGTGGCTTGGAACCTTCAATAGCCTCGAGCGATATCCGTGCCTTGAAAATCTCCTCATGTACGGACACTGCAACTCTGCTGCGGGTCCTGGAAATGCCTTTCTTGCGTCATCTGGCGCTCGAAGTCAATTTGGCAAGCTATGGGATCCGAGAGATCCAAAGCCGGGTGACTAAATATGATTGGCTGCCTTCGCTGGCGGACCACCGACTTCATTCGCTCGTGCTGAGCAAAATGCCTTCCCACGATCTAGCGTTGACGCGGGTGCTCATAGAGCTGCCTACACTGACCCGGCTTGTTGTACACGAGGCATCGGGTAAGCTTGACGGGTACGAAGGGTATATGCTGTCACATAATCTCATGCGAGACTTGACACGTACGCCCCGACTGAATGATTACAGCCGCAGGTTTCCAACGCTGCCGAGACTCAAGGACCTCGAACTGGTGTGGAACAGTGAGTATCATACGAACGATGGCAAGAGGCCGGAGGGTCCGTTTACGGAGGCGATGTATCTAGTCCAGAACATGACTGCGTATGAGGAGTTCGTCACGGATATGATTGAGTCTCGCTGCTTCCGGCCAGAAGGCGACAAGGGTCGACCGTTACAACGATTGGAATCTGTCGCAATTGGGTGTCGGCAGCTCTTTGGAACTGATAAGAAGGACGTCGTGACAGCGCCCACTCGTGAATACCTCAATGGCTTGCCAGCAAAGTGCCGGGAGAGTGACCAAGAATACGGGGTGCCGGTGACGATTATTATGCCAACCTAGTGTGGATTTTGCATTTTCTTCCTCTTTTTCTTCATATCGGACCATGTATTGAACACATAAAGGACTTTCTAGCATATCGTTAGTTACTTGTGTAGCATTCGGTAGAACATCAATGAAATAGGTACCTCTCGACAAAGTGGGCGCAAGCTGTTGCGCTCGGCGACTGTCCCTTCTTCTGAAACACGGCAAACGTACGCAAGGAGGCGGATATCCGACATTTGCCTGGCTAGCGTCTTAGCTTCGTTCATTGCTAGGCAAATAAACGCTCCGTCTGGAGGCCATTTGACAATCCAACTGCAGGTTCGTGCAGTGGCTGTTATATGGGGCTCCGTTGGGGTCCTTCAGACAAAAAGTAGCGGGTTAAGCTGCTGGTATGGGCGTGCATCGCGTTCAAAGTCAAGACAGATTCGATATGCTGCTGACCGTCAGCTTCTGCTGAAAAATTTCCAAGTTATAGCGACGACCAAGGAATCGATGCTGACCGTTCGGGAAAGAGGCGCGACAAGCTAGGATAAACATATTTGCGCCTCTTGCCTCTTCCTTCCACCATTACACAGCTGAACCAATCTTCCCAGTTTTGCTGTATTTCTAACCTCCCCCAACACGATATGCTTGCAAGAATTCGGGCTGGGAAGCAACGGCACCGCCGTGTCTCCATGTGAGTAGAGTTCTCCGCTTTGAAATCACTTCTAACGGTCTTTTTAGAAGTATCATGTGCCCTGCCATCGATGCGATGGACCAGTATGAAGACTAGGGGACATCTGTGCGTCCATTGACTAACTATGAATTTTATTTTTGCAACTAACTAAACAACGCAGGCCTGCGAATGGTGCCCAGGCAATCTCTCGTCTCAAGGACACCGCCGACCTCGAGACGCCTCTCGAGAGCCAGTGGTCTCCTCACAAATACAGAGGCTTCGCTGCCCCCCTCACTCAGAGCATCTCTTGTCAGGTGAATTTGTATGATTCTTCCGCACTACACCGTTCTCAACATCGAAAGGTCTCCCGATTCGGCTCCTTGTTCGGTGTCAACTACCCAATGTCAATAGCTAAACTCGCCAATGGAATCGGAATGATGATGGAGATGCAAAAAGATGGCACGAGTTCGGAAAACAAGCACTTCGTGATACAGGTCTTGAGCGACTTCTCACAATGCGTGAAGATGCGACGGTTGAGGGAATGGAGAATAGTCAATGGGGCAGAGATGGAGGAGCTGACGTCGCAGTTAGGCGATCTGGGATACAATCAGTTCACGTCCGATAAGTACAGTTTCAGTCATCATCCCGCCATTGCCATCATCACCATCGCCACTGCCATCGTTGTCGCCGTCTTCGTTGTTGTCTCCATCGTCACGCCGTCGTCCGCGACATGTCCATTGTCGTTCTCACCGCTGGACAAGCAAGTCAGAATCCCGTTGATCCTATCCAATACAAACGCCTGCGTATCGGCATCCACGTCGCCTTTGGTCGATGCGTTGAAGACGCTCACGCTGGCAAAACACCCCTGCTTCACCACGTTCGACTCTGTAGGCAAATTTGTCGTTCCACACCATTCCACATCCGTCGCACTTTTGTCCTCGTTGATCCTAGACAACACGAAGCTGAAATTTGACGCGTCTGGACAGTGGTCTGTGGAAGGGAAATTTACGTTGACACTGACATTTGTCGGGAGAATCGTTCCTTCAGCTACCGTCAGCGCCTGCACAAACTGGACGCCCAAAGCAGCATATGTTCGTGCTGCGAGGCTGTCAGCCGAGTTTGGATTAGATTCGAGGGTGGTGTACGACACTTGGGAACCTGTTGCTGCGGAGAAGGCGATAGAAGGGATCCCCTCTCGTGCTGCTTCACATGCTGCACCACTATGCAATGATCATGAGAAGAGTTGACAGAAACGCGATTAGCTGGCCTGCTGGAGAGAAAGGCATACTCACACTGTCCCAGAGTTGAGCACGGTGGTCCCCAAGTTATCTGCGCGAAATGAATGTTAGCGGATGAATGACTGCTTACGCGTCCGCGTACTTACTTCCAACGTTTGGACCGCTGACGACGAAATCGGGTGCACTGCCGTTGAAGAACTGGAGTGCGAGCGTCTGGATTCCATACCGGGCCGAGTCGACAGAGAATGCATTGACATAGTTCAAATGAGCTGCATGTCATTCAAACTCCAAGGCCTCGAGGAACGATATCAACTCACGGTCGGACGCATTAAAGCCTTCCGCGGGAGATCCAGTTGGACATGTATTGAACTCGCACGGAGAGGCGAGCACCGTAGCTGGCGCGCTCGAAGACCCTGTACCCGATTTATTTTCCGCTGGGCATGAAAGCACCACCTGTTCCGATCGTTTATGATGACACCTGCAGACTCGGAGAAGGTTTACACCGACATTGTGCCCCGCGGCCTTCAGTGCGTCGTTTTGAGCTCGGACCAGAGTCACGGCCCAGCCGTCGTCGTTTGTCAAGACGATGTTGCTCCCTTGGGTGCTCTGCAGGTAGAGGAGAGCAAGAAACGCGAATCTGATCATCGTAGGAGAGGAGTAGGAATAGGTGGTGTAAAGTGGTCATTATTAGCAGCACTTCGTCCCATGATGTCAAGGTCCATGTGATTTGCCCCTCGAACGTGCAGCACAGATGCTGTGGGATCGGGAAGAACGTTACCTGACGATCCGGTCGTAGTGTTGGCCGAAAGGAGCCGTCTCTGTCACGATACTTGAGCCTGCCACAAGAGGCGCAAATTATTATCAGGCCATTTGATAAGAGATAAGAAGTGGGCAAGGACAAGGTCTGTCACCTGCAGGTGTATCAGTGGTTCCTATGAAAGAAGGCCTCACGCAGGAGGAAAAATACCAATATCTTCTGAATCATCCAAGGACGTCATGCGTTCCGTTTTTGGGCGAATGTCCGAGGAAAGTAAGAACGTGTTCATGGATCTTCGTAATAGCCATTTGCACGATGGGACCGGTCCAATTTTGAGTGTGGTTCGCACAAATGGATATGGCCTTGAAGATGACCTCAAGGATGAGACTGGTAGGTTGCCACCCTTGTTGGAGATGGTCATTTCTGACGCATGCTACTTAACGATAGAAGAGACAGAAAAGTTTTTAGAGTCGACCCCGGACGATTGTACGTTTGTCTGCGATCCTTCTGTACCAGCTAACCGTGATGAGTAGCGAAGCACAAAGCTGGCCGTTATACTAGCGTCTACCAAGATCTTTCGAGGGTGAACCACAGGTTAGAAGTTCTTCCCCAGCTCGACTGCCCTGACACTGACGCCGTCATGATAATCTAGCTGGTCGCCAAACACCCATCGCATGTTCTACATGTCCTCCTTCTTTATGCAGCTTCGCGCAGCTCGAGACATCGAAGAGGGCGAAGAGATTTTCACCACTTACACTGGTATCCTGCGGCCAGCTGCGGAGCACGCGGAAGCCCTCTGCATCAAGTGTACCTGTCGCGCCTGTCTCGACCCGGTCAAGAGCGACCCTATCCGCGCTGCCGTCCTGAACCGCCCTTGCGTGACTGTTCCGATGATGCGAGACGCAGGAGCGCGCCCGGATACCTGGATCGATCCTCCGGTGCAGACTCTGGCGAGGATCCAAGAGGAAGGGCTTGAGGGATCGGAAGAGTATCACAAAACGCTGCACCAGTTGTACAACGTGTACGTGCACCAGAACGACGAGAAGAAGGCACTAATGTACGGGGAGAAGCTGTGGATGGCTAATCTGGCTGCGGTGGAGAAACGCTACGATGCGTTCAGGAAGATAGAGCTTATGAAGGACGCCGAAACCGTTGGGCTCTACTCATAAAAAGGAAAGGTCGACAACTAAAATTGACTATGCTGGCCTCGTTCCTTGGGACCTTCGCGAACGGAACGATATTTTCGGTAGGTACTCGCGAGCTACGGTCGCGAAGGCTTGTATCGATGTAGTAATTCTTCGCAGTAGGTACACGATCGAAAGAGATGAAGACATTTTTCACGTTTAATTTTATTTAGGGCTGTTATGAAGGTACCTAGTTAAACACCCGGAAAATATCAACGAAAAACTTAGCGAAGAAATTAAGGACAACAATATCATCATCATCCGCATCCAGCAGGAGAATTACAATGTCGAGTTCAGAGGCCCGACCTTGCAAGTTCAATCAAGTGGCAACTTCACCAAAAGCAGTTGATCGTCCGTTTCCTTCTTGGGGACATTGATCAGAATAAAAACCCCTCCTCCTCCCTCCACAACAAATTCAAAGGTACAATGAGTTTCAGACAGACTTTGTACGCGGGTACTATCCTTTAAATGGCAGGGTGTTTGTCAAAGAAGTACAAGGAAATAAGATAATGAGAAGGCGCCATCCGGGGGCGGCATTGTCCGTGATGACAGACGCCACACGACCACGTGCCGTTCATAAGTTCACTTTGCTCTACCTTGCCACTACCTACATTGGGCTCACTATTGTTCTACGCGACCTTAAAAACGCGTCAAAATGGCTGCCGCTATATTCTTCCTTGACCCCCTTCTCTCGTTCTACCCCTCTCAATTTTTTCCCAACATTACTATGTCTTCGAGTGTTGCGGATGATGGCGCTGCTCTCCCCCCTCCCTAGGGAGGAAAACTCCACCGAACGGATCTCGCGCTGAACAGATACTTTCCGCTGTGCAGAGTACTCCACTTAGCAATCACGCCCCAACTGTTAATCCCACAACCAAGGCGGATTACCTTGTCGGTCATTTCGACCGATACATAGAAGAAGATCTCAGAGAACGTGTTTTCATGCACGCCGAACATTTCTTCCCAACCATTCTTCATCTTCCCCCTGACTGGAAGACGAACGACGGTATAACCAAGCAGACTGAGGCGATCAGAGACAACCCTGTATTCAAACAGCATATGCAAACCTACGTCGACTTATGCAAGAAGACCAATCCTGGGGAAAGGTCGTTCTATCATCCTCACGGCATGATGTGTAATAGCGCGTTCGACGTTCTAGGTGCCACCGACAATTCTGGACTGGGCATCTATCGACAAGACGCGAAGCCGGTGATTGGCAGCGAGGAAGAGAATATCCCTGATACCTTGGGTGTTCTTCGCGCGATGTTCACCAGCTCAGGAAACAATGTTGATAAAATGAAGGATAATGGGCCTAAGCATAACTTTTCTTGGGCGCAGACCATGCATTGGCAGGAATTCAAGACCAAAGTGACCATGCTCGACGAGGGGACTGAGGCTAGGTACAGAGTTCTAACATCTGGTGAGCAGCATATTTTCTTCGGACGTTACTCCGACTAATCACTGCATTCAGATGACAAGGATCCTCAGGGGAAAGTGCGAGTAAAAAACATTGTATACCGCGACCCCGGCAGCATTCTGCCCCCTGTCAGGTCATCGCATCCGGGATCCACCTCGAAGAAGCGTCGCTCTGAGAAGGAACCTCCTAGTGTTCGCTCCAAGTACGCACGCTCTGGGGCGACGCCTGACGTTTCGGATGCCAGGAAAGGGTCGGAAAATTCGACGGCCCTCAGCTCTCTCAGAGAAGGAGTCCTTGCATTAGACGGGCCGACAACGGAAGAAGAAGAACACAAGGCCCGCCGTGAAGTGATGCTCCAATGTGGCCGTTACGCCCTCGAGATTCTTTCCAGCGCCGGCTTTCGTACTCACTGTATCGGTGCTCTCGTAACGGTGGGACGCATACAACTCCTTTACTACGATCGCTCCATCATCATAGTCTGCAAACCGATTGATATGTTCAAATCGGTAAATGACTCTGAGGAAACTACCACAGTGATAACGGACGAGTTTGGTGCATTGCTTATCGGATTGGGTCGACTTACGCTCAAGCAGCGGGGTATCCAAGAACAATTTTGCGTTGACAAGGCACTCATCGAGAACTACGAAACCTACATGAAAAGATGTGTAACGGATGGGGGAGCTTTCGATCAGAGAGATATCTTCAAAGGAGTGAAGCTTCCGCTCAAGCTGAAGTTGGGTAAAGGTGATGACGAGGTTGAGGTTGAGGTCACCCTTGAACAGATTATATCACGCCAGCCTGCCATCATCGGTCGCCACACATGCGTCGTCGAGGCTAAATCGGACTACAAGGAGTGGAAGGGTAAAGAACTGGTCATCAAGATCAGCTGGCCTGCCGTCAAACGAAAATCGGAAGCCGACTTGGTTAAGATAGCCAGGGAGAAGGCGCGGACGATGAAGACAGGGAAGAAGCCGGACTGGGCCCTAGACCATTTGCCGGACATTCTCCTTTGTCAAGACTTTGGCTACGACGCGGATTCTACCCAGGCAAAGATCATGGCTTTCTGCAAAGAGGCAAAGTGTGCAGAGAATGAGACGATTGATTACGAAGACCGTGTCTGTCGAATCACCGTTCAAGAGAAATTGTATCCTCTTGAGCAACTGAGGACGGTTGAGGAGTACGCTCAAGTCTTTTTCGACATTTTGCAAAGTGCGTATACCGTTTTCACTTTTCAATGCGATATCTAATTGTCGCCGTAGTTCACAAATGGCTGTATGATCACCCGAGGATCATCCACCGGGACATTAGTCCAGGGAATATCATGTGGCGCCGAACCATCGACGGTCATATACGTGGGGTTCTCAACGATTTTGATTTGTCCTCCTTCCGGAGTGCTACTGGTGCTTCCTCGGCCCAGCGCACCGGAACTCTACCCTACATGGCGTACGAACTCCTCTTCAACGACGAGAATGGACAACCACCCAAACACCTCTATCGACATGATGTAGAGTCCGTTTTCTACGTCATTCTCCTGCTCTTTTGTCGTTACAAGTTCGTGGCTACGGATAAATCTTCCCAAGAGGCACGCAGAAAGGTCCCCTCCCGATTCGACCCTTGGTACAAGCTCACCCGTGCTCAGTTGAAAACTGAGAAAGGTGATTTTTTGTTGAAAGATGCCTCCCCCATGGTGAACAGTGGCTTCCATGACTTTCAAGCCTGGGTTGATGGCCTTTACCAACAATTCATACTGGGATTCAGTGCTCGGTCCCGACACGGCGTGTTAAAAAAACGTGGCAAAACCACGGAGCCCTTTGACGACGAAACTCTGGGAGACTATGTTTCTTACTCAGCCATCGTCGATATCTGTAGCCAATTTGCTGGTTCAGCTCTCGTAGTACACAACGACCAGCTCGAAGAGGGTACCTAGTACTAGATAGTAGTTCCGGTCAGCTCATGTTTTCTTTTCGTTTGTATCTGTTGCCATGACATATTTTTATGAACATGGAACATTATTGCGAGAATACATTGTGTCATTGACTATATACCACGGAGGCTCGGCCAAATTCATTCGCCAAGCACGAAGAAACACACGCCGGTAGACTCGGATTCCGGATCCTGCAACGTCTTTCTTGGTCGCATATGTTGGATAACACGCGCACCGTGTGATCAGGCACGTTTGCCTAGCGAGTTAGGAACAATTAGGAACGGTAGTCCATGTTTGCTTAGGAGGCAAACGAGTACAGAAAACTACGAAAACTATCTACTTAAATACCTTTCATGTTCTTCTAGTACTTTCTTTCTCTTTCTAAACCTTTACTCAGCAAGACTCGGGCTTACTGGACATCGCGCCAGCTCGCACAGCCACAGGGTCATCAATATTCCACAGCATATTCTTCAATTTTTTATGGATTCCCTATCAGCGCAAAATTCTGGTGGCGAAAGGGTTTATCTACTGTTGTGCCGCGTTTCGATGGGTGTCGTCAAGTTAATCGCTGCTGGCTTGTTCCGAGTATTTTCTGTTTAATAGTCAACGGCAGCTCTCATCACTACACGTATTTCAGAACCCTACATAACAGTCTGGCGCGTGTGAAATTCCCAACGACATTACGTATCTCCTGCCTTGGTTGTCGCCTCCAGCAGCGTCGAAAAATTTCTCGTATCTTCTCATTCTCTATGGAAGGCGGCTCTGTTGCTGACAATGGCAACGTTTTAACTGCATCGCAGCACGTCCCGCCGATAGACCGCATCGCGGAACTGAAATCCATCATCCATGAAATGCGTGCCTTTGTAGCAGGGGAGAACCGCCATGTCAATGTGAATAGCTGTCTCACCGTGCACTGCCAGAACGAGGAGATCGAAGACGCTGTATACACCCTTGGAATAGTGTTCGATCTCGAATATCTTTTCCCCCGAGGTGATCTATGCGTCAAATTTGCTCTTCGGTTGGATACGCCCACTATTATTGACGATGACAAGTTGAGAGGCATCATTTGTCGAGATCTCTTAAACACGCCAACACGCGCCATGGCGAAAAAGTTACGGCTGTGGACCTTGGACCCATCGAGGTCAACCTCGGTTCGGGTGTCCAACGTCAAAAAAGTACAGCGACTAGCCAGGTTGTTCAGGCTGACGTTGTGGCAACCAGAGGGGGCCACGACGGTTATGTCAGGGAAATTCCGCGTGGGACAGGTGACTGATGATAGGCGGTTGGAGTTGATTTTGAAGCCGGAAATGAGGGAAGGACTAAGGAAATTGTCAAAGAATGCTCCAGGTGCGAAGTCAGTTTTACTCGAGAATGAGGAAAGCTAGCTGCCAATCAAGTAAAATCCCTCATTCGCACACTCCGCCAATTGACTGCAGATGTGGACGGTCCTAATTCCCTGTGATACATTTTCCACCGGGGCTGCGAAGCTCGCCGAAGTGTTTTCCTTGACTGTTACGCCAGAATTGGATGGTGTAATCTTGACGAAGAAATTCCAAGGTCTGTTGTAGTCAGATACGTACATCTGACGAATGTACTCAATCAGAATGGAAAACGGCAGAGGGAAGATGATGATGAAGTCAGGATATTTACCGATTTGTTCATGGGACCCGATGAAGATACTGTAGGGCAGCTGGAGAGCGCTTTCGTTGGGGCTGACCAACTTGTTTTTGAAGACGTTTCTGACATTTTCCATATGCTTGAGAACCGTCTGCGGGAGTTTGCAGGGGCACGGGATTGAGATTTGACCATGGGTAGTACGCGTTACGGGAAGTACAGCTGCAAGAAAACCTTGGATATTGTGGAACTTGCAAGAGAAACACGTTCAAGGCCCATATCCCTTTACCTGTACGGGTCTAGTCGTTATCGGACACTGGAGGAATTTCGGAAAGGGCGAGACATCGGAAGGAGATGATCTGGATGATGAAGCTGAGGATTCATCCTCAAAACCGATACAGACTCCCTTGGAACTCAACGAGACGCTAACTGCCGAAGCAGAACTTGAGGAGACCGGATACAGTCCATCTGTGGCTTGGGATGCGTTGCATTGCCATTTCATTAAATATCCTAGGCTAATGTTATGCACAGGCTGCAAAGCAGTTGACCCCAAACCCACCCGACAGACATGACGGTGAGCAGGTATTGATGAGCACCGGGAACAAGATCTTCCATGGACAGATAAGACTAGTTCCCAGTAGAAGAGCTTAGCGTAGCTTACAGGAACACGGCCAAATCTGCAGGCACTCCAGCATGAAAGAAATCTAATTTCCAGATAAGCGCTTGGGTGATATCTCCCTCTACGATTCTTTAGTGGTTTGGAGACACCACGACAGAAATGCCCTGATGTCCCCCACCCACTTATCTGACTTGATCAACGGCAAGTTCAAATCGAGCTGGGCTCCGTTAGGAGAGAAAACTCGCACGACTTGTAGTCCAGGTCATCTTAAGTTGTCAGAAACCTGGAGACGAGCGTGGGCATAAACTGAAAGAGAATATAGTTAGCATTTTTTTAACGGCTATACCGACCTAAAAGGCTAACCACGCTTCCCAGGCTCAGCTAATCTTGGATCTTCTACCCATGGCTGATCCTCCAAGCGCATTAGTACCTGCGCTGCCCCATCGGATGAAGCTGCAGAGATTGTCAAAGCCGAGCGAGGGAAAGACAGAGGGAATACATCGTCAGGGGATTCGACGAGCAGAGAATTGGTACGAAGGCAGAGTTTCTCATATAGGTGGAAATGTTTGGAACGGATCAAGTCCTTGCTGACCAGTCCATCATCCAATAGTATCTGTACGTAGCCACTGCCACTGCCGAGTAGCTTAGCCAATGGTATGGCCCAAGGCAGGCCATCAGGTTTAAGGAGGTCTGATCCCGATTTGAATAGCGATGGGTCATTTGCAGAGGTGAGACGGAACCGAACCTGGCCTGCCGTCGCGGGCAAATCTGAATGGGTCCAATAATAGAGAAACCCCGTAGTTTTATCGGGAAAAGATACATAGGACTTCGGCTTCATATGAAAATAGTGGAAATAATGACCGGGGGAGCTGAGGGAATATTTTTTAGAGAGGTCGCGGAAGTCGGACTTCGTCAGGGCTTTGGGATTCAACGTTTGGATAGGCGGAAGTTGAAGGCTGCGATATTGAATGAAAAGTGGAGATGTCGGTGTACGGCTGTGAAGCACGGGACGGTGGAGAAGACGGTGGGCCATTGCCTGTTGAGCGCGAGCCAGGGGTATCATAGGTGGGGAACCAAATTCTACGATCCTGGAGAATGTTTAAGATCAAGTTCTGAACCAAATATGAATGGTACGCTCACGAAGAAATTCGGCGAACTTGAAGAGAAAAAGGTTTCTCACTGAGTGCAGCGCAATTGAACTTGGTGCCCAGGAATTGTTAATGTGTAGGGTCCGGTCACGAAAGAATTCACTAGTCGCGGCCGTACGCCTGAACAAGACAATTCTGTGCCGTGAGCTGTAGCCTGGCGAGCCGTCTTTCTCGCGGAACTCGTATGGCCGTGCTGTGACGATCGTGGTTGAAGTCAAAGGGCTGGCGGCCCGATGTCCGTCTTTCCAAAAGCAGACATGGTCTGTGCTCAAAGTTCGGAGGTACAAAAGGCGCATCCCGACATCCAAATTCCTTACCACTCTGGCCTTTTGGCTTAGATCAAGTGTAGTATCTGTTCTTAATAGTTTAACCACTATTACGGAGGCACCGCCTCCCGTATTGGTTATCTAATTTTTGCCGCCCTTGTCCTCTGTGCTCTGCTTGCAACATGGAGGCGCGATGACCTTGCTACTGCAGTACTGGCTTGTGTCGTCGGGGGATCCCTTTTTCTTTGCTGTGCACTTGCGAGGACTTCCAATTGGCGGACCTTGGGTTGCAGCAAACAAATGGGTCCATTGTTGTATTAGATACGCTCAAGTATATTTTTTGATTTGTTCTTTTAGCCGGTGCTGATTTTGACAGGAAGTAGCTTCAAAATGGAGAGTAACTAAGTAGCATGGCGCTTTACTTCCAGTAAGTGTATGATCTGAAGTTTTATTTCAATAGGGGGATTCAAACCTGCTGATTTCATGTCGATTTCACTTTGATTTCGTCTCTGATTTCATGGATTTTTTTGTGTGAAATCTGAGTGAGATCCGATTTTGCTTTGACAACCCTCGGGTTTGAGCCCGAGTTTGCGCTGATTCCGTGTTGATTTCATGCGGAGTTTTACAAATGCCGACGTATGGAAAATGCCTTGGTGCTGCCGTGCCAAAGCCGTGCGCCTATCAATGGCTTTTCAAACTCAGCTCGTAATGTCCGTGCATTTGCCGAACTCAACGAAAATCACCGCGAAATCCGATTTCATCTCGCGCCTTTTTTCTTCCGTTTTATTTAATCGACATCAGACATCGAAATCAACGCGAAATCGGCAGGTTTGAATTCCCCTAATGTCGTGAGTTTTGATTCCATGCCCGGCTAGAAGGAAGTCTTCTGGGTCGTGGGGTTTGCATGAAGATTGGACGTTGGCCATCTATGGTGTTACACGGGGAATCAATGATGTTACACGTTCAAGCATGCGTGTTATCATCAGGCGGCACATGAAAAGACCGTGGTATTTAGCATGATCGATGATCGATTAAGGTGTTGCACGAAGTTCCAGTACTAGTATCGACTCCGATGTACCCGCCAACAACGGAGACGCCGTCGTCGCTGTTTCAACTAGTGAGTTAACCCAACAGACGAGACAGACAACACGTTGCCGTCAAAGCTCGGAATATCACTGGCAGTACGTGATCAGCGCCGGCGCTACTCGGCAAATTGAAGATTCCAACTAGCGTAGCAGGTAACATGGAGATTTTGAAAGCTAGGGCCTGTACTTATTAGGAAGCAAGTGCACCTATCACTGTAAACGCGTACGACAGTTGCTGTCGGCGTGTGATGAATAATGAAATCGTCATGTTCGTTCAACAGTGTCGTCCAGACTGTAGATGAGTAATTATTAATTAAGTATCATCAGATGGTAGTGTGCGGTACCCACGATGTCGAGTGGTACTGAAGATCCGGTAGTGTAGGTTCACATCCGACGGTGCTATAGAATGCTTCTCTATAATCAAGGCACTAGCCGTAACCAACCTACGTTGGCAACAAGATATACAAAACTTTTCCCGAGCTAAAGATAGATGGGAGCTGAGGGAATATCGATCAAGGGTAACAGGTGACGAGTGCCCAGGTGTGCCCCTCGTCTTTGAGAAAAGATTGAGAGGTCGAAGAGAAAGGCACCCGAATTGAATTCCAAGCTTTAGTGCAAGGAAATATATCGCATAGTGGCCTCAAAGACAGAAGCTAAGAATAATGAAGGCACTCCCGCTCAATCAAAGACGCTGGATACCGTTCTACCTCTGACATGGGCGATCATAGATGTGAGATCTGTGAATACCAAAAGTCTTATGGGAGGCTGCGACGTGCTAGGTAGAAACACAATAGATACCGTTTGCATAACCAGTGGAAAGGGTTCTTTGGCTGGAAATAGACGCGTCCATTGTATACTGCAGCATCGCCCGCTGGGACAAGGGTAGGTAACAATGGTGGGAAGGAGATCGAGGAACGATCAGTCCAGACATAACACACGCCGAGATGCCGCTCTGAAGATGCAGGGTGGCACACGCGGACGTTTAAAACCGAGGCACGAAGGATAGATGATCCACCTGCCCCTTTCCTTTCTCCCATCGCTTCCTTCTGCCGACGCCCAGTGCGTATACGACCGCCGACACTGGTGTCGTGCTCTTGCTTCATTTTATTCTCCTTCACTTTCAAGCTCTCACCGCATCCCGTTCATTAAATCCATTTTTTTCCTTGCAATATTGTCGAAATGTTTTCCAAGGCTCTTTGTACTGCTTTGCTGGGACTTTATTTCTCTGCGTTGGCCGTTGAAGCTGCGCCTCACAATGGCTTTCAACAACAGTCCGATCAGCAATCCTGTGATGTGTGTTGAAAGATTTGCTTTCCATTTTTCGTAGATGCTAACGGGACATATAGGTTCAGAGTCAGAGTGTTATCACCCAGACAGTAACTGTCACCGCTACCTCCGTCGTCGCCACCTCTACGTCGAGTACCGGTAGCTCTGGGAGTGGTACGTTCTCCAGGAATGCTTGATAGGCAGTTGCTCACGTTGAGAACAGATGATGGCTCAAACGACAACTCAGACGGGTCTGCAGCTGGAAGCGGCAGCTCTGATACTTCCGGTTCATCTAACAACGGAAATAGTACGACTGTCTTTGTTTATTTATTTTTGGTAAATTTCATTTTTAACCCTTTTTGAAGACAACAATACCGGCAACAACAGCTCGGGCAACAGTGGTTCCAACAGCTCCGCAAGCAACGCGAATGGAAACAGTGAGAATAAATACCCACACCGTAGATCTTCGACTGATGACAATTATCAGGCGGCTCGGGGGGAAGCGCAACAACAACATCTGCTGCGTCGGTATGTGTTGCGAGCTGTATCTTAGCCATAAAATTGATGACGTCTCTAGTCGAACACTGGTTCATCTGGTAATGGAAAATCTGGAAATGCTGCAAGTACGTCGGCAGCTTCGGTATGTTCATATGACTTCCCTATTGTGCCGCGGTTAATGTTGCCGTTGATAGTCTGCTACGGGTTCCTCCGGTAACGGAAAATCAAACACCGGAAAATCTGGAAATGCTGCAAGCACGTCGGCAGCTTCGGTATGTTCATCTGGCTTCCCTATGGTGCCGTGGCTGATGTTGTCGTTGATAGTCTGCTACGGGCTCCTCCGGTAATGGTAGCTCTGGTAATGACAACTCCGGTAGCGGAACAAACACTTCCAGCGCTGCTGCATCAGTGTGTCCCATTCTTTTGGCCGTCGTTTCCCCTGCTAAAGGCTGTTTTATAGTCTAGCACAGGTTCTTCCGGTAACAGCACCGCGGATAATGGTGATGCTCAAACATCTCTGAGTTCGTTCTTCTCGTTACGTTACGATATCCGCTCACATCATATCATTATCAGCACTCGACCCTCGTGTTATTGGTCCTGGCTTTGCTAACGACGGCCAAAGCCCACCGGTCACTGGACAGTCTCCGTCCCTCACGACCACGAACAACTTCATCAACTTTTGCCTTACTGTCGATGCTCCTATCACCAATGGACAACAGATCACGACTGGTTCCTGCAATCCTATCCCTATCGGTGCCATCCCCAGTACCGATAACATGCCAAGCTCCAAGTTCACAAACCCGCAAAACTTTGGCACCGTCAAAGCTAACACGGCGTTCGATATCTCGATGGCTATTCAGAATATGCAGACCGGCAATTTCGTTAATGCCACGGCCAATTATTTCTCTGCGCCTCAGCAGCTAAATGGCCAGGGACAGATCATAGGGCATACGCATGTTGTTATCGAGGAGTTGGATTCGCTCGACCAGAAGACACCTACTGATCCTAAGACCTTTGCGTTCTTCAAGGTAATTCTATCTCTTATTCAGTGTGTGAAGACGGATGCTAATGTAAAATCAATCACAGGGAGTCAACGGAGCGGCAGTCAATGGCGTGGTCACTGCCAGTGTCGACAAAGGTCTCCCATCTGGCTTCTACAAGCTCAGCTCCATCAATGCAGCGGCGAACCACCAGCCAGTCATTGTTGCGATTGCCCAGCATGGTTCCCTCGATGATGTTATCTTTGTGAGTTTTCAATCCGCTGCGTGTCTTGCTGGGCGCGCTTGCTCATCCCTTTGACTAGTTCTCTGTCACTGATGATGGAGAGCCTGCAAGCAACGCTACTGTTTCTTCGTCTGCGGCCTCTGAGAGTATTTCGGCCACCGCGACGGCAGCTAACAGTACTGTCGAGGCATCAGCTTCGGTGACTGGTTCAGCCTCCGTTTCTGATGCAGCTTCAGCATCAATTTCAGCATCGGTTTCGGCGTCGGTTTCGGACTCAGCGGTAGCTTCAGCATCTGAGGCTACAGTATCTGCGACTGCTTCGACCAAGGGCGGAAAGCAGTCTTCGGCATCCGCATCGGCTTCGAACAAGGGCGATACTGCGTCGGCTACCGCATCAGCCACAGACGCAGCAGCATCTTCGGCTGTCGCATCTGCTACAGACGTTGCTTCAGCTAGCGATGCGGCCTCTGCTACAGCAAGCGACGCAGCAGCTGCAGATTCCTCATCAGTTACAGAGAAGGGCAAGGGTAATGGGAAAAACTGAGTGATACCCCACACTTTTCACGCATAGATACCTCGCGTCGGGCCCGTTGAGGTACCGGTCGTCTTTTAGAGTGGGCTGGTAGAACGTATTTATTCATGATTCCCCATTTTTCGACTTTCTAGCAGTTGACTTGTTATACCCTTGTTCGGTTTCTGAATGTGATTGACGTGGAGCGCTATATCGGAATTGAGATGAATTGGCGGCAGATCATCTGCCAATCGCTACTAGTACATGTACGTTGTCCATCTTTCTTTCACCTGTCCATCTATTGGAACAGTTTCGCGTTCTCCGTCAAGATGTTGTTCAACTCCTCCCTCTTCTCACACTGGTCATACCTGAAGCTCGCTGCGATGCGGTCCAGTTCGTCCTCGTCCTTCCCGATGAAGTGATCCGCCCACTCCTGCACGAGAAACTCTGCAACGAGGATGTTCCTCGCGAGCCTGCCTACCCGTGCATCGAGTTTCCACACGGGGAAGGGATAGAGCTCCTGGAACTTGGGTGGGATCTCCTTTACGACGTGGTCTATCAGCGGCTGGTAGACGTGGCGGACGGCAGAATCATCCGTGCCCCAGGCATCAACGGCAAGACGGTGTTTCTTGGCGAGGAAATCCTTGAAGAGCGTCATGTATGGCGTCTCCTGGGACACGTAGACCATCCCTTGGTATCCGATGTCCTTGTACAGCCAGATTGTCCAGCTGAGACGGTCCTTGTTATAGATATCGAGCTGATCTTTAAGGACCTTGTAGCGCATGGTGTTGATGGCGTCTGTGGCATCCCCATCATACTGCCTCCTCGCATAGACAGGGCCCCATTCGCCATTCCACACACAGAGCCCGCGCTGGTCCATCCACTGCCGTTTCTTCTCATAGCTCCGCCTGAGTCTGTGCTGCTGCGGCTCGCTGCCCACGTAGTCTTCCGGCGGGGCGGGGAAGCCGAAGAGGGAGTAATCGTGGATCGCGTAGGCCGTGTTGTCCCACTTCTTGTGGATGTCACCAAAGTGGCTAAAGTCGGAGGCGAAGGTGTTGCCATCGAAGAAGATGGCGTGGTCTGGGTCGATGGCGCGGATGGCTTTGTGGATGCGGTCGTAGAAGGAGAGGACGCGGGTGTGTTTGGGGTCGGTGGGTTCGTTGATGGGGTTGTAGCCTGCGATCCATTTGTTGGATTTGAAGTGCTCGGCGAGGCGTTCCCAGAGCCATACGGTGCGGTCCTGGAAATCTTTGTGGTTCCAGACTGGTAAATCTCCGGTTAGAATTGTCTGTGTACAATGCACAACAAATGGACATACAGTTCGCGATATGTCCTCCATGGTCAGAATGCCAGTCGGTATTCTGCCCGCCAGGGGCGGTATGCAGATCTAAGATGGTGTATATATTATGCTGCGCACAGAGGTCGATCACTCGATCGAGGTGCTTAAATCCAGATTCCTTCAAAACGCGGGGATTCATATCATCTGCCAAGGAAAATCAACGAAGGTGACGTATAGATGCTGCGGAGAGTGCGTACCTTCAAAGTGGCGGTAGTTAAAAGGGAGTCTGATGCAGTTCAGCCCGAGGCTGCTAAAGAACGCCGCGTCGGCATCCATGAAGAAGTATTCCAGGAACTGTATGAAGTTCGAAAATGAATAATTCTGCAATAGCGAGTCTACGGGCCTTGTCGAAGAAAAAATCGGACTTTTCTTGCCCAATAGTATCAGCTAACGCCTCGCGGATCTGGAATTCACAACCAGGATATCCTAATAGCAGTTAGTTCCTACCATGCTGTCGTGGAAATACAATAATGCAAACCTGAAATAAAATTCTCCATACTACAGTAGTTAGAAGCGACTTAGGCAAAGCGAGGAGAAGAGACACCCACTTCATCCAGCCACCTAGACCTGCTCCTCGCAGAATGACCTCTTTACCCTCCTCATCGACAATCTTTGTACCAGATACTTTCAGCAGAGACATAGTAGGAGGGAATGAGGAGGCTTCACGGCGTGGGGCCCTTTAGTATCATGCTAGTCGGACGATCTTCGCAAATGGGAGAGCAGCTGGTTCATGAATGCCGAGGTTTTTCCGTGCCGAGGGCATTCTATTCTCACAAATAGGGAGTTCATTAGAGCCGGCCGCCGACAACAAAGAGATAAGAAATTGAATCTACATTTAGAATTGATCTGCGTCAGAACAAAGCGCGGTATAAGAGGGAATAGGCCTGGATACTATGCCTCCCCATTTAGAACTGCATGGTGTGGGAGTACGAAAGGAGACCAGGACGCAGGCATGAGCGGTGGGCGAAGTTGTCATCCAGGTACTAGTACTTGAAGCATGTCGGCTTATCGTGAGGTATGAAGCTTGAATGACAGACGAGAGCTGGAACGACAGCAGGACGGAACTCCAAACTCAAGAAAAAGCGATGATAATAGTCCCGAGTATTTGGTCTGGCCTAGTAGCTTCACCACATATTCATAGGCACTTTTGGGCAGGCAGGCCAGGGAATTTCATACCCACGCCTGACCAAGAGTGCCCACGGTAGCCAGGTACTACGATGATATGTACCGCCTCTTCCATTTGCTGTTGAGTACGATGTCCAGGCGTGTTGTCTAAACTACCAGCGACAACTGAATCGCTGCCAGGCATCGGAAGATGACGAAGAGACCAAGTTCACCAACTTGAACGTGGGTCACATGTCGAATCGGACACATCGGGCCGAGTTTGGCGTGAGACCACAACTGGCACTGCGACATTCAACTGAATCCTGAATCCCATGGCGCTCGTATTCGAGCTCATCTTCCGTATTCTGACCGAACTCTGGGCTGGTCAATATTCTATCGACGAAAAAGTTATAATTTTCTTGGCTTGCTCTCTTGTATCCAAACAATGGTCTGCCATGATCAAGGAGGTGAATTCCATGCACTCGTTCATCCCCTTCTCCTGCAATGAAGGACAGCTGTATCGTGTCCAGTCGCTGTCCTCGATCTCTCATCCAATGCTCTGCCGCACCATAACTTTCAGAATAGACTATATGATTACGCCAGAGCTTTCCACCGCATTCCGGGACGAACTTTGTGAAGCGTCCATTGAAGCGAACCGGGGAATAGTTTCTACGCTTCGGAGGATATTTCGCGACCCTAATCCACCTGTACATGCGACACACATCTATGTTGACTATGTTGACGATACGCAAATACACATCCCCCGCTTCTGGGTTCCCCGACAAATTACACGGCTAACCATCATCTATCACTATCGCCGTGGCGTGTCCACTGATTTCCATCTACGGTCCCCTCGCTTCTGCTCCTGTGGAAAACCGACCATCAAACCACGAGTCCAACATCTTACCATCATGGGAGCCACACCTGTGATCGTGAAACGTCTTATAGACCCTATGAAGAGGTGGCGATGCCTATATTCGTTGACTACCGATGTTGATATTCCTGTTTGCTCTTCGATTTCTTTCATTAAGAAGTTGTACGATTTTCCGTATCAGGGTATTGGGCTTGACTTTGTGTATCGTTGTATGTTCAGCGAACGAAGGTACTCACTGTACCTACATGACGGTCCGCTGCTCTCTTCCTTTACTCTCTCATATTGATCGCTACCTCGTTCAGGAGAATCTGACGCCGATATCTATATATCAACACTTGAACAAGTCATTCCGGTGGGCTCTGTGGGGTACGTCGATCCCCTATCCAGGAAGTTCATCATACTCTTCAATGCCATTGATCCAACATCGTCCAAGGAGCCACGAATTCGTGACATAGCGTCACTCCTCGAATACGAAGCGACAAAACTGATCATGGACCCAAATCATTCTTATAACCTGGGGTGGGATTGTAAATGCAAAGATACATTTTTAGTGGATTGGAGATCGTACGTGTACTCTTTTCTTCCAACTCTTTATCTTGACGAACCCAGGCCGTATGATATTCATGTTGGACATGGAAGCTCATATCCAACGCTCCATCTTACTTTGGGACGAGCACTTGCCCGACACCTTATAGGAACTCGTTTTGACAACTGGTTTCTCGAGCACAAACAGACAATTTTTGATGTATTTGAAGACGGTCACCCATATATCCGAAAGCCTGAGGGCTTGGAACTTGGTAAACGGTTTTTAACATCAAAATAGCTTCAGGACTTTCCGCTGACCTGTTACTATGTGGCAGTTACCACCGCCGTAGACTCCGCTCAGTATGCTTGGCTTGCCCATCTTTCCGGGAATTTAGATGAATTCGTAAATGATAACTAGTTCCTTCATTGCAGTGTCACTAAGACCTTCCCATAGATCTATTTTCGAATCAATCTGCTGGCTTCAAATACCCCTGGAAGTGTTTGGGGGGAGTTCTTCCCTTCTCTGAATGAATACTTCCCTGATCCCGATGTTATGGTTTCATGGGACCATGTCTCCACCATGGGGCAGTCACCCAAAATTGTAGAAATTCATTGTTATTCCCTGGGCCTGGAGCTATATTGAAATCAATTCTGTTTTTGATGAGGGAAGCACCAAGTATCAGTGATCTAAGGAAGAAGAAAGAGCTCTCAAAAGCCCATGCATTTCATATTTTCACAGAAGAACATCGATACATCTACAGACGATTTTACTGGCTCTACATCAAGGAGTCAGAGACTAAAGACCTTACTGCCCGACATATAAGTGTGGTGGAGATGATAGCATGGTTTGGATAGTGTTGGGTCTTGACTAAGCTCGAACTTGAAGGACTTTCGTTGTCATTGTCTCTTTTCACTTGTCCTATGTACTACCATCGATTTGCCCATTTTACCCGTCCCTTCGAGTCCTGCTTATGGAGAGGGGGGCTGGCCCTCTGGAGTCTCAGTCGCAAGCCTCAAGAAGTGCGCAGTAGCATGGTTCTTACCGTATTCGTATCAAATATCTACGTGTATAGTAGTCAAAGAGCCTTAACACCCTTCTGCTCACTGTGTTCACCTGTACGTACCCATCCCGTTGAACAAGATTCCTTGGATATCCACGAATCATATCTATGGATGTTCAAAGGTGATGCGGCACATGTTTCAATCGTGAGAGGGACAGACGAACCTAACGCCACTGACTTCCTCCTTTCCTACAAACCGCTGAGAATGATCTGCAATATTGGGTTCGCTGTGATCTTCCTGGTCCTCATTGGCCTCCAATCTTCTTTGGCGAACACGCGAAACAAGGTTGTTTTGGCCAATGACGATGGCTGGGCAATCGCGTCAGTTCAGGGCCAAGGTGTACTCATCTCTGTTCGACATACCTTCGAAGTTGAATGGATTTCAGCACGCTTGAACTACATCAACGCTTCTCCCTTGACTCTGTCCGGTACGAGATTCAGACACTTGCACCACAGTGCATCCGATTTTGCTGTTAGCGGTCCGAATGTAGTGGCGCGTCGAAAGACAAGGAGACAGAGAAAATGATGACAGAGATAAGGACCTCTTTATAACACCCAGTCTGACACCTGATTTTCCCTCCACGTCGATCAGGGTCGAGCAACTTCTTAAGTTTCGTTTTTGGGTTGTGCAGCAGTGACAGTGACACATCCCAAACAGTGCGAGGACCACCACGTGGCATGGCTATGTAGTCACGACACTTCAGGCCGAGTTTAGCGAGTTCAGACCATAACAATACTTGAGCTTGCCCCCCATGGCGCTTGTATTCGAGCTCATCTTCTGTATTCTTACCGAACTCTAGGCTAGCCAATACACTATCGATGAGAAAGTTGAATCTTTCTTGACTTGCTCTCTTGTATCCAAACAATGGTCTGCCATTATCAAGGAAGTGAATTCCATGCACTTGTTCATCCCCTTCTCCTATAATGGAGGACAGCTGTATTATGTCCAGTCGCTGTCCTCGATCTCTCATCCAATGCTCTGCCGCACCATAACTTTCAGAATAGACTATGATTACGCCAGAACTGCTCTATGACGCGTACGAATGCGAACTGACCATTGAAGCGAACTGGGGGATAGTTTCTATGCTTTGGAGGATATTCCATGATCCTAATCCACCTGTACATGCAACCCACATCTATGTTGACTACATTGATGACACAAAAATCCACATTCCCCTCTTCTGGGTTCCCCGACAAATTACATGGCTAACCATTATTTACTACTATCGTCATTGCATGTCCACTGGTTTCCATCTACGGTTCCCTCACTTCTGCAACTGTAGAAAACTGATTATCAAACCACGAGTCCAACATCTTACCATCATGGGAGCGACACCTGTGATCGTGAAGCATTTTATAGATCCTATGAAGAGGTGGCGATGCCTATATTCGTTGACTACCAATGTCAACATCGCTGTTTGCTCTTCGATATCTTTCATTGAGAAGTTGTATGATTTTCCGGATCAGGATCCTGGGCTTGACTTTGTCTACCATTGTATGTTTGGTGAATGAAGGAACTTGGGCTGGTTGCGCTGGTACTATGGGCCACATTTTGGTCTGTTGTTCTCTGCCCTTGCTGTTTTATACTGATGGGCATCTTGTTTAGGAGAAAGTCCTGATAATTATATACCAATGCTTGAACAAGTCATTCCAATGGGTTCTGTGGGGTACATTGATCCCCTATCCAGGAAGTTTATTATACTATTCAATGCCATTGATCCAACATCATCTATGGAGCCACGAATTCATGGTGTAGCCTCGGTCCTCAAAGGAGAAACGACAAAACTGATCATGGACCCAAATTATTCTCCTGTCCTGGGGTGGGAATCCAAGCATACACTTCTCAATACCGATGCTCTTGGAGCTTTGGTAGATCAGAGATCGTACGTCTGCCTTTATCTTCTAATCACTCTTTCTCTTGACAACCCAGGCTGTATGATATCTGTGTTGGATGTGGGGGTTTCCTAGAAACACTCTATCTTACTTTGGGACAAGCTGTTGCCTGACACCTTATAGGGACTCATTTTGACCGCTGATTTCTCGATCACAAGCAGACAATTCTGGATGTATTTGAAGGTGATCACCTATATATTCGAAAGGGCTTGGACCTTGGTAAATGGTTTCAACATCAAGGATTTTCTGCTGATCTTTCATTATATGGCAGTCACTACTACCATAGACTCCACTCAGTATGCTTGGCTTGCCCGTCTTTATGAAGATGCATCTAGTTATGTAAATGCTATTCTTTTCCTTTGTTGCAGTGTCACCAAGTCCATCCCACAGGTCTATTTTTGACTTAATCCACTGGCCGCAAATACCCCTGGAAGTGTTTGGGGGATTTCACCCCTTTTAAGAATGGTGCTGAGTTCCACTTTTATCCTGACATTATAGAATCATGGGACCATGTCTCCACCATGGGCCAGCCACCAAAGACAGTAGAAATCAATTGTCATTCCCTGAGCTTGAGCTAGTTGAAATCAAATATTTTCTGATGAGGAAAGTACTTTTGTATGCAAGCACTATAATGCAAAGTCTAAAGAAGAACCGACTCGAAAGAGCCAAAGACCCTCTCATGTATTCTGACTCTTCCGATCGATGATCGACAATTTTTCTGGTTCCAGTTTGAAAAGCATAAGGCTTGAGAAGGTCACCTAAAGTTTAGCTCGCTCCTTCTTGTCAACTAGTGCATTTGATGGTGTTCGAGTTATTACCGGCACATAGTTGCAAGCTTCAAGTGTTCCGCAGCCTTAACATAGTGAGCCATGCTATGGTCATGAATGCATGAAGCTTGAAGACTCATTGCATTACTAAGTACGACTCATGCCGGAAGCTTCATTGTTCAATAGGAAGGAATCCTACATACCTCCAACGGTTAAACATCAACTTCAGAAAGAGCACCCACTTCCTCCCGAGTCCTCCGTTCGCAGTCTCTTCATCTTCACTTTTGCCATTCTTGAGTTGAAGTCTCGCCATGATATACACCATACTATCACAAGTCCTTCTGCCTATTGCATCATCTGTTTAGAGGATAACTCATTGTATCAACGGCTGTCTTTGAGCATGTTCATACCAAACGACTGTACAAGGAGCATCACAAGGAGCTGTTACACCATTGACCCAAGCTGGAGAGCAGGCGCCATTATGTTGTAGGAACATCAATTTGCTGTCGTTTACTCATGTAAAAGTCCTGTGTAGCAGACAAAACTCGAGAAGGGGATGCAGCAATCTGGGATAAGGGAGACTTCAGCATCAGTGCGAACTTGAAGCACTGGGCAACATAGGCGAAAGGAAAGAAGAGTGGCTGATTTCCTAGCTGGGTCAAAGCTTGGAGACGACACCAAGAAAGGGAGTTCATGATCGTGTCAAACCGCATCACCACGTTGACGAGGCTGGTAACGGGCACTCGTGAAACTAAGAGCGGCCTAGCATGAACAACACCCTAAACCACTACTCAATCCCACTAACACACACACACAATCTCTATAAGTGCAGAAGGGAGCAAGGAATTTAATTCTTCTTGCACCCTGACAGTATCTCAAAATATCTTAGAGAGCTCGCTAAGTAATGCAATGCGATCGTGTACAATTGTCAAGCAAATCTCAAATTCTCTATCTCCTCGAAGCTTTTACAAGAGAGCACAGCGAACCACGCAACCCTCAAGGCAAATGATATTTCAATAGAAAATACACACGGACACGCAGATCTGCAAAACAATCAAGTTCGTTCAGTGAGCTCACTAAAAATACGAATCACTGCTAGGTTCTACTGCACACGACTTCGATTCCTTTCCTAGCTTGCTAAGCCTGAGTCCTAAACTCGTCGTGATAGAGGCCCTCGGCACTCTCAAATCACAATACACAATCTAATCTCTCTGAACGTCCCCACGAGTCCTCACACACAGTGTGCTCGCTCTAACAACGGTGCCGCGAGGTCCAACTGCACACACCTGTCACACTTTGTGCAACTGCTAGAACAGCTCAAGCTGGCTGATTCTCTTGTACTACTTCTCAAGGCCTACTCAGAGGCCGACACAACACAATTCTCTCTTACTACTGAACCAGAAATGGAACAGAGGTTTTCTCAGATGTTTTCTCAGTTTTCTCTAGAGACCAGTGCAGCTTCACTGTCACCAAATCTCGTTCTTATCTCAAGTAAAACCGAAGTTTTATCATCCAATATGTATCTCTGGTTTATTTCTCTAGTGAGCTCGCTAACTCTCTGGTATAGCTGAGACTCGAAGTTACTAACTCTTATGCATTGCAACAAGTCCAGATTCAGACTGAAACTTTATTACTATACGTGGGGGGTAGGTAGCTTGTTTTAATACATGAAAATCTGCCCTACTTATACTATGAGAGATTGATTGTTACAAACGGTTTATTAGTAAAATGCTTTTTGTGTCGGCCGATAATCCATTGTCCGAAATGTCACAGCTCTCTTGGCAGAGCGCTGCTTTCTCTCTGTTTGGTAGTCTCAAAGGACTAGGCAGCATTGACGTTGCTCGCCCAACAGCAGAGGCTGTCCATGGACTAGCACTCAATAGCTGTTTAATGCGCGATCATTGATCACATGTCATTCTGGGTTCTCTGTTCTGTTCCGAAGGTGACAGCATCATAGTCTAGACACGGTAACCAAGAGACGCATTGGAATTCCAGTCCGCTTGCTAATCCCTTTGGCCGGTACCTGTTTCTAGACCATGCCTGGTGGTTCTCTTGATTATCTCTCGCATGGTATCGCTTCTCCAGATCTCCAGGGTCTATGCATCATTGATTATCGATGTGTAGTTATCTAAATTAGCTTTGGTCCGAGTACAAGCGCATCCCACCAAGTCTGAATCCCCCAATGCCAACGGATGTCATTGCAAGCGAGCTCACTAGTTGGCCTTATTGCCGTGTATGCCCATGAGGTACAGTGCAGTGACGAAGTCCTATGTTTTAATTCCATGGCTTCTTTTTCTGACAGAAGGGCATTCTGACTTGGTGACCTTGCTTCTTCTTGTGCTGCTTGCACTGTCAGCAAGCTCGCTAAGTCTACACAGTGCCTAAGTGTAATTTATTGATTTTTGCAAAATTACAAGCTTAGACATGCTGCAGGCGTGACAACGTCATTGATGGTAGGATGATCATAAGGATTCTCCTTCACCATGTCTTCAACTAGCGGCCGTAAAAAGTCGAGACCGATTCTGGTGGGATTGCAAAAGTTTTTAGTCTGAAGGTAAATTTTAGTATCCGAATGGTGCAATTTTGAGCACTTACGTCTAAGAAGTACTCCCTGAGTAAATTCCCGAGGTAATATATATCAGTAGGGAAGGGATTACACTGCAATGCATCAGGGTTGTGATGCTCAGGTGCCATTTTGTCCCCTCCCCAGAGGACCCATTCGTGAGGTGTACTATCCACTGGATCGTATTGACGAGAGTGACCAAAGTCAATGAGGAAGTAATGTGACCAACATGCGGTGCAGGTGCAACTTAGTGAAACGAAGCCACTGTTGTCAGCTTTCATATAAGGTCATTCAGGAACAAAACCCTTTGGATACAATTTTGTCAGATCCATCATGATGTTCAATTTTGTACAGTCACTAATTGTTATGATTTTTCCATTTTCTTATCTTATCAAAGCGCCAATCTTATTGCATCTAATCTCGACGCTTGTCTAGCAACCACGGTCACCCAACCACACTCTCCAAATCCCCGGAGTGCTGCATCACACATCATTCCAAAGCTCCAACGGAGTTGCACACCATCACCGAGACCCCAGGACTATTATTAGCACGTACGAAACAGTATATAAGTAGCGTAGCTCTTGCTGTATATTCTCCAGCTTTGAGCTAAAGTTTCAATACACCAAACTTACTCTCAGACTCACTCCTTGCTTAGCACTAAGCATTTTACCTCTGATTCTTGGTTATCAAGCATACTGGACACTCAAGTGGTGACTGTACAAACATGATACAGCCACTTGTTTAGTCTTGTTTGTTATACCAGAGTTCAGGTCTAACAATTAGCTCGAAGCTGTCTACATTCTCTTTCTTCACAACACTCATATGTTGAACTAAACCAAATGCAAATCACCATTGATTTCTCCATCCGCACCCTTATTGCCTTAACTGCCACCATCCTTGGCGTCACCAGCATTTTCACCATCTTTATCATATACCAAACATATAAATACGAGATCGGACAATTCTTCCATCGACTCTGTCTATACGCACCTCGTCTCCCAACCCCGACCTTTTTCCACCCTTCGCCCTCTTCTTCCCTCATCTACTATGAGCATCCAGGAGGCTTCTTCAGCCCTACCCCATACAATCACCTCTCCTTCCCCTACATAGAACCCTATGTCGAGCTCTCAACACTCCCAACAGACGGCTGGAACACAACTGCAGCTGACTGGGACACCCTCCCCATGGTGACCTTCAGAAGCAGGACCCTCGCGAACACTCCCATCCTCTACGAGTCAGGAACCCTATCCACCATGTCCCCCATCCCGCTCATCCCAGACGTCATACGAGAACACAATGTTTCTAGCAAGAGCATGAGTGACGGGGAGGAATCTGTTTCGATGACACGTGCTTCCAGCCCATCCCGAGAATGATCCTCCCTCGGTACATGCACCAGCCCCTCGCCTACCACCGACTGCGTTACCAGACAGAGAATGGGCCTCCAGGCTTGAAGCGGAACTCCCTATCCCGAGTACCAGTCATCTAGCGAGTTCCCTCTTAGGTATGGATCCTCAGGCTCAAATGCAGATGCCGAGGGCTCCAACACCTCGCGCCCTCCACTCCGAAGAGGAACACCTCTCCCCTATCACCTTAGGGTCGACCCCAAGCCATACTCCCAAGAGCCCAGCCCCTCCCCCACTGACTACATCCACGAGCCCAGCCTTGCCCCCAGCACCGTCCCCATGACACGTACCTGGCACGTCACCAATGGAATCCCTGGAGGAGCTTCCCCTCCCTCCACCCATCCAGGCTCCAACCATGGATCTGGATGAGGCAATTTGGCGATACCTCATGGGGAGACTGGCAGGACCGCCCCCCGTTTTATAAAACGCATCCATTGACGACCTATTCCACCATTTTGTCTGCACGCTTGTTGAAGATCCCACCTGGCTCCTTATGACAGCCAGGCGGGATTATATGCATTTCACCTATCAGACCAATCTAAATGTTATTTATATATTAAGAGAAGAAGCAGCGGTACATGCCGCTTCCCTTTGGAACAGATTTCATCCCTGGAGTGAACACATGAAAATCCCCCTGGGATACCAACCTCCTGAAATTGAGTCTCCAGAACCCATGCTGCCCAATCCTGAAATCCCACCACGATATGCCAATGTGCCGGAGTACCCATTAAAACCCAGCACCCAAGGAAAAAGACCAGTCAGAAGACACCCAATAGGCAGCCAACATGCCAAAGGAGCCGATCCTGGCGGAGATGCTGGAGGACATGCTGAACCAGACAACGGCCCAGTCCAACCTCCTAACCCAGCAGATCCCAACCTATGATCATTACCTCGTGGGCTGAATGTGCCGATGCCACCCAACCCTCCCGATCCTTGGGACATAGACACCGCCTAGTCTAACCTCTGGAATGAGCTAAAACCCAAGATCGTCCGGGAACTGGCTCCCTTCAAAGGAGAATCAATTAACATTCAACAATTCTTCAATCACTGTGAAATGTACTTCGAATTTTTTTTTTTTTTTTTTTTTTGAATCCAGTTTGTAGTGTATATACTACTATCCTACATGTGAACGTATGGTGGGATATCACATCCTTGGTAATACTACTCATATCTATGTCTTTTGTACTGGTTCTTCTTAACGAATGAACACCTCTGTGTTCATAGCAGGTCACCGGACATCCTGTGTCCATCTCATGAAGATGGAGATCATCCGCTGTGTCTCCTCCTTTATTCATCTAATCTTTTCTGGTCAATAACGGAAGTCTAAAGCTGTAGTGAAGAATGGTGAGTGGCTGTTCTCCACCTAGGGCGATACCTGGAAGCACGACAATATCCCTCAAAAATGAACATCCCATCCTTCAGTAAGCGCATCACAACATTTGGATTCTCAAGCATGATCCTTAAAGACACATGGTCCCATGTCTGATATTTGACTGATGGTGAGCATAAAACTTGCACGTCCTTGATAGCCCCTTGACATAGTCCACTATGATCGTGGACATCCCTCCAAAATGCCTCGCCTGAAATGCCACCTGCTTTGTACAATGCCAATGACTCCACATTGTGGATGACAACCCCAGTCCATGGGCTATCAAGCTCCACAATGGGAGTCGGGACTGATGTCATGTTCATGTTGGCAAGTGTAATAATGTCAGCAGTGCATTCTTGCACCAGCTGCATCGCTGTATAGGGAGGCTGAGCATGGACAATCAGATTGCCAGCTCTAGTCCATTCCACGCCTGCTATACAGTCCTTGCATGAATTGCTGTCTGGATGGAGGAGGCACTTTGTGAGGTGAGTGTTGAAGCATTTTGTGATAGCCAAAGTTGATATGTGAGCGCGTCGTCCAGCTTCAAGACCTGCGGGGCAGTTCTCGAGTATAGCTGGAGACTTCTCTGCAGGCCAGCAAACAAAGAAACATTGGGGATTGGTGGTGTGAATTGTGTTAGTCGCCCAGGCAGTGGAGTCTTTATGAGCCACCTGTGCTATAGAGCTTTTCTGGGATGTCATGGTCGGCGGTGGGTCAAATCTGACCTTTGTCTTTGGTCTGGTGGGTGGATGGAGTGTAGCTTGGACATAGGATGTGGTATTGGCCGGTGTCGGACTGGACGCAGTGTTTGTGTCATGTTTTGGGTCGATCTTGGTGAGAAGGGCATGTATGGCCGCCTTCAGGTGGTCTGAGTAGTTGGGTGCTGCGTCAGCAGCTCCATGTGATGTGATGATGGTGATGGTTGCCAGGGCTGAGTCAATGAGCATTTCAAGATGCTCAAGGTGGATGGCAGTCGATTCCGATGGTTCAACAGCCTTGTTAGTGGTAGATAGTCTTGCATTGAAGTCTGTTGGTGACATGGGGGTTGTGATGCTAGGCATTGGTGCAAAAATTGCATCAGCTTCGTTGTCAGGGTTGGATTTCTGCATTGGGGTGCCATTTCTGGGCTTTTTGACAATCCTGTTGGTATGGGGTGATTTTATAGTCTCAGGGTTACTAGCTGGCAGTGTCCTGGATGGTGTCGACGGTGTGTCTGGTGGCCGGGGGCGAGTGGTGCCCACTTTTGGTGGCGGAGAGTCATCTGGCCTTGTTTGATGGTGGTGGGTATGGTGTGACATCCTCCATGGCTTCTGATTTTGAGGCAGAGTGCAGTATAGGCTGTGATTTCCCCCACCTTGTTGCAGGATCCATCAGCATTGTAAACGGGGATAGGACTAGCTGTGTTTTGGATTGGAATTCCATGTTTTTCGACAAAGTCACGATGAATGGAACTTCCCGTACAGCCACTGTCAATGAGCGCTTTAGCTTGGACAGTGATTGGACGTTCCAAGGTTTCAAGTACGATGGGAAGGAGGAGACTGGATGGGGAGTTTTGTGCACAAATGAAGTATCATTTGGGTTTGCGGAGTTTGTCCAACCAGTCGAGAGCACGAAAGCATTCTGACAATCGAAGACCTTCAAGGAGGTTGTCAACGACTTCCTCCGCTTGGGTTTTATAAATCCAGTTGAGTAATACAGCTCTAGCGGTGGACTCATTGTCATGCCTGCAGCATGTCTAAGCTTGTAATTTTGCAAAAATCAATAAATTACACTTAGGCACTGTGTAGACTTAGCGAGCTTGCTGACAGTGCAAGCAGCACAAGAAGAAGCAAGGTCACCAAGTCAGAATGCCCTTCTGTCAGAAAAAGAAGCCATGGAATTAAAACATAGGACTTCGTCACTGCACTGTACCTCATGGGCATACACGGCAATAAGGCCAACTAGTGAGCTCGCTTGCAATGACATCCGTTGGCATTGGGGGATTCAGACTTGGTGGGATGCGCTTGTACTCGGACCAAAGCTAATTTAGATAACTACACATCGATAATCAATGATGCATAGACCCTGGAGATCTGGAGAAGCGATACCATGCGAGAGATAATCAAGAGAACCACCAGGCATGGTCTAGAAACAGGTACCGGCCAAAGGGATTAGCAAGCGGACTGGAATTCCAATGCGTCTCTTGGTTACCGTGTCTAGACTATGATGCTGTCACCTTCGGAACAGAACAGAGAACCCAGAATGACATGTGATCAATGATCGCGCATTAAACAGCTATTGAGTGCTAGTCCATGGACAGCCTCTGCTGTTGGGCGAGCAACGTCAATGCTGCCTAGTCCTTTGAGACTACCAAACAGAGAGAAAGCAGCGCTCTGCCAAGAGAGCTGTGACATTTCGGACAATGGATTATCGGCCGACACAAAAAGCATTTTACTAATAAACCGTTTGTAACAATCAATCTCTCATAGTATAAGTAGGGCAGATTTTCATGTATTAAAACAAGCTACCTACCCCCCACGTATAGTAATAAAGTTTCAGTCTGAATCTGGACTTGTTGCAATGCATAAGAGTTAGTAACTTCGAGTCTCAGCTATACCAGAGAGTTAGCGAGCTCACTAGAGAAATAAACCAGAGATACATATTGGATGATAAAACTTCGGTTTTACTTGAGATAAGAACGAGATTTGGTGACAGTGAAGCTGCACTGGTCTCTAGAGAAAACTGAGAAAACATCTGAGAAAACCTCTGTTCCATTTCTGGTTCAGTAGTAAGAGAGAATTGTGTTGTGTCGGCCTCTGAGTAGGCCTTGAGAAGTAGTACAAGAGAATCAGCCAGCTTGAGCTGTTCTAGCAGTTGCACAAAGTGTGACAGGTGTGTGCAGTTGGACCTCGCGGCACCGTTGTTAGAGCGAGCACACTGTGTGTGAGGACTCGTGGGGACGTTCAGAGAGATTAGATTGTGTATTGTGATTTGAGAGTGCCGAGGGCCTCTATCACGACGAGTTTAGGACTCAGGCTTAGCAAGCTAGGAAAGGAATCGAAGTCGTGTGCAGTAGAACCTAGCAGTGATTCGTATTTTTAGTGAGCTCACTGAACGAACTTGATTGTTTTGCAGATCTGCGTGTCCGTGTGTATTTTCTATTGAAATATCATTTGCCTTGAGGGTTGCGTGGTTCGCTGTGCTCTCTTGTAAAAGCTTCGAGGAGATAGAGAATTTGAGATTTGCTTGACAATTGTACACGATCGCGTTGCATTACTTAGCGAGCTCTCTAAGATATTTTGAGATACTGTCAGGGTGCAAGAAGAATTAAATTCCTTGCTCCCTTCTGCACTTATAGAGATTGTGTGTGTGTGTTAGTGGGATTGAGTAGTGGTTTAGGGTGTTATTCGCGCTAGGCCGCTCTTAGTTTCACGAGTGCCTGTTACCAGACTCGTCACTGGGGCAGCCAATAAAAATGCAGACCTCCTCAGTAGGAGAGCAGATCATCCCCAGGGCACAGACGATAACGACGAAATCACCGTTCTTGCCCCTGAGCACTTCTGAGCCATGATCCTGCCCACCACCGATGAGATGCACGAGTGCATCAAAAGCATGACCCGCAATCATCAAAAATGGGATCAGGGAATCGCCAGCTCACTTAATCATGAGAAAGGCATCAAAGAAAGGGATGGTCTCTTATACTATGACAGAAGGATCTACATCCCTCATGACTCCGCCACACGAGGCGAAGTTATATCGTGTTGCCACGACCATATTACGGCAGGACACCCTGGCATCGAGAAAACGAAGAAATTAGTCCTTCGCAACTATTGGTGGTCTAAGCTTAAAAAAGACATGGAAGCTTACATCCAAGGATGCGAAACTTGCGCAAGAACCAAAGCGAGTACACAAGCCAAACAAGCCCTGCTCCATCCTAATGAAATCCCATCCGAACCATGGACACATATTTCAGTTGATATGATAACAGGTCTCATCCTGTGCAAAGGACTTGATGCCATCCTAATGATTGTCGACCGCTTTTCCAAAGCTATCATCCCTATCACGTGTAAAACCACCCTCTCTTCCGAAGGATGGGCCAAAATCCTACACGATGAAGTATATGCCAAGTATGGAATGCCCGTCAGTGTCATATCTGACAGAGGACCACAGTTTGTATCCAAGTTCCTGACAGACCTATACAAAATGCTGGACATCAAGGGAAACGTATCAACCGCTTTCCACCCCCAGACAGACGGCCAGACAGAACACGCTAACCAAGAAGTTGAGAAGTATCTTAGGATCTTCATCAACTTCCAACAAACTGACTGGCCAGAATGGCTACTATTGGCAGCATTCCAACACAACAATAGAATACACTCCGCTACCGGTAAAAGCCCCTTCTTCATCAACTATGGAAGAAACCCTCATGTCACACCTGACTCTCACTCTCATGCCCCCCTTCACACACCCGCATCTGAAGAGTTTAAAATCACCATGAAAATTATTCACGACAAGACAAAAGCTGCACTCACTAAAGCGGCAGAACAAATGAAAAACCAGTACGACAAAAGAAAAAAGGCAGCCATTGAGTACCAGATCAGAGACAAAGTCTGGCTCAACACCACTAATCTCCGCCTCGCCCGACCAAAGAAGAAGCTTGACGACAAATGTGTCGGCCCCTTCCTAATCCTTGAAAAATGTGGACTCTCCGCATACAAACTCAAATTGCCAACCACCTGGAAAATATACCCAGTCTTCAACGAAACCCTCCTTAACCCATATGTAGCACCCACTTTTCCTAACCAGAAAAAGGACTTACCACCTCCTCCTGATATCATCAATGATGAAGAACAATATGAGATCGAGGCCATCCTAGACCACAAACCATGAAAAGTACGTGGTCTGAAAGACCCGAAAACAGGGAAATACACAACAAAAATGGTCACAGACTATCTTGTTAGCTGGAAAGGTTCTGGACCGGAGGAAAACCAATGGACAAAGGAGAGCGAACTAGGCCACGCAAAGGAAGCGATAGCCGAATATTGGGAAAGCAGAAAGGACACGATCATGGTTCAAGCAATCATCGTAGACAACCAAAAAACCATAGTCATCGTCGACGCTATCAAAGCAGATGACAGCGAAGATAGCTGGAGGTATTTAGTCAAGAAACCTCTAACCCTCTCCTATTGGTACTTCAAAGACGAAATCCCAGAGTTAAAAACCCTAATCGACGACTATTGGTACACAAACGACCAGGAGCGACCAGATGGGGAAGACAACATGTGGAACGGAAAAGAACGACAAAGGGGAGACTAAATATAAAAGCAGTCAGGACGCCTGCCTTTAACAAGGGGGTAATGTTATGATTTTTCCATTTTCTTATCTTATCAAAGCACTGATCTTATCGCATCTAATCTCGACGCTTGTCTAGCAACCATGGTCACCCAACCACACTCTCCAAATCCCCGGAGCACTGCATCACACATCATTCCAAAGCTCCAACGGAGTTGCACACCATCACCAAGACCCCAGGACTATTATTAGCACGTATGAAACAGTATATAAGTAGCGTAGCTCTTGCTGTATATTCTCCAGCTTCGAGCTAAAGTTTCAATACACCAAACTTACTCTCAGACTCACTCCTTGCTTAGCACTAAGCATTTTACCTCTGATTCTTGGTTATCAAGCATACTGGACACTCAAGTGGTGACTGTACAAACATGATACAGCCACTTGTTTAGTCTTGTTTGTTATACCAGAGTTCGGGTCTAACACTAATGAGGGTGGAGGTCCAGTTCAACTTACATATGAGAAAGGTTGAACTGACCGGTGGGCAACGAGGTTCTGATGCATGAATTGGAGACCCTTTTATCGCATGAATCAGAAGAAGTATTGGAAATGCATTGGTGAGCCTACCTCAAAGATTTTTCTGAAGCATCCAACTACTTCCCCCATGGTATCAAATAGAGGATCATCAAATTTCCGCAATAGTGGTAGGACAAGGATTCTGAACTCTACATATTTGAGAACTTGGAAAACAGGTACACAATGGTTTCTGGGATCAAGAGAGAGGGGTGGCGACAAGAATAAGAGTGATATTTCGAATTCGGGGGAATCTAACTCAAGCTTCTTCAGGATGACTTGTAAACCATTGCTCAACCTCGCCACTGACATAAGAGACCATCGCTAAGAAGGTCATAAGCAGAGTCGTATCTATGTACCACATATACATACCGGTAATCAGGCCTGGGCTTCTGTTTCTTCAATTTCATTTGCAGGGGACCAAGAGGGATCGAACTTTGGTGGTAACCTGTAACCTGCCTCCTCCAAAAAGAGTCTCGAATTGACCCAAAATTGGTCAAGAACTGGGTCAATAATGGGCAAGTTGAATCATGGTCGTTCGCTTGGTCGGAGGTGCTTGGATTTCGCCATGGTGGCACTATTTAAGCTTCTAAACTGTCGCCACGTGTTGTACACAACGACCCAGCCCATGGTAGCCTTTATGCCATAATTTCTCCCAGAACTCTGGTCTGTCTACGTCGGCACTGTCTATGCCTATGGGTTTTCAAAAATTCCACGGATGGGGAAGGAAGGATTGAGCAGCATGATATATAGCCCACCAAAGTAACATAGTAAACCTTTGGCTTGTTCATCCATTCTTGTGCAGGGAGTCAAGGTATGATGTATGTTTTGATATCATCATAGGAGTAAACATGGATCCAAGTAGTAGTAGAAAGAAAAGTATATATATAGCATATTGTTGGGCTCCTCCTCCTCTCCTTACAGTGTTAACCCAATTCCTAATCGGTGGAACGTAACCTGGCCCTATCCTCATTTGAAAGCTGAAGGCCTAGCAACCCTGCGACCACCTCCCATGGCATTGTTTGAGCCAGAGCGCTATCTTGGGCAGGCATCACATGCCGAGTTGCTCCTCGGACCCCATAGGTCTGCCTTTGCGCGGCCTAGAGGTTTGCCGGCCCGGCTCGGCCTGGAAGCCGCGGCTTGGGCTTGTCTTTTGGGGGCTTAGGCTTGAAGATATTGGAGCCCGAGCTTCAGGCCATTTGCAGGGCCGGCCTGGGGCCGGCTCAGGCTCAGGCCACGGCTCGGTACGAACAGTGTAGGCATGCATCAAGGACGGCAAAACTCGGCACTGCTTACTAATTACACACTATGGTATCTAAGATTCGCGGTCAGCCACAGGTCAGCAGCAGCCCTATACCCCCAGTATGCACTTATAATGTCCAAAGCAGTATCCCAAGGCCCACTACGAGGATAATGAAGTCAGAATAGCATGTTTTCACTGTCAATGGGAGGCCCTGGCTCAAGCTGCGGCTCACGGCTTTGAGAACTTGGAGCTTGAGCCGTGAGCCGCTGGAGGCCGTGAGGACGGCTTGGTGACGGCTCGGCTAGTCCCGGCCGGCTACGGCCGGCTCAAAGCCTCGAGCCGAGCCGCGCAAACCTCTTAAAATTGCGCCACCAATTGCTCAGGCGACATCGAAAGGGAGTCATCGGAGCCTGAGTAGTTTGCTATGATCGAGAATCTGCTCGGGTCTTGCATTGTAGAAAGTTTCTTTGCGTTCATCGGCTCAGGCTTATCAGATTCGTCGCTATGATTTGTCCTTGCGAGACTATCATCTAGTTTGGTCACTTCTTCCCTATCAATGTTATTCATGCGGTGGAAGGAAACTCAAGGATGCTAAGACTACGCACCCGTGTTCAGGATCGTACCGACTTGATGCACCGTCCTCCGCATTTGCGGTACTACTTCTTCCAGCCAAATTATTAGCAGTTGCCTCAAGTGACGCTGGCACCTCAACGTCGCTGCTGACGATAGAAACAGAACGGCTGCAAAAGACGCCGATATTCGAACCCATGTCATTAAACGCTTAGTATCGATTCTCACCCTTCGTTGTCGGTCGATGGTGCAAAACGCCTTATAGGAACTCTTTCCCTGCAATTGGTTTATGATGGACAGCATGACTCCGAAATTTGCAGATGCTTACGGTGGGAGTTCTTTGCTTTTCATTTCTACGTCGTCATTGCACATCAAGACAGCTTTTCAATTGAAGAAAATGGTTCCCACCACGAATCTTTTCCAATTGGCGTACAAGCGCATCTTCTTAGTCGACCTGGAGTATTGACACGAGTATAGCTTCACTGCTTTAAGATTGGTCGATTGATCCTTACAAAATCTCGATAAGCGGATCCTCTCGGGTCTGTATCAGCCTCACGAAAACAACAACAACAAAAAGGAGCATACCGCAAAACTTTTGTAGTAACTATGCGAACGCCTGGCACACATCAGTAATGTAAATCATGGCTCAAAGCACACTACTCAGCTCACTAGAAACGTTTGGGATACGGACATTGTCCGCGAGTTGTGCGGCGTCAGATTCCAGCTACATATGCCGGAAGCAGTCAACATAGGTATCAATTTTTCATAATTTATCAACTAGCACACCTTCGTGTTCTCAAGGAGAGTTTTAGTTTCATCGTGAAACTGTATGGCGAGTCGATTCACCGTTGGGCTGAGCTTTCCAGAGAGGAAGGTCGTGTCTATCAGCTCTTCCAGACGAATACGAAGAGTTCTACATCTTCCAGGGAGATATAATCAAACGTAAAGATAGGAAAATTCATGACCTGCCTTGTGTAAATGGAGAGGGTCTCATGAAACGCCGTGTATTTAATCGTTGAATGAAGAGTGTATAGTACCCGTCCGCTTTGTTGCATGCGATGAGAGCCTCGAAGGTGGTCCATCGGGGTGTGAGGAGTAACAAAAAACATGCTGGACCACTCAGATATGAAGAACGAGTAAAAGGAAGGAAATGGGGAAAAGGGAGGTCATCAAAGCTTTTGCAACAATCTATATAGATGGAGATTTCCGTAACGCGATCCTACAGTAGGCTTCGTTGGTATCATCGATAGGGATGTCATGCGTGAACTCCGAACTGAGGATTTTAGTGTCCGGCGGCCACTCGGTATGTCCACCGCAAGGTTACAGGTTGGCGAGATAGATCTCCTCATTTATGGACAAGTACTATGATCGATTCGGAATTCTGTTGAAGACATGACATTGATGATATTTAGTAGTTACGAGGCAATTATACAGGGGAAAGCACTTAACGGATCGACCGAACATAGCATATGCCGAGTCGTCGCCGCAAAGGTGAGTAGTTTGATGGTTTGATAACTCGTTATCGATTCGTGGACAGACAACATTCTGGAAAAGACACGAGGAGGCAATGAGGTTGGGCCTTACCTTGTGCACATAAAGACCCTTTCCTTGCATGTGAGAGTTGCGGCGTTGCTGTTGCCCTTAGTCGAGCAAAATTAGCCATTCTCAAGATTGTGAAAGGAAATGGATATGTGCCAACCTCGGTCCCACCACAGAGACGGTGAACGACGCTCTCAGTAGCACTACGCCATTCCTACCCGCTAGACCTCGACGCGTCACAGCCCGACAAAGCTTGTCCCTTGGGACTCTGAAGACTCTGAGCAGAGGGATTTCATTCGAAGACCGTGCATCCTGCACTGTGGAACGTTGAACATCCTCGTAGGAGGGTTGCCATTCGACAGCAGTGGGGGCTTCTACAATTATGCATTGGGACGACAGGCACTCCTGGTCTCCGATGATTTCAGCGTAAAGCAAATCAGGCGGAAATCATGATGATTCGCGGAACTGAAGAAGTTTCCTCAGATACGTTTTCATCTGCCGGAAATCAGATTTTTGCAGAGAGAATTCTGTTTCTGACTTGACGGAAACGGTATATGAAAAATTTTACACGTTTCCTTCATGCAGAAATTTAGGCGTGACTGGAGTGAGGCGATGAAAAAGATAAGAGACCTGTCGGCCCGTTCCTCCGACGCTTGACTGCTTCTTTGATTTCCTACCACCATCATGGACGCGACCTCCCTTTTCCTGTAATATTCTCTCTCCCTCTCCTGTACTCTTTTGATACCAAGCCAGGATTACTCTTCATTATCCTTTTTTTCCCAAGCTTATCGCTTATGTCTCAACACTAAAGAAGCGAGTGAAGGAGCGAAAAAAATTATCGTCTTTTGAGCATCAGGATTCAGGCGCGTCCTTCGTATGATGTACATATCATGAAAGCTGACCATTGTCTTTTGCAGAATTTTCTTTGGTATTTCTGCTAGCACGACGGTTTCTACACGCCTAATATGGCGTAGTGCCTTCCAACAACCTGAGGTCCACTTGAAGAACAGGATGCCCCAGCCCGCGGCTTTGGGTCCGGGTTCGGACCTGGGGCCGACCATACGCTCATCTGCTCCCTCACCCGCTCCGGTTCCAGCTTTACTCAGAGTCGTTCAACAGCACAAGGTTCTTTGTCCACGAATCATATCTATGCACGTTCGAAGCCTACAGTGGCACATGTCTCGTTCGTGAGAGGAGAAGATGAATCCAACGACACACGAGGTCATCACACCATCATCAACGGGAACATAAAAAGAAACGCCGCAGGCCTCTTTCTTTCCTCCAAAGCGAGAATGCTTAACAATATTGGGTTCACTGTGATCCTCCTGGTCCTCTTTGGCTCCCAAACGTCTTCGGCGACGGTGCGAAATAAAGTCGTTTTGACCAACGACGATGGCTGGGCAGTAGCAATGGTTCGGGCGCAGAATAACGCTTTGAAGGAGGCGGGACTCGATGTATGTGTCACTTCTCACTTGAGGTCGATGTGTCTGACTGAGGACAGGTCGTTCTTTCTTGTCCTGCCGAAAACGAATCTGGTACAGGTTCATCCAGCGCGCCGGCAACGATACTCCTCATCCCCTGCGAATTCAATACGTGTCCAGTTTTCTCTCCCGCCGAAGGGTTCAATGCATCTGATCGTATGTGTTCATCTCTTCTCGACGTCCCCTCCAGGCTAAACGGATTTCAGCACGCCTGAACTACGTCAACTCCTTCCCTGTGGATGCCGTCCGGTTTGGAATCAATACACTTGCACCACAATTCTTCGATGGTAGTGCACCCGATTTTGTCGTTAGCGGTCCGAATGTAGGAAGTAAGGACGTCATATGTTCATCACATTTCGTTGCTTGACTACTGGTATGCAGACAACTTGGGATCAGGCATCCAGGGTTCCGGCACAGTGTAAGCCCGTCTCGTAATAATCACTTCACCCTATCTTACGGACGCTTGCAGAGGCGCTGCGTGTGAAGCTGCTCGGGAAGGTATCCCGTCCGTCGCATTTTCGGCATCTACGGCTTCGCAGATTTCCTTCACCACCCTCGAGTCTGACCCCAACTCCACCAACACGCTTGCGGCATTGGCATACGCCCAGTTGAGTGTCAAGTTCGTGCAAGCTCTAACGTCCGCAGAGGGAACCATCCTCCCTCCCAATATCAGTGTCAACGTTAACTACCCATCTATTTCCCTGTGTCCGGAGCCTTCGGATTTCAGCTTCATACTTTCGAGAATACTTGAGGACGACACTGCGACGGACGTTGAACAGTGCGGGACAACACACCTTCCTGCAGAGTCCAGTGTTGTGACTCAAGGATGTTTCGTGAGCGTAAGCGTCTTCAATGCATCGAACAAAGCAGACGTAGGTGCCGATACGCAGGCGTTTGTGTTGAATCGTATTAGCGGGATTCTGTCGTGTTTACCTTGATCGTATGTCATCTTTTATCCCGACCTCCTCATTCAGAACTGACATCCATCTATTCTAGATGCTTCGTTGTTTCTGGGCGAGGGCTAGGTCATTACACGGACACAACGTGTTTTTGTCTTTTGCGTGTTTTCATTCAGATTCACTGTACGAAATGCTATGCGAACTGTTTGCGTCCCTTCAAGACCGTCTCCGCAAATAAGATCTGGGGTTAGATAATGCTTTGACAACCTAACCCTGTCGATTTTCCGTTGCCTGTCGATTGTGAAGACCCTGCGATCGACGATCGACTAGTTTCTTGGGCGCTGTTGATCTGCCCTTAGTATGCTAGGGTCATTGACGAAATTGACTTCGGAGACCTACACTTTGATCTGTCGCAGAAGGAGTTGACCTCGTCGAGGGCGAAAGGGTTCAGCAGCACTGCACAGCTGCTTGTCCTCCTGGCCGCCACCCTGCAGTGTCATCAATCATGACGTGATCTTGACGTGGGCTCCGACTCTCAGTTTTGAAGAGATTCGAAGATAACGTCTAGTACTATTCACCCCGAGCTGTTCCAGCAGGGCGGCTTGAGTGGAAGTAACTTCTGAGTCCTGAATGATCATCATTTCCGCCCAGGAATCAAGTTATTTGCGACATCTGATTGTTGGGACAGTCAAGCGATCAACTTCAACCGTTCCATATGGGATGGCACAAATAAGAGTGTCCGTTCCGGGGGTTCGAAGATCAAGTGCGGTGGTCATTAACTATTGGCCTGATGGAGTCATCTATCATAGTCCTGTGATGATGGTGAGGTATGTTTGATCAGCATTATCATGAAAGCCTAACCATTGGCCAAGTAATATTTTCGGTAACCGCGCTTTCCATCAGTCTCGCCTGATACTATTATAGTGCTGTATCAAGTCCAGAATCACTACCACTCGGTCTTGCGTGGGTTTCTTATTTTTGGATCTCCGTGTTTTGGCGCCTTCTCCCACGTTCGGTCTTCGGTCCCAATTCCTGATTCCAACAGTCTCCTATCAAGTTTGTGATTCCATCCTCATTTCAAGAGCGCGTATATCATCTTACAATCTTCGTTTCTATTCCCCCAGAATCTCTGCTCCTTCTCAAGCATCATCTACAATGGCCCCTCATACTATTGAATCGAACTATGATCTTATCTTCGCTGGAGGTGCGCGTCTCTTGCTAGCACCGTCTATGCGCTTACTGACGATGCGTAGGAGGAACCGCGGCGTGTATCATCGCTGGTCGTTTGTCCAAGGCAGACCCCAACCTCAAGATCCTCATTCTCGAGGCCGGACCTACTACCAAGGACAAGTTGGAACACATCCAGCCCGGTCAATACATCACCCACTTGGCTCCAACCAGCAAGACAATGCAGTTCTACGAGTCTAAACCTAGCGAACACGTCGCGGGTAGGGCCGTCGTTGTCCCTTCTGGACGCTGCATTGGTGGAGGTGAGCATTGCAGCCGTGATGATCATGAAGATGTGTTGAATTGACGCGATCAAGGCTCTTCCGTTAACTTTATGTTATACAACCGTCCCGCTGCGTCTGACTTTGACTCCTGGGAGACCGAATTCGGCAATGAAGGCTGGGGATCCAAGGATATTATCCCTCTCCTCCAGAAGGTGCGCTGAAAGTAGGACCTATACCGACTCAATTGATGGATCCTTTTCATGCGGTAGGCCGAAACCTACGAGGTCGACCCCACTAGGAAGACCCATGGTTCCTCAGGACCCATCAAGGCATCTTTTGGAGGGAACACTGAAATGATGGAGATCCCTAAGCAGTTCCTTGAGATTGGTCCCAAGTTCGAAAAGGACCGACCGGAATCTGAGGAGGGAAACAACCTCGACCCTGAATCGGTCAATGTATTTTTCGTGAGTATGACTCAGTTGATTATCATCTAGGACGCACTGACCTCCTTGACAGAGAATGCCAAAGTATGCATGTCGACATTATAATCGCCGAATTTCAGCTGATCCTCATCTTGATCAGATACATCTCGAGTACTGGACGCCGGTCCGATGCTGCCGTATGTCGATCACACTTGTCTTCTACAGCATGCTTATCACAGTAACAGCATCATTACCTCTACAATTCTGAGAGCAAGAACTTGTCCGTGTTCGACGGAACGCGAGTAGAACGTGTGATTTTTGAGTGCGTTATAGAGTTCCCTTTTGGAACGGCAGCTGACAAATTGTAGGGGAGCCCGAGCAGTCGGCGTAGAATATGTCTTCGACAAGCAGGTGTATCCTGATGCAGAGCAGACTGTGCACACGGTTCACGCGAGTCGTCTTGTGGTCGTCTCTGCGGGTGCTATGGGTAGTTCCCTGATCCTTGAGCGATCGGGTATCGGTGCTGCGACGATCTTGGAAAAGTTCGGTATCAAGCAGATTGTAGATCTCCCCGGCGTAGGCAAGGACTACGATGGTAAGTGGTTAGCATGCTCTGGAAACAACTGTCGCTATACTAGGGTCTCTAGATCATCCGTTCCTCGTAACACCGTATATTGCGGATGGGAACACCGAAACATATGATCCTCTTTTCCGTGGAGAGCCTGAGGAATGGGGTAGTAAGTTTGAGTGTTGACGCTAACTGCGGAGATCACGCATGCTGACCCAACTTACCTCCCAGAACTTCTGACCCGATGGGCTGCTGATGGTTCTGGACTAATGGGAGGAAAGTAAGCAGGTCCGTCTTTCACACACATATCTCTGAGCATTGATCGTTCCCTCAGCGGTGTGGACGCGGCCATCAAGATGCGTCCTCGGGAAGACGAACTCGAGGAATTAGGTCCCGATTTCCAGGAATACTGGAAAAAGAGCTTCGCCGGAAAACCGGATAAGCCTTTGTTTTGGCTGAGCGCCACGGCTGGGTATGTCGGATGTCTCTAGCACCTCTGAATCATATCTCATGGCCCGGTTAGCCTTCCTGCAGACCAGTCTGCATTGCCTCCGATCAAGTTCATGGCGTCCGCGTGCTTCCTCGTAGGGTTTCTGTTCCTAGACGGCTTTTACCATACTGAATCTGTTGTGCAGGGATATCCTGCCTCTCGTGGACATCTTCACATCGCTTCAGATGATATCTACGCTCACCCTGACTTTGACTCAGGATTTTTGAGCCAGTGAGTAACGAGGAGAAAAGTTCCCCGCTTTGTCCTGATCTTTTGCTTTCAGTCCGGCCGACGTTGCCGCCCTTCGATGGGGCTACAAGAAAGGTCGGGAGTTAATTCGCCGATTGGGTGTATATCGCGGCCCACTTGCTCCCGCGCATCCCCAGTTTGCTGCAGGTAGCCCTGCAGCTGCCGCCCTCGCTGAGAATGGCCCTGTTGCGTTGGATGCGCCGAAAATCACTTATAGCAAGGAAGACGACGAGGCCATTGCCGCGAACGTCAGGAACTTTGGTGAGTTTGGGTTCTGGCTCAGCAATCTTATTCTCATCATTTAAAAAACCACGCGCTCAGTCGCAACGACCTGGCATTCCGTGGGTCACATCATTATTTTTTTCGCAATGTATTGCTGATATCGTGTGGTAGCTCGGTACTTGTCCTATGAAGCCAAGAGAGCAAGGTGGAGTCGTCGACAAGGACCTCAACGTTTATGGCGTTACGGGATTAAAGATTGCCGGTCAGTATTCGGCGTCGTCTAACTTTCATTTATTTAATGCTTACATTTCCTGTAGATCTCTCTATTCCGCCCGCTAATGTCAACTGCGTAAGTCGGGATAGTCTCTCCTTAGCATCTGATTCTAACTCGGTTCTACGCAGAACACTTACTCCGCTACCCTGGCGATTGGCGAAAAAGCGGCCCTCATTATCGCTAATGATCTTGGAATTGAAGGTGTTTAAAGTTTACTCCTCGCTGTCCCTTGGTTCCCCTGTGCCTTACAATGTATTGAATATATATATTTTTCTGTGCAAAAATAAAATCAATCATTGGTCATTCAGACTTGAATCCGTATCCACGCTGCACTGCCGAAGCGTCGCATACGCTCTTGATTGTGGAAGAGAGTCGCTGGCAGTAGATAATACCCCCAAATGTCAAGAACCAAACCGGAACTGATGACGATGATGCCAACAGTGATGGCTGAAACGCGATGGATGATCAAAGAAGCTGAGTGCCAATGTCACCTTTCAAACATCGGGCAGACCGGTAAGTGTTGAACAACGTGGTCATGGGAGACTGAACATCATGTACAGTACATACTCTCAGCCTCCCAAATGTAAGTGCTGTCGTATCATTTAGAACTACGTCGTACAACTTATCTCAACTGATCGCACAGCTGTAAACGTCCATCAAATGGCTGGATGCCTAGAGTGTCCTGTCGACTGCCCCAGAGGCCATAGGAATGAATGAGATCAGGGGCCAGGGCGCACGCGAGCAGTGTGTTTTGGGAAGGTTATCTTCACTCCGTTGGTGTATTACCGCAACAATACAGCTAGGGTAATCCTCCGAATGCGGCATTCCTGGTAATGATGGCCTTTCTGCAATTCTATGACATAGACCCAGTCTTCCTGGATCGACGGTTCTGATGTAACCCGCTGATCGTATCTTACAGGAACTTACATACCAACCTCAAGTCTTGGTATAGTGAATGATTGTATCAGTAATCAAATTCTGATACACTTGTGGATTTTGTTGCAATGTAAAGCCGCCGAGGGGCGCGGTGAATTCCATAAAGGTCTGAGGATACAAGTAAATCGTATCGATCCTCAGCACATACCATGGCTCCCGTAGAGATTCCCGGTATTAACGTTCCCCTCCTGTGAGTTCTAACTTCTCGACTACTTAGTAGAGTTTCGTCGACAGGCACTAACGGATTTACGTCCTAGCACCGGCCCTTTGGTATGCCGGATATGGCCTCAGGACTCGTCAGACTCTGAAAAGCTTTCTAGGTCCTGGGGTATATGTGGGGGTATGGCCTCTTTGGCGTTCTTACAGTGCAGATGTGTGCGTATCATCTCGATCTATGTGTTGCTTAAAATACAGTCCTGACGGATCGTACAGACATCTATTACATCCATTTCAATTCTAAAGACGACTGGAAGATGAGGCTATACGGTTCGTTCTACTGCTGCTTTTCTGCTATGATGCTAATCAAGACGCAGTCTGGTTTATATTCCTCCTCGAGCTTATATTCACCATCTTTTCAACCATTGCTGCATGGGATCAGTATGGTCCGGGGTGGGGTGACGTCAACTCCATTCTTCTCATTGACTGGGCTTGGGAACCGCTTCCATCTCTGAATGGAACGAGTTAGTTTTCGCTCGATCCAATTGCAGTGGCGGCAGTCTCATGGCATTTTAACAGTTTCGGCCATGGTCCAGACTTTTTATGTCTGGAGAATATATAATCTGACAAAAAATATCTGGATTTCGGTGTTTATTGAATTGGTGAGTACCTGAATGCCTGAATGCCTTCGCTCATGCTCATTTCCGAATTCCATCTTCCAGGTTGCCATTATGCAATGCGTTTTCGCTTGGTATTTCGGAATATCGGTATGTGGTACCCTTCATTTTTCACCTTCGCAATAGCTCAATCCAGACAGGTATCAGTTCAAGGGCTTGGCGTAGACAAGCTCGTCGCCTTAACGCCCGAAGTCAGCGTGCGTATTTGTCGTAATTTTGATTTGAGCGTTTTTCTAACTAAACTTCAGGCATGGCTTGCAGGAAGTGCCGCCTGTGATGTGATGATTACAGCAACGATCGTCTTCGTGGTGCGTGACCCCGTTGAGTCCGTCTCTTCTTATTGAAACTGGCGAGCAGTTATATCGCGCAAATACGAAGTCCAACTTCAGTCAAACGACGAGTGCTGTCACAAAGATCATACGTTTCACAGTAGAAACCGGCCTCCTTACTGCTGCTGCGGCTGTGGTAGAGCTGATTCTATGGTTGGCTCAATCCGAGTATAACATACATTTCATCGGGTGTGCAGTCTTTCCTGACCTTCATTAATCAATCGTCTAATCGCTGTATGCTGCCAGTTTTCTCGTTCTAGGAAAATTGTTCGTCCCCGCTCCCATTCGCCTATCCCCAAATTTTGACCTTTTTTCTTTACAGATACTCCAACGCCCTAGTTGCCACCTTGAATTCCAGAGCGCTCATCTTTGGATCTGTACATACTGGCGCTTACACCAATTCGTCCGGATCTGCCGGTCCTCACACTTCGAACCCGTTCTGGGACGAGGCGGCAAAGAGTCAAACCCACTCTATCGGCACGCGATCTCAGACAGTGCATGTTACCAGGACTACTGAAGTTCACGACGACGACTCTCACGAAATGATTGTAGTATCGGTGGGCGTTTACTCGTTTGGCTCTTATAATCATCTGACATACAGTAGGATTTGAAGCGGGCAGCCGGTGACGATCTGGAAATCGGTTCTCATGGTCATAATAATGATGAAGCAAAATACGGCGGACGTCGTGTGCATCTGCCATGAAACTGGCCCTGGGGACCAACAAGAGTGTCAGATGTACTTAGTACTACGTTTAATTTATATCTGTTGTATGTTTGCCTCGCATATATAGTTGTGATGACCATCGCTTCACAGGCGTCTGAATTTTGTGTTACGACCATTACCTTGCTTGTCAAGGTGATATGTCACTTCAAACTGGAACTCTTATAGTAGATTTGCTAGATGACATGAATCTAACAATCATAATATATACTCTCCATCAATGTGATGTTGATTGTTTGCAAGTCGTTTGCTTTCGACGTTCGTCACCAAATTTTTGATCAAGGACATTCATTCTCAGGTTCACTTGCCACATGCCATTGCCAGTCAGCAGCATGCAGTTGTAGTATGTATTATTACATCGCACAATGTAACACTTCACTGCAAGATACCGTACAGCAGATTTGCACACAACAATTTAATCACTCACCGCAATGTAAGAATATAAAAGGTTTTTGTACCAGCTTCAGTGTTACAATGTGAATTACCTTATAGTCCCACTTTGACTGAACATTGATGAGAACCGCTTAAGCAAGGTATCATAGTCGTCAACCGTGGACGAAACCGGCAATTTCCAGGCGGTATTTGACGGCTGTCACGTGGACTTTCTTGAACTTGAACGACTGCAGCGAGCAGACTTTTCAAGTCCGGCGCATTCTATGCGCATGCAAATCATTATTTTTCTACACTGGATTCTCCGAAAAGTAACCTCACTCTCGGCACCTCACACCGAGTTCAGCTCCGCTCGCACAAATCGCTGAACTTGTCGGACAACTTCTGGGCTGCAGCTTGCAGGTTGGCTGTCGGGTATGAGTAGTTATGATGCTGATCAAGGACTCAGGAGGACTAGGTTATCATTACTCTCATTCCGCATCAACATTCTGCTGACACTGATCCACTGATATCGCCAGTAAACACAACCTATACTCATGATCAGTCATGTCACATTGCCACCGTGCCGTTGGGTTGAACACGAGTACAAAGCATGCTAAGTGACCTGTCTATCAAGGCCATCGGTTTTCAAGACGCTTCTCCCCGATGACGTTATACGGTAAATGGAATCTCCAGCTCTGATAGAAGATAAGCCCAATTTAATTGTTCTACCCCACATTCTAGGAAGGCAACTTACTATCTCCTACAGGCGTCAGGTTTGGAACTCTCCGGCTTTTATTATTGTGGAGGCTCGGTCTCTTGGACTAAACCGGTCTCTGTAATATTCTATCATTTAACTCGAAGGATTATGAGAGTACGATTTGACAGTCCAGGAGAAACTATCATTGCGAGGCCTTGTTCCACGTTAATTTCGGATCCAAATGATCTAAATCCTCCGTGCTGTCTCTGGCTGTATGGTCAGCACGATTCAAGTATACTCAATGGACGTCTGTATCATTCTAAGGCAGACAGAAGAAGATGATGGTGCTCAGCTACATGTGCCTTCGCTAGTATTGTTCAGCTAAGCTCTGATGACCTCGGGCCACCGGGAGGAAGCGTTCCATCGTTCACACGAATTAGGCCGGAGTGCACACTCGGGACAGTAGGCGCATCTTTTAGTGTCATGATCAGCTGACAAAGGTTTCAATGTGCTTGGATGCAGACGTCCCCAGGATCAAAACAGACAATATCTCAATTGAGGCGGTCCGCGTTTCTGTTCCTGTGATGCGGTGTGTACACCTTCATGCACGTTACAGTCAAAGAACCTTACAGATGCAAATTCGAATCATCTTACACGACAAGAAACCCTGCCTCGTTCCTGGCAACCTCAGCAATTTTGCAAGACCTTTCGAATTCCCGATCGCGGATTTGAAGCATCAAGGGACTCGCACATTTCCGAAAGCGAATTGGGCCGCATCATGGAACCTTGGTCTCCCGATGATGCATATTGTATGGATATATATAGTGTGGTGAACAGAGTCCCCACCCTATGGCTAGGGACGCTGCAATAATCTTTAGCATTACTCACATGGATATCTTGAGTCAACCGACTTCAATATTCCATCCGCACCATGCTCCGAAAGTGCCTAACGCTGCCAATCAGACGGAACGAAATTGTTGGAGGCCGGCTCGGCATATGCTCTAATCATGACCGAGATCATTTTAGACCATCACAAACACTCAAGTTCTCGCGCAAAAAATTGATGGTCATGCTCATATCAATAAATCACCATTTTACCCGAACCAGCATCAAAATCAAGCATTATGTCCTTTTCCTCTGGGCGCGCGGTACAAGAAGGCACTAGAATATAATATATTATGCTAAGGTTCGGTTTACATATATCCGGGGTTTTAATAACTGCACGCACAAATCGAATGTTCTTTTTATAGACGTTGGGCCTCGTGACCGCGAGTGCTCCCGCGAAAATTCGAACAGAAAGACGCCGGGAAGTGGAAAGATTGATATGAAGAAGTACCCCGATTTGAACGTGTTTTAGTCTCAAACACCGATATAGCGATGTCTACGAATCGCTTGTGCAAAATGCCCAGACTACAAAAACAGAACCACACGGGGTTCTTGTTGCGGGACCATGGAGACCCATCCAGCCCACTCAGCTCTCGCATATCCTCCTCTAGATGGGTCCCTCCTGCTCCACGAACTTCCTGATTTTCATCTCCACCACAATGCCTCTCATCCGTTGTTTGTGTACGCCGAGCACGACCGGGAAACCCCGCATAAAATCTCCCATCTCGAGTTCTGTCGTGCTGTTCATCGAGTCGCTCATGCTGTGGACCATATTCCTCGAACGACACCCGTAGGGGTGCTTGTGCTGACAGATACAATCCTATATCATGCTCTATTCTTTGGCTTGATGAAAGCGGGTCATACCGTGAGTTGTGAGCTTCTTAGACCTAGTCCAGCTTCTGATATGCCTCCAGCCATATCTCCTGTCACCAAGAAATTCCGCTGCCGCCACAGCCAAACTTCTACAGGATGTTGGCAGTCGCCACCTCGTGGCTTCGCCAATATTCAAAGCACTTGTCGAGGAAATCCAACTCGAGCTCGATTTGGAATCGTTTGTCAATATCTCGGTCTCTGAAGTGCCGTCTCTCGATAGCATCTTCCCAAAACTAGGCTCAGAGACGCGCGGAGATCCATTTACGCCCTACGTGTCTACTACACGATCTCTGTTGACCGATGTTGCCTTCTACCTGCATTCTTCCGGTAGCACAGGATTCCCCAAGACCATTCCACAAACTCAAACATCTATCTTGCACTGGTGCTCATTTCGTGCGTTATCCTCTTTCACTGCTGTTCCCTCCATTGAACGTTCTGAACCAGAGTCTATACGTGATTTGATCTATCAACCAAGTCTTCAAATCGGTGGTTTCATGCTACCGTCCTTTCACACGCTTGGGATATACTTTCAGATTTTGACGCCGCTGGTTGGCTTACGGACTGTCGCCATTTATCCACCGCTGTGTAAAACCCCCGCCTCTCAACCATTCACGCCTTCCCCCGGAAGCGTTCTGGAGCACATTACCCGTACACAGTCCAACTCTGTGGTCACCATCCCTGCAATCATTGAAGTATGGGCTTCTATCCCTGCCGCAGTTGATGTTCTTCGCAATTTGCAAATCGTGGTGCGTCCTGCCTTCGCAATACGAAATGTTTCAATAAATTTATCTCCAGTGGTATTCGGGGGGAACGTTATCTGCGAAGGTTGGCAACAAGCTTCATGCAAGCGGCGTAAGTCTGTCGTCAGTGTATGGGGCCACCGAGTTCGGAGCGCCAGCGCATACTATCCCGCTAGCTGCCGATGTTAAGGCCGGTGAATGGTCATGGATACGTTTTGATTCTCGGGCAACCATTCATATGATACCGCACGGCAATGGTCTATTTGAGGCACATTTTATGGTGGGTATCCGAATTCGCCGTGATGCTCAATCAAAGACTCATTGATATCATCAGACCACAGAAAAGCATCATGTTTCAGTGCACAACTTGACCGATGGCCTTGGTTTTGCGACGGCCGACTTATTTCAGAAGCACCCTACCAAGGACCTGTGGAAGATGTGAACGTTACCGCTTTGAATTGATGTTCCGTTCTAACGTCCCTGCCCTAGAGCCGCAAGGATGGATGACGTTATTGTTCTTTCATCTGGCGAAAAGGCTATCCCGGGGCCAATGGAAGACATCATCAACTCGAACCCATTGGTAGTAGGGTCGGTCATGTTTGGTCGTGAACAACCTCAAGTTGGAATTATTGTGCAGCCGAAGAACGCCGTACCCGACGAGGAGGCTGCTGCGTTCATAGACGCCATTTGGTAATTGTTCATGCTTCTAGCCTCTGATATGAACCTGTTTTTTATTTATCTGTTTAGGCCGGTAGTGGAAGAAGCAAATCGCCAAGCTCCAGCCTTCAGCAAAATTTACAGGGATATGATCATAGTTGCGCCACCAGCGAAGTCCCTCCCCAAGTCTTCGAAAGGATCCATTCACAGAAAATCATCCCTGGATGTCTTCAGTACAGAAATTTCCGACCTGTAAGTACATGGTTTGGCCCGGCTACGGTTCCGATCTTATTTTAGACCAGGTATGCGAACATCAAATCCAACATTGGCCCCTCATCGTCAGTGAAACTACCGTCAGGCTGGTCCTCTTCCGAAGTCTACGCCTGGATACTAGATCAAGCCACTGAGGTTATGGGGTCGCCAATTTTACCTGAAATCGATCTCTTCCAGCAGGGCTTTGACAGGTAGGTAGTATTTTTTCAAGGTTAACCCCATAGTCACATCCTTCCCAGCCTCAGTGCTTCCATCTTGCGGCATCACATTACTTCTGCAATGCGTGCTTCACCCATCAATGCTGTTCGCCAGGAGGCGGAACGCTTCACATTGGACTGCATATATAAATACCCTTCCGTCCGACAACTCTCCGCGTCCTTTGATGCACTCCTCCAGGGTTCGATTCCAGTATCGCATATCTCTGAAAACACCTTGGAATCCATGATTGACCGATACAGTGCATTTTCAGCTGATAGGGCTTCTCCCGTCGATAGTGCAATATCCATGGGGTCAGAAGAGGAAGATCAGGGTCTGGAGGCCTCTGTAGTCTTGCTGACGGGCTCCACTGGCTCCCTTGGAACGCATGTTCTGGCTCGGCTCATCTCTTCCTCTAATGTTCAGGCGATATATTGTCTAAATCGGGCGTCAACCCAGACAACGTTGAAACAACGACAACAAAGCATGTTCAAGACGCAAGGACTCGATATAACGTTACTGGATTCAGCAAAGGTCTTTTTAATCGAGGGAAATATGACGGAGGAAAGATTTGGCTTGGAAGATCATCTTTTCCGGAGAGTAAGCCTTCGGCCACACAACCACGCTAGATCCTTCACTGATATGCCCATATAGCTGCTTACATCGGTCAACGTTATCATCCATGCAGCGTGGAGAGTCGACTTCAATTTGACGTTATCATCTTTCGAGCCAAACATCGAGGCGACTCAAAACCTTATCAACTTCGCTCTTGACAGTAAAAATTCAAAGGCGACTCGATTCGTCTTCGTTTCTTCGATAACCTCCGTACAATCCTGGACGGGGAAAACTGGAATCGTCCCTGAATCTACGATTGACAACTGGAAGGTAGCCGTCGGAAGGGGATACGGTGAGGGCAAATACGTCGCCGAACGAGTATGTAAAATGTGACTGCTATTCGCGGCGTTTGCTCACCCTGCGTACACAGCTGCTCAGTCGAAGCGGTCTTCGAGGGACAAGCCTTCGCGTTGGCCAGCTATGCGGTGGTCCAGATGTGGGCGCATGGTCGACTAACGAGTGGTTCCCAATCCTCGTCAAGTCTAGTATAGCGATCAATGCACTACCCTCATTCTCTGGCGTAAGTTCCATCTACAGGGAAGGGTGCTGTATATTGACGTTCTGATCAGGTTGTATCGTGGATGACTGTCCAATCGGTAGCCCAGATAATTCTGGATATAGCATTCAATTCGGAAGCGGAGCCTGTGATCAATCTTGTTCATCCAAAGCCGGTGCCGTGGGGGTCTATCGTTACCCAATTGCAACACGCCTTGAAGGAAGATATTCCAGTGAGGCCCGCCGCCGAGTGGTTCGACATCCTTGAGGGCCAGACGCAAATGGCTTCTTCGGAAGACATACACCGGATTGTGCGCCTTTCTGTGTTGTATATTTTGTCGTGTCTAAATGACCATATAGCCTGCTCTGAAATTATTGGCCTTCTTTCGTGAGATGATACAGGGAGACGACGGCAGTGACGATGAGCAGGAAAGTGGCGGACTGCCTAGGTTTTCTACTTCGAAAGCAGAAAAACACAGCTCCACGATGTTCAACGTCAAGTCGATTGGATCAGAAGAAGTAGACGGCTGGGTACGATATTGGAAAGAGGTAGGATTTCTGAGCCGGTGAGCCGGTGCGTTTATTTTGTCTGGGACTGTATTATGCAGAATCATTGTATCATATCTCATGTATACTAGCCATCGTGACACTTAAAGTCTAAATAGAGGCCCGATGAGTACAGAGATTTGGTGACTAGTTAGTGTTACTTATTGGTATTCCAGAGGAGAGCATCAACACAGGAAGAGAATACCATTCATTGTCCGTGCCAAATCTAGCGCTATCTCATTTGTTTTACGCCGATGGCGAGGAGTACGTTAGAGGATCTGACATATTGAGGCTTTCCAAGATGCCATGGTATGAATTTGAAAGTTGACCACTGGTAGTACGCGTTACGAGAAGTAACGCTGCATGGCCGATAACTTGACACAATGAGCAGAAAGGATTAGAGAAAATTCCTGATCACAAGAAAGCCTTGGATATGGTGGAACCTGCGAGAGAAACACGATTAAGGCCCATTTCCCTTTCCCTGTCCAGGTATAGTTGCTATCGGACACTGTAGGTATTCGGGGAAGAGCGAGATATTGGAAGGCAAAGGTCCGGATGATGACCTGGATGATGATTCACGGTCCTCAAAACCGATACAGATTGCTGACTGCCGAAGCAGAACTTAAGGAGCCGGATACAGTCTATCTATAGCTCGAGGTGTGTAGCATTGCCATGCCATTGAAAAAGCCATTTCTGAGTTGGTTTCTAGGCTAATGTTATGCAAAGGCTGCAAAGCAAATGACCCAAAAACCACCCGACAGACATGACGGTAAGTAGGTATTGACGAGTACCGGGAACCAGATCTGCCATGGATAAGACCAGTGCCCAGTAAAAGAGCTTAGCGTAACTTACAGGAATACGGCCAAATCTGCAGGCACCCCCGCCTGAAAGAAATCTAATTTCCAGATAAGCGCTTGAGTGATATCTCCCCTCTACGATTCTTTTGTGTACCATGACCGAAATGCCCTGGCATGCCCATTCAATTGAACTGACTGGATCAACGGCAAGTTGGAATCAAGCTGGGCTCCGCTGGGAGAGAAAATTCGCACGACTTGTAGTCCAGGCAACCTTGAGTTGTCAGAAACCTGGAGACGGGCATGGGCATGAACTAAAAGAGAATGTAATTAGCAATTAAAACGGCTATACCGACCTAACAGACTGACCTCGCTTCCCAGGCTCAGCCAATTTTGGATCTTCTACCCATGGCTGATCCTCCAAGCGAAGTATTCCCCGTGTTGCCGCATCGAATGAAGTTGCATAGATTGACAAAGTCGAGCGAGGGAAAGACACAGGGAATACATCGTCAGGGGATTCGATTAGCACAGAATTGGCATGAAGGCGGAGTTTCTCATATAGACGGAAATATTTGGAACGGATCAAGTCCTTGCTGACCAGTCCATCATCCAATAGCATCTGTACGTAGCCACTGCCACTACCGTATACCCTGAGTAGCTTAGCCAATGGTATAGCCCAAGGCGTCCCGTCAGGTTTGTGGAGGTCTGATCCCGATTCGAATAGCGATGGGTCATTTGCAGAGGTGAGACGGAACCGAACCTGGCCTGCCGTCGCGGGCAGATCTGAATGGGTCCAATAATAAAGAAACCCCGTAGTTTTATCGGGAAAAGATACATAGGTCTTCGGCTCTATAAGAAAATAGTAGAAATAATGCCCTGGGGAGCTGAGGTATTTTTTTTCAGAGAGGTCGCGGAAGTCAGACTTTGTCAGGGCTTTGGGATTCAACGTTTGGATAGGCGGAACCGGAAGTCGAAGACTGCGGCATTGAATGAAAAGTGGAGATGTCGGTGTACGGCTGTGAAGCACGGGACGGTGGAGAAGACGGTAGGCCATTGCCTGTTGAGCGGGAGCCAAGGGTATTATAGGTGGGGAACCAAACTCTACGATCCTGGAGAATGTTTATGTAAGATCAAGTTCTGAACCAAATACACTTACGAAGAAATTCGGCGAACTTGAAGAGAAAAAGGTTTCTCACTGATTGCAGCGCAATTGAACTTGGTGCCCAGGAATTGTTAATGTGTAGGGTCCGGTCACGAAAGAATTCACCAGTCGCTGCCGTGCGCGTGAACAAGAAATTTTCGAATCCCTGCGAGGGCGTTATAGGGCCAGCGGCCCGATGACCGGGTTTCCCAAAGCAGACATGGTCTGTGCGTTCAAAATTGCGCGGTACAAAAAGCGCGTCGCGACATTTGAGAACCTTACCACTCTGGCCTTTTGGCTTAGATCAAGTGTAGTATCTGTTCTTAATAGTTTAACCACTATTACGGAGGCACCGCCTCCCGTATTGGTTATCTAATTTTTGCCGCCCTTGTCCTCTGTGCTCTGCTTGCAACATGGAGGCGCGATGACCTTGCTACTGCAGTATCGGCTTGTGTCGTCGGGGGATCCCTTTTTCTTTGCTGTGCACTTGCGAGGACTTCCAATTGGCGGTCTTTGGGTTGCAGCAAACAATTGGCTCATCTTATTTTTCAGTAAGTTTTCGCAAAGATTTCCTCTATCTGCCTGGAAATGGGCTGGGTCCTATGGATTCGTACAGATCAATCATTACAGTGCGTCAGTGTTCAACGTTCAATCAATAGCTGTTTCCCTGCGCAAGCAATGCATGTTACTTGTGTCAAGGTGTCTTAGGGTGTTGCATCAATGTCTGTCATACGCCCTAAAGGGCGTGAATACTATAAACGGGATTTCATCATCATCATTGTCTCTAGGACATCTGACAAGTCGGAACAGTGATTCAAACTCGGTGATTGATAGTGGAACAAATGAAGAAATAAATATCGTATGTGTACTGATAATACCAACAATGAAAAAAATATGAACATTTAAACAAGGATAACACAAGTGAGAGCGGGATCGAGGGGAAAATGATATGGCACAAAATGTCATTCGACATTGTAGATACGCGAGGAAGCCCAGAATGAAACGGAACATAGAGATGTATTAGGGTATGGCTGTAAGTATATATAACGGGGAACCCAGACGAGAACCGGAAACCAAACGAGAGACTGGCAAAGTAGTACAGCATAGAAGGTTTTTTGAATGATAAAAAAAAAGGAGTGTACCGTTGAAAAAAGTCTACCGCTGCAAATCCGCGCGTCTGTCAAGTTCCCCAAGTCAGCGAAGGGCATAAAAACAAAACGAAAAGCACCCACTGTCTAATAGTATCATACAGAAACTTGTAGCTTCGCAAGTTGCCCTTCAGACGCCGAATGTCGAGACTGTACGTGTCATTGAGGCGATCCATTTTAGTGAGCTCCACGGAGAACCGGACTTCGTCCCCAGCGTCTTCAGTAGAATCACCATACACCGGTTCCAGCATCGAACCAGGCTCTAGAACCATTACGCTCGGTTCTTCCTCAAAGGAGACCGACATATTGCCAGATTGAGAGACGTGCGACGACTGTCGACGCATCAACAGGCCTCGCAACATTCCTCCGGAGAACGATGCATGCGACGGTACAGGTAGACCGCGCTTATCGACCTATCCAAAACGATCAGTAAACAGCCAGCCCGAAAACAATAGAGATCCTTACTCCATTCGACGCAGCGCTACCCGTCATCGAAACGGCGGCTAATCCACCACCGCTAGGACCGGCGGCAATCACATTTGGCGCCCCTGGAACCTTTCTGCGTTTCGCCCTGATGCAGCGATACTTATACTCGCTCTCCAACTGAACCTCGATCCCCATCCCAATCAACACCTCCTTCATGTGCTTTATCACCTCAGGCGGTGGTCGCGTGGTCACCATATCCTGATCGACCGCACCATGATGAATACGAAGGACGCCTGCAACATTCTTCGAATGTGAACCGGCTCCTCCACCACCACCGACAGTCACAGAGTTCCTGATACGAGTCACAAAGCTCGGCGTCATCAACGATGCATCTGTCGCTGAAGAAGACGTTCGTTGGGGGTGCATAGGCGCCTGATGACCTGAAGGAGTCCTCGAAGGAGCAGTAAGCGTCACTTGAACCGACGCCGCGCGGGGCGATGATAGGGTCTGGTTGACCGCATTCGATGACCGATTTCTTGATTCGTTCTTTCGAACATTATCGGGTACTGTCGACTTTTCCTCCTCCTCCTCCTCCAAACCCACTGGGTCACGTCCTTTACTCTTGCTCCTGAACCAGTGCATGACCTTCCTAGCTTTGCTTGTCGAAGCCGGCATACCCGAGTCTCTACCAGGACTAGGCGTGTCGTACACATCGTTAGTTGGTCTGGACGTCACCTCGTTGTATTCCTGCGTAGCAGGTATGGGGGCATTGGCAGGGGGAGCCTGACGGGTCAACACAGCATTCTTCCCATTCTGAGCATCGTCCACAGCGGAGATTGGAGTTGCTGCCATTTTGCCTTTGCGGCTCTTTATCGTCCGGTTAATGATGACCGTGAGGGAGCTCCTCCGACTCTTCTTATCCGTCGGGGCGACATGGGATACATTGTCCTTTTCCTTGTCGCTGGGAGCGGGGGTGAGTAACGAACCGGAGGTATTGGAAGCGTTGGAGGCGGATGCTCCATTGGTATTGTGGTCATTGCCAAACATCTTAGTTAAACCGCCGACTGTCGAGACACCACGCTTGTGCTTGCCACTCCCTCTTGAAGACGATTCCTCGTCCCGATCATCAGCGCCGCCTTCCGGAGAAGCAAAGGCAAGTGGTGTGTCAGGGGGACTGGCCATAGTGATATTCGGATGTTCTGGCTCCGCATGGTCGCGTACTGGCGCAGCCTTGCTGCCTGTACGTTCACGACGAGGAGGTGAAGGCGCAGGAGGTGATGGAGGTAAAGGCTTCGCTCCGCTGTTCTGAGAAGGTCGCCGTTTCTCTGAAGTCTGACCGTTTGACGAAGAAGGCTGCATCTGAGTCTGGCCACGGGAAGTCGAACGCTCTTTCTGCTTCCTCTCCCTGTCACGCTCTCGAGTGCTCTCTTCTTGAAGCTCCCTGCCCCGCTCCTTCCTCGCAGGCCGATCTCGAGGACCATCGTACTCAACTTGAACGGTGTGAGGCCTCGCAGCGTTCTTTCTTCCGCTGCCACTGGGCTTGCTGGTGTTTTCGACCGGAACCGCGGCACTGGGGGCAGCAAATGGATCTTCACTGTCCATACCCTCGTAACGTCCGCCGCTTCCTGAGACGGGCGCCGACGTCGGTGGTGATGACGGCCCCGAGTATCCAGCACTCTGATCCACAGACGTCTCATAGACGAGGCCAGGCTGTATCGAATGACTCCGGGAGGGTTTGCTGGCTGACGCGGTGGCGCCTCCATTTTCATAGCCTGCAGGACGATGACTATGACTTCTGCCTATCCTATCCGGAGGGCCCGACCCGGAGGCGACCGCAGCAGCTTTCATCTGCCGTTGGTAAGCAAGTCGTTTTTGGTGGTGTTGCTCCATCGCGGCACGCTCCAATTCTTCCACAGTTCGGCCAAACGCACGGGGAACAGATAAGGTCGGGTCTGTCGGTGTGGTATTGTATGCAGCTAGCCATGGGTGAGCCATAACTTGATCAAGACTAGCGCGGTAAGCGGGGTCTGGCACTAGCATGAGGGAGAGGAGGCCGCGAGCTTCCTGGGAAACATAGTCGGGAAAAGATAAGGGAGTGTTAACGATATATTTGTACAAAAGGTTGATATTGTCGCCATCGGGATTCGCTGGGTCATCGTCGAAAGGGAGGTACCCAGCAAGCATTGCATAGAGAATAACACCGCAGCTCCAAATGTCTACGGCACTGCCAACATAGAGTCCTTCGCTAATGACCAGTTCAGGAGCGGCATAACACGGAGACCCGCAGGACGTCTGCATGAGATCATCGGAACGATGTTCGAAACGGTTTGCAAAACCAAAGTCGGTGATGATCACATTGCGATGCCTGTCGAGCAGAAGATTCTCGAGCTTGAGGTCTCGATGAACGATTTTTTTCTGATGAATGTACCAGACGCCAGATATGAGCTGGGAAAAGAGTTTGGCGGCGTCTCTTTCACGCAAGTAGCGGTGGGCAAGGATGTGGTCGAAGAGTTCGCCTCCGGAAGCATATTCAATAATGATACCGATGTATTTGTCAGTTTCGATAACATCGTACAAGCGGACGATGTTGGGGTGCTTGAGGGTCTACGAGAGGTTGATAAGTGGCTGAAAGGGGATGAGAGAGATAGAAAAATGTATGGACTTACCCTCAGGACCTCTATTTCACGTTCTACCTTGGACATACGGACAGTGGTGTCAACATTGCCGCGTCGAATGAGCTTTACAGCCACTTCCTCTCCCCACTGGCTGTGAAGGCCAAGTTTGACTTTACCAAATTCACCCTCGCCGAGAGTCTGCAGGAGCAGGTACGGGCCAAACTTTGGAATAGTTCGCCGTGGATGTGCCGCCGCATAAGCCACTGCTGCCGGGTGAGAATAAACATCGGTGTAAGGAGGTTGGCCGTCGTCCTGGGCATGCCCGCCGTTGGGGTGGTGGCCGCTCGACGACGCCTGGTGGTTCTGGGCAGAGGAAGAAGAGACGACAGAGTGTGACGCTCGCTGTTTTCTGGCCGCTGATGATGGTGCCGCTGCCGACGCTGAAGATTGGACGTTTACCGATACAGGGCGGGAGCTTCCGGCGGGGTACTGCTGGCGTGAAGGGCCTGCAGCGGCGTCCATGGCAGGAATTTTGAGGCTCGACGACGGAGCCATCGTTGGAGAGAACGTCGTCGACGCTGAGGACGATGACGAAGAAGGCAAGTGGTGGCAGTCGAACAGAAAGAGCTTTGAACCAGACACGTGCTTGTGCCTGCTTGACAACCGGCTCACTTGTGTACCTTCACAGGGCTCAATCTTCTTTCCCGAATGCTCTTGTTTTTCCCCCTTCTCTTCGCTTTTTAATGTCTATAAAAATCAACAGGGAATCACTTGAAATTTCACCGTATAGAATCACTCTGGTTACATTTTCCACGACAGTGGCGGGGGCCGCAATCATTCAAAGCATCCACTTTTTCGGCTGGCAGGCTGTATCTTTTCTATACAATCAGTCCATTGCGAAGCCCAGGCGTCGCATAACGTCAGCGTTGCTAATACCGCCAAACGCATCATATGGTTTCATCAATAACGATTTTCCTTGTCCTGTACTTGTTTTCTGTTTTATGGCTACGGCGGTTTACTCTGGGAAGGGAACCCTATCTATCTTCTGTTCACGGTTCTATTCGACTGCGGCCCCGTTTATAGAAAACTTATTGTTTCAGTTTCAAGTTCATCGTTCAAGTACACCTTGTGCCCGGGATAACTGCTGACCCTATCCAGTAAGGTACACCATCTCGGCTGACGCGCTGCACTGTATTACGCTCAGCTTCCGGATGTTTCCTTCGAGGCGGCCTAACGACCATATACCCGCCCCGGGACCGAACCGTGAGAGGTACTTATCAGCCTTCTGTCCGAGCAATAACGTTCTCTTTCTTTCAGATGGCAGCTGCATGACTTTTGAACTCTTGGACTATTTTTATTCGTTCTTTTCAACGCTGGCCATTTTTTCTTGGCCCGAAGCCCGACGAGCTCCTCATGTTTTTTTTGTTGCGCGCCCGAATATACTCCAGTGCACATTGCGACCTTGAGGCACGGCCCAAATAGTAGCGGTCCGGAACATGTGTTTAAAAATCCCGAATAGTCTTCTCTCTGTATCGACGTGTCGCGCATACCGTTTTTTGTTCTCAACCACTCATTTCTATGACCAGCGGAGTGCACGCTGCACCACAGCTTGTACCATCATCGGAGACGTTTGAAAAGCATCAACAATAATTTATTAGAATTCCTTGTTCGTTACCATCTTCTTTACTCGCATCGAAAATTTCTTTATGTTCAATATTCTTTGTTCGCCGTTCAAAAACAGCTGACTATTGATTTAATACTTTGACATATTCAATCCATCGCGGAGCGCCACTGCCAATGCAGCGCAAGATCTCGCTGAATGGTCTTCGTCAAGGCTCCGAGACTCATGAAAATATCACATCACACCGCAAACCAGATTGTTTTAATGCTACATACATAACAGCATATATAAATGAGTACACAAACTACAAACTAAGTACTAGTGCTACGGAAACACAAGAAAACACATACGATAAGAATCCAATCGCTGACAACTGAAGTCCAGTCCTAAGCAGCAGGCGGCGGCTCCGTGCCCTTCTTAATAGCCTTCGGATTTGAAGTAAGACTCTTGTGAATGAATGGCAGAACACCTCCTCCAGCAATAGTAGCTTTCACAAGCGTATCCAGCTCTTCATCACCACGAATGGCAAGCTGCAGATGACGAGGAGTAATTCGCTTCACCCGCAAATCTTTTGATGCATTACCTACAATGAATTAATGTTTCAACCATATTGGAAAAAACGACGTCAACGATAGACTCGTACCTGCAAGTTCTAGAACTTCAGCAGTAAGGTACTCCAAGATGGCAGAAGTGTAAACCGCAGCCTTGGCGCCGATACGGACATTGTGTTGGGTGCGTTGTTTTAGGTAACGATGAATTCGGCCTACGGGGAACTAATGCAGGCATGAGCGACGTCATAAAGTACCTCAAGTGGTGATATATACACACCTGCAATCCAGCCCTCTGGCTCCTGGTTTGTACACTTTTCGGCTGGTTGGGCGCTCCCGGAGCCCCACCTCCACCTGCCCTTGACTTTCCACCAGACTTTGCGGCAGGGGCCATAATTTAACGGTTGCAGATAAAGGTTGACACAATGGCAGCTAGTCCCACCATACCTCCTGTCAGAACATTTCATCGGAATATCATAAACAGTCTCACAGCCTGGGTTATTACTTAGGAGCCGCAAGAAAAATGCACCGGAAATGATATCGCAAACGTCGCGCCCGAGACGTATCTGTTGACAATTTAGGTCAGAACCTGCGGAAGTGGGAAAATGAGAGCGGCACGAACCTTTGAAAACGCGAAAGTGGCTGCACCGTGGTGGTTCCAAAGAAAGAATCGTGTTGTTGATTGTTGACTAAATTTCTCATACATCAACGGTGGCACGTGATCAGACTATCGCGACTGCGGCAGATTTCGGCCCGACATCGATTAGTTTACACTCTTCATGAGTAGCAGAAGTCGCTGGAGGTGGTCAATCAATCTAGCTTTCTAGCCTTCTCACTCCCTGTTTCGTATCCAAATGCAGCCGTGAGAAAAGATAGGGGAATTGCGTTTAACTGAGCTCATAACCTGTCGATTCGCAATGGTCGGTTAAAATCATGCTGAAAGTCGTATCGCAGCTCTTCGTGGTGAATTTTTCCTAAATGGTGACTATCAATGCACATTACTATATTTATGTCTAGAATACATAACTAGCGCAACCTACGCCGCCATGACCTAAGAAAAACGCATGCGCATCAGCTGTGGCGACTCCCAGACGAACGCTAGTGTTCCTACCATGACCGTAGGGAGAAGGGTGCACCGTACATTGACTTTACCCTTCAGCCCCTGCAGCCTCTTCTTCGTCCAAAGCTCCGACTCTGCCAGAATCTCCTTCCTCGGACCGGAAACCACGATGCTCTCCAAAGATTCCCAATTGCGCTGGGAATTAATGGTGTGGATGATAATATCCCAATCAATGAGATCAAGGTCGTCTGTGCTGTTGATCTGCACACGGAGAGTAAGTTCTTTGATCTCGGATGAGACCTTGCTGATAATTTCTGGTATATGTTTCGCGGCGGTGAGGCGGGCCTGGTATGGCTCGGCTAGGATAAGCTGATCAAACGCGAGGGAACGCAGACGCGTGTTGTGGCTCAGGTTAAGATATCGACAGAAAGCATCTACATCTCGTTCAGCGGTGCTACTAAAAACCTGAACAATGTTACTGACCTTGTGTGGCCGTTTCTTCATTTACATCAACAACATTCAGATCCAGCACCTCAAGGCAAGGACCCAGCTTCTCCACGAAATCTGCAACGGCGAGCGTCTCCGTGTCGGTAATACGTTCAAGAACAAGGTCCGTTATGGTCGGGGTTGTTGCTAGCCACCTCAAAACGGCATCATAGTTCCCCAAACGATGACTGTCAAGTTTGAGTTTGGTAAGACGGGGCGGAGGCACGGGTAGCGGGCTCAAACGGATGTGCAGACCTAAAAGCAAGTCCATATCCAGCGACGTGCGGCGCAGGGTGAGCTCCTCGAGGCCGTCACACACCGACAGCGCATCAAGGCACTGATCTGGGGTCCGGAACTGGCACGACAAGAGCTGGAGCTGCTTCATACCCTTCATGTGCGCGAAGAACGGGATGCCCGACTCGGACCAGGTGTCCGGGCGCATTCTATCGAAGCGCGCACCGGTGATTGAGAGCGTTTTGACGTTGGTGAGGAGCGAGAGGTGGGGTAGAGCGTCGTTGAGCCATAATGTTCCCAGGCCGCTTAGGCTGTATGCTTCGCGGATGACGAAGGTTCGAACGTAGGACGCGATGGTGCACAGTGGGTGGGCCAGCATGGCGACAAAGGCATTACATCGGGGGAAATCGTTCGGGGGGAGGAAGACGGTCTCGAAGAGGTAGAAACGGCTACGGGCAAGCCAGGATCGGGAGGCAAGAGAACAAGCTCCCAGAGTATCCCTCCGGTCGTGGTATCTTTCCTGGTCCTTTATGCGCGAAACGGGACCAAGGAGATGCACCTGGTCGATGATAGCATCGATAATTTCTGGCGGGAGGGCTGGACCGTCGATGGGAGACATGAAGGATGGCTCAGGGTAAATTAAAGTGTCCGTACGTCCTTTATATATGCCAACGTCAGCCGATGCGACTCGGACGGTAATATCACCAAATTGAAGATTCGACGGCTGGCCACAACAGGGGCTCGTTGGGAACAGCTAAGGCGGTAACGATGTTCTTGTTGCTTTATAGCCGGCAATTGGGCCCGTGTACACCCATATTTCTCTGGAGCTTCTCGAGGAGATTGGGGGTCCTCCGAGTCGGATATACTGAGATTATCCGTTTTTGGTATGATATATCCCGAGGGCACTGACATGTGTTCCACACTATCCTGAGGCATCATGATGAACTTGGAGAAGTCGTGGGTCGGATCCCATCGCCTTGACTTCTATCAAACTTCGTCGCAGGAGGAAACATGAAGTGCGCACAGTTGAATGTAACGTTCATGTTTCGTTGATTGAATAAATGAAGTTGAAATAAAGCTGAGGATTGGTCCGCAAAAGATCGTGCAGATAAAGAGACCTCCTTAGTGAAGAAAGTGGGAAACGGAAGTCGTCGTTGGCTTGGAAGTGATGTCGGACCGAAGAAGCCGGCAGCATTGCGGGGATCGCGGCATTACGGCATCCCTCTCCCTCTAGCGCGTCAAGCTGCACGTGTACTTACTTTCCCTCGATAATATTGAAACACTACACCCGATTTCCTCGGGACGGTCGTTCGTGAATACGACATTGAATCTATGAAAGCCTGTCTTCCAAGTTGTGCTTACCACTACTAATGGGGAATTTCAAGTTCTCGAAACTTCGCGACCGACTTTCGTATTGTAAGTACGTCAGACCTTACAGAACCAATGCAACTCGGCCATCAGAATTTCTCGTTCTATACCGAATCGTGCGTCTACGCCAACTGAATATTTCCTCTCCCTGACCTATTATTTTATACAGAACGAGTTCCTATATCAATGACCAACATAAAGACTTGGTGATATGAAGCAGAATGCACTGGGAAGAGAAATATTTACGAACCAGGAGCGACAGCCGGCTTCATACCCCAAGCCTTACTTCGAAGGTTACTTTGCAACCATCGGAGTCCCGCTCTGCGGCAGAATTTAGATTGTGCATCCGTTGGACGACCTGTACGGAAAAAGTTGGTTCCGTATCTGCCTAGACGGACTGAGTGGTTATTCAATCCCTTAAAAACTGCCGGGACAGTTAGTTCGAATAGGGCAGTGGAGATTAACTTGGCAGATATCTGTTCGTCGGCACTTGATTTATAGGTGTAGGGTTTTCGTGGGAGTTGAATTAATTAAATTAATTCGAAGGGGGGAGGGGGGAAGTTAAATATCACGATAAGTAACCGAATGCTATTAAGTACGAGACACATGCCGAACCAGGCGAGGTGCATGCCGAGAGCGGAGCCGATCACTAACGTAATGACGATGACAGTGAGCCGGCGAAGACCAAAATGCGCCACCGACCCCCAGCCTCAAGACAGTAAGTATGTCTACGTATGCATCCATTGACCGAAATGGCACACAGGTGAGCAACGTTGTTTTAGCTGGACTGCATGAGTAATCTGAGTATTATAATGTTTACATTTTTCCCAGCTCGAAGATGGTGCGCCTTTGACCTGTACAGAAGCAGTATGAACATGAGCTTCCCTCTGTTATGGGACACTTCTGAACAATCTTTCCAGATTGATGCTGTCACTGATTTGCTGAACAGGGACCTTCCTCACGATGAGATGATACAATGCGTTGACAAAGCTATAGAGATTTTGCGCAATTCTCTGCCGCGTAGTAGACCCGCGGCTGATGAGGAGCCCCACGACCTGGACACTGGGATATCCAGCGACCACGCCAATGTCTTGTCATATCTCGGAGTGAGTTATACCGCCCGGTACTATTATCACCTGCTGCCGAGAAAGGAGGACATTATGCAGGCCATCGAGCTACTACTCAAATCCATATCTGCGAAAGCCAATTGTCAGCATTTGACGTCGACACTACCTCTTACTCGCTTACAACTCGGCCGTGCGTACTTGCTAGGCCATTTACTCCTGTCCGATAACCCTGCGAGGGACGTCTGGCTCCAGTCGGCAGTAAAGCTGACTTTGGACGCAAGGCTCTCCGTCGGAATCGCTGAAGAACGTAGTGCGTACATGTATTTCCACGATCACGGACTTGCACTTTTTCACCACTTTCTTCGCTACGGTGATCCTCACGAGCTCAAACAAGCCATAGCGAATTTGGACGCGGCGGTCAATCTTCACGGTGGTGCAGATACCTGCACTCTCCTTGATCATCTGGCTGCTGCTCTGGAGTTACGTTTTCAAAACTCTGGAGACATTACAGACATCGACACGGCGATAGAGTTGTGTATGCGATCCTTGGCGCATGCAGATCATGGACGCAACTCCTGGTCGGGACCCTTGTCATTTTTCTGGAGATGGACTCGGCGGACATGCCTTGCTGATTTAGGTTTCTATCTAGCAATCAGATATCGACACAGTGGCATGCCGGAGGATATTGAGAGAGCCCTACAATACCTCAACAATGCGAAGTCCCTTGACGTGGGTTCCATGCGAGTGCGGTGCCTCGATAATCTCGGACTGGCACATATGTACCGCTATCAAAAGCGTGGAAGTGTGGATGATCTCAACAAGGCTATTTCCGTTTGCATGGAGGGGATTGAACACGCCGAACGACACAACGTGCCATCAGAGATGGTCGCTAATTTGCGCAGCAACGTTACCGTGTATCTGGAGATGAAATATTCTCATCATGGACGTGTGGATGATCTAGAAGAGAGTATCAAGCAAGGCGAGCTAGCTCTCGATTGTACTCGCGAAGACCACGCCTACTATGGCGTGCGTCTCGGGAATCTTGGGATAGCACGGCTTGCGAAGTTCAGTCGCTATGGTCGGTTGACCGATATCGACCGCGCCATATCGGACTTGCAGAGAGCTGTCGATATAATTACTCCGAATCATACTTATTATACATCTTTAGGAAATGGACTCGCTGTGGCACTCTTCCGCCGCTTCAAGCGCCTAGATGAGAGGGCCGACATTGATGCCGCCATTTTCATGCACCGTTCAATCACTACGCTCGCTGCGGCGGACCATCCTGACCGCTGCTCATACTTCAACGACTTCGGAAATTCTCTCCTGCAACGTTTCGAACGGTTTGGGGACATGACTGATATCAACGAGGCAATTCTAACGCATCGAACTGCGCTTACCAGTACCGTTGAAGGGGACGCAAATCTTCCTGCTTATATGAACAATTTAAGCTTGTCATTGATGCAACGTTTTGATTGTTCCAGCGCGGACCCGCCCGAGAACGCTTCCGAGAGGCACGCAATGGAACATGACATCGCGGAAGCGACTGAACTGTTAGAACACGGACTGTCTTTGGTGCACCGTGAAACTCACAGTCTTCACCATATCATATCAGACAATTTAGGATGTGCGTTTTTGCGCCGTGGTCGGTATTCTGGAGCCAGGGAGCACTTTGATAGAGCCATTCAAATTCTCAACGAAGCTACTAACGAACTCCACGGGCAGGATCGCAGCCTCAAAGACGCCACGACACTTTACAATCTCGCCCATGCTCGATACGAACGCTGGTACATCTTCAAAACAACGGAAGATCAGGAGTTTCTGGTCGAGAATCTACGCTCGGCATGCGATTCGCCTTACGCGTCGCCCTATGTGCGGTTCATAGCAGCTAAACTTTGGGCAAATGTACTCCACCATTGGGGTGTGTCTCCTCAGGATCCACTCAGACCGGCCCATGATCTCCGTTCTGCACTGGAGGCATACAGCCGATGCATAGATCTGCTGCCGCAAATCGCTTGGATTGGCCTGAGCATGGAAATGCGCTTGACGCAGTTAAGCACATTGGCTCAATCTGTGGCAAGCGACGCAGTTGCGTGCGCCATCTCCCTGAGCGAGCTCGAACCTTCTGCCTCCCGACAAATGCTGGAAAAAGCCGTTGAAATGCTCGATCGAGGTCGCTACGTGGTGTGGGCGCAGGCTATCCAATTTCGTGAGGACATTACCGGCCTCTGGGAAAGAGACCCTGCTCTGGCGGACAGGCTAGAGGCCCTCTCGAACCATCTTTCTCCATCTAGCATTGGATTGAAAACTCTCGCTGAAGAACAGGAGGTGTGTGTTCATGTTTTTCTGGATGATTGGTCAGATTTCAATACTATGTGAAGAGGCCAGCAGGCCATACCCCGGTGACGCGGGCGGCAAACTCTACCAAACATAGACCACAACAATTCAGGACACCCTTGTCATCGGAAGAACTGAGGACAGTCGCCCCGTCACAATCGTCAACAGATGGAGCCAATGAACAAAGAAGCAGTGAGCATCGTGCCGTGGCGGAGGAGTGGAATGATCTCGTGGAGAGCATAAGGGCGCTCTCGGGGTTTGAGGACTTCCTGCGTCCCATGAGTTTTAGGAATCTGGCGAACTCCTCTAAGGACGCCGCGGTCGTTATTTTGAATGTGAGTATCCATCGCTGTGATGCGATAATTATCCGCCATGCTGGGCAACTTCTGGACTCAGTTCCATTTGTCACCCTGACTGTGGAAAAGGTGCACATTGTACGGGATCACTTTGTGGCCACCAGAGACATCAGCCGTCGAGGAGAGGAACGTTATAGCACAGGGGTACAAGCGGAATCCAGGCCCGTCTGGGAAAGAACATTGGATTGGCTCTGGGAGCATGTCTGCAGTCACGTCTTGGCTGTACTCAATGTCAAGGGGACTTCCAGCGAAAACTACACAGCAATACGCGTGCGCTGGTGTCCTACGGGACCTTTAACTCCTCTGCCAATACACGCCGCTCGACGTAGACCGTCCCAGGCTGCGCCGCAACCACATTCTTTAGATGCACATCAGTGCGACCTATTGAAGATGGTTGCATCGTCCTATATCACTTCGCTTTCGGGCTTTTTGCAAAGCCAGGGCGAGCCTTCGGAATTCAAGATGCTCGTAGTTGCACAGCCGTCGGCCCAAGGACAAGCACCCCTTCCTTGCGCAGGTGAAGAGCTCAGCATCATTCGCAAAGCTACAGGAGGGCGCACGTTTTCTGCTCTCGAGAGACAGGGCGCCTCAGTAGCAAAAGTGCTAGAGCAGCTTCAAGACGCAACCTGGGTCCACTTCGCGAGTCACGCCATTCAGAATCAAGCGGACCCCATGCAGAGCGCCGTCCATCTGCACGACGGTGTGCTCACTGTTGCACAGATAGCGGCTCAGTACCTTCGGGGGGCTGACCTGGCCGTCCTGCTTGCTTGTGAGACCGGCCGAGGATCAGCAATGCTTCCCGACGAGGCCCTGCACCTTGCAGCAGGCATGCAGCTTGCAGGGTTCCGTGGAGTTGTGGCAACACTATGGGCCATGGCTGACAAGGATGGACCCACTGTGACGAGAGTCATGTACGAGTATCTGTTTCGTAACACCGATGAACCAAGCTCAGGAGACGCGGCTGAGGCACTGAGACGAGCTGTCCTTTACCTGCGCGATGTAGATAATGTTCCCTTTCAGCGATGGCTCCCATTTGTACATTTTGGATATTAGCACAATACAGCTGAGCCAGTGCATTACCCACATGCTTGTATATCGAATGGAATGGTCTATATGTCTACCCTACTGGTTGGGCTTCGCCTTGCTTCCAAAGTAACCTTCGAAGTACTTGGGTGTGAAGCCGGCTCTCGCTCCTGGTGCGTAACTATTTCTCTTCCCAATGCCTTCTACCCTCTGCCACCAACCCTGGAACCACTACGTGTTGGTCATTTACCTAGGAACCCGTTCTATACAGAATGGATAGCTCAGGGAGATCAGTTGGCGCATACGCACGATTCGCTGTAGAACGAGAAATCCCGGTGGTTCTGTAAACTCTGACGTGCAAATACGAAAGTCGGTCACTCGAGAACATGAAATCCCCCATAAGCAACTGTAAGCACAACTTGGAAGATGGACTTTCGTATATTCAATGTCATATTCCAAGCCAAGAATAACAACGTACAGGACTGACTATAACACATCCACCATCTACATGTCATGCTGAAATGTAAAAGTATCAGTCTTTTGACACCCGATGTGGTCCGTATATAGTCGCCGAGATGCAGCGGGACTCTATCTGACTTTGTCACCTGTCGATGATTCTCATCCTCCCCTGCACCATCAACAATCACGATATTTGGCATGCGAACATCTCCATGAACGAGCGACTGATCGTGAAGAATCTGAACAGCGCCTCCAACCGCTGTGCGCGCCTCCTCCGCAACGCTCCCTCCGTACTCCTGTGCTACCATCTGGCTGCGGAGGAATTCCATAACGACCATTTGAAGGGAACCGTACCAGTGTATTTGCCATTGCTGGAGATCGGACCGCAATACGTTAGTGCTGGCGCCTTCCCTTTACTCGCCAACAGCCTGTGGGCCTCGGCACCGTATCGCGGAACAAACTTTATAACAACGTGCTCCTCTCCATGTGCTTCGGCGAGCTTTGCGAGGAACGTCACGCACGCCTCATCTATTTTCAAGGGCTGAAGGTATTGGAATCTGACAACTTTCGTGCCGGCACCTTATTCGGTTATGTCGGGAAAGTAGCGAGCAGCGCGGCCTGTGTGGAAGGAGAATCTGGGAGATCAAGCTCCTGGTAGTACTGACCAAGGTCATCAATGGTCAATCTCAGAGACTGAAAGACGCGAGCGAGGTGAAGAGCATGATCATCATCAATAGCACAGCTATTGCCAAGCCACAAATAGTCGGTCAAACGCTGGACGATTGGTAGTGTGGGGAAGACAGCGTCTAGAGCGACAATCCAAGGTCCCGCAATGTAGATAATGAATGAAGGACAGCAGGATGCTTTGAAAAAATGTGCGCGCTGGAGAAGTGTTAAATTAGTGTCACCTGCGTCTACCAGGCGGCGAGAACTTGTACTTACTTCGAGGTAAGGCAATATTTCTAGCTACAAAGCTCTTCGCTGAGAGATGAACATAAGATAAGCCATAAACTTGGATGTCTTTCTGCGTCCAATACTGAGCGTACGAAAAAGAGCATTGAATGGAACCTTTGCCGCTCCAGCCCAATTCAACTTTTTCCTTCGCATATGACACCAGCCGCTAATGTGGGTGGAAATCTACGTCGGAACTGCAAGATGTGGTCTGAATTCGTCTTGTTGAGGTTAAAATCTTGGTAAACTGGATGGTTGTTGCAACGTTGAGCAATTGCGACGAAAGATTCCCGGTGGGACCCTGACGCGCGGACTGATTGGTCGATATCTGAGAGGTAGTCTTCATGAGCTCTGCTGTGAGTTGGACGACGTAAGCTGGGATGTGCAGGAACTCATCGCGAATGCAAGCCTGGAAGGAAGCAAAGATGCGGCAGCTCTATCGGAAGAAGGATTGGTGTTCCCTGAAGACCATAACGACCGATAACGTTATAATTTTTTTGAAAATAGATAAAATGTAATCGAGGATCGGTGTCACGCCGCCTTAGTGGTCGAAATAGTTGGTTGATTTAGCACTTTTGGATGGAGTCATGCCACCACATGCATTTTTTACGGCGATGTCGAGCTCTGGGTGTGCAGAAAGACTGACGTACTTTTACCCAGCGCCCCATGGATATCATCATGTTGGATCGCCATAGTCTTCAATGCAGAGACCGGGTGCATTTTTAATAGCTTAAAAGGGGACCTTGAAAGGTTTCGATTTCAGCTTCAATTTTTACACCCTTGTTTGCGCGCTGTAAAACGAGAAGGTACCTTAAGTCCATTGATCCGTAGGGGTGGGAAATTTTGCATACCGTTCTACTGACGGTCTTTTCAGGACCGAGAAGCCTTCGTTTTTCACCAGCTAAAATGCACTGGCCTCTACTGTGCTTTAGTCTAGCCAGCCTTGGAGCTAGGAAGCAAGTTCCGATGAAGACATGTCCGTTAGACAAGGCTAGAATGTAACGATCTCCAAACATCAGAGATTGTCCTCAGCATCATAGGACGATGTTTTTACTTATCAAAATGACACTGCTTGTACATGGTCTCCTCCGCTCGGCGCCGATGATGCCTTCGCGATCTAGATGGGTGGATCTAGTGAGCGGATCATCCGGGGCAAGCCTCCACTCGAATGGAATGAAGGGCGATGAGTTCCCTGTAAGGTGTATGAATAAAATCAGAGCTTACACCGATAGAAGAGTAGACGCAGAATTCTCTTCATTCACGGAGTGAGCAACATATACCAGTCGGAATTGAGAGGGAGTACGAGGTTTCTCAAGGAGGTGCCTGGTGGTGATAACACACGAAATAGATATATTTAGTTCAATCAAAATGTATACCGCGCTTTGGATCAGCCTTTCTCTTCTGTACAGCCTTCTTGACCTTGCGCTCCGGTCTGACGACGATAATGGGGACGGGTGAATGTATGAGGACATATCTGGACACGGAGCCCATGGGACCCTTGCCTATATTCTGCCATGCCCTAGAAAGGATAAGCAAACGTCCAAGACGGCTCAAGTTAACTCACTTCCTGCCGCGCGTGCCGACAACGACTGAATCAGGACGGTAGAGGGCAATGAGGCGGTCGAGAGTGTCAGTGATCCTGCCGGGGACATACTCGAGGATCAACGAGACCTTCCTCTCCGGGTCGACCTCTGACGCTTTGTCCTGGATCCGCCGCATGAGCTTCCGGGCCTCGTCCCGCAAGACATCGTGGTCCTTGGCACCCAGCTCATCCTCGTCCACCCCTCGACACACGACAAACTCGTCCCCGTCCTGCACGAGCGACTCGAGGGCCCAGTCGAGAGCCTCGTTGCCCGTCTCGTCCGGCGAGGCTGCGCAGAGGAAGACACGGGTGCTCCTTGTGCGTCGGTACGCGGATGATTTGGCGGAGAGGGTAAAGGAGAACATGGATGCGACGGGGTTCTCAAAGGTATCGAAGGAGACTTTGGGTGTGTACGGCGAGGGTGACGGTGGTGAGGACGGGAGGGGCGACGGGGACAACGCCGGGGACGGCGACGTCGACGGCTGTCTCATGGCTGAGCGAAGCATTGTAGTGGTGGTAGGTAAGTAAGCTTAAGATTAGTTGACGATCTGAAGGTAGGATGTGGAGTTTATGTAAGGTCGACAGTCCTGTTCCGTCATCTTCAAAGATGTACAAATAGATGGCTGTGCTCATTCCAGCCCGGTCCGCGGACCGGGACCTGTAAAGACTCTCGGTTACGAGTCTATCACTAGCTCGCGTCTTTGCGCTGACTTGAATCTTGATGGACTTGATCGTTGACGACTGTGATACTCTCGGGTATTTCAATGCGTCCCTCCCAAGCCGTGTATTGATTTGTGAATCTGTGAAGGAAATATTTGTTTTCCTCTTTTTCCTATGATCTTTTCTAGTAGGCCCACTAGAATGCGATGCTGGGTCAGGAACTATCTCATCCATTGTCCGTTCTGAATACTCCCTAACGCCGTCAGCAAGACTTTCGGAGTGCTTACCATCAGCAGCTCGGAGGCTCCTGGACAATGATATCGCCTCAAGTCCCCGACACGAATTTTGCTTCAATCTTTCGTCTTACTTTTGCTATACACAGAATTTGCATGCTCCCGCTATTCACGCACCTCTCACATAACCCCAGACGCCTATACTACACATCGACTTGACCAAAAAGCTCAGCGTTCAAAGTATGCCGCAACGCTCATGCCCATTGCCGCCGACGAGAAGCCCTTGAAAACTTGACGCAGAAATCTGTGGCCTCTCAAGCGGCTCACTTTGCTGGCTCAGTGCTCATTGCTTACTTTAGTTCACACTTTGCATTTTTGTTTTACTTTCTGCAAGCTAATGATTTCCAAATTCATATTTCAAGCTCGATTATCGAGACCACCAGTGTGTGTTTTTTTCGTCGAGTTCATAGTGAATTATGTGAAAGAGTAGGCAGACTGTACAGATCAGCAAGGTCGTACACGGTAATACAGTAAGAAATACACTAGAATGAAGTAGTAAAGTCCCTGAATGCCTGCTGTTCCATAATCATACCTTCCTCGTCGCCCACCTTATCCTTGAATCGCCCAATCGCCTCTAACCGTTCCTGCCAGTTCGTCTTCATCTCCACCCGCTCCGTATCCCGGCCCGTCTTGGAAAACACAGACGCGTACCAGTCAGCGAGCAGACTCAGCTGCCGGACCAGCAACGGCAGATTCTCCGCCGACACCAGTCGGTACTCTCCCACCGGCGCAAACTCCATCATCCCCTCCGCACGCTGCACAGTAACCTTGAAATACTCGTTCTCATGCAGATTGTTCGAAAATGCAGCAATGGCGCCCAGAGAATGAGGTTCTACGACAATGTTCACAAACTGGAACTCGGTCGATAGCGTGTCGAACCGGTATGGCCGACCCCCGTCGTTCCACACGATCCGCACAAAGTCGTTGCCAATGTGGGCCTTTTTGTTGTTGCACGCCGGATCTGTCGACCGCGTCGGCATCATCGTCGCCGTGTGGTACAGGATCTGACCAATGTCGTCCCACCACGCGTACGCGTACTCGCCGTCATCGTCTGCGTTCAATCCGCCAGCGTAAACATCAATCTGGCCTCGCAGCTCAATAAGCCGCCCGATTCCCTCCAAGAAACGCGTATACGCCGGCGAGCCGTGCGTGTTCTTCAGAATCTCAACCTCGTTCACCTGCCCCGGCGCCACATACAGGATCCCTACCTTGTGCGTGTCAATCACCGGCATCCTATCAAACGCAGACAGAAATCTCCGAAGTGTCGCCTGGTCAGAGATTAGACGCGACGACGACCGAACTTGAGGATATCCAGACAGCTGCAGTGCAAAGAATGCAGGGTCGACGACCACCTCTTTTCGCCTCTGCGACGGTGCAGTCCGACTCCACACATAACCAGTGACTGGGTCCGGTCGAGGCGTCGAATCATCGTCCTCTTCCTCTTCCATCGACAACAACTCACGAACGTCATCATACTACAAATGATCAGTAAAAAAAGACCACCACAATAAATCACTCACCTCGCCAACCTCACTTCCCACTTTCGGAGGATTCCGTTCCGCCAACAACACTGCTGGCACCGAGAACATATCGGGATCCACATCCCCAGGACCCACCATTGGCGAATTCTCCAACCGGCACAGAAACTTGGTGTACCCAGACGGCCTTCTCGACATCACCTCAACCCACCCCAGCCTTGTCAGCGTCCGGACCGTAACAACTGCGTTCCCCACAATCCACGTCTTCTCACTTGTCGCCGCCTCCACCGATTTCCGTGTCGGGTTCATAATCATCTCGCTCAGCAGCGAATTCGCAGGCCGCGGGTCGGCACTCGCAAACGTGTACCGCGCCAACCAGTCAAAGCACACCTCTGTCGCATTGTTCACATCGTTCCGCCCTTCATTCGCCAGCAAGAGCTGCCGTGTGATGTACGGGATATGTTGCGGTCGGTCTGGAAGCTTCACAGCCAAGAACCACACGTAGACAAGATAGTATGACAATATCCGCACGTGCTGCGACAGCGCCCACGACAGGGTAGGAGACTTGCTCTGCTCGTTGTAATGCTGCAAATACTGCAACGCCACCCCAAACACCATCTTGAAATCCCCATCCGTGAAGTTGGAGTACAAGGCAGGGTGAGAGCCGATAATCGACAGGAATCCAAGGATGTGAACAGCCATGTCCGGGTTTGACATGATCTGGGATAACTTCTCCAGGATACTCGACATGTACTTGGTCGTCGAAGACTGTAGTTCAAATGCCGTGATCGACAAAGAGTGCAAGCAGGTTTTGACCGTCATCGGCTGCCCATCAAGTCCCCCAAGGAAAACCTCCACCAACGTATGCTTCTGCCGGAGATCAAAGCACCGTCGATAACTGATAAGCACAGAAAGGACATGATACGCCAGCCCATGCGCATCCCGAACCTTCAATCCCACAGGCCAACGATCAATCTGCGCCGCAAAGTCACCCTCCACGATCCCGTTACACAAAATAGTCAACATCCTCGAAAACACAGTCCGCGATTTTGGCCCGCAAAATAGGTGCTTATTCGCCAGCTGCACAGGCAAATGACACAGCACGTACGACAAAATCTCCCAGTTCCTCTCGTGCTCCAGTATGTCGCAAATGGCGGAGAGGTACTTTGAAATAGGTAGGACTGGCACTCGGTCTGGACCAAGGGGATCATAAGTGATGAGCGCTTCGCTCGGCGTGTCCACCTCTGCAAAACTGAATGGCACGTCTTCAGGAACGTACCACAGAGGGTCCCGGGGCTTGACGGGCGGCGCGAGAGCAGGGACTCGAGATCGACTTCGACTCCCGGTATTAGTAGACACGCCGCGCCCCCGTCTTTCGTGAGGCATACGCGCTCGCGCTTTACGCAGCTCCGACACGGCATCAGCCACATACGGTCCCGCTCGCGTACCATGCTCCGACCCCTCCCGCAGGCGAGCTATAGATCCCGCCAATGTAGCCACCTGCCCCTCTGTATCATACCCCGTCTTCATAAAATACACCCGGTGGTCCCGGTCTGCCCGTAGTCGCATAAAGAACTGCAGTATCGTCAGCCGTACCCTCGCATGTTTAACGCTCCCAAGTATATCAATCAGAGTATCATATACAGAAAGCGCGTGATCGAGGTTCTTGCGTATCAGGGAAAATGGAGTGAACGATAGTTGACTGAAGATACTGATCAGCGCAGTGACAGCCCCGACGGCTCGTGACGCCGTGTTTTCGTGCGACACAGGGCGAGTATCAGCAGGTGTCTCTTCGATAGTCTGTGGATGAATAGACTGCGCGCGAGAGACGGAGCCTGTAGTCAGCGAAGATATTATCGACATGATCCCAATCTCCTTGTCCCGATACTCGCTGTGTAGCCGAGTAGGTATTGAAGACGGCCCAATCTGGGGTGAGGGCGAATGCGTATCAGTAGTAGCGACGGAAACCGTATCCGCATCATCCTCATCCTCATCCTCGTCCACTGCCACACCGACCAGCAGATCAAGGAATTTCCCCACGCTCTCGTCCGGTTCCGACTCTTCAACGATCCGCAGAACGATTTCATCTCCGAGGATCTTCCACATGGCGTCACATTCCTCCGTCTCGCTTTCATTCCCACGTTTCTGACGGTACTCAAACACGACGTCTGCCAATGCTCGTCTGTAAATCCGCATATCCCTGACGCTGTCATACACATTGGCCAACGCAGCCATCACCATCGTGGTCGTTATCGGTCGTCGGGCACTAACCATGACGGGATTGTTCAGCATAGTTCTCCAATTGTCAAGCCAATCAGGAGACGTCGGAGATATGTCGTGTTGCTCCAACATGACAGTGGGAAGCCTCGATGCGTCGAGATCAGTAAGATGATCAGAAATGTGGAGGAGAGTCGAGGAAAGTAGCGGTCGGAGATGCGTAGAATGATCACGCGCCAACAGAGAGCTCAGAATTCGGAGGAAAGGCGTCGGAGCCGCGTTGGGCTGAGAAAGTGGAACCACAAAGAGCGTACCGTCCGAGTTTCTATGGACAAAAAAGTGAGCTACCTTGTACATCCGGGCCCATGCGAACTCACACAAGGGGATTAATATATCCCGCGAGACTATACAGGGTTTCTCCTACAGCAATAGCCTCTTCCTCTTCGAACGAGCCGCTTCCAGGGTCTCGCTCATCAAGCTCTTGGAGGACATCCTTTAAAGTACCTGCTGCTTCAGCTAGCACCTTCTCCTTACCAACCTCTAACCCCTGCAAGTCGCAGCCCACGTTGAATCTAATCCAAGATTCCACGCTGCCCGCCATAGCCTTTCCCACTCGGGACGCATCCCATCCATTTAGCGCAACATCGTCTTTTGGCCACGCCCGCTCTAAAAGATCCTTCTCAATATCCATGTTCCCTGGTGCACCGGTATGAGAATAACTCAACGAGCTCTGTCGAGATATATACGCACGCGCAAGTCGGGTGATGAGGGCTCGACGAATGTGGTTCCGCAAGGCGCGCTGCGCACCAAAGGACGTCTGGATGGCCTTAGATATCTCACGGTGGTCGATCTGAATATCCTTACGATTGGGGGAACCATTTTGGGCCTCTTCCAAGCGACTTGCGTTCGATAGGGCCAGCGAGGGGTACAGATGCTGCTTCAAGATTATGATGCAGGACGACGAGTATGGTCCAGCGAGCAGGGAATCAAGCATCCCTTCAATCTTCTCCTCCGAAGGGTGTTTTTTGAGAGTCTGGGAGTACACCGTTAACCTTGGCAGAGGAGTCGCACAAAAGGCCAAGGCACGGAAGAGGAGCGGAAGAATAGAGGTCAATGACGAAGGAGAAAGAGACCTCATCTGTGAGTCGAGATGCTTCAGATACAGACCGATGGCGATGTCTGCAGGCTGCTTTGAGGGGTGAGGTGTAGGCGGTAACGATGGCGACATTGAAAAGGTAGGTGACGGTAGAGAGGATATTGAAATCGAGGAAGCGTGTCGCCTGTGTGCATTTGGGGACCGCGATGGCGTGTTAGTACGCGACACCTGATCTGAAACCGGTAGTGGTGAAAGTATAGACGAGTCTCCCGGTGTGTCAATAACACGATCCACGAGTACAGCATAGAACTCCACCACGCCTTGCAATTCTGACTCAGAAATCCTGGCAACAATTTCCGGTTTGTCGGCAATCGATGTAAGAAATTCAGAGAGAATACTGATGCTTCGTTCCCGTTCCAATTCTTCGCGATGAGAAATGGATTCCGTACCCAGTCCTTCGAAAGCACCCATGATCCACGACTTGAGAACTTTTAGAAACATCGTTTCAATCCCGACAATTTCCACTCCGTATTTTGTCAAAGCTCTCAAAGCTTTGAATCTGGGTTCCCATAAATCGATACTCCATGCAACGCCGGGTCTCAGAAAGAACGAGAAGAAGGATATCCTGTCCGCGGTCCCAAGGGTGGGGGCTTCATGGTTTTCCCAGTACGCCGAGAGGATGTCGAATCCCGCAACCTGGTTTGCCTCAGAAGAAGACTCGGCGCTGCAAAGGGAAGCCAAAACAGGATTCAGAAGCGTATATGGAGGAAGTGGAGACTGCGTTGGCAGCATGGCTGCCAGAGCACGAGCATATTCTGTGTTGGGTGGCGAGGGTGGCGTCAATGCTGCGATGAGGGCGTCAAGAGGCAGCGACGGCGGTGTTGTCGATGTCTGAGCCGGCGTCGACGGTTCTGTGCGCTGCCGCCGCCAGTTGAAGGGAGCAAAATTAGTGTTTGCCCGTGGCCGAGATCGTGTGTTTGTATCTGCATCCTGTCGGGACATTCAAGTGACGGTGTCGCCAGGACGGAAAGAGGTCGTGCTCGTCGTGATGGTCGTTTATGAGACCCCTTCCCCTTCGTCGCCCAAAGCGATGAGCTCCGGTACCGGTCATGTGATCGATGAGCCACGAGGTTATTACGTAAATCAATTATAGCACGTCAATTTAAGATTTGCTTCCGCCTTTTCCGCACAGTCGAAGATCGTCAGAGTGGCACTCGACCTCATTCACTCCTAATAAGGGTCGGTCTGAAAGAGGGGGGTGTTGTTGTTAGTACACTAGACTAGTACGGATTTATCGAAGAACGATGGCATCCTACTGGATGGGCGATAGTATTGAGGGTACGTACACCGTTACAAGCAGACCTCGGTAGCAGTGAGAAGACCTCAAAACTATTTTGGGCCTCAATCAAAGGCACACAGACACGTTCGAGCCACACTTTAAAGCAGTTGGGCATCATCCTTCTTCCGCTTGCGAACCCTCATCATAAAAATAACATGCAAGACTTCATTTCGAAGCCTGTTCTAAGAAACGTGCATTTGTGGAACAGATGATCTGACAATGCGCCGAGAATTACAACGGTAAATAAACACCGTCTAAAAAGTAGTAATAACAGGATAGACAAGCAGCGCCTCGTAGAAATATTATTATACATGATTTACGCTACTGACCGCGACTTTCTCATCTCCGGTTCCATTTTTAAGATCCAAAGATGCCGTAGCAGAAGTCACCTCCAAATTCTCGTGATCGTCATCCACAAACGTTTCGAGAGGTGGGAAAACCTTGCTGAGCGTCCAATATACAGTCGATGCCGTGAAGAACTAAGTGGTGTGAACATTGGTAATTGCTCAGCAATACAGAAAGTATACGTACGCCGTACAGCCAGGCAATGTCAAAGACGTGAGAAACGTTACCAGGATAGATGGATGCATTTACACTGTATATGAGGCCGGGGAAACTGGGTGGAACGGCACATAGAAGCGCAACTACGGCCCTCCAGTTCTAGATAAACTGCATTAGCTTTGAGGTTTTGATTGATAGGATCACCATACAATTCCGTTCCAGTAGCGATATCGGCCACGTGGGTCGTACATGGCTCTCAGATCCACTTTACATTTGTGCACGAACCAATACTGCACTCATAAGTCAGAATATACCCACACAATAAAAACGAAAGACAAACGTCGGTAACCATTCTGTATACAACCGGTCAATGAGAGGGGAGAAAATGGTCAATATTACACTCACATCCCGGCAAAAGGACCAAGGAACACGGTATAACTATATTTGAATATGAGCTTAATAAAATGAAGCATTTCAGAAAGTGCATACCCATTCATGAACGTCAAGAAACCCGGCGCGGTAGCAAGGATCTCCCAGGGACAAAGCGCCCATCCACCCAGGATAGCGCAGATAATCTGACCTCTACGAATGTTGATATATCTCGGAAAGAGGACAGTCATATCGTTAGCTGCACTCAGACTGTTGGCCGAAATGTTGGTGCCGAGAGTCGCCACAAAGAAACTGAAGGCCGCAAAAAATGCCGCGGCACGATTATCCCATCTATCGATGAGTTTGAGAGGATCCCAAAGGGTTTCGCCATAGAGCACTTCTCCAGCGGACGTTACTGCGATACCGACGAACCCGATGAGAGTGAATACGGTAGGGATAATAAAGAGTTGCACATATTGACTAAAATAAAGCAGTCAGTAAAGTTCAATGTTCTGTTGGTGATGCCCAACTTCTGCCACTGGACAAGCAAAATGAGTCAGAAAATGCATTGGTCCATGCAAGCCAGGAATTAATCCTGACACCCCAACGGGAACGAGTTTCCTAACGTGCTCCAGACCCAGCAGAGAAGAGAACTCTGGACTTACGCTTGTACAGTAGTTGCATATCTTAATAAAGGGAATTAATCAACATGTCATAAGGGATCCCAAGACGAGCACCATACCTCGTAAAATCACTAACATTAACTGCGAGAGTGGCGTAGATACCAAGAGCGCTATTCAAGGCGCTCAGCCACGCCCAACTCAGGGCACTGCCGCTAATCTCCGCGTGTTTGGGTTGTAGGGACACGCTCGGTGGTGCCTTGACCATTGCCCAGATCAGAATGGCGAGCCATGCGCACGGAACGATGAAGGCTTTAAACATGAAGAGATGCCGGATCTTTTGTGGGGACACGAGCATGAAGGGGAATTGGAAAAGCCAGTAGAGGAAGTAGGTCATCATTCCGACGGTAGTTATGTTGGCGCCTTCAGGGAGATGGTTGGGTATGCGAGCGGTCCCCGGCCATATGACCTTCAGCATTTGGTATACGCATTCGGAGCCGGTATACGTCTATCATGGTGTCGTCAATAAGTGAATGCGAGAAGACATCCGGTACACACTTGTATCCCGTACCAAAACATGGCAAGAATAACCCGACTGACTACACTGAAGTAGCTGAACCAAAACCCAAAGGACGAACGATTTATTACTAGCAAGAATCAGCACTAGACGCGTCATGACAGGATGATACACACCTGGAAATGCAATGTGTAGGCGTGCGCCGATGGTTCCATTCAATACAGTGACTATCGCTATGATGACATGACCGACAGCAATGGCCGGAAGAGCTTGACGCCTAAAGAAATAAGATGCAATGAGTTCTGTTCCGGCTCAAGGGAAGGCGCATCAGAAACGTACCAAGAGAGACCGACAGCCAACATAGAACTTGCAAGTTCCCAGACAGCTGTATTCGTCGCGTCAGATATCCAATAAGCCACATAGTTTCGGGTTGACCATGTTCGCAAATGTGGGGGTACCGGATCCATATCCTTGTTGCTCCATCTCTCTTTTCCAGGAGGCGCCAACGACGAAGCTGCCGGCTCCAACGCCCAGTGTGAAGGTTTGTACCACATTCTTGATGGTACGAAGCAAAGAAAGCCGCGGGAAAGATAGAGCTTTTTAACTACATCCGGTTCCAGGAGCGACCATATGCTTCTATCGTACTGATAAGGGCGATAATAGGGCGCGGCCTACAAAGGGGCCAGCACGGACTAGAAATACGACGGTTATCGTGATCAGAATAGTAATTGACAAAAAAACAGGCCGGAATTCGTGGACAACGATTTGACTACGATTGCTGCTTGATTGCTGCAGCGTGCAAGACTTGCAATGGACCCTGCCAAGGTTTGTGCGACGGTTCCTGTCGGCGATAGCTATGACAAATAATCGAAACTTTATTCAACTCCAACCGGCCTTTACGAAAAAGGCGGATAGCAAGAATAGCAAAAGGTTTGGAGGACCTTACGTTGGAAATGCTGACAATATTCGAGGCGTCCGTCAGTTCGTTACCACAGTCACTCGTGACGAAATTTCTCTGACTTCAAGTGACAGCGTAGGACTGCAGCTGAAGGAATAATTGAAGCAAATCAGACTGGCTAGCGCTGTATACGTTAACGTTGTGTTAACATAACAATATATTTTTCCACAGCATCCCAGGCAGCCTAGAAGAGGCAGCAGCGGAGGCGCGTGGGAGCTTCACTAGCAACAGCTTCGAAGAGTAAAGCGAGAAACGGTTGTAATGTTAGAAGGAAAGAAATCCAAATTGAAAGAAGAGATCATTTAAATTTGCATCAAGGAAGGCAGCCGCCGTTACCTCGAAATGGCCGCGGCAAATCACGTGCATGACGATCCGGAGGCGCTGACGGTGACTGTAGCGTTTCAGCCATTCACCACATCCTCCTGGTCGCCGTGGTCGGTCTCGCCGTCTTCGTTTCTCTAATTTTCTGTCTTTACTTACGATGCACTCGGATGCCTTCGATGTGATTCCTTACGAGGTCTGTCGATGCTTCATGATGCCCAGCATCCATTGCTCATTATTTCATCCATCAGGACATCAAGGGGGACTGGGTCAGACTGGGATCCGGGTCATTTGGGAATGTTTACAAAGGTGTGCACCGTATATCTCAACGGATCAACAGCGACCTCTGTAACGGTGATTGCAGGGAAATACCTGGGCATCGACGTCGCCATCAAGGAAGTTCTCCCATCCACCGAGTACGACGTTGGCAAATACTTTGAGCGAGAATGGCGGTTGATGAAGGAGTCGCGACATCCCAATATTGTGCTCTTCTTGGGTCTTTCGCGGGCACCAGAGCCTGACAATCGAATATTCATCATCTCCGAATACATCGACAATGGAAACCTTCGTCTCTACATCCACAACAAGTCCAAGCCATTTCCCTGGCGCCTCCGTCTCTCCTTTGCTACCGATATCGCCCGTGCTCTCGCCTACCTGCACGCTCGCAAATGTATCCATCGCGATCTCAAAGGTGAAAATCTGCTAGTCACTTCCAACGGGCGTCTCAAGATCACCGATTTTGGGTTCGCTCGGATCGCCGCTCGAAACGAAGAAGAGTTTAAACGCCTTACCTTCTGTGGGACAGACTCGTACATGTCCCCTGAAGTCTTACTCGGTGACGAGTTCGACCTGCCCACCGACATCTTTTCCCTTGGAATTATATTATGCGAGATCGTGTCACGGCAGCTGGCAGATGACAGGCATTTCAAGAGGTGTCCTCCAACATTCAACATCGATGAAGACGAAATCCGCAAATTCGCAAGTCCGGGCTGTCCTCCAGACATGATCGCCCTGTGTCTGGACTGCCTTGCGACAGATCCCGCGGCGCGACCTGTTACCCGTGACATCCTTGAACGTCTTCGGCTCATTGAAGTGGAAGTTCTGGCACGTCCGAGCGAGGATGAAGATGCTCATGTAGGTAGTATCAAGTTCATGACCGGCGGCAAGCGACCATCCGCTGGCCCGCGGATTCCCAGCTTCGGAATGGGAGTCGGAAAGGACATTCGGTCCAGCGGGTCGTCCACTGACGATAGTGATGACGAGCTGATGGAGGCAGTCATGGGCCTGTCCAGTGTAGGAGTCAATAGTGGTTGGAGCGATTCGACTGGTGGTAAGCTTACTCCTCGCTTGGATTACGAGTGACTTATCTATATCAATTTAGGTGGTAATCAACCTCTTCTGAACACCAGCTCATCTGAATACAGTACCACCGTCATCCGTTCGCATCCCTCGCAGCAAACAGTGCCTCCTTCCCTTTCCTCTATCTTAACCATCCGCGCTTCTCCAAATCCAAACGAGACACCAGACCAAGTACTACCAGCGTCAGACCCTTCACCCTCATCTCGTTCCACCATCATGGCCCAGCGTACCCAAGGCGAGGACCTTTTGGGTACTTCATCCATTATGTCTATCGACTCACTTGACTCATACCACACTGCGGCCGGCTTGTCTGCAATCTCCAGCGCACTGGCGACAGAAGGAGGATCCACGATCCGCTCTCTGCATGGCAACTATGTTGCTCCTCTTGTCCACCGCTTCACCCTTCTTAAACCCGGTGGTGCCAAGCCCAAGAAGAACAGCATCAGTGGTACCATATCACCCCCCGGCGAAGCTGTTACATGGAACCCACTTGACTTGATTTTCTCCAGTGGCCTGTTTGTGGCCAAGTGCGATGTGTGTACGAAACGGCTAGGATGGAAACCCGTGTTGGAGTGCGATGACTGTGGACTGAAGTACGTACTTTAAATCCTTATCATCATTGCAGTATCACTGAAACATGCTGACATAGGGCCCACATCAAGTGCGGCGAGGTTGCTCCGCGCGACTGTGGTCTTCGACCCTCTTACCATGAACACACCCCAGGCACGTCTCCAGTGTCTAAAGTAAAGCAAGGCGGCAAAGCGAGCCCGACTAGATGATCGCGCTTCTAACCTTCATTTTCATGATGATCATTAACGACCTTTTACGACCTTTTCAGCTGCATACGACTTCCCTTCCATCACGACCATGCATGGACAAATAGGCATCATTTCATACTTGGACTCCCGGCATTATATTTTCAGCTTGTCATTAGTACAAACATCAACGTCTTGTATGTGGTTATATTATACGATACGATTCATCTAGTTTCCCGCAGTAGTGTTGTATACATTCCAGTGATGTGATTCGGATATCATTAATTTGTGTCGTCCTCTGGTTATATCTTGATATGATTCCGCATGCCACGGATTTGGTCTCCGAGCTCTAGCGCTCTCTTTCCTTCGAGCCAGAGCATCGCCTCTGGAAAAGTATGTTTCAGTATCAGGACATCAGCGAGCCAATACTCGTAGGGACCAACCTTTATAGGTCTTTGGCACAACTTTTCGAGAGAGATGGTGCCCCCCTTCTTTGGCCCAGGTGAATCTAAACTCGTTCGTCGTGTGCTCGAAACCGGTCTTCGCATCTACGACGTTGGCTGTGACCCCGACGTGCTACGTGATGCAATTTAAGACAATGATCACAACCTTAAAACTCTGATCGTAGCACTTACGACGATCATGGGAAACTGGGCCGATGAGGTCGAGTGCAGGATGTATGATGTTAAACGAAGGATGGACCCGATAGGAACTGGTTGGGCGAAAGATATGCCATCCAGCGACAAGAAACGTATGGGACCTCGGGTGAACATGCTGCTGTTGGCGAAGCCAAGCTACATGTCACGTCAACAAAAGAAATCAGACGCAGTACTGTGCGAGCTCACCTCATATGCCAATCTCATAAGGTATCCACCGAAGACTTTTTGATGAACACTGCAGACGTTCAGCGGGAATAGGGGACGGAAGGCGTACTAGGTACGTACTTTCGTTCCTGAGGGAACATGAGCATGCACTTCTCTGCGCGAGTGTCTCCCATCCAGACACGGTCGATATCCTTGGCTTCGTCCAGACCATAGTTGAGATAGAACGAATGCAATGCTTCGGCTTCCTCCGAGCTGGGAGGTACACGGTCTAGGGAGCGCAGGGCCACTGACTGACGTCGCCGCTTCATATCTGCCGGGGTTTGTCAGAACTTGGTGGACTACAGTGAACTAAGCGCATCTACCTTCACCCATAGCATGCAATGCTTTCTCTTCTGGAGTGCTGATAACCAGAGGATTCACTTTTCGCGCTTTGTGGGTGTTGGCGTCACGGCATACCATGGAGAAACGGCCTGGGGAAAGGATTAGCTATGGGAACAGGGAAATCATCGAACGTACCAAGAAGGGCCGTTTCTTCGGGCTTGCCGCCACCAATGCTCTCCATTTGCACAGCTACTTCCATAGAGCTCTTGCCGGTGTATATGACCTGGCCACTTAGGCGAAGGTCTCTGGTGGGGTCTAATGTTGCAAGCATATCGAGTCTAAGTATTCCCGGTTAGGCGGCTAGGCATGCAATATATGAGTTCTAACCTGTCCACAGACGCTGTAACGATATAGAAACCCCTTTCTTTAATGCGACCAAGGGTCTGAACGCCTGGCCCAAGCGTATGCTTGTAGGAAATTGACCCAGCTAGCGAATCGAGGTGCTCCATGAGCCTAAATTTTAACCTTAGGATTTCTATAGTAAGTTACAGCGCATACTCACTTGCCGGTCCTGATTGTGCCATGGGCGTTTGTGTATTCTTCCAATAATTCCGGTGAAGACCCAAAGGGAAGTATGAGCTCTGAGTAGGAGTCGTGCATATATCTCGGAGTCAGATCTATAGGTGTTGACTGAACAGCAGCCTCTTCTCCGGGCTTGGGCGCAGTATTTAGCAACGTCTCCGACCATTTGACTGGGGTTCGCATGGGCATTATCCTATCAATTATTGTAGTTAGAACCGACCTATGAAGGTTAAAAAGGCAAGTACGAATGATAGGCAGGATCCGAGCGGGTTCCTGGGTGAATTAATGTTATATCGAAGGAAGAACTTCAGTTGAAAATTACTCACTAACCACTTTCAATAATTCGTCCATGGCGGTTACATCTTGCGTTTCTTCAACTACAGAGCGTGGTAGAATCGACTTAGAATCCCTAAGTGTAGGGAGAACAGAGAAAAGCCTTCTGTTACGAAGGCCCTGTCTAGAGAACGCTTTGAACATGGTGACAAGCATCGGAGACGGGTTAATCCACAAAAAGCAATTCGGCTACTATGCGGCCCGGCCACAGCCTCAGGCCTGAGCGCTAGCTACCATGACTCGAAACTTACCGGCGCTTACCACCCTCCCTATCTGATGCACATGTACAGCCAGCCGCCCCCAACTTTTTTTGAGCCTTGACCATCCAGATTGGATGCACATCGGATCATTCTGGGGGGCGAACAGGAAACGAATTCGGCGGAACAAAATCTCAGTCTCATGTGGAATCGGTTACGATGTGATGTTGGCGGAAAACTAAGATGGCCTACCTTGTCTGTTAGGAGACTGGACTATCTTACTTCAGGCCAATACTGGAAGCTTGCAGCATCTCAACCCGCTGGACAGTTACCATCCAACCATCGAAAAGTGCCGGTTGCAAAGATCATTAGCAGATGATCATCATGTCCAATGGAAGATGTCGATGCAATAATGTTCCAATTGATGTACCGATGACCTTCCCGCCTTCCTTCCCCCACTGCTTATTTCCCCCCCACTTCTACTGATCCTGGTGCATCTCTTTTGACTCATTCTACGGTTACCTCCTGTGACAATTCGCCCGCCATGTTTTCGACGTGGAAATTTAGGATTTTCAAGAGGAAAGCCAAATCATTGGTCTGTGCCTAGTTTCTTTGTTGTTTCCGGACACTTACAGAAAGACAGCACACACGCGTCACGCGCAATCGCCTGACATTCACGTTCTTTCTCTTTGGCCTCCTCCACTGTTTTGCTCAAGGGATCATACAGTCATTTCTCTTCTCGATTGATTCGGAGTACAGTTCCTTTCTCTCCGAGGTCGTCCATGCCGCCGATGTCCCTCCAAAAAATCATACCTTCCTCGAAGGGTCGAGCGGCAATTATCGGTTAAGGATGTGCAACTATATTCCCCATTTCGACTACAACTGTACAGACGTCTTTGAGTCTCACCGCGACACTCGCGCCTCGGATAAAGACGTCTGTGGTCTTACGATTTTTCTTCATTCCTTCGCACTTACATTGTTCACTGTCAATAGCCTGTTTTACGTGGTGAATTGGTGCGTGTGATACTTCCCACCTGAAAACGTCACTTAGCTTATCGTCCTCAGCTGCGCGCCAATATCGGAAATAAGGCCCAACCAGTGCTGTCTCGTAATGAAACGGGTATCACGATTGAGTCTCATGACGGTAAAGAGAGTGTGTTATTGGACATGCAGTGTGTCCAAATTCTCGTTTTTCCTTCTCAAGAGTACTTCTTTCCGTCACACTGTTTTATTCGTAGCTAATGGTCCTTATGCAGCTTACGAAACAACGAGCGGGAGGACCTTGCGTGGGTTTTTCACTCTAAATGTCTCCATGGTTGCAGCCTCACTGATTCCTGGCATTAGATTGGTCTTCATTCAATTCTGGCTTTTCGTAATGTCTGTAATCGCCATGTTATATGATTCTGTGCCTCATATGTAAGTAAGACTGAATATCAATGGTTTACTTTCCATTAATATGCAAGTTTAGCGTGGCTGGATTTTGCGCTCGGACACTTCTAACTGCTTGGTCTGCTTGTGTTCTTTGGCGAACCCATTCAAAGAAATCCATCTATCAAGAGCTTATCGGCGATTCTGACACGCCCTGCTCATTTGATCTATTCAATGAGGATTACTTCCGAGTGAGAAATGGTTACGAGGTGAGGACATACTGCCGGGTTTCGGGGCCTGCATCTCGTCACGAATTCTCACACATCTATACATCAGATTCCGGATTTGATCCTCAATTTGACTGCCTTGGCTATTGCATGTTACTTGTCCTTGACTCTTTTTAGGGTAGGGGTCGAGATTTATCGTGCTTCCATTTACTTATGAGCCCATCGCCTCAGGACTATAATAAGCGGTCTTTCAAATGCGTTGGCGCTCCAAAGCACATTTCAACTCTGTACAAGGTATGACTATCTATACAATCTATCATTTATTTTCTATTGCTGACATATACGACATCAGTATTTCATGGCAGTTCAAGCGTGCCTGCAGCTGGAACTTTACGTTCTCATGGCGGGCATGGGACTCTGGATTGATCAACTATTTAATACATACATCGGAGCAATATCGGAACACACCTTTGTCTATGAGGGCGTGTTCATATTCTACACAGTTGTACGTCGTTTGACTTCCCAGCTCTGCCATGTACTGATCTATCGGTCTTGAAGCTTGTCATTCCGTGGCTTGTTTTGGTCAGGCTGCTGTCCTCCCCTTCTTACTACACCTGACATCTGTTATAGGGATGGTATGCAATTCGACACGAGAGAACGGTCTTGACGGCACTTTTCATTTTCGCTTCTTTCGTCTTCTTATTCACCATGAGCATCATGTTTTATTCACAAGTCTTCCGATGGCAAGTGATGTCTTTTTTGCGAGCAAGGTGGACAATCTAACCATTCTCCTCCACGTAGGACGTTTATCAGTTGGCCGAATTTAGCGTGCTTTCTTGTAGCCTCCATGATTCTTATGCTTGCTTGCATTATTCTGGGTGCCGTGTGCCTTCGTAATTTTGGCAAAGGCCTTTCCCATTATTGTACTTTTTTTTCATCTGCGATTCTGAAGAACATGGTACTGACATTGTCACAGTGCATGCAGACTCCATTCTGGAGTCATTGGACTTTTCTCCTGCAGTCTTCGAGAATGACATCGATTACCATGTTGACTCTAAAGCGGAGCACGACAAAGCTATCGACTTCCTTCAAGGCTTCCACTCGCAGCTGAAGTACAACATCAGCGAAGTGAGCTTGGAGGTGGGCCGGCCTGATTATAAATAGAATTCAGATCTGGGATACGATATACCCACTTTTTATCTGACTTTCATTACCAATAAATGTAAACGCGAACCTTTGTACATAAGTATTCTCAAGTAGTGCATCGTGATCTGAACTTGGCAGTCGCTACGATTAAGTATCGGGAAATCGGACCGTACATACCGGCCATATCTTGGACCCAATCTTCCACATTGCAATGGTATTTCAAGCACCGTATCCATCGTACGACCCCACCGACAAGGAAGGGTAGGTGATAACACTTTATTTTCCGGCAGCTTTTGACTAAGAAAAACAGGTTTTCGTGAGTCTGTCATCAATTGTACCTTTGAACGATCAGTCCAACAATTGTAGCTACGAAACTGTACAAAAGCGATGGCCGATCATCCTCACTGGAGTCGTGAACCAGATTCATCTAGAGAACCACGACCTATTTGTTGATTCAAAACAAGCCGATGGCAAGGATCCGCAGGACGCCAAGCTTGCCGAAGGGAAAGCTCTCATTGAGAAAGTTAGCAAACTCAAGTATGAGATGGGGCGGGATCATGTTTTAGAGTGTGTTTGCTTTTTTACCTACCTTCAGTGCTCTCAACCACATTCCAGACCTCTCTCTCAAGACGGCGGTTCACACATAGAGACATATAACACGGAGTTAGAACGACTAGCAGCCATCTCGAAGAATACGTGGTTTACTGCCCCATGGCTGTTTGCAGAGTACGGCTTGGTTTTTTTAATACGAATGACGATCTTACCCCCTTCTAGATGCTATCTGTTTGTGCACCATTTCTATCTACCTCAATACGCCTAATGCACAGCTAGCTATCGCTTGATCTGGTCTTTCCTCTTGCAAACAACGCACTGGCGTCAATATGATCCATTCCGTGCACAGAAGATCGACGCGTTTCAGAAATCTGGCGTCGCGATATATAGTGAGTGATCATTGGGGCATAAGCTCGGGTTATAAGGTTGGGTCACTGAATCAAATACAGAGATCGCGACCATCATCTATGAATTAGACCACGAGAAGAAAAACGTAGATGAAAATGTCGATAGCTTGAAGGTTTTGTTTCAAGAGATGGTGCAGATGTGCCTATGGCAAGTTCAATCTTCTGGACTTTTCGTACGATATAACAGCATGCTCATTTTTCAGGGGAAACTCCATCGTTTGTGGACTGTTTAACGCCTTGCAGTTTCTTACTAACAGCTCATAGGATTTATCTCTGTTAACAAATTTATCTTCATCAGACATCGAGCATCTTCAGGCCGTTGGCAAAGACGCTCAAGCAGCTAGAGAGGCGTTCATTTTGAAAGACGACCAGGAACCTCTGTGGAGCCATCTCAAGTCTCTCAAGGGCGGGAGAATAGATTTTGTGCTTGATAACGGTTAGATGAAGGCCCTCTGCTTAAATTTGTTGACAGACATTATGACACCGTTACAGCCGGTTTTGAGGTAAGCCTTTGTCGACTTTTCAAGGTTGCACTAAATACTGATTCATTCAGCTCTTCACGGACTTGGTCTTCGCTGACTTCCTGGTCACCCATACGCCATATGTGTCCAAGGTCGTTATGCAGTGCGTGATCTCAATAATGCGTACCCAGCCTTGCATCTGATTTGAATACAGCCCCAAGTTAATCCCATGGTATGTATCTGATGTAACCCCATCCGACTTTTCGCAAACTTTGGATCTCCTCCTTGATGACGCGTTTCTGGCTTCATTATCTCCAACCGAAGCGGAGAGAAGGAACCTTAGGTACATGGTAACCAGATGGAAAGATTATGTAGAACAAGGCATTTTCTCGTTGTCCGTTCCGATAAGTACTCCTCTTGGAGAAGGAATAGGTTCCACGGCCGACTTTTGGACGACTCATTTACCCTACTGGGACATGAAGATCCACGATCAGCCTTTGTGGACGGATTTGCATCTTAACAGCAGTCTTGTTATATTCAAGGTTAGTCGTTATCTGATCTAGTGATTTGATCATAGACTAACGAAGCACATCATCTAGGGAGACCTAAAGTAAGTACGATCTAATCCTCGTGTTACTACACGCTCATCTGATCCACTTAGTTACCGAAAGCAAGTGGTTTCCTTATCTAAAGCGCCGCGGGAAGCTGATTGTACCTTGCAGGCTAACGGGGGATATAAGCTGGCCAACGTCAACTCCATTTCGGGCAGCCATAGGTAAGGTGACTCTGAATCATGCGAGTATTTTCTTCATACTGTAGCAGGGCCTTTGGCGGGATCCTTCCCTCTATTGAGTCTCCGAACTAGCAAGGCTGATGTTGTCGCGGGAGTTAGTGATGAGGTAGCTGCGCAGCTTGACAAAACCGATAAGCACTGGCGAGTCAATGGACGGTAAATAAATCTTGATTTCTGTGACTTTTACTTTCTCTTATTGATTCCCTCTTAGGTATGCCTTGATATCCTTCGAGGATAAGTCATCTTAGACGACTGCATCCATGCATATTTTGTGTCTGTGTACCATTTTGTTCTCACCAGTTCAAATGCGAATCCCGTTGACCCGTATCAAGGAACCTTCTGTTGAGAAGCGCATGCTAAGCACACTGATATGAATACTGTAGATCCTGCGCTTGCCGCATCACCGGCAGCGAAATCCATATATAAGACAAGTACATCATTTCGCTTCTTATCTCCTGGCCAGGATGACGCTTGTGGTCGTCTTGACCGCTTCTCTCGCCCTAGCAGCTAGCGTGTCAGGCTCGGCTTTTCCTAGGAACAATGGATCCAGTAACCCTCGAGTGCTCATTCTTGGTGGAGGCGTTGCCGGTGTCATCGCTGCCCGAACCCTGCACGAACGCGGTATCGACAACTTCGTGATCGTTGAAGCTCGCGATGAGCTTGGCGGACGAATGAAGAGCCAGCCCTTTGCCGGCTACACGATTGAGCTTGGTGCCAACTGGTGTGTGCTCAGGAATAGCTTTTACGTCCAGCAGGCTGATACCATTGTCGACCGAAGGGTGCAAGGGACGCAAACGGGAACTGGCCCGGCCAACCCGATTTTCGAACTGGCCCTGAAGCACAATGTGACGACGCAGTACAACGATTTCTATGGAAGCATAAGTAGGTGGCCGCGGCCGTTGACTTCTCACCCTGACTAACCGGTCATAGCGACTTATGATACTACTGGCGAAGTGGATTATCTGGACGTATTTAACGATGCCGTTGACGCGTATTCCGCTTTGACCGTGACTGGAGGTGGGTTTTGTCTTAGCAGAATGTGTGTTCCCCTTCGGTACTCACTACAGGTTGCAGGTGCGCGTGTCACTGGATCATTAGTGGATTTGACTTCAAAAACGGGCTATGCACTGAATAGAGTCAAGCCACGAGACCCGTATGAGATGGCAGCAGAGTACTATCAGGCGCGTATTCCATAACCATCACATGTAGACTTGGGATGACCCTGGGGCGCAGTTTGATTGGGAATATGCTCAAAAACCTGATCAGACCTCGTGGATTGCTTCGTCTTGGGCACGTAAGGACGGTCTCTGAAGCAGTTCGAAAGCTGAATACATTTTAGGCCAACAACTTCACCTTTGACGCCGACGAAGGCGGCTTTTCGGATGACAACCTTCTCGCTATCGATCAACGAGGGTTCAAGGCCCTGATTCAACTGGAGGCTCAAGAATTCTTGCAACCCGAGCAACTTTCACTGAATTCGACAGTGAAGACGATTGCGTATTCCAGGGATGGAGTTCAGGTGACGCTGACCAGCGGCGAAACGATTGAAGGGGATTACGCGCTTTGCACGTTCAGCCTCGGGGTATTGCAAGACGACTATGTGACATTCGAGCCCCTCCTCCCGGACTACAAAATGGAAGCAATCCAGAGTATGACAATGGCTACTTACACAAAGATATTCTTGAAGTTTCCCGAAAAGTTCTGGTTTGATACAGAGGTCAATTTCTTTCTCCTGTCACGAAATGAAACTGCCGCTGATATCGTATTAGCTGGCCTTGTATGCGGACCCAACGCGCGGCACTTATCCAGTTTGGCAATCGTTAGACCACCCGAACTTTTTCCCAGGCTCCGGACTGATATTCGCCACTGTGACGGTTAGTACGGCACCTCGAAAGCTTGCGTTCGCTTCATAGTTTACTCTATAGGGAGATTGGTCGCTAAGAGTAGAGGCATTGTCAGATAAGCAGGTACAGGACGAAGCAATGGACGTCCTCCGGAAGATGTACCCGAATGTTACCATCCCAGAGCCGACCGAGTTCCTCTTCCCGCGATGGAATTCCGACCCTCTTTATCGAGGGTCATATTCTAATTGGCCCCCATCATTTTTCAGTCAACATCACAACAACCTCCGGTCAAACATTGACCGGTTATACTTTGCTGGTGAAGCAACAAGCCAGAAATATTTTGGTGAGCTAAGGCCTAGTAGCTGTGGAGCAGACAGTTTATGCGTTGTCATTTCTAGGCTTTTTACAAGGTGCGTACGACGAAGGGTTGAAGGTAGCTACGAACATGGTGGAATGTATGAGGGGTGACGGATGTGTTGCATTGCAACATGTGGAGAGCGTGAAGAACGCATTTCCGTACGAGATATGACGCATGATATATGATGCCCGGTTGAGTGTGCATATCCTGTGTTGACTGCCGAGAATATTGTGAAAGGGAATCGAATTAGACTCAATGGTACTGGTGATGTACCGTGAATCCTACTTTTCTCCGAGGACGAAACCTGACTCCGAGTCCCGCGGTGGATCCCATGTACTGACAGCTCAAGATATACTCGTATCAGTGACACGTACATAGGACATCTTCTAACTCTGGGAGATGAACAAACATTTTAACGCGTTGGTCTCGAATTCCCGAGGATCAGCGCTGCAATGCCTAGAACGAACCCGGCAGATTTTGACATTAATGACTGTTCGATGTACACTTCGTTTCTATCGGACTGACGGGCATTCTCCTCACTTATTACGGTACTGTCGGCTTGCGGCGGATACAATTTACAAGCTGGCCGATATCGAGTGGAACGAAAATAGCTATTGGCTGGGGTAAGGTGGTGGAAGCGCCTTGCTTTCCAATGATTTAGTCTACCTGTACATCTTTCCTTCTACTGGCTTAGTTCCCACTCTAGAAAAGCTCATTTACTCAGCTTCGTGAATCTTAATCGAAGGGAAATCTATATCTTCTAACTTATTCAATTTAATTGTCACTTTCTGACGTTCGTTTGTAGATTTAATTAGCAGGCAAGATTCTTGCGTTTTGCTTCTTCTTTCTTGCACTTGGTCTCGTCATCTTTTAGCTGCTTGCCAATCTGTTATAGCCGCCTCCAGATCGATTCGCTGCTCATGTATTCGGCAGTGAAGCATGTATATAAGGTGGTTAGGTCGCTGGACTTCCTCTCGTCGCCAGGTTTTGACCATGGCACCTGTGTTCGTGTTTACTGCCTCTCTCGCCTTGTTGAGTCTCGTGTCCGGCTCTGCTATCCCTAGGCAGAATGGAGCCAGTAACCCCCGCGTTCTCATCCTTGGTGGAGGTATTGCCGGTGTCATCGCTGCTCGAACTTTGCACGAAGAGGGCATCGACAATTTCTTGATCATCGAAGCTCGCGATGAGCTCGGCGGACGGATGAGAAGCCACGCCTTTGCTGGGTATACTGTTGAAATCGGAGCCAACTGGTACGTTCCACTCGTTCATGGCTCCTGACAAGCCAAAGGGCTGATTTTACTTTACATCAGGGTGCAAGGAACGCAGACGGGAACAGGTCCTGCTAATCCGATCTTCGAGCTTGCCAAAAAGCACAACATAGCGACCCGGGCCAGCGACTTTGTAGGCAGTATGAGTGAGTGATTCGTCAGGTGCCTGTATTATCCGCTCTCGGTCTAACAACGCGCCGTAGCGACCTACGATAACACCGGTGAAGTCGATTATCTCGATGTACTCGAGAAGGCCGCCGACGCTTATACCTCTTTGACCGTCACTGGGGGTGAGTGCCAACATATCTTTTTGCGTACATGGACTCACGTTACGTTGCAGGCGCCCGAGTTGCTGGGTCATTGGTGGACTTGAATTCGAAAACTGGTTATGCCATCAACGGAGCCAAACCACGGACCGCACACGAGATGACGGCGGAGTATTATCATGTAAGACTCCATGCTTCATGTCCTGACGCTTGGCCGCGACCCAGGATGACATTACTCCTATCAGTTCGATTGGGAGTATGCGCAGAAACCGGATCAGACTTCGTGGGTTGCGTCGTCATGGGTGAGTTACTGAACGGTCTAAACTGGATTCGTAAAGACTGACAGACGTAGGCCAACAATTTCACTTTCGACGCCGACGAAGGTGGCTTTTCCGATGACAATCTTCTCTCTATCGATCAGCGAGGATTCAAAACTCTGATCCAGCTCGAAGCCCAAGAATTTTTGCAGCCCGAACAGGTCGTCCTCGATTCGAGAGTCACGACGATTTCGTATTCGGCCAAAGGGGTCCAGGTAACACTAGCGGACAGCAAAACGATTGAAGGAGATTACGCACTTTGCACCTTTAGTCTTGGTGTCCTGCAAGACGATGTCGTACAGTTCCAGCCTTCCCTTCCAGCTTATAAAGTGGAAGCGATCCAGAGTATGACAATGGGCACATACACGAAAATCTTTTTGAAGTTTCCTGAAAAGTTCTGGTTCGATACAGAGGTGATCTTGTTGCTGCGTGTGTTAAAATGATGTCCTGACCCGTTGCAATGGTAGCTGGCTTTGTATGCGGACCCGACGCGGGGCGTGTATCCGGTTTGGCAGTCGTTAGACCACCCGGACTTTTTCCCAGGCTCTGGACTTATTTTTGCCACTGTAACGGTCAGTGTGGCGCGCGCGAACAAGCTTGGTCTTACTCAAGTACACTTCACAGGGCGACTGGTCCTTGAGAGTGGAGGCGTTGGCGGATGACCAAGTTAAACATGAAGTTTTAGACGTTCTCCAACACATGTTCCCGGATACCACTATTCCGGAACCTACTGACTTTTACTTCCCGCGATGGAACGCTGATCCCCTTTACCGTGGATCATTCTCCAACTGGCCCCCGTCGTTTTTCAGTGAGCACCACGAGAATCTTCGCGCAAATGTCGACAGGCTATACTTTGCTGGGGAAGCGACGAGCCAGAAATACTTTGGTGAGTGGGAGATTGCAGTCATTGAGTAAGTCAGGCAATTGACGTGCGATCAACAGGATATTTGCATGGTGCATACGACGAAGGTGTCAGTGTAGCGAAGGCGATGGTGGCATGCATCAAAGGCGACGGATGTGTCGAATTACAACATGTGGAGGATGTGAAGGTTGCATTCCCATACCAGATCTAAGGCCTTGAGGCCTAGGACTGAGATAGCCTGTTCTGTACTTATTATCGCAGTCGGTGAGAACGGAAGTTGCGAAGGTGATAGGGTCGAATGATGATGGCCGTTGGGCCTATTTGATCAAGAATAGGTTGCCAAGCCTCATTGTCTAGAATTTCAATCATGCTGCCCCACACCACGCGGCCCGTAATATTCTTTCTTTCCTTCTTTCTTCCACGACATTGCATGCATTTGCATTACTGAGCTGGCCTAATTACGCCCTGGGTGCGTTTTTTCTGACGACGTCGTGCTGCCACTCTTTTCTTCACCATACGACTGGTTCGTCTTCGTTGAGCGATGCTGAGAAAGTCCTCTCGTAAACTCGTGAAAAGTGCTCTCTGGTGGTCGAGATTGAAGCTAGTGGTGCGTTTTTTTATTATTCACTACATTCACCGTCTTCTAATCCTATCTCAGTATACTAGGATCACCTTGACCAGATTCACCTTGCTCTACACCATTGTCGCTCTCTTGACTTGTATCGTTTTGGCTAGTCTCCAAGGCCTGGCTTACCACGATAATTCCGACGCCGCCAACCTCATTTCCGACATCTTAAACACGGCCAATGTTACTAATGGTTTGACGATCCTATCCGGCGGCGTACTACAATACTGCCGCGATATCCCAAGCGAGCACGATTCCAACTGCGTTCCTATTCGACCTGGTAACTCGACCTTTGCCGGTACTGGGAACACGACAGATAACGACGACTTTGTGCAGCACCATGTTTCGGCACATTCTTTTGCCAAGGTGCGCAGCAACTGGATACAGCCTGTTATTGTTCCTGAATGGACTTGCCAGCGCGATCGTCCTGCCATCGTACCGGTTGTCGATGGCTCCGGGGCTACGGTCGGCGTCAGGGTTGCAGACAATATATTACCTGTGCCATGTTTGAGGTCTTTTCATTGGCTTGGGGATGTGTGAGTGTCAATGCTCTGTCGTTGTCACGTCTACCTAAACTTGTAACGTCAAGCCTCCAAGACTCACGTAGAGAAGACGTCGTCACCCTGCTATACCAGATATGGATGCTGAGCCTCTCAATCGTCGCAGTTCGTTATTATCCTCATCCTATTGTTCTCGTTTTTGTGATACCAGTTTTCAGATCCTGAACGAGTCTCTTCCTCATCTCGGGGCATCTTTGGCTGGTCACCTCCTCGGGACGGCTTGGGCGGGTTTCCGCGTTTCCAACTCGAAACATTTACAGGATCGATATAATCAGCTCATCGTACATGGTACCTGTGATGGTATCGATCTCTTGCAAGATTGGTGGAGTCTTCGAACGAGACATACGGTATGATCCACTGTTCTGACATCCAGGCATCGAACCGAGAATTTTCGACAGGTTCCCGTTGTCGTCCTCAACGTTGTTGCGCTTCTGACCCTGCTTTTCCTGTCCGCCAATCTCTACAAGGTAAGAATCGTAACGTCATATAAGCAATGTCCCTTTGCTTATTGTCTTAGGTCTACGCGAACCAATCATTTAGTCGTGTTGGCGGTTCACCTGAAATCAACAGAATATACAAGGCATGCTGCATCTGTTTATATCTCGACTTCTCTGACGTTCACTCTAGTTCGTTCTTCTGCTTTCTGTGATGCTGCAATTGGCCGGGTTTTTCACCCTTGCTGCCACTGGGATGTGGATAGACAAGATTTCCGGAGGCAGCATCAGACGCGTTGCCCGACATCTTCATTTGTATCTTGCTGCTTTTGGCGTGACGGCAGTAGTAAGTATGCTTATATGACATTTATACACAGCTAATAAGTCCCACTTGTAGTGTGAATTTCCATGGGTAGTTCTGGTTCGTTTCAAAGATATATTATTCTGTTCGGTCTCTGACACGAAAATCTTTAGGGGTGGCTGTCCGTCCGGCGAGAATATCGTCGCCTATTCGTCGTCTTTGGTGCCCTTTCTGTCTTTCTTCTGGGCATTTCGACCTTCATGTTTGCCAGCCCACGTACGTACGCCTAGATTATCCATGCTATCTTGGTAACATTATGACCCAGTGTATCGTTTCATTTTCATGTCTTGGCCCTTCTTCGCCACCATGACGGTGACCTCCTATATCCTCCTGGTCGCTACCTCAGCTTTGGGTGTTGTCTGCCGCCTTCACTTCGACAAAGGCCTGGCACAGTTTTGTATGTCATCTTTTTCTACTTCTCGACATCTACTCACCGCTGCTCCAGTGAGAGTCAGCGACGCCCTCGAAGGCATGGATTTCACACCGGCGTACTTTTCCAAGAACCTCAATGATGTCGATAACATAGTCGGACTCAAGCGTTCTGCCTCTGAAAAGTCATACGCATCGTCGAAGAAAGTACCGATAGATGAGGAAATGCCTGATATCCAGGAACCGTCGGCGGCTCATTTTGAAACGAGAGCGGCACATTCCCTTTCGGTGTATTCTGATGCCAACCGTCCTACCATGAAATTTACCTCCACTCCCAAGGTCGCACGGAGCCAGCGTGCCTCTACTGTGTCAACGGCTACTGCTCTTACAACTTCTACGACATCGACTTACAGTAAGCAGCCACGTTCGACGACCAAGGCTGTGTGGAAGGAGCATTCCAACAGGCCTCCAACCCCTCTGGACCCCATTCCGCAACAAGAGGATGAAGAAACCGCGCCCGCGTCCTTCGGAGGGTCAATCGCCACCGTTGTTCGCAAAGAGATGCCCGTCATCATCAGCACCCCCAAGAGAATGAAGTCTTCACAGGCCAAAGACACCAGCGCCAAGCCCACTTCTCCTTTACCTGTCTCTAAGGATTCGACTCCACAGCCATCTCCGTCTTCTGTTCCCACAATTAATCGTCAGGCATCCCCTGATAGTCTTCGTGGTCCGAGATTGCCGGCGACCCCTCGTCCGTTGAAGCGCTCGTAGTTAAGAATGGCTGCTATTCATCGTCGTGCCAACATTTCTTTTTATAGTTGATCCCATCATTGTGTTCTGGTAACACTGTCAGGTATGGGTAGTGTAATACAAGATAGAGTCTTGTCTGATATATATCTGTGTCAACACCACATCGCTGATCTAGCCAAATCCCGGACTGTCCCTAACAGCAGGTGTAATTCTCCAAACCCGGGAGTGGAAATCATCCACAGTGAGGTTTCGAGTTGAATTCGATCGGCACCTGCTAGCCGAACATCGTCGAATCCAAGACAACGTTCATATAGTCACCTACCACTATCCATTAAAAAAAAGTAAACCAACTCAGAAGAAAAGATACCAACTCAAAAAAAGGATAGTGACACACTCTACTCCAAGACGACTTCCATCTCGTTGACACCAGACGCGGATGTGAACACCTCGGCGCCTGAAGCCAAAGAATCGATGAGTAGAGAAAGACGAGCAGTCCCCAGGTTGGGTTCCTATACCACAAAGGTGAGAGCAGCTCATGGAGGATGCAAGGCAGAGACGCACCTTTCGTATTTCTTCCAAATCGTCTCGGAAGCCATCAGCCATAGAGGCCATCCAGAATTTTCGGAATCTATCCTTCAGATCTTGTTCGCTGGTTGGGGCGGGGGGCATGAAGGAAGGTATTTCAGTCCGAGGTGGGGAAGGCGAAGGTGATTGTTTTCTCTGTACGCGAGGAACCGCCGTGACGGCTTCAGGACGTCCTCTGGTAGGGATGTCACTCTCAGAGTCGGAATCAGAGTCAGAGTCCGATTCTGAAGACGATGAAGATTCCGATGATTCCTGGGGTGCTGGGATGGGTTTTTCGGGTTCAGGTTCGTCCTCTGAGCTCGACGAGGATGAGGATGAAGACGAGGACGAAGACGCCGCCCGTCTTTTTCTTTTTCTGTTGCGCTTTTTCGGTGCTGGTGGTTTGGCTGCTGCTGCTGCCATAGTGGTGGAGAACAAGATACACACCAAAAATAAGCAAATTTGCGAGTGAAATTCGGCGTATCTCTCCGGAAGAGTTCTCTTATACAGTACTTCGACCCGGAATATTACCAATTATAGACATTCTCCGGAGGCAGGAACTCAAAGCGTTTCCGCCGGGTCGGATGCCGGATACTCTCTCGACCAAATGCCGTCATCTCCGTCTGGCGACGCGGATATCCATACCGTGGTTCTTCACCTTCTCGCATCCAATTTTGAGCCTGGCACACTGAAGACTTTTGAGGACTACATCGGAGCCTGTCATCAATCCACCAATACCGTTTCCCTCCTCGATTTTCAAGCGCTTTCAGACGAGGTCCAGAATCTGGTTGGTTCGCGTCGTTTACGCGTCTGTGTTCCCTTTTGCTCATCACTTTCCAGGTCGTTGATGTTCTGGAGGTATGTGAACGGCTGTCGTGTTCTCGCCCAGTCGAACAAAACTGCCTAGGCTGCTGTCATCAACTTGAACGTGTCTATGTCGGTTGAATGCTGGGACGCTTTATTCGAACTTTTCCGTACTGTGGAAAGACTGCTTGGGGAGTATTCCCATTACTTGCTTTATCGTGCGTTGTATTTCTCTCTGAAAAGTACACGACCTTAGTGTGATCCTAGTACGAATCGCAGCCATTGAAGTCGTCATGCTGGAGCAACCTCTCGAGGTTATGTCCGATTCAATGCTAGAAGCAGAGTACTCATTCCGGAATCTCGATATCTCAAGGACGCCTTCGCCGCTTTCGTCTCTCGCCAGTCTCTCCTCTCTGCGCAACTTTACACCATCGCCTTCAGAAATGAACTTGGATCCTTATAATGAACCGCCCTTGACTGCAGAACCTCCGACGGAAGTAGAGGCCTTGCACGCCTTGGACAAGTGCCCATCACCGGCGGATACGGACTCGTTGCTCACCTCGGATATAACATTGCCTAGTTCAAATTCTCTCTGCCTCACGCTCTTTCCCACTCAAAATATCCTTGTCGAAGATGTCGCTGCCTTGGATAAGTCTCAGTCTTCTGCTGCTAGTGATGATGATCTGGAGAAGAAGGGAAAGAAGTCTCGGTCACGAAAGCCTTCTCGTGTTACAATGAGCCGCAGGAAGAGGGCTGCTTCAATGCGAGAAGATAAAGAGAACCTAGACATGGACATCACTTTGTAAACGGTGTAGATATGCTGTCTCCTGTAATTGTATGCCCAGAACTTTATTATATCCTTTAGAGTTTAGAGTTTAAAAAACTAGAAGTTTGTTGTAAGTAACGTCGACCGATTTGGAAGGTCCTTGACATCCACCTTGACAATGCCGGCGACCGTCAATTTCTTTCTTCTCGCCATTGTCGAATGCAGCGTCTAGCATATGCCCGACACAGTGACTCTACGTGAACAGGCAAATGGTCGCCAGATGTACGCCGCCGCTGTGGAAGCCGATGAACATGCCTCACAAGTCGACATCAGCGCTTTGAAGGACAAGGACTACGCAAAGGCCTTGGCTCCCTGGCGGTATGCCATTAGAACCAAGCTCGTTGAGCGCGTCCAGGCAGAATCAAAGGCAGTAGCCCATCTCCAAGTAAGTTCCAAATACGAATTTGTGAAAACGGCTGCCGATGCCTGCTGCAGAGAACAATACGCACGCCTTGGCTGGACACATATTTTGTCTATTCTTCGTACCTCGGGACTGACTCCTTCTTCCTCGTCGTCCTCCCTGCATTCTTTTTCTTCGGGTACGATGACTTTGGCAGAGGGTACGTGGTCTTTCCTCGCACATCACGGTCTTTCTCATTTTTCGCAGGTTGCTGATGATCCTGGCTCTCGGCGGCTACGCCTCTTCTTCGTGCAAGGATCTGTTCTGCTCGCCTAGGCCGTTTTCCCCACCCGTGACGCGTCTTAGTACGTGATAGCATCTTTTCGTCCTACTCGCCTTCAACGGAATTCATTAGCCCTCCGAGACCATCATTTGGAGTACGGCTTCCCGTCAACACATACCACGCAAAGCTCCTCTATCGCTCTCTACTTCCTTCTCCATGTCCCGCCTGCATACCGCCCCCACATATACATATACGCCTTCACCATCATCTTCGGCCGGTTGTATACAGGCATGCACACCTTTACTGACGTTGTTATCGGTTGTATCCTTGGGATCTCAGCAGTCTGGGTGCATAGCCTTCCCATGTTTCAGCACTTTGAAGCTTGGGTGTTCAGCGGTGGCTTGACCGTCCCACTGGTCCTCATTTCTCTATTCTTGTTCCTCCTCGAGATGCATCCCCGTTCGTCATCCCCAACTCTGCTGGAATCGCTCTAACAGTATATGATTATAGTTCCTGTAGATCCTTGTCCTTGTTTCGAGGATTCCATTGCTTCTGGGAGCGTCGCGCTGGGTGCTCTGCTTGGAAGATGGGGCATCAATTACTTCAACATGGATGGCACGCTGGCGAAAGCGATCATGCCAGGAAGCCCGTGGACCTTTGCTACCACGTCGGTAGCCGTTCTACAAAGGTGGTGGGTTGTTGCAGCTTTGAAGATGTTCACAGGTTGGATGCTATCTGTTTGCATCTTGGTTTCATCTGACGTTGACTGAAAAGGCATGCTGGTTATCCTCTCGTGGCGTTTACTTGCCAAGGCGGTGTTAGCACCAGTAATGAGCCTGGTTTGGAGACAAGAGGTTGCAACAAGTAGAACGCAAGTTAAACGCTGTAAAAGTTACGGTATGTGGGTCGCTGAGATCACCGGTTGTCTGGCTCACAAAACGTAGTTCTCACAAAGGTTGTCGTGTACGCCGGGATTGCGATACTGGCGTGTGATATACTACCTGCCGTCTTTAGTTTTCTTGATTGGGACGTGAGGTCCATACCTTGACGTTGTTGTCCAAAGTAACCTATCACGATTCTTTCGACCGAATCCAATTCTTAACTTTGATATCACGTTTCTATTACTTAGACGTCTACATTATTACAGTCAAGGGCCAAGTGATTTTCCTTGGTTTTCATAGGTAAGTCATCCCAATTTAACTGTCCTCTAGTACAGGTTCTGTATGCACCCGCGACTTGACCTTTTTCAAATCCTCAGGATTTGACTCTTGTGAATCGATTCCCGGAACATCGGAGATGGTAGTAACAGGACCCGTAAACCAGTGGACACCGCCGTACTTTGGGAAGTAATACCATGCCAGCGAAAGAATAAAGATCCCGCCAAGGACCACCACGGCATAGTTCATATCTTGAACACTCGTTACCGGTGTCGAAGGGAACATGAATACAACGCTCATGAATGTCATAAACGAGACGGCTATGATGGCAACCGGTAAACTCTACAGAGATTGTCAGACGATACATAATTCGAAGCGAAACCACTAACGAAGACACCCAGAGTGAACGGACCCGGCTCAAAATCGTTGTCGCCTAGGAAGCGGGCGGCGATGGGGATACTGTAAGCAACGTACAGCGCGATGACTGATATAGAGAATACGGCGTTGATGGCTTCCGTTCCAGCAAAAGCTAGGAGTCCGAGCACCAAGGCCCAGCCAGCGTCGAACCAGACGGTGTTCACCGGAGTTCCAGTGAACGTGTTCATTCGGTAAAGCCAGTCCGAGAGGGGTAGCGCTGTATTACAGCATAAGTACATAAGAGTCTCGCAGTAAAATAAGGTTCGTACCTTTATCTCTGCTGAAGGCGTATGTCTGTCTACTTGCAGCTAACAACTGGAAGACAATCTCAGAATAAAGCGGGCGGTACCTGGAATAAACTTACCATGCTAGAACCCATCATGTATCTAAGGAATCGTTAATAAGAGTGCGGCATACCACTATAACAATCGACTCACTGCACCAGAACGACGATAGCCCAAATGCCTAATGTTCCCTTTTGCCCGAACCCGTTGAGGAAAATCTGAGCCATGGGCTGGTCACTATCGTACAGCGCCTGCAGATCCGTGCCCATGCAGAACGCCAACGCCACATTGATCGCTTGGAGCAGCGTCAGCTCTCGTGCACACAAAAGAAGGATCATCAGACCCACCCCAGCCGAGAACGCCAGCTATCGCAATGGCCATGACGATTGCCCAAGGAACAGCAGTGGCAGCATTTGCAGCCTCTTCACTAATGTGAACGCTTGAATCGAAAGAGCCTGGCCCATGGTTATTTAAGGGATGGGGCGGGTGGGAAAACTGCGAGCGTACAGATGGTCCAAAGGGGCGCCAAGAAACTCAGGATGAATGCGTAGCCTTTGGGCCAGCCATCAACTGTCACAGGGCTGATGAGAAATGTCCTAAACGCCAGGTTAAAATTGAATGGGACTAACGATTCACGAATTCCCATAAAGCAAAGCGAGCGGTATTCTTAAACTCGGCCGGAGTTACGATGGGTAAGGCAATGATGACAGCGAGGCATAATCTGTAACATTTCAGGGAAAGAAAGAGCTTGGAAAAGCTAAAAGCACGCACAAAATATTGAGCACTACGTATGCTGATTGCAGTCGTGCCAGAATCGTTGTGCCCAGACAGCAAACGACCGCATGGCTGAGAACAACCGCCGCGTAAACACCACTGTTATGAAAGCCTATTCAACGCACGGCACCTGAAGGATAAATTAAATCACGGACAAAAGTTGTCCATTCGTAGGCTCGAAACTCTGGTCCTTCGAACCAATCCTAGCAGCGGCCATGACTTGGACAGCACAACCCCAGTCGATCGAGGCTACGGACGCTATCGATCCGATGGTGTTCATGTCTGTTATGAAGACTACGTAAATTTGACAAACACGAGAGACCATGGCCTGAAAAACTGACATCCCACTATCCACGACAGCAAATTGCGCCAGCGGGGCGACGAAAGGGAATGTGTCCAAAAGTAAAGTCCTCCCGACGTGGGTGCAGCGCTGGCGAGTTCCGCCATTGACATGCCCACGAAGAGAATGAAGACACTAGCGACGGCCCACTGCAGCGCCAACCGACTCAGTTGCGTCCCACAAAATTTAGCGAGTATAACGTACCCCCCATGTCATTGCAGGCCCGCCTCCATTCGGTATCGCGTAGAACAGGACCGACGATATTGATGGTAGGAGTCCGATAATAGAGAACGCGATGCCGAATACCTAGACAATATTATTTGAACTCCAAACCCCTTGAGTAGCGGTAGTAATACTCACTTCAATGGGTGTGAAAGCACGCCGGAACTCTTGCTTGTACCCCAGCGACGCTAGGAGCTCTTCATCAGCTCGTTGCACAGCCTCCCTTGTACTCATGGCGAAAGTCAAAAAGTGTTAGAAGCTCAATGACGGCATGCTCCCATGATATACCTGCAACGCCGCGGCAGTCGAAAAAGGACATGCATGGCGGTAAGATAAGGAATACAATCATCGGGGTAACTCACGTTGTTCGGGGTCCAGAAATATCTTGCCTATCTTTGCTTGTCCGAATGGGATAGATAAGCGTGTAAAAGGCACAGGCCTAAGGGCACTAGTATAGGTAACTCGGGCATGACCATCAGATCGGCATATAAAGCAACCGCGTCCATCATGACGGCGAAAATAACGCTTGGAGCTTGCAAAACACTCAACGCGGTCATGCACTCTTCCACCAAAATATCGGTTTGTAATTTCTTTGCATGATCTGCATCATAAACAACATACAGGAGACTCTATTGTTAGACCATCGTACCTGAGTCGATCATCATCCAGTCCGTCAGGGCGCACGGCGGTTAGTTACCGTCAGAGGAGTTGCCTCGAAACTGAAACTAGACTTGAACGTTAACTGCGGCGTCCCTTGGCTTCGCCATGTCGGACGCGAGTGACCTCTCCGACTCCCGCCTACTATGACTCCACATGGAAGAGAAACCAGACTCTCGCTTCAACAGGAATGCCTTGTTCAAGTCTACGGGCGACTGCTGGATTACGGCTGGCCGTTGACGTTCACGAGACATATTCCGCGCGATGGCCCACACCGCATGAGACCCTTGGCTATAAAAAAAAGCTGCGTATGTGATATGGAATTTGGAAAAAGAGGTGGAGACACGCACACTTGTGTTGCCATAAGAACGGCGCAAGAGAGTACCAGTATGACACTGAATGCGATGTCGAAGTCCTTGTGATATTTCGCCAGCTTCAAGCCCCACCACACCAATAACCACACGAGAAACGCCGTTTTGCAGACGCTTTCCAAGGTAACAATCAGAATCTGGTAAGGGAGGGGTTTCAAATATGACATACAAAGATTGTACCGCGGCGAACTTCAACGTGGGTTCTACTAAACGCCTGGGATACTTTAGCCGGTATAAAAGAAGCCCGATGAATATGGATTGTTCAGTCGTTGCTTGGAAGAGCCAGAGTAGTCCGGCACAGATGATCTCAATATGCATGGAAACCTGGAGCATGACTTGCAGGAAAATTATAGAGAACAAGGCCTAGAAAGCAACGTCGGGAATGTTTCGCGCACCAGGATATGATGAGGAGCTTACACTGAAGTGATGTATGAGCAAAGGGAGCCGCATTTGTTTACGATACGCCAGTTCGAAGACATCTACGTTCGACGATCAGTTCGGGGTATAAACAAGGACGTCAAGCAGACCCACACAGTCCAGAGATGACCATAGCGGCCACTCGTATCTCACCAACGCGTTCAGAGGTATAGCGCTCTCCCAAGGTCGGCGATGCGATTAACTGCAAGGCCAACGCGACGGACGTCCAGAAAGTATTCAAAACATCTTTACATCAGTTCTTAGTTCCCATCTGATAAAAAGAAGACAAGAAAATGGCTCACAAGTGACTGTATTCCTCTGATTCTCGAAAGACAGTTGTACAAACACTTTCGAGTAGTGAAGCAGCACAAACTCAACGCAATTCGCACAGGTGTAAAGAATGAGCATATAGATGAAGGTTGGTATGGGATACTAGAGATATGACGCTTTGATCAATCAAGAACGAATAATGCGAAAGCGAACATACAAATGCAACGGTAGCGGGATAGACTATCGCCATGTTGATCTTCATTATTTCTTCGAAAGTCTTCCCTGATAAGCCTGCGGTGCTTGGGATTGAAACATTCGGCGCAAAGAGACTGGGTACAAAGGGATATTCGACTGTAGCCTCAGCGTAAGCCTGGACCGCTACACATTCATTAGGGCACATCTGAGGTCGACCTCGACATGGCTTACCACAGTCGCCTCCATTCGGACCAAGGCTTGCACAGTGCACGTCGGGCTGGGACTGCACCATATTCTTGAACATATATCTGATTCAACAATTCTAAGTTATCGGGGCGCACTTATGTCGAAGATCGGACGTACCGGCAGATATGTGTATCGATATCCCAGCTACTGGATGATTCTACGCATGCGTTTTTTCTACACAAGGACTTCAGTATCTGGGCAAGAACTGGAAAGGCCAACATACGAATCGTATTGTTGATTATTGCCAGAGCAATATTCCAAAGCTGCCGTACAGACATCTTCGGCGACTTTTTGCGAAATGATACTTGTAGCGTTATCCGTGTCGTCTAATGGCATTTCCAAAGATATCTGGTCCGCGAGCATCAGCGCAGCGCTGGCAAGGAATCTGTCTAGCCTGCGGGGCATGAAATCGTAGGCATCGATTTGCAAGTCTTCGTTGAAGTGCAGCCACATATCGACCTGCAATGGAACGACCTGGGAAACAGTGGCATAGTACATGGAGAAAAGGGCAGTAGCTGATACTACGGAGAGCTGGATTGCAAGCGCTTCGACGACGACATTCGTAGGATATCCAATCAATTGAGTAGAATTAGCTTTGGCCAAGGTTGCGGGTACTCCATAAATGAATTCTGATAAAAAGGTACGGATTGATGATAAATCTCAGTAGTGACAAGAGATGACTGACCCGTATTATTATCTGCGCCTCGAAAAACTGCGACGGTATGTCAGAACGTTCCCATAGATATTGTGGGCGACTAACCGGTCATCGCGTTGATCCGTCCGATGCAATCTGCTGCAAACACCGAAGTATGTTCGCCAGTTGTATGATCGATGATCCTTTCGCAAAAGCTTAGAATAGAGCCTTTCAGAGATCTGAATCAGATACCCTGTCAGGAAAGCCTCGAAGGCGTCGAAGAGCTCAGCTGGCTGGTGCGCTTGAGCTCCGTGATACGGAACGATGATGAGGGCGAGTAAATGGAGCCATATTGATTGCATAGATGTAATTGAAGGATGGTGGATAGTATTGATGGGGGGGGGTGCAATGGGTGTGTTTCTTGATATCTCTGGCTTTTTGAAGGTCTTTATGCTATAAGAAAAGGTCCGCTGTAACGAGTCTAGTCCAAGAAGATGGCTGTATAATATCATTAGCACTCGTCCAAAGGACCCAGAATAAATTCGGGGGAATTTTCAAGTTCATCCATATGAACGACAAGATGGTATCACAGTATCATTCACGGATGTCATGAGTGATCCGGTGATTATATATAGCGCTTAATGAGACGTAGTTCTGCAGCAGCCGTCAGTCTGAAGCCCTCGCTACGCGCACTGCTGAAAATATTGACGTACCGGTATGAACAACGGAGAACCCAAAGTGATATCGTGTTTCCCTCAAAAACTTGGATAAGATAAGTCTCGGCGGAGAACTGGTATGATTAGCATCGGTACGGGGTTATGTTAGATGAAAGATAGCAAGCAAGCTAGGTTATTGGTTGTATGATGACGCGCGCACACGGCGAGAGGAGTGCGTGTGGGAGATGGAACTTGATGTTTTTGAAACATTTTGGTCACAGGGCTTATCAATATCAGCTAGCCGCAAACAAAGAGAGATCCGTTGACGTCTACGCCTAGTAGTAAGCTCAGCGATGTTCGGATGGTTAGGCCAGGGCAGGGAATTCTGTGCTATTGAAAGAGAAATCCAGTGCGTGGTGATGGTTCAAGAGCAAGCGATGGCGTGGTAATTTCTTTCCATCTTGAGCCATGCTGCTCCTTCGACTTCAACGTCGATGTACAACTTGGCCTATTGAAACCTATGCAGGTCATCCGATGGTAAAGCAGGATGTCTATGTGCGTCAATAACAATGGACTGTTTCCTTTGTAAACTTACGGTTCCACCAGAATTTTAGAACACTTACTGCTACCTGCTTTGAATACTACTTGAAACCTAATCCCCCGCTTGGCAGTGTGAGACTGTATATGGGATTCAACGGTGGATATTTGCCCGAGATGAAGGGCAAGACCGTTTTGTAGGCTCGGGGAACTGAATACCGACACGGAACCAAGCAAATGCCCCCAAGTTTTACGGACCATGGAAGCAAATCATAGCCAGTCAAGAACAAATCGCCTGTGAAAATATGATGTGTTGAATTGAGGCTCATCATTTTAAATTGCCAAGCGAGGCACTCCTGACATGATTGTACCATTCTTTATTTCAGCCAAGCAGGGGAGAGACTCCAGTACCCCCCTCGTGTGCATCAGAACTGATCTTTTCCTAGTAACCCTTCTCGCCGTGGTGGGATTTTTGCCACGGATTGAACGCTTCACCATGAAACTGTAGCAATGGTTCATAATGTTCAATATCTAGACATTACACGCCGCCGATCATCTCGCCATGACTTCCATACGGCTCGGGCAAATGTCGACGTCGGACTTCCCATAGAAGAGACAAATCCACGTTGTCTGTTTCCCAGTGTTCGGCTATTAAACCACCCGCTTCTCACCTTTCGGTCTTGGAAATAAATGCCTCGTCTATATAACTTGATGCGTCGATGCAATAAATCCTCATCCTCGCCTGTCCTTCTCACTTCAAGATGGGCATCATAGTGGTCTTCTTACTTCTCTCCTTCCTTTCGTCGGTCTATGGCAAGACTCATCGCTTCCCTCTCAGTATTGACACTAAAGTCATCGCTCCTGACGGTTTTGCTCGATCGTAGGACTCAGCTGCATCGCTACGCTCCGTTTCGCTGATAGTGTATATATTACAGTGCTATAACGCCAAATGGAACCTTCCCCGGCCCGACGTTCAAAGTGAACAAGGGCGACGATGTCCATATTGTGACTACAAATAATCTTGCTGATCCTGGGATGCGAAGAAGTACCTCAATTGTAGGGTTTCATACCGCCCAAAGCATATATAGACTGACTTTTTTTGTTCTCTAGCATTGGCATGGCTTCTTCCAAGCTCGTACGTCAGTTATGGACGGACCCTCGTGAGCACTCCATCTCGCGTATCAACCTTGAATCAATGCTTATCAACCCCAGCTTCGTTAACCAGTGCCCGATTCCGCCAAAATCTACTTTCGACTATGCTTTTAGTACCATTGGACAAAGCGGCAAGTACGTATACTTCCGATATGCACAGAGTACCTACGATCTCATGGATTCGGACAGTTACTGGTACCATTCACATCTTTCAACCCAGTATTGTGATGGTTTAAGAGGGGCGTTCATCGTTTATGGTGGGTACGAAACTTGTGTCCTATTGCGGAGATTTTCAGCTCATGTACAGACCCGCATGATCCTCTTGCCCATCTGTATGACGTGGATGATGGTATGTTATCTCAAATTTTACTAGTGTGTAGTGTACCGATGGGCGCATAGATAGCACCATCATTACGCTCGCAGACTGGTATCACGACCTCGCCCCGGACGCGCAGAATCGGTTCTTCCAAACCGGGTCTGTCCCGTAAGTTGTAGTTGTCCAAGATTTGCGGGATACCTGACCTTTTCCGGCCGTTAGGATTCCTGACTCCGGTACGCGTCTGCATGCACCCCGGCAGCCCTCATCATTATTTACCATGAATACTAGGTCTTATTAACGGCGTCGGGCGCTACAATGGTGGTGTGAGTCTTTTAACTCTTTACTCGTCATCCTTGGAACTTACCCAGTGTCAATAGCCGTTAGTACCCTACTCCGTGATCAAAGTCAAAAGAGGGAAACGCTATCGTCTGCGTCTCATATCGATTTCCTGCCGCCCCTTCTTCACTTTCTCAATTGACAACCACAACATCAGTGCAATGGAGTTCGATGGGGTTGAGCACGACCCGGTCACAGTGCAGAACATTGATATTTATGCCGGTTGGTTCCCGTCTGGATCTTATTAAACGCATTTACTAACACATTCTCGGGCTCGTAGCACAACGCGTCTCGGTCATTCTCGAAGCGAACCAGCCAATTGGGAACTATTGGATTCGCGCGCCGTAAGTCGCCATCTTTCTCGCATCGAACGCCGGATTTATCGATGTTAGTCCAACTGGTGGAAACCCAGCCGGAAACCCCAACTGTAAGAGTTCCACGAATGTTTCAAGTATCTTTCTTCTAACTCGTTACACATACAGTCAATCCCGATTTGACACGCGCAATTTTGCAGTATGAGGGTGCACCGGACAGAGAGCCCACCACAAACAATACGCCTGGTATCAAGCTAGATGACGCCGATATGCATGTTCGTTCTACTGCCCAATATTATCCAAGTAAATGCTGACTAGGTCTTCGTAATCGCAGCCCATTGCCCAAGAAGGGCCTGGAAAGGTGGATATAATACAAATTTTAGCGAGCTCAAGCTTATACTTTCTTAGCTGGGAGACGGTCCCCCAGATGTTGCTTATACTTTGAGTATCACGCAGGTCCGTAGTGTCCTCTTATAGTATTCCTGCCGCTGAACGCGCCAAATACCAGCTAAATCCGCCGTTCTTTGATATCAATGGCATTTCCTACATCTCGCCTACCGTTCCTGTCCTTTTGCAGATCCTAAGTGGAGCTGCACAGCCACAAGATTTTCTTCCCTCGGTAGGTGCTTGCGGTTCCTTCTAATTGTGTATGAACTGTTATCGTTATGTTTTCAGGAACAAGTAAGTCTCGCACATCATGACTATGTATTCGTTGTTCTTAAGCCGGTGATAAGATTTTCCTTCTCCCGCCAAATAAAACGATAGAGATTTTGATTCCAGGAGCTGGGGGTATGTCTCGTTTGCCTTTCCCATTTTCATACTCATTTTTTTTGGCAGCTCATCCGTTCCACTGTGCGTTCAGTTTTGAATAACTGGTCGTCCATATCTCAAGCAGTGTGGACAGTACATGGGCATAACTTCGACATTGTTCGCACTTCCAACTCCGATGTGACCAACTACGTCAATCCGCCAAGACGCGACGTTGTTCCCAGTGCGTTACCTTCACTAAAATATCATTTCTTTGATATCAACGTACTTGCACAGTCAACGGCGGAAACACAACATTCCGGTTCTTCAGCGCAAGTCTATGCAGAAAGCAAAATTGGACTATATACTAACTGTCAATACAGGACAATCCAGGAGCTTGGTTCTTGCACTGGTGAGTTATGGACGCTCATTCAATTCCCGCTATCCGTCTGATGAGTGTCTGGCAGTCACATCGACTGGCATCTGGAAGCCGGTTTGGCTATAGTTTTTGCGGAGAGTCCAGCCGACAACATCGAGGGCCCACACGCCCAAGTCACGCCTCAGGATTGGCTGACGCTGTGCCCGGATTACAACACTCTGTCGCCAGACTTGCAGTAGTAAAGTAGCTCGGTAGTTATTCCGTACCAACCTAAACCTCAACTGTCATTTTCACCTACGGCTTGTTAATATATTGTATACATTTGAGTCCTTCCTACTCCAGCAAGAGACAGACCTACAAGTCGAGTCGTCTCGTTCAAACAATGAAACCAGCGCCTCGCCAGTAATTCAACCACTTGTCAACATCCTCTATCCCGAGCTGTCGCAGGTTCCCCAGAGTCGCGGACTGTTCCAGGTTCGTCGTCTGCAGACTCGGGAAACCGAAGGCTTCCCCATTGTTTGTATTGCCGCTACCCTGAGAGCGGAAGAACTCCAGGAGCTGAAGGGCCGGAGTCTCAGAAGCGGCGCGATCGGACCCTTCGTTCTGAGAAGTTTGCTCAATAGCACCAATCCACTGAGAGTATGGTACGAGGGGAATACGCAACGCAGAAGAGACGCGTTGGAGAATGATTGATGCCGCCACAGGTCTAGGATGCAGAAGATGAATGTAGCGGCATTTGCTCAAGCGTAATTCTACAAGGGCTTTGGCCGCTATGTCAATGGGGATCCATGACGCGGACTAGAAAGGATCCATTAGCAAAGATACAAGAAAGATGACATTAAAGAGCAAACGCACGCCTGGAACGTCGGGGAGACATTTCAAATCCTGGCTAGACTTCACCAGGGACGGGAACCACTCCTTAATATTCCATGCACCATTAGCGCCTCCGGTGAGCTGTCCCGTGCGCACGATGACAGGCTTCAGTGTCGTGGTTTTGGCCGCTTCTTCCAAAATGTACTCCGCGACCCACTTGGACTCCCCGTAGCCCCAGCCAGCAGAAATAGCAGGATCAGCAAGAGGCTCCTCTGCTGCTGTATAGTCAAAGCCATTTGTGTCTATTTTAACACAACGCCAATCAATGAGTTGTCCTAGCATAACAGACAAATAAACGTACTTCTGAAAACACCAGCTGAGCTCGTGAAGACAAAACGTGGTGCCACGCGACACGACAGAGAAAAATCAATCAGACGTCTAGTACCACGGACTAGAGGTTCCAGAGATGCAAGCGAAACATTGAAGTCAACTTGCCAGGCTGTGAACCAGGTTTAGTGGAAAAGTTTCCTTTCTAACTATTCTAGGACTGACCATTGTGCATAACACATGTTACATCCCCAATGAGCTCGTGGTAGACTGAGTAGTCTAAACCAAACAAGTTGGCAGACAGATCACTATCCACAAATACAACCTTCGAGCTGGTAAGAATGTCTGGGTCCAATCCGCGTTCAATGAAAGCGTCAGTCTGCCGCTGAAGAGAACTAGAGTGCCCTGAACGATTCAATGCATAAACTTTCACGACATCATCTGAACGGAGAAGTGCATCTAGAATATAGCTGCCGAAGGCACCCGTTGAACCTGTGAGTAAGACGACTTCCTTGGAGCTGTCAGGGACCAAGCCGCTCGCTGCAATTGCGAAATCGGTGCTGTAATTCCTTGCCATATCCAACATGACCTGTGTCTGGTGCTTGATATCCCGTAAATGTGACCCTTTAGCCACCTTTACCAAGTATTCACTTAATAGATGGATTGTGGGATTTGCATAGACGAAATTGTGTGGGATGTCGTGGGTGTTAATTTTAGAGGTCGAGCGCAAAGCATGAAGAATTGTGTTGCGAATCCACGTTGCTTGAAGGCTAGTACCAAATCAGCAAGAAAAGGTGGTAATAGCAAATCGAAATCCACACCTGTCACATCCGTATTGGAAGAGGTCATCATTGTCTTCAACTTTATTCGTCAGGATCTTCTCTACAGCTTCACGGACAAAGTGCAAGCTGTTTGAGAGCTCCCATTGAATTGGCGCCACCAGATGAGTCTGAGATGACTGCTTCACGGCCTCATAGGCTGCGTCAATCTCAGCGGAGTAAGCGTTCAACACAGCCTGTCGTCTCGGAGTACCCTTCGGAGTGAATTCAAACGGTTTAGATTTATCCGCAACGAGGATCATCTGAAATCACAATTAAATCTAGTCATAAACGAAAGAAAGTGCCTCTACCTCTTTGAAAATCCTTGAATGCTGAGGCGCAAATTGATTTGCCTTTGTTACTGTGGACCTGAACGAAGATTTAGGACATCAGACGTTGATATAACGAGCGGAGGCACCAGATTGCATTTCGATACCGGGAAAGCCAGTCCTCGTCATTGGGCAAGACCGGCTCTTCCGTAACAGGTGTAACAATAACGCCAGCATGGAACCGACCACGCCCAAACATTATGGCGCTAGATATTTTGGGATCCTTACTCAATATATCCTCTGGACATTTCGACATCACTGGTCAACACGCAGTATGAGGAGGGGATAGAAAACCTACCAATAGGTACAGGATTCGTCTACATCGACGAAAATGAGTACAGGTCACCCGATACATGCATATTGCGCTTGCCTTCTCCCCAGATGAATGCATAATTTGGTCGTCTCCCCGTCCATGCACTCGCCACAGTTCCGGGTTTGTGGGATGCCTGGCTATGAGATCGTTGGTGTTCAGGGCTGGAACACCATCTATTTCGGTATTCAGAATGGCAGGCTGGTGCGTTGGGGTTGTCTGTTGACGAATCAGAGCACCATCCCTTCTTTTAAAGATAATCGCTTGCCTTGAACATGAGGCGATAAACCCCACTTTCTTCTTCGAAAGGCTCTAAGATTGGAGTACAATGAGGAGAAAACTGGAAAGAGATTAATGGAATTCCTGGTTTCTGTACGTCGTGGTCCTCACCCTCCAGTAATCCCAGCCTTCTGGGGGAGGACGCTCTGTGACGGACAAATTAGACCGACCTGCGGAGAATGGATAAACACTTACTCGGAAGGAACAATGTGACGGTCGCGGTTTCGGTCCTGGTAACAGTGTGAGTACCGCATGCTCACCGTCCGCGAACGGGGACTCACTGTCCATACAGAGGAACCAAACAGACTCCCTGTTGCGTAAGCCTATCGCCCACCGTAGGCTGCAGTGGGCCGCCGGCGAATACCTAAGAAGCTATGTGGGCAGGGCATGCGTTGTATTGTGACAACTCACGATCGTTTTGAACTTTGATAATTTTTCTACTCGTTGAGGATCCTTCTCCCAATTCTGTCGAAAGTTTGGAAGTTAGTCATGAGTGACAAACTCGGTAGCCACGGTCACCTCCAGGAATGCCGGGACACAGAACATCAAGTTGCATTTCGTCGTTATGGCCCCAGAAAATACTCTATCAGGTGTCGGTATAATTGGAGGCCAGCCAGGACGAAACACGGTCATGATAACGCCAGTATAAGCCTTGGTCCATTGAAAGTTAGCTTCATCCTAGGAAGTTAACAGCCATACTCACGGTCCAGGCAATTTGGATAGCACCCATAAGATCTGGAAGGGTGTTCCGATGAGTGAATTGAGATCGAAGCGAGTTCATTCACTCACGAAACATTGGAACAGCATGCGCAGAAAGCACGTCTCCGCATATATTGACCTCACCAAAATCTGTGTTTGATTAGTGAGGGCTAACACTTAGGTGCTCAGCTAAACCCACAAGGGAGAAGACCAGATTGCATCATGATCTTGTAGGTAAAGGGGATTGGTTTCGGGAACGTCGTGGAACCTAGAGAAAGATTCATCGGTCCGGGTGGCACATTAGAATCAATCCACGAACCAGACGAATGCATGATAAGAGCTTGAGCCTCCAAGTCGCCATTCTTGATCGAAGGTAGGAAGTCCGACGGCTCAGCTGACCCAGAGTAAAGACTTTCGAACGAAGGCATAGGCATCATCTTAAAATCTTGGCGTTCTTCGTTGTTCAATTTTTGTAGGGCAACCTCCGCAAGCTTCTGCATTCCAGGATCTTGGCTCAAAAACATGTAATTAGCGCCTGTGGATCGAATTACATGAGCCACTGCAGCATCTGAGTTCCGGACAGATATCGGGAAAGCGATACAGCCTGCACGCATGATGCCCGCGATCGTAGTGTAGTATGTCACGGAGTCTGTAGACACTCTAATCAATGTCGAATCCGAGACAATGAACATCCCGCCACATACCTGCAGCAGCTAAGATTGCGACTACTGGACGCGCACTGGACACCATAGTGACACTTTTTAGGACAATTTGAGCAACTAAATGGATAGCGGGAACGGCTCTCCCCCATTCGATGTCAATAACCTTCCCCGCATCGTCTTCGTAACGAAAGAGAGTGTGGTCTCGGCTTTTGAGATAGTGGTGATCAAATATTTGGGTAAGAGTTAAGGAACCGTCAGTTGGTGGAGGAGTGAACGTTGAGTTCGGAATTCCTTGAGGTGTGGGAAGGTCTGTGGTAGCCATTATATTAGCCTGGGCTGTCGTGATGACTGGATGGTATACCAAACGCCAGCGCCCAGTACTCATATAAGTGTCACCGCTCGACCATCAGTAATTACCTCTCTTGGAGAGCCTTCCCGAGGAAAGATGGCCGTGACCTGATTCGACGTAACCGCATGGGAACATACCCTCATGTAGATCTAAAGAATCGGAAAGGGACAGATAAAGGATCCTGTCGCATGGCCGCAGAGTGAAAAACTGCGATGTAAGTTAGTGTAGATTACTTCTCACTGTCAGGTGAAACAATGGCCCGGGGAATACAGTTAGCGAAGATGGATCTTAACTTTGTACTTATTTACCCTGTACCCGGGTCCGCCTTCGGATTGGACTCTATAGCTGTTTACCATCACGTTACTAGACGAACGTAAATTTTTGAAGAGGGAGAAGTGAACCTTCACAGAGCTCGGCGATTACTTGGCGATACTTGATCATTATATAGAGATACGAGTTCCGCGAGTATATAATAAAGACGGCTCGCCAGGCTAACTTGATCATGATCATGATCCTGTCATCACGTTACAAGTGATCATCATATGGAAGCCGCCAAGCCTTCCCTCAGCCTCCGTACTGAAGTCTAGTGCCCTTGAATATTTATATCTTTAGGCGCGCAGGGAGAAATAACGTTAAGTACGCACGAAATGTATCACAAGCTCCCCTGCAGAATTCGTTACCCTCGACATGCTAACTGAAATACCACTCGACAAAGCTTCTGTGAGTCAGCCGTGCACGTTGCCTCGCCTGTCTTGTCACTGACATTCCTAAGTTTATTGGTTTAGTGTTAGAAACTTTGTGCGTGTTCAAATACTTTATCCTCCGAAAAGGTACTAACTATTGCGTAGGAACTACGGTATTGCACGAACGGTTCAGTTTGCATGATGCCGTTGATATTAAGATAGGTGTTTTCAATGTTTTATTCCTCGGAATCTTGTGGCTGTTATGGAATAAACGGTCCCTGCGTGCCTATGCCCATCGAGTACTTTTCGTTACCGCGTGTCTTCTGTGGATCCTCACAACCCTTGTAAGTATACATACCTTTGAATCGCTTCATCTAATTACTAAAACGCTCAGCACTGGATTATTAATGTATGCAGGGCAACCATCGCATTCGTGGAACGGCAAGGCGAAGTCAATGGTGCCCTTGCATACTACGCCGATCTGACGGTCGACCTTTATGCAGCTAAGACAGCTGTTTACGTAGCTCTGACCCTCGTTGGGGATTCGTTCGTGGTATGTGATATTTGACAAATTGCGCCTTCACCGCTAACTTTGAAAAAGACGTACAGATGCTGGATTATATGGAGCCAGAAGATTGTAGTTGTGATTCTTCCGATGTTCTTGGTCACTGGAACAGCAGGTCACTGCTATTTTCCTCATCCGTGTAGATGGAAGTCTAACTTTGATCTTGCAGTGACAGGGTTCGTCGCAACACATAAATTCACCTTAGTCAATCCAGGCAGCGAGATCTTTCTGCCCAACCTTGTCCCATGGGTTACAAGCTTTATCGTTCTTTCTCTAGTGACAAATGTTGTCTGTACTTGTCAGTGGCCTGTTCTTCTTACCTGTGACACTCATCTGCATGCATCTTAGTCTTGATTGCTTTCCGTCTAATTCAAAGCCATCGTTCCGTGGCACCATACAGTCAAAGCAAGAGGCTGATATCCACGCTCATCATTATTGTCGAGTCAGCGGCCATTTACTCAAGTGCCCTCACAGCACTGGTCACACTTTATGTTCTCGGGAGTAATGGTCAATATGTGGCTCTCGATGTGACCGCTCCAATTATCGTAAGCTTTATACCTTTCCGATCTGCTACGCTATCTGACTCCAATGTGGCATGGTAGGGGATCACTTTCAGCATGATTATAATACGCGTAGCGCTTACAAAAGTGCGCAAGCCCGGATATAGCACCAACTCCTCATCCGGACTCGGAGGTCAGTCTTCAGATGTGCGGTACCCTGTCAATTCAGGACCTGTCACTGTGAATGTTTCGCGTCTTGTGGAAATGAATCGTGATGATGCACTTGAGCGGGGGGACTCGAAAAAGGTGCCTTCTGACAATATTGCGTGACTGTTTAGTACATCTTCTACGTGCGATATCTGTAGTGGCCCATGTTGCATATCTCAGCTGTAGTAATCGTTACATTCTATGCATACATCTCTATAAGAAGACTGTCGTCCTCACCCTCGTCGTTCCTCCTTTCTCCGGCCCGCCCACCCTCGCCAACATGTCATGCACTCGCCGCCTTACGCCCTATACGTGCTAAGAGAAGCCTCCGTCGCCCCAGTTCGCTCGTCATCACCACTGTCGTCGTTGTCGAACTCGCGAGATGGTTGCAGGGTTTGAGCACGTGGGATTGTTGTCCGGCACCAGTATTTGAGATCTCATGTCAGGATTACTGTACTATTACGACCGGATCTTCATGCCATGTTACGTGTTATGCACATCTTCACTGGGGGACATCTTCACAAGCCAGCGTTACGTGTTATGGTCTAATCAGATCTTCATTTTGTCAGCACATAGTACCAACATATTACATCAGGATGCTCCAGAGACGGAAGAATCAAGTGATTGACCAGGTACGAGGGCGAAAAATGGGAACGATCTTAGAGGAAGATATCATGATGTGTACCCTTACGTTGTTTAGCTGTCTACACCCCGCCGCAGGCATTATAACACACAGAGTGTGAAATTTTTGATTTCTGACTGCGAAAAAGCTGTTTACGGATACAAAATATACCATCTTCACTGTGTCGTGTTACGTGTTATGATCTTCAGAGATCTTCATATTACGAGCCCTTGTTACGCATTATGTGAATACACGGTCGTAATAGTACAGTATGTCAGGATCAACATTGATCGATCGATAAGTTGGCTTGCCGCCAGCGCGCCCATTGAGTCAAACATTCGGTCACCCCGGGCCCTGCATCAACGCCCAATGCCCATCTCGCAAGACATGTTGATACCATGCGTTGCGACGCGTAGCCTACGCGCACCAGCATTGCCTGTATTGAGAAGGCTGGAAAAGTGAGATGGGTAATGGTAAGAGAAAAGAAGAACGACAAAGGAGCCGCAGGGGACTGTATTACGGACGCCGGCAAGACGCCGGCACGCTTCTGTTGAGGACCATCAGGGAGCACCGCCGAGTAATGAAACTTCCTTCCTTCTTTCCTTTTTTTCAACAGCTGAGATCAGAACTCACCCCGCTTTTATATAGGACCCACATTCCGCGCACAGTTTCGAAACGTCCGAATCCGCGGTGTTTGTCATTAAAGGGAATCTGTTTAAATTCAAAGTTATGACAGGAGGCCTAGGTTACGCGATGACAGATATGATGTCGATTATTTTCAGAGTTCTGTACCTCATGAATGAAGATTCTCACCTTTGAACCATCCTAACGCCCCTCAAAATCGTACACCGCAATACCAAGGGGGTGAACTTGTAACTTCGTTGAAGTCCAGGCATCAGGCCCTTCCAAAAATAGGATAAGATTGATTTTGCAGCTTCGACGTAGATATGTTTCACTCGCCGGTCATTCGTCCATTCCGTTTCTCTAAAGTAAGCAACAGCTCTGGCCTTGGCGTGTTATTTCGAAACGCCGCAAGCTTAGGGCCGAGGAACCTTTGTAAATGAACGGTTGCGCAGCAGTGGGCCATCACCACTTCGAACTCCCTTATTTTCTACCTCGTTCGTTGAGAGGAATTTCGCAAGTTCTTATGATTGTGTGTCTTATAAATGTATTATCCTAGTTCTAGTCTTTGCTTTTTCCCCCAAAGACGTACTGGAAAGAGTAATGGTGAACAAGTTCTCTTGCCTCTCAGTCTCCAATCGACTTCTGTATTCCTCAGCGTCTTTCTAAATTCAGAGGCCGCGGAGACCTTGGTAGTGCAAAGATCCGTGCACGCCGCCGTAGAATGTGTGACACTCGCTCGCACACTGTACCACCCCCGAAATTTAGAGGGGATGTCACCTTTGTATCACCTCATCCCGGCCGGGCGTATTCACAAGCCTTTGGTCGCTAGGATTGCACGGCGACCAAGATGACCTCCGACGAACAGCCATGCAGTAAATTTGAAGCAACCCTGAAAGTTGAGAGACATCGGGGCACATATCAACTGTCCACCCCATTCGTCATTAATCGGGGCAAGAGTACAATTGGGCTACACGAAGATGAGAATGAGAAGTCCCTAATAACGGGACTCTCGCGGTGGGAGTCCGATGCTTGAATCACTTTGCGACAACTCCCGCTAATTACACGCTGGTAATGCGTGCACCGCAAATAACCATATCTATGGTGAGGGATTAATATATCTACCGTTACATCTGACGATTGGTCATACGCACATTGTAGAACACATAAGATGTGGCTTCGTGCGATGCAGTTTTGTGGCTGTAAAATCTCCATGCAACGAGAATACCCAAACAAATGAGTAAGATTTGTTTTCCGGGACTGATATCCCACATGATACTCAAAATGATTGACCACACAGGGACGCCAATACAGACGAGGAAGCGAGAGAACAGAGGCGCGTATAGTGGTAACGTTATTCGCCCTATTGCTTTGTCGCCTTCGACATCAGAAAAGTCCTGCGCGTGAACGGTGGTCAGGATAATCAGACCGCTCATCAAGAGAGAGAGTCGAGCTTCAGGTCTGAGCATGGTAGAACCGGCTGACGACACAATAAGTCAGTCTGCGCTTTATATGGAGACGAAACAGATTACCCATGATTTTTGTTGCCCCATACTCGAATCCTAAGTAGCCGATGCAATTCATGATGTTCTTTCCGAACCAATGTCCAGCGAGTCCAAAATCGTCGTACAAGACGAAAGCGATGGACAGGACAGTGCTAGCGAAGACAACGTCTCGTCCCCCTGCAATTGAGAAGAAAAGGCATACAGGTGGCAGAGCGTATCTCAAATGCCTCGCTTGCCGATCTGTTAAGCGGTTTGAGGGAAGAGGCCGCCATGGGCGATTGATGGCATCTTCAGCGACGCTCCGATACTGGTTGGAGACATCGATATGAAGCTGATGCAGCCAGGTCCAGACCATGCTGTAAAAAAGCAAAGTAACATGCTGGACGGGGGCAGCTGCACAAGCAAACAATGTCTACGAAGGAAAGATGGTCAGGCAACACCGTTGAAACTATACGGACACTTACGACGGGGAAGAAAATTGTCTTGTAGTCTGTGTATGTGAACAGAAACAAAGTCCATGCGTGCTCCTTTAATCTCTCGATAGACCAGCGCATTTTAGAACCCATGTTTGCAGTTAACTGAGCTCATGCCAAACTTTCGATCCTTTAAGTAGCACAGAGTTATGGGAACGAATGTATCGCATATACATTTGGTATCGGAGAGTTATCAGTATGCAGATATGCGTATATGCATCTAAATGTCAAGGTTCGTGAGCGCGCCGTCCACATCTGATTTGTTCCGAAGAAATGGCAGTTTCCCTACCTTGTAGATCTCAATCGACATTAGTGGTTTCAGTGTCCCTGGACACTCTGATCAGAAATGATACATGTAGGCGCGCGGCCATCATGATCTGGTACCGTTGCAGTCTGAGTGGTCCTTATCAAGTAGCGCTGGCTGGAAGAGAACCAACATCTTCAATTGAGCGCAACAGGTGCCAACTCTGTCAGGACGTAGGACAAAGGGACAGGGATTGTCAGAATGTCACCACGTTGGAGTGCACCTGAACAACGTACGGTCATGTATAAGTATGAGGAGCTGTATGCCGTGCGCGAAGCGCTTGCGGTCTCGTGTTTGTCTCGAACGGTAACTTGTGAGGTAACTTCGGCATTACCGCTGCAACTGTACATTGTATGCACCGACCTACTCGGAACTTAGAAGTTTCAAGTATCGTTGGATCCCGCAACATATACTAAAAGATGCATCGAATCAATTAAGCGGGCGACTCCACGTTGACCGCACCATTAAAAATCCATCGATCTGGTCGCGAGTAGACAACATTAGATGCTTATGGCACCACTGTAACTAGGCCTTGAGGAGGTACCCAGAGTTGGGGGACTCGTTGTCTGAGAGCATACGATCGCAGTGAGTAATACTGCTATTGTAACTTCGAGAAGGAACTTGTTCAACCGATGGCCCTGAGATCAGCATAACAATCAACACTAATCAACACAAGACGGTTTGATAACCACAATATGTAACGGTTTGAACTTTGCTCTCGCCGCGTGATCGACTTTTGACGGTTGTCCCTTCCTTTTCTAAGTTTGTTGGGAATAGACGTCGGCAGGGAAAAGGAGCAAGGTAGTTGTGGCTCGAACGAAGGTATATTCCAGTATAAATACGCAGGAGGTGGTGGTACGAAGCCAAATAAAGTAAAACAAAAGACGGCGAAGCCGTCGGCCTGGTGGCTGTGAAACCACAATCGAAGTTTTCTTGCCGAACAAAGTTCACAAAGATCTATCAAGCGGTTAGTGTTCCACGAATGCTTCCCTCCGGGGATTCCGACAATCACGCTACATCATTATGCCAAGTTGGTAATGGGCTGTCGTCACACTCATTTTCGCGGTTTCTCTCGGTTATAAAAATATGACCGCCTATGCTCCGAGTCAGCGTAATCACCAACATGTTCAAGGCAATCCTCAACTCTTTATCGGTCGCAAACTACGCCATATTAGCGTCAACACTACTGATACTTGCAAGGTATCTCTACCAGTGTCTAAATCATCCACTAAGGCATTACCCTGGACCCCGTATCGCTGCCCTTTCCAAGTGGTACAAGTTCTACTTCGACGTACTTCAAGATGGCGGCTTTCTGGAACATCTCGAGAAACTCCACGTTCAATACGGTATGATAACACCCTGTGTTCTATGCTTGAGGGTTCTCATTTTCTCGAACTTAGGGCCAGTAGTAAGAGTAGGCCCTAACGAGGTGCGCTACAACAAAACTTGTACCCAGGACTCGCGCTAAAACCACTGCCCATTGGAAGCTGCATTTCAGCGATCCTAGGGCTTACGGAGACATATATTTCGTCGGATCCAAGTTTACCAAGGACCCAGAATTATATGATGCTTTCGACCAATCTTCATCTTCGTTCGCATGTGTCGATCCTCACTCTGCTAAAATACGCCGCGAACTCTTAGGCCCTGTCTTCTCTCGTTCCAGAATTCTCAAAATTCAAAGTGTTATCCAGGAAAAAGTATGTAGATAGTCACTTTAGCATCGTGGCCTGACTGATACTATCCTTCAGGTTGACCATCTTATTCACAGACTAAGCTCTGGTGATCCAGAAAAACCCATCAATCTTTTCCTTGCTTTCCGAGCAGCTACGATGGACATCATTATGTTGTACTGCTTCGCCGAGTCTTTCGAATCCCTTGACGCCGACAAGTTTGAACACCCGATTCTTCTTAGCGTCATATCGTCTGTCCCGATGATATGGCCTCTCAAATATTTTCCTTGGCTCATTCCGATGGTAGCGCACGGTCCGCGATGGCTCATCAACCGCTTACTCCCCGCGATGAAAGGATATTTTGACCTCTTCGCCCTCTTCTCCAACCGAATTGACAGGGCTATCGCAAATCCGGAAAGCCTCTACTTGGAAGACCATGAAACTGTCTTTCATTGTCTTCTATCGGGGAAAGGAGATGCACCATCGAAAAGATCATTACTCGAGGAATCGATCACCCTGCTTGGAGCTGGAAGCGAAACAGTAAACCAGAATTCATTAGCTTGACACTACGTAACCTGAAAACTTTAAATAGGTGGGAGCTGTAGTAACAGCGGGAGTTTACCATGTGCTGTCGAACCTTAGATCTCGGGAAAGGCTCATGCAGGAACTTAACAACGCTTGGCCAAGTTTGGACATGACAGTCAAGTACCAGGACTTAGAAAAGCTACCTTATTTGGTGAGTACATACCGTTATAATTGTACTATCCCATAATACAGAAGGAACCATAGACGGCGGTCATCAAGGAATCGATTCGGCTATCGCATGGAGTTGTCACACCTCTGCCCCGCGTGGTTGGTCCTGGAGACTCCATCATATGCGGGCATCATATACCCGCCGGAGTAAGTCCTCTCATTCCTAACTATTCTTGCTATCTTGCTAATGGTGTATTGAGACGACGGTGTCCATTGGGATCACCTTTGTCCACGCAAACCCGGATATATTCCACGACCCGGACCAGTTTATTCCAGAACGGTGGCTCGCTGATGATATCAAGGAGGTCGAAGCGAAATATTTTGTTCCGTTCTCTAAGGGACCGCGAATGTGTCTTGGCCACAAGTAGGTCATACCCTGTTTTCTCATCACAGCTGTGGTCGTTAACGCACTCAGTCTGGCATGGTGTGAGCTTTATCTCCTGTTTGCGAATATATTTCGGAGGACGGATATCCGTATACATGATACCGGGTGAGAGTGGCATGAGACTGGCTGTTGTTTGTCACGAAACTGATATTTTGCTGACAGACCCGAGGATTTTGCCTTTCGGCAATACTGGGTTCCAGTCTTCAGAGGAAAACAAATGCACGGGTTTGTGACACAGATAAATGAATGAACGGGTTTACGAATCGAGCTGTTCTAAAAACTGACATCCAATACAGTCGCTTTAGTACGAATCAGAGAGATTGATAGTATGTTCTGATACGTCGTGAATAATTATCATCGCGTCTCTATTGACTTAATCAGAATCAGAAAATTAGCCTTCCCGTATCACAGAACAAGAACAGCGCTGGAACTCGAAATAGAGGCAACAAGTTTCACGGCGATGAAATGCACATGTTTTCCATTTCGGAGAAGATCACCTATGATGGATGACTCCGGGTCCCCAGCAAAAGAGATCGAAAACAATCGATTGGATGCGTTGACCGACCTGTCATTCGTATGTACTGCCTTGTTGTAATCACACGGTAGACACCTAACTATGTACTTCAGTTGCTGAAGCGCTGATTGCCGAACCGGGCCATGACTGGCCATATGAATCGATAGTTGCTCCGTAACCCCCAAGTACCTTCAACGTCCCCATGGCTGCAATCCAGCGAACTTCGACAAAAATTTCAATTCCTCATTCAACTGAGCCTGATTGTTCCATTGTGGGCATGCTAGAGCAGCTAACACCGAACCAGCCAACCAATGGCAGGAAGATCGCTCTGGTGTGTATCCCTAGAGGTGCTTCATTGCGTCGTCAAGACACGTTGCTCAACCTTCGTCACTCCTCATTTCACCGGTAGATTCTCCATGGTTCTGCGGGGTAGACCTTTCTCTCGGCGCGCAGTGAATTGTGTTTATCTGAACGTAACGGCAGGCACAAAAACTATCTGTATCACAAGCTTCTCGCGCTGCGTCTTCCTTTGGACTCATTTCGTTTTGATTTTCGGTAACTCTATTGCTTCAGATGATGCATAGTATCATTAACCACTGCTACAGTGGGTGCCATGAGACGCCCGGCACTTGGCGGCAAGACGGTTTGGAGGACGAAGTGGTCGATATCAGCGTTGTCGTCGATTTCCTTGAGAAGACATTTGGATATCAAGTTGATTTGATTGTGGGGCACTCCAGAGCGTCTATAGTTGCCTTTCGCTGGTTATGTACCACCGAAGCCGGAAAGAAGGTGTCAGGTTTTGTCAATATTTCTGGGCGATATCGTATGCACGTAAGTTTTTATCTTAAAACACTTCACTCGTCTCTTTCAGACCTCTCTTTGTTATTTAGAAAATTCACGGTAACAGAGATCCACCCTCCCCCTCTCTATTGTCGTTGATTTTAGGTCTGATACACAGAAACCTCTATGACAAAGCAGTGGCAAAAGAGCTTCCGTTCCCAAGGATTTCATATCTGGACGCCCACAGTCGCCGGGAAGGTTGTTTCGATCAAGGTGTATCCGGAAGAAATTGACAATTTTGGCAAGTTCGATACGTCATTAGTATGGACCAGATTCCCTCAACGCACTGATGTCCTAACTATACATGGCCTATCGGACACGCCGTTCGTTGATTTTCCACTTTGAAGAACGTTTGGACTAACAGCATCAACATAGATACGACGCCGTTATCTATGCCAGGGCATTGAGCAACCGAAACCCGGGAACTCATTCGCTTCATCTCATGGAAAACGCGGGCCATAATTTTACTGGACGACATGATGAGGTAGTTGCAACGATCCTGGAATGGTGGGATGCTCGTGAACGTGGGAATCTCAAATCAGGTATATGGAGAGGAAAGGCAGTGGATCTTAGAGGCAAGATGTAGCCATGAATTTATTCCTAGGGATGAGCGTCGCAGTTTGATGCATGCCTGAGTAAACCTTCAGGTCAAGTATGTGCCGTTATGATCCTCTCTCTGCATTTGATATTTGTCATCCAGTTATGACATCTATTCGTTCGCATTGCTCGTCTTGCGAATAACGAATCGTATACGGTCCAAATGAACGCGCGCCGGAGAGGCACCGTTCAAGAGAACTCGGATAGACATTGGCTACTGGTTGCGCGTTAAAATGGTAGTGATGCAGTAGGCATCTCATCCTACACCAGCATGTTTGCCGACTTCTATTAGTACATAGATAATCCAGATCTAACAATCATTAAACTCCATTCAATGATATTCCACGAACAGAGCGCACCATATAATATAATTAAGCAAACTCCAGAGCTTTCGAAGATGCAGCCTTCCTCATGGATCGACGTTTCTGAAAAATGCGCAAAGATCAGTCTCGGTGCTCGTTTCAATCCTCGTCTCTGACCTTGGAAACCGATTCCTCATCCTCATCTTCATCCCGGCTCTTCTCCCTCTTACGCGCCTTCAGAGCAAGCGACTCTTCATACGCCTGCACCAAATCCGGCCGCGCCTCTCGCACCAACACAGCAGGGAGCCACAGCTTCATCGGGGACAGTGGATTCACAGGCTCCTTCGGCGCCTTCCAGTCCGGCAATGGAGGCCTCGTCCCCTTCACACCTGCCTCTGCAAGGTACACCAACATCCTTGGATCCACTTCAACATAATACAACAGCTCTTCATTGAAAAATGGATCCTCCTTGCTGCTCGTAACTCTCAGTATCCACTCATTATCCACCCCCACGTGCCGGCTCCCGGCAAAGGTCCCCCCGAGCGTGAACACCGGCTGCTCGGGCGCCATCGCGTACCGCCGCATCGCGCGCATCACGATCGACGGCCATATGATCGTCCGAAAACGCTTCACGATCTCGGACTTCCAGCCCCACTCAAAGTAGCGCTCGCATACCGACGCGAGGGCGGGCAGGGACGGCTCTCGGCGGGACCACTGTATGTCGTGGGATATGGTGATGGTGGGGTTGGCGTACGCAAGGAGCATGTCGACGTCGGGGAAGAAGGAAGAGACGCGTGCGAACTGCGCGAATCGGGCTAGGGAGGGAGAGAAGGCGTCGGAGGGCGCCGCGAGCTCCTGGATGAGCTCTGCGCGCCAGGATGGTATAAAGGTCTCGAGTTCCGGTCGTGTCATGGTAGTAGCTGCCCTAAGCAGCGAGTCGGCGAAGCCCAACCGGGTGAGCTCGACAGCGATTTCCATAAAGTTGCAATCGAACGCTCTGGTTTGGGTGCATAGCCGGGATATGAAGATGAGGCTCGCTCTGTTATACCTGAGGTCGGCGAGGCGGTGAACGAGGTACTGCTCCTGTTTGCCCTTGTCGTTGGACGCGCCGCGGTGGGTCGAGGACGGGTTTTGGATGACGGTGTGGGCACCGTACAGGAAGGCCTCGAGGTCATCTGTTAGGATGCCGTCGATGACGCCGTGCGCGTTGAGGAGGGCGAGGTCGACGACGGCGTCGCCCGATGCAATCCGGTGCTCAATGCCTCATGCCTCTGCAAGCTCCTTCATGCCGCTCGTCAGCTCCTTCTCCATCGGATGGCGGTCCTTCGCTGTGCGTGGTCCATCGAATACGAAGAGAGGCAGAACTGGGCGCTTTAAAAGGGCAGCAATGCGAAAAAATAATACTCTTAGCTCTTTATTTTCGCCTGCCTGACCGTACTCTGAGTGCTTAAACCAAGGAGATACCTCGATACCGAGTCGGAATGCGCGTAATGAAGGGTCGCCGTGACGGAGAGAGAAGGCAGTGAGTGAATTTATAGTGCCAGAATTCTTGAAGAGTGGCCTGAGCCAGTCTCTCGACCTCAACATCGCCGTCAAATCCAAGGCATCACTTGGCAACGTGGGAAAGCATGACGACAAAATTGGTCTGGTTTCTAACTTTTTTTCTCTTTCTTTATTTGCTTCAATGAGGGCTATGTATGCGCTGCTAATCAACAATAATTAATGCCGTCGAGCGCGTATCGTCTAACCGCCACCGCGCCACGATATATAAAGTAAAGTACTGGTATGTATACAGAGAATCCTTTAGAGCTCATCGTGATCTCGGAACGCCTCTTGGTCGTCATCAGAGGGTCCAGCCGAGCTATACAATTTTGTCGTTATCGGGTTGACGATGGCTTGGACCTCTGCAGGACACGTCATTAGAACTGATCATCACAGATTAATGGGACTAAAACGTACCAGCCAACTTCTCTTCTAGGTCTTCCTCAGTTGCTGAAGAGCCATACTCATCCAACCAGTCAGTCGTGTCCTTGACGGCGTCAAGGATAGTTTTCTTGTCCTCGTCGCTGATCTTTCCTCCTAGACCCTCCTGGTCGCCGATTTGAGACTTCAATCCGTACACAAAGGCGGATAGGGAGTTCAAAGCTTCGATGCGCTTGCGTTGGGCCTCATCCTCAGAAGCGAACTTCTCAGCCTCAGCCACCATACGATCAATCTCTTCCTGTGACAGACGGCCCTTCTCGTTGGTGATGGTAATCGACTCTGACTTGCCACTGTCGGAATGGTTAATCAAGACAAACAAACCAGGTATCAACACGGTCCACTCACGTTCCCTTATCAGCAGCGGCGACCTTCATGATACCATTGGCATCAATCTCAAACGTAACCTCAATCTGAGGAACGCCACGAGGTGCGGGAGGAATACTAGACAGCTCGAACTTGCCAAGAAGATTGTTGTCCTTGGTCAAGGAACGTTCACCTTCGAAGACTTGGATCAAGACGGTGGGCTGGTTGTCAGCAGCAGTCGAGAAGCTAAAACAAGTCGTTAGTCTGAGGAACCTGGAAACACGTCTAATAAACATACATCTGGCTCTTCCTGGTGGGGATAACGGTGTTCCTAGGAATCAGCTTGGTGAAGACACCGCCAGTGGTTTCGATACCGAGAGTGAGTGGGCAAACGTCGACGAGGACGACATCGGCGGTTCCTTCCGCACCAGAGAGAATACCACCCTGGACGGCAGCACCGTAGGCAACAGCCTCATCGGGGTTGATACCCTTGGAAGGCTCCTTGCCACCAAAGTACTCCTTAAGGAGTTGTTGGACTTTGGGAATACGAGTCGATCCACCGACGAGCACAACCTAGAACGACGGTAAGTACAAACGAAACAAAACAAAAATAAGAACTCACTTCGTCAACGTCTTCCTTCTTAACACCGGCATCCTTGAGAACCTGCTCGACAGGCTTCATCGTCTTTCTGAAGAGATCCATGTTCAACTCCTCGAACTTGGCCCTGGTCAAAGTCTCCGAGAAGTCGTTGCCATCTTCGAAACTTTCGATTTCGATGCGGGTACTCTGTTGGTTGGAGAGCGTCCTCTTGGCCTTCTCAACCTCCCTCTTCAGTTTGCCCATAGCACGGAGGTTGGGCGTGACATCAGTGCCGGTCTTCTTCTTGTATTGCTTGACGAGGTACTCGATGACACGGTTATCGAAATCTTCACCACCAAGGTGAGTGTCACCAGCGGTGGCCATGACCTCGAAGACACCGTCGTCGATGGACAGGAGGGAAACATCGAAAGTTCCACCACCGAGATCATAGACGATGATCTGGGACTCTCCGCCTTTCTTGTTGAGACCGTAGGCGATAGCAGCAGCGGTGGGTTCGTTAATAATACGGAGAACCTGGAGACCGGCGATGGTTCCGGCATCCTTGGTGGCCTGACGCTGAGCATCATTGAAGTCTGCATCCAAAAATGAGAACAATTCATCAAAGAGTATGAAGAAAAGACGCACAGGCGGGGACAGTGACGACGGCATGGGTGACCTTTTCTCCAAGGTACGCCTCGGCAGTCTCCTTCATCTTAGTAAGGACCATGGCGCTGATTTCCTCGGGAGTGAAGTCGCGGTATTCGCCCTTGTACTCGACAGTGATTGCGGGCTTCCCACCCTTCTCCTGAACCTTGAAAGGCCAGTGCTTCATGTCGTGTTGGATGTCACCATCGTCCATTTTACGACCAATGAGACGCTTGGCATCGAAGACGGTGTTTCTCGGGTTGGAGTGGAAGGCGTTCTTGGCGCTGTCGCCAACAAGACGTTCATCATCGGAGAAGGAGACCCAAGACGGCGTGATACGGTGACCCTGGTCGTTGGCGATAATTTCTACCCGACCACCCTTCTGAACACCGACACATGAGTATGTCGTTCCGAGATCTGTTAGACAGAGGTAAGGAAAAGGCATGGCCCAATAAGAAAAAATGGTGCTCGCCGATTCCAATGACAGTTCCGTATTCTGAGTGTGGCTCCTCTGCGCGTACAGAGCAGAAGAGGGCTATCAAAGCGAAGAAAGTGAATGAAAGAACGGACACCATCCGTCGTGTCGACGACATTTTGGGGAGGAAAAAGAAAGTACAGTTGAGGGTGATGGCGGCTGTCCTTTATAAAGAGAACGGGTGACGTGTCGCTGCGTTGGCATCGACGTGAAAGGCACTAGGTTCCCACGGAAGAGGCTCTGCGCGTGACGAATCATGGCGATTCTCGCATACTTGCCGGACAATTAATGTACTTACAGCAATCCGAACACAGGACTCTCCATATGGTATCTGCTACAGTAAATCTGCTGGAATCCCTGGAGTCCCAGGCTACCCTTTTCAGTGCTCCTTGGCATTCGTCTCTGCTCTCCTCTGCAGCTCCTTCACCCCATCGTCCAATATAAATCTGGCAAACATGCAGTGTGCCCATTCTGTCCATCTAGGGAGGACCTTGTTGTCACCATCGAGCACGGCGTAGTCATGCGCGCTCGAGAACCCAACAAGGACATCATCGCCGTCTCTTTCGACCGGCATATCATGTCTTCCCCCTTCCATCAGCCGCCACGGATACCCATACCTGGCGACGGTCTCGAAAAACTTGATGCCCCCCTCGGGATTGGCCCAACGCATGGTCAGCTGTGACGTCGAGCTGGGAGGCTGTACGACCTCCAGCACGCCACCAACCAGCTTGGCTCCTGGCTTCATCTTTGCTTCATCTTTGGCGCCGTTTATCCACCCAGCCAACCTAGCTTCGAGACTTATCAAGCGACCGTGCAAGACCGCGTCCGCCCATATCTTTCTCGCTTCTTCGAGGCTGAATGGCTGGGGGAACAGGCTGGCAGGCACACGGGCGTAGTATGTGACAGGAGAACCAGCGGGTACGTATGTCGGCCGGCTCGTGTCCCGCTTATTGGGTACCCAGAGATGCGACGTTGGCGGTGGTGTATGTGGAGGGTATTTCTCCAACATACTTGTACATGTTTGGGTGGACTGGTATACACCGTAGGCAGCCACTACCGCCCCGAAGGCTCTGAAGCCTGTTTTTGTGATGAAAGGCATGGTTAGATTTCCAATCACATCGACTCCGACATTGTCCGAAACGGGTCGCAACCCTTCAATTCAGTATTTACTTTGAATTAGTTTAATTATAGCTCTTTTCATAATTATGCGGAATCCCCGTTTTGAAAAATCTGTGTGCTCTTGTTTGTATCACAAGATGGCTCGGTGCGCGAACTATTGCTTTTTTGTGGACACAATTCGCTGTCTTGCATCCGCTCTTGCTCCTTCAATACATCTAACTGTCAATGGAATAATTGGTGCGCAAGAGCGCTCATTTCAATACCTAAGTAGTACAAATCCTCTGCTATCTAACCGCAAAGCCCAGATTCCATGCCAATCACAACTGTTTTCAACGTAGCGAGCCGCAGCACCGCCTAGTTCAACGTCAAGTATGCACGCAATTTAAGTCCACAAAGTTCTCCAGAAGTCAGCAATAAAATAGGCAAGGAAAATGGGACACCTTTGCCGGTGTTCAAAGCGTCTCCAGAACTGTTACTGGCAGCAGTGTTACAGGGAGTCCGGGGAGTCCAACACTGCAGTGACTGCACAGTGTATCTCGCCACGATAGGATCCTAGCCTCCTTTGTAAATATACACAGAATAATCAGGATTTGTGTGAGAGAGTCAAGATAGATACAACCTTGGTGTCATGTCAGGATTTGAAGCGCGCATCGAGCATTGGCATATGGCTATCTAGGGTCCGACTTGTATAGCATATTGGAGTGTATGGCATGCCAGGGGAGTAGATACATTCGGTAAATGACCTTGGATGCGAAAAATGGGCGTTGTAGCATAGGCGGACGTGTACAGGGCACGACGTAGTGGTAAGAAAGAGAGCCGGGACCATGTGATCCAAACATGACCACATAAGATTTTTCAAACGAGGATTCCGCATAATTATGAAAACAGCTGTAACTGGTACGTTTCATCATATCATACCTGTGCACAACGAGACATCCTCGCAGGTTAGGTGACATCTACATGCACAATCAGCATCCTTGTACGAGACGGCGCATCCTGATGTTTCCAATGGGCAGAATTGGTGTATGTGGCTCGACCTAGGTGGGATTCCCTTCTATCGATTCTTCTCTCTGCTGATCCTTGTTGGTCAGACTTGGCACTGGTATTGATAACGCAGGATTCGGCTTCGTGTCCACCTCCCGCTCTTTCGAAACTGCCCATCCCATCACCGACGCGACGCCTTGCCTATATTGTACACCTTCGTGACCTTTCCCGCCGCTCATTCAAACTGACGAGAGTCCGCCCTTGCCAAGGCCCAGCACGCGTTGAGGAGTCTCGAATGGGGGTCATTATGTGTGAACGGGATGAGGTGATTACGGGGAGAGAGTAATCAAACAAGAATAGGCGACTGTCACTGCTACCATCACGATACCCTTGTGCAGTCCAGGTCTCGTTCTCCAAGGCAAGTCGCCTATTTTCACTGTGTTTTCACCAAGTAACTCGTTGGTAATATTCCAGGACTCTAGTATTTGGTGTTCGTCGCCGAGGATCACTGTACGCAATCGAGGATGGTGAGTCTGTTGTCATTTATCTTCTCCTGTTTCCAACTTCATCTCTCACGCCCTAGACTCGCGACCAAGACAGCAAACGGCCACAATTCAAAGTCGGCTTGCCAAGCGACGCCACTAGGCTCGCCTTGCGATTGAGGTCAGGGAGTTAGGAGAAGGAGATTTGAATTCACCTCGCGATATACGTCGAGGGAGGCTGTAATGGCCCGCCTGCGAGCCGTCTTGTAGATGGGAAAGAATGAATCGAAACAGCGTTGGCCATGCGCATATTACTAAATCTACATTGCCAAGGTGAGTCTGTTGACTTCTCCAGATACAGTTGATCTAAAAGTAGATAAAACACAGCTCGAGTTATTATGAAATCTTCAGCCTTCCCCACCACTCGAACTGATGAGTGTAGGGCATGTGCTCCGCGTCGGGATCATTAGAGCAGCCGAATCTGGCCTAGGTCGGTGTGTTCTCGATATTGTCAGGAGCATCTTGTTCTAGCTCTAGAGGAGGGCTTTCTACCCTTTATTCTAATTTCTCATTATATGCCACAGTCGTTTGTCGACTATCTCCTGTACTTTCGCCATCCAGTTCCATCCAGCTTGTCTTCAGATAGGCTTCAAAGGTCGGGGAAATGTGGTAAGCAACTACTCTTTCATTTTGTTTCAATTTCGCTAACGGCTCAGTCGTTAGCAGCGCAGATGCTCTGGTCTGGATCGCCTCATATGATCTTATTACTATTAGGCTCGCTAACAATCGTAAGCTACGCGGGCCAACGCTCGCCGTGGATTATATCCAATGGCACTATGAGGCCAGTGTTGCGTTCTTATCTTTCCCATTGACTGTTATATTTCTTCATCTATGTACTACGGCCGGCCCAATTTATATCATGTAAACCTACTATTCATGCCAGTCGATTCTCTGTCCACTGATGTTCCTGTCACTGGACCAGCGTCGTCAATAGCGTCGGTGTTTATGCCAGGTGCATACTTATAACGATTTTAGCAACTAGGGTTATTGTCTGCTCCCAATATCCTTCACTTTGTGAGCTCGGCTGCTTATAGCAGAAGCAAAGCGTTCATCTCTGATTGAATACGATATCTAATTCGGATAGATATTCGACAGCCAGTCGCTGTCCAATTCCTCTTGTTTCCGAGAGCCATGGGAGCCCTTGGCCGAAAACGGAGCCAAAATCCCACGGCCTTCCTTTCGTTCTGCCAATGGCCACCATGGTCTGGTATCGACCATCCAACGCGTCTTTTCCCTCGATTTCTCTTTGTAATGTCCTCATCTACTCTGTATGGCTTCTTTAACGCGACGGCGACCCGATCGCAGCAGGTAATGAACACCGGCATCGCACGCTCTCGTTACTGCGCGTTTATTATGGCTATTCGTCTTCTCAGGTAAGCTATTCCTCAGTTTCCCTCCCTATTCGTTGATGTATGAATAGATCCTCGTTTCTAAGGATAACGACGATGCAGCGGAAAGGGTATTAAGCTGGTATGTTGCGTCAGATTGCGTATGTGCGCAACGAGAGAGTTGACATCCTTGCAGGTTAGGTGGTATCTCCACTCAAAATCGCCATCCTTGTTCCAGACTGCGCAAGCTGCCGTTTCCAGTGCACATGGAAGCGTATATGGTCGCTGGAGGCTCAACCTAGATAGGGATGATGCACTTCCACTCTCGTCAAATATTAACCGAGACTGATGTCCGAAAAAAGAGTGTGATCCCGCGGCCGGGATTTGGCTTCGTCGCTAACGATCATCTTTGGTGGGCTGCCGTGGTGTGTAGGCGACTTCATCACGATTCACTTAGCAGGGAGAGGGGTACTAGGAAGATCTTAACGGGTACGTCGTATCATATCACACATGCGTGTTCGCAATGAGACATCTTCGCAGGTTGGGTGATATATCTACATTCACAATCAGCCACCAGGACCAGCATCATCCCGACGTTTCCAATGCAATTCGTGTATGCGGCTCGAGCTAGGTAGGATTCACTTCCATTGATTCCTCTCTGTGTTGATCCTCGTTGGTCAGACTGCACTGTTACCGGGAACGCAGGATTCGGTTTTGTGCGCATCCCGCTCCTTCGATTCTTGAAACTTCCCATCCCGTCACCGACGCGACACGACACGTCAGGTATCGATGCTGACACGATATCGGTCTGCCTAAAACTCCAAATCTGGATTCGATTTATGCGTCGCCAAGATCGTCCGGCGAGCAAGGAGGACGCGGGGTGGATGGGCGACGAACTATAGCAGGGAGGGAAGGACCTAGGAGAGGCTTGGGCATAGCAGGCGAGTCTCATATCCTCATGTACACTCCGCCGAACTAACCATCCCTTCACAGATTTCCGCGCTGTCAAGATCCATCCGCGCGTCTTCTCACCGTATGAATGGGTACGCGTTTTCGGTCGTCCTCCCGTCGTCCGTACTAACGTCTTGCAGATTTCCTTTTGGAGCGTGGCGCCGGCTTTGACTATGGTATGTTTTTGTCCGTTAAGACGTATTTGCGTGGTCTTGACCATTTCTTCGTAGCTTGCAAACTTCAAGATGGGTCTTCTTTGACTGGATGGTGTCTAATTTGACGGTAGTTTGCGCGGGAGATACAACGGTAAGCCTATTGTCAGCCTTGATTCTGCCTGTCCTCAAGTCCTTTCAGCGCTACGTCTTGTTCACTTTGCTGGGGATGAGACGGCAGGTACTGGGAACGCAGGATTCGCCTTCGCAGTGGACTATCGCTTCCTGCCCTGGTGGGTTCCATTGGCCAGGCTTATCGGGAAAAGTGGGCAAACGCGGGATTTGGCTTCGTCATTTACAACAACGACGATTACTGCCTACGATCTCGGAAACACGTTGTCATGGTGTGTACCACCAAATCATCTACGTCGCTCGATTTGCTCACTGTTTCTTATAATAGCTCGCGTCCTCGTCGTTCCGTGGAGGATGCCTGTGCTCCTCGGAAGCTGCCTATGCCTGTTGCAGACGGCAGGCTCAGTGTTCGCTATCAGCTACCGCTACTGCGTGATGTATCTGATTACTGAGGGTAGAAACATCCAGCAATTCTCGTGTTCAATTTGGAACTACCATTCGATTATACCTAACGTCAGTCTCCACGCCAAGGTTGATCCTTGTCTGGTTTACCATCTTTTGTTATCGTCCGAGCTGATGCCAAGAGGTGACTCTCGAGGCCGTTCGAATGGACGTGGACAGTCCGATGGAAAACGGCTTTTGCCCACGATGGGGTAAACGGGCGGGCCAAAATGCCGCGGCATCGTTTGAGGCGCAGATAAAGTCCCTTTCTCTTCCTCCTATGAGCTCCTGTCTTGCTCTCTCCTTTCCCCTGTGTTTTCGAGCTTCACGCTCCTTCACGGAGTTCGTACGACCGCTGTGATCTGTGATGTCAACAGAATAATGGCCCTCTGACATACCGGTCTCCGCGAAGCTTCTCGTTTTCTCTTTACGGCCTCAACCTGAAGCATCGACTCTCACGCTCTTTCGGTACCGCAAGTCTGGAACTTGAGGAATTTCACGGTCACCCCACTAGTAAATTAACGAATCTACATACACAATGACGCCACGCAATCGCCGGACCCCGATACGGAGATATATTTTAGCCGCATATAAAGCTCCAGCTACGAGTGAGTCAGCTCATTTGGCTTACGAAAATCAAGTCTTTCCATCCTCCAGTCGTCCCCATCGTCCATGTCTACGTTGGTGACATTCGAGCCCTACGGAATCGTCCCGCTCTCGGCACTTGCTTTCATCCTCGTGGCAGGCAATATCGGAATGTACTGGCTCGCACGCCGGAATCGGCGCAGGAGGATCGACTGGGATGTTGAGATGGTGGAAGCAGGAGAAGGCAGGAGGAGAAAGGGTTCCGTCGTGATGATGGTCCCTGTTCTAATAATAACGGAGGGAAATTGAATGAAATCGGAAGGTGCGTATAGTCCGTGCTTGTTGGAGGATTCTATGCTGATGGACGGAGGGAATGGGGTAGGGATAAACGATTTCGGAGGAGGGAGTCGCGGTATCTGCCTATTATGTGGATCTGATATCGACATCAACGGGGTGGTTATACCCAATAGTGCGAGACGCCTGTTGGGATGACGTCCTTCCTGGTTCGTGGATATATCGTGTTGTACTATATAATCTTTTGTATTCTAGCCGTGACTGAGAGGGGGCATCGTCGCTAGCTGTTGTCTGCAATACACAAAGCGTTATCTTGTCCTAGACTGATGAGGGAGGAACAAGATGTCCAGTCCAAACGAATCCCTTCTCCGATGTCGGTGCGAATCTGGAAAGAGATACTTTTATCCGGGATAAGCGAACAAATAAAATCTCAGACACGAACCACCATGAATATAGCACCACTTTCTTATCGCGCCCATCTCTCACGTCCATCCACGTTCGTTAACGATGTCGACCGACAAGGCAGCTCGCCGCGCGCGTTTCGAAGGAGCATGGAAGGTCATCAAGTAGGAGCTGCTGGACTACATTACTGGCGAGGGTATGCCTAAGGATGCGATTGAGTGGTACGAGAGGGTGAGCGACCTTCACTGGAAAACGGAATTGAGCTCATCTTTCTGATAGAACCTCGACTACAACGTCCCCGGAGGCAAGCTGAACCATGGCATGTCCGTCGTCGACACTGCTGAGATCATCAAGGGGACTCCGTTGACGGACGACGAGTACCTAAAAGCTGCCGTGCTCGGCTGGGGCATCGAGCTGGTGCGTCCCATCTTCCTTATATTCCCTTTCCGCCGTGCTCACCCGCCGATTCGCAGCTCCAAGCCTTCTTCCTCGTCTCGGACGACACGATGGATTCTTCCGAGGCCAGCCCTGCTGGTACCGCGTCCCCAAAGTCGGACAAATCGCCATCAACGACTCGTTCATGTTGGAGGCGGCGATATACTATCTCCTCAAGAAGCATTTCCGCGGGGAGACCTATTATGTGGATGTTCTGGAGCTTTTCTTGGAGACGACGTTCCAGACGGAGATGGGGCAGCTCATCGATTTGATCACTGCTCCGGAGGACGAGGTTGATTTGAGCAAGTTCTCACTGAAAAAGTGCGTATTTTTTTCCGTTGACGTCGTGCTTTGTTTTGACCGTTCTATGAAGACATTCACTAATCGTGATATACAAAACCGCATACTACTCCTTCTACCTCCCCGTCGCCCTCGCCATGTACATGTCCCACGTCCCCCAATCCTACCCCTCCGGGACGCAAACCATCGAGCCCTACGCTCTCGCCAAATCCATCCTCATCCCCCTCGGCGAGTACTTCCAAGTCCAAGACGATTTCCTCGACTTTTCCGGCACGCCCGAGCAGATCGGGAAGATCGGCACGGACATCCTCGATAACAAGTGCTCGTGGTGCGTGAATACCGCGCTGGCGGTGTGCACGCCCAAGCAGCGACGGGTCCTCGATGAGAATTATGGGAGGAAGGATTCGGAGTGCGAGAGGAGGGTGAAGGAGGTGTTTGAGAGTCCTGAGGTGGATTTGAGGAAGAGGTACGGGGTGTATGAGGAGAAGGTTTATGGGGAGCTTGTTGCGATGATTGGGGAGATTCCGGAGGTTGAGGGTAAGAGTACGTTGAAGAGGGAGGTGTTTAAGAACTTTCTTGACAAGATTTATAAGAGGACGAAGTAGTGATTAGCGGTGAGTGCAAGATCAGCTGTATCTTTAGATGCTACAGGAATATTTTATTCACTCTTATATGTTTAGTTTATTCATAGAACTCACATGACAGGTATCGTAAGGTATCACACAAGCCTGACTTGCCGCGTGTCTACCTTGACCAGAAACCACGACGACTATCGCAACCATGGAATTTTTCAAGCGGAAACAGATCGCGCACGACGATGCATCCAGCAGCTCATCTCTTCCTTTACCGTCCTCAACCACGCCAGCCCAAGGTGTCGGATCTCCGTCAAACGATGCCGCCTCCGTCAAGGGCAAGGGCAAACTCAGCAAGTTTTTTCATCTAGGTAAACGCGGCCACACCGATACGATTGGTGATGTCGCTGCCACGTCATCGAATAGCGCCAGTCTAGTATTACAGTCGAACAAAAGCTCCACCACCTCCTCCCAGCCTCTCGCCAATGCTCAGACTACGACTACCAAGGACTCGCCAGATAACAATAACCTTGCCGGCACCTTGTCTGAGAACAAGACCGCCAATGCGGCCGTGATTCTGGAGATCGTGAAAGACATTTGCGAGGTGCTGGACAAAGTGCCGTATGTCAAGGTAGTTGCAGGACTGGCGAGTATAGCCATCACGATCATTGAGGTGCGTTGTCGTTTTGCAGTGAGATCGCTGTACTAATCCGCATCTCGTATCACAGGCGGTCAAGGCATGTAAGGGAGAATGGGACAAGGTGAGGGATGACCTTATTAAGGTCCGCGATATTGTGTTCGAGTTCCGATATGGGCGGGATGATTCAGCGCCGCTGCCCGGCGACGTCAAGGCCGCATTTCGAGAGCTCGAGATCTGCCTGATGGAGGTTCTCAAAGCCGTGATACGATACCAGGACGTGAGTGCGGGAAGGCTGGCGCTAGAGCGCAGCGCTCTCAAGGCAGAAGCCACGTCGTGCGTCGAACGCATTGATATGGCAGTCAAGGTCTTCCAGGTGTGTCAACTCCGTTTCTGCATTTGGTTCCGAATAATCTTCTGACCCGTTTTGCAGGTGAAGATCCTTGTTGGCATGCGCCTCGTCGGGGATCAGACACATCTTATCGTAGAGAAAATCCTCACAATTGTCCTCTCCATACAGCAGGGCCCGACTCCATCCTTGTCCCCCAATCTGAATGTGCTTGCATGCCCTGCTCCAAGCCAATACTTCACTGGCCGCAAGAGCAACCTCCGGAAACTGTCAAGAATGCTTGCTGCGCCCGTGGTTACCCTTTTCAGCACAAACATCAATGCACTTTCAGCTTTTGTTCACAGCTTTGATCATTTGTCAAGGTTAGTAGTAGCCTATTGTGTGGCATCACATCAGCTGACATGACTTAGATTTACCATTATTTTTCTGGATGCAAGCTCAGTTGAAGCACTCAGCATGGGACTCAAAGTGATTGTACATAATATTAAGGCTGATGACAGTGCCCATCGACCTCCCCTGCTTGTTCTTGAGAATGCAGACCCTTCCTTGGAGCTAGACCAGTATCTTCCTTACTCCCCCCATAACCCCATCCTTGTGACAAGCACCAACCAAGCTGTTTCCCGTTTTGCTTCAGCTCAAGATTACAAGTTGGAGTTGTCTGATCTTGTAGACCAGTGGGCTGCTGATAGCCTCTGTCAGTCCATTGAGAGGGCTTTTGCTCCTCTGCTACATGTTGTCACTATCATAGCTAGGGGTGGAACTGGGAAGACACAGCTAGTGTTCAGATTTGTTTCTGAGGATCCATCCAGGTAAGGCTATTGTATGGTCAGTTAACCTGTGATATTGAAAGCCAATGATAGATTTATGCATGTTTGGTTTTTTGATGCCATCTCAGATGCTACACTTGCTGCTGACTTCAAGAAGCTTAGCAAAGCTACTGGTATTGGTGAATCAGTTGATGATGTCAGGGATTTCTTAGGGAGGATGTATAAGGATTGGCTTGTTATTTTTGACAATGCAGATGATCCAAAGGTTGACCTGAGCAAATACATCCCACAGTGTGATCATGGGAATGTCATTATCACCAGCTGCCTCACTGAGATTCACCAAATGGCATCTCCTGGTTTTCATCTTGACTTTTCAGACCTTGAACAAAGTGAGGCTGTGAATCTTCTTCTAAAACATGCACATGAGAACTCAGACAATGACAATCAGCAGCTTGCATCTGCTATTGTTGATGCACTTGGCTGCCAAGCCCTTGCTGTAGCTACAGCTGGTGCTTATATTGCCTCTACAGCAACATGTACTCTTAGCAACTATCTCTCCCTCTTTAAATGGAAATGCAAGCAGCTTCTTAATTACAAGATGAGATCACTTGATGGTTATCAGAAAACTGTCTTTAGTGCCTTCCAACTTAGCTTTGATCAGCTTAGCCCTTCAACTAAGCTATTCATACAGATCTGTGCTTTCTTTCACTATACAGCTATACCTGTTAAGCTGTTCTATCATGCAGCTGCATTTACTGCTGGTGATCTTAAGCCTGAGGAGAAGGAAACTCCAGCTGTAGAGGAGCTAAAGCATTTTTTATCACTCTTTATATATGATGGATCATGGAATGATAGTATTGATGAACTGAGCTGTCTCTCTCTCACAATGTATGACACTAGTGCTAAGGCCCTCTCATTCCACTCTATCATCTACATGTGTGTTCAGGAGACTATTATTGATAAGGATAGAGTATATCATATAGCTCAGCTTCTTTTAGCATGTGCAACATCTAATGGCATTACTGATGCTGACTATCAGTTTTGGCAGCTACTAATTGCACATGCTGACTGTATTCATCAGAATAAACATTCTACACTTCTTGTCTATGATAGTCTTGAAAGGATCTTTAATGATGCTGGCATGTGGATAAAGGTTGAGAGCATATGGCAGAAGGCTTTGGTGTATTGTAAGTGCTATTTTGGAAAGCATCACGAAAATACCTTAAGATCTATGAGCAATCTTGCATTGACATATGTGAAGCTTGGACAATTGGAGGAAGCAGAGATGCTACAGACAGAGACACTCAAGCTTCACAGGGAAGTGCTTGGGGAGCATCATCCTAACACCTTGACATCTATGAATAATCTTGCATGGATATATAAGAAGCTTAGACAATTAGAGGCAGCAGAGATGTTAAAAGAGGAGATGCTTAAGCTTCACAGGAAAGCATTAGAATAAGACATAGCATGGATGCATATATGTATGCATCCAGATCTGTCCTGTGGATATTAGGATACCTGATAGGTGATATCTATATCCATGCTGATATACTTGGTATCTAACTACCTATAGATTTTGTGATCTTATATCAAATAATGCATTTTCTAAGCTATACTAAGGACTATAGTAAAGACTTTAGACTGATAGTGAAGGACTACCTATGATGTGGTGTACTAGCATATCTTAAGATTGAGATGCCATGGAAATAAGTGCATTAACTGTTTATCTAGACATCTTTGCTTTGCTGTACAAGGAACTGTTGAGTAAGGAATAGTTTCTATGGTTTCTGCAGTAACCTCTTGCTGTATAACTTTAATTAACTGTAGATGAAGTCAAATTAATAAAATGCATAAGCCCATAATGAGTGTGTAAGAAGTCTTCCATGCTATCTTCTGGTGGTGGAGAGTCTCCTAGTTGGGGTGAGCATTGCAATAATCTATCTAAATCATGCTTGGAGTCTGCTACATGGACTAGAACAAAATGAAAGGATAAAATGTCAATAATCCATTGATTAACTGCTGCTAAAGGAGCAATATCTGGGTTCTTGAGTATTTACTTGATAGCACTAGCATCTACTTTAACAATAAACATAGGAAGATCAATAAGATAAATTTTGCAATCTTCTAGCATGCAGTAAAGTCCAAATATATCTTTCTTGGCTTGAGAATATCTACTGATAAGGCTGGGTTAGGTCAGCCATGAAACTGAGCATAGCCTAGTGTGAACAACACACCAAAACCTACATTCAATCCCACTATCACACACACACACACTAATCTCAAATAAGTGCAGAGGAGAGCAGGGAATTTAATTCTACTTGTGCATCAACAGTATCTCAACAAATCTCAAGAGAGCTCACTCAATGGCACAATATGACATGAAGTAACAAGCACTATCTCAAGTTCTCTTTATTTCTCCTCAAAGCTTTTACAAAAGAGCATGGCAAACCATGCAACCCTCAAGGTAAAGACTTCTTATAAGATATACAAATAGACACACAGATCTGTGAAATGACCAAGTCTATTCAGTGAGCTTGTTAAGTATGAATTGCTGCTAGATTCAACTGCACATGACTTTGCCTTCCTTTTAGCTTACTAAATCTGAATCCCAACTTGTCACAACCAAGTCCATTCAGTGAGCTTGCTAGTACAAAGTGCCGCTAGGTCCAACTGTGCACATCTTTGCCTTACTCTAGTCTGCTAAACCTGAATCCTGACTCATCACAAATGAGGCCCTCGGCACTCTCAAGCAAAACATACAATATACACAATCAGGTCTTGCACACAGCAAGCTTGCTAAGTAACAAGGTATCACTGGATTTCTTTTAGCTGGCATGTACCTACTACACCTTGTGCAGCTATCATGAAACAGCTTGATCTGGTCAATTTCTACATGAAACACCCTCAACACTGCACCAGAAATGGAATAGAGCTTCTTTCAGATACTCTCAGTAATACTCTCAAGGACCGGCGCAGCTTTGCTAGCTCTGAATCTTATCTCTTGTCTCAAGTAAACATGAAGTTTATATCTAAAATCTCTCTCTTATTCTATTTCTCTGTGAGCTTGCTACAATACATGAACCTGGAAGTAAACTAATGACTCCCTCACTAGAATACCAGCTCTTGGCACTTGTCTGTTATAATTTCAAAGACCAGCAACTAGCAGGCTCACTACACAAGGCAGGAGACCCACAGATTTCGAGCTGAACCTTCTCAATGCAACTCAAGCTGTTTGCACTGTTCCTTAGTGGAGAAGAGGGCAAATAGTAACTTGGATTGTACACTGTCTAACTGAACTATTTATATACTACAAGTGAAAGGTGATTACAAATGGTCCATGAGTAAGATAAAGAGTCTAGATATTTTGCTGCATTTTGATGTCAGTCCACTACAGCTGCAGTATTCCTTGGCCACCTATGACTGCAGCTCTAGCCCAACAGCCTAGTTATAACCAGGCATGCTGTAGCCTATAGGGTGGTTATTAATCAGAGCTCAAAATTTATATTTACAGTAGCAAATTACTACCCAGTATGGATGGCAATGTGTTAGGAACATGCCAAATAGATCAATATAGATTGCACAAGCAGAGGTCCATGGAGTGCATGGGCTTTGGCAAAGCTATTAGCAATGTCACTCTTGAGCCAAAGTCCTTGAGTTGAATAGTAGAGCAGAGTCTGCAGAGAGCAAAGATTTGGATAAAGAGTTAGAGATAGTCTAACAGAGTGGAGGCTGTGGCAAGGGGGTTCCAAAAAATAAAAAAATACATAGGATTGATTAAATTATTTTGTGCCTCTAGCTGACCCTCCCACCCTGTCACATGACCATTATGATGTCACTCACACCATATCAAATATGCTAGTACAGCTGGACTCGGACTTAGCCGATACATCTGCAATATTGGCCTGTGTCGCTCTTCACTGTGGGTTTCACTCTCTTTGCATTATAAATCCCTTGTGTACTAATGAGGTTCATGTATGACAGTAATTTACTACTCTGTTATAAATTATGTGACAATGTATCAGAATACATATCTACTTAGAGCTCCAGCTCAGCTTACAGTGTATTATTGGTTGATTATAGGTGTATTGAGGTCATACTGACTAAGAGGATAAAGGTTGAAGTAAAATAAAGATGCAAAGGTCATTTTACATTGAGTTACACAGGAAAAAATAAAAACTTTGAGTCATATAAAAAATTTCATAATCAGCACTTGATCCTCCCTCTCTACCCAGTGCTCTGGGCCAACATTCCGGTACCCCCTTGGGTCATGGACTTGAGAGCGATGAGTTTAGTCTTAGAGTCAAAGAGAGATTGGGCTGAACCAAGTTGATATTTGAACTGAGTATCTATAAGTAATTGTACAGTATATATATGAGTAGGTAAATCTGAGTTGGAGTCTGTTCACTACTGGATTCAGGTTCTAGAATTAATATGTGAATTAGTGAAATGAAATGGTAATGGTAAGTGGCTGGAGGCCACGGAGTCCGATAGTAAGGAATGCTGGAGTTAAAATTGAAGTTAGAGTGGGTGTGAAGCAGAGGCCAGCAGCATGTGCATAACAGTATCCCCCCCTTAGTGTTGTCACACCTGTAGCATGTCTAAGCATGTAATTTTGCAAAAATCAATAAATTATGCCTAAGCACTGTGGAGACTTAGAGAGCTCACTGACAGTGCAAGCGGTACAAGAAGAAGCAAGGTCACTAAGTCAGAATGCCCTTCTGTTAGAAAAGAAGCCATAGAATTAAAAACATAGGACTTCATTGATGCACTGTACCTTATGGGCAGGCACAGCAATAAGGCTGACTAGCGAGCTCACTTGCAATAACATCCATTGGAATTGGAGATTCGTGCTCAGTGGGATGTGCTTGTACTTGGACTGAAGTTAATTTAGATAACTATGCATCTATAATCAATGACACGTAGGCCCTGGAGATCCAGAGAAACAATACCACATGAGAGATAATCAAGAGAACCACTGGGCATAGTCTAGAAATAGATGTTGACTGAAGAGATTAGCAAGTGGACTAGAATTCTGATGCATCTCTTGGTTACCGCATCTAGACTATGACACTGTCACCTTTGGAGCAGAACAGAGAACCACGAATGATGTGTGATCAGTGATCATGCATTAAGCAGCTATTGAGTGCTAGTCTGCGGACAGCCTCTGCTGTTGGATGAGTGATGTCAATGCCACCTAGTCCTTTGAGACTATCAAATAGAGAGAAAGCGGCGCTCTGCCAAGAGAGCTGTGGCACTTCAGATGAGAGATTATCAGCCAATCTAAAAGTATTTTACTAATAGTCTGTTTGTAACAATCATTCTCTTGTAGTATAAGTAGGGCAGATTTTCATGTATTTACAGAAGCTACCTACCCCCATGTACAGTAATAAAGTTTCAGTCTGAATCTGGACTTGTTGCATCATGTAAGAGTTAGTAACTTTGAGTTTCAGCTATACCTATGAGTTAGCAAGCTCACTAGAGAAATTGAAATAAGAGATACATTTTGGATACAAAACTTCGGTTTTACTTAAGATAAGAATGAGATTCAGTGACAATGAAGCTGCACCTGTCTCTAGAGTATACTGAGAAAACATCTGAGAGAAAGCTCTGTTCCATTTCTGGTTCAGTAGTAAGAGAGAATTGTGTTGTGCCGGCCTCTGTGTAGGTCTTGAGTTGTGATACGAGAGAATCAGCCAGCTTGAGCTGTTCTAGCAGTTACATGAAGTGTAGCAGGTGTGTGCAGTTGGACCTTGCACCACTGTTGTTAGAGTGAGCACACTGTGTGTGAGGACTCATGGGGACATTCTGCAAGAGTATATTGCATATTGTGTTTTGAGAGCACCGAGGGCCTCTATCATGATGAGTTTAGGACTCAGGCTTAGCGAGCTAAGAAAGGAAACAAAGTTGTGTGCAGTTGAATCTAGCAGTGGCTCGTACTTAGCAAGCTCACTGAACAAACTTGATCGTTTTGTGGATCTACATGTCTGTGTGTATTTTCTATTGAAATATCATTTGCCTTATGTTACGATTTCACCTATTTTTCTTATCTTATCATAGGTACCTATCTTATCTTGATCATATCTTATCTAATCCAGGTGCCTATCTCGGATCATGGATCAGTTACTATGCTGCTACCAAATGACTACAGCAATTGTACTATGGCTCATGACCATTGCTTGCCTATGAGTTTGTTTTCATTGTTTCATGCACAGTTACTGAATGGACACATCTATAGTTAGAACACAGACTTTAGTATATAAGTAGTATAGCTCTCGCTGTATTGTCTCCAGCTTTGAGCTAAAGTTTATTCATACCAAACTTTGCCCTACTGCTCAAGCTACAGAGACTAAGGACTTAGTCCCTTGATTCTCAGTTAACATTCATTCATGAGACTCCTTGAGTGCCAGTCCAAAGTGAGAGATGGCTCTTGGTTTACTTTTATTTGTTATACTGGAGTTCAGGTCTAACACCTTGAGAGTTGCATGGTTCACCATGCTCTCTTGTAAAAGCTTTAAGGAGACAGAGAATTCGAGATTGGTTTGACAATTGTACGTGGTTGCATTGCATTAGTTAACAAGCTCACTAAGATATTTTGAGATACTGTCAGTGTACAAGTTGAATTAAATTCCTTGCTCCCTTCTGCACTTATTGAGATTGGTGTGTGTTAGTAGGATTAAGTAGAGGTTTAGAGTGTTGTTTATGCTAGGGCACACTTAGTTTCACAAGTGCCCATTATCAGCCTTGTCAACGGAAGTAATATCTGATATGTCAAATATAGCCTCGCTCTCAGCACCAGCAGTTGTTTGATTTTCACACTTGTACTCTTCCTCAGCACTACTCTCAGAAATGTTGCCCCCTTGGTTGGTGGAGCTGTCTGTTCCTATACCCCATAGGGTTTCGAATCTATGCCAGATCTGATTTAGGTACCATGGCTGTTTCATTGCATATGCATGCTACCCTTGTCGGATTGCCTCACCCACATCAGCATCATCTTGCTTTGCACAGTGATGCCACTCATCAGACTCCCATATCAAGGAGCATAAGACACACCTCATCTCCTCCTGAAGAAGCTTTACTTTCTCATGCCAGTGCTCGTGTCTTGCTAGTGCTTTCACTCATTCAATATGAATGGCTGTCATATAGTATAGTGAGTAATACTCCCAACAATGAAACTCCAATGAAATCTGTATATTTATGCAAAAATTCTGTTGCATCTTCATCAGAGCCACCAGCCTCTGTCCATATCCATGACATATTCTTCAACAATAACTTCAATCTCTGACTGTGGCTCTCTCTGCCTCTGATCCATCCTAATTTTCTTGTTGCCTTGTCATCAGTCTCAGCCTCTTGAACAGGAATAACATCCTCTTTCTTCAAGACCCAAAAACAGGAGCAGACCTCCTCTCCTTGTAGACTCTTAATCATCTCTCACCTATTACAGGTAAGCCACAGAAGTCAATACAGAGATAGAGTTCACTGGTCTTTTTCTTGACAAAGAGAACTGGAGCTCCGTGAGAAGAATGTGAGGGAGTAATGAATCCACTACAGAGGTTATCATTAATGAACTCATGTAGTGCTTTGAGTTCAGATTCTAAGAGGGAGTAGATGGGACTGAGCAGAGGAGATGTGCCTTCCTCCAGGTTAATCTTGAGGTTGTATGGTCTATGCTCAGGGAGATTCTCAGAGAGCGAATCACTGAGTACATCAGCAAAGTCATGATATTCTGCTGGTACATCTAACATATCCAGCAGGGCCACAGAGCCAGCCTTACCACTAATGCTAGGTGCTGAAGGTTGGAGAGTATATTGTTAAGCTCCATCTTCTGCACATGCTTGAACAAAAGCAGTCATAGAGATGATAGATATCTTGGGTGTAACCATGGTAGAAAAGGAAGAGATGGTAGAGTAGGAATAGATGGGTTCATATAGTAGCAGAATCCATTGGGATCTCAGAGTAGGTTTGGAAACCAGGGTTGGAATAGGATTAGGAGTTGAATGAGGAATGTCTGCATGGTTAGATGCACATACACACCAAGCCATTCAGCACCAGTTTGTCATATGTAAACTCTCTAACTTGGCAACTCACACACACATGACACCTTAATTGCTATACTGTCACATTAATTGCCCAATCTCATTCTGAGTTTTGGTGTTGCTGTTGCCATGGAAGTCTAGGCTTATCAATGTCAAACAGCTGCAAGGCCACCAATGGAAAATACCCCATCAGGAGATCCAGAAGTACAAGATGGCCTTAATAAGCAGCCAGCCAAGCACTCTTGTGGTCCTGTTGCTGGTAAGAGTGCACCATTGCAGGTGATTGGTAATACAGCCACTACATCTGACACCAACATGGCTCTTGCAGTGATGCAGGCAACTGTCCAATGACTTGAAAGTGAGTGATGCTAGTCACATATACATGGAAGTGCAGTGCTTACCTTGAACAAGCTGAGTTGTTGAAAGAAAAGAAGATGCATCAGGACCTCCAGCAGGATATGGTTCAGCATGAAGAAGCTCAAGCAACATCTACTAAGCCTGGCAGTGAGAACAGGCAAGCAGCTCTTGCTAGAATGGAAGGTTTGTGTTATCAGTTCATCTTGCATAATATATATGTCTGGAGCTAGATGTCCAACAGAGGAGCTTGTACAAGAGCAGTTAAGCAATGCTGAGTTGCAGAAGAAGCTTGATGAGATTGTCAATTCAGGCAGCACAAGCACTGACACAGAAGGACCTACTATTCCAAGGCCAAAGAGTGTTGCAGGCACTCATTTTAGCATCCAAGTAGAGATGAAACTAACAACAACACTGGAGAAAACCCTGAAGTATAAAGCAATTCAGGTGAGACCCATCAGACATTGTCAGCAGGGCATTCGGTTCCTTACTCTCAACATGAACATCAACTGGAAGGTGACATGGGCCAAAATCCTGGCACTGGCAAAGGCCAACTTTTTTGCTGCAGTAAGACATGGGTTTCACAACTGAACTACAGATATGACTCACCATACATTTGTAGGCCAGGGAGAAGCACAAATACCTCAAAAGGTTCAAAAACAATTGGGCTATAGAGGAGTTAGTGACAAGAGAGTTCTAAAAAATAAAAAAAGACATAGAGTTGATTAAAATATTTCATGCATTCTGTGGATCCTCCCCCCCTATCATGTGAGCATATGACATCATACATTCTATATAGGGAATGCTGGAACCAGAGTGTTCAGCACTCTCAGCCCCACACATTCTCCATCTCCCTTCCCATGGCATCGTGAGCTCAATTCCTTCACTTTCCTTTTCTGCACGTCCTGCATGACCATCCAATCGGTACATAGTCTACCTCAAGACATGCCAAGTGGTACCGTTGATGTGCTCAGTAACAGCGAGTGACAAAAGACTAGTGGGCTGCTATGAACTGCAACCAACACTAAACCTCTCACAACTCTACACTATCACCAATGTATTGAATTCAGGTGTTTTGAGTACGATAGAAGCACTCTGCAGACTCAATAATCAAGGGATGTTGTTCAAAAGATGATTTATTCATTACTAGTGAGCTTTACAAGCATACTACTCGCACTAGTGGGGTGGGTAAGACACAATTGAATGAATGTGACTTGGTTTTGAGCTACTGCGCTCACTGGGACTATGACTGCTTCGAAATATTGGCTCTCTTGGCCCTGTACTACTTCCTACAAGTGATCAACACTTGCCTAGTTTGCACTCTTGGCTTACTAGTGGCACTCTTGGCCTAGAAACTGCTCCTTACAAGTGATAACACTTGACTTGTTAGACCTGAACTCTGGTATAACAAACAAGACTAAACAAAGGGCTGTATCGCGTTCATACAGTCACCCAATGAGTGTCAGAGTGTATGTTAACTGAGAATCAAGAGTCTAGATGATTAGTCTAGGCGAGGAGTGAGTCTGAGAGTAAGTTTGGTGTATTGAAACTTTAGCTCGAAGCTGGAGAATATACAGCAAGAGCTACACTACTTATATACTGTTTTCATATGTGCTATTAATATAACTGTTTGTAAGCCATGCTTACAACATACACTGATGTAGTACTGATCTCGGACCTCATTCCGGACCTCCCCAACTGATCCCGTGGCACCATCTCGGACCCATATCTCACTGTCCCCAACCCCATTGCTTATCATACCTGCCCCATTGCTTGGGCCTATGTATGTGTAGCTAGCTCCTTCTCTTCTTCCCACCACCACCATTTCTGCATCTCACATAGCTCATCACCCCTTTCTCCCCTTTTATCTCCACCGTACGTAGCATTTGCACCCAATCAGAGTTTGTTCCTGTTCTTTTGGTTCGATCTTGTGAGTTTCCATCAGTGTTGGCCGCTCTCAGAAGAGAGCTGCCTTTCACTTTTTTGAACGCTTAAACAAACTCTCACTCAACCCTCGCTTTCGCTCAGCTCCAAAAACGAATCGCCTTTCTCATTCGCTTCCAATGCTTTGCTCCTTTGCTTAACTCGCCCTTTTGCTGCTCTCGCCTGTTACAATCTCACTCGTCCCATCCGTATTTTCGCTCCTTTTGCTTATTCCGCTGTAACCCTCACGCATATAGCCAGCTTAGACACCCAAACTGTCGACTACTCGCTTGCCGAAGACCACTTCCCTCCCAGGTAGACAAATTCCACCTGCAGCACGCTCTTCCTCTTGCCCGCCTACAATGCCTGTGCCTGTCCCACATATCGTTAACCATGCCCAATCTCCTATCATCCATCCCATTCCACCTGTTCCCCCTGCTGTTTCTCCTTCCAGTCCTTCAGAAAGCTCTTCAGATGAGTCAGACAAAATGGCCCCTACCACCACGCTTCATATCGTTCCCGGCATGTCCAAGGCACCTCCCCGCTTCACTGAAGGCTCCATTTCCCTTGCCTTGTATGAAGATTATTCTGAGCATTGTTGTATCTACCTACACGAGCATCATGAAAAGGTCACCGAGGATGTGGTCATCCCCAAGATCATCTCAGGCTTGGAGTGCAAGGATATCCACAATGCTTACCTGCTCGACCAGACGGCTTACAATTCAATGACTCTAACCAACTTCCTTAACGCACTCCGTACTCACAGCTTTGGTTCGACATGGGCTCTAGATCAAGCTCAGAGGGTCAAAGCCATGAAGCAGAGTGGTTTGCCCTCTAAGCAGTGGTTTGTGAATGTATTCGCCGCCAGTTGTATCCTCACTGGCCTGCCCGAGGAGATTAAAGATGCTGAGCTAATCACCTTCCTCGTCGATGCCATGGACACTGGTCTTCGTACTTCGCTTACAACCGAGACGCATGAACTCTCGAATAAAATCAAGGCCGGTACCACTATAGCAGCTGATGGAGAGACTTTTGCCAAGTGGCATGGACTGGTTAACAAGGCCGATGAGAAGATTCGGGAGAATGATGTCCATCTCCTTGATCTCGTATGCACTCGCATCCCTGGTTTTGCCCGTACTACACTGGCCAATGACTTCCAGTCCAATGCACCCTCCTATAGTACACTTCCCTCAGCTCCCGCTACTGGTTCTTCCTCTGCTGCTGTTATTCCTTCTTTTCCCCCTGCTTTCACCAACCAGAATGCCAATTTCGTGAATGCTATGGCCACACAACACCATCGCCTCTCTTCAGAGGAGCTTTTTACCCTTGCCGAATTGGCTCACGGCTGCTTGAAATGCCTGATGCCATTTCAAAATCACATTTCTCGCTCTGGCCTGTGTGACAGCCCTCCGATTACACCTGGCATGCCCGGCTACCAACCTCGCGATGTGAATTGGGTAAATGAATGGACCAGGCTCAACCCCGCCGGCTTTGAAAACTGTAATGTGGGTGCTCCCGCTGCTGCTCCCAGGGTTCCCTATGTCATCACCCAGGATACCATACGACACACTATTGAACGTGTTCAAGGCCATGGATGCATGGTCCCATTGTGTTTCCTTGCTAATGACATTTCCCTCACGTCCTCTACCCTGGTGGCGCATGTTTCTCTGCCTCAACCCGTGTTGCCAGCCAATTTCGTCGCTGTTAGGGACGTGCCAAATAGATCAAGATAGATCGCACAAGCAGAGGTCCACGGAGTGCGTGGGCCTTGGCGAAGCTATTAGCAACATCACCCTTGAGCCGAAGCCCTTAAGTTGATTAGTGGAGCGGAGTCCGTGGAGAACGTGGAGTGGAGTAGAGAGTAAGAGATAGTCCAACAGAGCGGAGGCCGCGGACTTGAGAGCGATGAGATTAGACTTAGAGTCAGAGAGGGATTTGGCTAAACCAAGTTGATATTCGAACTGAGTATCTACAAGTAATTGTACAGTATATATATGAGTAGGTAATCCAAGTCGGAGTCCGATGGAATCCGACGGAGGTCTGTTCGCTACCGGATTTGGGTTCTAGAATTAATATGTGAAATAGTAAAATGAAACGGAAATGAAATATCAAATAGAGCAGAGTAATGGTAAGCGGCCGGAGGCCGCGGAGTTCCGATGTTATATGTGTTGAAGTGGAATCCTTGTTTGAAGTCTGTGTGAAGCAGAGGGCCACGGCATGTGCGTAACAGTCGCTCTGATTATCCATCGTCATGATTTCCCCCCTCGTGCTCCTTCCCGTGCTGCCCAGATGCCAGAGTACAGTGCTTCGGCAGTTATTGGCTACTCGGATGATCACGGTTGTCACTCACCTTCTCCTCATTGTCGTAACACCCACATGCGCCAGTACACAAATTCGCCTAAATATGATAGGCAGTCTCATTCTAGAGGCTGCCATGAGCCCTCTCATTCCTGCTCTTCTGACTCTGATTGGATCCACCCCCATCATCACAGTGTTGGTCCTGAATTGCCCGCTGTCAACGACAACGTCAATACAGAAGAGGCTGCTCCTGTAGATGAGGTATGTGCCCCTCCCTTCATTGCGGCTGTCAGTTCGCCTTCTTCCACTCCTTTTTCAGTTCCCCATTTGATATGGCAGTGTTCCATTGAGGATCACTCTAATTCCTTTCTTCCTTTCTGCTCCATTAATGCTTTGTTGGATCACGGCTCACCTGTTATCCTTATCAGGGAGAGCTTGGTGACTTCTTTGAACCTATGCTGGCATAGGCTACATGCACCCTTCATCATGGATACCGCTACTCCCTCGGCTACGTCTGCTTCCGCTCTCACTGAGTGGGTAAAAATTCAACTACATGACCCCTACAATCGCTGGACCTCGAATTCCGTTCACGCTATCATCATGCCTTCACTTTGCACAGATTTGATTCTCGGTTTGCCTTTTCTCGCACATAACAATATTGTCGTCGACACCTCTGCATGCTCTGTAATACATAAACCTTCTGGGTTCGATCTTCTTTCTCCTGCTTCCCCTCCGCTGCCTCCTCCTCCACCCCGTCCTATGTTAAAACAGTCTTTATTAGCTACTCGTTCTCATGTTAAAGCACTTCGCACCGAATTAAACACCATTTGTAGCCTCTGAAAGCCTGACATTGACTTATGGTCTGAACCTGTTAAGTCTGTCGATGTTGTTGCCACTGTTCATGAACATATCGAGTGCTTGGCTGCACAAGAAAAACTGGAGGAACTTGGAATCAAAGTTAAACAAGATTATGTGGATGTTTTTGCTCCTTTGCCTCATATCGACGACATGCCTGATAAAATTACCTGCAAGATTGAACTTGTCGACGCTACAAAAACAATTGCATCCCATTCTTATAACTGCCCATGGAAATTTTGTCAAGCTTGGCAGACCCTTATACAGCAACATTTGGATGCTGGCCATATCCGTCCTTCATCTTCCCCTTACACTTTCCCTGCTTTCTTAATTCCTAAACCGGACTTCATAGTCCTCCCACATTGGGTGAATGACTACTGGCAGCTCAACACGAACATCGTTACTGATAGATACCCTCTGCACAGGATCGATGACATCCTCGCTGATGCCGGCACCAGTAAAATTTGGTCAAAATTAGATATGACTGATAGCTTTTTCCACACCAAGATGCACCCTGATAGCATACTGCTCACTGCTGTTAACACTCCTTTTGGACTTTATGAATAGACAGTTATGCCCCAGGGGATGAAGAATTCACCCTCAGTACATCAGCGCCATGTCAACGAGGCCCTCTGTGAACACATCAGCAAGTTCTGCCATATATACCTCGACGACATTATAATCTGGTCACAATCACTTGAAGAACATCAGGAGCATGTCTGGTTGATTATGGATGCTCTTAAAAAGGATCAGTTGTATTGCAATTCGAAAAAGTCTGAATTCTTTAAGTACTCAATCTGTTTCCTTGGTCATCATATCTCTCTCAATGGTATAGAACCTGACAATTTGAAAGTTAAACATATTCTCAACTGGTCTGTCCCTCGTTTGCCTTCAGAAGTGTGTGCTTTCCTGGGTCTCGTCTGCTACCTTGCCTCATTTTTGCCCAACCTTGCTGACCATACAGCTGTGCTCTCACTCTTGACGTCTCTTAAACCTGATCGCTTCCCTGAATGGACTGAAGAACACCAACTGGCTTTTGATTCCATCAAACAGCTCGTCGTCTCTGCAGAGTGCTTGACAGTTATCGATCACATCAACTCTGGGGAAAACAAGATCTTTGTGACTTGCAATGCCAGTGACAGGTGTACTGGCACTGTGCTCTCTTGGGGTCCCATGTGGGAGACTGTCCACCCTGTAGCCTATGACTCTATGCAGCTGAATTACCCTGTTCATGAGAAAGAACTGCTGTCTATTGTTCGCGCTTGCAAAAAATGGTGTCCTGACTTACTTGGTGAGCATTTTCAGGTCTATACCGACCACTGTACTTTAGAAAATTTCGAATCTCAGAAGAACCTTTCACGCAGACAAGCTCATTGGCTTGAAGAGTTATCACAGTTTGACATGATGATTTTGTACATATGCGGCGAGGACAATACAGTTGCTGATGCACTCTCTCGCCTGCCTGATGATCCCCTGGAGGAAGTTCCTGACTTTGACCCTGATGAAGTTCTGTGTTGGCAGGCTTGGCTCACAGTGCACCCTGTGGCTTCAATACAGGCTTCCCTGGAAATTTCTGCGGATACCCGCCTCCTTGACTCTATCATTGAGGGCTACACTGATGACAATTTCTATAAAAAGTTCATTTCTGGTCAGAAAATTTTGCCTTCAGTACATGAGGTGAACAGGCTCTGGTACATTGGTGATCGCCTCTTGATCCCTTGAGTTGGTAATATCCACAAGGAGTTATTTCGCCTTGCACATGATTGCCTGGGTCATTTTGGATCCGACAAAGCTTACACTGCCCTCTGCGATGCTTATTATTGGCCCAATATGAGATGCGATCTTGAGGACTCTTATATTCCTTCATGTGAAGCTTGCCTCCGCAACAAATCACCTACATCAAAGCCCCATGGTCCCCTCCATCCCCTACCTATTCCTGATAAACGTGGTGACAGCGTCACTATTGACTTCATTGGCCCGCTTCCTGAAGATGGTGGATTCAATTGCATCGCTATGTTCACTGATCATCTTGGCTCTGACATTTGCATTGTTCCTACAAGAACCAACTTGACCATGGAGAAGATGGCTGCTCTCTTTTTTGATCATTGGTACTGTGAAAATGGACTGCCACTTGAGATTGTGTCTGACTGTGATAAATTGTTCATTTTGAAATTTTGGAAGGCCTTGCACAAACTGACCAGTATAAAGCTCGCCATGTCTTCTTCGTTTCACCCGCAGACTGATGGATCCTCTGAACGCTCCAACAAAACTATTAATCAATCTATCTGTTACCATGTCAACCGACAACAGCTTGGTTGGGTTAAAGCTCTCTCTCGCATCCAGTTCGGGATGATGAATACAATTAACGCTTCTACTGGCTATTCAGGATTCCAGCTGAAGATGGGCAGGTCCCTACACATGATCCCTCCCCTCGTCCCTGCCTTGCTTGCTCCCGGTTGCCCCCAAGAAGATGTTAATGCTGCTCATGTCATTGAGAAACTCTTGGACAATACGGAATCTGCAAAGGACAACTTATTGCAGGCAAAGATCTCTCAAGTCTCATATGCAAACAAGCGATGCAAATTTGACTTCAATATTGCTGTTGGTGACCGAGTAATGCTCAGTACCTTTCACAGACACAGGGACTATAAAAATGGCGATAAGAACTGAGTGGCTAAATTCATGCCTCATTACGATGGACCATACATCGTATCACACGCTAATACTGATTTGTCCTCTTATATGCTGGATATCCCTAATTCTCCTGTGAAGTTTAATACCTTCCACATTTCTGAGCTCCATCCTTTTGTGCATAATGACTCTTCACTCTTCCCTAGTCGTGACCACCCTCGTCCTGGACCGATTCTGACAGAGGACGGACTTGAGGAACATTTAATCGACCATATTATTGATGAATGTCGTCGCAGCTGCAGTTATCAATACCTCATTCGTTGGGTGGGCTATGGCCCTGAGGACGACTGCTGGCTTCCCCACCGTGAACTCGAAGAATGCGAAGCGTTGGACGTCTGGCTCACATGATCGGTTGCTTCAATAGAGATAACTTCTAACTTTTTGGGGTAGGAGAGAGTGTAAGCTGTGCTTACAACATACGCTGATGTAGTACTGATCTTGGACCTCATTCCGGTCCTCCCCAACTGATCCCACGGCACCATCTCAGACCCATATCTCACCATCCCCAACCCCATTGCTTATCATACCTGCCCCATTGCTTGGGCCTATGTACATTGTGGCGTTCCATTTCCTATATATACTTGTAGATACATGTAGCTAGCTCCTTCTCTTCTTCCCACCACTACCATTTCTGCATCTCACATAGCTCATCACCCCTTTCTCCTCTTTTATCTCCACTGTATGTAGCATTCACATCCAATCAGAGTTTGTTCCCATTCTTTTGGTTCGATCTTGTGAGTTTCCATCAGTGTTGGCCACTCTCAGAAGAGAGCTGCCTTTCACTGTTCTTCGGTAACCGTGTGAGAACTGGAGCTGGGGATTGGGGCTAGCGTGTGGGCCGTTGGAGCTTCTGTGGGTTTTTGCATGTGGAGCGCTCCGGGGTTCGGTGTTGGTGGGTGTATGACTGTGGTGCTTGGATAAGCATCAAGATTAGATGCGATAAGATCCAGATAAGATTGGCGCTTGATAAGATAAGAAAAATAGAAAAATCGTAACATGACTAGTTCGCACTCTAGCTTACTAGTGGCACTCTTGGCCTAAGAATAATACTTTAACTTCGAGAAATTGCAAGAATTACTTCGAAACACTCTTGGCCTTTGCAGGACAGAATAGTATGCTCAAAAGAGACTTCAATTCACTCAATTCTATGGGTAACTTAGCGACTAGTAGCTGCTTTGTCAAGGTTAAGTACAAAAGCCTTTAATTGGGGGCACTAGATACTGACTAGTCTGTCACAATCACAGGGATGGCTTGCCTGTCCATGTGAGTGGCTATTCTACTACTTATATACTGTAAAGAAAGGTACAAAGTGATGCAAACAGCTACACTAGTGGGGTATTTTCGATATGGATTTCTTGGCTAGTCATGAAATACTGCGAAAAAGCATGCAATAGTCGGTCTAGAAACTGCTGCTGGATGACTAGTGAGCCACAGAGCTCAGCTAGTGGTTTAATCTCGCGTTCTTGACCCAGCAACGTGCCACTAGCACTGGAGATGAATGACTAGCCACACCCTCATGCTCGCAACCATAGTCGGCCATGATCAAAAGCACAGCCAGGCTATACTAGTACCGATCATAATAGATCTGATCGCACTAGTCAGATCTGGGTGTAACGTTAATCCATTGCTAATTCATTTCTAAGTCCTGCTTCGAGATTGCCGCATGACTAGTTAACCTGACTTAGGCATTTATGCCCTGATTGGACTGCTAGTGACTGAACTTCATGAGATCTGTGTATTCTGCTTCTTGTTGGTGCACTAGTCACATTACTTGTCCACTAGTGGTCTTATATTAATTAGTCTGGTGATACACCATCTACATGTTCACACCTAGATTTTGCGAATTTGTAACAATACAATTGCATATCTATCCTATACTAGTGATAGTAAAGGGACTATAGCTGAGGCTTCGAGCTGATAGTTACAGCAGTATGTGACTAGTGAAGCCAGGACTTAGATGCGACACCACTAGTGGGTCAAATCTACCAGCTGGCCATACTAGTAACTTGAATACTAGCTGGACTAATTAACATAAGGCCACTAGTAGATGAGTAACGCGACTAGTGCACCAAACAAGAAGCAGAATACACAGATCTCGTGAAGTTCAGTCACTAGCAGACCGATTGGGGCAGAAACGCCTAAGTCAGGTTAACTAGCCATGCAGCAATCTCGAAGCAGGACTTAGAAATGAATTAGCAATGGATTAACGTTACACCCAGATCCAACTAGTGCGATCAGATCTATTATGATCGGTACTAGTATAGCCTGGCTGCGCTTTTGATCATGGCCGACTATGGTTGTGAGCACGAGGGTGTGGCTAGTCATTCATCTCTGGTGCTAGTGGCACGTTGCTGGGTCAAGAACGCGAGATTAAACCACTAGCTGAGCTCTGTGGCTCACTAGTCATCTAATAGCAATATCTAGACCGACTATTGCGTGTTTATGCACGATGTTTCAGGCCTAGCCAAGAAATCAATACCAAAAATACCCCACTAATGTAGCTGTTTGTGTCACTTTGTACATTTCTTTACAGTATATAAGTAGTAGAATAGCCACTCGCACAGGCAGGCAAGCCATCCCTGTGATTGTGACCTACTAGTCAGTATCTAGTGCCCCAATTAAAGGCTTTTGTGCTTAACCTCGAATGAAGCAGCTACTAGTCACTAAGTTACCTATAGTATTGAGTGAATTGAAGTCCCTTTGAGTCTACTATTGTGTCCTGCAAAGGCCAAGAGTGCTCCGAAGTTAGATCTTGCAGTTTCTCAAAGTTAAAGTATTATTCTTAGGCCAAGAGTGCCACTATTAAGCCAAGAGTGCGAACTAGTCAAGTGTTGATCACTTGTAGGAAGTATTACAGGGCCAAGAGAGCCAATAGTTCGAACAGTTGAAGTCCCAGCGAGCGCAGTAGCTCAAACCAAGTCACTATTCACCCAATTGTGTCTTACTCACCCCACTAGTGCGAGTAGTACACTTGTAAAACTCACTAGTAACGAATAAAACATCTTTTGAACAACCTACCTTGATTATCAAGTCTGCAGAGTGCTTCTACCGTACTTGAAACACCTGAATTCAATATATTGGTGATACTGTAGAGTGTAGAGAGGTTTAGTGTTGGTTGGTGTTCATTTCCACCCACTAGTCTTTTGCCACTCGCCGTTACCAAGCACATCACCGGCTAGCCTTCAAGTTACTAGTATGGCTGGCTGGTAGATTTGACCCACTAGTGGTATTGCATCTAAGTCCTGGCTTCACTAGCCACATACTGCTGTAACTATCAGCTTGAAGCCTCAGCTATAGTTCTTTTATTATCACTAGTACAGGATAGATATGCAATTGTATTGTTACAAAATCGCAAAATCTAGGTGTGAACACATAGATGGCATATCACTGTATAGCCAGTAAGCCTCATATTCATCTGTTTAGGTGTGTCACTTACCCAAACTGTTTCACAGCCTTTCCTACAACACATCACTGCCAATGGATGTTCCTCCTCAACAACAACATGACCATATCAGCACTCTCTCAGCAACCCAATATCTATGGCCTTTCATTTCCTTGTTGATCTCTGTGATGTAGTGTCATTGGAGCTGTCCTCTCACTGATGCCCCATAATATCAAATGACTCCCAGAAGCCATGTCAGGATGATTGACTGAGGATGTGAGTGCGGCTGATGGTTCTGAAAGCATCATGGACACAGAATCTGGTGCAGGTGTATTAGCTTGTATACTGGGAATTCACCTGGTTCATATCTTGGGATAGTTTATTTGGGAGACAACCAAAAAATTCTAATTCAGCTACTGCCACCTTGCATGATATCATTCCCAAAATAGAAGCATAATTGCATACTAGCATTATTTGGCACAAGACTGGTGAAAATACATCTGAAGTATAGCAAGGAATATCAATAGAGAGGTTTAAACTCTTAGAAACAGCTATAACAATCAAAAAATCCATGAAAATTTAGGGGGTCATAAAATTTTTTGTGACTGGTACTTGACTCTCCCTCTCTGCCTGGTATTCTGGGCTGACATTCCGGCACCCCCTTGGTTAGCAAAGATGTATTTCAAGAATCTATGTGCCAACCATTACCAAAAGGGCTATGTTAGACCTGAACTCTGGTATAACAAACAAGACTAAACAAGTGGCTGTATCATGTTCGTACAGTCACCACTTGAGTGTCTGGTATGTTTGATAACTGAGAATCAAGGGTAAAACACTTAGTCTTAGTGAGTGAGTCTGAGAGTGAAGTTTGGTGTATTAAAACTTTAGCTCGAAGCTGGAGAATATACAGCAAGAGCTACACTACTTATATACTAAACTATGTGGGCTATTAATATAATGGTGTCTCAGTGACTGTGGAGTGCTCCATCGGTAAATGTTGCAAACAAGCGTGTAAGTGAGGGTCTAGGTGCGACTGTAATGTACTGCTTGGGGATGTCTCATGTGGTGCATGATAAGATGCCTGAATGTCCGGATAGGAAGATAGGCACTTGAGATTAGATCTGATGAGATCATGATAAGATAAGTGCCCACAATAAGATAAGATAAAAAGGAAAAATCATAACATTACCCTCTCGTTAAAGGCAGGCGTCCTGACTGCTTTACATTCAGCCTTCCTCTGGTCCTCCTGAATCGTTGCTGTACTTGTCCCTGTTGGCCCACCAATAGTCTTTGATCAGCTCTTTAAGCTCTGGGATATCGTTTTTGAATTCCCAGAGGTTTACATTGAGCACCCTTTTGACTAGGTATCTCCAGGTGTCATCTGATCTGATGGCGTCGGCGATACTTATCTTCGTTTTTGGGTTTATGACTATGACTTGGACCCGTATGGAACCTTCTCTTGGAGTGGCAAGAATTCCCTGACTTCTGTTTCCCTTGGAGTTAATAACTGCCTGTACGGTTATTACGTCATCCTCGGTGTTTCAATAATCATTGATGGCCTCCTGTGCATGCCCCAACTCACTTTCCTTAGTCCATTTGTTTTCTTCAGGCCTGTAACCCTTTCAGCTGATGAGGTAGTTGGTGACCATGTTTGACAGTTCTCCTACTGCCCTATATACCTTTCAGGTTTTATAGTCGAGGATGGATTCAACCTCATACTTGGGTTCACCCATGATGATGTCAGGTGGTGGTGGAGGTGGTTTGGACTGGTTTGCAAATGACAGTGGAATGTACAGCATGAGGAGGGTCTCGTTAAAGACAGGGTATACTTTCCAAGCTGGTGGCAGTTTTAGCTTGTAGGTGGAAAGGCCTTGCTTTTCAAGGATGGAGAAAGGTCCAACATGTTTGTCGTTGAGCTTTTTCTTGGGGTGAGTGAGGTGGAGGTTTGTGGTGTCGAGCCAGACTTTGTTTCCAATTTGATACTTGACAGCGACTTTCTTCTTTTTGTTGTACTGGTTTTTCATTTGTTCTGCCGCTTTAGTGAGAGTGGCTTTTGTCTCGTCATGAATAAGCTTCATGTTGGCTTTAAATGCTTTGGATGTGGGAGTGCGAAGCGGTGCATGTGAATGGGAGTCGGGTGCAACTTGAGGGTTTCTTCCATAGTTGACGAAGAATGGGCTTCTACCAGTTGCAGAATGAATATGATTGTTGTGTTGGAATGCTGCTATAGCTAGCCAATTGGCCCAGTCAGTCTGTTGATGGTTGACAAATATCTGAAGGTATTTCTCGACTTCCTGGTTGGCTCATTCTGTTTGTCCATCTGTCTGAGGATGGAACATGGTCAAGGCATTGCCTTTGATCTGCAACATTTTGTACAAGTCCATGAGGAACTTGGACACAAATTGGGGTCCTCTGTCCGAGATGACTGTTATGGGCATCCCATACTTTGCATATACTTCATCATGCAAGATCTGTGCCCATCCTTCAGATGAGAGATCCTTGTTGCAAGCAATTAGAATGATTGCTTTAGAGAAGCAATCAACTATGATGAGAATGGCATTGAAGCCATTGGAGAGGGGGAGTCTAGTAACCATGTCGACAGAGATGTGTGTCCATGGTTCAGATGGGATTTCATTTGGATGAAGAGGGGTGCATCTAGCTTGCATACTAGACTTGGTTCTAGCACAAGTTTTGCAACCCCATACATATGTTTCAACATCCCTTTTGAGTTTGGGCCACCAGTAGTCACGAAGGACTAATTCCTTCATTTTCTCAATGCCTGGGTGTCCTGCCATAATGTGATCATGACAGTGCAATATAATTTTGCCGCAAACAGCTTGGTCATGGGGCACATAGATTCTTTCGTCATAGTAGAGTAACCTGTCGACCTCCTTGATGCCCTTTTCGTGGTTGAGCAAACCTGCAATTCCTTGATCCCATTTCTGGTGATCCCATGTGGCACTTTTGATGTGCTCTTATGCTTCAATGACAGTGGGCATGATCATTGCCCAGAAGTGTTGGGGCTGGAGGACAATGATTTCATCATTGTCTTCCTGCCCTTGATTATGGTCTGCTCATCTACTGAGGAGGTCCGCCTTCTTATTGGCAGTACCAGGCTTGTGGTGGAGAGTAAAATGATACTCCACAAGTTCAGTTACCCATTGTGCTTGATGGCGATTGAGTTTCTGCAGCTTCCTGAAATATTGAAGATTCTGATGATTTGTCCAGATCTCAAAATCGACAGCAGCACCCATAAGGTAGTGCCTCCATTCATCTAGTGCAAGCATGATTGCGAGCAACTCCTTGTCATAGATTTCATAGTTGTGCTCTGTTACTATCAGCGCTTTTGAGAGGAAGGCTATGGGCCTCCACTTTCCATCCTGTTCTTGAGACAATACGGTGCCAATTGTGCCTTCGCTTGCATCCACTTCTACATGGAACTGTCCTTTCTCCGTTGGGATGGCTAGAATGACATCCATGGCTAACTGGTGTTTGAGTCGCTGGAAAGCAACTTGTTGGGCTGTTCCCCAAGTCCAAATTTCTTTGCCAGTGAGGTGCATCATTGGGAGTACTATATCACTGTAGCCCTTGATGAAGCATCGGTAGAAATTAGTGAAGCCTAAAAATGATTGAAGTTCTTTCTTCTTGGTTGGAACGGGCCATTCTGTGATGCCCGCAACTTTGATAGGGTCCATGTGAATGGAGCCTTTGCTGATTATTACCCCAAGATACTCTGTTTCTAGTACCTGAACTCACACTTCTTGGCTTTCAGGAACAGCTTGTGTTTCCTTAATAACTCCAAGATGCAACGAGTGATCTTCCGATGCTCTTCTAGAGTCTTCGAGAAGATCAGGATGTCCTCAAGGTATATGGTGACCTTGCCAGTTGCGATGAGATCTTTGAAGATGTCGTTCATCATCCATTGAAATGTGGCAGGCAAATTGGTGAGCCCAAAAAACATAACAGTGGGTTTGAAGAGACCATGGTTTGTTCTAAATGTGGCCTTCCACTCATCGTCCTTCTTGATGCGTACATTGTTGTATCCCCAGTGTACGTTGAGCTTGGTGAAGTATTTGGCACTTCCGAGTTTGTCCATTAGCTCTGATATGAGCAGCAAAGGATAACAGTTTTTAATTGTCATCTCATTTAGTTTTCGATAGTCCTGGATGGGACGTAGGGTTCCATCCTTCTTTTTGACAAAGAAGAATGGAGATGTCATGGGTGACTTGGATGGTTTAATGCGTTCCGAGGAAAGGTTTTCGTTGAGAAACTTATCAAGCTCCTTCTGCTCATTTGGGTTTAAGGGATAAACCTTGCAGTCTAACATTGATCGGCTATTGGGAATTAGTTCAATGGCATGATCCCATGGTTTGTGCATTGGGAGTTTGTCAAAGCTTTCTTTGGCAAACAAGTCCTTGAAGTTGCAATAGGACTCGGGGACCATCTGTTCAAAGGATTTCTTTTCCTTTCCTTCACTGGCTTTGGCAGCAAGCTTGTTGGCATGATGTACGGCGTGGATTTCGAAAGCTTCTTTGAAATCTATGGCGAGAATAGTCTCGCCTTCTTTTAGTTCCCATTCATCATTGGGGTCTGCATTAGAAAGTACAAACTTGTTCTTGGTGCAGTGACAGCGAGCAAAAGTGATTTTGCCAGTTTGCCAGTTGATGACTGGATTGTGGTGTATCAGCCAGTCATGTCCAAGGAAAATTTCCTTCGAGCTGAGGTCAGTAACAGTGAGGTCAATCCTTTCACTGTGGTCTCCGATCTTGAGGCGGAACTCTGCATAAGCAGTGATTTCCCCTGCCTTGTTGCGGGAGCCATTGGCATTGTAAACAGAGATAGGGCTAGCCATATGTTGGACTGGAATTCTGTTCTTCTCGACAAAGTTGCGATGAATAGAACTCCCGGTACAGCCGCTGTCAATGAGCGCTTTAGCAGAGATGGCAATGCGTCCCTCCAGTGTTTCTAGTTCGACAGGGACAAGAAGGTCACAGGTGAAGGATGTTTGAGATCAAATGAAGTACCGCTTGGGTTGGCGAAGTTCATCGAGCCATTCAAGGCTATGGATTCATTCAGACAAGTGGAGACCTTCAAGAAGGTTGTCTACAACTTCCTCCGCTCGGGTCTTGTGAATCCAATTGAGTAAGACCACCCAAGCAGCAGACTCGTTCTTGGCATCTTTGATAGCCCTCCAAGTCCATTCGGTCTTGAAGGGTTTCAACCATTCATGGGGTGCCACCATCGGGGGCATGTGCTTCACAGCCTCCCGATCCTCTGATACTGAAGTATCATTGCCAGTAGGGCGTTCTGCCTCCCTTTCCAGGGGAGAACTTTTTTGCTTCAGGGATGGCCCACATGCGTCTGCATCGGCTGCAGCAGCCTTCAATTTCACTAGCAGAAAGGGAGTGCCATCTTCCTCATCAGGGACCTTGATCATAACTACCTTGGGCATCTCTCACCCTGTTCAAATCCAGCTCTTGTTGGAAAGGTCTTGTGGCAGGTTGATTATGATTGGTTGCCTCGCTGCGGTATTCCTCACTCAGGAGGCCACTTGTTCAGGGGGTGAGTTTGGACCCAGTTCCCCTGCCCTCTCCGGTCTAGTACGAGGACTAGCCATTATGAGGGGTACCACTATGGTGGGTGGTTTATTGCCTGGCACTTTCACGCGTTGTCATGCCTGCAGTGTGTCTAAGCATGTAATTTTGCAAAAATCAATAAATTACACTTAGGCACTGTGTAGACTTAGTGAGCTCGCTGACAGTGCAAGCGGCACGAGAAGAAGCAAGGTCACCGAGTCAGAATGCCCTTCTGTCAGAAAAAGAAGCCACGGAATTAAAACATAGGACTTCGTCGCTGCACTGTACCTCATGGGCATGCACAGCAATAAGGCCAACTAGTGAGCTCGCTTGCAATGACATCCGTTGGCATTGGGGGATTCAGACTTGGTGGGACGTGCTTGTACTCAGACCGAAGCTAATTTAGATAACTACGCGTCGATAATCAATGACGCATAGACCCTGGAGATCCGGAGAAGCGATAACACGCGAGAGATCATCAAGAGAACCACCAGGCATGGTCTAGAAACAGGTACCGGCCAAAGGGATTAGCGAGCGGACTAGAATTCCGATGCGTCTCTTGGTTACTGTGTCTAGACTATGACGCTGTCACCTTCAGAACAGAACAGAGAACCAAGAATGATGTGTGATCAATGATTGCATGTTAAACAGCTATTGAGTGCTAGTCTGCGGACAGCCTCTGCTGTCGGGCGAGCGACGTCGACATTGCCTAGTCCTTTGAGACTACCAAACAGAGAGAAAGTGGTGCTCTGCCAAGAGAGCTGTGACATTTCAGACGAGGGATTATTGGCCGACACAAAAAGTATTTTACTAATGACCTGTTTGTAACAATCAATCTCTCATAGTATAAGTAGGGCAGATTTTCATGTATTAAAACAAGCTACCTACCCCCCACTGTTAGGCCTAGCCTAACACGTGACCTTATCAATGTAAGGACTATGAGCTGTCTCGCGTTCGGACAATCACTCGTTTAGTCGCAGAGCTAATCGGTGCTAATCGTGCAGTTGGCAAGGTAAAGATAAACTTTAGTTCGAATCTAAGGATATACAAAGGATATCCGTGCTACTTATATACTAAGTCCAGAATGCTATATTTAGATGATGATACATGTCGAGCATTCTGTAACCATGCGTGAAACAATGAATGTCGTGCGAGAGTCGCTCGCCGTAGTAACGGGTCTGTAGTCGTTCAATATGTCCGTGGTGACTGCATGTAGATGCGGTCCGATGTCCGTGATAAGATGAGATAAGCGCCATGATAAGATAGGCGCTGAAGATTAGATAAGAGAAAATGGAAAAATCGTAACATTACCCTCTCGTTAAGGCAGGTGTCCCGACTGCCTAGGTCATCGCTTCTTCAGAGTCGGTAGGGCTTCCTTGGCTAGCCCAATACTCGTCTAAGAAAGTCTTGAATTTCGTGACGTCGGGATCAGTGGTCCATTTCTGGGACCCGTCTTCGAGCTGTGCGAGGTATCGGGAACTCCCGTTGCGATATTCGTGATCTATGAACATGGCGAGGGGAGATTTCGGGGTTTTCGTTATGATTTTGCCTAGGTGTAGGCACGCCATCCTTCTGCGCACCGCGACTTTGGCCTCGTATTCAGCAATCGCTTCTTCTGCGTTGCCCATGTCTGCCTCTGTGGTCCACGAGTTGTGTTCCTGGGTGTATCCTTTCCACTTGATGAAGTAGTTGACTACCGTGGTGGCAGGCTGTCCCCGTCGTCCACAGATTTTGCATGTCTTGGAGTCGAGGACTTCTTCGACTTCCCATTGTTCTTCACCGTCAATGAGGTCTGGCGGTGGTGGTGGCGGTAATTCCTGGTTAGAGAACAACGGTGCGACATATGGCGTCAGGAGCTTCTCGTTGAAGCGCGGATGAATTTTCCAGTGCGGTGGAAGTTTCAGTTTGTACGACGAGGTACTGGTCTCAAGGATCTCGAAGGGTCCTACTCATTTGTCATCGAGTTTCTTCTTTGGTCGCGGGAGATGAAGGTTGGTAGTGTCCAACCATACGCGGTCTCCGATTTCGTATGCATGAGCGTTCCACTTGTGCTTGTCGTATGCTTTCTTCATTTGTCCTGCTGCTTCGGTGAGAGCTGCTTTGGCCTCCTTGTGGATCTTTGCCATCTTCTTGGAGAAGTCGGTGGCGGCGGGTACTTCAGCACCTGCGGCTGATGGGGAGTCGGGAAGGATTCATGGATTTCGACCGTACATGACCATAAATGGAGATTTGCCCGTTGCGGAGTGTACGCGGTTGTTGTGGGCGAATTCTGCGAGAGGCAGCCAGTCGGCCCAGTCAGTTTGCTGATGGTTGATAAAGATCCGAAGATACTTCTCGACCTCTTGGTTGACGTGCTCTGTCTGGCCGTCCGTCTGGGGATGGAACGCGGTGGAAGCGTTCTGCTTGATGTCAAGCATCCGGTAAAGTTCGGTCATGAACTTGGATACAAATTGGGGACCTCTGTCGGAGATTACCACCTTTGGCATTCCGTGATGTGCGTAGACGTGGTCGCAGAGGATACAGGCCCAGCCTTCAGCTGAGAGTTCGATGTTGCAAGGGACAAGGATAATGCCCTTGGAGAACCTGTCGATGACAATGAGAAGTGCGTCATGTCCGCTGGATTCGGGGAGTCTGGTGATCATGTCGACCGAGACGTGTGTCCATGGCTCCGTCGGGATTGTGTTTGGGTGAAGAGGCGCTGCCTTCGCCTGGTTGCTCGACTTGGTTCGTTGACAAGTCTCGCATCCTGCGACGTATGCCTTGACGTCTTTCTCCATTTTCGGCCACCAGTACTCGTGGAGAACGAGTTCCTTGGTCTTGGCGATTCCTGGGTGTCCTGCCATGATATGGTCGTGGCATTGGGAGATGATTTCTCCCTGTAGTCCCGAATGTCGGGGAACATAGATGCGTTTGTTGTAGAGGAGTACTCCTCCTTCTTCAGAGATGCCTCGCTCGTGCTCGAGTGAGGTGGCGATGCCGGCGTCCCATAGCTCCTTCTGCTTGGTGACGCGCTGATACGCCGTCTACGCGTTCACACCCAGATTTTGCGAATTTGTAACAATACAATTGCATATCTATCCTATACTAGTGATAGTAAAAGGACTATAGCTGAGGCTTCGAGCTGATAGTTACAGCAGTATGCGACTAGTGAAGCCAGGACTTAGATGCGATACCACTAGTGGGTCAAATCTACCAGCTGGCTGTACTAGTGACTTGAATACTAGCCGGACTACTTAATAAAGGCCACTAGTAGATGGGTAACGCGACTAGTGCACCAAACAAGGAGCAGAATACACAGATCTCGTGAAGTCCAGTCACTAGCAGGCCGATCAGGGCATAAACGCCTAAGTCAGGTTAACTAGTCATGTGGCAATCTCGAAGCAGGACTTAGAAATGAAGTAGCAACGGATTAACGTTACGCCCAGATCCGACTAGTGCGATCAGATCTATTACAATCGGTACTAGTATAGCCCGGCTGCGCTTTCAATCACGGCCGACTACGGTTGCGAGCATGAGGGTGTGGCTAGTCGTTTATCTCCGGCGCTAGTGGCGCGTTGCTGGGTCGAGAACGCGAGATTAAACCGTTAGCTGAGCTCCGTGGCTCACTAGTCATCCAATAGCACTTTCTAGACCGACTATTGCGTGTTTATGCGTGATATTTCAGGCCTAGCCAAGAAATCCGTACCGAAAATACCCCACTAGTATAGCTGTTTGTGTCGCTTTGTACATTTCTTTACAGTATATAAGTAGTAGAATAGCCACTCGCAATGGCAGGCAACGCCATCCCTGCGATTGTGACAGACTAGTAGTATCTAGTGCCCCCCAATTAAAGGCTTTTGTGCATAACCTCGAACGAAGCGGCTACTAGTCGCTAAGTTACCTATAGTATTAAGTGAATTGAAGTCCCTTTGAGTCTACTATTGTGTCCTGCAAAGGCCAAGAGTGCTCCGAAGTTAGATCTTGCAGTTTCTCAAAGTTAAAGTATTATTCTTAGGCCAAGAGTGCCACTAGTAAGCTAGAGTGTGAACTAGTCAAGTGTTGATCACTTGTAAGGAGCAGTTTCTAGGCCAAGAGTGCCACTAGTAAGCCAAGAGTGCGAACTAGTCAAGTATTGATCACTTGTAGGAAGTATTACAGGGCCAAGAGAGCCAATAGTCCGAACAGTCGGAGTCCCAGCGAGCGCAGTAGCTCAAAACCAAGTCACATTCATTCAATTGTGTCTTACCCACCCCACTAGTGCGAGTGGTACACTTGTAAAACTCACTAGTAACGAATAAAACGTCTTTTTGAACAACCTACCTTGATTATCGAGTCTGCAGAGTGCTTCTATCGTACTCGAAACACCCGAATTCAATACATTGGTGATAGTGTAGAGTGTAGAGAGGTTTAGTGTTGGTTGGAGCTCATTTCCACCCACTAGTCTTTTGCCACTCGCCGTTACCAAGCACATCAGCGCTCGATCTTTTCGTGCGTTTCACTGATGGTGGGCATGATCATGGCCCGGAAGTGATGCAGGGAGAGAACCGTGATGTCTCCATTATCGTCTTCGCCTTGGTCGTGATCGCTTTGGCGGGATAACAAGTCGGCCTTGACGTTCTGCATGCCTGGCTTGTGGTGGAGTATGAAGTGGTACTCAGCGAGTTCAGTGACCCAGCGAGCTTGTCAGCGGTTGAGCTTCTGCAGTTTACGGAAATATTGGAGGTTTTGGTGATCGGTCCAAATCTCCACATCTTCGACTGCACCCATCAAGTAATGGCACCATTCAGCAAGAGCGAGCATGATCGCAAGCAGCTCCTTGTCGTAGATTTCGTAGTTGCGTTCAGTGGCGGTGAGTGCCTTGGACATGAAGGCTACGGGCCTCCATTTGCCGTCTTGCTGTTGGCTGAGCACGGCGCCAATGGCTCCATTGCTCGCGTCTGCTTCTACTCTGAACTTCCCAGTTCCGTTTGGGATGGCGAGGATGACATCCTCCGCCATCTGCTTCTTCAACTGTTGGAACACCTGGTTCTGGGCCGTCCCCCATGTCCAATCCGCTTTGCCCGTGAGTTGGGTGAGCAGGCATACAATTTTCGAGTAGTTCTTGATGAACTTTTGGTAGAAGTTCGTGAACCCCAAGAATGACTGGAGTTCCTTCTTCTTTGTTGGGGTGGGCCACTCGGAGATACCTGCAACCTTGACAGGGTCCATTCAGACCGATCCTTCGCTGATGATGATGCCAAGGTACTCGGTCTCGAGGACCTCAAACTCGCATTTCTCAGCCTTGAGGAACAGTTTGTGTTCCCGCATCTTTTGGAGAACCTGTCCTACGATGCGTCGGTGTTTGTCGAGGTCTTTGGTAAAGATCAAGATATCATTGAGGTAAATGGTGACTTTCCCGCTGGCGATGAGATCCTTGAAGATGTCGTTCATCATCCATTGGAAGGTCGCTGGCGAGTTCGTTAGTCTGAAGAACATTACTGTCGGCTCGTACAGCCCGCGATTCGTGCGGAACGCGGCCTTCTGTTCATCGCCCTCCTTGATCCGGATGTTGTTGTATCCCCAACGTACGTCGAGCTTCGTGAAGTACTTGGCGCCTTGAAGCTTGTCGATGAGGTCGGAGATAAGCGGGAGGGGGTATCAGTTCTTGATTGTCATCTTGTTCAGCTTGCGATAGTCCTGAACGGGATGCAGGGAACCGTCCTTCTTCTTGACGAAGAAGAACGGCGAGGCGAAGGGGGATTTGGAAGGTTTGATCCTTCCCGACTCAAGGTTCTCGTCGAGGAACTTGTCGAGTTGTTCTTGTTCGTTTCGGTTGAGCGGGTAGACCTTACAGTCTAGCGTCGATTTGGCATTAGGGATTAGCTCGATGGCGTGATCCCAGGGGCGTCGTTCGGGGAGTTCGTCGAAGTTCTCCTTCGAGAATAGATCGCGGTACGAGCGGTAGTGTTCGGGTACCATCTGTTCAAATGTGAGCTTTGGCTTCTCCGTGTTGGCCGCAGCGGCAAGATCATTGGCGTGGTGGACGGCGCGGACGACTAGTTCTTCCTCCATATTGACTGTGAGGATGCTGTCGCCTTCCTCGAGTTCTTCGTCCCATCGGTCGTGATCATCGTGGTCAGGAAGGGGAAAGGGGTTGTTGACGCAGTGGCAGCGTCCGAACACAATTGATCCTGTCTTCCAGTTGACGACAGGATTGTGGCGCTTGAGCCAGTCAAACCCGAGGTATAGGTTGGTCTTTCCGAGATCCATTACGGCGAGGTCGATGCGCTCGCTGTGATCTCCGATCGTCATTCGGAAGGCGACAAACTCTGTTATGTCTCCTGCTGAGTTCCGGGTACCATCGGCGTTGTAAATGGGGATTGGTACCGCGGTCTTGTCGGTGTCAAGCCTGTGTTTGAGTATGAAGGCTCGGTTGATCGCGCTGCTGGTGCAGCCACTGTCCAGCAACCCTCTCGTTAGGAGAGTCCTGGTGCCTAGGACAGGGTTCAGCTGGACGTCGAGTGTGAGGTCCCTTTTGCTGGATCGGGTTCGTCGTACGTAGCGTATGGGTTCGCGGAGTTCGTACAGCTGTTCTCGAGCTGTCTCTCCTCCAAGCCATATCGAGGTGAGGAGTTTGTTGGTGAGCTCGGCGAGGCAGTCTTTATGTGTCCACACAAAGAGGGCGGCACAAGTGGCGTTGTCGTTTTGTGCTTCACAGATGGCGCGTAGTGTCCAGTTGACTGCAAAGGGTTTCATCCACCGACCCTCAGCCTTGGGAGGGGCTCGGGGAGGTTCGTTGTTGGTGTGAGGAACTCGCGGGTAGTCGTCATCGTATGGCTTTGAGACACGACCCTCAGCTTGGGGAGGGGCTCGCGGGTTGAGTACGATTTCTATTGTCGGGGTTGTTTCCTTGGCAAGCCAAATCTGAAACGAAGTGTCATCATCCTCGTCGGGGACTTCAATCATAGTTACCGGTGGAGACCCCCTTTTCACAGCCTGGGTGCTAGCTGCTTCCTGTCCTGCGGCTTTGCTCGTCATGGCGTTGGCATCACCAACGTTCTTCAGTGGGCGCTGTTCACCGTCGTTGCCCAGGGATGTCGGTGAGCGGAGATTCGGACCCGGTTGCTTGTCGTGGGGCCCGATGCGCTGAAGTAAGGGGCTCGGCCTGACCGAGGCACCGCCCTTGGTGGCGAATCTTCACTCAGGAATGGCGGGAGTTGCTGAGAGCGTCGAGCGTGGATGTCCAGTTTCTCCTGCTGCCTCGGGGCTCTGCGATATCATCACCTTTCCATCCTTTCCAGGTCGCGGCAGGGGGAATGGTCACTCTTGAGGCGTCGTCGTCCTACCCTGACGAGACGAGCTTGTCATTGAGGCGGGTACCACTATGGTGGGTGGTTCATCGTCGTTTGCTTTTGCCGGTTGGGTTTCCCCACGTAGGCTACTTGCTGGACGTTTAGCTCCTACAGGAGCGTCGGTCCTGGTCTTCTTGTCGATGGGGCTCTCTGCCCCGTGCCCAACGGCCTCTTGCTTCGTCCGACTAAGTCGTGACGAGGCGTCGATCGAGGTCACCTTTTCTTGTGCCCTGGCAGGCGGCTGTGATGGCCCTTTGAGGGTTACCCAGACTGGTCCTAATGATGGTGGGCTGATCGCTTTGGACATCAGACCCTGCGACAAAGGCATTCACCCTTCAATCGCATACGGGCCCCGTCTACTCGCGTCTCCCGTAGTGGATGCAGCATCACCTGCATCGTGCCCATCATCCCGGGGGCGGAGGTCGGTATCGGTGTCAGTGTTGCCGCCGTTGTCGTCGGTGTCGTGCCCTTCGATGTCGAGAAGGGCATATCGGTTTGTCGATTCTGATACTGTGTGTTGAGTCGTGCTGGTAGAGGTAAAAGGTACCGCCCCCAAAGCGGGGGGGCGGGGTATATTCGAATGCGCAATAGGTAACATGTTTGTACTATGTAAAAAGGTATTAGTCCGGCCAGCAAGAGACGTGGGCACACCAGTAGATAAGTCCTTGGCGACACTAGAGGAATCGATCTCTAGGTCGCCGCCGCTTTTTCCTCCTTCACCTCTTCGATCTTCGTGGCTTCACTCAACGGCTCGGTAACTTGTACCGACCGTATATCTGTGAACTTGGCCTTGTCTGGGCAGTCCCGACCCATGTGTCCGTGCTTACCGCACTGGAAACACATCCCCTTCCTTCGCATCTCGCTTATGTCCATCGGCTGTCCTTGACCGCCGAATGTTACTCCCGTCATCTTGACCCACTTGCCTGTCGTGGTGTCTCGCCCTCCTTTGTCGGCTCCACTGCTCGTCGGTTTGACCGACGACGAACTTGTCGTGCCACCTGCTATCTTGGCGTAGCTGGTGGCGGTAGTGGTGGGGCGGTGACTGCTCGCGTATCCTCCCGTCTTTGACCCTCCGTGCGTGGCATCGAACACGATCTTCTTTTGTCGTTCCTCGTACATGACGAGGATTCGGGCCTTCCATTCTGGATAGGTATCCGGTATGTCCCGCCCGTAGTTGGCGATGGCGTTGGTGTATGAGTCGGGGACTCCCGTCCGCACCGCTCGTACCATCGGGCCTCGAGCATCTTCCTCGTGTCGTCGGCCGGCCTGGTCTGCCTCCATTTCCAGTTCCTGGAAGTACTGGGTAGCCGGCTTGGTACCCATGTGGAGGGCGAACATTCGTTGTTCGTGGACATCCTGGATCGCGGGGTCCTGGAACTGCTCGAAGACGAGCGTGACATACTCGACCCAGGAGGGCCATCGGAAGCGGAGGACTTCTCCTGCTTGTGTTCCCCAGAAGGTCTGGCAGATATGAATCCACCACTTCTTGGCTGGTCCCTCCAAGTAGGAGGCGGCGAAGGGGACCTTCTGGGAAGCGTACGGGAAGTACGTGGCAAAGGTTTCGAAATATATCTGGCAGTCGCCGATATATTGTTCGATGTCATCGTGATCGCCCTTGAACTTGGCGGGCGGGGGTAGGAGGATGGGTTTGATCCCAAGGAGGGGATGCCCATCGTCGAGGGAGCCCATTGGGTGTGAGGGTGGGCTGTCTGGTTGCCATTGTGGTGGTGGTCGGGGGACCGAGAATCGGTTGGTTCTTTCGTAGAATGGGCGTTGCGGATTAGGCAACGCCGGTCTTCCTCGTGGAGGCTGCTTCCCCTTTCCTTGGCGGAGGTTGGGGAGGCGGTTGTAGTCGACGTGAGCATCATGGTCGCGCTCAGCTTCTTCTACTAGTTGCCGGAGTTCTTCTACTTTCCGGGCTTTTTCTGCCACAAGGTTGATTGCCTTCTGCAATTGTTTGGCTGGGGAGAGGACGGGAGGCTGTTTAGAGCCACCTGCTTCGTCGTCCTCTGGTATCGCATCTCCTCCTCCCATGAGGAAACTGGTCATGTTGCCGGGGCAATAGCCTCATGGCAGGAGCTTGCCACTTTGTGGTCTTGTTGTTCGCCCGAAGGTGTTACGGGGCGGGGACAGGGGGTGAGGCTGGGGGTACCAGCCCGGTGGTGGGTAGGGAGGCGGGGAGTATCGTATGTTTTGTCCGTCGTCCCACTCGTCGAGACCGCCGAAGGTCTCCGTGTCATAATGGAATCGATCAAAGATCGGTCCCGGGGTCGGTTCCGACCAGTGTGGCATCGTAGTCGGGGTCGTCGAGGTCGGGGCGGTCACCAAGGGATTGAGCCAGTGCAAGTAGTTGGCGGTCGAGTGTTGCCTGTTCGTCGGCAGTTCGGTCTCGTAGACCGTGGACGTGGGGCCCGGCGGAAGGCGGGTATAGTGTTCGCTCCCTATTGGCGAAGATGCGGGCTGCCATGGTGGCAGTAGTGTTCCCAAAGAAGGGAATCTCGTCGCCTCGGTGTCGAGCGAGGTACTCGTCCATGGTGTCCCTCTGGGGTCCACCAAGGAATCCTGAACGACGGTCAACGTCGTTTTGTCGGAGCCCCCATGCCTGGGAGCGCTGTGGGCCAATGATCTCTCGATTGATGGCAGAGAGGAGAGGCCAGACGTAATCCCCTCCATTAGAGTTGAGGGGATCATCGTTGAGGCGATCGTGGGTGAGTTCGATAGTGACCTCTCGCTCTGGCGGGGGGTCAGGAAGGGTCTCTCCGTGCTCGAAGAAGAGCCAGAGGGAGAACTCGGAGCCGGTGTCTGAGCTCGAGTCGTCGGTGGGGAATTCCCCTGTGGGAATCCGGTCGTGGGCGTTGAGGGGTCGTGGGTGGGTGGGGAATGGGGCGAAGTGTCGTGGGGGAGAGCATGGTCATGGGGCCACGGCGACCAGAATCCTCTCCGGTTGTCGGGGGTAGAGGTCGTCGTAGGGGGGAGGGGACGGGGCGACGAAGTGTCTTCGTAATTCCTCACCATAGTTGGTGACTTCGGCGAGGGTCGGAGAGGTTGGGCGGCGTTGGTTTGTTGGCCCTCGCGATGCGAGGAGGTGTCGGATTGCCTCTGTGGCGAATTGGTCGTGGATGTCGCCATCCGGGGTGCTGGGCGGAGTAGCCGTCCGAGGGACGTTGCTGGGCCCGGGAGTTGGGGGTGTTGTTCCTCCCGACGCGAAGGAAACTCGGTCGAGGAGGGAGGGGAGGGGGCGGGAGCTGGGACCGAGCATTGACGGGCGTGTTCTCGTCCGGGCTCAAATCCCGTGGCACGGCGAACTGGTTGCGGCGGGTAGCGTCGCTCATAAGGGGTGACGTACCGGGAGAAGTCTTGGTAGGTTCTTGGGGCGGGGTAGCATTGGATTCCGAGGAATCGTCGGATTCACTCCTCGTATGCTAGGACGAGGAGACCTACGAGAAGGGAGAGTAGGGCTGCTCCCCCGATTGCTGATACGATGGTGATTGTGTACTGGTCGTCTGTCATGGGGGTCTCTATCTCGCGGCTGAGCATTGGAGAAAGAGAAGGGAAGATTCGAACTAATTGTTAGGCCTAGCCTAACACGTGACCTTATCAACGTAAGGACTATGAGCTGTCTCGCGTTCGGACAATCACTCGTTTAGTCGCAGAGCTAATCGGTGCTAATCATGCAGTTGGCAAGGTAAAGATAAACTTTAGTTCGAATCTAAGGATATACAAAGGATATCCGTGCTACTTATATACTAAGTCCAGAACGCTATATTTAGATGATGATACGTGTCGAGCGTTCTGTAACCATGCGTGAAACAATGAATGTCGTGCGAGAGTCGCTCGCCATAGTAACGGGTCTGTAGTCGTTCAATATGTCTGTGGTGACCGCGTGTAGATGTGGTCTGATGTCCATGATAAGATGAGATAAGCGCCATGATAAGATAGGCGCTGAAGATTAGATAAGAGAAAATGGAAAAATCATAACACCCATGTATAGTAATAAAGTTTCAGTCTGAATCTGGACTTGTTGCGATGTGTAAGAGTTAGTAACTTTGAGTCTTGGCTATACCAGAGAGTTAGCGAGCTCACTAGAGAAATAAACCAGAGATACATATTGGATAATAAAACTTCGGTTTTACTTGAGACACGAACGAGACCCAGTACCAGTGAAGCTGCGCCAGTCTCTAGAGAAAACTGAGAAAACATCTGAGAAAACCTCTGTACCATTTCTGGTTCAGTAGTAAGAGAGAATTGTGTTGTGTCGGCCTCTGAGTAGGCCTTGAGAAGTAGTACAAGAGAATCAGCCAGCTTGAGCTGTTCTAGCAGTTGCACAAAGTGTGACAGGTGTGCGCAGTTGGACCTCGTGGCACCATTGTTAGAGCGAGTGCACTATGTGTGAGGACTCGTGGGGACGTTCTGAGAGATTATATTGTGTATTGTGATTTGAGAGTGCCGAGGGCCTCTATTGTGATGAGTTTAGGACTCAGGTTTAGCGAGTTAGGAAAGGAATCGAAGTCGTGCGCAGTAGAACCTAGTGGCAATTCACATCTTAGCGAGCTCACTGAACGAACTTGATCGTTTGCAGATCTGCATGTCCATGTGTATTTTCTATTGAAATATCATTTGCCTTGAGGGTTGTGTGGTTCGCCGTGCTCTCTTGTAAAAGCTTTGAGGAGATAGAGAATTTGAGATTTGCTTGACAATTGTACGCGATCGTGTTGCATTACTTAGCGAGCTCTCTAAGATATTTTGAGATACTGTCAGGGTGCAAGAAGAATTAAATTCCTTGCTCCCTTCCACACTTATAGAGATTGTGTGTGTGTTAGTGGGATTGAGTAGTGGTTTAGGGTGTTGTTCATGCTAGGCCGCTCTTAGTTTCATGAGTGCCCGTTACCAGCCTCATCAGCGTAATGCACTACTTGTGAGGTGGTTAGTCAATGTTGCTGGTTGACTCTTGATGGGGCTCTCTGCCCCTACGTTGGGAGCCTTATCGTCTGAGACACTTGAGAGGGTGTCAGTGTCTATGTCGCTAGTTAAAACGGCATACCTATTGTGTGATTCCTTGTGGGGCTGGTTCAGATTCCTTTCAGCAAATAGTATTGAATGCAGCGTATGAAGAACATGTTCTACAGGTTTATAAGTCTGTCCACTATGACCAGAATGTGTACCAGATCCCCCCTTCACCAAGTAAGTAGAATCACTTACTCCCCAGCAGTGTCTTTTACCTCTTTGATCTTGGAGCTTGTGGCAGGCTCAGTCGTCGAGGCTCTTACCTCCTGCTTCTTCGCTTTGTTTCATGATTGCAAGGGACAGTTCTTGCTGATATATCCCTGCTCCCCACATCTGAAGCACTTTCCATCCTTTCTGAGCATGTCAATGTCCATGGCTTGTCCCCATCTGCCATAGGTCATGCCGGTGTTTGTCTTTTTATTGGCCGACCCAGTTGTTGCACCGGAGCTCCCCTTGGAGGTTTTGGCAGGGTATAAAGAGATTGGCGGTCAGGTCTTGGGCTTGCTTGCATTGATGTTCGTGGTTCATGTCAATGATGCGTGACTTCCACTCATCATAACCGACTGGGATGAGTATCCCCATGTTGGATATCATTGTTGTGTAGGAGGAGAGTACCCCCTGATGTAGGGCTGTAACCATATGGCCCTGGTCCTTGGTGTCGGTATGTAAGTTCACTTTCTTGGCGAACTTTTCAAGCTCCTGGAAGTACTCGCTGGCCGTCATGCTTCCCATTCGGAGGGCATACATTTTTGCCTTCTGCTTGTCCTCGATGGTGGGGTCTCTAAACTTGTCATGGACTGCCTGCTTGAAGGAGTACCATGACAGGAACCTGAACTTTTGGTGGGACCTACTCCTGAGGTCCCCCAACTCCAGGATCCACCATTCCTCTGCTTTGTCCTCGAAGTAGGACAAGGCAAAGGCCACTCAATGGGGGTCAAGCCACATGTAGGCACTGTGGACTTGGAAATATATTTCACAGTTCATAATGAACCACTCAATATCATCAGCATCTCCCTTGAAGGGGAGAGGCTTTTGAATCAGATCGGGTTTGTACCTGATCCATGGGGCTTCATCACCCATTGCCCCAGTTGGGTTGGAGGGTTCATTATCAGGGTCCCATTTGTCTGGTGCCCCCGGTAGGGACTATTGGTCCACGTTTTTGGTGACTGAGTCATCGAAGGGACCAGGTGGGGGATCGCCTTTCAGTGGTCCCGTGCGGTAGGAGAAGGTGGAGTCCTTCTTCTTGCCTTTGTCTTTAGAGCTCTTGGGCTCTTTGGGCTTTTCGGGAAGGTCCATCAGGTTTTCCAGGTTTTCTCCGCTCGGGCCGCTTGTGGCCTGGAGCCGAATGGGTCAGCCTGTCAGTTTGGGGATTGGTGCTGGAGTGAACCAGGATCTATAGGGAGTGGGGGGTAGATAGGCATTGATGAGGCTGGTAACTGGCACTCGTGAAACTAAGAGTGGCCTAGCATGAACAACACCCTTAAACCACTACTCAATCCCACTAACACACACACAATCTTTATAAGTGCGGAAGGGAGCAAGGAATTTAATTCTACTTGCACCCTGACAGTATCTCAAAATATCTTAGAGAGCTCACTAAGTAATGCAACACAATCGCATACAATTGTCAAGCAAATCTCAAATTCTCTATCTCCTTGAAGCTTTTACAAGAGAGCACAGCGAACCATGCAACCCTCAAGGCAAATGATATTTCAATAGAAAATACACATGGACATGCAGATCTGCAAACGATCAAGTTCGTTCAGTGAGCTCGCTAAGATGTGAATTGCCACTAGGTTCTACTGCGCACGACTTCGATTCCTTTCCTAACTCGCTAAACCTGAGTCCTAAACTCATCACAATAGAGGCCCTCGGCACTCTCAAATCACAATACACAATATAATCTCTCAGAACGTCCCCACGAGTCCTCACACACAGTGCACTCATTCTAACAACAGTGCCGCGAGGTCCAACTGCACACACCTGTCACACTTTGTGCAACTGCTAGAACAGCTCAAGCTGGCTGATTCTCTTGTACAACTCCTTCAAAGCCTACTCAGAGGCCGGCACAACACAATTCTCTCTTACTACTGAACTAGAAAATAGAACAGAGTTTCTCTCAGATGTTTTCTCTCAGGTTTCTCTCTAGAGACCAGCACAGCTTCACTGACACCAGGCCTCATTCATTCTCAAGTAAAACCGAAGTTTTGTATTCAAAATGTATCTCTTATTTCAATTTCTCTAGTGAGCTCGCTAACTCTCTGGTATAGCCAAGACTCAAAGTTACTAACTCTTACGCATCGCAACAAGTCCAGATTCAGACTGAAACTTTATTACTATACGTGGGGGGTAGGTAGCTTGTTTTAATACATGAAAGTCTGCCCTACTTATACTATGAGAGATTGATTGTTACAAACAGGTCATTAGTAAAATACTTTTTGTGTCGGCCAATAATCCCTCGTCTGAAATGTCACAGCTCTCTTGGCAGAGCACCACTTTCTCTCTGTTTGGTAGTCTCAAAGGACTAGGCAATGTCGACATCGCTCACCCAACAGCAGAGGCTGTCCGCGGACTAGCACCCAATAGCTGTATAATGCGCAATCACTGATCACACATCATTCTTGGTTCTCTGTTCTGTTCTGAAGGTGACAGCATCATAGTCTAGACACAGTAACCAAGAGATGCATCAGAATTCTAGTCCACTCGCTAATCCCTTCGGCCAGTACCTGTTTCTAGACCATGCCTGGTGGTTCTCTTGATTATCTCTTGCATGGTATCGCTTCTCCAGATCTCCAGGGTCTATGCGTCATTGATTATTGATGCATAGTTATCTAAATTAGCTTCGGTCCAAGTACAAGCGCATCCCACCAAGTCTGAATCCCCAATGCCAATGGATATTATTACAAGCGAGCTCACTAGTCGGCCTTCTTGCTGTGCATGCCCGTGAGGTGCAGTGCAGTGATGAAGTCCTATGTTTTAATTCTATGACTTCTTTTTCTGACAGAAGGGTAATCTGACTCAGTGACCTTACTTCTTCTCGTGCCACTTGCACTGTCAGTGAGCTCGCTAGGTCTGCACAGTGCCTAAGTGTAATTTATTGATTTTCACAAAATTACATGCTTAGACACGCTGCAGGCATGACAGCATACTGGGGGTATAGTTTATTAAATATTATTGTCACCTGTACATCGGCACTATGACTAATAATATCCTCCTTCTCCACTGGGTCTGCTCGCCTCCACATCTGACCCACCTCGGAATGCCTCCAGGCCACTTCAGTCGTTAAATCTGTACACCTGGAATGCCAGATATTCATGTACGTGGCGGCCCACTCTTTGGGGGACATCATTGTTGTGTTGCTCGTGGGCTCATCTCTCCATCCAAGTATCAAGAGAGAGTCCAGGGAGTCCCTGACTGATTCAGTGCACTTGGTATGCACGGTACTGTTCGAGCCAGACCGGCTTGAAATGGAGGGGTTGACGCTCGTAGTCCTCCGCATTTGCCTAATTGATGGCGGCGTTGACGAGGCTGGTGACGTGCAGCCGTGAAACCAAGCGTGGCCTAGCGCGAACAACACACCAAAAGCCTACACTCAATCCCACTAACACACACACACACACCAATCTCTAATAAGTGCAGAGAGGAGCAAGGAATTTAATTCTTCTTGCACACCGACAGTATCTCAACAAATCTCAGAGAACTCGCTCAATGGCATGACACGACACGAAGTTACAAGCAATATCTCAAGTTCTCTTTATTTCTCCTCAAAGCTTTTACAAGAGAGCATGGCGAACCACGCAACCCTCAAGGCAATGATATCTCAATAGAATATACAAATGGATACACAGATCTGCAAAATGACCAAGTTCGTTCAGTGAGCTCGCTAAGTACGAATCACCGCTAGGTCCACTGTGCACGACTTCGCCTTTCTCTCGGCTTGCTAAATCTGAATCCCAACTTGTCACAAATGAGGCCCTCGGCACTCTCAAACAAAAACACAACACAATCAGGTCTTGCACACAGCGAGCTCGCTAAGTAACAAGGTACCACCAGATTTCTTTCAGCCAGTGTGCACCTACTGCACCTTGTGCAGCTGTCACGAAACAGCCCAATCTGGCCAATTCCTTCACAACACTCTCAACACGAAAATCTCTCTTACACTCAGGTCTTGCACACAGTGAGCTTGCTAAGTAACCAGGTACCGCCGGATTTCTTTCAGCCCGTGCGCACCTACTGCACCTTGTGCAGCTGTCACGAAACAGCCCGATCTGGCCAATTCCTTCACAAATCACACTTTCAACATGAATCACACCACTACTGCACCAGAAATGGGACAGAGCTTCTCTCAGATGTTTTCTCAGGTTCTCTCTAGAGACCGGCGCAGCTTCACTGTCACCAAATCTCGTTCTTATCTCAAGTAAAACCGAAGTTTTGTATCCAAAATGTATCTCTGTTTTTATTTCTCTGCGAGCTCGCTAAACTCAATGAGCCCGGAAGTAAACTAATGACTCCCTCACCAGAATACAGGCTCACGGCGCTTGTCTGTTATAATTTCGAAGGCCAGCAACTAGCAGGCTCACCGCACAAGGCAGGAGACCTACAGATTCCGAGCTGGTCCTTCTCAATGTAACTCTAGCCGTTCGCACAGTTCCGTAGCAGAGAAGAGGGCAAATAGTAACTTGGATTGTACACTGGCTAACCGAACTACTTATATACTACGAGCGAAAGGTGATTACAAACAGTCTATGAGTAAGGTAAAAGGTCTAGACATTTCGATGATTTTCTATGATTTTCAATGTCAGTCTGCCGCAACTGCAGTATTCCTTGGCAGGTGAGTCAGACTGTCTCTGATTGGTCTCTCAAGGTGTACCCTATGCCCTGCGACACCAGTGCATGTCAAGGGCCACCGCCGCTGATTTAGGACCTTAGCAACAAATGAGTAAGATTTCCTATTTCCATAGTATTTCTTTTCAGTAGCTCATTTCTGGTGGACAACTCCTTTCTTAGGCATATTAGCCATCGGGCCTTTTGGATTCCTAGCGAGCTTGCTAGATCTCTCGGCTGAAACCCCTTGTACTAGGTCTGCCTCATGATATCTCTTCATTTCCTTCCTCACATGAGGTTATCTCCAGATTTTCAGGCACCAAGCTTCTTTCATTAAGCAAGCACATGGCTACCATCCATATTATATTGCGATCCAGTTCTAAGCTCATCCTACTGATGCAAGTGCAGGTCAAGCTTATTGGAAGGAGTGAGCTAACTAATTGGCCTTCCTGTCAAGCATGCCCTTCCAGTACAGTGCTATGACCAAGTCCTTAGTTAACTCTGATGTTTTCATTGACATACTGTGACATCACCTCAGTAACCTCACTTAGCACAGGTATCCACATATCTGCTTAGCGAGCTCGCTAACTATAGCCTATAAGCTAATGCTAAAACATGCCAAATCGCAAATTTACATGGGTAGCCACACCGTGGGCATGACAGTGGGCGAGATGCATGGCAGTAGTATTGGTCGATGACTTCATCGTGCTCTCGAAGGAGCCTTGCTTGCTCCTCTTCTGCTCGTACCTCATGATTTGCTGCTTCAGCTCTTCATATGTGGAAGCTGGGGCCTGCGATAGGACTGGAGGAGTGAATGAGGATCTGAGAGTCGGGGTGAGGGGTGTCTAGATGAGGGGTTGTACTATAGGCTTGGTGATCCAGAGACCAGGGAGTGGAACGGGGGAGTCAGTCTGAAGTGCGCAGGGGGAGATGGTTGTCACTAAGCCAGACAGCATACTCTGAATCGGTGGGGGAGTGGGGGACATACTCTGAGATGGCTTCACTGTCATTGATGATGATGACAGGTCTATTGGGAGCGATGTCCTGAGCTCTTCCTGTAATGGAATCACGGGCGGGGAACTCGGGACTGGAAGGGGCAAGGGAGATGGGTCCAGCAGTGGAGACCACTGGGGTCCCTTCAATGTTCACAGAAAGTCCGGTAGAAGAGATCACCAGGATCTCTTGGTACTCACTGTAGAGGGTCCTTCGCCCTTCTTCCCCCACGTCCAACTCCTCCTGCTCCATGTAGATGCGGGAGGAGTCATCTGCTGGGGTAAGGGAGGAAAGTCCTGTTGACTGAGATGGGAGGAGTGGGGGGAGGATGGCTCCGCCAGGTTGTCTTGCGACATAATGGTAGGGGACGGTGAAGGAGGTTGTTGGGAATCACGGTGTGGGTTGTCGGGGGGGAACCTCGAAGAGATGGTGTATAGTCTGCCTGATCTCATATCGGTAGACTCAGTAGATGAGGAAGGCCGTGATGAAGGTGGTGATACCTACAATCGTAGCTGCTAGGGCGATGGTTGTTTGAGTGGTGATGTCATGGGTGATGTTCATTCAGTTTCTTCGAGTGTATGAGCATCTCTGAAGAAAGAGAATGTAAGAAGCTTCTAGCTAATTGTTAGACCCAAACTCCGGTATAACAAACAAGACTAAACAAGTGGCTGTATCGCATTCATACAGTCACCACTTGAGTGTCTGGTATGTTTGATAACCAAGAACTGAGGGTAAAACACTTAGTCTTAGCGAGTGAGTCTGAGAGTGAAGTTTGGTGTATTAAAACTTTAGCTCGAAGCTGGAGAATATACAGCAAGAGCTACACTACTTATATACTAAACTACATGGGCTATTAATATAATGGTGTCTCGGTGACTGTGGAGTGCTCCATTGGTAAACGTTGCAAACAAGCGTGTAAGTGAGGATCTAGGTGCAACTGTAATGTACTGCTTGGGGATGTCTCATGTGGTGCATGATAAGATGCCTGAATGTCTGGATAGGAAGATAGGCACTTGAGATTAGATCTGATGAGATCACAATAAGATAAGTGCCCATGATAAGATAAGATAAAAAGGAAAAATCATAACAGGCTATCTTAAAGTTCCTGATAGATATGTATAAGACCCACTAATGAACACATACAAATATGGATGCTCCTCAGTGCCAGAATGTATGGGAAATGACAACTTGAATTACCTAATAAACTAGAGACCTTCATGAGTGTGTACTCAAGTGCACTCACACTTGAGACCACAAGTACTCATTCACAAATTTATGTACTCACCATCCATGAGCATATTTATGCAACAAGTAACTTGTACCATGAGATGAGTACTCATCAGAATGACAAGTACTCGCCCCACCCAGATATCGAAAAGTACTCACAAGTACTTACCCAAGTACTTATAACATATCCCCCAGAAACGGTGTATATAATAATATCTACATTAGTATGTGATAACACTACTACTTCTCTGGAATGTCCTCCTCATCATCACTGAGATCCAACTCTGCAGACTCATCCCCAACTACTTCTACCTCCTCAGTACTCTTACAATAGGCCTTCTCATTGAAGCACTTGATGAGCTCTTTTCGTGGGATAAGCCCATCAATCTTCTGTTAGACCTAAACTCTGGTATAACAAATAAGACTAAACAAAGGGCTGTATCATGTTCATACAGTCACCCAATGAGTGTCAATGCTTGCTACCCAAGAATCAAAGGCCAAATGCTTAGTCTGAGTAAGAGGAGTGAGTCAAAGAGTAAGTCTGATGTATTGAAACTTTAGCTCGAAGCTGGAGAATATACAGCGAGAGCTATACTACTTATATACTGTTTCTGTGCATGCTATTAATATACTATACTAGTCTGTCGGTAACCATAGGTGTAAAGTTGCAAGGTCCGATGGTAAACATTGTAAAGAGAGTGATACAAGTGTCTAGACACAAGCCACAATACGCTCGTTGGGGTTGTCTTGTATGGTCATGATAGTGAGCCCGGTGTACCCGGGATAAGAATTAGGCACCGAGATTAGATGTGATAAAATCACGATAAGATAAGCACCCAAAATAAGATAAGAAAAATGAATAAATTGTAACATCTTTGACCATAAATTGAGGACAACATTTGCCCATGTTGATTCTGCAGACAGATTATGGTGGTGTTTACTCACAACTAAGCCGCCATGTGAAAACACATGCTCAACATCTGTTGACACCGCTGTACTCAAGCAGTTAGTCATAAGGTATAAGAGATTGCATGCACATGTACATACCTGGTGCTGATAGAAAGTTGAGTGCTATATGAGCAAGCACTCCTGAGGATATAATTGTCTTCTTCTTGGACTTTGATGGGCATTTGTCGAGCTTTGCTGTCCAGTGCACAATCGGATCTCCACAGTCAAACAATGAGGATCAGATATATGCTTCGAAAGCATCTTCCTCTAGATTTTGGCTGAAGTTGTCGACATCCACAAAAGAGTCATCATTGTTATCCTACAAAATTGGTCAGGAATATATGTGACGTGAAGTTTATGAAGATGCACCAGTGAATCTGAGGGGACTTCAGTTATTGTGGGTTTATAATACTTGTTCCAGGTCTCTCAAGCTGAGTCTTCAGCAGTTTTAACCCATTCCTTCAACCACTTCTGACTGTGAAAGTAATCAAGCTTGTACCAGAGGTGCATGACTAAGTGGCAGATGTCAGCATAAATACATATAATTCAAGAGAACCCTTACTCATAGATGTCTTCCACATGATTGACTCGTCGGTCTTAGAATAGTACTTGTCAATGATTGCCAAACCACGAGCCACACCTGCACGAATGACAGGAAGATTAGACTGGTTCTTGAGTGCTTTTTCAAGCTCTCACATAAGGATGTCTATGGTTGGGATGACTTCGTGTAATAGCAGCACTCCTGAGTGGGAAATTTGAGTGGCCGCCTTCAGGAAATTCTACAGAACTTGAGTCTAAGATAGGTCTGATAGAGATCAAGACTTACAGCGAGGATGGGATTTAGCTGCTTTAGGACCTGCCACTCAATATCCCTCAGGTGAAATTGCTTTAGCCATTTCATCAGTGCCACACCCTTGTTGTGAATGCTGAGAATGCATAGTGCATCAAGTGCTGGCCTGAGATAAAGGCCACAGTCAATGACCATGGAGGTCATGTTCCAGTGAGTTATGACACAACGAATCATCTTCAGTTGCCTGATCTTCTTCTTCCTGCAGAGTTTGCAAAGGTCTTTCTGAAGGGTGTTCTTGTAGAACACTTGCTTGCCGAGTTTGAGAAGCTATTCTGTCATTAGTACAAATAGATCTCAAGCAGAGGCTGCAATGGTGCACCTTAGTTAACGATGACACACCCAGCTGTATGTCCTCCTCTGTCAGTCCAGTCACTTCTGGCCTATCACATGACTCCTCTTCAATCACAGCCTCTTCAGCCTCTTCAACATCATCCCTGAGGTCCTCCAATGCATTGCAATCTTCTTCATCAAGTGCATCATCTTCATCATTCTCAAATTCATCAATGTCACTCATTGTGTTGTAGTTGACATTGGCTGTGGTTTCAACACATTTTGGCTATGACTCTTTTGCAGGCTTCTTTGGGTGTCACTTTGGTTCAAACTGGGACAGTATAGCCTATACAGAATGTGAGACTACACAGTGCATAAAAATAGAAAAAGACATACTTTGACAACAAGATTTAAAATATGAGCAAAGCAGTGTATCTGGGTGTGACAGCCCATCAATATCTTCATCGAAATCTCTTGAAAAAGATATTCAAGCTCGTCTAGAGTGGTATCATTAATGGAGGCATTGTCGCCAGCTGCGCCAAGAATGAGTTCCTCTAAATTGTACTCCTTCAGTATCTCCATGATTTGTTCTGCAAGATATTTGCTGGTGTGTGCTTTGGTCAATCTGCAAGTCACATTAGAAGCAGAAATCAAGAGAGAGTGAAGTATGTACTCAATGAGGTCCAACATGACAACTTTGATGTGCCCATCATGACACCAAATCAAGACAACACCCAGATAATTGTGGTGGTTTGGTGCTGCCCATGCATCGAACGCTATGTGGAAACAACCTTCATGCTCCTTCAACATCTCTTTCAGCCGTTCCTTTGAGACTTCATAAACCTCCTTGATGTTGTGCCCAACAGTCATGTCCAAATGGATTTGGACTCATGGGTTGAGTAGGCAGTAGATCTTTTGAAGTCCAGGATCCTGGATGATGGCTTGAGGATGATGTGACTGAGCCATCCACTCAGCATGGAGCAAGCAGAACTCTCCATGGGTGTACTGAGAGGCGACCTCGTTGATCTTCAGCTGCTTCAATGTTGACGTCTTGGCTTTCAGGTCACAGCATTCAGCATGGTTCTTGAGGTTTGTGGTACTGGTGTCCTTCTTGGCATGGGTGTGGATGGTACCATGTCTATGCAATGGCATGAGCATGATACTGTGAGGAGTAATCCATAACTCACTGTTTGCAGGTAAAGGTATATTTCACTATGCCATCTTCAACTTTAATGGAGGGTGGCGAGTGGTAATGGTCGTAAACAGGTGAGGTCCAGCTTTCCATGGCCTTTTCTAAGTGAAAGATGAGTGAAACAAAATAAACAAATGATGTGAATGTACTTAGAGCCTGCCCATTCTTGTCCAAGTCTTCAGGCACATTATCTTGAGGCACAACCTCATCACCGCTCTCCTCTGTGTCTACAGTGCCAGACGGTTTCTTAACTTAGGACTTACAAGTTCAGTTCAGCTGGCATGGCAGCACAGCCTGTGCAGGGCTTCTTACCACCCATAATTGACAATTCTTTGCGAGCAAGAAAGACTAGTATATGGAAGTCAGTTTTAGATACAATATTGTACTTTACATACCAAAAATTAGATTTTTGAGGCTAATTTAACTCTATTTGACCCGAACGGATGTCAGTTCAGACCCCCTTGTTAGGTGTTAGAAGTTAGAACATATGAAATAAGCTCAGTTTGGGGTCAGCTGTTAGGCATTAGGTGAACTTACAGTCATAATAGTACAGTAATTGTATCCTACCAACCCCACATTCATATACCTCGCTACTGCAATTAGTGTATCTCATGTAAATGCCTTTAGAATTGAATCAAAGCTACCTTTGAACAAAACCCAATTGATTATCACTATCTAAGTACACTGCGAGTGCTTCTACCATACTCACCCTCAGACTTAAACATTGGTGATTGTGTGTGTGTGATTTAGTATCTAGATTGATGATCTAGACACTTGTTTCATTTGCACCCTGCCTGTTACTGAGCACATCACCAGTTCCCAAGATGAAGATGCTGAAAGAAATCCAAAAAAAGACAAATCTGCTAAAGACAAATTGGCCGTTTTGCTGGTGTCACTAGGTGAAAAAGGTAGGCTGATTGTCATCCTATTCAGCCTTCACAGAAAGTATCAGCCTAATTACAGCTCCAGCAGCAGCTTGTATTTGGATGCCCAATCAAGCTAGCTTTGGTTGAATATGAACCAATATGCTAGCATAACCGCTCAGAAAGGTGTAGGATAAAAGTGGCCATTCTTGGCTGACATCCATCCAATACAAGGTAGGATGATATCCATCCAAATAGCATCCTGCCTCCTGTGGTTCACTGTCATCCTACCATAGGTGAAAAAGCTAGGCTGAATCTCATCCTATTTGGCCTTCACAGAGTTTGCTGGGAGCAGTGTCCTTGCAACAAGACTACATATCAATCTCTGATGGAATCCAAGATTGATGTGATATAGACTTAGTGTGATATCCACTTAATCAGGCTCCCGGCCCGGCATGAGGACTCGGGAAACTTATTGCCTCTTCCTTTAGTCTTTTAGGCGCCCTGCGGACCCTGTACGAACTTCCCTCCCATTATTCTCGCCGTATACCGTCGCAGTTGCAGCTGTACATCCCAAATGCCTTATCGACGCGTTATTGAGATTTGTTGTGCAGCGCCTTCTACCACGTGAACAACGTCACGATCTCCTCCTGCCACGTCCCTCTATCTTCCTTCCCACACCCATCATGGCCTCGGAAATCATGTACCGCCAGTACATCGGCGAATCCGACCTTCCCCATGTCATGGCGCTCGTGCAGAACGAGCTCAGCGAGCCGTACGTTATATACACCTTTCGTTATTTCCTACACCAATGGCCAGTACATCTCTCTATCTATTGTTGCTACGAACTAACACCGATCTCTATCTCCAGGCCTCACCTATCCTTCCTGGTAAGCCCCCCTCTACCCGCGAAGCATCCCAAGTCCCTAACCCCGTCATCCCAGGCATACCCCAGCGATCCGTCCAACTCGGACCCAATAGGCGTTATCGTCTGCAAACAGAGCATGCACCGCGACACCTACAACAGAGGCTACATCGCCATGCTCAGCGTCAGCAAATCCTGGCGCAAACGCGGAATCGGTTCGTCCACCTTCCCATCCCTCTTGCTATCCTCACGTGAAATTCAGATACTTAAAACCCCTACCAATCTTTTTTGGTGCGGTTTTCTGTTTCTCTTTTCTAGCTAGCGCGCTCGTTCGGAACTCTATCGATGCTATGAAGGAGGACGGAGTCGAGGAGGTCCGTGTGTCACTACCCCCAAACGTCATTGACACCCTTATCAATGCTTTCTACAGATCGTATTGGAAACCGAGTATGATAATCATGCCGCGCTTTCACTCTACGAATCCCTTGGCTTCATCCGTGAAAAGCGGCTGTATCGCTTCTACCTGAATGGAAAGGACGCTTTCCGTCTGATTCTCAACCTACCGCCCAGCGATAACGTTACTCCCGGAAAGGTTAGGAGAGGAAATGTGTACGGGGCTATACAGGTGTCTGATTATACTGACGACGAGGACGACGATGACTCAAGCGTGTCGGAGCGTTGAAACACTCTTTGGGTGACTGCTGTTTTTATCTCCTTTTTGGTTGCCTTAATTTGGTCTTACTACTTACCATTGTTGTTACCCTTTACGATTGTAGCATCTGTATTTGTACTATAGAAATCACTACTCAGTCTTCCCGAACAGTTTTAATACCGTCATTGATCGATATACCTCTTCAGTCAAAGACTACCGAAAACTCTATGCATGAAACTGTACATATTCTCCAAGTTGCAGGAGGGTTCCCTGTCGAACAAATGATCCACCGCTTCCAGCTCATCGTAGTGTACACGAGCATCGGGTCCAGCAGCTGCAACAACATCTCTGGCCTCTTGGACAGGAACCTTATCGTCGATGTCCCCATGGACGATATACGTTGGCGGTAGCGCAAATTCGCCAGACTTGAGGCCGAGAGCAATACTATACGCCGAAGGTTCAATCGACTCCCCCGCCAACAAAAGGTCCGCCAGAATTCCTCTAACAGCAAAAAGTCAGAGCCACCCAGAGTACAGATATAGAAAATCACAACGCACTCTTGTATCATATAAGAATAGAACACGTTCCTCGGGCTGTCCAATGCCGACGAAGCCACCTTCTCTCCCTTATGATCAAGGAACGCCCCGAGCTCCTCCTTATCTATGACGCGCTTAAAGTAGGATACCGGGCACTGCTTCGTCGTCCAGAACGGATCCAACAGATCCGTGATAGGGTACAACGCTGCGATACCTTTGACACGCCCCTTCTCCGGCGGGTCGAGCCCACTCGCCTTGAACCCGATACCCGTCCCACACAAGAGCGACAACCACCCGCCGGCGGAGCTCCCGCTGAGAACGAGCTTGTTGGGATCCACGCGGTTCCCTGTAGCAGAGGCGAACTCGGGTGTGAAGAGAAAGTCGATGGCGGCTTTGCAGTCCGAGAGGATGGCTGGAAACTTGGTTTGGGGGGCTAGGCGGTAGTCTGCAGAGATGAAGCAGAGGTTGTGGGATGAAGGTGAACGGAGCTGGTGAGGTGAAGCCGCTGAGAGATATATGGGTAACTCTGTGGTCTTGATTATAGGTAAATCTGACCTTTCCGAGTTCCCTGGACGTCAGGTGTAGTATGGTGAGCATGGGTGAACCCTTAGAAGACGCTCTGACAGAGCTCACCTGCAACAATCCTCCTCCTAGTTCTGTTATCAGTATACCATCGGGACCGATAACGATTAAAACTCACCATGCCACCACAGAACAACAGGCGCGAGAGACTCAGGCGTAGCAGATTCCGGGACGTAGACGTCCATGGTAATATCGAGGCCATCGACGCGCTTGAAAACGATTTCCTGGGGTTTCGCTGAAGCCATGGCGGGAGTGTGAGTGCTGACTGAGCACGGGCGTCTGTATTTGAAGCATTCCCGCGTTGCTGATATAAGTCAACATCCATGCGAATATCTGCGCCATTTTGGTTGCCGGTGTGAAAATAGGCACCTGGCTGTACCCAGTCACTGAGTCGTCCTGGTAAAGCGGAGACGAGTAAGAATAGCTATGTTACGGGGAACATAGCTAAATATCAATGATGCTTGACCCAAGGAGAAAGCTTTGCATGTTTCGAGCCGAATGGAAAGGCGTGGCGACCATGAGAAATAGTGGTGAACATTCGTGGCAACGCGACTAGAAGAACTGTGCCTAGAACTACGATGAAGAAGAGGGAAGAAAGAAAAGCCAGGTAGATCGGAGTTAGATAGTCCTGTGACAGTAAACTCCATGTGGTAAGCCGACGATAGAGGAGCGCTGCTCCATTTGCACAGCATTATCCGCGGCTGTTCGAGCCATTTATGGAAGCACGTGGCGGTAATGAAGGAGGAAAGAGCGGGAAATTGGAGAAAGGAAGCAGCAACTTCAGGAGAAAGAGTAGATACTTGAAGCGGGCTAGTCCGCAGTTGGAGAGGCTAAGCGCTGTTTGGAGGAGGTAGACGCAGACTGAGAGTAGAGTAAGTGGATCATCTGGCAGAGGATAAAAAGGTATGATCATGCTTTTATCAGACGTCCGGTGTCATCTCGTGGGGCACCCGGATTTAAGAAACCAGCACTGCGTCATTCCCCTTTGAATCGTGAACAATCTAAATGCTTGACGTGGATAACGGCTTCTTCAGACCCCCTCCCATCGCTCCCAAGGAGGTATCCGAAACGGAACCTGTTCAACTACCAATTCGACACTGCCTGCAGCAGACGTAGTCCAACGCGCCTGATACATGTTATAGAAAGGCCAAGAAAGACTGGGAATGTTTCTTACTTCTAGGTGAAACCTGTCTACATTTAGTCTCCGTAGTTGCGACGACTTGATCATGATATTTTTAGCTGCTGAGGGAAATCTCGAAGATAATTTCTGCTTGATGTTTCGCACATCAATTTGGGCAGTGTGGAGATACTTCATCTGTGGGATACATTGATCGAGGACAGTCTGAGAGGCAGTAAGTAAGTCATCAATGGGAAAAAGTTGTTAATCACTGACCAGCACGTTCTTTCCCCCAGCCACGGAGAGTTCTTCCAGCACCAAGCACTCCTTACACAGAAGTCTGAGCCCGTCCACGCTTATCAAAGCCTGTGGCATCTCGAGACGTTGGAGTCTACCATGATGTTTACTGGCCAGATGGTGTATGATACCATCAAACCGGACGTTGGAGGTCACAAAGTTGTCATCGGAGAGTAAGGCGAGATGTTCGATGGGAGAGCTCGCGATCACAGTGCGTATCCATTTGCCCAGTCGATCGGCCTCCTCGCGACTCCATACGGGGGAGTAGTAGGCAGTGAATGACCGGAGGTTGGGCAAAAAGGGAACAACAGGTGAAGGTCGTAGTTGCTGCACAACATTAGCCCGGAGCTGGTCACCGAGAACGCGCATAACGAACCAGATAGTATTGTAATGTCACGGATCGTAATTGGGGTAACTGCGACAGAAAAGAAAAGACATCTTCATCTGTAAGAGAATACGACAGTCCAAGTGAAAAGGCGGTAATGTTATCAAGATACGGTACAAGGGATTTGAGCACACCGGGCGTTATTGATCCACAATTGCCCTACAGGATTTATCAGTCTCGCGGAATGTAGTCGAGGGAAGATAATATACACCTTCAAATGTAATTCAGTCAGTGTCAAGTTTGCCAGCCAGGATGGTAGCGCGTCTAATATTGCTCTCGTCGGATCTTGAAGCACCAAAATATTAATCCCTGTGATTTGTACCAGCTTCGGCGCCTTGGACACGTCCATACACGAAGAGTTGACCGCGAGACGAGATAGATATGGTAGCAACTTCAAAGCACCTAGGACATCTGTGAAGAGGTCTTCGTGATATATCGTCGGTGTCAAGCGACAAGATCGCATATTCACGAAAGACTGGATGGCGTCAAGCAACATAGCCGGAAATGGATTCAGTGGTGGCGGTCGCGGCGAAAGGGATCCTGTAGAATATAGGCGCATATACCAAGAAGACAAACGGTAGAACTGACCACTAATTTCCAGTGACACGACTTTTGGTGCATGATGAGGCAGACAAGCCGAGCTAAACATCGAGGATGGCTAATTCTGAATTCCTGAGCATTTACTACCACGATTCAGAGAGTTACACACTGGGGGTACTCCTTTGTCCTTCAAACTGAATATTGTTGGACGATACATGGGTGACCAGACGACCTTGGAGTAAAGGATTTTGGTGGCGAGTCGGTTGAGACCACGGCTGACGAGCGCACAGTTTCCGAGGGCCGCATATTCGATATGGAGCTCTTCAAGTATACAACACAGTACGTCGTCGTCGAGGATGGGATTCATGATGGTAGTCGAAGGGAAGGATTAACGCCCGATATCCAACAATGGACATGGTCCGTGCGTGGTAGCTCGGAGGTATATAAGGCGTGCTCCGACATGTGAAAACCTTACCACTCTGGCCTTTTGGCTTAGATCAAGTGTAGTATCTGTTCTTAATAGTTTAACCACTATTACGGAGGCACCGCCTCCCGTATTGGTTATCTAATTTTTGCCGCCCTTGTCCTCTGTGCTCTGCTTGCAACACGGAGGCGCGATGACCTTGCTACTGCAGTACCAGCTTGTGTTGTCGGGGGATCCCTTTTTCTTTGCTGTGCACTTTCGAGGACCTTCAATTGCAGGTCTTTGGGTTGCAGCAAACATAAGGAATTCACTATTTTTTGAACTTTGGAGGAATATGTATTTTGGAGTATTGCAGTTGCATTTTATTTATTCTGAATTATGAATATTGATGTTATGAGTGAAGGCAATTCAACTGAATGTAGTGGCAGATTCGTCTTTTATGCTTGGTTCAAGTACAGCCTGGTTAGCACTGGTGCTCTTTTCTGCCCAAGGTACGTACTCAGTTGATACTCGGTGCTTATTCTCGTCGAGGTCTCCCTTTAAAAGTCCTTGGGCTCGCAGTCATCAGATTTGCATGTGAGCTGTCAAATATCTTCAATTCATTTTGCCTCCAAGGTACTCACCTAGCATGGCTCAAGCCCACGGGCTCTAATTCGATCCGGACTGTGCCATCATTATCACGATTTTAGCGCGCTCATCTGACTAGGCCTCTTCCGTATTATGTCGCAGGCATGCAGGCATTATACAGGCTACAGCGTCCTGGGACCACTTCGGCTTGCTTTCCTCTCCTCAAGTTCATTACCCGACTCCGACGCTGGGCATTATTGAGGCCGCCTTGAGGGACTCTTAGTCTCCCCTAGGCAGACACTCGATATCTTGGCAGGCAAGCAGTCACCACTCCCGATCCCAAACGCGTTTTTTCACAGATTCCGATCACTGATGATGTCGATGTATATGTCTGAAGGCCTGGACCGAGCAGCCTCCTAAAACATCCCACACGAAGTAGAGACCCTGTATGTACAACGGTGCACACAGAAGCCAGTGCCAGCAAGTCGGACATCCAGCATCGAAGGTTCATTTATCAATTCGAAAACGAAAGAGATCCCAGAATTAAAATACCACCCGGCAGGGTCCTCATTCCTTTTTGAGGACTTTGAACGCTCCCCGAAAACAATCGGCGTTCCTTAAGACGAGCCGAGATCAAACTAAAAATTCCTGTCCCAGGGAGGATGCTCGCTCTTTTGTTCCTTCTCGCTTGCTACCCACCACTGTCGCTCCTTCTAGCTCATGTCCAATGTCGATGGCTTGATCATAGTTGACGACCAGGATGCTGATGTATCGTACATTGGCTCATGGACGTCCGCCGGGTCTGCGCTGGAGTACAGCCAAACGATACACGCTTCTAATGAGACGGGTGCGTCGATGTCGTATAATTTCACAGGTGCGCGTCGGTGTGAGGAATATGCTCCTGTCTAATACTTTTCAGGGACATATATCTCCGTCTACGGCGACTATGACACGAGGGGCTCGTGTTCTTTGGTTTTCACTCTGGATGGAAAGTCGACAACAGTCGATACTCCGCAGATCAATGAGACAGCACACCACCGGCAGATATGGGCATCCTCGCAGTTGAGCGATGGCAACCACACACTCGTTTGTTCCGTCGACTCGTGTCACAGGACGAATGCTAATTCATCTGGAACGTACGGCTGGTTCGACTACATCTTATATCAACCATCCCCGGGTACCTTCCCTACTGCAAAGTATGTTATCGACGATGCCAGCTCGGATATCAAATGGGCAGGCAATTGGTCGCGAACTGGTGTAGACGGGGATTTTAATGTCACTGCCCACGCGAGCAGCAAAGGCGCTTCTCTCGAACTTCAGTTCACTGGTATGTTCCCTCGTATCTGTCGCTCCATTCTCTAACTAATGCGCCGCTGTAGGCTCAGCTATCTCGGTTTATGGTCGGTTGAGCAACGTTACAAATACATTGACCTCTGCCGCATTTGCCATCGATAACGGCGCTGGCGAAACTTACAATGCTCCAGCTCAAAACGCCACTGTTTTCAACGAACAGTTCTTTGCATCCGAGGCTCTTTCTCAGCAGGAGCACACTCTCACAATGACCGCGCTGTCGGATGCCGCTATTTATATCGACTATTTTATTATTCGGTCCACCCATTCTGTTTCCTCTGGGGGAGTTCGACTGGATCCTCTAGGAGGTCACATCGTATCGGGGCCATCGTGGGAGGAACCATTGGTGGTGTAGTGGGCCTTATCGCCATCGCGGCCGCCGTCTACTTTCTGCTCAAGCGAGGGAAGCGACCAGGGAAAAACAAAGATCTTAATTCACGTATGTGCGATGTCTTCTTTCCTGTCTGCTGTCTGAACGTTATTCGGAAGTGACCCCGCCGCCATCAGCGTTTGGTACCGGGAGAAGAGGTACCGTGTTGGTCAGGAACTCCGTAGACGGAAGTTATTCACTCTCGGGGGTGGTCTCCCCCCATGGCCAGCACACACGCATGCGGAGCGTTCATACTACACCTTCTGATGATGACATCTCCACTGCGCCGGAACGACGCCTAGTATCGCACTTTTCTATAGGCTCATCTATCGCATCATCTCATGGTAAGTATGCCTCCCCTGATCGGTATGTTACCTATGACGATCCATGTGAGTTCTCTCACCTCTCAATTAATTTCGCTTATACCGATCACATTTTTCCTCTAATCCCCCAGTTCACATTCCCACTCAACCACCCACGCCAAGAACTCCCACCTCAGGCACTAGCTCATCACCTCTTCTCACAAGCATACCGGAGTCCCCTCCCGCCGAACGATCAGCCTTTTCTCGCTTGTACCGTCCCTCTCCTCGTAAAACCCGCACGCATAGGCCTATTCTATCTGATGGTCCATCCTATCCTCCAGACGATGGGCTGAGGTCACCGCCAATGTCCCCTGGCATATCGTCCTATCAATCATCCGGTCAACCATCCAGCAGGAACCTTCTGTACAGCGTCACTTCGTTTGACACTGACGAATATTTCCCATCGATTTCTGATCTCAAAAGACGACAATTACCGCAACCGCCTCCAAACCAACCGCTGAGGGAACAGTCAGGAACTGAATTTCGTGATATGCCGAGTAAGTCCAAGTTCTAGGTCAGCAAAGGTAGTCTAAATTGTTGTCGTGATCCCGACAGCCCCCCGTCCCCTGCCTGTACCAGGATCTTCGTCTTCGTCTTCATTCCCCAATCCTCCTTCTGGCCCATCCGGCACTACGCGGAAGGGAACCGACAACTTCACGGGGCCTGATACCGATGCGATTGCCGATTTGAAAAGACCAGATGTACTGGTGACCCTTTCAAGAGAGGGTATGTCGACGTCGACCCTTCCTATCGTACACACAGACAGTGGATTGCGGTACACAAGCGACCCAAGTAATGGACCGTCGGCGGACGATATCGATACAACGACACTTGTACCAGATGAGCTACCGCCAGTGTACACACTTCGTTAATATATTTTCAGGATTGTTTGTTTCTGAGCTGGTGATGTAACATCATTCGTTTTACCTATTGCGTTGTAATTTTATGAATTTCTGTATGTCGAGATTTTGAATCTATCGTCGAAATGCGATAATAAATCCACCACTAGGCTCGATTGTCACCTAAATAGTCACCTGGTCTCCTTCTGAATAAGAACTACACAACCTCATCAGACTGGTTCGAGTCTAATCCACCACCGAAATGCGATAATATTAATACGGACATAAGTATGTCTAGAGGGGCCAAACTTTTTCATGTTATTTTACTGACTTTCAATTGTACCTGCGCCTGCAGTATTTACATGATCCTGAAATCCTGGAAAGGAGAAATGCCCAAATCCATCATCCTCGAACTAAGTCGCTCGAGATCTAAACTATCTATTGTTGGGTGGTAATCCACCATTTCCAGAGCCCTTCGATAATTCCCGAGTTCACACCAGCCTCTGATACCCCCGCTCGATTTTGCGGGTTGATGTACATAGGCAAGCACATAGCAAACCACGCTTGAACCCAGATATACCCGAAGATGCGCCAGAATAAGTTAGTGCCGCGCGCAATTCCTAAGTGGCGGCCTAAGGCAAGAACGGCACTCTCTACCGTGATACAGAGCGCCTGGGACATGAAGAACTTGAGTGCCCCACCATGGTACCCCAAGACCATGTAGTCAGAACTGTGGTGAACCCATCCCGACACGAAGAACGCGATGTACAGTCTGATGTACGAGGCGAGGATGGAGCCTTTTGGAAGGGAAAGACGTGCGACAAGGCGGTCGCCGGGGGTGGTTACGTTCTATAAAAGTGTGAGAGACGATGCGAACGTTGGGATAGGCAAACTTACTCTTTGAAGGAGCTGGTGCCAGGTATGGCTAAACAGAAAAAAAGTCAATGGCGATCACGGTACCCAGCTTGGGACGCACCTCCAGAACCGGCGCACGGTATACGCGTCCGACCAGCTCCCGTAGAACGGCCGCCACGTCTGGACGTCCCAGATGCCCAAAGCCACCATCGCCGCACTGAACAGGACGTGATTCATCGTCAGCGCCGCTACCGCTGGCACTGCCCAGCCCCACACGAAGGCGCACCTGCCTAGGAACGTCGTTTCCTCAGGACCGCTGATATAGAAGGAGGGTCGGTACCGCGTGTACGTTGCTGCAACGTCCCAAAGGATGAACAGCACAGCGCTCTGGGCTAGTCGATCGACGACGAAGCGCCACCGGGATGTGGAAGCAGTGTACGGCGATGGTGAGAGGTTACGTGGCTCGTGCGTCCATCCAATACCTCTTTGGCTGGTCAGCAAGGACAGGCTCCATTTAAGACGCGATTTCAGGTCTGGTAAGGCTGCCTGTGGGATGGTCTGGCCTCTCTGGAATAGTTTTGTTTGGGGTTCGGTGAGGAGGATATAGTCGAGGGCGCTGGCGACGAGGGGCGGGATGGACGCGCCGATGGATAGGTTGGAAATGATATCGCCCGTGGTCGTGTGGTAGACGAGATAGTAGGCAATGACGAAGATGGGCAGAAATAGCAGGCGTCGGTAGGGCGTTGGTCGTATCGTTACAGATATAAGCAAGATAATGGGAAGCAGCGAATGCAGCGAGTAGGAAAATGGGCGGCGCTCGTCCGCCATCCCGGTTCCCAGCAAGGAAAAGAAAGAAAATAAAGTGGATTTTGTTAGGGATCAAGGGGTGGCATGATGGATGTTTGGGTTAGACGGCGACCACCTCAGTTTACCGCCGTTATAATTATTGTCAGGCTGAAAACTTAATCCAATCCGAAAGCGAATCCTAAGTAAGGTCTTGTATAAACCGCGCCGACACCTGCAGTCAACCGTAATTCATGTGCTTTCCTTCTATTATAGAGTAAACGACAGTCCAGAAAGTTACACAAAGCTCTCCAATTACAACACCATGAATATTTACGCTAGCAGTAGAATGTACACACCCTCCGAAATGTCTAGCCAGATGCAGGCCAAGTCTCCTGGAAGACATAGGCATCTTCAGAAGGAGGATTGATCTTGGCAATCCTCCCTAGTCGTTCATCTACGAGGAAAATAAGTCAGAATGTTTACAGCCAAAGTTCTCGAAATCGAGCGCACAAGTAGGGTCATCATCAATATGCTCAAAATGTTTGAGTTTCCAGGTGGTATCGGCAGCTGCTTCGTCCTTCCTCCTCTGCCTCTGATCATTCTAGGGATATCCAATTAGCAGACAGAAATCGAACAGATAGACGCGGTACTCACCTCAATCTTCGTCTTTTCCCTACTTGCGAGGTCAAAATCGCCTTCCCTGATACCCTTCGCTACCAGATTCCACAACTTTCTGGTCTCAAACTCACCCATATCCCCGCCTTCTTCACCACCTATAGCTGTCACCTCCTCTTTAGGACCCGTAACGTCGTGGAACTCCTTCCCAGATCGGGGACCACCAATAAACTTGCTAGTTGTATGCCACAACCCTTCGATGACATGATCTTTCCCCGCACCACCACACCCAGGTGCTGGAGTAACAATGGCCTTAAACGAGTGAGATTTTCCAGAAAAGTAGCCTCGGCCCTTGTAATCGATCGTCGAGACGTAGTTGCCTCCGATGATGTACGTGTTTTCTGCGAGCTCGATGTAGGGCGAGCCGTACCACAGGCCATCTATTCGTAAACGAGGGAGCGTGATGAGATACTCTGTGGGCTTTCCAGATGGAGGCGTTACAATAAGGATGGCATGTCCGATTTGCTTGACGATGATGGAACCTCCTGCACGAACTCATACATTCAGCCGACGACGTAAACGTATGCTATATACACTTACCACTGAAACTTGTCTTCTGGGCGTTGTGTCCCACTAGTTTGACGCCCTTGCTCTTGTTCTGAATAACATACGCGGTTATCGGTGGATGGTGTGAGACTTGCTCAACCAACAGATCCGTCCGGCCACGTCCGTTTCGATCAGGCCACTGACCATAGAACAACCTGAATCGCCACAGGGGTCAGAAACCGGTACGAGGAAATATCAGATGGGAAACGCGTAGACTGACTCTCCAAGAACCGGGTTCAATGGTCTGCGAGGAAATTAACGGCTAGAGGATGAGTGATCATTCGATGAAGATAGCGGAGACGAATCACTTTTTCTCAGAGCCCATAGATTCGTTTCGGGAGGTATACTGTCCTTTGAGGGTGCTCTGTAGTTAGACAATTACTGATGGTCAGGGCTGCCAGAGACATTAACAAGGAAACAAGGACGTACGACGAACCACTTGAGTACAGCAAGTGCGCGCTCCTCGTCTGTCGTCGCATCTGCAATGGCGGCAAACAATTCTGGACGTTCACACCAGTATGCTAGTGAAAGGTAAAAGCGAAAAAAGAGAATAACGCCCAGATACGTCAATAACATGCTTCATCCCTATATTGAACCACGTACCAGGGAATTCGGTAAGGGATACGGGCGAGAGGATAAAGGGCGGCGCAGTCATCGATGAGAGGTCTCCAGAAAAAGAGGCGATCCTGTATACGCAACGACTGAGTCCGCCTGCAGCATGACGGCCGATGCAGCACGCACGATTTGAGAAACGATGTCCAGCTGCTGCGCTGGGCGGCGGGGACGGCCTAGAGACACTGTTCAGTATCGTGGGCAACGATGAGCAGGAGACGTACTTCTCCGGCTTGGTCAGACATGGTAGCGGTAGGTGATGATGATGGTAGTGGCGTGAGTTGGAGGTAGATGGGTGATCAGGTTGCCGATTTTGGCCCCCCGCTGTTACGTCATACGTCGAATCGTGTTTTTGCCAAGGTCTACTAGTGGAGACTATGAAAATCCCGTCATCAAGGATATCAGGGTTGTTCAGGTATGCGGCAACATATGGAAATATGATGTTGCTGTGGCCCATGATACAGCATGCTTCGCAATGTTGCTTTCTACTGTTTGTCCCAGATTGTCCATTGCCTGGCATAGCCAGTCGATTTCATTGGTATTGTTTTCCAGAAACACCGTAGGGATTGCATCTTCCCACTAAAATTATCACTATAGTACTCGAACTCGCGATTTATGCATATGGCCTCCAATGATAGCGTGACTTTGGACGAGCTGTCCAGAACATCTCCAACAAAGGCTCGGACCGCAATCGATCTGAATTGAGTACTAGCTATGGGCTGAATATAGTACTGGGGGCCGCTTAACCCACGTCCAACACTTTGAGAATAATTGCGCAGTCAGGAAATTATTTCTTCACGTCTATAGTTGAACTCCAGCTTCAGGCCCGGTGCCATCCATTGTATTGTCTAACTCGAATGTCAGGATTTCATTGGATAACAAGCGTTGGTAGATGCTCACGCCAACAACAAAGTCGGCATGTATTATAGGCGGAGCGTGACAATGAATGTTATCGATACCCGAGTACACTCTATTGAGCCTGAGAAACGACCGTTTCGAGCTTTCTCGGCTATCTGTGGGACCACCGGGCCGATAGACCGGTTATTAGCGTCACCTTTCTTCTATCTACCACCACAAACGCAGGAAACGACGAATGCCAAATTATGCCGAGTCTATTTTATGCTATCATGTCCTCTGGTGAATGGCCAGACACAGGAAACTCTTGATCTAGCCCAGACATACTTCCGTTCAAGGTGGTATATGTCTGCTACTGAAGATGATTTTCAGAACTTCGAGTAGAATAAACCCGCTGCCTTCTTTTCGTACGCGGCGTAATTTTTTTTCTCTTACCGTAAGTTGCGACTGGCATGTATTCAGTGTATATAAGTAAATTTCCTCACAAGTTACTTCATGGAAGCAGGGAATTCATGTTAAGACTACTTACTCAACATGTCGACAGGGATTTGAATAACACCCCCCCCCCCCGGCATACTTTCTACTTAGTCCTGTAAGTGCTGCACCCGGCACCCGATCTTTATCTTCCGTTCGTTTTTCCCTAAGTACTGCTAATGACAGCGCTGTAATCAAGTTAGCGGTATCACCTCGGGCTCGGTGTCGGAAATGTCGGAAATAGATTATCATGACCAATAAGGTACCATAATGCTATAATGCAAGGTGCCGTGCATCCGGCCCGATAAGAAACAAGTTCCGGCATATTGGGAACGTAATAAGGATAGCGCGCAAGCTTATCGGTTACGATAAGCCTCATTATATTAAACCCCCTTGATCGGGCCGGGGGCTAAGCCGTTCATGATAAGGTAGCTGATAAGACATCTTATCATGGAACCCAGCACCCGGAAAGGTAAAAATCGAACTGTTATTTACTTATTAAACCATTTAATTAATGTTATCTCAACGCTCGGAATGGAGAATTAGGTTATTAAGTAATCAGTGAACAGGAAATAAAACTTACAAGATAAGGAGTCAAACCCACGACAGTCAGTAACAGTGTTGAAAAGATGGTATATTATTACAGTTGAGCTATAGTGCTATATATATTAGAGCGACCATGGTTAATATGTTATGCCATTTCCCGGAATAGCGATGTAATTTCTGCAAAGGAATTCACTTTCCTATGACCTCATCTCTGGCAGAGAATTAGAATCCTGACCTGTGATGACATCATTACCAATCTACAAGACTGCTTTGCCCCTGCGAGACAAGAGAAAATATATATATGCATGGAAAAACAGACTATCCATATACATCATCATCTTCTAGACCTTCCGATTCATCCTGCACAACCTGCTGCTGAGTATCAACCCGAGTATTTCGATGAGTGGGCCTTGCATCCGGCTGAGGCACATCAGATTGCTTCTGAGTTCCATGACCGTGACCACGACCTCAACCACCTGCTTTTCCACGAGGAATGACTCCATGCCCACGACCTTTGGCTTGAGCGACGTTGGCCTCTGCGGTTACAGCCAAATCATTATCTCCCGGAATTGTAGCAACACGAACTCGTTGACTACACCTAGCTTCTGGCATGTGCACATTCTGGACCTCGTCGTGAGAGCTTGCTGCAGTCTGAATATCAACAGTTTCTACACCTCGAATCAGATTCTGAATCTCTGGATCAACAACAGGGGTGTCGGGAGTAGGATCATTAACTGCAGGGGTGTCTGATTCAGAATCTGATGCAGCTGCAAAAGCCTCGTGCAGTTGCACAAACTCGACATCGTCATCTGACGCTCCACGTCGATTTGAACCATGCCTCAAAGGTCTTCCATCAAAGAGAAATTGGTTGTACGCAGTGATGGTTTCTTTCATGTATGGCGTATTGATGGCTTCAATGATTGTCTTCTTGTATTGGTAGTAATCAGAAGCGTAATTGATGCCTGATTGAGCACCACGTTTATCGAAACGCTCATCACCGGCAAGAACAAAACGGGCCTGATAGTTGCGTTATTAGAGATGTAAAATATAGAACAATGAAAATAGACTTACAACAGTGGCAGCATAAGCTATAGTTCCAGGAGTGACTTCTTCCAACTTCCAGAGAATGGCATTGGTTGTCTTGCTCTTGACAGGCTTGTTTGAATCCTTTAGTTTAAGACTTGTAGGTCCATAGAAAATTACAAAGAGAATCTGAATTATTGTCATCGCAATGTAAGATCCACCGAAATCAGAAATCAGAAATCAGTGACACTACCTTCATAAGAATTGTGCTCCAAAAGATAAACCGTATGTCGCCTTTCTCTCCATTGTCCCAGAGGATAGGTGGAAGTGGTGAATAAGTCTTGCTCGAGGACTTATATCCGAGAAGGTCGAGACATTGAGGATCCGTCGACACATCAAATCCCATAGTACCGGCAGATAAAATCAAAGTACCGAAGATAGGTTGAAATGTTTCATTCTTCACGTGACTGAGAAAAGTGGAATGGCCATCGGATGCGGACTTCTGAAACTGTAAAAAAATATGTCAGCAACGAGGTTCTTGAGATAGATAGAAGATAAATGTACCAAGTCTCTCGCCGGACCATAATTCTTGGCAAAGAAGAAGTGATGTTCCTTCTTGAGCGCCGAGTAGAACTCAGCATACAGCGCGTCCTGCTCTGAATCTGCAGATTCATATCTTGCAGTGCGATAGATGAGGTCTGCATTTGCTAAAGGCCTCTCCTTGAAGACATAGGCTTCTTCTACCCATAAGTCAACGGTCACAATACAGCACTTTGCAAACCGGAGAATGTCCCGCTCCTGCTCGGCCGTTAAAGCAGAATCCAATTTCCCACCCTTCTTCTTCTTTGTAGTGCCTGCTGCCAATAATTCAAGCAGCCTATTCGCTTCGAGGAGTGCATTAACCTGGAGTTGAGTATCACGGAGAGTCTGACTATAAGTGAGCGTTAAATAGTACCGAAAAAAACAAATATTACCTTGCTGAGATCTCTATAACCTTCAAGGAGGTGCTGCGGCTCAAAGACCCCACTGGCCGAGGAGAAATACTGCTGTATTTGAATAATATCGAGCGTGTCCTGTGGCAGTTGAGGAGGGGCATTTGGGACGGACCCAGCAGGGCTTTCTTGCGATGTATTTGGTGTGGATTCAGGTTGCATGGAGGAAGATGAGAAGTTGGTACAAGTTGCAGTAATGGAGAAAGACGCACTTTGGTCCCTGCTTTTAAACAATGAGACAAATAAGAAAGCATGGCAAAGATAACAGCCATGTAGTAGGACACGAGGCATGTGCCAGAAGTTGTACAACATTGTACACTGGCAAACGTACTACTACATGATTCAAACATGAGTATAGAACATAGTAATCAACCTGAAACCGTAAACATACCCGCGGGTTTCATGAGGTATGCCACAACTTTGCCGATGTGAACGTGAACGGAATGCAGTTGTCGTTTCATCACCTGAGGCAGAAGTAAGTACCGGATGCAGGGAGGGACAGCGAAGCACACCTACGAGGACTTATGCGCGTTGGGTATTGATGTGGATGTCACTTTGAAACCATCGATAAGCCAGAGAACACCGCGGCAAAAGCTTCGAATGGTGTTTGTAATTCTTAAGGTAAAGTTGTGAGCACTGAGTGGGTGGCCGTTTCACTTCTTGTTGCTGCACAGGGGTGAGACGGAATGGCTGGCGCCATCGTAATGGAAACATCTGTTGTCAGAGTGGTCAGCGGACTCAGTAGTGAGTTGTATGAAAATATGTACACTTTCTAATTATACATACTTGAAACAAAATATACCAATTTATTTTGGGGCCTCAGAGGGCATAAATCGAGCAGCAGATGCATCTCAAGGATGCATTCCGCTCGCTCGATCACCCCGGACCGTGAAGCCGCACAGCGATCGAGTGGCTGTATGGCTTCTTTTCTTCCTCAGACCACCACCACCACCTCCCTCTACGCTTGCGTTGAACGCAAACCAAGCTCGAATCACGCAAAAAATTGTATGTTTCATCTATGTTATTACTTCTGACTTCGTTTTAGGTCTTTTTAACACATCCAGTGGCCTCAAGAGCCCTGGATGGGGTGCATGCTCCTACCACTAGCCGCGTAAGCCCTCGAATGAGGCAGCACGATGTCCTACCCCCACTAATGACGACAACGACACTTCCACCATCGATGGTGATGAAGACGCTCACCCACGCCCCACAACGGCCACGAATACGCGGCATCCCCATCTCAACCTACCCAGTGTCCCCCACATCGACATCGGGGCCAATCGCCATCGAACACAACTTCTGCGCACTACAAGAGTGCTTTATATGTACTTGGATTCGATATCGACCGTCATCTCAGCGCAGGAGGGACTACGGAAGGCGAGACGGCCATGAAGACAATGACAAAGACGACAACGACAACGACGACAACAGCGGGGGCGGGGAAGGCAATGCTCTGATGCGGGGCCCTGGGAGTATCTGGTGGAAGGATACTGGAGCAGGAGAGCGTGGAGGGAGCATTCTGGAAGGCGGTAGACGTCAAGGAGGAGGGTGGGATGAAGGTCGGGATGCCGATGGCCCACGATGACGACGACAACGGCCACGCCCTTTTGGGCATCGAGGAAGGAGTCGAGGGCGCAACGATTGCGCACAGAACCATGGCCTTACGACATTTCACCCGCCCACCGCTGCCCGCCCACCCGAACACCAACCTCGGCCTCCTATGCATCATCCAGCTACCCCAGCCACTCCAGACTCATGTCTCCCCTATTCTTAGGGTAGGGGAACACGAATCTGCCATGCGCCAGGACCCCCGACCCCCCGTTCGTCGTGCGTCGGCACCCCGTCCCTATCCCCAGTCTCCCTCCCCGATATTGTCCCCCATGGCTCAGTTACCATAACGACGACCTCACCACCCCCGTTTTCGACATCGGGGGATCTAGTGGTGAAGTCTGTTTCCTCCTCCGACCCCATCATCATCGTCAACGAGGTTTCAGCACCTTCCCGCCCTGTTTTGCCCTGCCCACCGGTGCGCCGTGATCCCCTCCGACACAGCGACCCCCCTTATCTTTGCAGAGGCTGCCATTCCTACCGATGACACCTCTTATAGTGCCCACCGCTGCCTCACTTGGCCACCGTGCTCACTGCATGGTTTTTATTTTCTAAATTTGTATTTATTAAAATATACATCAATATAAGTAATTAATTGTGCCATATAATAAAGCACTGTTGGTGCAGTGGTTGCAGCAGCCCTTCTGCTTGCAGTAGTGCCTGTGTTTGATTCTTGTAGTTGATGAATTTTTTGATTACAGCTCTTTTTGTAATTATGCGGAATCCCCATTTTGGAAAATCTGTGTGGTCTTATTTGCACCACAACATAGCCTGGCCTGGGTGCGAGAACTCTTGCTTTTCATCGAGATAATTCATTGTCTTGCATCCTGCCCTTGCTCCTTTAATTCATCTGACCATCAATGTAATAAACAGTGCGCATGAGCAACCATTGTGATACTTATTGAGTAAAAATCCCCACAATTTGTACTCAATAAGTATCAGGGCTTCACACTGTCACTGTATAATATGGGTACTGTAACTGTACCATCAAGGGCTTGAGAAGCACCTGTATTGATGGCCATTGACGGCCATGTGTACAGTATCAAGCCCTGAATCACTGGTGAGTACAATTCAGGCTATCCCTCGGGCTCAGAAGCCAAGTACAAAGCAATACCTTTCATTACCGTTTCCTGTACCATAATTCCCTAGCCAGGCCCCGCAATAGTACCAACAGTCAAATATACAGCCTAGGGATGTGCACTGTATCCATACTATGGTGGATACATACAGTGAATATGGATATGGGCCCATACCATGAGCACCTTCAATGACACAAAATATGGCTGTATTCATATGGTTATAATATGGTCATTGAGGAAGTGGTCAGAGGCAATGTGATACCATTGAATGATCTTAATGAAGTGAATACTACTCACATTTTGACTCCAGATATTCGTTGTCATCGTCAAATGGTCTGTATATGGACAACGGTACAGATATGGTATGGACTTGACATTGACCGTACCATACCATGGGTAAGATTTTTCATACGGTCTACAGCCATATTATTATGGTTGTATCTGTAATGGTATGGTGCACATCCCTAATACAGCTATAGGTATTTCATGCATCTATAATGCAGAATTAATCATCAACTGATATAACAGATACTTTTAGACCATGATTCAAAGATCCTACAATCACTAGCAAACAGCACATAAAGGATTTATTGACACTATAGTACTATTGTTATGTTATATATTCTGATTGTATATCATCTCCAATGTTAAGATCTCTGATTAGCCTGGCCTTGGAATTTGTGCCGAAGCTGAGATCCAATTTCTTTGAGTCGGAGAAACATATCAGTATCTATAATATCTACAATAAAATAATCCTGACCATTACTAAGGTCAGAGTCTGCATCTGAAACCAGAAGTGCACCACGAATAATAGAATATATAGAAACAAAGGCAGAATGGATTCGGGGGCGTGCACGAACTCGATAAAACCCTAAATCTTTATCTCTCTGATGCTTCCAACGCAGATGGCCATCAGTGACAGGAGCATCATAGGGATGAACCAATGCTAATGGATATTTTTGTCCATCAAATTCACACTCAAAGAGTTGAATTAATTGTGCAACATATAGGCCATCAGTGGTATTAATAATAACACCATCATACCGTGGATGATTATAGAACATTGGGCTACACCGTAGTAGATCTGCAGCCTGTTTTAGATTTACATATGACTGATAATGGACAGAGAGTGTCTGATAGATTGTAATCTATAAGTTGAATGTTAGCAAAATCTGTTTCTTTCTTAAGAGAAATAATACTAGCCTTGTCATCTGGAGTGTAATTGACCCATTGTCCCTGTGCAATAATGCCACCTTCAGATATAAGATTAAGAAATCCTGACATGAAACGTCCTAAACGAATTCGAAAACGATTATAGGCTAAATCATGAGAGAAGGCATTTTCCAACTCAAAAATTGAGTGGGGATCCATTGATGTATTTTTAATCCCATGCAGGTGTGCTTTTTTTGAAAGATTATCTGAAGTCTGAGTCTCAACATTAAAATATTTTTCCTCAGGTAAATCATTATCACCCTCAGGTGAGATTGATTTATACTTCATATGTTTCTTCCATCGATCAATTCCTTGCCGAATTTGCATAGCAACATTGTACTGATGATCAGTTCGAAGAATCTATAAGTTTATGAAATTAAATTGGATCATATAAGCAAACTAACCGAGACTTACTTGTTCAGCAACATTTTTAAAATTTGTCTGCGTTTGATAAGCCTTTTTGAGTGGTCCATGCATACTTTCATTAATCTTGGTGTTATAATTTTTGGTTACTCCTTTTGCTTGTATATCACTGAATAGATGTTTTTGTGTATGCATTTTTGGAATATCCCAAGTTGTTGGATTTTTGAATCCACTGTCTGCAGTAGCTGTTATATATACCTAAACATGTATTAATAACAAATTTATTGATAAAGCTTCACACTATCACTGATATGGCTTTTATACATTCATATACCATATACAGTGTGGTGTGAAGCCTTGATTATTAATTTGTTGAATCAATGTACCTGCATTCTTTCTCCAAAAACTTGCATTATTGATTGTCCTGCCTTTATCATATTCTCTGTATGCACATCCATTGCTGCATATACATCCAACTCTAGATGACTCCGCATACATTGAAGAAGCAAATACCCTGCAGGATCTGCAGTCTTTGTTAATACAGCCTGAGCTGCAAAGAGAATTTGCTAGAAATATCATTAATAGTGCATTTAAATCAAAGAAATACATATACATACTCGTGACATGTGCTCATATTTTTTTCCATCTGCAAAATCAAAAGAAAACACAGATGTAAAATGAGTGAGATTTCTCCATCGTGGAAATGATTTGATCCTAATGAAAAAGATTCAGCTATAATCAAAGCACCTATTTCTAACATACACTTCATCAACAATGATTTTAGCTTGTCGAGCTTGTCGGCCTGGCAATCTACCAATATGCTCAATAAGCCGCCCAAGCAAATGATCAAACAGTCCAATTAGAAAAGCATGTAGTCTGTCCCAAGATACAGCATGATATGGATCAGATCTCTCTATTTCCCAAAAGACATTCTAAACTGGTTGTTAATAGTATGAATGATATTTCAGTTTTATTACTTACAGGTACTTTACGAAGACCATGCAATTTCAGAAGATCTTCTGCCTTTTCTGCACTAAGCAAGCAGGCTCGTTCATATATCTCTTTCATAGACTCTGTTGTCCGTAATGGATAATTTATCGAAAGGTCTGAGAGATTTAACAATGGCACCAAGCAAACTGGACATGGATAATGAGCTCTAACACCTCTGGTTAGTGTCATCATACAGCTATAGGAATTTCAGCTTGTATATATTATTTAAAGCTTGAAATCTACTTACTGCTCTTCATAATCAGCAGAGAGAATAAGAATAAAGGGATACAAGATAATAACTTTTTCCGAATTTGGCAGTTTAAATGCATAGCCGCTACGAGAATATTGTGCGATAGGTCCTAGAATTTTTCGAAAAGCTTCATGCCAAACAACTCGCTTGAAATTGATCCATGATGGTTTTCCTTTATTGTCTTCTTCTTCTACCTGTAAAATAAGAGTCAACAATAAATCAAACACATTAAAATATCTGCCTTACAATCGGAAGCCATCCAACTACGCAGCCTCCACCAAAATTCTTTCCATTCCGTATTTCATCAGGAAGATTACCACAGCGTGCCATGACTGGATAGCCCTTTGCAGTACCAAATGAGGATAAACGTGACTTATCAGCATACAAAATATATGCCAAAGGCTTTCCTCCAGAAGGAAGAGAACTCTATAGCTAATATTAAACACATTAGTTAGACCAATAATAATATTAGCTTACTTGAATTTCCCAAAATGTATTTCCTGTCCATGGCTCATCAAAGAACCGGGTTCGAATACCATTCTTATCTTCATGAAATAATTGAACTGCATCCCATACAAAATGTGGTGCAAGATCTTTATCGTTCAATAAGTCAAGTGTCCAATCCCATAATGGCCGATAGTGGACATCATAATTTCGAAGTTCATCCTTATATGGAACTGATATTGTTTCCTTTTTAAACTATTGAAAGTGTAGTAGTATTTGAATATAGGTATAGGAAAAAAATGAAAATGTACCTTTGTAAACCGATTTTCTGCCCAAGACCATGCTTCTGCAAGATCATTCTCATTTCGAATAGTGTACTCTGTTGATTGATTGCCTCTGCACCGGTCAATGATGCCGAAAAAGTCACTCCGGGCTCGATGATTCATGCCCATACGCAAAATAAATTCTGCTAGATCAAAATCCAGCTGAGATGAGAATGGATACCATGGACAGCTGTCAAAAACAGAATCTGGCTTCCTAGTACTGCTGGCCAGATACTCTTTGAGTGGTACAATCTGAGGGTCCAAAATAGCGGAAGGATGATACTCAGTAATAATGTTTCCATCGTTCAGATTGACATGATCAATAGAGTTGAGAATCAAGGAAGTAGCCTCAGAAATTTCATCATCTGCTGGAGTAGACATTTGGTCACTCTCTTGGAAGTGTTGAGCTATAAATTTAATTTGTGAGCATTTGCTCAGGTGCTTCCTCATAATAGGGATATGACGTACATTCAAGTTCCACATTGTAATTCAAATCCACAGGATCTTCAAAGTCCATTGGTGTGAATGTGCTTGTGGTGGCTTCTTGGAGAGTGGTTTTAACACATTGAAATCACTTTAAATGATGAATAACTCACCACTTGTCTGCCTCTCTAACTCATCATGGATTTGAGAATCCAACAAATGCTGATCCACTTTCTGCTTACAGACTTGCTTGTGATTTCCTATCCCTTGAACACTGAAATGGCGGCCACAGTAAGGACACTGCTGTTGGTGGCGCTGAGGTATAATGCTTGAGGACATGCTAGGCTTGGGAAAGAATGATGGGGGGAAAAGATGGGCAGAAGAGGCTGCACCTCAGGTATATACCAGTTCCACCTGTCAGATCTCGGAGAAATTTCCGAACTTGCATCAAAATCAATGTTCTGAAATCATGATTGGCAAGCATCAAATTAACAGCCTGTGAATTGAAGTGAGAAAAGATAATACACAATTGGTAGTACTCATTACAGACACAGATACAATCTCCTGTTCAAAAAATGTGCTGTCACTGTTGAGATATCTAGTACCATGAAGACTTTTGATTCTTGCTACAGTGCGCTGTGCAGTGTTGGTCACATTGAAGTTGATGGAATTTATCGGCAGAATCATTTTACCCTCATGTGAACATGTTCTCGAGATGAACCAGTGGATTGGGCCCAATGATACAGCTGCATCAATTATCGTGACCATTATCACCACAATGATTGGGACAATCGTTTCATTAATGGCCATTAATGACAGCCATGATGTCACTGAATTCTTCTGTGACTGCGTGCCTCACAAGGTCATCTGATTCAAGCTAGGACATGGGTTCCGTCTTCTTACACGAGCGCTTCATATTGTCATGATGATCAGTCACTGTCTACTTTGAAATTTTGATTAAAAAAGACATCGGAAGCAAGTAGTAGGCCCGGATTTGATTCTCTGTCTCTTATTCTCTTTCAGAGCACTACTGATCTTTATTTTGGGGCCAAAAGTCAAGTATTTAATGTACTACCTGCAATACATAAGTCCTACTTGCTTCTCCGTACTTCTCCGGTGCCTTCAACCAACTGCAACTACGTCGCGGCATGTAATTGTAATTATAATAGGGGTCAGCTACTTATCGGGTAACCCGGAGCTGATATGCGGCATATCTTGCCGAGCCGTTTCTTATCCGGACATTATTTGGTCATCTTCCTTATAAGGCATTTCGGTACTTTCCGACAGGGCACCCGGGTGTTCATCACATACGTCAACGACATTGCTTTACCTTCGCGCAAATCCCAGGAACATTCGAAGGTATTGTCTTATTCTGTAAACTAAAACATGTAATTCCCCAATCCCTGCAGGTCTGCCTCACAGATGCTCCATTCCCAGCTGCCCAACGAAACGTGGGACACGATCATTGATTTTCTACATTCGGACCATCCTTCGCTCGTGGTCTGCAGCCTCGTCTGCAGATCATGGCTCCCCACGAGCCGATATCATCTGTTCGAAAGAATAGTGCTTCGATCTCAACATAACCAGCAGAAATTCTTGAGGTCGACCACTGGCATGACGCTACAGAATTGCACGTTCGGGCGATACACCCACCGCCTAGAAATGTATGGGAACTGCGCCAAAAGTCCCTGGGTCCCAGATAGAACCACACTATTCCCTTGGGATTTATGTGAGGCCATTATCTCACGACTCCCCCTCTTCTCCGCTATCACTTCCCTCCATTTGAGCGGCATCAATTGGGACCAGATGCACGCTATTGTCGTTCCTTCTGTGATGTCCATATTCTGGAACATCACAGAACTAGACTTGACTGACATGCTCTGGGAAGATCCCGTTTGTCTCATCCAGTTTCTGGTGGCCTTTCCCATGTTAGAGCAGCTTCGCATATGTGCCGGTGGATTGATGACAAACGACCCCCCCGAGAGGGTAGCCTGCTATAAGCTAGGAACGCGCCTTCGTCGTTTGGTTCTCAAAGCTATTCTCATTGAAAGTCGTGTGGCGAATTTCGGCTATCTTTTCAAGTGGCTGTCGATGCAGCGTCCTCCACTTGACTATCTCGAAATCGACATGTCCTTCCACTCGCCCATGGTGTTCTCTGGCGGTCTTGCCGATTGCACAGGGTTTGTCCGCAACCTTCGCGATGTCCGGCATTTTGTGGTAGCACCACCACAGATGGAGAGGTCGATCACCCGTGAGTTTCCTGAATTCTGGAGCATTAATTTCGGTCTTGACTGACTACCACGTTGAAGCTTCACAACCAGTCTTGGATCTGTCACATTGGACTAATTTGCGCGTATTGCATTACCGGCAGTACCCCTCAGATGTGCTTTATCCGTGGCAACATCATTTGCAACAGTCTATCTCCAAGATACAGCAGTTACAGGAGCTGAGGATACAGCTGTCATTTGGATTGTACGACTCGACGGCTCTTATTGCCGTCTTCCACTGGGAAGAGCTGGACAACGTCTTATCAAATCTGCCGAATTTGAATGTGGTGCAATTCGCTCTGAAAGGGATAGAATCAGAAACTGCAGACCTGAAGGGTGAAAAGCGGCTCCTTAGTTATAAACTCCCTCGATGCACTTCTCGAGGTATCTTGTCCGTAACAGAGGTAGTCGATGACTATGGTACGCTGTCCCTCCCTGATTGACAAATTGTTGTACTTAAGGATGCTGGCCTCAGTTTGAAGTACCAGGCGGTTTGTTGAATACGTGGGATCTATTCTCGCCCCGGCCCCTTCATTTATTGATAGCATAAATCGATCATTAATCATAATACAAAACATACGAACGACCAACTCCTTATGCAGGGTGGTCCTCTAATTGCAGATCCGTTGTTTGGGTTCTCTGGGAACCTGGGTGTACGAATTCAAGCGTATCGTTCCACGTCGGAGTGGCGCTCTCCCCGAGGACACGCGACCGGAGGTTGAGAATGAGGTGTGCTCCCTGCCAAGTCAATAGTAGGTCAATAAGGAAAACGAACCGTTCAGAATCGGTGCGCACAGAATAAGAATAAAACGCCATGGTCCAACTGCGAATCCGGTTAGTTTATGCACGGTCATTTGTAAAATTGAGACTTACGGTAGAAATGCCGATTGTATAGGGCCACTAACAGCGAAGGAAGGAATCATACCAACAACAAGCGCCGCTATTGGGGATGAGAATTTTTCTCTTTGATCGGGCAACAAAGAATTAAAACACACCGGCAATCCTGTCGATCGCGGAGAAAAGATTCAAAACTCGGAGACGCTTCAAATGGAGAAAGAGAAAATGACCTACAATGCAAAGAAAACGCTACCATCTGTAACAAAGGCCATCAAAAGTGGAGAAACGGACTCGAGCTCGCGTAGTTTCTTCAACGTAATGCTCCCGTTCAAAGACCTATGCGTCTGGAATAGTTTCCATAACGTCAGTCCTAAGAAAACGACTGTGAGAGAGGTCAGTTCAGGTGCTCCGTAGATGAAGTCATATTAATACGGACGGGCAAGAGTCAAGTTGGGAACGCTTTCATCCGGAGGAATCAGCAAAAACTGTAGACAGAAAGAAAAACAAAGCGAACTATGCCGACAGAACGAATCCAAATTTTGGAACTGGCGCTGTGCAGCCTTGCCAAGGAGCTGGTACGGAATACACCCCTGCAGCAAGGTCGATGGCTAGCCTAGAACATGCATAAAGAGCACCCTATGAATAAACATTTAGCGCATGACTAGTTTTCCGTTGATGAAGACTCACAGTTGCGTCACCTGTCGGAAATCAAATTCCCATTCAGTAATGTGAACCAAGTGCCGTACCAACAACGAAGAGAACCATGAAAGTCAGCACTAGTGCATGCATGCATGTAAGCGTTGTAACACACGCAAAGACCGACATGTTCACGTACGCCATCTGTCTCGGTTGTATAACGAGAAGACCCGAAGAAGCAAGATGATGTCCAATATTATGATCACGAAAGAGGGACCGCCGCTAGGATGGGCTTAGTTCACAGTGATAGCCTAAAGGCACATCTACTCACATTAAAGACCAATACCAGTAGGCTTGACAGCTAAAACGATGGCGTTGAGGAGTAAACCTTAAAGGTAGACGCCATAACATACAACTGAACAGACCGGTATATTTGTAAAGCGAAGTCAGTCAGGGTAGCCAATCGAACTCACTCTTTTGGGGATGTCAGTAGCAAGGGACACTATGACATACTCATATGAGATATGCGGTGATAGCAAGCGCTATGCAAAAGACCCGTACTGATGTTCGCCCCACTAGAACCAACGTCATTTGTTCATCCAAGATAGGAAGATTGAACAAGATTACTGACATGAGATAGAGGAAAGGGTAGTAACGGGCAAGGAAATATATCAACTTAGGTATCGACCATTGAGAGCTTTGGGGGAATCAGGAGCCATGCCAATACGCGTATCAATCATTGGACTCACCCCCAGATGTAGTTAACCTAGGGCACGGCTATTCAGAGAAACCAACGGCAAGGATACAGACGGCGTACTTCATCCCCGAACGACACAATAATGTCCCACGTCAAAAAAGACAATGCGGAAACTACGTTGTCGCTATCAGAGAGAGAGAAAAACACGAAAGAGGACGCCACGACACGCACCATACGAATAGCTACTCTTTTTATTGTCGTAAAGATTCTTGACAAAGGCCTGGAACGCGGCGATGGCAGCATCAGCATCCGACATTTTTTAATCAAGGCGAAAGTTGTGGGAGTGACGGTCGAAAGAGTGGTTTATCTGTGAAACTTGGCGAATCCCATGGGCTTGCACCAAAGCTAAAATAGTAAGTGCCCCAGGTTCATCGGAGGACAGCCCTGGATCTAAGGCAGGGAGGATTGCCGTGGGGGGACCTTTTCATGTTGATCGGCTCCCTGGAGGTGTAGCAGACTACCGCAAATAGATGGGAATGATGATTGGATCAAAGCGCCCCAAGTGTTGGTGATTCAACCGGAAGCCAAAGACTCCTTTAGGAAAAGGTTAGTGAAAAGCAACGAGGCAGTGGGGATCTGCAACGGTGCCTAAACACAGGGATAAATCAACATCAAGGCATGCGACGGTTGGAGCTCCTGGAGACTAATTAGAAAATCAGTTTCATATGCGCGTTGCACCTCTGAGGCGATGTCCGTACGCGCTTTCGCCGTGGCCAGACCTTTCGGGACTGCGCATTTCTTCATCAAGAAAAGCAAAAGAGCCGGACTTGGCGGATTTGCCGGACCGAGAATGAAATGCCAAATACTGGGAGATGCTAGCCAAATATTGATACTTTTTTTTTCTTTTTCTCGTCACCCCAGTAATCTCGAATGCTTTGTCGAAAATGAAATGAACGCAGCGCAAATGGTGTGAAGCAGGGATGGTGATGATGCCGAGGTCTTTGGCCCAAGTGTCGAGAACTTCAGTGGGAAAAAACCTTTCTCTCCACTCGGACTTGGCTGAAAGCGCTTTTACAGATTTCAACCTTCTTCAGGGACATATGCTACAATCCTAGATATACACATAGAGATCTAGAAAGGGTATATGATGGCATTTTAGAACCGTGTCTGTAAGAATTTCTCAAGTTGCCCTGCCCGCCAAGTTTGACCAGTTCCATAGGACGAATAAATCCCACTATGTCCGTGGCACCCAAAGCAGTCTATCCACGGTGCATGTCAAATACCACGATTACCCCAATCTCGCTATTCCAGACTTTTTTTCCGGCCTCGGTGTGTCCAGCATTGCCCTTCTCTTCGTCTTATTAAGTTTTGTCAGGATACGTCCTAGCCCATCTCCATCCATGCCAGTCGTCTCATGATCTGAAATCCCTCACCCAACTTCTCAGTCAATACTCCGAATGGTGTCGTATTTCTGCGGCCCTACTCGAGGTGAACCCTCCTACGGTCGTCCAGCTTCTCTGGTCCATGAAATGCCGCAGATTTAGTCTCGCTTCAAGCGTAGCGGCGGGAAAAGGTGACGGGCGTGACGAGGTTCGGGAGGAACGCGTCAAGTCGCTTGAGGCTGTCTGGCCTGACCCGCTGACAAACCCGACACCTATGCAGCAGCAGCACGCGCTGGCGGGGACGTACAAGGTAGTGGATTCATCTACGGAACTTTTTGGTACACCCTGGGGGCACTGTGGCGAAAGTATATCCTTTGCTTCGTGAGTTCGTCTCTTTCGAAATCACTACTACCGTTGACTGATGTTTGGAGAATATCCAGACTCTTTGAAACAATTCACAAAGCGTCTCCGCTTGCCACTCTCGCATTGAGCGTCAAATCGATGACTTCCATGATTCCAGGGACGAACATCGTCCCCGTTCAAGTCATACCGCATCTCAATCACATGTCCGATATCGTCGAGGTCCTTCGTGTTTCTGGATCATTGCGCCCGATGTGTCTCAACTGCCAACATTTGGCGAAGGGGAGAGTCGACGACTACGCGCACCATTTTATGGCGAAAGACTATTGTATCCACACTGCGATATAATCGGACATCCCTTGCATATCCGCATTAGAAACGGCGGAAGTGTCGTGAACATATTGATGCGTGCTCACGGCTGCCATCGGTCCTATTCTACCGTCAAGTCTATATTTCAGTTTGCTGAGGAGCTCTACCATAGCAACCCACCGTTCCCTCATCCTCCCGCTCCACAAATGCCTAAACAATGGATTCTGGCCTTTTCACCCCTTCTTTTCCTCACGTTGCGCCTCCGGCATCCTCGATAAAATGTCTAGTCTTCGACATCAGACACCTCCAGCTTCGACAAAGCGCGTTATTGAGGTGATGGCTCTGTGAGGGGGGCTTTCTGAGGGTCACCCTCCCCAACAACCTTTTATGACGCTCAAGCTCGTTAACCAGGGATAACACCCAAAGTACACAACAAGTATCCCGGACCACAGAGCAGTGCTGGAGATTGCACTCTGAGCCTAGCCAAGGTCTATCGCCAATATTAGCTAAATATCTCTCCACGAGGACAGAGTTCTCTCGATGGAAGGAAGGGGATGCACCTGGTGCGCCCACTCTTCTCAGAAAGTCCGGCAGAAATGTCGACTACTTTAGCTGCGTCATCGGGACACCGTTGTTGAAGATGAGACCAGAGCTTCGGCCCTGAAAAGAGATACCTGAAATCCGCAGTTGCTATCTCAAAATAAACTCCTTGAAACAATCCCACGAATGCAAAGGTTTCAGATATCCAACCCCAAAACTCTTCGACTACACCGAAGTTGAGATCAATCTCTGATACGGATTGATGTACATGGGCAAGCACATTGCGAACCACCACTGAACCCAGATGTATCCGATGATGCGCCAGAATAAGTTATGGCTTCCCGCTTGAAGTCCTAAGCGTCGACCCAAATCGAGTACGACGCTCTCTATCATGATGCAGAACGCTTGGGACATGAAAAACTTGAGTGCTCCGCCGTGGTACCCCAGAACAACATAGTCCGAGCTGTGATGAATCCATCCCGACACGAAGAACGCGGTGTACAGTTTGACAGCCCAGGCAAGGTTGGAACTTCTCGGAAGGGAAAGATAAGAGACGAAACGGTCCCCTGGGGCGGTTATACTCTATAAAAGTACCATGAGAGTGTGTACATTGTCAAAAACAAATATGAATGCCCACCCTTCGAAGGAGCTAATGCCAAGTATGACTAAAACAAACTTTCAACAGCAGTTACTGCCCGGTTTTCGACGGACACACCTCCAAAAGCGACGCACAGTATACGCGTCCGACCAGCTCCCATAGAACGGTCTCCATGTCTCCACGTCCCAAATACCGAAAGCTACCATCGCAGCACTCAATAGCGCGTGAATCATTGTCAGTGATGCGATCGTTGGCACCGCCCAGCTCCACACCAAAGCGCACTTGCCGTGTTTCCTCAAGAGCATCAAAAAATATAGAGGGTCGATACTCATTGTACGCTGCTGCCGCACCCCAAACCATGAACAGCAGTACGCTCTGCGCTATCCGGTCGACAACGAAGCGCCATCGCGGCGTGGAAATAGTGTATGGCGATGGCGGGAGGTTACGTGGCTCGTGCGTCCATCCAATACCTCTTTGGCTGGTTAACAGGGAGAGGCTCCATCTAAGACGTGATTTCAGGTCTGGAAAGGCCGCCTGGGGAATGGTCTGGCCTGTCTGGAATAGTCCCGTCTGGGGGTCGGTGAGGAGGATGTAGTCGAGGGCACTGGCGACGAGGGGTGGGATGGACGCGCCGATGGTCAGGCTGGAAAAGATATCGCCCATGATCGTGTGGTAGACGAGGTAATGCGCAGTGACAAAGATGGGCAGAAATAGCAGGCGTCGGTATGGTGTTGGTCGTATCGTTACAGATATAAGCAAAAGAATGGGAAGCAGCGAGTACAAGTAATACGAGAATGAGCGGTGGTCATCCGCCGTCATGGTTCCCGTCGAACAAAAGAAGCTCTGATCTGAATGATCAGTTCAGGGAACTTCAGGGAACCCTTGGATACCCCAGAAATGCATTTTTGGGCCCGGGTACAGGCATGTCAACTGCGGACCCATTCAGCTGTTCGGAAATGTAGACATCACGGCACCTAAGGAGTTCCATTGGTTTGAAGAGTTTTCGAAGAGTTTCTAAACCAACGGTCGGGGCATTGGCAGCAGAAGAAATGACAGAAAAATGTAACCCAGAAATACTAGTACACAGAGATCCATATATATTGGACTAACAAAGGCTTCCTGAGCTTCGGAGACAGTCTGAGCTTGATCTCTGTCAAAAGAGCAGTGATGGACAACGATAGCGAGGTAATAAATGCCATAGGTTGTTGCGATATCGTCATTTCTGGCCCGCCGAAAACAATGGATATATATACACAGCTCTCGGTGGACCGGTCCGTATCTTCGCGTCCGTATCGGCAACTCGGACCGCTTCTCCTTTCATCCCAACATGCATGATTCATGCACCCAGCTTCCCTTTGAGCTCGTCGAGATTATCATCTCCGAGTTTTGGTACGCTGAGCATGCTTCAGCGGACCGTATCTTATTCATGACTACATGCCCCCTTATCAGTTGCCTCTGGAGGGACGTGTACGCTAATATCACTTCTCGAGACATCTACGTTCCAACAGTTCCGTATCTTCGGTATCTCAGCTCCATTATTCACTCCAAACGGTCCAAAATTTACTACCATTTTCTCCCCGAATCTACCCGTACCATGACCTGCTATGTCGACCTCACCGAATCAGACAAGGACGCCGCCATGCACCCATACTCAGTCTTCTGCAGCATGCCCAATTATATCGGATTTCGCAAATGTTTTCCGAACATGAATCACATCCACCTCAAAATCAGTTTTCGCATCAATTCTGGTCTGTACTTGCATCGTGGCCAACTCACCCGAACTCGAGTTTCCATCGGGCTCGATAAAGCGGCAGGACTGAGTATTTTACCAGTGGATTGGTGCATAGCTATCAGTGATGCTCCAGATATTGACGAAGTCGATTTCAACAATATTTACAACACTTGGGAATCACTCCTTATGGATATCACGCATAACATGGTCCAACGGCCCTACTGGCAATCTCGGAGTATAGGTAATTGGTACTCTGCGATGAAGGATTCGATATGCTATGAGGGCGTTCGTCGTTTCCAAAATCACATCGATTGGCCAGAGCAAAAGGGTGATCTATGGGACATAAATTATCTCTTCTCGAAGGCAGTCAGAAAACATATGAGTGAGGAACATCTGTCTAGCGATCTTTTCAGCTTAATTTATCTTCGTAACCAGATTTCAAAACCTTTTTGTCCGGAATATACGAGGATCTGCGTTGGGCCTTTAGCCCTTGCGTTGGGTGTGAGAGGCGCATGTGGTCAAACTACTCAAGTATATTGGCAGTGGCGTGGCCCTCGGAGGAAGAATAGAACCCGTAACTAGCTGAACGACAAAACTATAATCTTATATAACAAACGAAGAACATGGTACTATGCATATTCAAAAGGACACCAGTCTCTGCATCGTGATTTGTACTCTACCCTATCCATGTGCAGGAACACATCCTTGCGCATCCCACTGCCCGCATTCCTATTCAGGGTCAGGAGGGAGTGTATCTAAAAACTCGACCGCCTTCTCCAAGTACTCACAGCAAACCTGTTCCCCCATTGTCTGCATTTCATCGAAAAATCCATTCTCCCCGCCCTTCTCCACAAAGCTCTCATCCCAATCCACCATTATTGACTCAGTTTTATGCTTGTCAATGATACTGAACCATTCCTTGAGCAAAGGCTTGATCGTACGGATAGCCGACTCCGGCTTGCCTCGATCCGCAAGACGCCACTTCAGTTCATCAGTGATGTACACTGCTACCATGGTCTTGTCAACTAACAATGTCTCGAAGTCATCCCTGTCAAGACAATCGAGGAACCTCTGTGAATGCGGGCCGTCTGGATACCTGGATGCGGCAATCCAAAGCGCAAGCCACGCGAATGACTCTAGGTCATCAAAGATGGTGTGCACAACAGGCTCCTCGCTGTATTCCCACATGAACAGGAGACGGCGAGATATGAACTGTCGTGTTCCCTGGTGGAGAGGTTATTAAACAATGTCAAGGGCAGTTGAACATGCATTTACATAAAAACGTCGGTGCGCGCTTTGAGCGTATTTGCTACTTCGCCACTTTATGGCTGTGTCTGAATCGATGAGAAACCCAGAACACGAATCAAGTACATTGCTCATAAATGCGAAGCGGCTATTGATGAGAGTAAGTTGGGGTTCAAGAGCAACAAGACAGAGGACTGTTACTCTGTTCGAAGATGGGGATGGTTATTATTTCGCAACTTGGTGCGGTTCTGAGGCTCTCTCCGACGAAGGACGTTTCCGATGGATATATCTCGGTGAAGATATCCAGCTAAGAATAGATGAAAGCAGCCTAAGGCCACCTCAGTAACGAGCAAAAGATCGATGAAATGAACCTACCCAGGATCCCGTCCACTAAACACTTGATCCAACTACGTATTGTCAAGTCAGGCCCAAGAAGACTTTGGCCATTGTCAAGGAAGATAGAGATCAATTCAACCCGATCCTCAATATCGACATCGTGTTGACCAGAGGTTGCTGAAGAGATGTCCGGACATGAAATGTACGTCAGACGATGAAAGATACCCAGACCATGCTTGAGCTCCAAGATTGGGAAGATGTCTGGTATGCCGTGCTGGCCCGCCGTGGAGCGAAAAATCTCTTTTTGAACATCGCTATCCTCTTGAAGATAATAACTCATCTTGAGAACAGCTTCCTTGAAATTCATGAGCGGGCCCGCTAGCTGGACAAACGATTTCCATTGAGCGGGAAATCCATGCAAACCGAGGGGCAAGCATTCGGCCTTTGCCAAAACGTTGTCAAGCCATCGCCGTCTCTCATCCAGAAGGGGGCCTCCATAGTTCCCCAGCGACTTCCAAGGCATCGAAACCTCTTCCTCTCGGATAGCCTTGCCTATGTCTGTTTGATGGATGACAGCGACCATCGACTTGTGGTCGCGAAATGCAATCCGCATGCTGAGTATACGAGCGACCTTCCACCAAGCAGTAGAGCCCCTGGCATCCAAAGGAAGAAGAACATACTTCTGAGGATGGTCAATAAAGAGTGGGTGGAATCCGCGTTCGTAAGACGTTAGGTCGCAAAAAGCAAACAAAGCATCGACAAGCTGGCCAAGTTCAGATTGAACAGCCAAGCGAAGGGCTGGTGTGACAAACATCTCTTGGACAGTGAAGAAGCAGAATCGCAGTGCTTGCTTCTTACTGTGGTAGCACACAACCATGCTGTACCACCGGCCAGAGCCTTGAAGCAGTCTACTCCCATATGTTGCCGCTTGCTCGGACGACTCTGCCCAACTATCCTGAACGCAAATCAAGTTGTCCGAGCCTTCTGCGTCATCGCAAACTTTGAAGCATAGATCGCTGCCAATGTCCGCTGCTGGCGCTCTACGCAAAATGTCGTTCAAGAGAGTATTAATGTCGAATGCAACGCCGGCAGTAAAGACCTTCATAGCGTCGGCACGCCGCTTCGCCCAGTTGGATACCTGTTGAGAGCGTGCTGATACCGACCATAGCTGCTCGAGGAGATCCTGTGATTGGAAGACAGCATCGAAGAGGGGATACATAGTCACAAAGATGACAGGTCGGATAGGGGGGTTACCAAACTTGGCAAGTACAGGTCGAAATCAAGGCGCGCACCCATCCCATCTCTCGCTGTAGGGTCAAACTCATTAGACGTGATTGTGAGGCTGAGAAGGCTGTCTAATCTGTGGGGTCTAATATATTCCTGCAGTCGATGATGGTGATGTAGATAGAATGGAATGGACGGGATGGCTGGGCCAGAAACACAGGATGTCGGCTATGTTCAGTTCATTGAGTGAATTCACGGAAAGCAATAGGACGAGAAAAGGAAAAGCTGACGATGCCAATTCACACTGGTTACTGGGGAATAGTGAATGAGCAAGCCGAATAAATTACAGCAAAGGTCGTGGTCCTAATACTAGTATACTAGTACAATAGATAAACACATCACGACGAACGAATGAGCAAATAGTATCATACCAGAGTACAGTCAGAAAAGGAAAACGGTAAGCAGGGAAAGGCATTAGCGGATAGGTCTATAGCACAACTAGTCCTCGTCTTCCTCGTCTTCTCCACTGCCGGCCGCACTCTTCTTCCCACCCTGAAAAGGTATTAGCACATGCACAAGGAAGGGTGACAAGATTAACATACATCATAAGCCGCCTTCTCGTCCTCGGCCCGTGCCTTATCTTTCGCAGCGAGGTCAACGTAAGGCTGTGATTGAATGTTAGCATCAAAACGTGAATGGGAGGAACACAACATGCCTTCTTTTCCTCATCATCTAGCTCCTTCCATTTGGCACCAAGGAGCTTCCCGACTTCACCTGAGGACACATCAGGCTGATATCGCGGCGAGGATCATGAGATCACTTACCGAATCCCGCATCGGGATTTTCGTTCTTGATCCTCTCACGCCAGTCTTGACTAAAGAACATGTACGCAGAAAGAGCACGTTTTGGGGCCTTGGGGTCCTTCTTAGCCTTACGCGGAGCCTTTTCAGCCTTCTCCGCTGCTTTGCGCTGGTAAACATTGTGTAAGCAACTTCCCAATGACATGTGAAGAGAGCCGAGAGGTGAACATGATGGCCAGCGAGGCAGTTACCAGCGCGACGACGGTGACAATGATGACGACAACGGTGAGACACCGACAAGACATCTATCATCCAACAGTTCGAGAACAGTAGCGATGACTCCCGAACAGATAAAAGTCGCCCAAAGCAAAATGTGGGAAAAATCAACGTATCAACGAGGGAAGTTCATGGCCTGAGGAGCGACGAAGCCGCATATATGCATATATGCCCGCAATACTGACGCATAAGAAGGCCGAGAACAGAAGAGAAAGAGGAAAACAGAAAGCCGGAGAGATATGCTCACTTTGGGTTTGGTGGCTTCCTTGGGCATCTGGAGACGAGAAACGCGATGATCAGCACAGATCGATACGAAGAAAGGCATAGACAGCAAAAAGAAAAGGCGATGAGGCAGCGACGAAGGGGAGGAAGACGAATGAGCCGCAGCCGAGACGAGACGCGACGCGTCTAGGGGCCAAACAAACAACGCGCTCACTGGCAGAGAGCGACGACGACGAGCTGGACGACGACGACGACACCGGCCAGCAGAGATAACGGATGATAAGCAATGAGAAAATAAAGCTGCAACTTACTGTGCACGAACGGAGGGACAAGGGAGTAAGGAAGAATTTATCGGAAAGGTGGTGGGCAGATGGCTGGTGGGCAAGAGCTGGCTGCGAGAACAGAGCGACCACCGAATTTTTGCACTGCGCACAGACGCAATCGGCTTTTGCCGAGCGGAGTTGTAAATCAAATTAATTTGGGTATGTTTACGGTCAGCCACACGTCCTACGAGGCCCCAGAAACCTCTGAAATATTCACATTTATACACGGAAAAATTGCAGCCAATTTCGTGGTTATTCGCTACCTTGTACAAAATTTACAGGCGCAGGCAAGGCCCGGTGGCCGGCCCGGACATCCTGACATACAGTCAACAAGATCACGTGTTTAAAGCGCCCGGTCACAGCTTGTCACGAAATTCCCACCATCGATGCCTCCATGCCCGGTCCGTCCAACTACAAAAAGCCGAAGGCTGCAAAAAAGAAGGTAAAAAAGCCGCTGCCACCCAAGCCCGTGTCCTCTGCTCCCAAGCCCGTGTCTCCCACTCCCACCGACCACGATGTCGTTCCCAAACTGCCATTCATTTACGACCCAGGAAACGGTCCTCGCGTACGCGACACTGGCTCCTTCCTTTCGTCTTTCTTTGCACAGGCGCCAGCCATGGACATTCCAATGTGCGCAGAGTTCGCGCAGGAGGAGATAAGACAGATGCTCTCTACTGTATTGCCGGAAGAGACAGCTTTGGTGAGTGGCAGTCCGATGCCAGTATATGCCTATCTCACCGTTGCTTAGATACTGTGGTATAACAAGAGTCGGGCAACGAGCAGGATATGCCCTGCGTGTCAGCGGCTGTATCATCTTGGCGACGCGTTACCGAATCTTATGGGCGAAGACGCCGACGACTCGCAGAAAGGTCGCCTTCCCCAGCTGCAGAGGGAACAGGAGCTTAGTGGATTATGTGCGTGCCCTTCATATTCCTTGTTTTCTCTGCTTATTCCTCTTCAGGCTCGCCAGTTTGCTTCATTCTTGCTTCGTGTAACTTTCCTGAAGCTATCAAATCTGCATGGGGTCACACCGAAGATGAGATGGACGACAAGGCGTGGTCCATGCTCAACGCCCCTCTTCAGAGCGACCAGCACGGCGAGCTTAGTACAGGGCTCAGCATGCTCGTTCGCATGACGCGTCTCTACGATCTGGGTCTCGCCCAGCTGTGTTTTCCTGACATGGATCTCGACTCATGAACCGTGACGATCTTGTATATATGTACGAGTTCTTTGCACTTGCACTTCATTCTGACAAATTAATCAAATGCTCAGATTGCTTTCGTGTTCTACGCTCTGGATGTATTATTATTTGAATAAATCGCGGACATTCGCTACCCATGTACATTCTGTGTGGATTTGGCCAAATCTGGACATAAAGGCTGCGTGATTAAGCGCATGCACCCCGCGTCGAAGGAATTTTCAGAACTACGAGGGGAGTATCAAGACAGAAAGAGTGGACAAGAACAAGGTCCAGAGGGATACTGGAAGGACCTCGTTGCAGCTAAGAAGGCATACCGCAAGGTGATTCCGAAGCAGAAAAGGGACTGGAGGAACTGGTTGTCGGAGATGATAGACAAGGGCATCTGGAGTGTGGCAAAGTTTGCGTCAGAACCGGGGAGCAAACAGGTCCCACAAAAATTGCCTGCGTTTTTCGACCTCAGGGGGCAGGTACAAGTAAATCCTGGGGCAAAAGCTAGCCTCTTCATTTTTCCCCAACCACCCTAACCTTCAGAGATGATGCAGCTCGCATACTACATCTATCTTACACACCCCAGAAATCTCAGTCAAGAGACTAGAGCTAAGCCACCCCGGCACCTTGGGAATTCCGAACATTGCGCTCCAAACGGACCTAGATTTCTTTGCAACAGTTCCACACCAAATTCTACAGATCTCACTACAGTTGGGACATTTCCCTGGCTGCTTCAAAAGTTTCCGTACTATTGTACCGAGGAAAGTGGGTAAATGACAATTACAGCATCCTGAAAGCATACTGACTAATTGCTCTAGAAGAAACAATAGGCAAGGCAATAGAAGAGGGGGCGAACAGGAGAACAGGTTTAGTGGGACTGGTAACACAGTTGGTAAAGCCTTAATGCGTCACCGTTGCCTGCAGGATCGCTGCAGGCGGCTTGAGGTCTACATCAACTGAAGCCCTTGTCCTTGAATACTATACTCACATCCTCCCCACACAGTTACGTCTCAACCTGTCCGCATATAAAGCCGCGGCGCACCTCTGAAGACTCCCAACATCCCACCCCCTTGCAACGACGGTCCTCCAATGCAAACGGTTCCCCAAATTCCATCGTTCCCCAATCCACAATCTTTTCGCAGTATTTAGCGACAAGTTCTAGGCGGCATGGGAAACCATCGAAGTGGGCCCGATGAAACGCGCTCCGCAAGGTTCACTATCATTCACCATCAACAACTCGAAGGACGAGGCGGAGCAAAGAGCCCACTCTCTCCTCAAGCCCCGCATTTACTTCTCAGACAGGTCAAGGTACAAGAAAGGCGTTGGAGCTGCAGCCTTGCTCTTCCGGTTGTCATCTACACATGGGATCGTCTCTGATCGCCTCCGGCTCACAGCCATTCGTGGCGTCATAGGATTTTCCAACCTTCAAATTCAAATGGCAAACGGTGCACTGCACTGCACTGGGGAAGAATTCCGAATTGATGTTGATTTGCGCCCATCTTGCAGGGCCAGCGGCGCTTTCCGAGGCAGTACTGCCTTGATCTACTGGGTTTGGCATAACACTTGGCAAAGGCTTGTCAAGGTACACAAAGACGCTTCTCAGCTGTGTCTCGTTCTTACTGCAAATATAGGTGGTGTTAATGTCCCCTGAGAATGCAGATATCTAATGGCTGGACCGTGTACTATATCATACGCGGCGGAAAACAGATGCCCCGTTATTCGTTTGTCCAGCCCCAGGCAATGTATGGGCAAGGCTAACAACTCCCGATCACGAAGGTTTCCGACGGCGTGCACATCGATGCTAATTTGATCTAGACTAATGATGCCCGCAGCGGTCAAAGGACCGATAACAATGTCGCACTGATAGCCTTCCAACACCTACTACTAGTTCAAACGCAACACACACTCTGGCGTGCGGTCTGAAAGCCAGCGATGAACGCTCTACTATCGGGGTCGCAGTCGGTAATACAAACCATATGATATTGACCACGAGATATGCAAATTGTGTTTTTTATTTTTCCTTTTGCAAAACCGACCGCCTCGACGCCATGCCTCGCTCCCCTTTTCACGCCGAACTCTCTGTCGCGTGACTATAGGACGAGACTTCATTTTGCTGCATAAATAGCTCGAACTGGGCTCCTTGTAACGATGCCACGTACGAGAAATGCCCTTCAATGTTTTCAAACGGGGACCCTATCCCCAACCTCCACCGCCCCGGAAAACCACGTTAGACGTGTCGGATATTCTGCAAGGTGTGTTCCAATATTACACGGGTATCCTGACGTCGCCGCTGAGACGTCTCTAGGTTTTGATTTTATCTCCCGGTGGTTACACGAATATCGACCAGGGAAGGAATTCAGAATCGTGGTATCTGGAGGTACGTGCTCGGTCCTTCTGTTGAGGAACAGGACGAGTACACGGGACATCGACATATACTGCGACGACGCTATTCAGCTGCAAGACGTCCTTGCAGCCGGGAGAGCCTGTCCAAACAGTGTGCACTGGCCTGTTAACTGGATCAATGCCGAGATGGTGGCATACGTGCTAAACAACGAAGGCTGCGAGCGTTTATTCCAAAATTCCGTCGCCCAAGGCATCATGATGTATTCATCGGCCAATTTCAAAGCTTACGGCGCGGATTGGAGGTTTCAATTGGTTGGGAAGATTCGAAGGGCGTACGATGCGTATTTGGATCATGAGCCTAGTCCGAAGGATTTGTATGACGCGGTCGATATCCTGCATATCCTGAATGTGAAGGATGGAAGGAATCAGAGGAGTTCGGAGATGAAGAAATGGTATTATTATGGGTATCGGATGGAGCCCAGGGAAGTTGAGTACATTAATGAGGCGTACTGGCAGAAGTTTGGGCGGATTGGGATCGACGAAGAAGACAAAAGATAATCGATAATCGTTGGTAATCTGTAAATTTTAATAAGTAACTTACACTTTCGTATAATAGTAATAGGCACCTACTCGTCGGACGCACCCACGGCTATGAACTCTAAAACGCAATTCATATGTTTCGTAACTGGTTAGTATTTGCCCGGATGTTGCGCAGCAAGAATGGGTTTGTGCCTGTTGCAGCGATGGGTTCGGGCTCTGGCCCGTTTCCGCCAAGTGGAAGGGGAGGATGCAATTGCAGAACATGCGGGAGGCGGCCTGCATTCCCAGTCCAGGAAGGGCACTCCTCCCATGGTGGATTGGCATCGCTCTTGAACTTGCGCACGAGAAAAGGATCATCCCGGGTAATCCCCCTGCGCAAGCCAAGGGCAATTTTATAATTGAACGCTTGCACGAGAGCTTCAGCCATGGCCGCCAGGATGGCGTATCGGGTGGCGTCAGGATCCTGTGGATCTGGAATGTCGGCGAGGCGCCATGTTGGCTGGTCGTGGAACCAATATTGGGATTCGATCATCATCTCGTCCTCGTTGAAGTCGACAGTGCACTCGTAGAGGCGATAAAGCGTACACAGTGGGGTATCGCGGAGGCGGAACAGGCTTGTCCATTTGAGACCGGTCATCTCCATTTCCTGTCTGCGTCTTGCTATGATTCCCGGGCTCGTCTGTAGCTCCGATACAGAGAGCAGCGAAGGACGAAATTTCCAAGGGTATGGATATAATAGATATAAAAATATTTGTATACAGTTTTCACTCCTACAAAGTGGTCAGCAAAAGGACGAACAGATATATGATCACCTACATCCACAGGACCTGTGCAAATCGTGTATTCCTAATCAACCAGTCTCTGGGCCGGAACAGGCACCATACTCGTATTTTGTGCAGAAAGTTCAACTGCATTGAATGGGTTATTAGACGCCCTGGCTTAACGTGTCACGATTCATGTGGTGAGGTAAAGTGATAGTGATGAAACTAGCGTTGGACCGCCGGCAGGCGATTTGTCGGTGCAAATATTTGGCGGTTGCTGGTTTCAGATCCAATGCCCTTTTGAGTTTTTACAGAAATTCTAGTCCTATTCCAACCTGCACGCCTCGTCTAGTCCCATCACTCCGACTTGCCACCAACGGTACACCAACATTGACTTCCACGCGAACAGGGTCAAATTTATATATCAGACCAACACCTGCAGACACGGATGGTCGCGTAACTGTGTCCTTGATGTTCTCGACCACTGAACGGGCTAAAATAACTGATATGAATAACTATCAACGGATGAACTAAGCAAGCCTGACATCGATCCATGGCGTCCAGACGCCCAGTATTCAACCAGAGGTGAGTTTTGACCGGCCAGTGTGCCTTCCTCGGGATATTCGATATTATGCTGAGGCCCGCAGACCAATAAATATCACCACCCAAAGAATCGGCTGTCGCGATTGAATGTCAAAAGGATTATCCGTGTAGTGGCGGAAACACTTACGTCCATCTCTTGGACCCAAGCCATTCGACTGGAACGAGCGAACAGACAGAGGTCCGCCAAGTTGAAATCTATCTGGAAACAGAGTTGGCCTCGAGAGGGCCCACATGATGCCCGAGCGCAGGGCAATCGATCCTGACTAACAAAAGAGGGAGCGCTAGTTCAGCATATCCTTCAGAGAAAGACGTAATACTCACGACGCCTGGTAGTAGTGGTCGCGACAGTTGACTCTCAGCCTCAGCCTTGTAGAAAGACGCGTCTCCACCTAATCCAGCGAGTTCCTGGTATATTTTACCATACATTCCGCGTGTCGACATAACACGATCGTCTCTCGTATCGAGTGTGTATGTATATGACACCGCTGATTTAGACGTTGTACCAGCAGCTTCTCGCATGCTGTTTAACGGTGAGAAATTAGTGCCAGGAATCTGGGAAACACTGACCTCATCGAAGCGGTGGGAGTAAGACTACCGATATTTCTGATAACTGCTTCGTAGGCAAGTTCGTGCATCCCAGAAACTGGTTTCCCGCCCTGGACAGATCGCGATGAAAACGATAGGTCGCATGAAGAGCACCAAGCTGACCTAGCTCACCCTGACAACAGCCTTCGCGCCACGTAAGACCTCCGAGCAGCTTGCAAAACTTGTGTGATCTCTGTGTAGCCCAAACGCTGTCAAATTAGCGCGACAGTTGAGGTCAGAGGTGATGGGGGCGGATAATGTTCCCTGGAAAGATTTGCGCGTGGTTGTTCCAGCAGAAACATTTGCCTCAAAGGATTCAGCGCCGCCGAATACGTTGAGCATACGTGCAGTTATGCTCTGGAAATAATGTCAGATAATATGTATACGAAAGATGTTAGGTCCAACGCACCGCGCTCCCCTCGTTATTGCCGAACTCCGTAGCCGACTTTACGAACCACCTCCCTCTTTCGCGGGTTTTGAATACAAGATCGACATCCCTGGGGCCCGCGATCTCGTCTCTTGCATGCTCTATGCGGGCCTCTACAGAGCTGAATGTCTCCGTCCGGAGGAGGACGTCGGCAATAGATCGTGCGGCGTGCAAAACTGACTGCACATCGTTGTGGGGCTCAGAGAGTAGAACGGGATTAATGAGAAAGCCAAGAAACGATCCTCGAGTGTTATTGGCGCCTTCAACTCGTACTGAGTGGATATTCAGCGGAGTTGAGAGGTTATTGTGTATCTAGGAGGTTGCCGTTGACTTTAGCCAGCCATCGAGGAGAGGAATCATACGCACCAGATTCGAGAGATGGAGAGCGGCAGATTCGTATTGTCCTCGTAGTCGTCGGGCGATTCGTTCCTCCTGCCATTTCAGCACCTTTTTCGCGTCATCCGGGTCATCGTCTGTGCCAGCCGTTGGGCCTACTGCCATTCTACGGTAGGTCTGTCAGAATTGAGGGGGAATGAAGAGAAAAAACAGACGCGTCGGCAGTTGGCAGGATTCAAATACGTAGTGCGAAGAGAAGGAGCTGGCTCGGCAGAAAACGTAAAGGGCCGCGGTCACGTGGATCGGGATAGCGGCGCGAAGTTGTCCTGATCACTCTTGAACTCGAACCACTATCTTCTCCCTGCGATACACAAAAGCGATATCCCTCAATGTCTTCCTCGCCATCGAAAAGAATGTCTCTACCGGTCGCACAGTCGGTTGGGTGCTGGCTGCCCAACCAGATATTACCACCCGAGCTCTGCGACATCGTTATCGACTTCCTTCACGCAGACAGAGCCTCACTCATGTCTTGCAGTCTCGTATGCAAATCTTGGCTCCCTGCAAGCCGCCTCCATCTCTGGGACACTCTCAAACTCGCACCATGCAACATCGACGACTTCTTTATCCTTCTTTCCTATTCCTCCACGTTCTTACCATACATCCAAAACGTCGAGATCGAAAACGCCTTTACGAAATTCACCCATTATGAAAAGTTTTGGACCCGATGGGACAACATTATTCCCTATTTCTCTAGCCGACGTCTCGACAACGTTTCCTCCTTTCGTTTGAGTAAAGTCTCTTGGGGACTTCTGCATGATATGAAATGGTCGTCTTCCATCCTGCATACTTTCTCCGACGTCAAGGCTCTCCATCTTTCCAATGTGTCCTTTGACAACAACCTCCAGGTCATCCAATTCCTCCGCAGTTTTCCTCGCCTGGAAGATCTGTCTATGGCCATTTGTTTCTCTTTCGTCGATGACGAACTATTCCCTAACGATGAAGATGACGATTTGGCGGCAATGATTGTAGATGAAGCAGATGGAGGGGCGGTTATGATCGAGGATGAGATCCTTCCGTTTGGTTGTGCAGCCGATACGCCTCTCTGGCCTTCACTTTCTACTCTGCATTTCACTCAGGGTCATCTTTTTGACGTTTTTGGCCTCAATCTCTCCTCAAGACAGGAGATCTTTCTCTGGATGGCCTATTTCTTACCAGCGCCGGCTATTCGCGATCTAGTGCTTTACTCCGTCACCACCGCCGAGTTGGAGTCGTGCGGTCGCTTGCTCCATGCAATTGGCGGCAGCATCGAGACCCTGACAATTTCTTTCCTGACAATCTTCACACTTGCGAGTGAGTTGATATCTAGTCGAGCAGTCCATTTTGCTCATTTTCTACAGGCCAGATATCTGAGCATATTGATCTCTCTTGTCTTACGAGTCTCCGGTCCCTCCACTTTCGTCAAGTTGGTTGGGAAGCTTGTGACTGTGCCAAGCTTTCTACCGCCTTTATGTTGCTCTCGCAGATCCGCTCCCCGTTCATACAATCGCTATCATTCTCGCTTGGTGTCGGAGTTCTAGATAGCCTCGGTGGCGATCAGTGGGAATCCCTCACCCAAGCTTTAGCGTTGCCGTATCTTTCGGGCTTGCAAACAATCAAATTCTCCATCTACTATCACACGCAAGCACCCTCGGAGAAACTCTACCAAAGTAGGCTCGCCGACTGCGATTCCAAGGGAATCCTTCATTTCGAGTTTCTTCCTGCACAGAGCTCATGCTTATTCACAGAATGAGAAAGGCACCTGAGATGTGTCTTCTCGTTCCTTTCTTTTCCGAGTGGCTCCAGGAAAATTGCGCAGATATGAACTTCGACGTCACCCGAAAAGCGAGACTATTTAACATCATACACTCATAACTAGATTTGTAAATTCGTCTATGCGTTCTTCCTACACCTGTATATGTCGTGTCTCAAGAGAGAGTGTGTCAAAATACAAGCAAGTAAGGTAGTGACAAGGAGACTCTGACTCACTGGCACCTGACCTACACCCCTAATTATGTATCCCCTCTTCGATGCTGTCTTCCAATCGCAGGATCTCCTCGAGCAGCTATGGTCGATATCAGCACGCTCGCAACAGGTATTCAACTGGGCGGAGCAGCGTGCCGACGCTATGAAGGTCCTTACTCCCGGCGTTGCATTCGACATTAATACTCTCTTGAACGACATTCTGCGTAGAGCGCCAGCAGCGGACATTGGCAGTGATCTATGCTTCAAAGTTTGCAACGATACAGAAGGCTCGGACAACTTGATTTGCGTTCAGGATAGTTGGGCAGAGTCGTCCGAGCAAGCGGCAACATATGGGAGTAGGCTGCTTCAAGGCTCTGGTCGGTGGTACGGCATGGTTATATGCTACCACAGTAAGAAGAACGCACTGCGATTTTGCTTCTTCACTGTCCAAGGGATGTTTGTCACGCCAGCCCTTCGCTTGGCTGTTCAATCTGAACTTGGCCAGCTTGTCGATGCTTTGTTTGCTTTTTGCGACCTAACGTCTTACGAACGCGGATTCCACCCACTCTTTATTGACCATCCTCAGAAGTATGTTCTTCTTCCTTTGGATGCCAGGGGGTCCACTGCTTGGTGGAAGGTCGCTCGTATCCTCGGCGTTCGAACTGCATTTCGCGACCACAAGTCGATGGTCGCTGTCATTCATCAAACAGACATACATGTAGGCAAGGCTATCCGAGAGGAAAAGGTTTCGATTCCCTGGAAGCCGCTGGGGAACTATGAAGACTCCCTTTTGGATGAGAGACGACGATGGCTTGACAACGTTTTGGCAAAGGCCGAATGCTTGCCCCTCGGTTTGCATGGATTTCCCGCTCAGTGGAAATCCTTTGTCCAGCTAGCGGGCCCGCTCATGAATTTCAAGGAAGCTGTTCTCAAAATGGGATATTATCTCCAAGAGGACTGCGATGTTCAAAAAGAGATTTTTCGCTCCACGGCGGGCCAGCACGGCATACCAGACGTCCTCCCAATCTTGGAGCTCAAGCACGGTCTGGGTATCTTTCATCGTCTGACATGCATTTCATGTCCGGACATCTCTTCAGCAACCTCTGGTAAACACGATGTCGATATTGAGGATCGGGTTGAATTGATCTCTATCTTCCTTGACAATGGTCGAAGTCTTCTTGGGCCTGACTTGACAACACGTGGTTGGATCAAGTGTTTAGTGGACGGGATCCTGGGTAGGTTCATTTCATCGATCTTTTGCTCGTTACTGAGGTGGCCTTAGGCTGCTTTCATCTATTCTTAGCTGGATATCTTCACCGAGATATATCCATCGGAAACGTCCTTCGTCGGAGAGAGCCTCAAAACCGCACCAAATTGCGAAATAATAACCATCCCCATCTCCAAACAGAGTAACAGTTCTCTGTCATGTTGCTCTTGATCTCCAACTCACCCTCATCACTAGCCGCTTCGCATTTATGAGCAATGTACTCGATTCGTGTTCTGGCTTTCTCATCGACTCCGACACAGCCATAAAGTGGCGAAGTAGCAAATACGCTCAAAGCGCGCACCGACGTTTTTATGTAAATGCATTGTTCACCCGCCCTTGGCATCGTTTAATATTTAATATTCTCGCTACTAGGGAACGCGACGGTTTATATCTCGCCGTCTCCTGTTGATGTGGGAATACAGTAAGGAGCCTGTTGTGCACACCATCTTTGATGACCTAGAGTCATTCGCGTGGCTTGCGCTTTGGATTGCCGCATCCAGGTGCCCAGACGACCCGGAGTCACGGAAATTTCTCGATTCTCTTGACAATGACGACTTCAGCATGCTGTCAGCTCACAAGGCCATGCTTGCATCGACCTTCACCGAAGACTGGATGTGGGATATGACGGTTTCTGGCTTGAAGCCGGAGTCGGCTATCCGTGCAATCGGGCCTTTGCTCAAGGAATGGTTCAGCATCATTAACGAGTCTAGATCAAAGTCAATAATGGTGGATTGGGATGAGAACTTTGTGGAGAAGGGCGAGGAGAATGGATTTTTTGAAGAAATGCAGACAAGGGGGGAACAGGTTTGCTGTGAGTTTCTGGCGAAGGCGGTTGAGTTTTTAGATACACTTCCTCCTGACCCTGAATAGGAATGCGAGCAGTGGGATGCGCCATACCCTACTTGTATTCGATATTTTCCTGTGCACGGATAAAGTAGAGTACCAATCGCGATGCAGAGACTGGTGTCCTTTTCATAACACAAATACACATACCATGCTCCTCTTTTGCTCTGCCAAGACTATAGTTTTGTCGTTCAGCTATATTCTATTCTATTATCTTCCGAGGCCACGCCATTGCCAAGATGTCTGACCACATGCGCCTCTCATGCCCGATGCAAGGGTTAAAGGCCCAATGCAGATCCTCGTATATTCCGAAAAAAAAGGTTTTGAAATCTGGTTACGAAGATAAATTAAGCGGAAAAGATTGCTAGAAAGATGTTCCTCACTCATATGTTTTCTGGCTGCTTTCGAGAAGAGATAATTTATGTCCCATAGATCACCCTTTCGCTCTGGGAAATAGATGCGATTTTGGAAACAACGAACCCCCTCATAGCATGTCGAATCTTTCATCGCAGGACCATAAGAGTGCCCACTAATATACCCAGATTCCCAGCAGGGTCGTTGGACCATGTCATGCGTGATATCCATAAGGAATAATTCCCATGTATTGTAAATATTGTTGAAATCGACCTCGTTGATATCTGGAGCATCACTGGCAGCTACACACCAATCCACTGGTAAGATACTCAGTGTGGTCGCTTTATCCAGCCCGATGGAAACTCGAGTTCGGATGAGCTGGCCACGATGCAAGTACTGATCAGAATTGATGCGAAACCCGATTTTGAGGTGGATGTGCTTCATGTTGGGGAAACATTTGCGAAATCCGATATAATTGGGCATGCTGCAGAAGACTGAGTATGGATGCATGGCGGCGTCCTTGTCTGATTCGGTGAGGTCGACATAGCAGGTCATGGTAAGGGTAGATTCGGGGAGAAAATGGTAGTAAATTTTAGACCGTTTGGAGTGAATAATGGAGCTGAGATACCGAAGATACGGAACTGTTGGAACGTAGATGTCTCGAGAAGTGATATTAGCGTATACGTCCCTCCAGAGGCAACTGATAAGGGGGCATGTAGTCATGAATAAGATACGGTCCGCTGAAGCATGCTCAGCGTACCAAAACTCGGAGATGATAATCTCGACGAGCTCAAAGGGAAGCTGGGTGCATGAATCATGCATGTTGTGATGAAAGGAGAAGCGGTCCGAGTTGCCGCTACGGACGCGAAGATTCGGACCGGTCTACCGAGAGCTGTGTATCCATTGTTTTCCGTCTACCACCACCAGATACGCGAGGATACCAAAGTTCGCTAAGCTATATTGCGAGAACAACGTACAAATGACGACGCCGCCACGCAGCCCACCTACAGCGCGTATGTTGTTACTGGCAGGTCGAGCCACATAGCCGCATCTTGATACTACATACCTATAGCGCGATTACGGCCTGCTGCCCTTCCCGAAATTCAGGATGAGCCCATGCAAACACCGGTACAAGTCACCGAGGATACAGGTACGAGCCCGCCTCATCAGTCCGGTTCGCATTCATACTCAGTGGTTCGGTAGATATTTCGACTTTGACAACTGCTCAGGTCTTTGATTTGAACCAGGTACACTCATAGTTTTTTGATGTAACGATAAAATGATTAAGTATGCTTTTGCAACCCTTTAGAGTCTCCTCGACGAAGCTACAGGCGTGACGCGTCCGCTGATCGATGAGATTGCTCCGATATTAGCTCTGCGCTCCGAGTATGAGGGCGGCAGCCATGCATTCGTCAGGCAAATAGACTGGCTGACTGCCAATGGCTATCACTACATCAGAAGAACAAGAGGTGACGTGCCGCTCGTTGACCCACACTCGGAAGGAGCTAACAAATCCCCGACAAATAGGCGACGGAGATTGTTTCTACAGATGTGAAGTTATACTTTGCATCATCTTTGTTGTTCTCACGATGTTTAGCTTTACAGCCGTGGCATTCGCATATGTAGAACGCATGCTGCACGCGCTAAATCCGGCAGATGCCGTGGAAAAGGGTCTCGCAGCGCTAAAATCAACTTTACCCATGCTGGAGAACGTGGGATTCCAAAAATTGGTGTTTGAAGATTTTTACGACGTGCTTGAATCACTCCTTCTGAGCATTGTCACACCACAAACCACCGGCAAAACGCTGAATGCGGTGGGGCTTCTGGAGGCGTTTCAGTCTCCCGAAGGTAAGCTGTATCAATCGGAATTAAAGAGATCTCCTCCTTCATCTTCTGGACCCATAGTATCAAACTCTATCGTGGTTTACTTGAGATTGCTGACTGTAAGTTTTTTTTTTTCTGTGCAGCATGATGGCACTTGACATCTTCTCAACCAGTCCGCCCAAATACGCATCGACCCTGACGCGTTCGCTCCGTTCCTGTTCCATCCGGAGCTAGGTGAACCAATGGAAGTGCGCGAATTTTGTGAGCACTTTGTAGAGGCCGTTAATAAGGAAGCAGGTGAGTGATTTTACAAATTGCCTCGACGTCCCGAATGCAAAGATAATTTAACACGACCTAGACCACGTCCAAATGACTGCCCTGTCGAGAGCGCTCCAACTTAACGTGAATGTTGCTTATCTCGATGGCAGAAACAGTAATGGGCTAGTCGATTTTGTCGAATTTCGGAGTGCGGCTGACGCCAACGAGACACCGCTCACGCTGCTCTACAGGTGAGTAGAATTAGGTTTAAGGGTCGTATGTTTCTGTTGACGGCTATATGTTTAGACCCGGACATTATGATATCCTGGTGAACTCTGAATGAAGCAGGCGTAGGTATGGGTGTGCTCGGAGCGGAATGTTATCTTTGTACAACATCCTCGATCTTAATCCCTGTCATTTTTATTCCCTAATACACGGAGACTAGGTGCTCATTCGATCCTCGCTTGCAATCAACGTCACAATACTGAATTGGAACGTAAAGAGTCTACTAGGACCAGCTCCAAAGTGAATGGCAGACGGAGGACGTGCACTAAAGCAACATCGGCGCCGGTTCGCCCTGAAGAAAATAAATGCCGAGTCGAAGGGAAGTCTGAATACACTGAAGCAAGCGGTCATTAAGAATTATGTTACACATAGAAATGCCAATAATTATATTACAATATGCTCTAAAGATCTAGTCTGAAGATAGATCCGGAGGGTGCTTTATCGCATGCTCGTCAAGCATACACAGAATGTTTGCTCGTGCGTCTTCGGGCTGGTTTATCCTGTAAACCAATGTGAGCGCAGCATTCAGTATCAAAATTAGCCGACACACAGATTGAGAGCGAAGGCAGGCATGTCATCAGGGGACTTGAGCCACCCAATTTCAATCAATGCACGTTGGCGATTGGCTCGTCTACAAGGGACTGTTTTTAGGTGTTATTAACTACCTGGAGATGCTGTACGTACGTCTCCTCGGGGGTCCAAGCAGGATTCAAGGCTGAAGGCTCATCAATTCGTTGCGGCCCAGGGGTCCCATCTATAGTCTTTGGGGGTACCAGCTTGGTGGTCCGGTGGTGCACCCCATGTCGAATGGGTGGCCACGAACTCCGTCGTCCTATGGTCTGTTGATCTTTCCGAGCAGCCCTGCCTGCCGATGTCCGAGGTTGAGATTTGACGCTGGTGCGTTTTTTCCTCTTCTAAAATTGAACTCCAAAATGGTAGTGGCCAGCGGAAGGTCTGGTAAACACTTACGGCTAGTACGTTTTTGGCGCGCACCTCTCCGATCTTGCTGGGAGCAAGGATATGATCGTTGCGGTGACTATATTGCACACCAGTGGCTGCGAGTATTTTCTCGGCCTCAGACATTGGCTTAGCCGAAATAACAGGCATAGCTAGAGCCCCGAGAATGTGAGTCTGGTCCCTGTTGAAGAAGATCAAACTTACCCTCATCATCGAAGAAGAGAGCCGCAAGACCACGCAAACCCTTCACCGGATCATTAATCAACGCAAAGAAACCACGAGAAGAACCCACATCGTCTTTATGAGACTCTGATTTCTCAGCGTCAAACAGTTTCTTCTGTTCATCGGTCATTTTCCGCTTTTTCTCCGGATTCATATTGGCAAGTGCCCAGTCCAACTCCGCAATATTAGCCTTCTCGATCTGACGCATGCATGCTCACAATAACCGCGAAACGAAGCAACGGATACAATTCTTACCGTCATTTTGGTTGATAAGCCTTCGTTGAGTTTGAACATGTTCTTGATGCCAAAAAGTTCTCCTTGTCTTTGCGCGTCGCCCTGAACACCATCAAAGTATCTAAACAAAGCTCGATCATAAGACCTGGAGAGATAAGGGCGAAGACGGAGAAGAATACCTGGTTTGCACGCTGGCTTCATAGCCAATCGCCATTTGCTGCTGTTTATACAGCTGCCGTCCATAAATTTGCTCTTCTAGTGACCCGCCCCCAAGTAACCGATACACTTCAACGTCTCGTGTTTGTCCCAGCCGGAACGCCCTATCCATGGCCTGGAGATCATGTGCAGGGTCTGTAAATAAATGAGGGTCCAGTTGACAGATAGGCAAGAGAGGACCGTACTCCAATTGGGATCTAGAAGCTCACGTCAGCCGCAAAGAGGCACGCCACACAGCGCGAAGCTCACCAAAGATGACTACTTTGTTCGCCTCTGCAGCAGATGTGAGCATCAGTAATATCACCACCATAGGACCTACTAGTCAAATTCAACCCGGTCCCACCGGCAAGAGTTGAGATGAGGAAGATGTAAACATTCGGGTCATTTTGGAACTGGTCAACGTATTCCATCCCTACGGCGCAGAGAGATGAGAAAGCTGAAGTCATAAATCGCAAGGACTTACGAGTTTCTTGTTTGGTACTTCCGTCAAGCTTGACGAAGGTATAACCTGAAAGGAAGACGATAGGTGACCATTCATTACGAAGGCAAGGTAAGAGTACTTACTGCGAACCTTGAGCAGATGCTCCAGCATCTCGATAAGCTTGACCGATTTAGTGAAGATGAGTACTTTGTTGGTCGTATCCTTCCTCCATTTTTCGAGCAGTAGCTTCAACGTCTACCTGGTCTTCAACACAAGATGAAAGGAGCAAGGGGAAAATACACACAAGCCACTTCCCACAGTACTTCGGATTCATCGTCGCCTCGACGTACATCGGTGCGCCATCTGGAAACGCAATTTCCGATAATTGCCGGTTGCGCAGCACCTGATATGTACGTTCAGCCTAAGACGATCGTCTTTGAAGTATATAATATTCTTACCTGCTCTTTGGAATCGGTTGGAGCTGCAGAAACGGGCATAAAGCGACAGTCTCAGACGAGAAGAAAGACACGTACAAGGCAATATAAGGGCCAGATGGTTGGACAGTTTCAATAGGATTGACATGTATCGAAGGACATCCGCAGGCTCATACGGAACACAGCAATCTTTCTGTCTGGAAAGAGGTCATCCGGGATGATTCCAGCGTAGATTAAGTACCCACTTTTTTCCTGATCCACATGAACAGTCATCGTCCTTGTGTATCAAGTTTTGCACGGCAGGTGTCTCGAGAATCCGCTTATAGACGCTTATCTGTATATCGGACAGAGGGCAGAACACCACCTGATCAAACTTCTGCGGGAGCTGACGGATGATTTTAATCTCAAAGACATTCCTGTTTGATAGAGGCCACTTACTTGGTCTTTTATGATCTCTTTCGTCCTAAGGCATCTCTATTGAATGATATTTTCGTCGAGCGTGGGAAAATACCGACCTTCGCAAGAAAAAGCGGGGCATAATTTTATCTCGGAGAATGATTGCCACTTGCTAGGAAATAACCAACTCAGTGCACTGAACCAAATAAACGTTTCATCAGCTCACCATACTCTTTGCTATCTCCTCCTCAGAAGCTTTCGCAGACTGACCTATAAGGAGAGGCTTCTCGACGAAGCCCTTCCACTGCCTAGGTGTGCCTATCTGTCCTGGATTCGTCCAATCCAGAAGCGTGTAAAGCTCGATATAGCCATTCTGAATAGCCGTGCCGGTGAGTCCAAACCTTCGTTTGGTGGTGAACTGGTGGTACGCCTGAGTAACCTTTGATGTAATATTCTTTACGCGGTGAACTTCGTCGACAAATATGCAAGTCCAAGAGAGCGTGTCGATGGCGTCAATCTCCCTCCGTGCAAGGTCGAAGGAAGTGATGACTGTATGAAACCATATGAAAAGAGCCTGCAACGTAGACTGGTAGAGGGTCAACGTACCAACGTCAAGGCGCCCCTTCTTGAAGTCATCAAGGACAATGCGTCGGTTTTCTTTGTTACCAACGTACAACCCTACCTCAAAGTATCCCCACTGTGGACAATATATCAAGACATGCATGACAACAACAATGAGAAGCGTACAGTTTTCAACTCTCTGGCCCAATTTAGCACGACAGATGTCGGCGCAATAATTAGACAAGTAGGCCACGTCGCATCTGCATCTGGCAATTCTCTGCGCTTTTTCCAGGCAGAGCTATCTTGCAATCGTGAAACATGATCACGTCTCCGATACTTGTCTGTGACTACCCCGTCCTTGCGCATGATGGCGGCGAGGAATGATATGACCTGGATTGTTTTACCTGGTGACTTGTATAAGAAACCAGAAGGACCTATGGAATAAAGATAAATTTACCCTACAGGTGCGGTTGAGTAAAAGCGTAAACGGAGAGATGGCGACGTACAAGACCCATATCATCACCAAGCAGGCCACCTCTTCCCTCATTGTACTGGCGATAGAAAAACTTTATACCATCACGCTGGTACTCCCGAAGGTACGTGTTAATGGCAGAAGGAACCTTGATTCCTTTAGCCTCGTCAAGAACCAATGGTCCTTGGGGCTTCTGACCAGAAGCTAGCGGAAAACCAGGGCGAGGTTTCAAATGCTTATATGACAATGTCAACGGCTGAAATACCAAGATAAGGCGTCGTCCTTACTGGGCTAATCATCATGGGCTCATCATCTATATCTGAATCATCCTCGGTTACTGAATCCTCTTCAGTCACAGAGTTCGGGTCGTAGACTGGCTTCATTTGCGAGGGTTTTGAAGGTGCAGGAGAGCCTTCAATTTCGTCCTCTGTATCGTCTTCGGTCACCGAGTCATCATCTGCAGTAACATTCTGATTATTTTCAAAAGGGCACATTCCACGGATGAACACAAACTTGAGATCGCCTTTGCAGCTAATGCCTGCGATGGAGGCACTGGGATTACATCATCTTCGTCGGTATCTGACTCTAAACGAATGTGCGATGTGAGGCAACAAGATAGGCGTAAAGGAACAGACAGACCTGTAACCGAGTCATCCTCTATCGGCGGCTGAGTAGGTTTCTCGGGCATTGTTTTTCTTGTGAAACCAACCATAGACTTCAGAATGATGGGTTCGTCGTCGTCCTGTTCTTCTTGGTCATCGTCATCGTCATCTTCCTCCTCCTCCTCCTCCTCCTCCTCGCCGTCGTCGGTCTCATCCTCAGACGCAGAATGGAGACCGAGCTCCTCAGTATCATCTGGGAAACAAAGGAGTGTAAGTCATAGAAGACGTTGCAGAGACCTGTGGGATTACTGAAGAACTCGAGTAGTGGATTCTCGCCCTTCACGTCAGGTCGGTATCCTATGCCGCGCGTCATTTATGCGTACACAAACAGAGCATTGGTTAAACCCACTTTTGCGAGCCTTTGGCACATCGTAATCATCATCCGAGTCGCGCTGTCGTTTCTTTCCTCCGGAGCTCCCGGATTTGAGGTGACTGGCTCGCTTAGTCCTCTTGTTCTTTTTCTTGGTGTCCTCAGGAATATACGCTCCGGGATTGAAGTCTGGGTCGGAGTCGATTTCTTTTTCACACACGTTAAACTGAGTTAATATAGGAGCTCATTGGCGTACCTAGCGGTACAGCAGCAGATGCGTTGTTGCCTGTAGGAGCCTGTCAGCGGTGGAGCTAGCATGCAATAAATTAGAGATGGCTGACGTTTAGCGTAGCCAGATACCTTGACTTTCGTGTTGGCTGTTGCTGAAGCCATGATGGCAGAAGACAAGGCAGGAGAATTACTGACGATGAAGTGACTTAGCAGGCGGAACAATAGACCGGCTTCCGACTTCCGACTCCGGAGCGTGTCGGCCACGTGATGGAAATCTAATTAAGCCTGTCAGTTCACACCGTCGCTCTCAGAGTGGACGTATTCAGTACTAGTTATTTAGACTGCAGGAGCTGTGAAAAAAGGGGATATATGGACGCGACAATGTGAAAAGAACCTATAACTAAATATTTAATTGTCATTGATGAACCACAGCGTGAGTGAAGTGACAGAATATCGACAGAACAACGGAAACTGGCGTATAGCACGGAGCGCGTTGATCTGACATGATTCTGCCGTCCACAAACGCGACTATATTCCGAATGCGCCACACTTAATCGAAAGCTTCTTCAGCACTTCGGCGTACCAGTCTTCGAACTTTCTTCCTGTAACCTGAGGTCACGATGCAATCAGTACCATGGCATAGAGACGACAGGCATAATGATACCTTCAGGATCGGTCCTAACTTCCTTGGCGGCATCAACGTTTGCGGGACTGTCCAGATTTGGCGTGTCAGAAGAAAGAAGGGATATGACGCTAACAAGCTGTGGAGTGATGAGTCACAACGAAGGCAGAGAGAGAGCCAGGAGTGCATACGATGGTCTCAACGGTGTGAACGGGCATCCATCGTTCACCGGCGTCTTCATATCCATATTGATCCTCACCAGGATTGTGCTGATTGACTAGATGAGATGCGATGACGAGCAAAGAGAGACAATCTTACAAGGATAGAAATGCAGACGCCTCCGTCGGGATAGACTGAATACGGCGGTCAGTGTCATGGTAGTCAGTCGCACTGGACAGGTACTCACTGTTGGGATGCCACATGGGAGTCACGAAACGCATTTTGGGCGGTAGCAGAGGGTATTCAGAAGGAAATGTCAGCCGAGCCTTGAAGAAGCCCCCCTCGCTAAAGAGACAGTCCATCAAATGTGCAGGTAGAAGAAAGGAGACTATATGCACTAGATTGTGTCAGCAGGCCTGTATACGGTGGTCAGAGATCAGCTCGAGACGACTTATACACCGCTACGCACCCAATAACCATGATTTCCCATTCAAACATGTTATCATCGTCAACCAATCCTGCGTATATTTCAACAGCCGTAATTAACTCAGAGAACAGTGCCACTGACCAGCGGAGAAACCCTCCACAGGGTGCTTGGTGAGTTCGTTGAGCTGACGACGAAGAAGCAACGTATTGGAGGTGTGCTGTGTCGGTGTTGAAGGCTTGGACATGGTGTAATGCTGCGATCCGTTGCGATGAGAGAGACGGGTTCAAAGTGCTGTTTCAGAAGAAAGAAGAGTGAGATCAAGATGGATACTCCGTTTCCGCGCCGAGTCCCTTGGTCACATGACCTTTTTATCTACGCGAGACGACGACCACGACGACCTCCTCCACTAACAACGACAATCAAGGCTAGAGCATGCTATAACCACATACGACTTACCTTTGCCTTCCATATATCTGCCAGAACTCCTTTTTCTCGCGTCTGATTTTTTTTCGAGTCATGGATGTTCACGACGATGAAGAAGACTGGGACCAGCTCAACCGGTCCAATTGGCGAGGCTTGGGTCTTACGGATCCCATAAAGAGCGTCGAGGTGCATTCATCTACCCTTCTTGCCCATCGCAGTCAACCAACGCTAACGCGCAGGACAAATGGCTATTGTTGCCCGCCTTTCTCAAAGTCAAAGGTCTCGTCAAGCAGCATATCGATTCCTTCAATTACTTTGTCGATGTTGACATCAAGAATATCGTCAAGGCGAACAATAAAATTACTTCCGACGTCGACCCTCGCTTCTGGCTCAAGTTCACCGACATCAATGTCGGCTTTCCAGACCGAAATGAAGTCGAGGCCGTGGACAAACGCGTTACGCCCCACGAATGTCGGTTACGCGACATCACATACAGTGCTCCTATTATGGTCACTATTCAGTATGTTCGTGGCAAAAACGTTATCCAACGAAACGTTAACATCGGTCGAATTCCGATCATGCTGAGGAGTAGCAAATGTGTGCTTACTGGGCGATCAGAGGCCGAGCTGGCGCGCATGAAAGAGTGTCCACTGGACCCTGGAGGATACTTCGTTGTCAAAGGGACCGAGAAAGTCATTTTGGTTCAAGAGCAGCTCAGTAAAAACCGTATTATTGTGGAGACTGATCCCGTCAAAGGTGTTGTCCAGGCCTCCTGCACATCGTGAGTCTATGTCCCGGCATCTCTTACTTCCCTAATACTCTTTGGAGTAAAGGTCTACACATGGTGGTCTCAAATCCAAAACCTATGTCGCCACCAAAAAAGGCCGGATCTATCTTCGACATAACTCTATTCATGAAGACGTTCCCATCGCCATCGCCCTCAAGGCCCTTGGTGTCCAGTCCGACAAGGAAATACTTCTGTTGACTGCCGGTAACACAGAATCTTACAAAGCTGCCTTCTCCGCCAACCTAGAAGACGCCGCCAAGCTTGGCGTATTCACTCGCCATCAGGCATTGGAGTATATCGGCAGTCGTGTTAAAATAAACCGGCGCGTGGTGGGGCCCCGTCGACCAGCATGGGAGGAGGCGTTGGAAGCATTAGCCACGATTGTTCTGGCCCACGTCCCCGTCAACGGTCTCGACTTCAGAGCCAAAGCTATCTTCGTCGCTACCATGACCCGTCGCGTTTTGATGGCCATGGATGACGAGAAGATGGTAGATGATCGTGATTATGTGGGCAATAAGCGATTAGAATTGTGTGTGACATTGCATCCTTTGCGATCTCGTAACTTGTTACTGATAGAATCACAGGGCGGGCCAGCTTCTCGCACTTCTGTTCGAAGATCTCTTTAAAACCTACAATGCCAATCTTAAATCTGCTATCGACAAGGTTCTCAAAAAGCCTTCGCGGACGAATGAGTTTGACGCATTTACTACGATGCAATTCCAAGGCGACCATCTTACCGCAGGCTTTGTTCGCGCGATATCCACCGGTAATTGGTCGCTGAAACGGTTCAAGATGGAGCGTGCCGGTGTGACGCATGTCCTTAGCCGGCTCAGCTTTATCTCAGCGCTCGGGATGATGACCCGCATCTCTTCGCAGTTTGAGAAGACTCGAAAAGTTAGCGGTCCTCGGGCGTTACAGCCTAGTCAATGGGGTATGTTGTGCCCAAGTGACACGCCCGAAGGCGAGGCTTGTGGTCTAGTCAAAAATCTCGCCCTGATGACACACATTACCACTGATGTGGAAGAGGAGCCAATCGTTCGTCTCGCCTTTATGTTGGGAGTGGAAGGTGAGATCTCAATATAGACTATCTTTGGCTATGTCCGTCAACCTCTAATTGCCTGTCCCCCTCAGACATCACTCTGGCCACGGGAACGGAGATATACGGTCCTCATACATTCGTGGTCAATGTCAACGGGACTATTATCGGCCTCACTAGATATCCAGCCCGATTTGTTGCACAGTTCCGGAAGCTGAGGCGTGCGAGGAGAGTAAGCGAGTTTGTGAGCATTTATATTAACCATCACCACCGGACTGTGCATATAGCAAGCGACGGAGGTCGCATTTGTCGACCTGTAGTTATTGTCGAAAATGGACGACCGCGGGTTACGTCGGAGCATATCTCGGTAAAGAGATTCTGCACTCGTGATTTTCTCCAAGTCTGATCGCACACTTTAGTATCTCAAGAAGGGTAAAGCCACCTTTGATGACTTTTTGCGCAAGGGCTTGGTTGAATACCTCGATGTTAATGAGGAAAACGACGCGTACATCGCACTTTACGAAGCTGACATCGTGCCTACAACAACGCATCTAGAAATCGAGCCGTTCACACTACTTGGTGCCGTTGCGGGGCTGATCCCTTATCCTCATCATAATCAATCGCCTCGGAATACCTATCAGTGCGCTATGGGTAAACAGGCGATTGGTGCGATTGGGTACAATCAGCTAAATCGAATCGACACCCTGTTGTACCTATCTGTTTATCCTCAACAGCCGATGGTGAAAACGAAAACCATCGAACTAGTCGGATATGATCGTCTTCCTGCAGGACAGAATGCTACCCTGGCTGTCATGAGTTACTCCGGTTATGACATCGAGGACGCTCTCATCTTAAACAAGGTCACTGCGGATTAATTCGGTCAAAGCGCATTATTACTGAACTTTTTACAGGCCAGTCTAGATCGTGGTTATGGCCGGTGTCAAGTGCTCAGAAAGAACGCAACTCTAATTCGAAAGTATCCTAACGGAACGTACGTGCTCGTCCGACGCGTATTATCATCGGTAGTTTGATCATCCTTAACTGCTTATTTTTAGGTTCGACCGGTTAGCCGATGCACCGCAAGACGAGGCAGGGCAAACTGCGAAAAAGTATGATATCATACAGCCAGATGGTCTTGCAGGTGTTGGGGAACGTGTTGATCCGGGTGACGTCTACGTGAACAAGCAGTCTCCGACGAATGCTACAGATAACACGTTCACGGGTCAAGCGGCCTCGGTGCCCTACAAGAACACACCGATGACATACAAGTCTCCCGTCGCGGGTAATATCGACAAAGTTATGATCAGTGACACGGAGAATGATCAGACCCTCATTAAAGTGCTGATCCGCCAGACGCGGAGGCCAGAACTGGGAGACAAGTTCTCGTCGAGGCATGGGCAGAAAGGTGTCTGCGGGTTGATCGTAAATCAGGAGGATATGCCTTTCAATGACCAGGGGATTAATCCTGGTGAGCGTCTATTTGGGAGTAGCGCAATAGAATGATACTCATCACGGTTCCTTGACAGATACGATCATGAACCCTCACGGGTTCCCATCGCGAATGACTGTTGGGAAGATGATTGAACTTCTTGCTGGGAAGGTAAGACTCATCTTTTGTTAAGCGCTGTATCTTGATCGGTAACCAGGCAGGGACGTTATGCGGGAAGCTCCAATACGGAACTGCCTTTGGTGGCTCGAAGGTTTGCCCTAACTGCCGTATTCATCCGAAATGAATTCTGAGTAATGATCCATAGGTCGAGGACATGAGTCGGATATTGATTGAGAACGGATTTAGTTATGGCGGTAAGGATATGCTGACGAGCGGAATTACTGGAGAGCCAATGGAGGCATATGTATACTTTGGACCCATTTATTATCAGGTAAGCAATCGACCGGAAGTACTGAGACTGCGTCCTGACCATGTTGCTAGAAACTCAGTGAGTATGTTACACTAGAGGCTCGTGTTTGTGGACTTGACGGATATCTAGAGCACATGGTGATGGACAAAATGCATGCGAGGGCAAGGTCTCGTAGTCCCTGAATAGCTCATCGATTGTTATTCACTTACCTTGGTCCCTTGCAGAGGCCCAAGAGCGACGCTGACGCGGCAACCCACGGAGGGAAGGTCCCGTGAAGGAGGACTGCGTCTTGGGGAGATGGAGCGGGATTGCTTGATAGGATATGGTGCAACACAGCTTTTGCTTGAGCGTCTGATGATATCCTCGGACAAATTCGAGGTAAACGCCTGCCAGGAATGCGGGTTGATGGGGTACAACGGGTGGTGCACGTACTGCAAAAGTTCCAAGAAGATGGCGCAATTGACGATTCCATATGCCGCAAAGTTGTTATTCCAGGAGGTGAGTTATGGCGTCAACAATGGTAGTGTGACGGGTGCACTGATGTCCTCGAACAGTTGATGGCGATGAACGTGGTCCCTAGACTGATCTTGGCGGATGCTTGAAGCCGAGCTGCAGGGAAGATAATGTATTGTGTATTGTAGTTCTAAGTGTATCTTGAGAAATTTGTCAACAAAGTATTCTTCACCCGTGACCACCACCATCATCCTGCGATTGCCTCCGCGATGAATGCCAGAGGCTCCAACAGCGCTACGGCCCTGCGCCGACTAATGACAGAGTACAAGCAGCTCACCTCGGGAGGTAGTTTTCTGTTTTCTTCTGTCTGGGAGACAATAAAACGAATGATCAGGCTCGCCCGATGGGATGTTCACGGCCGGTGCGTCCATGTTTCAGGCTTATTTCGCATGTTCTGTAACAGCGCGGACTAGGTCCTATATCTGAATCAGGTCGGACTCACCAGTTGGAGGCAATATCATGTTAATCAGTCGCCCTGTCCAGATTTCTTTACTTGGGAGGCTCTCATCGTGGGCCCAAAGGAGACGCCTTTTGTATGTGCCAATATTCCCGCTGCCCCCGTCACAGATCTAGATTCGAATCCAGGAAGGAGGAGTATTTTCTGCGAAACTGACGTTTGTGAGTCATTGGCACTTTACCTCTTAGTAGTTTCAATTAACGCTCATTTCAGCCAACCGACTACCCCTTATCCCCTTTCAAAATGAAATTCGAGCCTCCCTTGTTCCACCCTAATAGTGCGTCGTCATCCGTGGTCCGGCCGCTCATATCCTTATTGTGTATTCCAGTCTATCCAGACGGGAATGTCTGTATCTCGATCCTACATACCCCCGGCGATGACCCTACAATGTACGAGCAAGCGTCAGAGCGATGGAGTCCTGTACAGAGCGTGGAGAAGGTCATTCTCAGCGTCATCTCGATGCTAGCCGGTAAGTCTCGCATTGCTCCCACTTCATGACTACAACACCGATCGCTTCGCTTCCAAGAGCCCAACCTAGAGAGCGGCGCCAACATCGACTGTTGCAAACTTTACCGAGACAACCGTCCCGAATACGAACGTCTCGTACGAGAATCCATCAGGGAACAACTGGGATTGTAATATTGCACAGTTTTGAAGGTGGTTCTTCGCCACGTAAAGCTACTATTCGTAATATGAGGTACTTAGGAATTATAAAGGGCTGTACATGTACTTTGGAAATACGTCGAAAGAAGAAAAAGCAATTAAGAACCAAGATATACATCCACACATACACCATTACTGTCGCAATTTGAATATCCGCCCATCTGCTTGGCCATCGAAGAAGTGCCGTCGAATGTATTCGTTTCGGAACAGCCCGCACGGGTCCACATCTTCCAGAACGCGAATAAAGTCGTCGAAGTGAGGATAGAGACTCCGCAGCTTTTCTCGATGCAACGAATGTGCTTTCGCCCAATGTGGCCTGCCACCATGACGTGCTAGGATGGTTTCGAATCCATCAAAAAGCTTTTTGTAAGGGACATATAGTCCATAGGGTCTGTATACATCGTTAAGGAATGGATCAGCGCCGATAGGATCAGAAACGCACTTGAACTGCACTATCCCAATCCAACACGTCTTCTGGCCCTGGCTGGGACTGAGCCATATGTCGTCCGCGGCAGAAAAGCGTATCTCTATAGGAAAGTGGGGCCTCAGCCCGTTCGGATCGCCATACTCCTGGCTCAGCCATGAATGTAATTCACGTAGACACGCCTGGCTTCTCGTGTACGGTATAGCCCACTCGGTAGTATATTGCAGGAACTGTACCACACAGATAGTGAGATAAACGCCGAAGAATAGACTCGTATACTCACGAGACAGTCCAAATTAAAAACACGATGACTATCGTCCACCCGAACCGACTTTGACCCGCTCAACCAGCAAAAAAGTAGCCCGGCGAAGTTGTTGGCGGATGAGAAGAAACGTCCAACGAATAGAATAAACTCCAACACATAGAATCCCAGGAACACTTCCGAGAACCAACTTCCCGCCGGCGTCTTCTCCTGAATTAAAAACATAATAGTTCAGCCATGGGCGGCCGACGCTCGGATAAGCACAGCGAACGTACCTCTCGTGTCCGATTCATCAAGCCCACTCGTATCCGATCAGCTGCTGGAATCCATGCCAGTCGCACATGCTCCGCGGCGTGCGCGATTTCATCCAAATTTTGTATCACGTCTTCGAAAGGCTGAGTGATCGCGACCTCCTTGAGCCTAAATGCCGGCTCCACCTCCAACTCGACGTTAAGAATCAGGCCCGTGGTACCCAAACCGCATATGGATGCGACAAATAGGTCGGGTCGCTCGTGCCGTGAGCACGTCACATACGTACCATCGGCCAACAAGAGCTTCAGAGACATTACATGGGTCGAAATGACACCATATGTCACTCCAGAACCGTGCGTTGCAGTCGTTACGATACCGCCCACGGTTTGGTCAGAGATTGACCCGACGTTCATCATGGCGAGTCCATGATCTGCCAAATGTGCGTGTAATTCATTGAGCGTTATCCCTGCTTGTACGGTAGCAGTACGTTTTTCGACGTTGACCTACAGGGGGAACCCAGTTAGAATTTGGAATACCCCCATCAGGATGAAAAACAAATAGATAACCTCACCGATAACACACGGTTAAGCTTTTGGGTGCGTAGCATGAATTCCTTCGTACATGCGATATCGCTGGGGCTATGCCCTATTCCAGCAGCACGTACGACTTTCTTCTCTCGGCGCGCCAACTCGAGGATAAGTTCGCATTGGTATTCGTCCTCCGGCTCGAAGATGGCTAGGGGGGTACAATGAAAGGTCTGCCCCCAGTTGCTAAATTTGCCACGGGATGTCGAAGGGGGGACGGTAATCGGTGCGAGCCGAGTATAGAGGTCGTCCAGGGGTATGTTAGTGAGAAGAGCCATGACAGTGCGAGAGGGCGACGAAACTATTTGCCATGGCTTTATAGGAATCCTGACCGTTGATGTGATGACTACTCGATCGATTTTTATTGCAGATCGGGAGAGGATATCTGGAAATGCCCGACCCGTTGCGGCATTGGCCGGATCCGACATCGCCAGAGCCTTATGTGTCGGGCAAGCCGACAGGCAGGCACCTCTCGATAAGCCAAGACATAGCAGAAATTAAAAAAAATTCTAAAAAAGGATGCATCAATAATAGCATAGGAGCCGCTTAACGAAGCCGAATGGATGGACCCACAGCGTGGAGTGTGGGACATCGGTTTGGTCCGGTGTGATCTGACTCTCAGCATTGCGCAATATCATACGTGATCCAGGTACCCAGCCCCAATATCGACAACTTGTCAACATAAGCACTCTTCGGAATAAGTGTCGTCGTGCATGCGATGGCGACGGATGGATCAGAAACTCTCACCCGCATCATATGACGCTTTTGCATGAATCCGCGAAGCAGGTTCTCTGCCAGACTACTCCGGTACAACGCGTTACCGTCGTGCGAACAGAGTTGTACCATTCACCATAACATAGCTTGTTATATTTACATCTGCCCATCAATCCATGGCTTCTCCTAATTGAGAAAGTCGAATGTAACCCTTGAGACAAGTAAGCGCCACGATCTCTGGCCACCATTAAGCTCACTTACTGGCCCCAAACTTGATTATCATAAAGAAGGATACCCCTTACTTCTGCGCTATCCAATTCCAATCCCAGCTCAAATTCTGGCAGACTGACGTTAGTACGATGAATCTTGATATTGATTGGTGCTTCCCACCTGTATAGAAACCACCACCCTGCATGGCACCTTGTTGAAACGCCGGCAACGATGATAGATCAACGGTCCATTTGCAGAGCTCGGTGGTTTCTCCTTCATCTGTATACCGCATAATTTTGTCCGCCTCGCTTGTGAACATGACTGCCACAAACGCCGAATCTGCCGGATATGAAATGAATATAAACGTGTGTGGCAGTGAACATGCATACCCTGTACGGTCTGAGAGAATTTGCTGTTCGATGGTCAGGGTTCATTCATCCACAGCCACATAGCGCTCACCAAAACTTCGTTGTCAGACGTTGTCTAGATATTGCATTTAGTGGCGCGCAGAAAAAAAGCTTAAAATGACCCACCCTTTCCGAAGAATTGCTCCTTTTTGCACGAGATATTGAAGTCTAGCCGCCGGCAACTTAGCGCCGCTATACCAAGAAATCACGACGTACCTGTTTTCACAAATGGGAACACCTGCGTCATTATTTTTAATGTACGCCGGGCGCTTCTGCCAGTCTTCCTGGTCAGCGGGCAACTTGACCTATTCATGGCTAACGTAAATAGTGGGTGAGAATAATATAAGCAGGCGGACGGACTTTCATGATGTAGGATCGTGGCGCGATCACACTGGACACGAGTGGCCTACGAGCCAAACCATACCGAGCCGCCCCTCGTAGAGTAGCCGTATCAGCGTCTACGGGCCGAGCAATTACTCGTATACGGGGAGAAAATCGTTCCTTTACAGGAGTTAACACTGATCTCTATACCGGTAAAGATAGACATAGATACCTCGACTCTCTGTTTCAAATACTCACTTCCTGCAAATCCTCCCACAAGTAGAAGGGCATCAATCCGTTGATCGACTTTCAGAGTCTGGTCTTCGATCAAGGCCAGAACCTGACGCGTGAGCGGTGAGTTACGCATGAGGTAATGTTTAAATGAAAACGTACCTGTTCAACGACGGGATCAAAGCTTCACAAGATTGGCGTTAATACTAAAAAGAACTCCGAGTAAAATGTTAACATACACTTCACGCCGTAAAAGGACTCCTGGGATCGATAGTTGTCCGTTATTCAATCCTACAGAAGGATCGTTGGGGTCCTCGACATTGAAACAGGTAAAATGGAACATGTTTTCTATGTTCGCCGATATACGTCAGTGGCGGAAAAAACTTTCCGACCATCCGCTGACTTACCGTCGTCACGTACGCCCCCATAATCAAGTTTGTCGGTTTCACTGAACGAATGCACTAGACAAAACCACCGTCAAATGATGATACAGTGACCAGAAGGACACCGACTAAAGTTGGCAAGCGATGCAGCGTCACAATGTGCGGGGTGATCGGCAAGGAGCTATTCAATATTGCATCGGCTGGGAGACAAAGGAAGAGTAGATAGTTGTTTACCGTCTTCACTAGCTCCTTGAAGCGAAGGTCCAGGAAAAGACTACCACAATTCGCGCCCGATCTTGCAGCAATTTCAGCAATCTCAAGATTGGTCATCTGGCCAATTATCTGGAGGAAAAAGCCGGTGAGATACGTCTCGAGAAACAAAAGCGGTCATTACTCGGAAGGCGTACCTTGTATACGGCAAGATCGACCGTTCCTCCACCGGCATCACAGACGATGAAATTCTGCGATGGCTTGAGTTTGTGGAGATCTGTAAGATGTGCGCAGTGAACTGCCGCGGCCTCCGGTTCGGTAATGATTCTTAGTCGGTCTCTCCAATCTTTATCGCCTGCGCGCGCGCTTTGTACAAGGCCAGCAGAAATAGCTGCATCACGCATGATGTCACATCCTTTCGCGTCCCATGCCGCGGGTACCGTCAACCATACATCAGCTGTATCTTTAAACACCATCAATTGTCAGACTAGCGCTAGCGCAATTGAAATGCGACATACTGAGATCAGCTACGGCGCCAATTTCCCGTGTTATTTGCTCCTTAGCATATTCCCATAAGCAGCTCAAGAAGTCAATGATGAGATCTATCGCTTTTTTTCCGGGCTAAGGGAATATTAGATTGACGCCAGGGCGGGACAAAAGTGAGACAGTGCATACTGGCAAGGGTGGCAGCCGTGGATCTACGGCAGATTCGTCCCGAAGTGCTCGAGGCTCCAAGAATAGTTTGAACCATTCACACTTGAGGGTATCAGGGAGTGGGCCTGCATTTTTAGCTTCCAAACCCCAGGCCAGTACTCTCCCTTGTTCATCATACAGCAAACAAGTAGGTATCTAGTGATGCTTATCAGTACGTTCAAAAAGTATGAGAGGATGCCAAACCTTTCTGAATGTCTCGAATGAACCAGGCCAGGCTAGTATTTGTTGAACTTTTCCGCCCGCAATCCTTGACGAGCCGTAGGCCTATACAGAGGTCATTAATCCATACGCCAGTTGAGCGGAGGAACGCACGACGCCAGAGAAAGTGGTACCTAAAAAGCATAGACGTATGAGAAGATTCAGGATGATGAAGAGTAGAGAATACGCACCAAAGTCGATCGACACAGACATCTTCCCTTCGTCCGGAGGCAGTGGAGCGACATCGACCCTGGCGGCCGGCGATGTAGACATTGGCGGCGGAGACATAGGCGACGGATAATGGCTTCCGGTCATTCCAAAAGACGACCGCCGCATAGACATCGATTCGTTAAACGAGTGGCCGATAGATCCATTCAGTCCGTGACCAGACGTTGGGCGCGATGTGCCCATTGACATCGTATTTGTTGGCGGAGGTGACGGTGAGGACGTCCAAGGAAGCCCTGACCCATAACCATTCTGGCCGTAGTGCGCTGGTGGTGGGGACGAAATTGGGGTCGCTTGGAATGGATTCTGGGCAATGGGATACGGAACAGGGCTAGGCTGCTGAGTTACCGGTGGTTGAGGCTGATATTGAGATATTGGTCGGTTGCTGTGGTCGGCATTGGTATCCTTGGGCTCACCACAGCAGCTCATGATGGTACAAGGGCAACGACCACAACGACGACCGACCACCTGCACGGTGACAGTGTTAAGCGCCAAACAAGCGCCGCGCCGTACCTTGTGGCAGTGCGGTCCTAGATTATTAACAGTATCAACTTGTTGACAACTTGCAAGTTCAAAATTCGCTGCGTGTGCTATGAAAACCAAGTCCCTAGAGCGGAATCATCCGCTCCCGTTCACGTTGTTGCTTTCTCCAAGGTTCTAGGAAATCAAATGACAGTGGTATCAAGGCAATATCTACTATCCTTCTTTCTGGCTGATGAGATTTCCCCAAATGACAATCAACATTCCAGTGTCATTCACGGCATTGACCAGAGAAGCAGCGGGTGTAAGAGGATCATGGTCACAACATTCATGTTCACGGGAGCATACCGGCCCAAGAAGCCTTAATTAAGTACTATGTACTGCGCAGAACAACAATGAAAATCTGGGGAATCAGCGTACGGTCCGGTTCCTCTGGTAAAAAGACATTCAAATTTCAGCATAATCTTCCGAGCATGTGTTGCTTTTACCGAGAGTGAGATGAACTGCATCAAACGGTTTCTTTGGACAAGATAAGGAGCATCTCAGATATCAGATCGTGAACTTGTCCGAGCCTGAGAGAAGCGATGTACAGCAATTGTTGTATCGCGAGATCCATCGACGACGAGTTCTGAAGAGGAAGGTGAGTCATAACAGTGCGGTAACCAATGCCCAACAATGTTCTCTAGAATCAATTCGGAAGTTATACTTATCGTACCTGTGTACTCCAGCTGCAGTTTCAGCATGTTGGGCACAGAAATGGGCACGTTCCCAACGATGACCGTTTAACCGTGAGAGGTATTCTGCGATTCCCGAAGACGCACTCACAAGTTCAGTATTGGTCAGCTTCATCCGAGAGCAAGTGAGTCAGCCTTCTGGAGAACGGGGGAAAAGAATCAGGGTGGACTCGTCCCACCACAAGAACAGGCAACTTCCGGTTGGATACAGCGTAAATTCAGTAGAAGAGTGGTTCGAAACGCTCACGGCGATCAGTGAATTGAAGACTCACGCTCACGCGGTAGTGAGAGTGGCGGGTTAACTTTCATGTCCAAGTCAACATTGGTACGTGCCCATTGACAGCGCCTCTGTCTCTCCGAGTCGAGGTCAACGGCCGCAATAGCCGCGGCGTCGTCATTTTATTGAAAAGGGTATGATGCGGAGTCACCTACTTCCCTGAAAGATGCAACTGCGAGACGGATTAGGCCGGTCAAAACGCCGTCGCCACATTTTGAAGCTGGACGGTGCCGTAAACGGGAAAAGAAACAGTCTGGCTGTATGCATGACAGCCATAGCATGGGATACTGCGCGCAAGTATTAGAATTCGCTTCATGGGTAAAGTGTTGGGGAGCCAACAGAAACTCTTCCATCGGCTGGCGGCGGAAGGGAGACAACTCTGACTAAATAGGCAAATGTCTGCGAGAGAAGACGAAATGCGAGGCAAGAAACTTCGAGATTACTAGAAAGCACGGGGTGTAGGACAGAGTCGAAGGAGCAAGCACGAATACCAAGTTAATGGTCCTCTGTTCCTTGATCGTTTCACCGATGCTTTCGGGGGAATAAGTTCATGCCAGTGAGTGAACATCTAAAGACAGTCAGTGAGAAGGAACTCAACAGCAGCCAGAATTGAATATTGAATGCTCTACAAATTTCTTCGGAAATGAACAGCGTTTCAGATGTAAAAGTTTGGTAAAAATCATTGAGACGATACTGATATATCTTAGGGCTGCTTTCAAGCGTCCATTCCATGCGATAGCACTAACACTACATTCTAAGTCTAGCTTGAAAAACTACGTTAGTAGTGAAATCTGGACATTAAAGGGTACAAACATTGTCGTGTTCGTGTTTTCAATTGGTTTTAGACCAAAGGGAAAGGAACGTGGGTACGTTCAATTCGCCGTCTTCGGGAGAAGCGGCGCCCGGGTTACGGACCGAGATTCCGTTCCCGGCTCTGCTTCGTACCGCGACGACCATTTTTGTTTTTTTCTTCTGACGCTCACAGCCAATAACATCCAATGGCAGCATCACGGGTCGCCTCTCAAGCTCAATTATCCCAGCACCTGTCCACTATTGCAGGAAAATGGGTCCAGGATCCGTTCCGTCACATCCAGCTTTCGGCGTTCCTCGAGTCGCTAGCCAAGCATCCCAGGCTAACGCCTCAGGCAGTTGAGGCTGCTAGTGCGCTCCAGAACAACATTATTCTCAAGAAAGTACGCTTCTCCCGCGAACCTCTTGTTTTCCCATCGGGCTGGATACGGGTTTGTTTCTATTAGTATCCGTTGTCACCGAAAACCTTGGAGCCCGCTTCGGTACCGCTGCACTATTCACGGCTTGTTGAAGGAATGGAGAAAAGCGCGCAAGGGATCGGTCGACCGTGGTGGAAGGTTTTTTTCGGCGTCTGGTAGTGACGTGCACTTTGCAGGATGAATTCAGTGTCAGGCCAAACAACTGTCTTTCCTTATCTCCGAATGCTAATACTAATACTCTCTACAGCTGTTATGGTATATGGTCATGTTGCCCCAAGAGTACTGCAGTATATCCCTAAGCCAAGTCTATAACTGCCGGGATTTCGGAGGTATTCCCTGGACTATCGGATCGCACAAAAAGTAGGAACGAGTTACACGTTATCACCACCGGAGTTCGGAGTGTTCGGAGGACGAAAGTCACGGAGTTCACAGAGATTTATTAACACTAATTAGAGGCATTTCTTGTGTCCCTGAATCATATGTTTTCACGAGCTTCACTCATATTTTGAATTCCGCTTAAAATCGTGCCTGAGCAGTGTAATTGGCGTCTGTCTTATAGAAGCTGCAACCTTGACAACGATCGCAAACGCAGGTATTACAACTGTGTAAACAAATTATGCTACATGTGGGGAACGAGAACGCGAAAGCAGAAATCACAAAAATCCTCGGAATTTGAGTGTAGTAATGACGAAACGCGTATAGTCGTCGACTAGTCTGATAGAATTTCAGCTTTGCCTTCACGGGCCTAAGATATATACTGATTAGCGGCGGACACACGAGCAAGTGACAAAATACATACCTTTTCGACCAACTCTCTCCTTTTTTCTCGGGCTTTCCGCTGGACTTTGACATATCGCGCCAATGGCGAGTCCCCAACCTTACTCTTGGCCTCGTCCTGCCATGCATCAACATCACCTTGCCGTGCGGGTGCAATTTTGAGGTTCTTCCGACGAGACTCAACCCACCTGGCACTCTCCTCCACACGCTCAATCAAAGTCTTGATGACGCCCAGATCTTTTCCGGATCCTGATCCAACCCTGGCGGCCTTCACGCTTTTTCTCAGCGTGATGAGGATGGGTATGACTATCTCAGGGAATGCAATGCTCCCTTGCACAGCGGCGGTCGATAGCCACTCGGCAAGCAGGAACGACGACTCCTCGATCACCCCGTCAGCGTACACCCTGGTCTTTTGGTACTGCTGTGGGCATCGTATTTGTACTTCAAGATCCAGAGGCTTCAGGGTGCTTGATTTTGATGAAGACGACAGGGTAGATGCGAGAATCGGTAGAAGGTATGGAGATATAGGAATATAGACTTGTGTATGCCGTGTTAAATGTAACAGCGAACGGATTATATGCAGGTGAAACGGATATGACCTGCTGCTGGAAATGAGTCTAAGGACGTTATGAGAAACTGGTTTGCTAAATGATAAATTAACGCATTTGACCTACTTGATAGCGCCGAGGCTAACCTGGACGAGGGGGTAGATTAGTGGCTTTAGTTCGCCCTCGCCATCCCGTCGTGACTCGGGGTCCACGTCGCAGGCGCGCGAAAGCACTAATGACCAAAAGTCGATCGAATGCACGTACTGCCAGTTGTACACCTGCTTGTAAGATTCCTAAACAGTACATTTAGATCGTGCAACGGCAGAAAACAAAAACCCATTACCTTGGATTTGAGTTTCATGCTATTGCGCAGGTGAATAGCTAATTGTCGGATATATCCAAACGCAAGTTGGTACGATGCCGCATGATCCAAGCAGAAGATCTCTGAAGCAGAATTCTTCATCAGATTGATGGCAGGGATGGTGTGTGCGGTAGTGGACTTTGAGGATCGGACGAGGGTGAGGTATGTTCCCTGGCGTCGGCTTTAATTCCGAAACGCTTCCACTTCAGAAAGAAAAGAACTACCTTGAGCACATTGTCTAGGATGGAATCATCCGTGGCAGAAGCAAGTTTTCGGATGGCTAGGAAGGATGCTATCCGTATGCTATCTTCGGCACTCGACCATAATTCTAGACATTTCTGAAGTAGATATCAGTACTGTTCTAAGAAAAACCAAATTTAAACTACCTTGAGATAAAGTTTTATAGTTTTGCGGCTGCTAACTACATACGGAATGATCTTGGCGCTTTCAGTGACTGCGAGTTCGATCGTCTCATTGTCAGTAAGTTGGGAAAGGAGGTGGATGATGTTGTGGAAACACGATAGTATGAGTTTCTGCAGCGTCTTGAACTTTTGAGTTTGGGTGGGCGGTTTACTTGAATTTCAGATTAGAAGGTGACAACCACATGATAAAGACGAGGACTTTACAATTTGCCATTTGGAAGCTTCTTGTACGGCACATGGTGTTCCAAGACCACGGGAGTAAACCTCAGCGCAGTGGCGATCAGCTTGTTGTAGACTAGATCGTATGTCAGCCCTGTTGGCAAAGGCAACACGTCAAAACGTACCAGAAGAGCTATCTATGCTCCATGCCAACACCTGATCCTCCTCATTCATATGCACAGCCGACCTGAAGGCGACCAGCAATTTACGTAGGGCACGAAGAGATCGATGCTACATGACGGAATAGAATATCAATGATCATCAAGAAGGGGAAAGGATGCAATTTACCTCGAGGAGAGCCTTCTGCCACCCTCGAATGATATCGCTTGAAAGAACGGGGCGCGCAACGGCTTCATCCATGGCGGCGTCCCCTTCGATATCCTCATCACTGTCATCATTGTCCACAGCGTCCGCAGAAGGATTGAATTCAAGGAGTTCCTTGTCGTTCTCCTGCAAGTATTTATAGAATTCCGGGTCCGTTTCCGCCAGTTTGGCCAACTCCGTTAGGTGATTTCGACCTTCATCTGAGAAGTGATGAATCAGAAGACTTCAGACCATCAGTGGGCGCAGCAAACCATCTTCCAAGTCGTCGACATCAGCAAATGAATCGTTGTCACTCGCGGCATTTTCCTCATCGTCGGAGTCGTCCGTACCCTGAGAAAAAAATTAAAAGCGCTCAATCAGATGCAAAGGCAGACGGGCCTCCGACTCGTCACCGTCGGCGTCAGATCCTTCCATGAATCCAGCACCCAAGATGTCATCCACGGTCATTCTATTGTATCATGTCGTTAGATTTAATGTATTGAATGAGAAAATAACGCACCCTTTCTTGGTAGGCTTCTCTTCAACTGGTTCATCGTCATCCATGTCCTCATCGACATCCTCAACGACTTTTGACTTTGGCTTGCCAGATTTTTTCCCCTGCGCTTTCTTCCGTACTTGCTGGTGCTTCCGTCTAGCTTCGATGGTTTTCTTGAGCTGCCCGCTGGAAGCGAACTTTTTCATAGACTTGGATGCCTTCGCCATTCTTCCTAGAGCACAACGCGAGGTGAAGATATATAGGACAGTAAACAGGTCAAGGTGTCGCGGATAGCGCCGACGAGCGAAAGAAATTTTGATCAGTCACGTGAGGCCGATCATGCTTGTGTCTGTTTTATTTGGAGGCTGTAGGCCATAGCCAATTTAAGTTGTCCCGATTCCTGAGGAAATCGTGAGATCAATATTTCTTTCAAATTTCGACGAACGTCAGCAGATCTTGAGAGATCTGCATCTGAACTGCGTTTATGAAAGGATATATTTGACGCGTAAAATTTTTTCCCCTGGATTGTACTTTTCTCGCAGTTTGACTTGAATTTGACAGTTGTCTTATTCAAATTTTTAATTCACGTACTACTATACTGCTATCATATCGCACATTTAGACTCGATCGGTACCGCCGAAACGTACCGTCGAGGAAATCTGCTGAGCACTCTACGTGGACTTTGACACTCTGTCGACACTCGTCTACCTTGGAAAGGGCGGTCTAACTTTCAGGTTTCCTAGCTTTCGCTGAAGGGTACCATTCGAGTATCGGAAAGCAGACGCTTATTGACTGAGCGCGGCGCAGTTTTGACTTCCAAATATTCGACGAGGACACCCGCTGCCGATCCTCGCGTCGGGTTTCCCTCCTTATACCGAATCTGTTGCTGGACAGAGCACGCGACGTTAAAGCACCGCGTAATTTGACGACACATACCGTACCTACCGGCACTGACTGACTAACTGCGACTATCGCTTCCAGACGTGCATGTTGCCGAACAGTTCAGCGTCAATACCGCACAGAGAATCGAATAAAATTCTTATCTGGTCTATATTTTCCGCCTTGTATCTTTTCTTGTATCTGCGAAATATATCGAGTCGAAAAATCGACGTGCAGGTTGCAGCAATACTTGGACGGTGCCATTTGCGAGCTATCGCTAGGGGTTCGTTGACCGTGAGAAGATTGGAGCTGAGCGAGTAACGCGTATTAAAGACCCTATTTCTGTCTCGCTTATCGACGACCACGACAGTAACGAGTAGAACACAGGAATTGGTCAATTTTTTCATTCTTGTCTTCACAGAAGCAATTCTGACCTCTGTTTGTTCTTTTCCAGACTTTTCACCGCCGCTGAACGCCCTTTTTCACGCCCCTTATGCCTCCCATACGGACACACGAAGTCATAGAAATATCCGACAGCGAGTCAGAACACCTTTCCGTCTCTAGAAAATCGAGGAGTGCCACTCTTGTGGAGCGGTCGCCGTCGGTGGCCCAAACCGAGTACAAAGACGCGTCGCGAAAGCGTCCTGCGCGCTCTCATGGTCCAGGAAAGCCCTATAATGTCGCTCGTACAGCTGTCGACGACTCTGGGAGGTTTCCAAAAAGCATTTTGCGGTCGTTTGTCGAGAGCCAGCCCGTTCCGAGTTCAATCACCGTTTCCGGCCAAAAGCTCACACCTACCAAGGGCTTCAACATTTTCTGGTATTGGTGTGCAGAGCGAAAGCTCATAGATGATAGGAGGAGAACTGGTCTTCCCGTGCCGTACGTCTTCATCAACTAGCTGGTCCTTCCATCAAAGATTAACTGATGGTTAATCCCCCAGTTGGACGGATGACGCTATCCTTCGCGACAATTTCTTCTGCAATACGTTTCGCGTTCTTGACCAGGTGTCACAATTTATCATCAAGGAGGTCATCGAAAAAGGACCAAGCGAACCGAGGGAAATACTCTTTAGAGTCTTACTTTTCAACATGTTTACCAGGCCGGCAACTTGGGAATATCTTGAAAAAGAGTTGGGTCCTTTGACATGGAAGTCCTACGACCAGGGAAAATACTATTCCGTTCTGTCGAAAGCGAAGAAGAGGGGAATGAAACTCTATACGGGTGCCTTTCAGAAACCTGCGCCGATCTTCGGTTTGGGAGACAACTTCAAAAACCACCTTGCCCTGCTCGAGGTCTGGATGACCAGAGACCAGCTTCTCGATCATATCAACAAGGCATACTATCTTGCCGATGTCTTTGAATTTATCGCTTCATTCCCCGGCATGGCAGACTTTACCGGCTACCAACTCTTGTTGAATCTCGGTTACACTGAGCTTTTGCAGTTCTCCGGTATGGACTTTGTTGTACCCGGACTAGGGGCGCAGTCAGGTCTTGTGAAACTGTTTGGTGGCAGCTTGAAGAAGGCGAGGGCCAAAGTCCCTGGCATCGAGGTCGACATCATCGAGTGGATGACGAAGCATCAGAAACAACACTTCCAGCGCTTAGGACTCCAATGTCCAGTACTAGGGCCGGGCAATCTGACCATGGAGCTTGCAGACGTCGAACATGCCATTTGTGAGGTCGACAAGTACCTGCGAATGTCACATCCATCGCTGAAGGGATTACACGATCGCACGCACAATAAGAGGGGCCACTTCAAGCCCTCGAGTGTCTGTCCAGCGAAACCGACTCTTCCCAAGGCCTGGAGCCATCCGGACCGTAAAGTCGTGCGAGTTCGAGCCGAGAGGCCCCAGGTTGACAAGCGTTACACGGTCGACTATATCGGAGACATGGTGAAGGATAAGAATGGCAAGGTTCTCTACAAGGTGTTCTGGGAGAACTACAGGGACGATCAGGCTACGTGGGAGCCGGAGGACGAGCTGAAGAAGGATGCCCCATTGAAGGTGGAGGAGTTTTTGGAGAGCCGGAGGCACAGGCACTAGTAGACGTTATCATGGTGTGAGTTTTTCCCTGATTGCTGTTTTGTTGCTTTGCTGTCCAGTCCGTACATAATGTATATCTCCTTTGTATATAACATAGCCATATTTCTTGTGTAGTGTACCTGTCTCGAAATAATTGGATACCATTAATGTGGAAACGCGTCACTGCCTCCGGGTCGGTTCCCGATCTCTACTCTCCACCGTCATGGCGCCAGCGTCTTCAGAACAAAATTTCCGGACAAACTTGCAGCAATTCAGGTGGGACCACGACACGGGCATTTCTTATTAATTTTCTAACCTGCTGCAGGTGGTCGAGGGGCGTAACGGACGATTCACAGCCCCAGCCGGCGCAGCAGTCCTCCAATCCTTTCTCGAGGTTCTACCAATCCATCGCCGGCGACTACGTACCCCTACGCTCGAGCGAACGAAGCAATGAAGAAGAGGCCTGGTTTGCACTGTCAAGCTGGGAAAGGTTCGTCGCTCAAGGCTGTCAACATTTCTGAATACTAAGGAGATCCAGACTTTTGGGATTCGGGGCGTGTCTCATTGGCGCTGCGGTCTGCTTCTTCATTGCATTCCTGACCATCTTGCGGTGCGTTCTATTCACCGCCATCGTGCAGCTGATTCAACGGTATATCCAGGCCAACCAAGTTCGCGCTATCCTTCAGGCATGTTCGCCTCGTTTCCTGACCTTGAAGCTGTACTTATGGGGCTACGTCAGCCTTGGGAGCCTACTGGTTATGTTTGGGTGAGTCCCTGTTTCTCGATTGTTGCCCTTTTACCAATAGATATCCTGCAGCTTTTCTGTTCTTATAGGACCGATAAATCACATCAAGCATCTTGTATCCAAGGAGCGGCTGCCGTTCACTATTGTCTACTTTGGCAGCCTCGGAGCAACCCTTTATTTCTCGCTGGGGGTGCGTCTTTCGGGCCTTTCTTACTTCCACGCCTTGACTTTTCTTGTAGCTTCATTCATTCTTGGGATCGTTAATATGTGGTGTGGTTCAGGTGCGCATCCTCGACATACACAAATCGGCATCAGTCACACTTCTCACAGGTCGTAGCCCTATTGGCCTACATACTCGCATACTTCCCAGGTGGAACTCAAACATTACGACTTGGTGGTCAAATGGCAGCTCGTGGTGCTGGAAGCCTTTTACCCCTGTAGTGGCGGATTGTATTATTATACCGACACGATTAATTTTACTGATATACGACTCGGACAAGAAGACCCAAAACTACAATCAATCAATAATCCATCTCATCGGCATTGATATCATGCAGACCAGCCGTGTCCCTCAACCTACGATCCATGATCTCGATGTAGGCCTGATTGTCTCTCCACTCTTTACCAAGCAGATTTGGACCCTAGTCAATGACAAATCAACAACAGCGGCGCTTCGCACAGTAAAGTAACGCACCACCAATGACTTGAGCCGTTGTAGTACGGGCCGAAGTTTATTGCCCACATCCTGCCGGAAGCTTTGAGGGTCAGGCATAGACAGAAGTCTTATGGCATATGCCTTTTCGGAGCTCTTCGTACGAGTCTCATCGCAATAGTACAGCATATGCCTCCACAGCAATAATAGAATCATCTCAGTCGTATCTATCACACTTCATCAGAAGGAACGGCATACAAGGATCAAATCATAAACTCACGTATGGCAGCCTTTACATCGTCTTGAAGGTCGTCTCTCATGCGTTCCAGTTCGCGACAGATAAGCGACCGTTTTTGAGCAACATCAAGGTCACGAATAATTTCAGTGTCACCGTCGCGGATAACCTAGCGAATCCGCTCAGCTTCCATTTCGTAAATTGCGAATTTGAAAATACTTGCCTGCTCAATGTTCTCAACACCAATATGGTCCTTCATAGCGAGTTCGGCCGAAATATCAGATATTTGCTTCAGGGTTTCGGCGAGATCATTGTATACGCCATTCAAGGCTTCAATGGCATCTCCGAGTGTGGGCAAAGTCGCTGCGGAATTTGACTTAGCACCAATATGGTACCGGGAAAGAGCGGTCTTACCAATGAAGTGAGATCCACGATCGTCCAACCTTGGAGCAGTAGTTATCGGTGAGAACATGACATTTATTTCGGGTTCTGTATATCGTCAGTTCATCTAGTCAATTTGAGGTATGCTTCGAATGTGAACACGAACCTGTGAATTCGCTAGCGGAGCCAATGTATGCGACGAGCGCTTTTCGAAGGAGGCGCTCCTTTTGACGGACGTTAACATCAAATCTGGATTCCGAGCTGAAGCCTGCATAGAAAGTTATATTGTTTGCTCCAAAGAAATGTAAGAATGGCCTACCAGACGATAAAACACTTGCACTGAGCATTTCAGCGTCCGTTATCGGTCTCACATCTTGAGTCCAACGTCCCGTTCCTAGGCATCGCGTAGAAAGACTCAGTATTGCAGCATGAATAGCTCCAAATCCAAAATTTGTTGATGCCTAGTCACAATTAGAGATGAAAGAAAGGAAGCTCCTCTACGACGCACCAGTTCAGTTTTTGGGACTAATGGTAACACGTTAGTGCAGAGAGAAACCAGCAGATGGATCTCCTCCAACAAAGATAACGAGATATCATCAATCTCATTTTTCAATAGAATGACGATGGTCGGGCTATGCATCGATAAGAAGTCCAATGCTTGATTGCTTGCGGAAGAATGTTTAGAGCCTAACACAGCTACCACTGCATTCACAAGTTCTAAAGCTGGCATGAACAGCTGGTGATACCGCTGAACAGCAGAAGGCAGGAAAGAATCTTGATCTGATAGAACATTAGAACAGTTTAGTGGACAGAAGGGCACACAAACCTATAAACGCTTGATCCCCTTCAGGCCTCGCGTCAAGGAAGTCGGACTGAGCTAAGACCGTCACAACATTGGCTTCTAGCAAGCGCTCGGCTCCGATTCTGCTCTGAGCAATACGGATGAAAAGAGACATTTTTGATTCGTATACATAGAGGGCGTTGAGATCATCTGAAAAGAACACGGCTCAGCAATATATACGAAAGCACGAATTATTGACCTTACCTGGGTCAGGTTTGAGAACTGATTGCAGTAGTAGATCGGACTCCGCAACACCATGGACAAAATTGGACAGGATACCGTGGCGAACAAGACACAGCAGCACCGAATACTGCTTTTCAGCAGCCGAAAGCTGACATAGTGATGTGAGCAGCATGAATGCCACCGTCTTCCAAACTTCTGTGCCATCGATAGCGTCGCGGGATATCATGGTAACAAGTCGCTCAAGATGTCCCTTCATCAACGACAAACTGTTCACCTGTATCGGTGACGTCGATGAATTAGTCTGACCCGGCGAAGTTACGGAGATACTATTGCCGAGGAAATTGTCGCGTGTGGAGGCGGTCAATGACGATGACAAGGACGTTGACATAGATAGGGCAAGAGAAGCCGAGTGGGGAAGCTGGGGCTTTCCAGAGGAAATGAGATGCACATAATTGACAATAGAAGCGTAGAGATTGCCACGGACGAGTTCTACGTGACTGTTCTCAAGGATGCATTCCAATATGTTCGTCAAAATAGCGTACAGCCGCTCTGCAGGAAGACTGCTAGCCTCGTGATCCCCGGCAACAGTCTGGAGAATTACTTGATGGTGTCTATCCTCTCGTAACTTCGTGATGGCAGAAAGGGTCATCTCCGCAAGCAATACAGCCGTTGACTCCTGGAGATCACTAGATCGTATGATGGAGGGTAGGACGTGCAGCAAATCGAATAGCATGTTCTCTCTGTGATCATGGGGTAGCCGGTGGAAACATTTCGTCAACGTCATGTCCAGCATCCTTCGCCAGGATTCAAAGCCGGTGGCAGTGGCGTGGACGATTTCGCGCCGATGATTCTCCACAGCACAGCTCTCCAAGACGTACGCTGATTCTAATGCTAGTTGCGAAGCATCAGCCGCAGCCATAACCGCATTATGGGAGTACAAGGCGCGTCTCGCAGTGTTTAACAGCACCAACAACGCGGACCGGTCGATAATTTCGCATCCAGAAACATCTTTTCGTGCACAGGCCTGGAGATTCAGTTGCCCGAGGAACTTGAGTTCGATATGTTCGACGGTCAAACTGTCCCTCCAGTCGAATGCGAGCGACTGGAGGAACTCGATGATCCTCATGTGCGACTGCCCTACTTCATGGAACGTTCGTAGCATCCCGTCTTCCCAATCGGCACGGTTATCGTAGGTAGGCTCGCTTCCGAACAATATGGAGAGAAGTTCAGCAACGCCCTTTTGATTGTTCTTGTTTGAAAGAACATGGAGTTCTAATGCTACAAGATCGAATATCCATGACCTTGACCGGAGGAAGGAGCTGAAGGACGAAACGGTTGCCGTGACGCGTGATCCATCACCGTAAAGGACTTCGATGAATGGGTCTGCGAGCGCCTCGGGTGCCTTTGAAGGAACAGCGGCAAGGTGACGGGCAAAGAAATCTTCCCTCGTCCTCAGGTACCTCATCGTAAATTCTGCGGTAGCCTGATCGGCAGACAGCTGGTATATGATCCTGTAGCACCTTTCCGCAAGGGCAGGAAGCCTGGTGAACATGGGTGCCGCAAAGGGCGCAAAATCACGGTCTTTGCCTTTCCCTTTCAACCGTGGGACACCAGCATTCAATAGATCAAGGATGACATGAACACACGTCTTCTGTGCGCCCAATGCATGAGGGTCCTGGATTTGCTGATCTTTCTTTGTGCTTCCAAAGAGCAGGAAGTGTGCGATATTGAGATGCGATTGAGTGGATTGCGTGTTCTGAATCAAGAGTTCAAGAACAGCCAGCCTTGTAGCCTGACTCAAATCCAAGGAGTCATCCATATCTGGCGCACCAGCGCCGGTGGTTTGTTCGGTAGCTGCTTCAGCCGCTATAACGTCCTCCGTCGACTCCGTCTCTAGGATGTTCATGAATCCTGCTAAGATACGCTCGGAATTATCGCTCTGCTCAATCAAGATAGCTAGATTGGGTAGAGAAGTCGAAGATGAAAGGATGCCAATGATTCGGACTGAGAGTAACACGAGTTCTGGATATGCCGGATAGGCGACATACGAAGCGAGAGCAGGAACGTATTGGGGACCAAACGACAGTGATTGGTCAAACTTTGTGAAGTAGGAACGAGGGTGGATCGTTCCCACGGAAGAGGCGCCCTCAAAGTCAGATAACAGAGGGATGAGAACATCTAAAAAGATGTCCTGGATCTCGAGTACACGGTGAACGATCCGAAGTACCCTCACAATGGTGCTGGCAAAGAAGTATTCTTCTCCGGCGAAGCCCTTGTCAAAACCTTCAACTCCTTCAACAAGATAAGACAGAATGCTGCGTTGGAGCCCTGAACTAGTCAGCATACGGTTCATCACGTCATACCCGGGATGTATGAGTAGCGGAATCAGGACATCGCCCTTTAGCTGACCATTCTCCGCTGCAGCAAGCAGAGACTCGAGATCGAAGCTGGCAAGACAGCGCTCGATGAAACACAGGCAGAGGTCGTTCATCTTCCATCTATCCGAGGGACGCAGATATTCCCGCATCGGAATCTTTGCGAAGACATTATCGATAACAAACCCGACAAAGGGACTGATACCAGGCAATCGGTATGGTTGCCCTAGCGTCTCGGGTATGGTTCCGAGAGTCCCCGAGTCGATAATGCGGTCCGTCAAAGACACTCGTCGTGAAGTGTGAATGAGCGTACTGAGAAGTTTCAGGAACGGGATAGTTGCAGGGTATAACCCGTGTGCAGCTTCAATCTCCTCAAGCTCCACCTCAACGCCCTTTGTGGGCAACAGGCCGGCTCCAAACCCGACTTGCAAACTCGCCCTGACATTGATCACCTCCAAACGTTCCATCATTGTCCAAACGGCGCGACAAATCTCCACGCCTGCCGGTCCTGCACCGGGGCGACAGAAAGCCGATAGCGCCTCAAACAACGCGCCTTTGAGCTCGAGCGGAATACTTAGAGGTAACAGAGACACCAAAGTAGGAATCGCTCGGAAGTGAACATGCGAGGAAATCGCAACCCGAACGGAGATCGAGAAAGTGACGACGGTAGAGAGTAAGCGTAGGAAGGATTGTGCGAGTAAAACATCTTTTGGGGTAATCACCGGTTGCTGAGCTGGCGGCGGCGGTGGCATGGGTGCCGGTGCTCCAAAAAGGCTCTGACCGAGGGGCTGAACAGGTTGAGTACGGGACGTATTGGCGCTCGAAGCCCACGTATCCAACACATCAAAGACCGTAGCCCAGGAAAGCGAGGAACCTGATGTAGACGATGAAGGTAGAGTGCTTCCCTGAATGACCTCGCCTCCTCCACGGGCCAGGAAATTGTACGCCAGTTCGCTACTCTGTTGCCCCTTAGCCAGGCCAGCGAGCATGTCATACAATGCCATCATCATTGTTGCATCATGAACTGGAGTCGACCATATTGCCCATTGCAAAAACGCCGGCAACTTCCCCGCGGTTGACTCCAGATATTCCATGTAACTCGTACGAGCAGAATCGACGGGAGGCCCGGAACCCCAAAATTGGAGCGCAGATTCAGCTGGCAGGCTGGAGTACAGGATGCCAATAAGCGAATACAACATGCCGATGTCATTGCGCGGGGATGCAGTCGACTCTGGTGCTGCCGTCGAGAACCGAGAATGGTTGCCACGAGTACGATCCGTTCGAGCACTGGACAATACTACGTCCTCTTGCCGCTGTTTGATCTTCCGTAGCTCTGAGGACGCGTGCGTCAACAAAGATCGTATGAGGGTCTCAAATGCGTTGAGCACTGCTGGTTTGAAGTCGTCCGTTGGTAGATCTCTCTGCTCTACCTGCTCCGTTGTCAAAGTGATAGAAGTTAGAAGCGAAGGGACGCTGGAGCTGCCCTGTTTCCTTTCTAAATGAATGAGGGCGGCAGCAAGGTAAGCGAAACAGTCCCCTTGAACCGCGCTCCAAATTTGAGCTTCCAATTGGTCTGTCTTGAACCCATCCCGATGCTCTATATTTGGATTTCGATGCCTGAAATCCGTCAAGAATAAGGTCCACTTCAGTAGCACAGTGGCTTTCAAGCCCGGCTCTTTCCATATAGTCGATGGTCCCAATTTCTGCTTCATGTAAGACACCGTGGTAGCATCGCTGGCTAGTCCGTTGCGTAGATGTGCACCAAAGCTTTTAGGATCAGCAGGATCAAAGGCAGCAAGAATGGTGGCGAGCATATAGTAAGTAATGGGGTGGTTGGGATTAGAGAAGAGCCATTCAACGACGCGCATGATTCCGGAGGGAGGAAGAAAGCCTAAGCGTGCCATGATGTGAAGAGTTGCAGCGAGATATCGCCGTTCATACTTGAGGGACTCATAACGAGCGTTCAATATGTCGGCACCAAGACTTCCACTACCTGTGTTCACCATCAAGAAGGCATATCATTGAAACCAACGGCGTACTCACCTTGGGCTGACGGTGCTACTGTGTTACTTCTCGCACTTTTCCTCGCAGCATCTGTCTTTGACAATGCAGTATCCAGTGCCCCAAATTCCTTGATGATTTTCAGACTTAACGAATCTTCAACGCCTTGTGACCCAAGACCTTGAAGCTCTTCTCTGACGAAACGATGGATTTGCGAATAGACGAGAGTGGCATCCGGCGCTTCCGCGATGGTAGCTTCGTAAATGTATCGAAGGGAATCGACGAGATGGCGCCGTCTCTGGTGGTACTCGGATATCGCCAATTCAATAGAGTCCACAGGTCCGACATTTGGATTTTCGGCGACAACTTTTTGGAGCAGTCCAGCAATGTAGCGCTCGGAACATTCCAGTTGCTGCGAAAGGAATATGACCTGTCGCGCAAACTCTACGTTAACTGCGACTTGCTTTCCGTTAATCAAAGCCTTGCCTAGGCCCACAGTTAGAGTGAGTATCAAGGATAAATATGCCTGATACGCACCAGACTCGATTTCTCTCTGTTCCTGCTGATTCCTTGCACCGACGTCGAAAAGTTTCAATAGACGCGGTTTAGCGACCATAAGCTCGTCAAGAAGCGCCTGGCCACCATTTGCCACCTGTTTACCGCTGAAGGTGTCAAAGAGAGCTTGACGGAGACGAGAAATAGACTCCATTCGAGTCCAATCTGCCGCCACTGTGGACGTTGTTGTTCTTCACGCGTAGGCGCGTAGATCCAAACAAGGTTCAATAACGCACATCCCGTTTTGGAAGTTTCACTCAATATTTATGCAGGTTCGGCAGGTTCTTATTCTGCTTTCCTCTCTCGATTTGAACAAATCGACATGTCTAAATCATTGCCAACCCGTTGCTCCCTAGCGTTCCACTCGACAAGCACCAACGATTCCGTGTTATACTTAAAACAACAACAGAAGTGAAAATGGCACCTGCTGCTGTCTTTCTGGCAGTTCTGCAATTAAAAAAAGAATAATCTCGCGGTGCTTGGTCAGGGACCAGTTTCCTTTCTGTGGTAAGAGAGTCACTCCTAACAGCATCTTAGAAATATTTCGTGATCACTGGCGCCTATTCGAAGCATAAAGTTGATGGTCAAATCAGGCAGTGCTCCGGTGGGGCTCGTGTACCACTCACCGTCTTGGTCTTTTGGTTCGAAACATCATGTCGAACGACTTGGACGCCCGTACAGCACGCCTCCGTAGAATCTTCGACAATGTCCTACAAGGCAAACAGTCGCTGGAAAACCAAACCAGCTCTCAACTATTCCTTCAGGCTCTGTGTCTTCAGGCAGATCCTCCCGCCTGCATCGATAAGATACTTGCGAGCAAGGTTGGGCTTTCCTCCTTGCGGACTGCCTTCCAATCCAATACAACGATGGCCTTTCTTAATGGCTTAGCTACAGATGCTCTAATTTATCTCCAGAATCCAGACATCAAGACGATCAGCTGCGGTCAATTTCTCACAAAGATCCTACTTGCCATCGTTGATCCCCCAATCTTCTGGGACGCATTGGTCGAGGCGTTCAAAGCCAACCAGCTCTCCCAGAAGGCGCAACAATGTTTTGGATGGTTATTGCATCAGCTCATAGTCATCCGAAGCGATGGTGTGTCCCCTTATATCCCACTTGCAGAAGAGATGGTCCCCCTCTTCGCATCTTCACCTCATCTGTGTGTCCGTACCATAGCTCAAAAAATCCATTGTATTATCTCTCGCATCCGTCTCTCCCATGGTTTTTCATGGCGACCTTCATCCTGGTGGCCGACACGACAATGATCTTCCAGACTTTCGTCAGATCGCTATCCTACCTACTCCTGACGAGATCGCATCCACAGAAGCGCCCTTTCTCCGTCCCAGCTGGGCGCTTGATGACCCTAGTACCGAAAGTCATCGTGAGGCGCTGTATCTGGACAACCAGTTTAGGTTAATGCGAGAGGATATGATCCACGAGCTGCGGGGAGAACTCCGTATCGCACTCGGCAAACAGACGGGCAGAAAGCATCGAGGTTTCGTGGTGGATAGGATGAAGATAATCGGCGTCAGCTTAGGTGATGGCTTGAGGAGGAAGAACAAGTTTGCGATCACCTTCCAGTGCGAGGATGCTCTTCCGCAGCTCCGAGGGCTGGACAGTCATGCCCAGCGAAGGGCATATCTGAAGAAGAACACCAGGCTGCTGAAGCATCAGTCGTTGACCTGCTTAATGGTTGGCGAAACTGTCTTAGCGTTTCCTTGCGTCCGTCGAGACGAGGAGCTACTGGCAAAGAACCCCCAGAGATTGTTCTGGAATTGGAGGGCGAAGTGCCGATCACCAGTTTACTGTTGAAGGCGAAACCAACTACTCTTTTCAAGATCTTACAGATTGACACCGCTCTCTTCACTTATGAACCCGTCCTGAATGCTCTGAAGCGTATACAGGCATTGCCACTTGCCCGGGAACTCTTGTTCTGGAAGGAGGGTGATGCCATGGGTAGACCGGACCATCCCGTCGGTTTGGGTGAAGCCATTTCCATGCTTGACAAGAGTACTGGCCAAGACTTGCGTGACGTGATGTCCTTGGATAAATCAATCGTTCTGGACCAGTCGCAGATGAATGCCCTGCTCTCAGGTTTGACACAGAAGGTATCCATCATACAGGGTCCTCCAGGTATGTTCCTCGTTCAGCATCTGACGACGATTGACCGACCTCCTAGGAACTGGAAAATCATTTATCGGCGCTCTCCTTGCCAAAATTATCCACGATTACTCCGATCTGAAAATTCTTGTAGTCTGTTACACCAACCACGCGTTGGATCAATTCCTTGAGGATCTCCTCGACGTTGGGATACCCATTGAACAGATGGTTCGCATGGGTGGAAAGCATACACCACGGACAAAGCCGATGGCTCTTCAATATCAGCAGAGCCCAACTCGATTCACTAGCGTTGACCATTCTGTCATCGACCGGTGTAAGCGTGAAATTGAACAGCTATCGAAGATATTGGAACGCTCCTTCTCGGAGAACTTGCAGCCGGAGATTTCGATTAAAGGCTTGATGGTTTATCTGGAACACAGACAACAAGCCTTCTACGAGGCTGTTCAAGTTCCTACTTCAGAGGACGGAATGAAGGTTGCGGATGAAAAGGGCCGTGCAGTTGATAAATATTATCTTCTCCGTCGATGGAAGGCGGGCCGTGATGCAGGTGTCTTTCAGAACGAGCAGAATATCTGCGATGCCTCCAATATATGGACTATGGACAAGGAAACGCGCCAAGTGTATCTCTCCCAGTGGGAGGAGAGAGTCAGGAAGTTGGTTGGCAGAAAGCTTTGTCGCCATATTCTCCGCTACAATGATTTAATCGACCAATTGACCCGCAAGTTTCGAGAGAAGGATGCCGCAGTCCTCCGAAGCAAGCAAATCATTGGCTGTACGACTACGGCTGCCGCGAAATACGGTCTTGATCTACAAGCTGCCGCTCCTGATGTCGTGCTTGTGGAAGAAGCAGGAGAGATTCTCGAGAGCCACGTCGTGACGGCCCTAGGAAAGGCGGCGAAGCAACTTATCCTAATCGGTGATCACAAGTAAGTTCATTCCCGATTTATGACCATCGAAAAGAAACGATGACCTTCCGCTAGGCAACTTCGTCCCAAAGTCAACAATTATGAGCTCACAGTTGAAAAAGGCGAAGGCTACGACCTCAACCGGTCTTTGTTTGAACGCCTCGTTCTAAAAGGATACCCACATCAGACGCTTCATACTCAGCATCGCATGCGCCCTGAGATCTCGGCTCTTGTTCGCCATCTGACATACCCCGATCTTCTTGATGCTCCCAAAACCCAGGACCGTCCTCCTATACGTGGCCTTCTCGATAACGTCGTTTTCATCAACCACAATCACCTCGAGGATGGTTGTTTGCAGATCATGGATTGCCATGACCTGGGCTCAAGTTCTTCGAAGCAAAATTTGTTCGAGGCCAAGATGGTGCTCAAGATCGTCAAGTACCTTGCCCAGCAAGGATATGGTTCCAGTCAAATGGTCGTGCTGACTCCATATCTTGCTCAACTTCATAAACTTCAGAGAGAGCTCAAGAATGAAATGGATCCTGTCTTGAATGACCTTGATTCTCATGAACTCATACGAGCCGGTCTTCTCACTCCCGAAGAGGCAATGTCACGCAAGCCATCCTTTCTTCGACTTGCAACCATCGGTATGAACATTTCGATGAATCTGATATTCTTCATCCAATTCTGATCGTCTTACCAGACAATTACCAGGGCGAGGAGAGTGACATTGTCATCGTATCATTAACTCGAAGCAATCTTGATCATGACATTGGTTTTATGTCCGCTCCCGAACGGGTCAACGTTTTGCTCTCTCGAGCTAGAGATGGTCTGATCATGATCGGTAATTCGGATACTTTTACACAGGCGCGAAAAGGAAAAGCGGTCTGGCAGCAGCTATTCGCCATGTTGAGAGATCGAGGCCATATCTATGACGGATTGCCGGTCAAATGTGAACAGCATCCATACCAGACTGCGCTACTTAGCACCGAGTTACAATTTGAGAAGGACTGTCCTGACGGCGGATGTTTGGAGCCATGGCAAGTCTCCAATCACTCTCTAAGTATTACCTTAAGAACTCATTGGTACTCCAGTAACGCAAAACTAAATTGTGGGCTACACACGTGCCCATCCCTGTGCCATCGACTCCAGGACCATTCAAAGATGCGTTGTCGTCAAAAAATCACAAGTCAATGCCTAGAAGGCCATTTTCAGTCGAGGGAGTGCAGCGAACGTGCCCTTCAGTGCTGTCGCAGATGCACGAACACCGGCCCTATACAACAGGAGGAGTTAGGGCGAAAACCGGACAGGGATCCACTCTCTTTGGATTGGAGGACTGCAGGACAGACATCAACTCTGGATGCTCGACGTGGTCTTCCTTCCTCGCACGGATATTGTGGAGACGCCAGGAAGAAAAATCCATTTACTCTTCAAGATCGGGAAAACATTTCGTCACTGCGTAAGGCCACAGCCCAAGGTAAGCCGGCAGCCTTTTATTTCTAAGTTCTTATTATTAAATCCCTATTCTAAAACACCATCCCCCGAGCGCACGGCGCCTTTTCTACGTCCTTGCAGCAGGCCTTCGGAATCAACTGCTGCGGAATTAGGGTCTGATAGCGATGACGATACCACTGAGACAAGCCAAGCGAAGTCCAATCAGATGGCCCCAGCCGATGCTAAAAAGAACATTGAATGGGGCGTGGACGAGTTCTTTGCCACTAGGACACTGGCGAAAGCAGAAGGTTATTTCTCTCTACTTCCTTCAAGCTTCCATTGCCTCTTCGTTGAGAAGCTGATATTAAGAGCTGCGAAATCGAAGAAAGCGGATGCTCAACTGGTGGCAGAGCTTTTCGCCAGTGTCTCCAGCAAACATCTTTCTTCACGTGAAGTCTTTGAGAAAGGATTTAGAAGGGCTACCAAACATAGCGGTGACATCGCAACTGATCACCCCATGGCACCCGAGTTGACTGACTTTATGATGCATACCATAATCGATGTCTACTGCAGTTTGGACTGGTGATTGTTACTTGCCCCCATCTCAACACCAAATGTATGAATGTAAAAGCATGCTTCATTCCATCATACAGAGGTCATACAAATACAATTTGTTCATTTGCTCCATTCCTACGTTCGTCAGATACCACCTTGGCCTCCAGACTTCTGAGCGGCTTTGCCTCCAGACTCGCGTAACTCTCCCTTCATTTGCATTTCAGAATCGTCGGAGACCTTGCCAACGACCTATTCATGCGATTTGAGTTAATCCCTTACACAATTAAAGTAGCGGCAAACCTTTTGAGTCTTGCCAATGAGTTTGTCGGTGGTCGAGACAGGCTTCTGGGCTGCTTGTTGGGCCGCCTGAGCGGGTTGCTGGCCTCCATGTTGTCCACCGTGATGGTGGTGATGATGACCTTCAACAGGAACACCGCCTACATGATGGAGGATAAGCGCATTGAAAAGCGTTAACCAAACAAAATGCTTACCTTGAGTCTGACCTGCACCACGTTCCAAATCACCGGCACCTGCGCCCGAGGGTAGGCCGACATTGCCGCCTTGCTGTTGCATACCACCCGACTGCTGCCCACCGAAAGCCGACTCGGGCTGACGCTGACCTCCAAACTCGTTATCGCGAGTCTGCGCAGTTTGGCCGCCTTGGCCTAAGTTGTCGCTACCCATATTCTGGTCATCCATGTTGCCGCGGCGGTCACCCGGAAGAGCTTCGCTGCTGCTGTGTAAATGGTGTTGGGGCTGGGTAGACTGGTTGTAGTTGTCGTTAGTGTTTTGAGACATGGCAAATAATTGTAAAATGGACGAGACATGACGAGGACTTTTATACCAGATGCTCAGCCGTGGGTGACATCATAGCAAGTCCAAATGACGGCGGGAATACCGTCACCCTGGAGCGCCGTCACATGATATTCCCGATCGCTCCAATTCAGACTCCTCTGCGGTATGCATCACGAGATGGGAGTCAGATTCAAAGTGTGCATGTGGATGTCTGGGGTATTCTGAGGATCCATGACGCGCATTACGCGGTATTTCCAATTCAGAACTGGGGTCAATGATCGCAACTCGAAGGTTCAAGAGCATGCGGGAGCCCTGCGACAACGTTATATACATCAATAATAGATGCTCAGTAATTAACTCACCAGGATGCAACTAGCCGCACTTAGAGGACTATTTAAACATCATCAGCCCAGATCTCCGATAATTCTGTCATAGGTGACATACTTGAGCAGCAGACTAGACAAGAAGGGCGGACCAAATAAGAACATGAGAAGATTTCCCAATAATAAAGCTGAAGTTCAATTAGATTGGCTACAGTCGACGTTAGATCAGATAGCTTGTACGACGAACCGAATATTCTGGAGGTTGAAATCAGCTACAATTTCATCTGTGGGGGTGGGGGGTGAACACGTACATGGCAAAATAAACCGTCGAATCACGGGCCTGTAACAACCTTCAGACACTTTAATTTCGTACCAGATTATGTGCTCTCACCATTAAATTCAAGATGGCAGGGGAGGATTCACCCGCCTTCCAATATACAAAGGCTCGAAAGGTTACCATGATAAACAAATAGCCTAAAAATACGTTTGAGCTTATGAGCGTAACAAGCTGAAGGAAGGACCTCACTCTCGATAGCTAGAGGCGTGATCCTAGGTGCTTTAGGTCAGAGGCATACAACCGCGGAACATTGAATAATTTACCAGTAGCCAGCAATCATGGAAGGAAGACTATCTGCGTAGCAACCAGGTAATGCAACCACCCTCTCCACTACACTAAAGGTCAGTACTTGCAAAATGCATGCACAATAATGCTCACCATCTACACTCTCCGCGAGATAATCCGTGATCGTCAAGCCAACCAAGGTGGCACAGACACCTTCAAAACACTCGGTCACCAAACCCACAACACCAAAAAATAAAACACATACTGAAGTAGAGAAAGAATGCAAGCCCTATCACCGGCTAAATGGATAACTGAGCTTCAATCTGTCATATGATCGTATCTCTGCCGACCTTGTTGCCCTGATCTGAGATGCTATGAGCGATATACGAGCGCGAACAGAGACACTTACAGAGTGCCCAGACGCGTAGAACGAGGATCCCTACAGGAAGCAGTCAAAAAGACAAGAGGGACATCAGACTCGAAGTGTGACAGACCTTGCACCACCGCATTTTGAACGGTCAAATTACTAAATAACACCAGTCAACACTCGGCCCACCCAACCAAGATACATGCACTCACACGCTCAACCACCGAAGGTAGAAGGTACAGCTACAGAACCCCTTCAGCGCCCAAGCAGAACTGATGGTGTAAACATTTCACGTACAACTGCGCATGATATCAGTGAGATGGGACAACACAAATGAAAGAACACCCACTGAAGTTGACAGATTACCGAACCCTGCGGCTATTTTGGGCCCGATCAGATCAAGTTGGAGTTGGTGCACATAGTACGCGTCCTTACCGATAAAGGCGAACCTAACGCCAAACAGCATGAGTTCACTCGAGACGTGACATTGTTATCGGATAGGATAGCTCACAGTAACATGCCCTCTACGACATATCGGTTCACAAAGAAAAGGACGCGAGCCAGAGTCATCCGTGCCCTGCCGCGACGTATGAGCACAACTTGAAGCCCACGACAGAGGAATACTTACGGCCAAATATGATTACACTCTTCCCCCAAAGTGATAATGTGGTCGTACACGATGCAAGTAACACAGGCGGCTACATTTCAACTTTGATGTCAGAGTCCGCTCGGTAGAAGCTATTGTCCAGGGCTCACCTGCGACCCAAGCGACAGCCCAAGCCTGTCCCGCCATCTCTTCGTCGCTTTCAGCCATTTATAGAGGGAGAGGGAAACAGAGTCGCGGGTCCTCACGATCTGCTCACAGCAGGACTTTATAATATGTTCCTCCATCAACCCGAAACAGGCCATCATTATTCTCCCGATAACAAGCGTATGCCTCATGTTCAGGTCAGGGGCTCAAGCTGTTAAGAGCCACTGTACCCGTAGATTCTTTCATGGGCGCTGCTTGCTTCCAGAGTATACGTGAACGGGCAGAAGAACATTCGTGTGAGCAGGGCCGTCGGACGAAGGAATAGTGACCTAAGCTCTTCCCGAGCTCAAGCTTAAGGCAGCTTTACTTCCATTCTCGAACAAGAATACGGACTTAGCCATGGCTGTAAACTTCCGTTATTGTTGGTTCCCCACGACCCAACCGCGGGATCAAAGCACCTTGTTGAAAGGCGACTCGATGTTGTAGCGTCATATCAAACCGGATATCATTTTCAGGTTCGGCAGTGGCCTAGATGGCTGTTTTTAACGACCACTGGGATTTCCTAGGGCAATTGCACTTCACTACTACTTACCAAGATAAGACGATTGGATAAGTAGGGAAAGGATAGAGTACGTACAGTGTCTGTGCCGATTTCATGAAAGACGACCGAAAAGTTCGTCATCATTACATCGATCAGGGCAGACTACCGCTCATCAGACCATAAGTGTCGTAGATGGTTCCTTCAAAAACTAAAGAGCAATATTATCCTCTCTCTCACTTGACGAAAGTGTAGTCTAGGGTTACTCACTGCGTTGCATGAAGAGCTGGTGGCGTTGTTCAGTGACATAGACCAAGTACACGTTCTCGAACCTTCGGCGACCTTCTAACATTCCCATACTTATGACGTTGACGGTCCAAAGTCAATCGCGTTCTTCGTAGAACCATAACAGAGCCCCATACTCCACTTCGACTGCCTGCTCCATCAGACAAATCGGACGTCACGCAAGTCGGCATCGGCTCAACAGTGAAGCTTGACAACTTGGGGCCGATGGTAGTAAACAGCGATGGCGTACGTGACTTCTTCTACTCGCTGCTTTGTCCCAAATCATCGAATATGAATGCAGACGCTTTCTCGCGTTGCTAATTGGGCAAATATGACAGAGAAAGAGAAGGAGACAGCTCTAAGGGTATTGTCGGCTAGAAATAAGTGAGCGATGTCCCTGATACTAGTTTTGTTACTGATGACGCAACATAGGATCCGTCTAGAAAAGGAGGAGAAGAAATTGCACGAGCAAGAAAGTTCAAATTGATTCCATGACTTCATGTTGATGATGGGCGGGGCAAATCGGAAGGAACTCACCAAGTACGAATCACATATCATATGCGGTTCAGAAGAATCACAGTGTTTTGCATCGATGGCGAATTTGAAGTTTTGATTGTTGCTAGTATTTGAAGATTTTCACTTCACAGCACATGCGGTAACTCTGTGATCTATATTCAGCGTATCACAGTCAGGGCGGAAGTTTGGGCAGTAGTCACTTCTGACCGTTCTGCGTGGGAGGTTAGCGCTGACACGCCTGGCAGGTGACAAATTCGTGCCGGTCAAAATGCAAGGGAATAGAGATGAAAATTCAACGCATTCTTTATCGTTGAAGGGAATCCCGACGCATATGGTCGAAAGCCTGTGTCAAAATTCAGTACGCTGTTCACCCATTTCCAGCGGTTTTTTTCTGGTCCGATATAATCGCCTACCAGGCGTGCATGAAAGACGATACAGCGTGGCTTCGAGAATACGACCCATAAGTTGTTCACGATGTCCAATAGTCAATGAAGTCTCAAACGATGCTCGCTAGCTTTTCTTCGCGTTACTTACTATTAGGACAGTTGGCAAGATCCGCAATATGTAGCGAAGTTTGTGATTTATAGCCGCTAGAGATACACATATGTTTGTTCAACAACTGGTCAGGTCCACTGGTTACTCATCAGCATCTATACATGCGTATTGTAGAAAAAAAACCTCACTATCAAACGCACACAGAGCATCTTTCACTGCGATTTGCCGTTGGCTTTCTGGATGAGGTTATCCAATGCAGCTTCACTTTCGCTCTGCAGACACATTCAGAAGGGCTTAACAATGCCCAAAGAAAAACAAAACACACCAGCTTCTTCTTCTGCGCCTCAAGCTACATTCCTGCATGAGCTATGGAACACCCTGAATACAACGGAAGCATACCTCAGCTTTCAGCTTCTCGAGCTGCTGCACCTCAATATTGTGGGCATATTGGTCTATTCCTCGGTCAGACTTCAGATTGCTACAGACATCGATGGTTGCGTACTCTCAACGGCCTTTTCCTTCGCTCTAAAGGCAGCATGAAGTGACTGATAAAAAGCGAGCAACAGACACGTACTGGAAGCCCTTTGACTGAGCAACAGCACCCTCCTTCAAGCTGGAGGTGTATCGCCTCTGTGCGATGGACAGGTTGGTGATGCGACAAGCAGCAGGAATGCGAAACATGATGTAGTCGTTGGTCAAGGTGGAATCCGGGGAGACTCGACATTCCGGTCACGCTTCCGCTACGTCACAGTCACGCTTTCCTCTTTCTCTCCGCCATGTCAACAATTCTCAGGCAGGCAGCCAGCGCTGTACGTTTCCGTTATTTTCAAGTTTTTCTTCGACTTAACAGCAACATTTTTACAGGCTCGTATCGTGTCGCGTACCCGTACTTTTTCGTCGACTGTCGCTTCCCGCAAAGGTGCATACGTTGCTACTATTCCGCACGAATGTTCCTGATCCCGAATACACCCGTAGACCTCGTCCAGGATTTATATCTCAAGGAATTGAAGGGATACAAGCCTGCGCCAGTCGTGCGTTACTCCCTGTTCTTGCTTTGTCACTTTTTACTTAGTACCGTTTGCTCGTCGTAGGCTAAAGATGCCCATGTCGGTGTAGTCAAGACGTACTCAACCCCAGCGGCGCCGCAACCACCCACCCTTCCCGCCGATATCGCCTCGGAATTGGCTGCATATGATGCGTCGGAACCGACGTTGGCTGAGGTAGAGGTCGCTGTCGTGAGCGAGTCGGCAGACACCACCGGCGGCGCGGATGCCTACCTCAGTTTCCTTGAGGCAGACCTCCCCAAGCCTGAGGTGCACCACCATTAGATGGAATACGCCTGCTTGTAATTTAAAAATGCAATACATGCCGCCAAGCTGAACGTTGAACAAGACTTGTCTTCCGAGAATCTCATGAATGGTCTTTCAGTGGTGCGTCCGCGTTCGTTTAAACTCCTAATATGTTCTCCTCTAGGTCTAATATATAGGGTACTGTACTTATAGATACATTAAGCAATGATGATGCATCGAAAACCAAATATGAAGTGAAAGCTGCAATAAGATAATGACGTGCGGTGGTGGGTGAAATGCGCGATTGCCTATGAGAAGAAATATTGCGACGCCTTGATCGCCTCGACTCTGAAATCACCTTTTTTCGGGACAGGCGGAAGGAGATCGACAAGGTCCACAAACTTGCCCACCAATTTCAACGCCTCTTTTTCGGTTTTAGCTTTTGTCTTCTTTAGCTTCTTTTGTCGGTCGGACAGCTCGGCTCCATCCTCTGAGAACTCCTCCATATCCTCCTCCTCCTCATCTACCAGCGTCTCTTCAATCTCATCTAGTCGGCTATTCACTTCCTCAGCCTCTGCGCTGGTCGCTGAGTGCGTGAACGTCGAGCCCTCCTCAGTTATCTCCATCAGTGATCCCAGCATAGAAAATTCCTGTGCTTGCTCTGCAGTGACCTTGAGCGAGGCACCTGCAGCACGGAGAAGCTTGCCCATCTGGCCACTGCGGAGACTGATGAGAGGAATCTTATAACCCTTGTAACGCTCAACAAACTAGATACGACATCATTATCAACGTCCGGAAAACATTGCAATAACAGACCCACCTCCTCGCGAAGTTTGCCAAGCACGTCAGATTGATGCAGAGCAATAAAAGTATCTCGGATGATCACAGACATCTGGTCGATGCTCGAAGCATGCGTCCAATACGAGTCGTGAACAGCTGCGAACGTCAATCCTTGCCGCTGTAGACGCATCAGTCAGATACAGACCATAAGAAAAAGCTACAAAACTAACCTGGCATTCCAAAGCAGACAGCATCATGTGTGTAGCATCTAGACTGTGAATAAAGTTGGGAGGGAAGGCAGAAGCTTGCTTGAGTGAGTTGACTAGCATGGGCTTTATCAATACCGACGTAATCTCTCCTAGCACCGATACTCACCTTCAGCCGGACTAAGGGGATCGGAAATATACACCGTCTGCACTGCGGTCATGATCTGCTTTCGCTTTGTCTTCCGGTACGGCTGGACGATAGGCAATCCAAGTGGTGTGGTCCAAACAACAGAAGTCATCAGCTCCTTCTTGATCTGTTCTACAGGGAGCACTTTTGAAGGATTTGCCCGCTTATTATTGTATTCATCCAAAGCCTCGGGTAGGCGGTCTTCGGGAATGGATCGAGAGATAAGCCGAGCGCACAAGTTTAGCCAGTTCTGGATATCTTTGGCACCACTGAAAAGGTCTCCAATACACACCAGCACCTAGCAAGAGCGCGTGAGGCTCCACAACTCCACGACAATGTCTGGGGAAACCTTACCACTTTAGCGAGATAAGCCGACAGAGTCCAGGTGTCTTCGTTCTTCAGACTATCGACGTTCCTCAGCTGCTTCTCGATCTGTTCACGAGCGCCGACGTAGGTAACTCCATACACCGTCGTCATGACCGTTTGCTTCACGATCTTCCTGGAAATCTTTCCCTTCAGTATATCCGCAACTGGTTCGCCGGCAGCTGCATCCCGCGCCAAAATCGTTTCCACCATGTTCCCGACGTAGGTGTACACATCGGAGGGACGATCACCGGCGGCGAGATTGACCTGTTGGGCACCACGCGAATCGCCACCAAGGGCGGCATAGTGCTGCAGACCGTTACACGTGCCGTCCTGGTGCACAGGTTGCGAGGATACGTATTCAAGAGGGTTTTCAGAGGTGAGTGCAGCGTGAAGTTCCATGCATGTTGCCAAACACTGCCATGGGTCGTCAGCATGTGTCCACCAACGAGAGCCCTATTCACACATGATCGTTAATCCAACCATTGGATACATACAGAGATCACATACCGCTAGAGGCTTGGTAGCGCTGTCGAAGACTTCGTCTAGCCGATCCATGACGAATTGCTCTCGCTCGTCAAAGTTTGCCTTGTCATACCCATACAAGTTGGAAAGATGGATTTTCAGCCAACGAAGTCCCCGCTCGCCAAGAGGCTTTCCCTCGGCGAACATCAACAATCCCCGGCTAAGATCGTCACCGATATGGTTCAAATGAGGGGGAATAGGGTATGCACGGCCACGGAAGTCCACGTTATGGGGCTGATAAATCTTGTCGCCAAGCAACTGCAGCCATGTTGAGTATTCGATATTTTGGAGTGGGAAGCTTCACTTACAGCACGAGCAATCTCGATCTTATAATTAACGTTACATCGCGACGAATGGTTGTTGGCCTTCTCCTGGTTGTAAAGCTTGAGGTTATACATGTACAGCGCCCGATCCTTCATATTGTTTTCCGCAGGCGGCTGGGGCTCAGGATTCGGATAGACCGCAGGGGCAATTTACCCAAACCATAACCAGCGTTCCAAACTTCAAGAACAACATCGAATATCTTCTTGTTGATCTTCCACGGCGTAGAACCCAAGACGTCCAGACCAGCGTAAACCAATTCCACGTTACCCTGTTCAGATGCACGCTTCATGTAGCTTTGCTGTTCCACAGAGTCTTTGTATCGCATGGCAGAAGCTATCGTGAAAGAGGAATTAGTATGGAACTAAACGTGCGAAATGACGAACATACATCGGTTGTAGAAATAGCCGCCCATTTCCGGGCCGACCCAAGGCTTTGGAGGGACGAGCATAGGTAGGTGGCGGGGATGAAGCGTCTCCCGTAGACTATCCTTAGCTAGGCCCTCCGCAACAACAGGATTGAGCCTAAGAACGCCCAGCTTCTGACCCCGTATGTACTCGTATGAGTGGTAGAATGCAGGCTGTTCCTCCGATCTATACCACAACTTGTAAGATATAAACCGGAAGAGAAAACCGTTACTCACATTATTTCCTTCGTTGTCTTGTCAGTGGCCGTTCTGGTGACCTTTGAAACCTCCATCAAGCAATCAACCAATATTCCTCCGACCTGAGACCGAGTGGCTTGCGTCCATGAAGAGGTCCATGCTTCTGCGTCCGTCATTTGCCGAGCGGCGACAATTCTCCTCTGCATCAAATCTTGATACCCAAGACCGCTGAAGAAAGTCTTGTCGCTCTTGAAGTTCATGGGGACTTGGATATTGTTCTTCTTGCACATTTGGGCCTTGTACTCCATTTCGACGGCGCGGCCCAATGTTATTAGTGCTCTCGTCGTCTTCATACCCTCCGCCACACCGCCTGACCCTTGCAGCCGCATGAGCTCAAGAATGGTGATCAAGGATAGTCTCTCGGGTTGGACCAAAGTCAAATAAGGCGAGAGGAACCGCTTGTTCTTGGTCTTCTTCTCCAGTGCTTGTATCGACTTGATCTCTTCCTTCAGCCGTTCCTGCAAAGCGACATGCCATTCCCACATCCATTTCCGTATAGATTTTTGGTAAGCCCCGCCTATGCCGAGATTGTCAAATACGGAGGCTTCGTGTTTTAATCGTTCTACGGCGACGTCATAAACAGACTCTTCGAGAAGCTTTTGGCGAGCGGTCACATCTTCCGGAAGAACACGTCGAGCGTAGTTCACCTGAGCAAGATGGCGACGTAGATTGTCGAGGTTAAAGGGAATAACAGCTTCTTGTTCTCCTTCTTCCCCGGATTCTTCGTCGACACCATCGACCAATGGTTCCGAGGGCTGAATGGGACATTAGACAAGGGTTTACAACAGAGAGAAAGAGGCACTTGCTTTTATCCGCGTAACAGGAACGATTTCCGGTACGGTGTCGCGAATATCTGAATAGGTGGTACCAATTGCCTCTGCTTGTCCCAGCTCGGCGACGACATTGGACATATTGAGATCTACTGCTGCATGGGACAGCTCCTTGATAATGCCGGCGGCTTCCTCAGAGTCGGTGAATACGCGATCGGAGACCACAGCAGAAACTGGATGGCCCCTTGAAATGATGGAGGAGAGGAGTTCGTTATATTTGGGAAGAGTGAGTTGGTCCATGGGCTTGGATGATCCGGGGCCACACCTTGCAGAGAGTGAGTAATCAAATAGGAGAAATGGCCAAGTAATTCTCACCGTTTTAAAGCAAGGAGCATAATTGCATATGTGCTCGCACTGGGTTCGATGCCCTCCTCGCCCTTCTCAATATTTTCAAACAGATCCCAGGCCGTGTCCATCCAATACATGCTAGTTTCGTAGTCGCTGGCGTATGTGGAATATGACATGTTGGTATATGCCTCGAGAAGGGTGTTGTATATGCGGGTCTCTAGCACCGACTTGGCGGCCTTGCGACGCAGACGATCAAATATGGATTTTGCTCGAGGAATATCATAAAGGTTGTGTATGCAAGCATCCATGACCGCGAGGAGATCCTGCGTGGCCGAATCTGCATACCATTCATTGTTGATGGGTGAGGGACTGTCGTTGGGGCGGACGCTAGGCAGGAACGTATAATGAGTTCGCTGCTTCAGGTATCCAGCCAGTTCGTCCGTGTATTGAGCTGCAGCAGCCTCCCTCAGCAGATTGGCGGGGAAATCAGGTTGCGGCGCCGGCATTGTTGCAAGAGCAGGTGCATTAACGCGCCGGGAAGGAGTAGAATAAAGACGAGCTGGACGGGGCAGTCCCTGGCGAGACGCCAGTAAAGTCGTCTCTGCTCTGTGCACCGTGCGAACCAGCATATCGTCGTCGTGGTCGTTGGCGAGAACTTCAAGTCGTCGCCGCTCAATGCAAAACTGCAGGAATTTTCTCCATAGCAAGAAAATTGATCACGTGCAACGGATGGGTCCGGGTAATCCCAGGTCGGTCCGGAATCCGACTTTGCGTGAACCGTCCGACCATATCTTTTTCCTTCAGTCGTTGGACGTAGACACGCATGCTGTTTCACTCTTGTCTTTGTAACCACTAGTGATTGCCGCTACGTACATTCTTTTTATCACCATACTCATCGCCTATGCGGTGACACTACATTCAAGTTCCAAAAATTTCAGCATCATCTCTAGACTCTGAGTGTCTTCGAAGCAAGTCCTGGAAGAAATCTTGGAGTTTTATGTTCTCACGCTTTTTCTGTGTCTCTCTGAACAGATCCATCTTCTCTTTGCGCGCGGCATGCATATCGTTCAGATCCCTCAACCGCTTCTGATATTTCGCGAGGAGCTTGTCGGCTTTCATATTAGCAGCATTGACATCTGCGGCCGGTGCTATTGCCGAGTTCAGCCCGCCGACAGGCAGTATGGTGCTGTTCAAACTCGTACCAGAACTAGAGTCAATTGTCTCCAAAATTGCCTGCACCGTGGCCTCGGTCTCAGGAAGAGTCAGGGCGAAGCACGCCAAAAGGATGAAGAGACATTTCTCTCGAGTATCGGCCGTGGCAGGGCTATGTCGGCATATTAAAGTGATCGTTAGAAAGGGATGAATTTCGGTGGCTTACTTGTAGTAGAACTCGATCAAAGCATCGAAATCATCTTGCTCGATGATTTTAGTGTTGAGCCGGAAGGGATTGTCATCGCTGGATCCCTTATAGTTTGGAACGCTTCGATCAATGCGCGCTTTTAGCGGCCGCGATTGAGTGAGGAATGTGTCGGCCTCGACTTTGTACAGCGTCGATCCGAGCTGGCAGCACGTTAATCGGTGAATCGCCACTACTTGGTCCATAGTAATACCTGAAATACGAAATCGCCATCTTCCTTGTAGAACGGGCTTCGCTGAAGGACAGACATCTTGTCGTCGAAGTCGTATCGTGAGACTATACATTGAAAGTCGTGTGAATTTCGGTTACATGTAACTATGACTACCACTCATGGCTGGCACCTCCTTGAGAAATATTCAACGGAGAAATCTCTCACAGAGCTCTCTCCAACCGAAGACTTCAGACTGGGAATCGACGTTCAGCCATGGTTCTACCATACTGATCGCTCCGTCGGGGGAGAAAACCCTCGATTGCGCTTGCTCTTCTATCGGTGCAAGCTCCTCCTAGCGTATCCCATCCTTCCTTTATTCATCTTTGACCGCCAACCGCAAAGGCACCAGCAGAACCACATCCTCACAGAGGAACTCACTACTGCCTTCATTCCCATCATTGAGGCCTTTGGCTTCGAGTGGAGGTATGCCCCCGGTGATCCGCTCGCTGAATTGGCCCATCTGAATCGTGAAGGCATCATCGACGCCGTCCTGACGGATGACGTCGCCATATGGGTCTTTGGTGCATGGACTGTTTGGAGGAACCCATGCTCCTCGCATCCAAAAGTCAGATCTGCGGAAAAGCAGACAATGTACAGGGTGTATCATTGCGACAAGCAGAAACGTCGCCCTATGATGCTCATGATAATACTCTGCGCTAGTTGGTGCGACGCTCCAACCGCCCGCCGCCTCGCGACCACGCCTTTGGCTAATGAGCTATACAAGGCAGCGGCCGCTCAGCTACAGGACTTTCTGCCTAGCTGGCGCGCGCGGCTTTGTGAAGAATCCAAACTTGTTCCCCCGGAGGACTTTCCCGAATTATCTCTCTACATTACACCAGAGGTCTCGACGACCCCGGAAGCCTATCCCGCCACCATCACAGAGCTGTCCCTTCTCAAACTCGCAGGCCTCTGTAAATCGCTCTTCGAATGGGGCTGGCCGGAGGAGATCCTTGTTCGATTCTATAGGTGGCTCTGGGGCCCTGTCGTTTTCCGGATTTCTCGACGGCGCTTCAAGTGTCCTGACGATGAGGTCCTCGGTTTCTTCGGTGGGAATGGACAGTTGATGGAGGAAGTTGTTGGCGAGCGGGTACGAGATGAGACGAAGGAATATCGTGTTCAAGTGGATACGGAGGTGCTGATGGGAATGACAGAGGCTGGGTTCGAAAGGACGAGGACGAAGGAGCTGGCGGTCGAGAATGGAGAGGAGGAATCATATTCGGGCAATGCCGACGAGCACGAACATACTCCAGAGCATCAATCGGGATCATCACAGAAAGAGAAGAAGAGACTTAATCCACGCGATCCTTTGCGCGTCTGGATACCGGCAGAGTTGGTGGACCAGGATCTGGTAAAAGATTATAAAACCAACAAGAAAAGGAAGCGGGATGGCCAGGTGGGTGTCCGAAATCGTTCAAATTAGGTGGTTGCTGATATTTGCAGGACTCTCCCAACAAAAACCGCAAACTTTCCTCGTCGCCGAAAAAGAAACAGGTAGTCCGGGTGAAGAAGATGACGGAAGAGCAAGCGAGAGAAGAGGGAATATCATCGCTCCTTGCATTTGGCTTCACAAAGTTGTCTTCGGCGGGTCCCGTAGCTACATCAGAGCGCGACTCGTAATTTTGGGAATTGGGTTGTTTTGTATTTTGCTTCATCACTGTATATATAGTAGTCATATCTCAAGCCAAATTGTATCATAGTATTGATGATGGTGCACGTGGGAGAAAGATCTGCATCCAAAAGCGTCGCACAATAACCATCCTTCATGACCCCCATCCTCGACAACGACAACGGCAACGACTGGTCTCTCCTCGCAGAAATCTCAAAGCACCAATCTCTCACTTCACTTTCTCTCTCCAAATTCAACTCCCCTGCAAAGGGCTTCCGGCTCGGGATCGACGTCCAGCCATGGTACCACCACGCTGATAGTTCCCAGGAGGGAGAGAATCCTCAATTGCGCCTGCTCTTCTTTCGGTGCAAGCGTCTCCTGCGATATCCTATTCTTCCTCTATTCATGTTTGACCAAGACCCGCGAAGGCACAGAGATAATCATCCACAGACGAGGGAGTTGACAGAGGGCTTCATTCCAATTATCGAGGCGTTTGGCTTCGAGTACAAGTATGCTCCAGGAGATCCGCTTGCTGAATTGGCGTGTCTGAATCGTGAAGGGATCATCGACGCCGTGCTGACGGACGATGTAGCCGTGTGGATGTTCGGCGCACAGACTATCTGGAGGAACCCTTCTTCATCCCATCCAACAGCCAAACCTTCGGTGAAGGAAACCATCTACAAAGTCTATGATGGTATCACGAAAGAGCACCGTGCCGCGATGCTAATGGTTCTGCTCTGCCGTCACGGTCGTTGGTGCAATGCAGGGTCGGCATTACGATTGGCTCGAACCGACTTGGCTGTTGAGATCTACCGCGCAGCGACCACCAAATCGGACAATGAGTTGCAGGAATTGTTGCCCGGATGGCGTAGTCGGTATTCGAAAGACTTCCGCCTCGCCAATTGTGTTCCTCCGAAAGCCTTTCCCCCGGTCCTCTCGACATACATCCATCCATCCGTCTCAACTCGGCCTGTCGAAACTTATCCTCCCAGTATGTGGACTAGCAAAGAGGCATCACTCCCCGAGCTCACAGGTATCTGCGAAGACCTCTTTGAATGGGACTGGGAGGATAAGATTTTGGTTAGGTTCCGCAGCACCATCTGGGAAAATCTCCCCGTGCGAATTCTTCGACGGCAATTGCTTTCTCCTTCGCTCCCAGATACAGAAATATTCAGATTCTTTGGAGGTGGCGGCGAACCTGGAAAAGTGATAGATAGGATTGTTGGTTCTCGGACTCATCATTCAACCGACATGACACGGGAATATCGCGTCGTGGTCGATACGCAGCTGTTGGTATTATGGACAAAAGCTGGGTTGAAAGGGACGAGACAGGCGCCTGAGGTGGGGAAAGGGAAGGAGGTCACCTCTAATGGAGACGATGACGACGGTCCAGATAACGGCGCAGAGCCCGCTCCGGATGTTGATGCAGAATCAGGCGGAGAAGAGGATACATCTTCTGTTCCAAGTGGAAAGAAGAAACCACTGCGCATCTGGATACCTGCAATAATGGTGTAAAAGGCAAATGTGGAACTGGCGAAAGAGTATGAAAAGGAATGCGAAGAGAAGAAGGCTCGGAAACCCAAGCGCAAACGCCGGCAAGGCGACGAGGTGAGTGTGACCGTGAAAGGGTTCTTGGACATAGACTTAATTCTTGCAGGATCAGGCTCCAGCTCCGAAGAAGACGAAGCGTCCTACCGCAGCCCCGAGGAAGCAAGCGAAAGCGGCCTCCAAGAAGAAGGGACCATCACCTTCTGAGGCTGGCCCGTCGAATTCTCATTCTAATGCCGATGTTCCTTCAACGTCGACATTGGGATCCTAGACAGGCAATCGTTCGGCTGACAGAAGAAGAAGCGTTAGGTTTGTGTGATGTTTTTGTCGTATACCCGTTTTATATCTCTGGTATCTTTCGTGGTTTTTGGATGACTGGAATCTTGGTGTAATCGGACGGACATGGTTTTTTTTTTTTCTGGGAATTAGGTTGTTTTGGATTCTGCTTCGTCATTTATTTTCTGTGTATTTCAATGCAAATTGTATCATAGTGTTCTATTCCGAACTATTCAGTGAGCGGGATATCGATGACGTCACATGCTAACTTCATGACTCTCACCGCCACCGACGACTGGTCTCTCCTAGAGGAATTTTCGAAGCAGGAGTCTCTCACCGCCCTTTCTCTCTCCAAATTTAATTCTCCTGCAAAGGGCTTCCGGCTCGGGATCGACGTCCAGCCATGGTTTCACCATACCAATAGTTCCAAGAAGGGAGAGAATCCTCGATTGCGCCTGTTCTTCCTTCGGTGCAAACATCTCCTGGGATATCCCATTCCCCCTCTATTCATGTTTGACCGCAATCCACGAAGGCATAAAGATAGCCATCTGCAGACAGAGGAGCTAACGAAAGGCTTCATTCCCATTATCAAGGCTTTTGGCTTCGAGTGGAGATATGCCCCAGGAGATCCACTTGCTGAATTGGCATCTCTGAACCGTGAAGGGATCATCGACGCTGTACTGACAGACGATGTGGCTGTCTGGGTGTTCGGCGCACAGTCTGTTTGGAGGAACCCTTCTTCATCCCATCCCAAGGCCAAGTATCCCGAGAAGCAGATCACGTACAAGGTATACAACGGTGTCACACCGAAACACCGTTCCGCAATATTCGTAGTTCTGCTCTGCACTCGGAGTCAGTCACGTTGGTGCGACACAAGGACCTCGTTACGCCTGGCTAAAAGAAAATTTTTTGTCGAGCTCTACAAAGCAGTGACCACTTGCCCTCGCAACGAGCGTCGGAATGTCCTGTCCAGATGGCGTAGCCGACTTTGTGAATATTTACAAGCCCGTAATCCCTCCCTGGCCAACCATGTTCCGAGAGGTTTCCCAGACTTGCGCCTCCTCAAAACCTACATCAATCCGACTGTCTCATCCTCGTTCGAAAGCTATATCTATGCAACGGGGACCAGCAATGATTCTTAACCATCGCTTCCCAAGCTCGCGCGTATCTGCGAAAACCTCTTTGAATGGGGTTGGAAGGATAGAATTCTGGTTCGGTTTCATAGCAACATCTGGGGACCTATCGCCGTGCGAATTCTGCGACGACAACATCTTTGTCCTTCCCTCACAGATGCAGAGATATCCAGGATCTTTGGAGACGGCCGCAAAGGGGGGAAAGTGATAGATAAGATTGTCAATTCTCGCAGTCATCCTTCAACCGACGAGACACCGGAGTATCGCGTCGTGGTTGATACAAAAATGTTGATATTATGGACGGAGGCCGGGTTGAAAGGGACGAGACAGGCCCCTGGGGTGGACCGGAAGGGAAAAGGGAAGGAGGATACCTTCGACGAGGACTCGGAAGATGGGAGCGATCGTGAAGGAGAAGACAACTGTGTTGAGGAGGACCACGATGATGGCCACCAGGACACTGAGCCCACTCCAGATGTCGATGTCGAATCAGACGACTCGGACGACGAAGAACAATCTCAGCAAAAGCAGCCTGGTTCAAACAAGGGAAACGGAAAGAAGAAGAGGGAGAGGAAACCTGTAGATCCACGACATCCTTTGCGCGTCTGGATACCTGAAATGGTGGTACAAGGGGCAAAAACGAAATTGATCAAGGAATATAAAACAGTACGTGAAGAGAAACAAAAGGCAGCTGAGAAGAAAAAGCGCAAACGCAAGGAAGATGAGAAGGTGGGCGATATGAAAGGTTCTCGATCTGGGACTGGGACTGATTTTTGTTTCCTTTGGTAGGATCCTCATTCTCTGCAGAAGGCCAACGGTTCAACCACATCCCCGACTTCGCCTAAGAAAAGGAAAGTTTCGGTGCCGAAAATGACGGAAGCGCAAGCACAAAAGGAAGGGCTATCGTCGCTCCTTACATTTCCTGGCTTTACTAAGGAGCCACGGCGAGTTGCTGGTCCGTCGAATTAACGTTCCAGTGCCGATGTTCCGTCACGAGAAGAGGAAGAGGCAAGCACCAGTCCGACTGACAATACTTGTGGAAGAAGCGGTGGGTTTTTGCAATGTGCCTTTGATATATTTAAACTGTATTTATAGTAGATATGTATTTGTTTTCTGGATAACTGGCCCCTTCCTCGGGTTGTAATAGTATCATGTGCTTTTTGTTTTAATTCTAATTGCTGAAGGGGGAAAACGACTCGCTATGCGCGGCCTTGACTTCGGGAACTCGCTTCACTTCGTCGCCAGTTATTAGAAAAATGGCTGGTTTTTGTTCACTTGTCCAATTTGTGGCGTTACTCTACAGGGCCGCCCTGCGTGTTTGGTTGCAATCAACCTACATACGGACTTTGGTTTGAGACGTTGACGCCTGGGGCCGTGGGAAATAAGTTGGACGTAGTAAATTACTACGGTCACCACGACGCGTCTCAGCACACATGGAGTTCCCGGAGAACATGAATTCTGAATCACGAGAACTCTACAATGCCTCCATTTCTAAATTCAATCTCGAAGCTCTCCAGCGCGTAGCCACTGAGTATCGGCTGTGAAGCCATCGCCCAGGGTGGCTACAACACGGTGAGCAAGAAAAACTTCATTGATAAATGTATATGGTGCTCATTCATTTTTCCAAGGTGTTCCTTTTGATATTTGAGGATGGCCTTGAACTCATTGCACGCCTGAACGGTAGCCGCTCTGGCCAAGATGATGGTGTACCGGAAGATATTTTGGCGCATCGAATAAAATCTGAGGTAATGTCATATGTCCTCGTTATTACTTAGTTTTAAATACGCGTAGGTTGCGACAATGCGTTATATTGAGACGCACACGTCGATCCCCATTCCACATATTCACCTCATCGAATACGATGCTCAAAATTCTGTTGGGACGCGTTTCATGCTTATGGACAAGGTGGGTCTCTGAGAACAGCTTCTTGGTAGGATACCGACCTGTGTAGATCGCTGGTTCCACCATTACCGAAGTCTGGGATGCCTTTACATCCGAGGAACGCGAACAAGTCGTTCGTCAATTGGTTGGTTTTCAAGCTGAGCTTCTGAAGTTGGAGTTCCCTGCAATCGGATCTCTTCTTGACGATCAAGGCACACTGGGCCCGCTTAGTCGTTCCTGCTCGTATCCGTCCCTGCTTAGCCTCGATTGCGGGCCTTTCAAGACCACGAAGGAGTACTTGTTAGCAAACATATCCGCCGAACTGAAGCTCGTGCAGGAGAATCTCGAGAATTGGCGGGAACAGAGATAAGAGACAGAAAACCTGAGTGGCGGTTTGGAGGATACATCAATCGAGGATGCACGCGAGTGGCTACGCCTGTTGTACGAGGTATCCGAGGTCTCCGGGACGATATTCTGGATCCACCGGAGAGTCCGTTTTGTCCTGTTTCACGATGATTTCCAGTGGTCCAATGTGCTCGTCTCTCCCGAGGATCCAACCAAGTTGGTGGGGATTTTGGATTGGGAAGGGTCGCGAGTGCTTCCTGTGTGGGACAACAGCCGTTTAGTCGACCCGGTAGGACCTAGCATTATCAACGATCCAGAAGAGCTCCGGCATCTTCAAGACATGAAGTGGGATATTCTCCAGGATGTACAGACTAATGTTGCGTGCTCGGAACATAGATGGCATCTACTCCTTCGTATCATCGATTATGGCCATTCCTTCCGGTCGAGAAGGGAGGTTGTTGATGGCCTTTTCTTGGGTTGGCTTGAATCGGTGCGAGGAAAGGGCCTTTGGGAGGATGTAGAGTCTATGGCCGGCTTGGAGAAATATATTAGAGGTACGGGTATATGCAGTGCTCTTTGGTGAGGTTCTGATGTGTGAAGTCTAGAATGTCGACAGAAGTCGGCTGACTCTGCCCACTAGGTCCCAGAATTCACATACAGCCCGTTATCAGATGGAGCGGTGCACCCGGCGCTTCATGAATGGCTGGTGCTGTAATTGATCTAGCCTTATAGGATCTTGAAGTCGTGTTTTCACTGGACTTATCTGTGTTTAGAAAGTTATCGTGGGAGGTAGGTGCATTGAGCCAGAGTAACAATTCATGAATTTCGTTATCATGTACACCCCCATTCATTGCAAGGCGATGAAGCGCAGCACTAAATTACTCGCAATGCAGAAAACAGACGCGGGTTGCTTTCTTCTTATATTTACTATCCCTCTACAGCGCGCTGGAAACATGAAGATAAACGTCTCTACTTTATGTCGGCACCGAAAAACCCAACACATTCTGCAAATCTTAGTATTTTCATTTACCGTTGCAGCTATACTGGGAGGCATGAAGAGTAATCCCGTATATGTGACGGTGTTTGGAATCTTGGCAGCACTTGTCGCACTCCTGTAAGTGGGTAGATGTTACCGGTGAAGTCACTGATGGATTATCATCTAGGGCAGTCTTATTGGGTCAAGTCAAGCATAGTAAGGAGAGAATAGATGAGGGGGATTTCGCAAAGTATGTGCTCTTGATAAGAGAAGAGGCTACTGATTTAATGGGATGTGCAGGGTTCGGAGTCGGATTGACCCACGTTCGCTTCCCAGGGCAATTTCATCCTCGCTTGTCACACGCGGTCCTACGAATGTCCGAGGAAGAGTAGGAAAGAGAGGGCAAAGGTCTCCATCCCGTGATCGTTCGGTAGCAAGGACGTATCGTGTCGAGAAGGCTGCACATATTCTCAGAAACAGACGAGATTTCCGCAGTTTTGAGATGGGAATTTTTCGGCAGGTCAAAGCTGTAATAGACCAAGAAGAGTTTCCGTCTTTGAGCCCGGTACAGAGGGCCGTGGTAAAGAGGAAGGTGAAGGTTACGAAAAAGAATTCAAGGATGGAACTTTTGATAAGGAGGAGGAAAATGAATAGAAGAATTGTGCTCTGACTCAGCTTCTTCCGTAGAACATGCTATTCGTATCTTGTATATCTGTTGACATGGTATGAATGAAGGAAGTCTTATTACCGATCCGTACTACAACCCCTGATGTATACATACTAGCTATCTACGAGCTAGACTAGTTAGTAAGATAGGGCTGCTACAGGACCGAACAAACCCTACGCTCTAGAATCCGGAGATGGACGAAAACGAGGACAATGGGAATAAGAAACTGGCGAGTCTTCCTTCCTACACTCACGACATGAACAAGCTATTTGGAAGAGACAAGGTCAAGGTAACAAAAATCAAAAGACCAGCTTAGTCAAGTACTTATCTACAACAGGACCTTCCTTCTCGCAATTCGTCCTTTAGTTCTCTAACACCAGGCGCTTCACCTGTACAAAGATCACCCTCACTTTTTACTGCAGAAGAAGAAACAGTCCCCCTACTCCGAACCCTCGATATTACTAGGATGATAGGTTAGCCAGCACGTCGATCGTGTCCAGCTCGTATTTACCACTTCTAGGTTTGCTCACCGCTACCACGTTGGAGAACTGGAGCATGGTACTTGAAGTCTGTGAGCACTGTTCAGCCAGTGACACCAATGCGAAAGAGGCTGTCAGTGCATTAAGACGAGAACTCGGCAAGTTGGTTGTTCCCTTCTTCCGCCTCTCTTCTCATGCATCAATGCATCTCCGAGTCTAGGCATGGCGAACCTTCTACTCAATTATCCGCCGCAAGGGTATGTTTCCATCCCTGTCTCTCAGTTATATTCAACAATCCCATGCAAGCTATGGGCCATCATGCTTCGCAATTCTACCGAAACATTCATCTCACAGTCAATGTCAAAAAAGTTTCTCAGCACCCTGGAAGACGTGATAATGTCTCTGAGAACGTCACCTGTCGTTCGCGAACGAGTGCTGGATGTTATTGCTGCTGCTGCGTACTTGAGTGAGCCTTCCTTGAACGACCCACTTCGTTCAGGGCTGACGAGTCGTTTCTCCCCCTACTTAGGCAAGGAAGACACTAGTTTCAGGGCTCTTTGGCGAAGGGTCAAACCGGACGGAAAACCCGACGAGGCGCGTGTCTTGACTATTGTGTTGCGTATTTTCAAAACTGACCGCCAATCTTGCAGGGTATCCCGTTTGACACTGGTGACGCCATGTTCAGTCCTTCCGTCAATAGTCGTTATGAGAATCCGGTCTCACCCTAGGACCCACCACTCTCTTTCATTGGGGAGGGGGGTAAAAGCTACTTCGCAGCTATTGCTTGACCTATGACGTATACCTGAGCAAAAAAAATTATGATGAATTTCGTGTTGAATGAAGCTCATTACATGAATGGGAGGTCTACCTTCCGCAATTCGTTCCAGAAACTCGGACAACTTCGTCTCCTGATGGCTAGCCGAGTTCCTTCATTTGGGCACTGCGACAATGCTCCCAAGTTTGTTGACCAGCTCAAACAGGAACTACGATTAGATGCGAACACGACCAGTTTGCGACTCAGTTATGGACTCTTGTTGTTATTGACTGCGTTCAAGACCTTCGCTAGAGATGCTTTGCGTAGAACACTCTGTATCGCTGTTGGATGTCGCGTATCTGTTGACGCGGCATATAAGAGATGGACGAAAATCAAGATAACGGGAATAAAGAAACCGGGGGTAGATGACCTCAGCCTTGGATTACGGAAACCCGGACCGATCTTCCTTACAATGCTCTCAGATTCACTCCGGCGAGAAATTGGGCAACATTTCGTAGTAGGATTTCACGGACAAGAAGTGAACGATGACATACGGAGGCTGATCCAGACGTACTATGTGGGAAGTGTGATTTTGATGAAAAGAAATGTAAAGGGTGCGTGTGTCTGAGCTGCCAGTGAATGTCCATTTCTTAGCTTCACGTAGATGCTGAGCAGATTAAGAGGATGATATCAGAGCTGCAGAAGATCGCAAAGGAGGCAGGGCACGAGAGGCCGTTGCTGATTGGGACGGATCAGGAGAACGGGATGGTGTCGGCGATGAGCTCGTCCACGGCAGCGACGCAGTTGTAGGTCCTTTGATGTCGCACATGATCGAGCTGATCATTCTAGCCCTGGTGCTATGGCCCTCGCAGCTACGGGCTCGCAAGAGATGACCAGAGACGTGTACGCAGCATCCGGAAAGGAGCTGAGACTGCTTGGTGTCAATTGGGCATACAGTCCCGTAGCAGATGTGAATTCCGACATGAAGAATCCGGTTATTGGAGTGAGGTCCTTTGGAGATGGTGCGCCATGATTTGCCGTAGATGTAACTGCATTGACAAGTTGTAGATGCCGAGGAGGTGGCAAAGTATGTTGTCGCAGCGGCGCAGGGCCTCACGTCGTCGAATGTCGCACCCTCTGCAAAGCATTTTCCTGGGCATGGAGATACCCACGTTGATTCACACCTTGCATTGCCGCGGATCAACAAAAGTCGAGAAGAAATGGAGCTGACGGAACTGATTCCATTCCGGAGGGTGATTGAGGAGAAGTGTGCTACCATGATGACGGGACATATGGCGCTGCCCTTGGTGACGGGTGGGGATATACCCTGCTCGTTGTCGAGGCAGATTACGACGGGATGGCTGCGAGAAGATCTGGGTTTCGAGGGGGTGGTGGTGACGGACTGCCTGGAGATGGATGCCATTGCTGAGCCGAGCCAAGGTGGCTGTGGTGTTGAAGAAGGTGCGGTTCGCGCGTTGGAGGCTGGTGCAGATATCGTGATGATATGCCATACGATGGCGAGACAGATGGGCGCGATTGAACGCGTGTACGACGCGGTAGAGGCGGGAAGAATCGGCGCCAACGACTTGAAGGACAGCGGCGACAGAGTAAGGACCTTGAAGGACCGGTTCGCTGACTGGTCTCTTCCTGCAGACGACTGGAACACGGTCAAGGCTGCGAGTAGAAAGCTCAGCGAGGAGGCGTACCAGAAGACCACTGCTATCCTGCAGAATGGAACCTGGCTCAAAGCTACTGGCACTGTCGTGTGCTACACCCCTCGACCTGAGAGCTTGAACAAGGCCATCGACGATGCTGACGGCGTTTTGAGGGACGGAGCGGGCAGGATTCGAAATACCGCTGGACCATCATTTGCTGCACTGGCTCAGTCAATTTCCAAGAGAACAAAATGCGTGCACGTCGTGTACCCTAGTGACGACGATATCGACTGGAACGACGTGTCCGGTATCGTGTTTGTCCTGAGGAACGCAGACAGATCTCCCAGGCAGCTGGAGTGGATGAAGAAAGTAGCAGAAAGAGGGATAAATATGGTGCTGGTGTCGTGCTGCACGCCGTACGACCTGAACGGGGTGAACGTCGAGCAAGGATGCTTGGCGACGTTTGAGTTTACTGTGCCGGCATTCGACGCGGCGGTTCGTGTCATTTTTGGCGAGGCACGTGCTTTGGGATATTGTCCCGTAATTACCTAATTTAGACTCGATCTAATCTCCCACGTGTTGAACATAGCCCTCTCCCGTCTTCCTTCCTACACTCACGACAATGAAAAAGCTATTTGGAAGAGACAAGACCAAGGTAACAAAGCCAAAAGACCAGCCAGAGGTTGTTGCCACCCAATCCTGTAAAGCCAAATACTCATATACAGCAGGACCACCACCCATCGATTTCCACTCCGATTCACCAGCAGCATGCACTATACCACCACAGTACACCGTCTCTGCAAAATCAGAGGGACAGCAGGCATCCAGCCTCGGACGAGGACCGCTGGGAGGTCGTCGGCGGCGACGACCAGCCACGGGCACCAGGCCTGTCTCCTTCTCGCAATTCGTCCTTTAGTTCTCTACCACCAGGCGCTTCACCTCCAATACCGGCACCAAGATCACCTTCACCGTTTACTGCAGCAGGGAAGAAGAAACAGTCCCCCTTGACGCCCGCCTTGGGCATACTCAGAGCCCTCGATCCTCACAGCCTCGATAGCACCGCTCACAACAACGATTCATCCGTCTCCGACCACGGCCATCCCGACAGGAGAAATCGCTTTTGGGCAAAGGATAAGCATCAGGAAAGTCTAAAGGACGATGACCCGCCCAGCATTACGAGGATGATAGGTCACCCAGCTCGTCTGTCGTATCTATGCTCGTACTTACCATTCCTAGGTTTCCTCACTGCTACTGCCTCGGAGGACTGGAGTATGGTACTAGAAGTCTGTGAACGCTCTTCAGCCAGTGACACCAATGCGAAAGAGGCTGTCCGTGCGTTAAGACGAGAATTCAAGTTGGTTGCTCCCTTCTGTCTCTCTTCCCATGCATCAATCCGTCTCTAGGTACGGCGAACCTTCTGCCCAATTATCCGCCGCACGGGTATGTTTTCCGTCCCTGTCTCTCAATTATATTCAATAATCTCCTGCCAGCTATGGGCCATCATGCTTCGCAATTCTACCGAAACATTCATCTCACAGTCAACGTCAAAAAAGTTTCTCGACACTCTAGACGACGTGATAATGTCCCCGAGAACGTCACCTGTCGTTCGCGAACGAGTGATGGACGTTGTTGCTGCTGCCGCGTATGCCAGCGGAACAAGTGAGCCTTTATCGATCCGCTTCGTTCAGGGCTGACACGATTTTCCCCTAGGAAAGGACACTGGTTTCAGGGCACTTTGGCGAAAGGTCAAACCGCCAGAGAAGCCCGACGAGGCGCGTGTCTTGACTGTGTTTCATATTTTCGAAACTAACCGTCAATCTCGCAGGGCATCCCGTTTGACACTGATGACGCCATGTTCAGTCCTCCCGTCAATAATAGACTTTCTCATTATGAGAATCCAGTCTCGCCCCAAGACCCGGCCCTTCGCACAACGCATAATCACCGGAAACGCAAATCACCCACGCGAAACCGTATCATACCACCAGAGGAAGATATCAAACGACTCTTCCAAGAATGTAAAATCGGCCAGGGTAATGCTAGCCTGCTTTCCCAGGCTTTGGCCCTTGCACGTCCCGAAGATCTTCGTGAGAAGGATGTCATACAGGTGAGGTCGCCCCTCACAACCCGACTGAAACCGTTAACGGTTGCGCCAGGAATTTTATTTGAAATGTCGCCAGTCGCAAGAAATCATTTATGCTCAAATCCCTTGGGCAACGGCTGGTGCTGAACGATCCAGGGCTGAGCAACAGCGAAAGCGTACACTATCAGATAACTCTCTACTTGAAGACGCTCCGGTAACAGTGACGACGGAGGAGCGACTGTTGGCAGCCTTGCTTGGTGCTAATGCAGAGATTGCAGATGCTCTGCAACAGTATGATGACCTGGAAAGAGTAGGGTTGGAGCGCGAGGCGGAAGAGAACAGTCGTAGAGATGTACGGATGGATCCTAGAGTAAGGTTTGGCACTTGGTTGTTGTCTTTTGGTTGACGTCCTTTACAGCAAAAGCAGCTGCTATTGGAACAGCAAGAACTGTTATCGGCCATGGGTGATGTACATATCGGCGGGTCATCATCACGCAGCCCATCTCCGGCCCACTCATCGCGTTCTCGACCAGTATCGCTACTGCATTCTGATGTTTCAGCGGCACAGACCCTGGCTCCGCCACCCGCGCCTCATGGCCCCAGGTCTCCAACGCAAGCATCTGTGCATTCTCGCACTTCTTCACCGAATGTGGAACTGACTATCGCGACACTTGCCAACGGGTCGGATTCATACTCTTCGTCCAGCGACGACTCTGTGGAGACACCCATCAAGCCTAGCGCCAAGGCGCTCGGGAAACGGAGAGTAATAGAAGCAGAAGAAGCGGATAATCCATTTGATCCAGACGACCTGTTTTACGAGAACAGGGACGAGTTTCCTGTTGAAGAACGGAACGACTCGGATTCGGATGATAGTCGCGATGTGCGGTGGCATAATGCTCATCCGGTGCATTTTGTGTACGACGCTGCAGCTGAAAGGACGAGGCAGAGGCTAGAGAAAGGACATTCGTTGGTTGTAAACGGGGTACATTAGAGAAGAGGACATGAATAGCGTACTGTACAATAACATGCCGAAAGCGAACAATGCATCGAGGCCAAGTGTGACCGTGACAGTTGACACAACCTTCTTTACGACCAACATGTCGAACAAGATAGCTGCCATCGACTCGGACCTCTATGGCGGTATGTTTCCTTGTATGCCATTTACTGGTGTTTGATGGAGATTGTAGACATTTATGGAGATGACGAGTCTGAGTTTGTCGTAGAACCCGAGGACCAGCCTATGTCGAACGCGACGACGACGACGACAATAACAACAGCGACGACAGATGAATCCTCGCCTGGCTCGCTTCCTGCCAAGCCGTCGGGGTCGATGTCGTATTCCGCCCAGATAGCACAACAGTTCTCGACGTACCAGCAGACGCCGAGCCAAGAACGGCAGCCGGGTCCGTCGTCGATACCCACTATGACGGATAGTATTTTTGGGAAGAAGCCCTCCGAAATGCATGATGCGGGGTAAGCCTCTTTTGTTGTTACTTGGACACGGTCTATGATACTATCACGCCGTCGTACATTATTATTACTCTCCCATGCCTATACTCACTACTCCCCCTTGCCATTATTTGCCTATGCTCACGCTACTACCTCTCTTCTCCCTCTGTGTCTACTATACTCTCCGATACCGTGGTGCCACATGTAGCAAAATGTTCATTGGAGGACTGAATTGGGATACAACAGATGGTACTTCTTATACATATTTATGCTATACAGTGCTGATCCCTTTACTCTGTGCGTCAGAAGGGCTAAGAGATTACTTTTCTCAGTTTGGAAAGGTAGCTGCGACCCGGTGCTTTTGCGTTGTTTCTTACCGTCTTTGAGGTCGATGCGGTGACTATTATGCGAGATCCGTCAGGGACGTCGAGAGGATTTGCGTTTTTGACTTTTGAAGATCCGTCAGCGGTGCAGGTTGTTACTGCGCAAGACCATTTTTTGGATGGGAAAGCGGTATGTTTTTTGTTTGTTTGTTGGGCTGGCTGATGTTAACCTGTTTAGATTGATCCCAAACGCGCGATTCCACGTGAAGAGCACCTTCGGAACACGCGCTATTTTGTTGGTGGTCTGGCACCGTCGACGACGTCGGATTCGATGAAGGAGTTTTTCTCTGCGTATGGGAAAGTCGTGGACGCGACGGTCATGCTTGATCGTGAATCCGGGCGGTCAAAAGGGTTTGGCTTTGTGACGTTTGAAGATGCAGCTAATTCGGATCAGCTGGTGGGCAAAAACCTCGTTTTGGACGATAAGCAGGTAAAAGTGATACTGATAATCATTGGATGTTGACCTAATGGGCCATGCTAGATTGAAGTCAAGACGGCGCAACCGCGGAGTCAGCGCGAGCAAGCTCGCAATGCAGGGGTGGTCAACAACATGCATGTGCAGGAAGTGCGAGCGCCGATGCCGTTTATCCCACAACAGCCGAACCCGATGTCGATGATGTACCAGCGGATGCCGATGCTCCCGCCTATGATGGGCATGAACCCGATGATGATGGGCCAGTTCCACCCGATGGCGATGATGGGGATGGGGATGGGCGGGATGAGGCTCGGGATGGGACCGATGGGCGGGATGGGTGTTCGCGGCGGGATGAATCGGGTGGCGGGACCGGTGGGGAGGATGGTGACGACGGGCGGGGGAGTCGGGCCGTCGCGGGTGATAACGAGAGGACAGCACAGTTTCCATCCTTATGCACGATGATTGTACATATTATTATACTGGCAGGGACCCGTGAAATGTTGGATTCTCGGGTGAAATACATCAAAACACATAACATAATTATATGCGATAACGAGACAGCATATAATAGAAAGCAATAGCAATTCGTATATACAAAAAGTAGGAAGAAGAATGTCGCTCAATGTATCCCACGCCTGTTGTTGGCTTCACGGGTACATGAAGCAGCTATTATGGCTAATCGTCAGCCCCAACAGTTTCAGCTTGGTATGCCAAACATGGTATACCTTCATACAGTCCCAAATTAGACCTTGCCGTTCAAAAAAAAAGTTGTTCTTGAAGCTCCGTGTTGTCATGATGCTCTTTGATGCTACTTCTTTGCTGGCCGTGCTGTATGGTCAGACAATAATTCTACAGATGGATATTCATATTGAAGGCGTACCTCCAGGATGCTTCTAAGTTCTTGGCATTCTGTTCCCCGCAATCCAGTTATGATTTGAGGCAGAATGGTATAAATACAGTAAGACGGTATCGCAAGGAAGGAACATGAAGAATGTAAAGGACAGAAAAAAATGTTACCTCAGATAACAGTCGTGACATGTTACATGAGAGACGGGCTGAAATAGTTTGGCGAGTCCAGCTTGAACACACATGTATGGAACGAGTTGTGTAGCCAATGAGAGAGCGACGGAAGCAAGTTCCGACACCACTTGTAGAAAGTTTCGAATTAGGGGCTGTTTGCCCATTTTGGGAACAGAAGCAGCCACGCTGTCTCCTTGACCTCCTTGACCTTTTACCTTGATGTACTGATATTATCTACGCATACATGTCAACCGAAAAGGTCGACATTTCTCTGCAATCTACTGGATCACAACCGGATATCTCTCTCGGATCATTCGACTCCAGTTTCTCACCACCTCGACTGCCATCCAACACATCCAACACGAATCCATTGGCCACTCCGGTCGTTCAACAGAAGGCCGATTATTCACGGAGAAACGTAGGCGTGTCAAGTTATCTTGACGACACGGATGGCGACTTTCTAGACACGCCAGGAACCTCAAAGCCACGATGGAGCAGTGAAGAAACGCCAGCTGCACTACGTGCAAAACGCAAATCTGGTGCCAAGGGTGCGCTTACGCTCAGAGATCAGGAAAAGGTGCGTCGCCTATGTACGCGATGTACGCTTGCTAATTCTCGGGTTAGCATATCGACCATCTGAAGAAGGAGAACTTTGACATCAAGATAAAATGCCACTTTCTCGAGGAACGCCTGGCGCAGCTCGCCCCTGACCAGATGGACGCCGCCCTGAAGCAGAACATCGATCTCAAGATCGAGCTGTCGGCGCGTGGGCAGGAGATCAAGCGTCTGAAGAAGCTCCTCCTGGAACTCGAGCGAGAGCTGGAGAGGATGCAGCGTGGTGCGAGTCGTGGCCGAGAGAGAGAGTTGGAGGAGAAATTGGAAGAACGAGATCGTGAGATCCGAGAACTGCGAAGGCGGCAGAATGGGCACGGACATGAAGCTGATGAGCGGACGGCTGAATTGGAAGAGCAATTGGAGGACGCTCGGGATTTGCTGGAGGAGAACAACGCGGAGATTGAGCGTCTGAGGGAAATGGTGGAGCATGACGGGGACGACGGGGACAGTCAGCTGAAGCAGCGTGTGGCTGAACTGGAGGCGGCGAATGAAGAGTGGCAACAACGGATGCAGAATATGGCAGACGACTATGAGGAGGAGAAGCAGGAGCTGGTTGGATCGATAGAGTCGATGGGCCTGAAGATCGAGCAACTCCAACACAGGAACGAGGCGCAGATGCAGGAAAGGAGCGAGAGTCGCGCCATGATGCTTGATGAACGGGAGCACAGAGAGGCTGTCGAGGACGATTTGAACCAGGTCAAGGATCGCTTAGCTGCTGCATTGATCGAGCTTCAGCAAAAAGACGATGAAATCGATCTAAAGAACGAGGAGCTCGATAATCTGGTCGTTCAGCATGAGAACATCGTTGAGCAGTGGCGAGGAGAAGTGGAAGAGACAAGAGGTCAGGTGGAAGAGTTACGGGACGTGAGCACTTTTCCACTTATTCTTTCCTCGCATCTTGATTCACATGCAGGTCCTCGCTGAACGTGATGCTGAATCGAAAGATCTGCGGCTTAACATCAATGAACTGGAGGCCAATACTGAGGATCTGCATGCCAAGTTCGAGGCTGCGTTGGCACATCTGGAGCGCGAAGCAGAGGAAAAGGACAACGAGATCGAGACGTTGACCGATGCTGTCAAGGAACTTGGTGAACAGGTCTACAATTTGGAGGATGAGCGGGATCGTATACGCGACACGGCGGATCGGATGCGGGAGGATGATGATGCGGAGAAGGAACGCTTGGAGGCTATTCAAGCTGCACTCAAGGAGGTATGCCTTTCTTTTACTTTGTTACAAGTTTATCTGCTCATTTGCTGTAGAAATTGTCCCAGGTGAAAGCTCAGCTGCAAGAGACGACTGAAGCATACGAGACATGCAGCCGAGAAATCCATGCACATCGCGCACGACAAGAGGAACTCGCGCAACACGTCGAGGAGTTGGTCGAAGAGGTGGAACGTGAACGTGAGACGCGAGAGCGGTCGGAAAATGCTTTGGAGGAGGTCGAGAAGAGGGGCGACGCTGAGCTGCGACGCGAGCGACGGGCGCTGGAAGCGAAGGAGAGCGCGCTGCAGAGTGCGTTGAATGATCTTTCTCGCGCGCAGTCCCTCTTGAGCCAGAGGGAGACGGATCTCCAGGCTGTTCAGACTGCTTTGCGCACGCTGGAATCCGAGTCGAAGCGGGCTGGGGAGACGCATACGACGACACAGTTCTCCTTGCAGCTCGAGGTTGATCGTTTGAAGCGAGACCTTGAGCGGGTCGAGGATGAGTTAACTCGGGCGAGGAAAGAACTCAACGAGAGGGAGAGCAAGGGTCGCGATAGAGAGGGTGACTTGGACAAGTTGCATGGAGACAATAGGGAACTCTCGACGCAGCTCGCCGCTCAGACGCAGGCCCAGTTGAACCTTTCAGAGAAACTAGACGTGGTGCAGGGTAATCTACGCGCGTCGGAGGCAGAGGTAGCAGCGTTCAAGGCGAGAGCTGCAGAGTTGGAGGCGAGGTTGGGGAAGGACCAGCGGTCGTTGTTGAATGCCGAGAGTCAATACCGGGATCAGCTCACGGAGAGAAATACGCTGTTGTTGACGATCTACCAGTATATGGACAAGATATTGGGCGTCGATAAGACACCTGTAAGTTCCTTTTGCTCTGCTTTTCTTTTATTGATGCCCCGGGCTGCAGAAGAAAGGCGAGACAAAGCCGTTCACGAATTTCAGCGTCTTCCATGACAATCTGATAACTCGGTTGAAGGCTCTCAGTCAAATCCAGCTGGACTTTGATAAGCGGTGTAAGGAGGTTGAGGGACGGTTTGTGGAGAGGCTTACGGATATGCGGAAACAGCTGGATGCGCGGTGGAAGCAGATTGATAAGTTTGAGACGAGTGTCAAGGCGTATGCCGAGGTCAAGGCTGGTTGGCGGCGTAAGTTTAGCGCAAAGGAGGGCGAGCTGGAGGCAATCAAGGTTTGTCTGTTCGTCGTCGGTTCTTTTTTTTTGACGGTCCGTGCACAGACGACGAATGCGGAGATGGCGGCACAGCTGGCGAGTGTAAAACGTCCGGGTCAGACGGACTCGATGGAAATACGGTCGCTGAGCACGCGGGCCGTGAACGCTGAACGCCGGCTCAACAACGCGCAGAACCAGCTGTTGGCAACAGAGGAGAAGATGGCCCAGATGAGCCAGAAGAGCTCAGCGGCAGATGCAAAGTGGGAGGCAAGGGTGAAAGAGTATGAGACGCGGTTGAAGGCTGCCGAGGAGAGGGTGAAGAGGGAGAGACAGGGCGGTAAGGAGAGAGTCGCAGAGTTGGAGGCTAGTGTCAAGTGAGTGTGTTGTTCAAACCTTTACTGAATTTTCTGATGAATTGCTTGTAGGGTGCTGCAACGGCAGTTGGATTTGGCACAAAGAAGAAGTCACCAGTTGAACGATGTTATTGATGCCAATAGGGTAGTTGGATCTCCTGGCAGTAATTCTTCACGATAGTCATGCTTAGTATATATTGTATCGACCAGTGGGATAATTGTATTTTAACTCGGTTATAATGACGAGCTTCACTCAGGGTAGTGACAGTGATCGCTGTAGGGCCGGGCACGTGGGTACAATAACTGTACGCGTCTGTTCATCTACCATCATCCCTTTTGCCCCCTGACACCGACGGCGACGGCGACGACGACGATGAGCACGGGTCGCAGCCTCCACGATGTACCCGAAGAGGAGCCGTACCTGTCGTCATCCTCGAGCTCTCCCTATTTCGATTCCTCAAGTGCTGCAACAGCCTCAACGTCCGCTCTAGGCAAGTCGTCGTCGAGGTTGAAAAAGTCGTCGTCTTCACGTCTTGGGCGGGTGTCGGCTGAGAACCTGTCGTCGAAGAGAACGGTACCGGTTGCAGCGACGAAGGCTAGAAATATCCCCAGAATAAGAAGCACGCCCCGGTTACCTCATGAGCGGGATGCAGAAGACGCTCCGAGTGCTGTCATGTACTGGAGTCGTGCGCCTGTCTATGGTGCCATACCTCAACGAAATATGCGAGGCCATACCGTCACGTTGCTGGATAATGTTGCGTGGATTTTTGGGGGATGCGATGATAAAGATACGGCTCGGGATATCTATTGCTTTGACATTGGTGTGTAAGCTAGCAGGTGGCCCCGACGCTGTTGACTGACTACGACGGGCAGATACGATGCAGTGGTCGCATCCCGACACCGTCGGCGACGCACCTCCTCCTTCACGGGCCCATACAGCTGTCATGGTCGGTCGCCAAATCGTCGTGTACGGGGGCGGACAAGGCGGCACGTATTACGACGGTGTGTATGTGTTTGACACAAGTACTCGAGCATGGTCGCACCCTACCATCGTGGGAGACATACCCCCGCCAAGGAGAGCGCATACAGCTGTTCTGTACGAGAACAAGATATGGATCTTTGGTGGTGGAAATGGCATGACTGCGTTGAATGATGTGTGGACGTTGGACGTTTCCAACACGGCTGAGATGCGGTGGGAGAAGATAACGACGACTGGAGACAAGCAGCCGACGGCTAGGGGATACCATACTGCGAACCTTGCGGACCATTTCATGATCATTATCGGCGGGAGTGATGGAGCCGACTGTTTTGCGGAGATTTGGTTTTTGAATCTTAGTGAGTGCTAATCGAGTTTTTGTATTTCATGAACCTCTTAACGTCTCCCCAGAAACATTTGAGTGGACTTTAATAGACCTACCTGAAAACGAATCCTATAAACGATTATCTCATACCTCAACCCAAGTGGGGACTTATCTTTACGTTCAAGGCGGGCATGACGGATCAGAGTATACGTCTGACGTGAAATGCTTCAGCCTTGGCAAGTTCGACCGTCCTTCCGTTTTATTATCATGGGTATTAACATTATGGTAACAGTGAACTTTCAGTACGAGAGTCGGCCAATATACGGTCGACCACCCAGCCAGCGGGGATATCACGTTGCTGTGCTCGCCGACAGTCGACTCTTCTTTTTTGGTGGATACAACGGAATGACGGCCTTTGATGACGTCCATCTGATTGATTTGGCTGGCTCGGCGTTTTTGCCTCAAGTGACAAGCTTTGAGATCGTTCTGTAGTCTATTTGTAGCAGAGTCTGTTTTTTTTTATTTTCGATTAATCGATTGCCACCTGTACGAGCTGCTATACTACAACATTTGTTCAGACCTTACTTATCTCTAGGCATGCTTCAAGGACTAGGCGAGTGACTTGAAGTGTACTATACCCCGTACAGGCCTTTCTTCCTCGCTGATATATCGTGTATGCACGTTCTCACGATAATTTGAGGCAAATACACGTCGTAGGAGCTATATCTCCAAGCTGAAAGAACGTCAGGGAAGGATAAGGTCTGTCAAAAGTGCAAGATGTCGGTATTTTCAGAAAGGAGGAAGAGGTGCCGTCGCGCGATCACATGTCGTCCAACGCGCTACTAATGCGCCACTGCGACTCTGAACAAAAGATATCTATTACAAGCTGGTATCGGTTCTAGTGGATCAAAGTGATAGCCATCGGTCATACAACGAAGCTGCAAGTGGGGTTGCGCCAGTCATGGCATATATCAAAGCAAGATTATATGCAGCCTGTTTCTTCCTAGATTCAAGTTGTCAGAGGCGAAGAGTTATACACCATGGTACTAACGACTTACGGTCGACTGCTCTGAAAGCTGAAGTACTCGTTCATAATGTTTTGCAGCATGGGCCTGAGAAAGAAAAAACTGTTTGAGACGAGGCATCCAGATAAATTATCGCCCAGGACATACGAAGTTGGGGAAAACTGCGTCCAAAGTTGTATTCGACTTTGATCTGTCCTTGGAGGTTGGTCCCTCGAATGAGTCTATACCATGATAGGACGCACAACCAAACGGTTAGCTAGTAAGGATAGTTATATAGTTATAAGATCAATACCTGTGCGATCACTGAATAGTGTCTATTATCTGACTGTCGTTGCATGGCGCGACCCAGAGCTGCGATTAGGAATTTGTTGTGGAACAAGCAAAAAAAGGAACGTGAATACTATGGGCGGCATGATGTTTGAAACTGTAATTGACGCCAATCACTGAGACTTTGGCAGCCTCATTGAGGTTTCAGCATCTAGCACAAAGGGCAGACACCCTCGAAAGTCTAACCGCAGCCTCCACCTCCACCGCAACCTCCACCTCCACTGCCTCCACTGCCTCCACCACCACCACCGCAACCTCCACCTCCGTTGCCTCCTCCACCTCCCCCGCAGCTTCCACCTCCACCACCAGAGCCTCCGAGTCCATCACATAATAAACCTACGATAGATTCAATGACATCTTCGCAGCCTCCACCACCACCGCCACGTCCTCCACTACTACGTCCTCCTCCTCCACTGCTACCACCACGTCTTCCACTACTACTACCACCACCACCGACACCTGTGCTATTCCCCCCGCCACATCCAGCACCTAGATGAAGAACTAATTAGACATCACTCAACATTCAACGACATTCAAACTTACCGTCAGTTCCACAACCGCCAATGCCCTTCCAAACGAAAGAAGTTAGTTCAAAGCAAAGCAAGATCATGATAATAGAAAGGACTCACACCACCGCCCTTGCCGACTACATGACCCGTGGTTGCTACACACTCTGTGCCATAGTTAAAGTACAATGGTACAGGCACCAGAAAAGCCGGGTCATGACCGACACTCCTTGTTCCCTTCCCTTCCTCTCGCTTAATCCTCCTCTCCCGCTTCTCCAGCCTTGCTCGCCTCAAGGCAAAGACTTGATCCCGGTGCAAGTACGAGTACACCGCATTATGGTCGCTCGGGTGAGTGGCTGCCAGAAGATCGCTTCGGTCTCGAGGTGGGACGAGGTGAGATGTTGGTCTCGACTGTTTATGTATCAATACAAGCCTGCTTAATCTTTGCCCAATTGTGTCGCCCGGCAGTGGACACCCACAGTGAGTATATGGGATCCCGAAACGGTCCTGCAAAAAAGGGTCAGTAAGACTAAGGAAAAGGAGAAGATCAATAACGTACTTGCCATGCTCGACAAGTGATGTCGAAAGCATTTGACAGCCTGTTTTCAGCGACCTTGTCGTCATGGTCCACGAACCGATGGACATATTCGAGACAGTCGCGTGAGTACTGCCGAGCAGTGAGCTGGTGAGTATGCCAGACCAGGTCAATGTCCAGGGTCGGGACGAAGACATGAGGTCAAGGAATCTGAATTGGAGAGGTCATTGAGGATGAAGACCAAAAGGGCAAGCCCTGCTTACGCGTGATAACGAGCCGTGCAGTGTTTGAGGACCACTTCATCCTCAGAAGACGAGAAAAAGTCCTCTTCTGTCCAGCCCAACTTATGCATCTTGTCGACAAAGGAACCTTGTCGAAGAACCTTCATGATATAAGTGTTCTGCAATTATGATGGTCGCGAAGGTACCCACTGCTCCAATGAGATCCAGAGAGAATATTTTGTCGTCTTCGTATGCGCTCATGATACAAGACAACCTATCGTTTCGATATCAGAATTGCCAGAGAAATCGTAAATAAAAACGTACAGTTGTTCTCCGTACGTTTTCACACGCTGGCCCATAGCACCTCGAATTTTTTTCATACTATAATCCATCTGGTTTTGTATCTTAACCACCCATTCCTGTTCAGTTTTTGCCTCTCCCGCACGTGGGATTATCTCCAAAATGCTGGTCTTGATTGCCTTGGCACGACTTGAATTCTCGATATTATTAAGGGTATGAAGGGTTCCACTAGAAGTCTAAGATATCAGTCAACGGTAAGGGAAAAAAAAAGACGGTCAGAACGCACGCAAGGACGTTGTCGGTCCCTACCAGGTCCTTCACAAGTTTATGGAAAGCCAGTCTTTCCTTGGTAATCATTAGCGAACACCCTGTGCACCTGGTCATGAAGAGTTGCTGGAGATATCCGGTGCCTTTGAAATCTGCTAGGCCTAAATCTCTTTAGACATGGCTATTAAATAATTCAAAAGGCCATGCTTACGAACGGTGACCTTCATGAGACATTGAGGGCAGGTTATTTCTCGGTTAGTCAATACTAATGCTGGCTCAAAAGGATCATAGGGAAGGTGAGTTTTCTGCAGCCATGTCTGGACACACGCATCTGCTGGGGGCGAGTCAACGGTATAGCATGTCTGCTCCTAATGTGTGCAATCAGCTTAACCCGAGAAGTTATGTGAGATAAGCGTACTAGAGCCTGAAACCAGTCACCAGCACCCGCAAGTATCTTGATGTGCTCATTTCGTAGGGAGTCTTCAGAATACCGCCTGGTATGCGATCAACATAACATCACAGAGACAACCGTGTAAAACATACGCAGGATTTAACAAATAGGCGTGCCACACCTGTACATCTAGATTAACGAGGTCATAGATACCAAGGCGTGCTACTCACCATGATAACATCAACGGGAGGTAGGCACTGATCAGCGAAATCCATTTTATCAACTCTTGTCGCCGTCAGCTCTTTGCACCACCTCTCGAACCTGATAAATAGGGTCAAGTCTCGAAGGTCAACCAGTGACTAGGGGACACACCTCTCAACAGCCAGTCCAACAAACCAAGACCACCTGCGCTCCTTGTCTTCGGGAGCATCTCTATATTTGAATCGGTCCATCCCTTCAACTCGTTCTTTGAGGGAGGTAAAGTGTTTCAACAAACATAAGTGGCCCTTGAGCTGAGATATGCTAACAAAGGGTGTCTGAATAGCACGACGGCCAATGAACAGAGGATAGGTCAATTCGTATGAAGGTGACGAGGTGTCAGACTCGCTGCCGCCACTCGGTTGTGCGGAATACGATGGTGGGATGTCCATAGGGTAGATGGGAGACGATCAAGACGTTTTATATCGTGAGTTTAAGCGCTACACATGGATAGATGCCGATATTAAGTATACACTGGCAGGGTCCTGATCCGAGAAATGTATCGAGCTGTTGACATGGCGCTTGGCCAAGGTCTTGTGGCCTCTTAACACTGTTGCATTACCGTCAGCATACCGTACATTACGCAAAGGAAAAGCGAACTACCAGCAACCCAATCAGAGAGGATATTCATTCTTGGATAAGCATGTTATTCAGTATTCAAGCCTCAAGGTCTGTTTACGTGTCAGCGCTTGTCTACCCGCTGCCTTTAAATCAAGATCTAGGGTAAGACCGTAAATAGTGAGTATATATCCCTAATTAATAAGCGGTGCCGTTACCAGAGTACTTTCGACATTTCTGGCCCACATTTCTTCACCGCTTTGACAAGCATCTCAGAGCACTGTGCATTTGTTCTACCATGTGAACTGCCGACATGGCAGAGTTCTGGGTACGACGTCGGGGAGACTTACTGTCCAGAATGAGACGCGATATAGGTCCACACCGAACACGGTAGACCGGCGGGTCAGGCTCCCAGGTCAGCAGCGTCATCTTCGTTATCGTCGGCAACCCTCTCCACAGGAGAGGAGATCGTATTTTCTCTCGTAGTCCCAAGAGCAGAGCACATGCATGCACCAATGTGATATTACTGTGAGTGCGGTACATCACGGGCTATGACCCAATAAAACAATGCAAATATATCCTGTCCTATATGCGCAGTCAGGCAATAAAACGAACAATAGCATAGATTTTGCTCACCAATAATGGAGTCCCGGGTGCCCTGCCCATGCTAACAACATACTTCCCGGCTCTGCACGTCATGAAAATGAAGATTCACAAGTGCAATTAACGTACTTTGAGGAACTCGGTGAAAGAGAACACAAAAACGGTAGCATTTTTACGCAGCTAAAATTCGGAATGGGCAGGAAATTGGCAACGAAGTACGCAGCGAAGAATATGAATGTCATAGATCCAACGACGGGTGCAATGGACGTTTGCAACGGGACTAGAAAAACAACTAGACCCACTGAAAAGATTCAACATGACGTGCCCATGAGGATGGGTAGCAGTCCAATAATGAAAGTTACACCTCACTGCTTCAGCACAAACATCGAAATTGACGTACATGGCATCTTCCTTAGGTGTGCTCGATGGAACTGCCATGCACTGGTGGATCCATTGTTTCATCAGAATTCAGGACAGCAAACAGTGCGGATGTGAGGCTGAATGATAGACTGATGAACCAATGGCAGTTTTCCCAAGAGAAGAGTCGGATGCCGCTGGATGAGAATAGGGAGGGGAGTGAGGTCAGAGCTAGGAATGTCGTTCACAAAGGAACCATTTGCCGCTGCACGCTGGACATTGATCAGTTCGAACACCAGCGACGTGCTGACTTGAAGCCTGAAGCTAAGGCTCTGCGGTGTCTGTGCAACGAACGTAGTGACACTGCAGAGAAAAGACCAGCCTAATTGTTCGTCAATGAAAGGATACATTTATAAGTATATGCACTCACGAAACATCTAGTCCATCTCCCCATCCCTCCACCATCCTTGATATCAACTGCAGCGCACTCTTCAAGGTATGTTCTCCTTGGCAGCCGGACGTCGGAAGTAGCTCCTCGTACTGCTTGTCTTCTGGGAATTTCTGCTCGTAGTTAAAAGGACATTCCCGTTACTTTCAATGAGCTTCACTGTGCTCAAGAAATTTTTGATAACACGCACCTTTGACTAAAATTTTGGGAGTCCTCCCACCCATCAGTCCTCTTGTAGATTTCTTTCTTCTGCGCGACGAGTAGTTGGTCGAGTTCTCGATGTTGAGTTGGTCATTGTCAGAATGGGTGGCTCATTCAGCAAATTCCCTCGTCTTTTCATTGTCAGATACGGACAGGAAGGAAGCCGTGACTGTGGAAGATGGCGGTACGAAACAAACAGCTTGATGAGCGCTGGATGAAAAATTGTCAGCCGTCAATTTGTTTGTCTCCATCTTCGGTCTGACACTCCGTCCTCAGAGTATTTGACGCCGACTTCTAGTTATCTGACCGTCTTTACTGTGTATACATTGTTCGACATTTAAAACATGCCTGGTAAGCAAGAGGTGCCGTCGCGCGATCACATGCTGTCCGACGCGCTAATGCGCCACTGCTAAGAACCTTAACTCGTTGTCATAAAGATATCTATTACAAGCTGATATTGATTCAAATCGACAGCCATCGGTCATACAACGCAGCTGCGAGTGGGGTTGCACCAGTCATGACATAGATCAAAGCAAGATTATATGCAGCCTCTTTCGCAAACGTTTCCTCCTAGATTCAAGTTGTAAGAGGCCAAAAGTGTATATACATTGATAACCAACGACTTACGGTCGACTGCTCTGCAAGCTGAAGTACTCGTTCGTAATGTTTTGCAGCATGGCTGTACAGGCCTGAGAAAATATGATTGAAACAAAGGCATCGAGATAATTATCACCCAGCACATACTAAGTTGGTGAAAACTGCGTCCAAAGTTATATTCGACTTCGCTCTGTCCTTGGAGGTTGGTTCCTCGAATGGCTCTATACCGTGATAGGAAGGCCAAAGCCTGTACAACGGAACGGTTAGCTAAGGATAGTTGTAAAGTTATAAGGTCAATACCTGTGCGATCAAATGGTGCCTATTATCTGACTGTCGTTGCATAGCGCGACCTAAAGATGCGATTGCTAGAGACAAGCAAATCATGGGGTCGTCGGGGCAATAATCATACGCATGCAGAAGGTAAACTGGATGAATAGTCAGCATTTTATCAATGGAGAGGAAACAAAGAGCGTACAGATCGCGCTCTGATAACTTTTAGCGGCAATGCATATCTGACCATAAATGGCTACGATAACGGGGTTCTGCTTCGTAGGCAACTCCGGAATTGGGCCTTTCCCATTATTATCGGTCTCAGCGTTGCCACCTTCATCCTCAACGTCGTCATCGTCCGCTTTGGATTGGTTTATAGTAGCATGTCGCTTGTTCGCCTGATTCCATCGCAGGCTCTCCGGATTTTTCACCGCCGCGTCTCCCAGTTTCATCTCCCGGAACAGATGTTTCTGCAAAGTGGATGTGATGAAAGCATCGGTTGGTCGCAGACCGCTCGACAAGGTGGCGAGAAGTAGACGCAAGGGCTCATTGTTAAATTGATAAATGTTGATCAGCTTGCGACACAGTTCCACGACGACGACGAAATTTTTCGATGCGATGGCGCATGCTTATTGGAGGTCAGCATTTGACAGGTGATTATTAGAAAGAGATTGGATCACCAAGTAAAGCAAGCCGAATGGTGGATTGCAGCTCTTTGGACTGGTATGCGTTTGATAAGAGAATGTGGCGAAGGACCTCTTCGGCTAGATCATACTGTCCGCGCTTCGTCAGTATGAAGCAATACTGAAAACATGATGATCAAGGTTGTGTATTTCTTGGAATAATCAAGCAACTAACCTGCATGAACACACGCAACCAGTCGTCAAATGAGACGCCACGAAATATGTCTACTTTTTCGTCCTTCTTGTCGCTCCTTGACGCTTTCTTGGACATGCTATCGTTCTCTAGGCATGGGAGTTTTAGGTTCGTCTAGGGCATCAGAAGGAAAGCCACTCTACCTAGATCAAGATGCAGACGCGACACCATACGATCCTCGTCTTCTTCGTGGTCTCTCTGTTTCTTCGGGCGTCGTGGGAACATACCTCGGAAGCCGTTGTTCTAATCTCATCAGTAAAGCCACGAGACGCAGAATACCACCCCTCACCCTACTAGTCATGAACAAATTCCGAGTCTCCCTAAACGTCTCGACCATTTTTTCCGCTTCGACCATCCATTCACGTTCCGCAACCTCGTCGGCTTCCATCATCTTCGCCCATACCTCTTGCAGTCTTCGGTATCCTCTGACGATTTCCTTCTCCTTTTCGACTTCCAGTTCTCGCAATTGCGCATGAGTCAATCGGTTTTGGGCCTTGACAGCGGCGGGCTTGGTTCTTGGCTGTGCCCTTTCTTCGGGGAACAAAGAGGCAGTCGCTGGATCCTCGGCTTGTGTTGCGGTCTTGTCCTTTGGTCTCTTTTTGCGCGAATCGATGACTGAAATGGCGATGAGCATTATTACGGGTGGAATGCATGATCCGTACCTTCGTAGACCAATTCGAGCGCCTTCCTCGGTTCATTCAGAATTTCGTAGATCTCAGCGAGCTTCATTTTGGCTTCGTTATGTGTGGGATCAGCAAGCTTAACTGCTGGGCGTTAATGTCGAATCGTGTGGAAGCGCAAGATAACATACTATGTTCGTATACTTCGGCCGCTTCTCGTAGCTCGTCCAACATTCGAAGACAAGCGGCTGTTTGAAGGAGGACATATAGACTACTCGTCTAGAGAGCGCCGTCAAAGAAAAGCGTTCGGATGAAGGATATCAACTCACGCTAGCGTCTGCGCCTAAAAGTTCGTAGATAGGGCGAGCATCAGCGTATAACTCTCGTTCGAAATACGCGTCGGCAATCTCTACAAACAAGGCAGCGTAGTCAAGGACGTCTTCGCTCAGAACAATATCTGCGTGCATCTGGTCTACAGGTCAAGCATGCACCACTGAGAAAAAAGGGGATCTTGCCTTGCTTTCTTCTACCTCGCCCATCTTGATTCTGGCAATAGCAAGGCGGTGTCTGGCGTTCACGTCAAGAGGATACCGTCCTGGATCTATGGTACCACCTGCACGTCGCGGTATGTCGACGTCTGGTAGGTCATACTCTCTGTCATCGTCACAGACATCCCAATATCTTTGATCGGCGCGCCCTTGAAGCCATCGGCATCCTTTCCGAATAACGTCAATAGCGCTCTCGTATTCGCCAAGCGTGTTATATAGATCAGCCAATACGAGTACTTCCATCAAGCCATACCCACCACCGGCAATTTCGCCGGTCGACGAAGGCGAGGGTCCACGATCTGAGGGATACAATTGCTGGTAGTGATCGAAAGCTTGTTGAAAGAGAGAGGTGCATGTTGTGAGGTCAGAGAGTTCGATAAGGATGGTCCTGAGCTCTGCCAGGACTGTGAGATCGTGGGGAAAGCGTTTGAGAATAGCTTTGTATGCAATACGAGCCTACTGGTGGTCAGGCGTGGAACAGGGTCAAGAATGAGACAGGACGCAACGGTTCTCAAATCTCCAGTATCCTTGGCAAGTGTAGCGCGGTCCCATAGGGCCTCGATGTTTGATGGGTCAAGACTGTACACCTTTCGGAAACAGTACAATGCTTGTTGGTTATAGCCAAGATCTCTACAGGGAATAAACAATGAAGAAGAGTCGTGCACAAAAAGGGATTTACTTGGACTGGCGGGCCAACCGATCCCATTCTTCGGCGTCGTGTCTTAGATGAGCAGCCATGATGCGGAGCTGAAGGGCCCTGTGCTCTTGGTTCATGTCGGCGCAGCACTGGGCCCACACAGACCAAGCAGAGACGGCACGCGGTTCGATACGAATGACTTCTTGCATGATACGTATGGCCTCGGGAAGCATGTTGTCGACATAGGCCTGATTACCGTCTCCAATGAGAGATCTGACTTGCTGGGATAAAACAGGGCCTGCAGCGCGTCCTTTCTGGTTGTGAGGGTCGTGAATTAGTGTATAGACAAGTTGGAGGCGATACCGACCTTTTTATGCCTGCGACCGATGCCTGAAGCTGCTCTCAGATCATCACGAAATTCAGCATCGCGGTCTTCAATGTTGAAATCCCAATCTTTCGTCAGGCCCGGGGCATCGCTTCGTTGGATATTCTTGACTAGACGGCTGCACGATGTGAGTACTGGCGAGAAGGTAGCAAACGATGGGCGCACTCAAAGTCGCCTTCGATCTCTCGTTCGGCAAATGCTTCCTCTGGACTGAGAACGGTCTGTTCTATTCCATCGTCGGAGCTGCAGGCGTCTGAGTCGTAGGAGCCACTAGCATCGCTTTCGCCATCATGTTCCTCGAGCATAGTAGGAGGTGATGATGGTAAGAGGTACTAGCGAGAACGGGGTCACATATCACGTGATGAGGTGACATTGAGTGTTCGTGATCCTATTAACGACGCCTCGGCCGGTCTGAGGTCTCTTCCACGCGTCAATGAAGGACCGTTAGTTATCTTTCATCGAAAACGAGCATGATATAGGCTAAAGAACCTATCCCGACAGTTTTCCTACCTCCGGAAATGCTCGGCAATCTCCTTTTCGAGGGCTCTACGGACCAACTACGGACTCGAGCGTGTCGGAGTCATATTAAGCAAAAACAGGTGTGTGGCCTTTGATAGGATTCTCTTGATAATTCATGTGTAACTGCCTCATTCCCACCCTAGTCCTACCTTACAGTTACATACTAGCGGTCGTCGGTTGACGACTTCGATACCTTGCTTTGGCAGTTGTAAAAGAGAGTACATCATTCTCAAATAGCTTATTGAACCGACGGGATATTATTTATCGGAAAATCAGACAATATACGTACCTCCCTACTAAGTACTCACCTAGCGTTGTGAAACTAGGATTCATTTGAGGAATTCTGGTTTCATACACCAAATCTCCTGATAAATTTTCTAAATTCTCTAGCGTCTTTACCTGTCACTCTCTTAGGCTTTCACTCCGAGAGAGAATACATCTGCGTATCCACTACTTCATGATTCCTCAACAGCAAAAACCGTTATATTATCTTCCCTGGGTCAAGGTCGTTCACTAAGAAGGAAATTCCTAGTACCAGTTTGGAAATCTACTAATCCCAGATTCCGTCATCCATGTAAAATTCTCGAATTTCTGGACTTGAGTAAGTGTGTCGGCATCCTCCATTATTTGGCCATAATCTGACGCTGTTAGTCACTGCGTTGAAGTCAGTGTCCGTTGCATCTCCCTTGATGTCAAGTTAGTCATGACTGGACAATCGCAGCGAGCATGCCTCTGCTCGGTTGTTTTGTCATACGCTATCTCGAGTCTCGACCAGTCCATGAAACTGAATGTCCTATGTTTTTACCACACCGGGCGTATCCCATACCTCTTGTCTAATCTGTGATATGACTGAATGCATCCGCGGCAAGAGCAGGACTTGGAGATAACGCAACTCTGCAAGATCCATAAATTGCTAAAGAAGGCGCGGCTCCAGCCTACTAGAATGCGGTATGAGTTGGAGACCTCTTGCAATTATGGGTAGATGGCAAGACTAAGCGGCTGATAGCACACAGGCAGCAAAAATGAGAGGTGAAGTAGATACGCTGACGCTGTCTGTCAACCAAAGCGAGCGTTTGACACGTTTATCAGCGTAGAAATGGTAGAAAGTCGGTCGATCAAGTAGTTATCGCGAGGGGAATTGGCGGCAGCTGACTAAGAGCGGCTCGGACCTGGAGAGACTTTGGCAAGCAAGGCAATTTGCTGATACACTATGTTTACATGTACATTACCAGTGAAGACGATGGGTTGGGCACTGGTACCCGCTTGGATTCTTGAACAAGTACAGCTGATGATACTCCTCCGCGTCCCACCACGGGCCTGCCTCGAGAATCTCCGTAACAATCGTCTTCCCTTTGGGAGTAAAGTGCTTGGCCTGCACTTCCTCCGTCACCCGCTTCGCAATTACCTCTTGTTCAGGCGAGTTTGTGAATATGGCTGAGCGATACTCTAAACAGGATTAGAGGAAAGAAGAGGGAAAGGAAGTGTAAGACACATACGGGTGCCGGTGTCTGCGCCCTGCCTGTTCGCTGTGGTAGGGTCGTGGGTGCGGTAGAAGAACTCTGTGAGCTACGGTCAGCAGGGCTCCAGTTGGTAGATATAACTCAACGCACCGACGAGCTCGTCGTACTTGACGATGGCAGGATCGAACTCAATCTTGACTGCCTCTGCGTGGCCCGTCTCGCCAGAGCACACCGCCCTGTACCCCGGATTCTGAGAGGCCTCCTTACCACCAGTATATCCAACGGTTGTCTTGAGGATTCCTTTGCCCTGGGCGGGAGGATAGTGTTTCAGAAAGATGTGCTCCACACCCCAGAAGCAGCCAGAGGCAAAAGTGGCGATTTCAGTTGCAGCTAGACGAAAGATAAGGCTGTTATTGAGGGCAGTCGAATAGAATACAAACCGCCCATTGATCCAAATGCACGATACAGGGAATTGTCAATGGGTTTGCCAGAAAACAGGGCCTGTAAACGACCGAGCATGAAAGTTGAAGATAAGATTAGATTGATCGAATTTTTGTGTCTTTGCTACCATGGCCGTTCATCTGACATCGACCCTTCCAAGCTTCTCTACACCGCAAGAGCACGCAACTATCGTCTCGTCCACCCCCCAGAACTTTGCCGATATTCCCCCTGTACTCCGCCATCAACAGAATGAGGTCCAAGTTCGGTTTGAAGCACCCTTGGAGGGCAAAGCAGACTGGCGGCACGGGACGCTCTACGTTATCGATTCCGTATTGGCGTTTGTCGAGGATGGTGAAAATGCAGAGGGCTGGCAGATCAAGTACCCTGCCATCACGCTCCATGCGATATCAAAAGCAGAGGGGGGAATTTATTGCCAGCTGGACGATAAATTTGGTCTCAGGGACGAGGAAGAGGACGCGATGAGAGAGCTCACGATTATTCCAAAAGATACCGGGTCGCGTATGTCCACCTCACTGCATACCGAATGCTGTCTAATTTTTTTCTTAGTGGATACGATTTTTAAAGCACTGTCTGTCTGTGCCTCTCTGCATCCGGATGAGCCGTCGGACGATGAAGACGAGGCTTTTGTCGATGCTGATGAATTTCAAGTCTGCGAGGCCGGGAGGGTGAAGAGCGATTTTATTAACGATTCTCGGTATCAGCCATATTGATGCAGCGTAGTTGTATTTTATATCACAAAATATATTTTTCGGAGATTAGATTTCGGATCGATCTGACTCGAAATTTTGTAACTTTGCTCTGCACGCCGACGATCAGGCTCTCCTGATTTAGGCGATCCCCCTTCGACTACGCTCCTGCGACGCTCATTGGCGACGCGACGTACCTACTCTGCCATGTCCAATACCATCGAGCTCGCACAGACTGGGAAGCGAGACTTTCTCATCGACCTCGAGAAGAAATACCAGGCAAGATGGCAGTCCGAAAAGCTCTTCGAGGTCAACGCACCGTCCCCTGCAGAACTTGCCGGCTTGTCCAAGGAGCAGATACATGAAAAATTTCCAAAGTGGTTCGGTAACTTTCCCTTTCCCTACATGAATGGCTCTCTCCATCTCGGCCATGCATTCACCATCAGCAAAATCGAGTTCGCAGCTGGCTATCAGCGCATGCTTGGCAAACGCGTCTTGTTCCCTCATGGCTTCCATGTCACCGGCATGCCCATCAAAGCCAGCTCCGACAAAATAATTCGCGAGATGAGTCTTTTCGGTAGCCAGTTTGAAAACTTTGACGAGGTCCACGCCAAATTAGAGGCAGAGAAGGAGGCCAAAGAGAAGGAGGAGGATGCCAGGGATCCTGCTACTGCCGACAAGTCCAAGGCCAAGAAGGGCAAGCTTCAGGCAAAAGCCACGGGCCATGCATACCAGTTCCAGATAATGGAGAGCATCGGAGTACCCAAATCCGAGATCAGCAAGTTTGCGGACCCCTTGTACTGGCTCGAGTACTTCCCCCCCATCGCAATCCAGGACAACAATGCCTTTGGTTCGCGCATCGACTGGAGGCGCCGCTTTTTGACGACACCAGCCAACCCATACTATGATGCCTTCGTGAGATGGCAAGTTAACAAGCTGCATAAACAGGACAGAATCAAATTCGGCGAGAGGTACGACCCTTGTATGTTAACCGAACAAGCATTGACGGGCTTGTAGGTATACCATATACAGTGAAAAGGATGGTCAGCCATGTATGGATCATGATCGTCAGGATGGCGAGGGTGTGGGCCCCCAGGAATTGACGGGTATCAAGCTCGAGGTCCTAGAGTGGGCACCGAACGCAGAGGTTCTTAAAAGCAAGGTTGGCGGAAGAAAGGTTTATTTGGTGGCAGCGACCTTGAGACCGGAGACGATGTACGTTCTACCATTATTCATTCTTTACTTTCTAACGTGCGACTAGGTACGGCCAGACGAATTGCTTTGTGGGTACCACCCTCAAGTACGGCGTGTATGCAGTCAACGATACAGAGGCATACATATGCACGCATCGCTCTATTAGGAACATGACTTTCCAAAAGATCACCAAAGAACTTGGCGTTATTGAGCAGCTTGCAGAAGTACAAGGTCGGGATCTTGTCGGCACAAAAGTAAATGCTCCGTACAGCGTATACACCCAGGGCGTCTACGTCCTACCGATGGAGGGTGTCCTAGCCACCAAAGGTACCGGTGTAGTCACCAGCGTCCCCTCTGATTCTCCCGATGACTGGGTTGCCGTCGCCGATCTCAAGAAAAAGCCCGAGTACTACGGGGTCAATCCTGACTGGCTCGCAGGTCGCGAACCCGTGCCGCTGATCAAGACGAGCTATGGCGATATGGTTGCTGCCGAGGTTGTCAAGAAGCTGAAAATTAATAGCCAGAAGGATACGAAGCAGCTCGCAGAGGCCAAGGAGATTGCGTACAAGGAGGGCTTTTATGGCGGCGTCATGCTCATCGGCAAGTACAAGGGCGAGACGGTCCAGGACGCTAAACCTAAGACGAGGGCGGATATGATTTCTGAGGGTCTTGCGTTTGCGTACGCTGAGCCTGAAGGCATTGTTACCTCGAGGAGCGGTGACGACTGTGTCGTTGCGCTGATGGACCAGTGGTATATCGACTACGGCGAGCCTTCCTGGCGAGCAGAGACGGAGAAGCTGGTTGCCAGGATGGAGATGTACACACACGAGACGAGGAATGCGTTTGAAAAGATATTGGCCTGGCTCAACAAATGGGCTTGTGCTAGGACGTACGGCCTTGGTTCGGACTTGCCTTGGGATCCTCACTTTATGGTCGAGAGTCTAAGTGACTCGACTATCTATATGAGTTATTATACTGTGGCGCAATTGCTGCATGGTAAGCGTGCTCTTTGGTTAGAGACATTGTTGATCTGAACATTACGTAGAAGACAGCATCGACGGCTCGAAGCCGGGTCCTCTGGGCATTAAACCCGACCAGATGACGGACGAGATCTGGGAGTATGTCTTCTGCAACGGCCCCTGGCCGGATCCCGCACCCATGCCCCAAGAAAAAGCTGACGCCTTAAAGCACGAATACAACTACTTTTATCCTTTCGACATACGGTCCTCTGCGAAGGACCTTGTTGGCAATCACCTGACTTTTGCGTTGTACAATCACGTCGCACTCTTCCCCGAGGACAAGTGGCCTTTGAGCATGCGTACAAATGGGCATCTGATGCTGAACGGAAAGAAGATGAGCAAGAGTACGGGAAATTCTCTGACTCTCAGGGAGGCGACGGAAAAGTTTGGCGCAGACGCGACACGGCTGAGTTTGGCGGACGCTGGTGATGGTGTGGAGGATGCGAACTTTGAAGAGAAGACGGCGAATGCTAACATCCTGAGGGTGCACACCTTGGTAGGATGGTGTGAGGAAATGGTAGCGGAGGAGAAGAACCTGCGGCATGGCGAGAAGTTGTATCACGACCAGGTGTTTGAAGAAGAAATCAACGACCTGATCAATATCACCCAAAGTCATTACGCGGCGACGAACTACAAAGATGCGCTGAAATATGGCTTCTACGAGCTCCAAGGTGTGCGGGATTGGTATCGGGAAGTCACCGTCGACACGGGTATGCACGGCGATCTCGTCAAGTACTGGATTAAGATCGCCTCCCTGCTCATCGCGCCCATCGCACCCCACTTTGCCGAGCATATCCACTCTGCGATCCTCAAGAACCCAGAGTCTATACAGCTCGCGCTGTGGCCCACGCCCGCGAAGCCTGTGGATAGGACGCTGATCGAAGCGGGGCAATACATGCGCGGCACGACCAAGATGATTCGGGATGCCGAGACGAGTTTGCTGAAGATGCTGGCCAAGTTGAACAAGGGCGGGAAAGCGGGAAAGAATCAGCTGCAGACGTTTGACCCGAAGAAGCCGAAGAGTGTGCGGATTTATGTGGCGAGGTCTTTCCCTGAGTGGCAGGATACGTGTGTGGGGATCTTAAAGGAGGTCTACGATGAAGAGTCAGACAAGTTCAACGATGCCAAGGTGAAGGAGCTGTTGATACAGAAAGGGCTGATAAAGGATAAGAGGGCCATGCCGTTTATACAGGGTTTCAAGGTAAGGCTTCTGGGTTTTACAATTCTAGTCTCTGCTCATTGTCATCTAGAAACGCATACAACAGTTTGGTGCAGAGACGGCATTCCATCGCACCCTGCCATTCTCTGAGAGTGCTGTCCTGGCGGAGATGTTGTCATACTTGAAGAAGACCCTTTCTCTAGTTGATGCTGATATTTTGAGCGTCGAGGAAGCGTTAGAGAAGCAAGAGGAGGCTGGTTACACGAAGAGCATAATAGAGTCGTCGGAGCCAGGATGCCCAGCGTTTGAATATCGGAATGTATAGAGCCTCTAGATTTTTAACGATAATAGAAGTTCGATTCCCTCCGTTTCAAAAAGAGCCAACTACGCTTTAAAAAATTAAAATAAAGGTACCCTACTAGGACAGCAGTAGTTGGGAAAAAAAGAAAATATACATTATCCGTCCCACCACAGATCGTCATGAATTGCCTCGTAGCTCAAACACTGAAGAAAGGCTGCTCGTTCTGTTGCTGCTGTTTCGCAAACGGATTATGCCCCGTCATCTGGCTGGGTACCGCCCTTGCCTGCCCGTATCTCAACGCGCCTATATTACCAAACGTGTCCTGGCCATCGTCCCGGCTAGCGAAAAGGTTTGCCAAGTGTTCGTTCTCATCTGGTCGTGTTTTGACCACAGGCTTATTGTTGACAGGTGAGGGTCCGGGAGATGGAGAGGAATAGTTTGAATGTTGGTTGAAGGAGGAGAGGTCGTGATTCTGATTGTTGTTGGCATAGGTGCCTTGAAGGTTGAACTGAGGCGTAGGACGAGGAGAAGGCGAAGATCCAGGTTGGGAATGGCTAGGAGAGGGTGCGAAGGGATTGTTCGACCTGCAGTGTTTTTCTTCAGTGGGTTGCCGTGACGTATACGAAGGAACCTACCCAAGGCCAGTCGGCTGCGCCATGATTGACTGCGGTTGCTGCATGAACATGCTCTGTTGCTGTTGCTGTTGTTGCTGCTGTTGTTGTTGTTGCTGCAATAGCAATTGCTGCCTCAGCCACTCGTCGTTCTGCGCTTGCTGCTGCTGCTGCAAGAGGTACTGCTGTTGCATAAGCATCTACATGCGTATCATCAGAGATATCGCCAAAATCGACAGAGGAAAGGGTCACTTACCTCTTGCTCAGCCTGTGCCTGCTGCTGATATGGATTGAACGCGGTGAATTGTGGCTGGACTTGAGTGAACTGTGGCTGAACCTGCGTGAACTGGGGTTGCAGACCAACAGTATACGGCGTAGGATCGCTCATATTGTTCATTGGGAAGGGATTGTTGCTGCTGATAGGCGTCGATCTGGGTAATAGTAAGCTATATGAAAGGAAAGAGAAGAAAAAACGGGTGCTAACAGCTGATTCTGGTCATCGAAAAGAGCAGAAGAATTGGAGTCTTCAACGGCCTTATGCCGCTTCGCCTCCTCCTCTTCGCTGAGCTTGATGGCCTCCTGAAGATCCCTCTCCTCGGCTGTGATCCGCTCCTGCGCCAATGTCCGCTTGCTCTCTTCGATGGCCTTTCTCAAATCATCCTCATCGCCGGTCCCCCTATTCGGCGGGTTGCCATTCAGGCTACGGCGTTGCCGGTTCTCGTCGACATCGTCTTCGGGTTCATCATAGTCGCCTCCAGCGCCGCGTATCATCCGGTCTCGCATGCTCGCCCGGGCCCTCCTTTCTTGGCGAAGACGACCCTCATCAAGCAGCAGGCTAGTGATATCCTTCGCCTTTTGGCGCACATTGGCACCCTGGTCCTTGCCCTCTTCATCAAGGTACTGGAATTCCTTGAGGGTCTTGATGATGTAGACGTTGTCGCGGAAGTAGATGACGACGTTTTCGGAACCTTGGTGAAGGCAATAGTCAAGCACAGTGAGACTCTGGCCATCGCATTAGCAAACTGAGAACAAAAGGGACGACGATGGGCCCACCTTGAACACATGCCGCCAGTTCTTGCCCTTGTCATTCAGCCTCTTATCAAGCATCTCCATTATTTCTACAAAATCATTCCTGTATGACTGATGTTAAGCTCAGCTTCGGTAGACAAGAGATTCACTGACTGATTGTATGTCAATTGGGCTATCTCGTTCATTTGTGTGCCACTGGGGCCCCAAGGATCATTGCTGGTCGCATCGCGAACTTTTGCCTGCGTATCAGAGTAACCTTTTGTGTAATTTTTGGTGACACGGATGACACTCTTGCCAAAGTGTTGCATGCTGGCTGGATGTAGGAAGATGGCGTCAGGGCTCACTGCGGGTGGCTGTGCTTCTCCTTTGCCTCGGCGGGTTCCGATGCTTGGCATGGGTCACATGATAGACGCGCTACCCTCCTTTCAATGAAAGTGACCGTCGGCAATCCTCACCAAATTTCAAACTCCGACCGTGAGTTACCCTTTATGGATTTCATGCCAAAAAATTCACTTCGGATGTCTGCACCTACTGTGGGCTGAACCGCACATGTTGGTGACTATTTTCAGTGGGAGAAAATGCTCGGATGATAATTCTACATGTATTCTATGAGCTATAATTTCTTTACCCTGCTGGATTGTGCCATTTCACTCATATATTTCATTATATCAATATGAATTTTGCCATTTTTCCACATAGAATACATGTATTTTAACCCACTGTGGACTTCCATATCTTTTTTGGCCGCAATCTGTCCATGTGGAAGCTGTAAATGGGTGCATTATAGTTGCACAGAGAAGGGCCTACTAACAAAGCCAAACAAACGTGACATGACAATATTGGCGACCTCCAAGCAATTTTCTAGCATGTTTTCTCGACGGTACAAGTGCATGGGACACGATTCAAAGGGCCTTCAGTACAAAGGACTGAGGCGAAAGTTATCAGCATGCCAAAAACAGCATATTGCTACCCTTAGCACTGCTCTTTCGACATCAGAACCCATCCTGACAGATCCTGATGGCTCGGACAAGGAGAATCAATCATTCCCTGATGATCATCAGGTCCAGGAAGCCAAGCACCAAGGGGATGACTATCAGCGACACCTATATGGCTCTCAGAAGAAGTTGAAACAGTCAAATTCACAGCTACAAACACAGGCAGAGCAATTGGCAGAGAAGGGTACAAAGATCTTTGCACTAGAGACCCAGGTCACTGAGCTCACAGCTGAGTCCGAGTTTTTACAGAAAAAATTGGACTTACACATGGTAAGGCGAGTGCACGACCAGAAGGTACTGCACTCTCTGAAAGCAAAAGTGCAATGAATTCCTGGTCAGATTTCCCATGCTGTTCAGAGCACCTCATGGAAGTTAGAGCAGAGCAGCTCTGATGATGTGCCAGCCCTGATTCTCAAGAAAAAGGGTCTGATTCCAGACAATACACGAGACTTGATGAATGATCTCATTGCGATGGATGGAGTTAGGCTGAAATGTGTCATCAGTGTCATGAAGAGACTGGCTGACCACCTCGGGGTTTCTGTGACTGGTGATGCATCTGATTGAAGTGCAAGAAGAATTGTAAACGAGGGCGGAAATGCATCAAAGATGCAGATTGTTGAGGGAGTGAAGGCAGCTAAAGGTATCCATGACCTATACCCTAAAATGAAAGCTACAGAATTAATCTATGTGTCAGCAGGTGTAACCATTAGTGGAGACGGAACGACTCACAAGAATAACAACCTCAAATCACATAACGCCACCATCATCGACGTAGACAACAAGAAGCATCAATTCTTCCTCAGCATTCAGATGGCAGTGAACCACATGAGCAAGACTCAACTCGACAGCTGGATTGAACTTGTGGATGATTTGTATGACATCTATCATGAAAATCCATGCTGCAAAGATGCAGTTGATGCTTGAGACTTCTGGGTATCAGTAACTGGCATGCATACAGACCATGCCAAAGATCAGAAGAAATTGTTCTGACTTTTAAAGGAGTGGAAAACACAATGTGAACGGGAAAAGCAAGGGGAAAGAACAATGATCCAGTCTATCCCACAAGAGCTGCTGGACATGCTCTTTCAGATATCCCAGGATGCTATTCTGCAGGCAGGTGGAATTGAAGCCTGAGAGGGACTTTCTGTGGATGACTAAAAAAAGCAGCATCAGGTAGCATTGCAGAAGTTTACTCAGGAGCTAGGCAAGGCAGAGTTTGCGAAGCTGGGTGACGACAAGAAGAGTAATGTTGACTTACTCATTTGGGCTGGATGCTACATGCATAAAGACATGAACACATTCAAGGGTGGCTGTCTTCGCATGACACAATGGTGGGAGGAGAATGATGTCCCAGGGCCGATAAAGATGTATAACCGTGATAATTCGGCAGCAGTGAATCTGGCAGCAGGCACTGGAGCAGCAAGAAGGGCAGAGGATCGTACACTGGGTGGTGCAGTCAAGGTCTTCAGTCTCGCTGGGTCAATCTTCCATCACAAGGATCGGAAACGTGGCCAACAGGATACCCTTCAGTATTTCTGGGACCATGAAATGGGATTCACAATTTGCTTCCCTGATACAAGTAACACGCGCTTTCAATCACACACTGAAGCTTGTGCTGTGATCATCACCTACCTCGAACTTATTCTTCAGTTCCTTGACTATGTCAGAGAGAACAAGGCTAGCCAGACACTTAACTATATGGAGTTAAATGTGGACAAAGGCCTTCGAAATCTTGAGACCCAGGAGGAAATTGCCATTATCACACTATACCATCAAGCAATAAGTGTTTCCTACATGCGTGAGATATGGGGCTCACTTCGGGAAGAAGATAATATTCTCAAACTGGGAGCATTGCATGAGCATGTCAAGACTCATCTTGAAAAGATTATTGCTGATCCAGATCTGCTCTTGGGAAAAGAGATGTCATACCAGACTGGCGCTCTGGACGGCAAACCGTGGGACATGCCAGAATCAATCTATGCAGTTCTGTCTCGGGCTCATCATATGCCCCACCTGCAGTCACTACTGGTCACCTTTTGTACAGGAGCACTCGAGACCTGGAAGAGGTTTATGTCAGAATGGGTACCAGGAGGCGCAATCGATAATGCAACGCCAAAACAGATCGAGCGTGCTTGGATGGAATCAACAAATGATTTGAACAAGGGGGCCTTTGCGGAGTTCAGACAGTCATCATGCATTCGCCCAAACATGACACTTTCATATCACAATGCGCTTCGTATGTATAAGTGAAACGGCACCTCATCGCATCTCAAAGCCTTGACACCGATGGAGTGTAAGGCCTTGCACAAACAAACACATACAGTGGACACCTCAGGACATAATCGCAAGACCAAACTCACTATGATAACACACATGAAAAATGTCGTGAAAAAACATACCGAGAGAGACCGAATCCGGAATGAAAGAATTGCCCACACTAACAAAGCTATTGATGGAGTTTCTCCCTTCATGGATATTCTTCAGCTTGAGAATGCCTTCAATATCCTTCCTTGAGGTGAGAGATATCTTGGTGTCACAGAGCTGGACTTGCAACTGGACTGGCACTTGAAACACGGGCTTGATGGGTCCAGGGCACAGATTCCTAAAGCTAAGTCAGGGAAAAATGGCCGTGGAAACTGAGAATCCAGGTAAGGTAGGTGTCATTTGGATCCGGCACACCCTTATGTAATCAGAACAAGCCTCGACTTGGTGACTTTATTCTCACATCCTCCAGGCACAAATGGTCAATATAGCTCCAACAATAGTAACTATATACATTAAAGATGATTTCTATGCAAGCAGAATATTTTATTGTGACTTTTTTAAGAAGATATTTAACTTTTAGTGAAACTTTTTGGGGCCTATGTCTGAGTATTCTACAATGAATTTCTATGCATTTAGAGCAAAAATGGATTTTTGATCACTTCAATTTTGGCAGCTTAGTTATATGGCATATCATGTGACTCATATTGGCAGTCTGCATTTGTCTTGGCGTCACCCTGAAGCCATGCACAATGGATGTTCAACGTCAATTGTTGTCGAAGAGCAACGATTCAATTGACATGCAAGCCTTCTCAGTTCAAAATTGAGTGGTTTTTCACAAATTTGTTTATGCAGACCATTGAATTTGGTGCTTATGTAATGCTTACATAAGGGTGCTGGATCCAGGTGACGCCTACCTTATATGCATCTAAGGAGGGCCATGACAGAGTATCAAAAGGCCTTGGAGATGGTGCCCAAGCCAGAAGGTGAAAGCAGAAGTGATGAGAATTCAGAGCCTGGTCCAGAGGCCAAAATAGGGGAAGAAGAGAGAGATTATGATAGTGAATTGGAGTATTATTCAAGGTAGTATGTACTAGTGAGGTATATAGATTGTTTTCATGGTCTATCAAAGCCTAGGAAAGAGGTGAGTGACGGTGGAAGGCAAGTCGATGCATTTTGCCATGCAAACAGGTCTGATCATGCTTAGTCAGCACACGGTTTCTTAACCAGCGTTGCTCCTACTCACTTTCAATGAAATGGGGAGCCACATCGTCTATATTGACTGTGGACACTTACTAAGTGCACAGCCACTGATATTGTGAAGCCGGCCATTGAATGAATGACCACTCAATTACTTGCTCATCCCTGGCACAGTCCTCCAAATAATGGAATGTAATTGATAGATATATACTAGAGGGCATGTAAATAATTAAATATGCATGGAAGTCATGGAACATGTAACATGAGCACATCAGTCACGCAATTGTCACACTAATTAATGAGGCGATTGTGACAGAATTTGTATGCATGATTATGACTGAGGATCATCCCCTTTCCTCTCACACTATAGACATGATTTGTATATATTGAAGGTCTCTCGGGAATGGCTTAAGCAAATATTAGAATTTTGATAGCTGTAGCTAAAATCCATCAGGGATCACAATAATACTGACTGAATATTTCACTTCTGCCAAATACAAAACCGAGATATGGATCGGATAGGAATATTTGGCTACTAATCTGGGCCAAAAGACGAGGTGTCGTGCTGTAATCCTGCAGCTTCACTTTTTCCCTCTGTAAAGGCCCTGGCAAATATGACCAAATATAATTTCCCTTACAGGCATTGCGGCTCCCCACTTTCAACCACCAACCATGCGGATCGAGGAACTCGTCCTTGAAGGTGAGGACATTTTCGCTGCCAATGTTGTGACGATTTCTGAAGTTCTTCTATCAAGGCTTCAAGTCATACCCAGTTCGAACCCAAATTACCGGCTGGGACCCGTCTTTCAACGCGATTACTGGACTCAATGGATCCGGGAAATCGAATATTCTCGACGCGATTGCGTTTGTGCTTGGGATAACCAACATGTCTGTGGTGCGTATACTGGCGTTATTTGCTGTCTCTGTGATCTAACGATGCCATAGATGCGCGCGGCGAACCAGCAAGACCTCATATACAAGCGTGGACAGGCGGGCGTCACAAAGGCAAGTGTTACTATCGTCTTCGACAACTCAGACCGCTCCAAGAGTCCCCTTGGACTGGAGGAGCAAAAGCAGATTACCGTTACTCGTCAGGTGTGTGACCTTCTGTTAAGATATAGGTCCTTGTTAATGAGAACTTAGGTGGCACTTCCCAACGTTTCGAAATACCTCCTCAACGGCCACAAAGCTCCCCAGCAAACCATCCAAAATCTCTTCCAGTCCGTCCAGCTCAACATCAATAACCCCAACTTCGTCATCATGCAAGGGCGCATCACCAAGGTGCTCAATATGAAGCCTCAGGAGATTTTGGGCATGGTCGAGGAGGCAGCCGGAACGCGGATGTTTGAGGATCGAAAGGACAAGGCGAAGAAGACAATGGCGAAGAAGGAGAAACGCGTCGATGAAATCACTGCGGTGCTGCAGGAAGAAATCGCACCTAAGCTCGACAAGCTTCGGAAGGAGAAAAAGGCGTTCCTGGACTACCAGAAGGCCGTCGCGCAGCTAGAGCTTCTCGGAAAGAAGTTACACGCGTTAGAGTGGTACGACGCGAAGCAGAGAGTCGATTCGAAGGAGAAAGAGGCCGAGCAAAAGCGAGAGGAGGTTAAGACGCGACAGGATGGGAAAAAGAAGGCGACGCGAGATTTGAAGGCCGCCGAAGAAGATGCTGCGGAGGTGCAGAAGAAGAAGGATGCTGAGATGCGAAAGGGTGGCAAGCTGAGCAAACTGGAGGCGGATGTGCTCGAGCTGGACAAGGAGCTCACCAAGCTACGAATGCAAGTTCAACTCAAAGAAGGCTCGATCATGGACGATGAGAAGAGCATCGAAACTGCCAAAGCCGAGATCCAGCGGGTATGTGTTTCAGTCTTTTGCGAGACGTCGAGCTTACAATTACCAGCTCGAAGGTTCATTAGCCCAGCAGCAGAACGAAGTGGAGAAGATCACGGCTGAACATACCACGGTCAAGGATGACCACGCGAAGATTCAGCAAAAGCTCACGTCCGATGAAGAGCTGCTGCAGTCTTTGTTGACTGGGCTTTCTTCGAGCAATACAAATACTAACGGCGGGGGTTACTTGGGCCAGATCGCGGAGGCGCGAGCCAGGGGTGCCCAGGCACGAGCAGAGGAAGAGCAGAGCAAAATTACGCTGTCGATGCAGGAGAAGGACCTTCAGGATCGCCAAAATCGGTGGAAGGAGGTCGAACGTGACGCGGGGGAAGGCAAACGGAAGATCCAGGCACTCAAGGCGGAGCTTGAGCGATGTAGGCAGCAGTCCGAAAGATGCGGGTGGAACAGGGAAATGGAGGAGACTTTTGAGAACAGGCTTAGGGTGTTGAAAGCGCTTATTCGCCAGCTGGTTGACGTACGTTGCCTTTCTCTGCGAATCTTACCCCTGTGACCTCGTTTGAACAGAAACGCGACTATGTCAAGCAAAATCTAGGAGGGCTCGACTTTGATTACCAGGCACCACCCAACTTTGACCGACGAAACGTTAAGGGTCGTCTAGCGACGCTGGTCTCTCTCGACAAGGACAACTACAATAAGGCCGCAGCTTTGGAAGCTACAGCTGGTGGACGGCTGTACAACGTCGTCGTCAAGGACGAGAAAGTCGGCAAGGACCTACTGACAAACGGGAACCTTCGAAAGAAAGTGACGATCATTCCTCTTAACAAGATCCAGGGCTCCTCGGTCCCTCCCCAAAAGATCTCTCGGGTAGAACAGCTCGTGCCGGGAAAAGCCAAGGTTGCACTCTCTTTGGTTGGCTATCCTGACGAGGTGAGGAATGCCATGGCATACGCGTTTGGAAGCACCTTTGTCTGCGAGGACGCTCAGACGGCGAAGACTGTGACTTTCAACAGGGAAATTGGAGCCCGCGCTGTGACGTTGGAGGGTGATGTGTACGAGCCTTCGGGGACGTTGAGTGGAGGGTCGGCATCGCAGAGTAGTGGTGTGTTGTTGAGGGTGCAGGAGCTCATTGAGGCGGAGGCGAAGCTAGCTGATGCCCAAGACCAGTTGGCTGCGCACGAGGCAGGTGGAGAGAAGAACAAGAAGAAGAGGGAAGAATGGAGGATCTTGGAGAGGCAGATCGAGATGAAGGAGCATGAGTTACAGCTGTTGGAAGGCCAGGTTGGGGGAAGTGCTGCTGGTAGGGTAAGATTGTGCTTCTCTTTATTGAGCGAGCTGAGGCTGATCGTGTATGCAGCTCGAGGACGATATCAAGTCACTGTCACAGAGCATTGAAGCGCTGCAGAAGAATATTCATGATGCGAAGGAGAAACAAAAGGCGGCGGAACAGGAATGCAAGAAGCTTCAACGTGACATGGATGAGTTCAAGAATAACAAGGATGGCAAGATCGATGAGCTAAAGGTGCTGAGCTGCAATATTGCTGATAGTCGGGTGTTTTTACTAATGTGTTGTTTTAGGGCGGTATTCAGAAGCAAAAGGCGGCGCTGCAGAAGCATGCTGTAGTGGTAAAAGAAACGCAAAAGGAGCTGCAAACTGCGATGCTGGAGTTAGGTCTGTCGTCTTCACTCCTGCCGTAGATGAAGAAACGCTGATGATCACGGCAGAGCAAATGCAAATCGATATCAACACCGCAAAGGCCACACTTGAGGAGGTCGTCGCCGGTGGCGCCAAACTACGAAAGGAGCTTGAGAAACTTGAGCAGCGCGTTGCGAACGAGCAGGTACTTTGATCACACTGCTTTCTTGGTTGATACTGACTGAGCTTGATAAATAGAGGTCGTATGAGACCGCATACCAGGAGCTTGAACAAGAACGGGCGACGCTCTCCCGGTTTGATGGTCAACTGAAGGAGCTCGAAGGGGTCATCAGGGCGAAGAAGAAGGCCCTCGTTGACGCTGATGCTGATTTGACTAAGTTGGACCATGCGATACAGAATTTGGAGAAGGAGCGGAAAGCCGCGGTCCATCAGGTTGATTCGCTGGAGAAGAACTACGAGTGGATTTTGCAGGAGCGCGAGTAGGTCTTGCTTATTCTCTGAGAGCTTGAGCTGATATATACCATTTCTAGTCAGTTCAACAGGGCCGGAGGCAAGTATGACTTTCGGCAATGTGACATGGGTAAGCTCAGGGAGGAGGTGGTCGAACTGGAGAACAAGCAGAAGGCACAGAAGAAGAAAGTTAATTATAAGGTGGTGAACATGATTGATGAGTTAGTCTTTTTCTATTTGTTTCCCGATGGCTGGCTAATTGGGCCTTGTAGTGTCGAGAAGAAGGAGACATCTCTACAGAAAATGCTTGAGACCGTACTGGGCGACAAGAAGAAGATTGAACAGACTATTGAGGAGCTTGATCGATATAAACGAGACGCACTTCAGAATACGTGGACAAAGGTATCTAAGTAGGTCTTTCGGCTGGTCCTTTGATTGATCTGCAATGCTGATGTCGCACGCCAGAGATTTTGGCGAGATCTTCCGAGAGCTCCTACCAGGGAACTACGCTAAACTCCAACCGCCCAAAGGCCTCGATATGACTGAGGGCCTAGAAGTCAAAGTCCAGCTTGGCACAGTGTGGAAGCAGAGCTTGACGGAGTTGAGTGGAGGACAGAGGCAAGAACATATACTTCCTTCGTTTACGTGGATCTGACGCTCATCTAGATCTCTCATCGCTCTGTCACTCATCATGGCCTTACTCCAATTCAAACCTGCGCCAATGTACATCCTCGACGAGATTGATGCCGCCCTTGATCTGTCGCATACTCAGCATATTGGGCATCTATTCCGGACGCGGTTCAAGGGGTCGCAGTTTATCGTGGTGTCACTGAAGGAGGGGTTGTTTACAAATGCGAATGTGTTGTTTAGGGCAAGATTTAGGGATGGGACATCAATTGTGGAGCGTACTGCCAGTAGGAGTGGCTCGACACTCTATGTGGAGGAGGGAAGGGGATGCAGGAGAATATGATTCTTGGCTGTAGATAAGTTATTTCTTGTATGTTATTGACCAATATTGTAATATGTACTATTACAACTGTAAGTTCAGCCAGTGTTGGGTGTTAGGATAGTAAGTTCATGGGATTGTCAGGTCCTGGGTCCTATATGTAAGTCTGCTATGTTAGAATCTTGCAACAAAGGGCAAATTTAAGAGTGATATGTGTGTGTGAACATCATCAAAGAATCAATATGGATGTGAATTCATTCCCCTCACAGTGGGCTCCAGAAATGATGAGCTCAGATTTCCATGGCAATGGCAAAACCAAAACTCTGACAAGGGCAATTAAATGTGGAGGGGAGCAAGAAATTTAATTCTACTTGTGCACCAACAGTATCTCAAAACATCTTAGTGAGCTTTGCTAAACAATGCAGCATGGCAATCACTGCATTTTTTCCCAGATGTCCTAACATGGGACACATCTCTAACATGTCAGCAATTCAGTCTCTCATAACACTTGTCTTGTACCCAGTATGCAACCCAAGATAGGTGAAGGATCAGCTGGTGTCTTGGATGCTGGAACATGACCTGTTACTAGCCTGATATCCCATCTGTTTCTCTCCAAATCTGTAGCAGACAATATAGGCTGTATATTATTCCAATCCTTATAATACTTGACAGATCATTGCAGTTAAACAGCTGTCCAGAATAGTCATATCAAGACCCTGACCCACTCACTCCCCTGACCTGCCCTCTGCTGGCCTGCAGCCCCACCTTCCACTGCTTTTGCTTGCACCAGGACCTCTGCTGCATATGCATCCTGCCTGTGAAGGAATAACATGATTGATACTTCTGTGTGGCCAGAATATGAACTGTATAAGCAAAGTAAGCATTGTAGTTAACACAGCATTGTGCAGATATGGTTGAAACTACTGAAGCCTCACCTTTAATAACCCCCAATGAGGTACACCATTCAAGTGCCACTAAAACATATGGGAAAAAAATTAGCATGCACAATATAATGAAGGTCATATAATGCCAGACTCACCACTAAGACTGATATTGCACTCTAACTTCCACATGGATTCCAGCAACACACCTGGCCATCCAGCATCAAACATGAGTAGTACACCTCACCACAAAAAGTGTGCATACTTCAGTATGTTATATCTCCTGGAGCAAGAGAATACAAACCAGTATAATATGTCAAAAGCATTATCATTCCTCTAAGAATTGCCAGGCATTATGGACCCTCTTGATGTAAGGTCATTTTGCACATAATATCTTCTGATGAGATTATAATCCTAGCAATTCATTATAATCCATTTGAAAGTATAACAATAATTTCCTCACATACATAGAATTGGAGAGCTTGTAGCTGTGTCTATGGAATTAAGAAACTTGTTAGGCTATGTAAGGAATCAGGCAAGTGGTAGGGGATTCATTCACTTGCGACATATTACTTGACTCAGAAAAAATGCCTAGTCTTATAGATCTAATCACAAAAACATCAAGAGGTGAATAATTATTCTAAAATCTAGTTGAAGCTATCTAGTCAGCAAGCAGAAATAATACAAGCCTAGTAAACACTGAAAGTGTCTAAAGCAAGTCTGAAAGCAATACATATCACACAGAGCAAAGTGAGAGGCCACAAACAGTACTAAGTAAAGCCATCTCAAAGCAGTAGAAAACCAGAAACATCATCTCAGACTGTCTCCAATGTACAGGCATAGGAGAAATACTCATCAAAGTAGAAAACTTTACTCCCATTTTCCTTAGTGTTGTTACACACATGCCACTGGCCTCCACTTCACATCCATTTCAACTTCAATTTTAACTCCAGCAATTCTCACTATCAGACTCTGCAGCCTCTGGCCACTTACCATTACTCTGCTCCATTTGATATTTTATTTATCATTTTATTTTACTATTTCACATATTAATTCTAGAACCCAAATCCAGTAGTAAACAGACCTCCATCAGACTCCAACTCAGATTATCTACTTATATATATACTGTACAATTGCTTGTAGATACTCAGTTTGAATATCAACTTGGTTCAGCCCAAACACTCTCTGACTCTAAGTCTAAACTCATCACTCTCAAGTCTGTGGCCTCTGCTCCATTGGACTATCTCTTATTCTCTAATCCACTCCACATTCTTTGTGGACTCCATCTTGGAGTTGGCAAGGTAGGTATACAGACGTGGTGAACGAGAAGCGATTTTGGAAGAGAATGGATGCTAGGAATAGAATGACATATTGTTAATCTCAGTGTTGTGGTAATAAGCTATATTAGGTACCTAGGAATAGAATGATGTATTGTTACTGTACAGAATACTACAGATAGTAAGTAAGCTGTTAAAATGAATGTATGTAAAGGTACTTACATCTCAGCATTGTGGTAATAAGCTGAGATGTGCAGGGCAGTGCAATGTACTGAAATAGGAAGAAAAATCAAATACATATATAGCAGTCTGTGTTCATGTCATACCAGTTCTATATCTAACACTCTGCTCCACTATCCAACTTAAGGGCTTCAGCTTAAGGGTGATGTTGCTAATAGCTTTTCCAAAGCCCATGCACTCCATGGAACTCTGCTCATATAATCTATCTTAATCTATTTGGCACGTCCCTAACAGGTGTTGACTACTGGGATGAAGAACACGATAGCAGCAGCTTCTGCATGAGTGTGAACATGGGTCTCACAAGCATTGGCAATAGTTTGTATGGAGCTGTTGGCTGGGTGGAGATCCTTCCAAGTGCAGCATAGCCTTTAGAGCTGCTAAAGACTTGCTTAAGAAGAGACATCAGCTATGTTTAATGACAGGATGAAACCTTACTTGTTTTAGCATCTCAGCATATTCACCACCCACTATCATCAGGACACTGACCAAACAGATCAACAATAATGTTGCAGAATCACATCCACATGGAAAATGTACCAATACCAATAATTTCCACACAGCAATAGATGTCCTTGAAGGCCAGTGCATACTGAGTCTGAAAAATATACAGATGAGATATACAGAGACTAGAACAAGTATGCATCTGACAAATTGCATAAATTTTATCTAAAGCAATGGTCAGCATATATGCATCTAATAATCCACAAAGAGCTTACTATTTCTCATCCCAAACTTTGTCTTCATTCTCATTCTCTCCCTCTTTAGCCACACTGTTATTTCTTGCTCATCTCTGTTTCTTAGCAGGCAGTGTCTGCAATTTATAACCATCAACATCTTGTTTTATTCTATCTTTGTCACTGAGCAGCTGAGCACCAATCTCAGGCACCTCAGCATCAGTCTCAAGATTGACATTAGAGGTCATTGGGAGTGGTATTGGTGGTGTGTATCTCCATCATCAATGTTATCCTTTTGGTCAGATTAAATGATTTTCCGAGGATGTACTGTGATGACTTCAACTTTGATGAAAGAGGTACAGAGGCCTAGTTACAGCTAGGTGAGCCTTATATATTGGTTTTGCAGCATTTTGTGAGGCAGTGGTGGAGGGCATAATGGCAGATGGATGTAAGAGAGCAAGATGCATTACTTGTGATGTGATGTGTCATGTCACATCACCACATGTCATGGGCCTAGCCTCATGTTATTCATGAAAGTCACAGCATGACCAACTATGGTGACTGCTTCTCTCTTTGCTCTATTGAGCACCCATCAGTTCAGGCCTTGGCTTTGATAAGATGCAAGTTTATGTTCATGTTGAATATTCAAAGTTAGAGTCCAAGTTATAGTGGCTATGACAGGTGACAAATTATAAGCCCTCCATTTGTTTTCAGCTAATTGAGAAACATTGAATGACTGTATGACTATCATTTCCTTCATCTACATCTCCATATTATACCAAATCTACTATTTGAATGGACTGATGGTCATTTGTCAAGTTTTTTCTCTATCATCAGACTCTGTCAGCTTGCAAGCAAGAAACCAAAATGTTGCAAGTAATCAAAGTAGGCAACATTATTTCTCAGTCTTGTCTATTGTTGACAAAGAAGGACTTGTAGTTTGCTGCCTGCAATACACATTCTTGTTTCTGCTACAAAGAAAACAACTAAGATTGAGTGGCTATCTGAATGTGAGTCACCTCAGTTACTAGGCTCTATATATATGAAATGGCTGGAAAACAAGTTTTCCTAAGGGTATATGGCATGTTAAGCATCTCTGTGTATGTGGGCTTAAACTTATGGTCTTGTTTGTATAAAATTCATCTTGCCTTCAATGGAGAAGTGTGCATAGATTGGCACCGCTTTTTTTATGCACTAGATGCTCTATGCCTGTCTCTCTGCTCATGTTTCTCATCAAAGGTGTCTGATGGTGTTTCTAACAAGTGTGCTTGAAAAAACCTCAGTGCTAACACTATGGCCCATCAATGATCATTGCATTCACCATAGAGCCAGGAGGTTGCTTCTGCATCATAACAGATTCTATATGAAATGACAAGGCACATCTCCATATTGTCTAAATATTATTTCAATTATGAATTCATCCTCATTATGCTTGTACTATGAAAACAGACTTAACATTCATCATCAAATGTGGAATCTGGACTCCTTTTTTCACCACCACTATGGTTACTAGCCTCAAGTCTGCTACAGACTTTCTCTGAGTCCATCTATATACAGTCAACTATCTCACAATGCATACCATCGGGAGACACCCAAACTGTATGCATTATGGGGAATATGCATCTTCACATGTCACATTGTGTGACCTCAAAGTAACATCCTGCATGTCCCATGCATCCTGTGACCTTACTGTTTGTATCCGAAGTCGGACCGGAGCAGCCACAGTACTTTTGTGTGAATACTTATGATTTTAGCATAAATATTAACCCAATTTAGGGTTTGTTATAAATTTGCATATATATCGCTTTCTTAAAAGCAAATCTTACAGTGTAAAATAGTTCCAGACCACCTAAATTCCGATGTCATAATGCATATCCACCCTGAGATCCTTATGCATTATGTGATATGCATTTCCAGCCAAATTCACTACTCCCTGAGCTGGTTCCCATCCAATTCATATGCAGAGTTGGATTTATGCATTTTGATATCATGCATTTTGAGATAGTTGACTGTATATATATATGTAACAATACATTAAGACAATCTAACATCAAAATCTCCTTCTCCGGTAACATGCTCTCCTACTTCACACTTGTCACTTTGTAAGCAGTTCAGGCTCTATTATTCTCTCAGCACAATAAGCTTGTATATCATCAAGACTATAATTACTCTCACCTCAAGCAAAATGCACAGCCCTGCAGGCACTGTGACCTGGTATAGATAATAGGTACCAATGGTGGAGGATTGTACCAGTCTATCATGCTCACTATCACTAGTCCAGAGAGGTAAGCATCTAGCTCTTAGCAAGCCAAGACTGATGATGGCCAGCAGCAAGTGTGGTGGATCGGTGGGCCAGTGCCAAGTGGTGTGCATTTGCTAGCATCTACAATGGTATGTGTCTGAGGAATCATCATTCTGTCTATGACTCCTCACAGATAGTTGTGTTTTATTTTGTTGTACACTTTCTCTTGGTCGAGGGCGACAATAACACCATCTATTTCTTCCACCTCTGCATAGTATATCATGTCCTTGGTGAGGTCAATCTGATCAAATATGCTCCACCCTTTTACAAACACTGCCTGATCTCTATATATTAGATCATCTACAATCTGCACCAGTCTATTTGCCAATGCTTTAATTATAATCTTGTAATCCATGTTTAGTAGGATTATCAGCCTATAGTTTGCAATTTCCCTTCAATCTTTCTTTTTGTATAGAAGACAGATCCACTCATCACAGAAGTCAGTGTCTTTTGCCACACCATGGACTGCAATGACATTGAAGATGATATGGAAAATCTTGACAATGTCTGCTCTTTCTATTCCATCATCACTGTGCATGAATCTATTCTAGAGTAACAGTCAGAGTTTATAGAGTAGACCATCAGTGCCTGCAGCCTTTCCTTTTGCTGCCATTTTCAATACTTTTAGGATCTCCTCATATTCCAGTAACTCAGCCAGAATATTGTTCTTAGTCTGGTACGTGCTGTTTTACATTTCTAACACATGCCATCTTGCTTCCTCTTTTGTCTGCTTGGTTGCATCTGAAAAGGTCTCGAGGTCCTGTAAATTCTCATAGAAGTCTTGCATGATTTTGGCCATCTTGTCTGATCTTCATACATATACTGGTAGCTTGCTACCAGGTTGCCAGAGTTCCTGCATAGTGTCTCAAGAGACTTTGTGATTCCCTATCTTCATCCAATACTTGCTGATTGTTTCCATTTTCAGCATAGCACATACCAGACTGGATGTGCTTTTGGTTTCACTAACTTCCTTCCTTATTTGTTGAATCCACTGATGAGACTGGTTACAGGTATCTGTGAAACTAAGAGCAGCCTAGTGTGAACACACTCTAAACTAACACTCAATCCCACACACACACACACACCAATCTCTATAAGTGCAGAGGGGAGCAAGGAATTTAATTTTACTTATGCACCAACAGTATTTCAAAATATCCCAGCAAGCTCACTAGATAGGGCAATGCAACAATATATAATTGTCAAGCTGATCACAATTTCTCTGTTTTCTTGAAGCTTTTTACAAGAGAGCACAGCAAACCATACAACCCTCAAGGCAAATGGTCATTTTGTGAATCTGCATGTCCATGTGTGCATTTTATTGAAATATCAAGTTCATTCAGTGAGCTTGCTAAGTATGAATCACTACTAGATTCAACTATACATGCCTCTGCTTCTTCTCTTAGTTTGCTAAGTCTGAGTCCTAAACTTGTCACAATAGAGGCCCTCAGCACTCTCCAACATGATACACAATATTACTTTTACAGAACATCCTCATGAGTCCTCATATACAGTGCACTCACTCTAATAACAGTGCTGTGAGATCCAACTGTGCATACCTGCTACACTTTGTGTAACTGCTAGAACAGCTCAAGCTGGCTGATTCTCTCATAACACAACTCAAAGCCTACACAGAGGCCAGCACAGCACAAATTTTCCTTACTACTAAACCAGAAAAGAAATAGAGCTTTCTCTCAGATGTAACCAAGTATACTCTGAAGACAGATACAGCTTCACTGTCACCAAATCTCATTCTTATCTCAAGTAAAACTGAAGTTTGTATTCAAAATGTATCTCTTATTCAATTTCTCTAATAAGCTCACTCACCTTGGGTGTAGCCAAAACTCAAAGTTACTAACTCTTATATGACACAACAAGTCCAGATTTAAACTGAAAACTTTATTACTGTACATAGGGGTAGGTAGCTTGCCTTAATACATGACACACTACACTATTTATACTACAAGAGAATTAATGTTGCAAACAGTTTATTAGTAAGTTACTTTGTTGTCAGCCAACAAATCCTCATCTGAAGTGCCACAGCACTCCTGGCATAGCATTGCTTTCTCTCTGTTTGGTAGTTTCAAAGGGCTAAGCGAGGCCGATGTCGCTCACCTGACAGCAGAGGCAGTCCATGGGCTTATGCTCAATAGCTACTTAATCCTTGATCACCAATCACATGTCATGCTCAGTTCTCAATTCTGTTCCAGAAGTGACAGTATCATAGTCTAGATACAGTAATCAAGGAACATGTCAGACTTCTAGCCCACTCACTAAGTCCTTTGGCTAACATCTGTTTCTAGACCATACCTGGTGATTCTCTTGATTATCTTTCATATGATATTGTTTCTCTGGATCTCCAGGGCCTATGTGTCACTGATTATAGATGCATAGTTATCTAAATTAACTTTGGTCTGAGTACAAGCATATCCCACCAAGTATGACTCCCTAAGTCCAATGGATGTATTTGCAAGCGAGCTTGCTTATCAACCTTGTTGCCATGCATGCCCATAAGGTACAGTGCATTGACAAAGTCCTATGTGTTAATTCCATGGCTTCTTTTCTAACAGAAGGGAATCCTGACTCAATAATCTTGCTTTCTCTCATGCCACTTGCACTGTCAGCCAGCTTGCTACATTTGTGCAGTGCCTAAGTATAATTTAGTAACTTTCACAAAATTACACACTTAGACATGCTGCAGGCATGACAATGTCTTTGGGTGCCTTTACTGTTAGAGTTAGAGTATGAGGGAGAGTGGTGATTTCGACTGTATCCCAGTCACTTTCATCAGTGGTGTTCTGGTCCATGTTGTTATTGATGTCTGGCTCTTCATCATCTTTGACATCGGAGACCAGGTTCAGAGTTGACTGTCGAGATACTGTTGCATCATCAGTGCAGCCATCTGTGTCTGTGATCTGCTTCTCCATGACCTGCTCAGCCTTTACTTCACTCTTCACCTTCTTGGATAGGGGCACAATGTGGTTGGTCAGCAGAGAGAAGCAGTTCTAACTTGGCATGAACTGTTTGTTAGACCTGAACTTTGGTAATCCAAACAAGAGTAAACCAAAAGCCATCTCTCGCTTTGGACTGGCACTCAAGGAGTCTCGTATATGTCTGAATGATAGAGTTGAGCTAAGTCTTTAGACCTTAGCATAGCTTGAGTGATAGGGCAAAGTTTGGTATGAATAAACTTTAGCTCAAAGCTGAAGATAATACAGCGAGAGCTATGCTACTTAATACTAGAGGTTGTGAGCTAATTATATACATGTCCATTTGGTAACCATGCATGAAACAATGAAAACAAGAACATAAGCAAGCGATGACTGTGAGCTGTAGTACAATTGCTGAAGTCATTTGATATAGGCATGATAACCAGTCTGTGTTCTGAGATAGGTGCTGAGATTAGATACGATGAGATCATGATAAGATAAGTGCTAAAGATAAGATAAGAAAAGAAGTAAAATTGTAACAATACCCCCTCATTAAGGCAGACATCCTGACTGCCATTATAACTCATCTCCGTTCCATGCATCATCTCTGCCATCTTCACATTCTTGGTTGTTTGCCCACCAGTAGTTGTCAATGAGATTTTTGAGATGTGTTAACTCGTTCTCTTTGTACTAGTACTCGATTATGAGGTCCTTCTTAACAAGGTATTCCCATATGCTGTTTTGCTTGCAGGCATTGATGATGACTGTGGCCATTGCTGGTTCTACTACAATGGCTTGTATGGTTATGGCCCCCTTTTTCTGTTTGAAATACTCGGCAATAGATTCTTGGGCATGTTCAAGAAGGTCTTCTCAGACCCATTGATTGAATTCAGAGCCATAGCCTTTCCATTTGATGAGGAAGTTGGTTATTATCCTTGGTGGTTCGCCTTTCTTGCTGTGGACTTTGTGGGTGTGGTTGTCTAGGATGTGTTCAACTTTGTATTCTTCTTCACTGTCAATGAGGTCAGGCAGCAGAGATGGGGGTTGTTCTTGGTTTGGGAACACCAGGAGTGTGTACAGTGTGAGGAGGGTCTTATTGAATCTGGGGTAAATCTTCCAGGTAGGCAGAAGCTTTAGTTTGTATGTGGAGACACCAGCTTTATCGAGGATGATGAAGGGTCTGACTTGTTTGTCATTGAGCTTCTTCTTTGGTTGAGGTAAGTGAAGATTGGTTGTGTCAAGCCAGACTTTGTCTCCAATCTAGTATTCAACAGCTGCCCTCTTCTTTTTATCATACTGGGTCTTCATTTGTTCTGCTGCTTTTTGCAGAGTGGCTTTTGTTTCATCATAAATGCGCTTTATGGTGGCAGCAAACATTTTGGAGGCAGGGGTTCTGAAAGGGGCATGTATGTGAGAGTCTGGGGTGACTCAGGGGTCTCTTCTATAATTGACTTGGAATGGGCTTTTGCCTATGGCAGAGTGAATTCGATTATTGTGCTGAAAGGCCACCAATGGCAACCAGTCAGCCCAGTCAGTTTGTTGATGGTTGATAAATATGTGAAGGTATTTTTCGACTTCCTGGTTGGCACACTCCATCTGTCTGTCTGTTTGTGGGTGAAACACCATTGACGTTGACGAGGCTGGTAATGGGCACTCATGAAACTAAGAGTGGCCTAGTGTGAACAACACCCTAAACCACTACTCAATCCTACTAATACACACACACACAATCTCTATAAGTGTGGAAGGGAGCAAGGAATTTAATTCTACTTGCGCCCTGACAGTATCTCAAACTATCTTAGAGAGCTTGCTAAGTAATGCAATGCGATTGTGTACAATTGTCAAGCAAATCTCAATCTCTCAGTTTCCTTGGAGCTTTTACAAGAGAGCACGGCGAACCACGCAACCCTCAAGGCAAATGATGTTTCAATATAAAATACACATGGACACGCAGATCTGCAAAACGATCAAGTTCGTTCAGTGAGCTTGCTAAAATACAAATCGCCACTAGGTTCTACTGCGCACGACTTCGATTCCTTTCCTAGCTTGCTAAGCCTGAGTCCTAAACTCGTCGCGATAGAGGCCCTTGGCACTCTCAAATCACAATACGCAATATAATCTCTCAGAACGTCCCCACAAGTCCTCACACACAGTGTGCTCGCTCTAACAACAGTGCCACGAGGTCCAACTGCACACACCTGTCACACTTCGTGCAACTGCTAGAACAGCTCAAGCTGGCTGATTCTCTCATACTACTCCTTCAAAGCCTACTCAGAGGCCGGCACAACACAATTCTCCCTTACTACTGAACCAGAAAATGGAACAGAGTTTCTCTTAGATGTTTTCTCTCAGGTTTCTCTCTAGAGACTGGCACAGCTTCACTGACATCAGGCCTCATTCGTTCTCAAGTAAAACCGAAGTTTTGTATCCAAAATGTATCTCTTATTTCAATTTCTCTAGTGAGCTCGCTAACTCTCTGGTATAGCCGAGACTCAAAGTTACTAACTCTTACATGTCGCAACAAGTCCAGATTCACTGAAAACTTTATTACTGTACATGGGGGGTAGGTAGCTTGTGTTAATACATGAAAGTCTGCCCTACTTATACTACGAGAGATTGATTGTTACAAACAGGTTATTAGTAAAATACTTCTTGTGTTGGCCGATAATTCCTCATCCAAAACGTCACAGCTCTCTTGGCAGAGTGCCGCTTTCTCTCTGTTTGGTAGTCTCAAAGGACTAGGCGGCGTCAACGTCGCTTGCTCGACAGCAGAGGCTGTCCGTGGACTAGCACTCAATAGCTGTTTAACGCGCGATCATTGATCACACGTCATTCTTGGTTCTCTGTTCTGTTCCGAAGGTGACAGTGTCATAGTCTAGACACGGTAACCAAGAGACACATCGGAATTCTAGTCCACTCGCTAATCCCTTCAGCCGGTACCTGTTTCTAGACCATGCCTGGTGGTTCTCTTGATTATCTCTCATGTGGTATCGCTTCTCCGGATCTCCAGGGTCTATGCGTCATTGATTATCGACGCGTAGTTATCTAAATTAGCTTCAGGCCAAGTACAAGCGTGTCCCACCAAGTCTGAATCCCCAATGCCAACAGATATTATTGCAAGTGAGCTCGCTAGTCGGCCTTCTTGCTGTGCATGCCTGTGAGGTGCAGTGCAGTGACGAAGTCCTATGTTTTAATTCCGTGACTTCTTTTTCTGACAGAAGGGTAATCTGACTCAGTGATCTTACTTCTTCTTGTGCCGCTTGCACTGTCAGCGAGCTCGCTAGGTCTGCACAGTGCCTAAGCATAATTTATTGATTTTCGCAAAATTACACGCTTAGACATGCTGCAGGCGTGACAACATGTTCCCTTTGATCTGGAGCATGTCGTACAAGTCTTTGAGGAACTTGGACACAAATTGGGGTCCTTGGTCTGATATGACTGTGACCAGCATTCTATATTTTGTGTAGACTTCATCACACAAGATCTTAGCCCATCCTTTGGATGAGAGTTCCATGTCAGAAGCAATTGGGATGATTGCTTTGGAGAATCGGTCTACAATGACCAGGATGGCATTATAGCTGTTCAATTCTGGGAGACTGGTGACCATGTTAACTGAAATGTGAGTTCATGGCTGGGATGGGATTTCATTCGGGTGGAGCAGCACTCATTTAGCCTGGGTGCTTGACTTGGTTTTTTGACAAGTTTTGCAGGCTTGGACATAGGTTTCAACATTCTTTTTGAGCTTGGGCCACTAGTAGTCCCTTTGGACTAGCTCCTTCATCTTCTCTATTCCTGGATGTCCTGCCATGATGTGGTCATAGCAGTGCACAATGATTTCTCCATGAACTGTGTGATTGCAGGGTATGTAGATTCTTCCATCATAGTACAATAGTCCTCCTTCTTTTTTTATTCCTTTCTCATGGTTGAGCAAGTTGGCAATTCCTTAATCCCATTTCTGGTGATTGTGAGTCATGCTCTTGATCCATTTATTGGCTTCATCTATGGTGGACATGATCATGGTCCTAAAGAACTCAGATTTGAGGATGACAATTTCCTTGTTGTCATCTTTGCCTTGTTTGTGATCTGCTCTTTGGCTAAGAAGATCGGCCTTCTTGTTGGTGGTGCTGGGCTTGTGGTGGAGAGTGAAATGGTACTCTGCAAGCTCAGTTACCTATTGTGCTTGTCTGTGATTGAGCTTCTGTGGCTTCCTAAAGTACTGGAGATTCTGGTGATCCATCCAGATCTTGAAGTCAATGGTGGCACCCATGAGATAGTGTCTCCACTTGTCTAGGGTGAGCACTATCGCAAGCAGTTCTTTGTCATATATTTCATAATTGCGCTCTGTGACCATCAGGGCTTTTGACAAAAATGCAACAGGTCTCTATTTTCCATCCTGTTCTTGTGATAAAACTGTGCCAATTGCCCCTTCACTAGAATCTACTTCTACATGGAATTTGCCTTTCTTTGTTGGTATTGCCAGGATGACATCCATGACTAATTGGGTCTTGAGTCATTGGAAAGCGACTTGTTAGGTGGTTCCCCATGTCCAGGTTTCTTTGCATGTGAGATGCGTCATTAGGCATACTATGTCACTGTAGCCCTTAATGAAGCATCAGTAGAAATTTGTAAAGCCAAGAAATGATTGGAGTTCTTGCTTTTTGGTGGGAACAGGCCATTCTACTATGCCTGCAACTTTGACTGGGTCCATTCAGATGGCACCTTCACTGATGATGATGCTGAGGTACTTGGTTTCCAGTACCTCAAATTTGCACTTCTTGGCTTTCAGGAACAGCTTGTGTTTTCATAAGAGAGCAAGCACACAGTGAACAATCTTGCAGTGCTCTTTCAAGGTCTTTGAGAAGATGAAGATGTCATCGAGATAGATGGTGACCTTTTCTTTGGCGATGAGGTCTTTGAAAATGTCATTCATCATCCATTGGAAGGTGGTGGGAGAATTGGTAAGTCTGAAGAACATCACCATGGGTTTGAACAATCCTCAGTTGGTTCTGAATGCAGCTTTCCATTCATCATCCTTCTTGATCCATATGTTGTTGTATCCCCAACATACGTTGAGCTTGGTGAAGTACTTGGCATTTCCTAGCTTGTCCATAAGTTCAGAAGTGAGTGGCAAGGGATAACAATTCTTGATCATCATCTCATTGAGCTTGCGGTAGTCCTGTACAGGACAAAGCTTTCCATCTTTCTTTTTGATGAAGAAGAATGGGGATACCATGGGAGACTTTGAGGGTCATATATGGCCCATGGCTAGGTTTTCTTTGAGGAACTTGTTGAGTTCCTCTTGCTCAGTTCAATTCAAGGGGTAGACTTTGCAGTCAAGAGTGGCTTGAGCATTGGGGACTAGCTCAATAGCATGGTCCCATGGCTTTCAGGATGGGAGGTTATTGAAGTTCTCCTTTGCATTGTGCAAACAGGTCCTCGAAGTCATGGTATGACTTTGTTAGGCCTTGCCTAACACATGACCAGATAAAGACATTGCGTAATACCAGAGCTGTCTTGCATTCAGACAATCACTCTCATACGGCTAGTCTTGCTCAGTGCTTGTGCTGAGTAGGTAAGGTGAAGATAAACTTTAGTTTGAAACTGGAGAATATACAGCGAGAACTATGCTACTTATATACTAAAGTCTGAATGCTATATATAGATGTGGATACGTGTCGAGCATTCAGTTGTCGTAAGTGAAACAATGAAAACAACAAGCTAGGCGAGCGGCCGTTGCAAGTCATAGCACAATATCCGAAGTTGTTCATTATAGATGAGGTAACTGGTCTATGTTACTGAGATAAGGATCTAGGTGCCATGATAAGATGAGATAAGATAGGTGCCAAAGATAAGATAAAGAAAATGGAAAAATCGTAACATTACCCTCTCATTAAGGCAGACGTCCCAACTGCCTAAGACTCGTTCGGTTCTTCTTGAGAGGCGACTAGTTGGCTTGACCAATATTCATTGAGATACTGCTTCCAAAGAATTTTGTCGGGGTTGATAATCCATTTCTGGAGTCCATCTTTTCTTTGGGCAAGGTAAGCGATGTTGCCATTGGATTTGTAGACGTGGTTGAGGATCATGGTGACAGTGCATTTAGAAGGTGTTGCGATTTTGATTACATTGACACTCTCGCTAGCTCCGATCCTCTTCTCATAGTCAGCAATTGCTTCTTTTGTGTTGCCCATTTCTGACTCCATGACCCATGAGTTGTGTTCTCTGGTGTGTCCTTTCCACTTGATGAAGTAGTTGATTACCGTAGTTGACGGTTGACCTCTTTTCCCTCAGACCTTGCAAGTCTTTGAGTTGAGGACTTCTTTGATTTCCCATTCTTCTTCACCGTCAATGAGGTCAGGTGGAGGCGGCAGAGGTTGTTCTTGACTGGGAAACGACAGGGGGGTATATGGGGTTAGGAGCTTCTCGTTGAAGCGCAGGTGAATCTTCCAGTGAGGCGGCAACTTGAGTTTGTATGCAGAAGCACCAGTCTTCTCGAGAACCTTGAAGGGTCCGACTTGTTTGTCGTCAAGCTTCTTTTTTGGATAGGAAAGGTGCAGGTTCGCTGCATCGAGCCAGACGAGGTCTCCGATGTGATATTCCTTGGTGAGGCATTTATACTTGTCATATTGCACCTTCATCCTTCCAGCGGCTTCTTCAAGTGTGGCCTCTGTTTCTTTATGGATTTTCGCCATTGCTTTTGAGAAGTCAGAGGCAGTGGGCACTTTGGAATTGGTGGGTCAGGGGGAATCAGGGAGGATGCGGGGGTTTCAGCTGTAGAGGATCATAAAGGGGCTCCTGCCAGTGGCAGAATGGGCTCGGTTGTTGTGGGTGAACTCTGCTAGCGGCAGCCAATCTGCCCAGTCGTCTTGTTGATGGCTAACAAAAATCTGGAGATACTTCTCAACCTCTTGATTGACTCGTTCTGTTTGTCCATTGGTCTGTGGGTGGAAGGCGGTGGATGCGTTCTGGGTGATGTTCAGCATCCTGTATAGCTCCTTCATGAAGGCAGATACGAATTGCAGTCCTCGGTCGGAGATGACGACGGTTGGCATACTGTGTTGTGTGTAGACATGGTCTCTAAGAATTCAGGCCTATCCTTCCGCTGACAAGTCCTTGTTGCAGGGGACTAGGATGATGGCTTTCGAGAATCTGTCGACGACTACCAGTAGGGTATTGTAACCGTTCGAGTCAGGTAATCCGGTGACCATGTCAATGGAGATGTGTGTCCATGGTTCAGTGAGAATTGTGTTTGGATGTAGAGGCGCAGATTTGGCCTGCATGTTCGACTTCATGCACTGGCAAGTTTTGCAGCCGGCGATGTACGTTTCAATATCCTTCTTCATCTTGGGCCACCAGTATTCTCATAAGACAAGTTCTTTGGTCTTGGCGATCCCGGGGTGTCCAGCGGTGATATGATCATGACTTTGCACAATGATTTCTCCTCAAAGAGCGGTGTGTTGGGGTACATAGACTCACTTGTCATAGTACAAGACCCCGTGCTCTTCCAAGATTCCTCGTTCGTGCTCCAGGGACGTGGCAATGCCTTTGTCCCAGAGTCCCTTCTGTCGAGTAGCGGTTCTTACGCGCTTGACAGTTTTGCTAGCGGTGGGCATGATGAGTGCCCTGAAGTGCTCAGGAGAGAGAACTGTAATGTCTCCATTGTCGTCTTCTCCCTGGTTGTGGTCGCTTCATCGGCTAAGGAGATCTGCCTTAACATTCTGGGTCCTGGGCTTGTGGTGGAGAATGAAGTGGTACTCTGTGAGCTCGGTAACCCACCGTGCTTGTCGTCGGTTCAGCTTCTGCAGTTTTTGGAAGTACTGGAGGTTTTGGTGATCCGTCCAGATCTCGACGTCTTCAAGAGCACCCATGAGGTAGTGGCACCATTCTGAGAGAGCGAGCATAATTGTGAGTAGCTCTTTGTCATAGATCTCATAGTTCCATTCCATGGCCGTGAGTGCCTTGGACATGAAGGCCACTGGTCTCCACTTGCTGTCCTGTTGTTGGCTGAGTATGGCGCTGACTGCGCCATTGCTTGCGTCTGCTTCTACGCGGAATTTCCTTTCACGGTTTGGAATAGCAAGGATGACATCCTCAGCCATCTGTCTCTTCAACTGTTGGAATGCCTGGTTCTGCGCAGCGCCCCAAGTCCATTCTGCTTTGCCCGTTAGCTGAGTGAGGGCATGCACCACCTTTGAGTAGTTCTTGATGAACTTCCGGTAGAAGTTGGTGAAGCTGAGGAATGACTGGAGTTCCTTCTTCTTTGTTGGTGTCGGCCATTCCGCAATGCCCACAAGCTTGACAGGGTCCATACGTACGGATCCCTCACTGATGATAACACTGAGGTATTCTGTTTTGAGTACTTCAAATTCGCACTTCTCTGCTTTGAGGAACAGCTTGTGTTCCCTCATGCATTGAAGTACTTGTCATATGATGTGTTGGTGTTCATCAAGATCTCTCATGAAGATAAGAATGTCGTTGAGGTAGATTGTGACTTTTCCGCTAGCGATGAGGTCCTTGAATATATCGTTCATCATCCATTGGAACGTGGCGGGAGAGTTGGTGAGTCCAAAGAACATCACCGTTGGCTCAAATAGTCCATGGTTTGTGCGGAATGCTGCTTTTTCTTTGTCTCCTTCTTTGATGCGGATGTTGTTGTATCCCCAACAAACGTTGAGTTTTGAAAAGTACTTGGCCTCCTGGAGTTTGTCAATGAGTTCTGAGATTAAAGGGAGCGGGTAGCAGTTCTTGATTATCATCTCATTCAGCTTTCGGTAGTCCTGAACAGGGCATAGGGAACTATCCTTCTTTTTAACAAAGAAGAAGGATGACGTGAAAGGGGACTTTGAAGGTTTGATGCATCTCAAGTCGAGGTTTTCATTGAGGAACTTGTCGAGCTGTTCCTGTTCATCTCGGTTTAATGAGTAGACCTTGCAGTCAAGTGTTGCTTTGGCATTTGGGATTAGTTCGATGGCGTGGTCCCAGGGTCTTCGCTCGGGGAGTTCATCGAAGTTTTCTTTGGCAAACAGGTCTCGAAAGGAACAGTAGTCGGGTGGTACCATTTCTTCAAAGGTTTTCTTCAGCTTGTCTGCGTTGGCCGCAGCAGCAAGGTCATTGGCATGATGCATGGCCCAAATGATGACTTCTTCTTCCATGTTGACAGCAAGAATTGTATCGCCATCCTCAAGTTCTTCATCCCAGTGGTCATCAGGATCTGCATCAGGAAGTGGGAAGAGGTTTTTGATGCACTGACAGCGTCTGAACACAATGGAGCCGGTGTTCCAGTTGATGACGGGGTTGTGGCATTTTAACCAGTTGTGGCCAAGGTAGAGATCCTTGGAGCCTAAGTCGATAACTGCGAAGTCGATGCGTTCGCTGTGGTTGCCGATGGTCATCCAGAACTCCATGAATTCGGTGATGTCACCCACCTTATTGCAGGTTCCATCAGCATTATAGACATGAATAGGGATGGCTGTTTTTCTGGTGTCAAGTTGGTGCTTCTGGACAAAGGCATGATTAATCGAGCTGCTGGTGCAGCCACTGTCGAGTAGTCTCTTGGTGACGAGGGTTTTGGTTCTGGTACACAGGTTTAGCTGTACCTCTAGCATAAAGTCTCGGTCATTGCTGCGGTTGCTTCGTAGATAACGAGGTGCTTCACGGAGCTCGTAGAGCTGCTCCCAGGCTGTCTCTCCTCTGTGTTGCAATGAGGCGAGGAGTTCATTGGTGAGTTTGGCGATGCAGTCTCGGTGCATCCAGACAAAGAGCACGGCGCATGCTGCGTTGTTGTTTCATGCTTCGCAAATGGCGCAGAGTGTCCAGTCGACCTCAAAGGGCTTACACCACCCTCTCGTTATGGCCGACACTTGAGGAAGGACCAGATCTGGCACTTCGCTCTTCATCATGGAGCCCTCAACGGTGGGAGGGGCCTCCTTTGTCTGACACACCATCCATATGAGAAAGGCGGTGTCATCCTCTTCATCAGGTACCTCAATGACAGTTACCGGATGCCCCCTATTCACTGCCTGGGCACTAGCAGCTTCCTGTCCTTCAGCAGTCTTCTTTGTAGCCGTGGCTTTGGCATCACTGGCAGCCTTCGACAGGTGTTCTTCATCAGTCTCTTTCTGGGTATCGGGATGCGGGATCTGTCATACTTGCAAGGTGTCGCCCTTCAGGACCGCAAGGGCAGTCAGGACGATGGGTTGGACCCAGACCACGAACGCGGAATTACCGGTCCGCCCGGTTACCTTTGGCATAAACACGTCACTCAGGGCGATCAGCTCAATGCCTTGGGAAAAGGAAGGGGGAGGAAGTGTGGCTGCACCTGCAGCATCAGTCTTCATGCTCCGTGCACTCCTTGCGGTATTCTCCTCTTGGGGAGCCGCTTCGTCAGGGGGGGAGCTTTCGCTCTGCTGCCCTGTCCTGCCTGATCTAGTAGAACTAGTTGTTATGGCGGGTGTCACTATGGTGGGTGACTTGTCACCTGACACTTTCACTCATCGGGTTTCCCTTTGTGAGTTACTTGTGAGGTGGTTAGTCCCAATGTCAGGGATGTCGATGGGGCTCTCTGCCCCATGCCCAGTGGGATTGACTGCCTTTGCTTGTGCCCTGGCAGGTGATCCATCAGAGGATCCTTTGAGGGTCATGTCAGTTTCATCGTTGTTGCACTCTTCGATGGCGAGTGCAGCATATCAGTTTTGGGATTCTAGAACTGGTGTGCTAGTCATGCTGGAGACATTAAAAGCGGGGGGGTATCATTGAATGCGGTGTATTTAAAACAGGTGTAACTAAAAAGGTAGAATAAGTCCGTCCAGCAGGAGACAAGTGCATACCAGATAGGTCCTTGGCGATCATAGGGGAATCAGACCCTAGACTGCCATCTCTTTTACCTCTTCGACCTTTGACTTGGTCGGCTCTTCTTTCTTCTCCTGCTCTTCTGTATGTATTGAGCGAATGTCCTTGTACTGCTTCTTATCTAGGCAGTCCTTGCTTAGGTGGCCTTTCTTCTGGCACCTAAAGCACTTGCCCTCCCTTCGTAACATGCTAATGTCTATTGGTTCTCCTCTTCTGCCGAACGTGGTGCCTGTTGTGGTCTGCCATCAGCCGCTGCTGTCTCAGGTAGGCCTGTTACTTGTTGGTTTTCCTGTTGATGAACTTGTCATGCCACCTGCTTTGTTGCTGGTGGCGGTAGTGGTGTGATCCTTCTGGTTAGAGTGGTTGTCACGGCTGACACCCATGGTCTGGTCGAAGACCCATTTCTTCTGGCACTCCTTGTACATGACAGTAATCTGCACCTTCCATTCATTATAGATGCCAGGAATATTTTCTCTAGCGTTGGCAATGTAGGTGGTGTATGAGGAGGGTACTCCTAGTCGCATGGCTTTCACCATTAGGCCCCTTTCCCCTATGTCATTTCATCGTCCGGCCTGGGTCGCTTCCTGCTCCAGTTCCTGGAAGTAGGTGGTGGTGGGTCTATTGGCCATTCAAAGGTCAAACATCTTCTTTTCGTGGACCTCCTGTATGGCTGGATCCCTGAACTGCATGTTGATGGAGTATACAAACTCCTCCCAGGTGGGGTAGTGGAATCAGGCTGGGGTGGGATCGTTGCCCAATGTTGCCCAATAGCTCTGTCGTTCGTGTACCCACCAGGTTTTGGCGGGCCCATCAAACAGGGAGGCGGCGAAAGGGATCATGTGGGAGAGGAGGAGGAAGTAGGTGGAGTGTGCTTCGAAGTATACTATACAGTCCCTGAAGAAATGTTTGATGTCATCAGACCCTCCGATGAAGGCTTTGGGGATCTGGACCATAAGAGGTCGGACGTTCATGAATAGGGCGGTGTGGTTGGGGACACTGACTGGCTGTGGGAGGGGATTGGGTCTCCCTCTGTCGGGCGGTGGTTGTGGAACCGAGTATTGATCGTCTCATTTCCATAGTGGACGATAGGGGTTGGGTGGTAGTGGAATGGTGGGTTGTCCCCTATCGGGGTCCTTGCCTTTGCCTTGGTTCTGTTGAGGGAGTTGGTGAAAGTTGACATGGAAGTCATGGTCCCTTTCGGCTTCCTCTACTTCCTTTCGTAGCTCAGCAAGTCATCAGGCCTTTTCGTCTGCTGCATCGAGGGCCTGTTGAAGGCGTTCAGCGGGGGTGAGCGTTGGTTCAGCTGGTTGATTGGATCTGCTGGCCTCGGGGTTGTCAGTAGGTGCGTCGCCTTGCCCACCCATTGGGTAGAACCCGTACTGCAGGGGCTTGTAGCCCTGGACTCGTCGTGGGTGGTGTGGGGTATCGTAGATGTGTTGGGGGTACTCCCAGTTCAGGAAGTCGGGAAGAGGGATTGGTTGTCGTAAGGAGGGGGTGTACCCTCCATAGCCTTGGAATTCAGCAGTGTAACCGCCGAATTCTTGAGACTTGGCAGTGTAACTGCCAAAAGTCTTGTCGTCATATTGGAAGTGGTCGAAATCAGGCGGTGCCATCCAGGTTGGGGCAGTCTCCCTCTGCCAATGCCAGGGCGAAGAGGTTGTCGACCAGTTCCTGCTGTTCCTGGTCAGTTCTTGGGCGGGCAGTTGATACTCATTCACCTGCTGATGGGGCAAACTCCATGCGCTCTCTATTTGCGAATATGCAGGCCTCAAGAGCTGCATCTCTGCCGCATCGTGGAAGTGGGGGTCCTCAGGTGATGGCAAGGTAGCAGCCTTAGCAGTCAATAGTATACATCAGACCCAGTCAATTGACTGGTGACCCATTTATAGTGCTCAATACTGTCACTCTCCCTGTGGACCGTCACAGCTGGTCACGGGCCTCCCTTGTGCTCACCAGGGCACTGCCACACCTCCATTGCTGCTCACCGGGGGCGGGCGCCTGTGCGCTCACTGTGGGCGCTAAAATTCCGTTTTGGGTTGAATTTTGATTGGGTCTATTTTCCGGTGCTTTTTTGGGTGCTTTTTGGGTGCTTTTTTTGGGTGCTTTTTCTAGGGCATCGGGAGGTAGTATATTTAGATTGTTTGCGCGCCCTCCCGACCGTGGGGGGAGCAGGAAATGGCTATTTTTGGAATACCACTTTTTTTTTATTGGTCTTGGTAGCTGCCATTGTTTCCAGTATTTTTTGTAATTTTCACTTTTTTGAAATTTTGGACAGGGGCGGGATATGCTGGATATGCATGGGATATTGCCCAAAATGAAAGGACCCTTGATTTCAGTCTGAAATTCCTCTGTATGTAATTCAGGCCTGGATTCCGAATTTCCGACTTAGTGGCAGTCGTGGTAAATATAAACATACTCAGGGACCTTGTATTACAGTGCTCATCTGTCGCCTATTTACATTTATAAGATGCAGTTTAAAATGATACATACAAGTCAGAACATTTATTCCGGTTCACTATTCTTGTCATCGCTACTGTCAGAGCTATCATCCATGATAGCATCTTGATCTTCCCCATCACTCTTGTCTTCCAGATCCTCCAACGGTGTCTTCCACAAGGCTTCGAATGACTGCATTAGCCCTGTCTGAAGGATCTCTTGCTCCCGCGCATACAACGCTAGCCCCTCAGCAAGCCCGTCTTCGATGTCCACAGGAGTCATTTGCCATATCCACGACAGTGTGCACCATGTCTCACCAGTACCCTCCTTCCGACTTCTCTCCTCAACCTCGAGCGTTATCTCATCCTCTTCCTCGTCGTCACTTGCATGGACAGGCTCGTCGTCATCCTCGTTGTTCCCTCAATGTCCGGGACCACGGCCTTTCCGCTCGATATCAGTGTACGACCGAATGTCCTTGTTTTCCAACACTTGTAACGTCTTCTCCCAATCGCCTGGCCCTGCTAGGAGCAGCTTTGCGTCGCGCGCGCTATGGTACTTTCTGGCAAATTTCAAAGCTTGTTTGTGAACTCCATCGATGACGGCTCTTGCGCGTGTGCTTGGGGCCTGGCCACGGGTGTTTTTGTTCCGGAAGTAGACCATCCTAGTCTTGACGTGAAGTGTATGTCGGATCCCATTGAGCGCATCGTGGCATTGTGCTGTTCAGAATTTCTCCTCCATTCGGGGCAGCCCTTCCATGCAAACCGCTCTACGACGATCGGCTGGTAGACTTGATGGCAACCACAATGTTACGTCTTCTGGGTTTTCATCCTCGTTGTTGCCAGACAATTCGCCCGTCTCTGTCAAATATTGAAGCAAGCCAGGGATGTATATTGGCCGCAGCAGGAGCCAGTTTCGAAGCTTTTCTCGAAGAATACTTCGCTCTTCCTTGAGAGCAGCTCCTTGGCGTGTCGTCGGATTCTTGTGCTGTATGGCCAAGTCCTTGATCTTTTGCCTAGCTTATGTTAGCTTCTTTATTGGTCCAAACAAGGCACACTTACTGGGATTCCTCCAAGCTCAGTCCTAGCGCCACAAACTTATGCGTGCTAGTCTCATGGTAGACTCTGCCTCCTCGACGTTGACGCTCCTCTTCCTCTGCCTGCAACTCTTTTTCGACCTCCTCCTCAGACATATCTTCACATGTCAATCAGTATCACCAGCAATATCCCACATACAAGGCACTTATATTCCTCGTTTGTAGCAAATGGATTTTCCACCACCTTTGGAAAGGCGTCATTCTCCCACACTACGCATATCCTCTCCCATTCCTCGACTAGGTGGCTTGGCAGCACGGCACTAAACCCTCGGTGCCCCTCAACCTGCACGTTCCTTTCCTTCACCACCGCAATGTACTTATGCGATAATGTCTTGCCTAACATGCTCATCAGTCAACCTAACATGTCACAGACCAACTGCCTTACCCATTCCAATGTACTTCAGCCAATTCTAAGCGCCGAAGTTATCATCAAGCATGTCATGCCAAGACCCTGGCCCCATCGTCTTGGTCGAATTTGCAACGGCATTGTTAGGTCCCCAAATATGTTCCGGTACCTCACAGTCTGATGCCCCCATGCCCTTGATATAATTGCATGAGAACTCTTGGTGGTTGTCTTGTTTATGCGCAGGTTTGTGGAATTTCGGGATAGCCGGCATCAATTTCGCAGAGGGAGGAGGAATCTCTTGCAGCCATTTCTTCATCTGAGCATCCAGGTTTACGAACCATTGGCACGCAATGTCATAGCTGATTATCATCGCCAGAAGTCCCACAAATGGCTGCAAGACTGATCCAAAAACATAATCCATCGGCGCGTACCTAGCCTCCGGCATTAAGTTATACATCCTGGGTTGTTCTCCATCAAACACGTACCTTTCTCCTTTATGTAGGTCCATGAGCCGCATGAGAAATTTGCCCCATGCACACGAAACGGCACCCACTCCGGTATATCGGAGCCCTTTTGAAAATTTCGTGTCTTGCTTCGTCAATGCAGCAAAACCGACACATGTGCTGATCTATCAACACAGTTAGCATGCCTCAAAAAACCTCAATCCAAGACTTACATCCTCATCTGAGGTATGATTTATAACGTACTCCTCAAAGGGGGCTCTCAGTACAAAATATCCCAAACCTATGCCTAGCCCCGGATCCCTGGAATAAGACGAGACCATCTGGTTCTTCAAGCGAAAGTTCACGTCCATACATAGCAGCAGTGCATATAAAAATCTACATTCAAAAATCAGACTTTACCGACAGCAAAGGCATGAAATTACACACTGCATCTCAGGCGACGCCTCCTCCCATCCTTCTGGTAGGTTGATCCCAGGCCATGGACAAGAGGGACACATTACCACAAGGTCATGGTCCTTGGTAGTAGCCACCCCGTCATTTACATGCCCTTGTCCACCACGCTTGAGCATCTTAAGATGCCACCACTGTAATAACATTCGCATGAGGGCCTTGTACCGTGACTTCAGCACCGCCATCCCCATATTTGTTGTGAGTTTCTCTAGCGTACGATAAAAATCGTATACGGACGTCTTCGCACAAAGGGAAAGGAGGTGTAAGAAGTCAAGCAGCTGGAAGCTCGCTGCAGTTCTAGGTACTCGTTGACTAGCGGGATACCACCCTCGGCGAAGGAGTTGGACGTGTTTTGGAAGCTGGCGTTCACACCCGCAATAATCTACAGCAACGTGGTGTACCCCATTTCCGTGGAGAACCTTGAATTCCTGATGACCGGCGATAGGCAAGCGACATCGCATACTGGCATGGTTCAACTGTACACAAAGACCGATATCCTTCAGAGTGCTGGCTTCAAAGTGTTCTCCGTTCCAACGCTAGCAACAATCAGCGTCGAAAATTCATACAAAGTGAGGAAAAACCTTACCTGTATGCGATGTAAAGGCTCTCGACGATGGCGCCGAATGCAGCACAATAGACATACTAGATCATCCAGAAAACAGTCGTGGCACTGGAATTCTGGGGTAGGTAACGATTCCGCTCCAGTCCCAGACCGCGTGACACAATCCAGGCAGCATTTATCGCGATGGTATTCCCCCCTTCCTTCACAGCGAAGAAGCTCATTGAGGTACTGCTGCCTGTGAAGGTCCTTCCAGACCATATGGGGCCGTTTCTGTGAAGATAACAACATCAGACCTCTAGTCAAAGACGAAACACATGCACTCACCGAAACTTTAGTCCTCTTCCTTTTCTCTTTCTTCAGCGGCTCGTCCACACCAGCTTGCTTGAAGACGCGGCTCTCGTATATTTCCGCACAGAGTTCCTCCTCATACCAAGAATCTGTGGGGTCCAGAAAGACCTCGGCATCGTTGACAGGCGACCAGGTATCCCCCATCAGCCAGGTTGTGCGACCTCGTTGAGGAGAAAGCGGTCTCTCTACCAGTCGTCTGCGGGCAGACAGAGAGCTTTCATGGGACACAATCACTTCGAAGTCGTCAGGAAGCTCCAATCGTTGACTATAGATGCCGACATGGCGACAACCACCACCAATTCTGACGCATCGACCATTTATGATTTCCATAGAGTCGTGCGCAGTCACGTGCCATTGCTGATCAAATACACAATAGAATTTGTCCAAGTTTTTTGATTTTCTGCCACCACGTCGCCCTGCCTTCACGATCTCCGTGCCCATGGATCAGTTACCACGTAAGTTATCTCTCGATCTTGACCTCGGTAGTGTGTGCCCTAGCAGTCTCATGTCACGCTACAAATATTCGAGCCCGGAAATACGAGTACAACGCATCACTGCTAAGGTACCGTGAACGAGGTTCCTTGTCACTCGCATCGGATCTGACTGTGTCACATTTCAGAGGTTCTGCAAAATTTCTTTGGACTCCATGAGGTCAGACATGGGACTTAATTTCGCGACGTTCATGCCTACTGACGCTATACTGTAGACATGCTCCAATCGCGTGTTCTCCCCGTGGGGAGGGCCAGTTATACAGATCGCCAACCCAGAGTTCGACCTAGCTCAAGCTATACAAGCTCGTGTGGAGGAAGAGGAACTATTGGCAAGCCTGGACGCATATGACCCTATTGACAGCCAATCTCCGCTGTCTTCTCCCCCATCAACCCCACCCTCTAGCTGCCCACCCTCTCCTACACCCGACATCCCTCTTACACCTGTGCCCGCCGTCACTGATGCACCCCCACCACCACCGCCAGCCAGACTTTCGAAATCCCACAGCAAGGAGCAGAGTCGATGGAACCGCAAGCGCAAGCGGCAGAATGATAGAGATAGCCTGAAGGAAGACTACGTAGCCCATCCTCGTCTCCGTGCCAAGCACACCCATGCTGCTGAGCTGCTCTCAGTGGAGTTCAACGTTCAGATGGCCCCCCATGCATCTTCTGGCTACGTTGGACTGGTTGAAGACACGTGGAAAAGGCAGCATAGTTTGGAAGAGTTGTTAGGCCCAAAATACAAGTTTCAACATTGTGCTTGGGAAGGAAGGTGAGCGCAATCCCATATATCATACGCCATCAACTCAATGGGCCCCTAGCACGCCGACTCCAGTTGTCGATCAGCAGGGACGCGTCATCACCATCTTGGCAGGGCATCCTGACGATCCCAGTTGGAACGAATTGCATCAAGATGCAGCGGACACTTTGGAGACGCTTCGCTCGCAGTGTAACTTCAGCGACGATCAACGAAAGCATCGACGAGGCCGATTCCCCGCCCTGAGCTACGGAATATTGTACGGCGGTGGCCAAACGGTAAGCTCCTTTGTAATCCCTGGGCAACCGAGTCTGATTATTTGCTTGTCAGCACCCGCAGAACCTACATCACAACAAGAACAACAGTGCCATGCTCATCGCCCTCATAAGTAACCTCGTCTTCATGCGCCTTGCAGGCTTTGCAAGCTGTACACCCCATCCCTATTTTCAGGGATAATGACTGACTCCACGATTCACAGCCGCCTTTGCGACATGGGCTCCCAAGACCTTCACCTACTACGCCGCCCACCTGTGCGACCTCTTGCTCCACGATGCACACTTGATCGTCAACTGGATGAACAGTATTTTCGCTGCCGCCACCTTCAACTTCAGCCCTCGAACACTATGTTTTCGACACACGGACTCTGGCAACTTGCCATTCGGTTGGTGTGCCATCACAGCCTTGGGTCGTTTCAACGCACGACGGGGCGGCCACCTCATGCTATGGGACCTCAAACTGGTGATTGACTTCCCTCCAGGTTCAATGATCCTCATACCTTTGGCCATCCTGAGGCATTCCAACATGGCCATTGCGAAGGGAGAGCGAAGATACTCGTTCACCCAATACACAGCGGGCGGGCTGTTCCGATGGGTCGACTATGGATTCCGGACAAGTGAGGAATACTGGGGGTCATTGCAGGGAGAGGAGCGGTTGCAGGCGCAGAAAGAACGCTCAGAACGATGGCAGATGGGCCTGCGTATGTTCTCCACACTGGAAGAACTACGTCAGTAGCTGGCAGCCTTTATACCTGTAGTCTATTGAACTGGATACTGTACAGAATAATAGAAATTCATCCACATTTCCCCTGTCATCGGTGTATCTTGCGAGTTCAGAGAAAAAATTGAGATGTATATGAGTTTGGTGCAAGAATATTCTGCAGGTAGCATCTCGATCACAAGCCAGGTTTAATGTGGTTGACATCCTATATAGTCGAAACTTGAACCGATTGTTGGTCCCGTTCCTTGGTAAAAATTGCAGCATCTGTTCCTTCATAATCACCACATCTATTAATGTAGTCTACGTCGTACAGTGTGTCCAGTACTTCCCAAAAGGACACAAACTTGCCTTGCGAGCATGGCGAATTCGCGACCGTCAACTGTGTCCCGAAAAGGCAACACTTCTCATTCTGCGTCTGTCATGGTCAAAGCTCGTTCTCTCAAACAGGATGCAAGCCCGCTTATTCTGCAAGGGCATAGACAACATGCTTGGCTTGACTTTCTCAACGATAGCAATCCGGTCCTTGCTGCTATGGCTCTTGAGGTGAAGAACACGCCACCAAAGATCATCGCCAACCGCCGGTATTACTCCAGGTATTTGAGTCTCTATTCACAGGTACAACTCATTCGACTGAAGCTCTCTACAGGAACACTGAAGCTCTCATTGACAAGGCCAAAGAAAGGAACCGCCGGTACAGACATGTCTCTAGATTCGGTCATGTAGTTTCCAATGGCAGCCTAGGGGTCATGAAAAACTTCAAACTTTGACCGTTGAAGCACGTGCCGCCTTCCTTTGTCGTAAGCGAGAGAGTCAGGCATGGTACAGATCATCGAGACATGAACAGCTCGCGGCGAATGAGCGCGAATGTCGCGAGAAGAAGAAAAGGTAAGTTTTTTTTGGCTATGCATCATACTTTTTGGCTTCATTGCATCCATCTCAGGGAAAATGTTCTGAAGACCTAATCTAATTGCTGGGTATGTCAGGGAGAACCAAATGCATGCTGTTCTTGTTTGTAAAGATGTCATCTTGCTCGGTTCAGAAATACATTGACTCAGTTGAAACATTTATTGAAATTTGTGAGGGTTGAACAATGAACATATTCAAATTATTCTACTTCAGAACTGGGAAACCATGCGACTTAAGGACGTCCTTATAGGCTTTCTCAGCCTCAGCATAGACTTCGGCCTCATATACGGCCTTCTCATCCTTTTCATCATATGTGAATTCCCCATACTCATCTTCAAAGCTGCTTGCCTGCGCCGCTATCATTGCTTGTGCCTCCTTTTTCGCCCGTTCCACAAATTTGAACCCAGGGACCAGAACAACGTGGACCGCTCCCTTGTCAAATTGCTCGTGATATTCTGCAACAGCTTGAGAGTAGCTGGGGCACGACATGTGAGCAGGTTCTGAAACGCCACGAATACGAGAGGCGATGTCCAACCTGGGTTGGATGTCAGTCAATCAATGAGGAAAATACATATGAGATGAGATAACATACCAGCTTGGGAAGATGCCGACCTCCTGGCCAATGGTAATAATATACCATTTCTTGATTGCAGGAAAAAAGGGTCTGGGCTCAACCAATTTGTCCGGGTGAGGGATGCGCGGGCGAAGTTGATCAAAACTGGGGCCAACGTTAGCTCCTCCCTCGCCAACACCCTTCACAGGGGACTGATGAGCCATGCGAGCTTTGGTAGGCGAAGCTGAGGGAGAAAAGGGGGTCAGGTGCGTTTTGAACTTTGGCGTGGCACCGGGAGTGGCAGGCCAATTCTGCTTAGTGTACTGTGCCTTAGCTGGAGTGCCGGGAGTCGCCTCTCTTTTGATAGTGAACGGTTTCACGGGCGTTGCAGGGACGAACAGATGGGCCTGGGGGGTGGTTGCATGCCGAGGAGAGCGAACTATAGTTGTGGTCATCATGGTAAAGGTATAATCTTCTTCTATAGCACTGGTCAGGTATATAGGCAGATATTTCTTAGCGGAGGCTTACCGTCACCTTCTTCGTCACTGTTGTGGATAACATATCCGGGAGCAGAATGAATATCTGGGACTGAAACATGGCGTCAGGAGGAGCATCAATCTGAAACTGTCAACGTACAAGATGGTTCAGTGCTCGATGCGCATGAAAAAGATCAGGCGGTCCTACGAGTACTGGCCCAGAAAGAGCTGGTAGAAGAGGGCAGGGTGGTCGACATGATAGTGGTCGTGTACAGGGATGGGTGGATTGATAGACTGGTTTGAGCTTGCTCCTGGTCGATAGGAGCTCCGCAATTTGCAAATAAAGGATATTAAAGGATATTTGCGAAAGTGCTATTTCCCATTGAGCATGAAAACCTGGGGAAAAAAAGTGAAATTACACACCAATGTAACCAGCCAAAAGACCAACCACTTCAATGACATGGGCCTTCAACATTTCAATGTGTGGTACTTACACTGATAAAATCAAGTAAGATGCCTTCTACCAGCTATTCCAATGAGAAAAGTGCTCACCTGAGAACACAGATACACTGCCATGGTCAATCCAGGAGCTTTCAGAGGTTCACGACAGGACTTTTTGGTTCAGGAAATCGAAGGCTATATTAAGGCTGTCGAGGAAGGCCACGCAGCAGAGTTCATAGCGGACGTTGTTCGTCGCTATCTGAAACGGTATCCACTCAGCCTCACACACAATGTCGAACCTTCACCAGAACACCTTGCTGCCATGGACGACCACGCACCGGATCCTGAGGTCGTGATGCCCGACAAAGAGGGGCTCAGTTTTGTCGAGTACAAGAAGGTGCAGCTCAAGTTTATGGAGGATCAGAAGAACTTGAAGTTTCATTCAGAGGTGAGTCACTATAGAGTCCGCGTGAAGTTGATGCCCACGTTGTCGCCACTTGAGCCAAGAAGGAAACTGATGGAAGCCTAACTTTAGCAAATACGACGTTGGCTCCGATACCAGTACGTGAAGCGAAACGATATGTCAGCCAAAGACACGGGTGCGGACAACCCCTGGATGATTCTGCTCTATCACCTGACGGGCGTAGGTCTTTCAAAACCTCGGAAACCTCAAGCCTTTGCGGTCTGGTACAAGTCAAACGCTGCCGAAGTTGACGCTGCTTGGAAGGCCCATATGGAGACGATGAAAGATAGTGGACACGTTATTCAATCAGGACAACGTGCTGCCGGCTTTCAATCATTCAAGAGCAAGACATATAACAAGCTGCCACTGGCTGAGAAGAAATCATGGGAGGATTTGGCAGTAGAAGAGCACGAGGTTGCGATGAAGGAATTTGAGGAGAAGCTGAACGCGCCCGTTTCCCAAGAGCCAAAGGATTTGCAGAGGTGAGTAGTACTGAGTGCTTGTATTGGGTTCTAATGACAAAATGAACTATGTAGCTGCCTTGAACGTCTACCCAGCATCGTCAAGCCGTTGATCGACATTATTGTGGAGGCGACTGGCTGTCCTGTCTCCATTTATGTGGGGGGGCCCCAGCCGGCTGATGGAGGGCATCTACACATCGCTTCATAAGTCGTGTGAGCCCCATTTCTGTGTGTCACAGCGTTCACACCTTACAATAAGTTTCCATGGCAGCAAGACACTGGGCACAGTCAAACAGAACTTCATTGAGGCAGAACGGGTGAACATGAAGCGTTACATATTGCCAGTTTACAGCAACTTCCTGAAGAGATGCTTTAGTACGTGTTCTACTTGTTCTTGTGCTATCAATGACTAACCTTTCGTAGCCGTGGATATGTGTCATGCCCGAGCACTACCATCGGACATGCCAACCCTTGAGAGTATCAGTTTCATGTCAGACGGTGATGATGTCACCCTGCACACTATCGATGGCGATTTGTACAACAGCGCAGGCAGCAAGGAGTTAATAGCAATGAAAGAATCGACAATGGCGGCCACAGCAACACAGTCGATGACGGCAGCTACGAAAAAGACTACTACGAAGGCAACAAAGGTACGGGAGGCCCCAGTAAAGAAGTCATCAGATGTGCAACTCGAGAGGCCAGCAACAAATTCACCGGTCTCTGAGTCCAATCCGACACCGACGACACTCACTCAGGCTTCTGCGGAGAAGTCACCCCCTATCCATCCTCCAATGCTGCGACCTCCGGGTGAAGAACCACTGACACCACCTCCAATAGAGTCCAGACCACCATCTCCACCTCCTCCGCCGCCGTGTCCGCCTCCTCTGCCTTCGCCTGCTCCTCCGGCTGCTCCTCTGCCTCCACCATCTTTGACTCCACCTCCGCCGTCTTCGCCCGCTCTTCTGGCTGCTCCTCTGCCTCCACCGTCTTCTCCACCGTCTTCGCCTCCTCCGTCTCTCATGGGTTCACCGCGTCGACCATCCCCTCCTCTGTCACCTGCTGTATCCAGTGAATGCCATCAAGCTCTTCAAGCAGGAGGACGTTCCTCAATGGCTACTTCAGCTGGTTGAGAGGTGGATCAACTTTGAAACTCGCGAGAAGAATTGGGAACACACTGGTAAACTCAGCGCTGTGGATCGTCCCAAGCCCGTCAGTGACTGGATTAATCGTGTGCAAACGGATCGCTTCCGTCTTCAAGCTGTCAAGACCGGCGTAGATCCTGTGAAGGATTTCGAGTCTAAGTTTTGGCTGTGGTGGTCGCAGCTTCAACCAAAGTTCCGGCAGCATGATGAATCGGATATTACTCTGGCCTTGGATCACGAAGGACGACCGGATACCAAATCTGAGGGTGACTGGGAGATGCTTCGACTGCCGGGAATGAATGGCTGGGTGAGTATTATGGCCGCATTGTGTTTTTGGGCATGGACTTTGAAGGGGTTGGGTGAGAATGGCCACCGAGAGAAGGCAAATGCGGAACGCACACATGAAAGCTGGTTATGGGCTGTGGAAGACGTGGAATTTGTGTTGGGACACTTACTTTGATCTCTCCCTTCAATGCAACTATGCAAGCTTTTTGTAATTGAATTTAATTATGTGAATATACATTTTTCTGCACTATTAATTGATTTTTTGAGACTGAACTGTAAAGTATGCTCTTTGGGCCCAGGCTCACGTAGAATTTGAGCTCGAAGTTGCAACATTGAATCATGTGACTAGACAGTTATCGGACTATCACTGTCAGTGTCACCGCTATCATCCCCCTCTCGCCAGTTCACTGCCTACTACTGTGCTTGCGTCTTCACAGGGTCAAACAATGGAACCACAGCTCATAAATGAGAGGATCATACGGTGAGTGACGCCATTTCTGAAGCTAATCCATCTGATCGCGTGCATAGGGAGCTTTTGCTCAGATTTGCCACGGCAGACCCCGATTGTGCATGGCTACAGCATGCCAATGCAAACCCGATTTTCATCGTTGTCGAGATAACATTAGTGGATGATCCTCATCACCCTGCGCCGTGCAGTAGCAAAGTAATTGAAAGAGTGTGGAGGAACTGCAGTGGTGACGAAGTCCCAGTGGTCGGTAACGTGGACGAGGAATAAGGCAGTGGTTATGGTTGTTGGCAAGGTTATTTGACATAGCATATGCTCCTACTTCTCTTGCGAGAGGCCTGTGGAATTGATGCACCCACGAAATTCATGCCAAAATCTGTGATTGCTATTTTTGGTACCAGAATCCAGGCCCAAATTACATACAGAGGAATTTCAGACCGAAATCAAGGGTCCTTTCATTTTGGGCAATATCCCACGCATATCCAGCATATCCCGCCCCTGTCCAAAATTTCAAAAAAGTGAAAATTACAAAAAATACTGGAAACAATGGCAGCTACCAAGACCAATAAAAAAAAAGTGGTATTCCAAAAATAGCCATTTCCTGCTCCCCCCCACGGTCGGGAGGGCGCGCAAACAATCTAAATATACTACCTCCCGATGCCCTAGAAAAAGCACCCAAAAAAAGCACCCAAAAAGCACCCAAAAAAGCACCGGAAAATAGACCCAATCAAAATTCAACCCAAAACGGAATTTTAGCGCCCACAGTGAGCGCACAGGCGCCCGCCCCCGGTGAGCAGCAATGGAGGTGTGGCAGTGCCCTGGTGAGCACAAGGGAGGCCCGTGACCAGCTGTGACGGTCCACAGGGAGAGTGACAGTATTGAGCACTATAAATGGGTCACCAGTCAATTGACTGTCTGGATAGATCACATAATCCAGTCAATTGACTGGATCTGATATATACAGGTGCCTGCTACAGGTGAAGGTAGAATCCCATTGGGACTCTGGAGTCAGGGGTTTGGAAGTGGTCGCGTCACTTGATGTCGACCCATCGGAGCTCCCAGGCCTGGGAATGGTAGGGGCTGAGAATGGTTCTGTTGATGGCTGCGAGCTCAGGCCACTCATAGTCGCCGCTGTAGGCATTGAGGAGATCATTGTCTTCTTGTTCAGCGACGGGCTTGTTTCCTCCATAGTCAGAGGAATCGGAGTTGCTGCTCTTGGTGGGATAGGGCGCGAGGTGGTTGGGGGTGCCAATCTGTATGGTACTGGCATTGGCGGGATGGCAAAGGGTCTGCTCGAGGATGAGAGCCTGAATCTGGGTCTGGGCATTGGTGATATTATTGGGCTCTGGTGACGGGGTACGGAAGTGAGCCTGTAGGTACCTCCCGTAGTCCTCAGCCTCATCAGCAGGATAGGCAGGAGGGGGGGTTCTTGGAACATTGCTGGGCTCTGGGGTCACATTCCTTGGTGGTGGGGGGAGTTCATCAGAGGAGTTTGGATGAAAGGTCGTCCTCCTCTGGGTTGGGGGATTGGTTGGTTCTGCGCCCATTCGTTCCATGAGTGGTCCAGGTTGGACGTAAAGAAGGACATAGTGGGCTGGGAATGGTGCGTTTGGCTGACGTGTCAGGCATCTTTGGATACGGAGGAGGTTTTTGAGTCATTCCTGGTTTGCAAGGACAAGGAGAGCGGTGAGGGTTATCAGGAGGATACTTCCTCTGATGGTGGCGGTTATTGAGATGGTTAGATCATCAGAGGACATGGGTTTTTTTGTCTTCATGGCATGCGATGAAGAGGAAAAAGGGGAAGTTTCAAACTAATTGTTAGGCCTTGCCTAACATGTGACCAGATAAAGATGTTGCATAATACCAGAGCTGTCTTGCATTCAGACAATCACTCTCATATGGCTAGTCTTGCTCAGTGCTTGTGCTGAGTAGGTAAGGTGAAGATAAACTTTAGTTTGAAACTGGAGAATATACAGCGAGAACTATGCTACTTATATACTAAAGTCCGAATGCTATATATAGATGTGGATACGTGTCGAGCATTCAGTTGTCATAAGTGAAACAATGAAAACAACAAGCTAGGCGAGTGGCCGTTGCAAGCCGTAGCACAATACCTGAAGTTGTTCATTATAGATGAGGTAACTGGTCCATGTTACTGAGATAAGGATCTAGGTGCCATGATAAGATGAGATAAGATAGGTGCCGAAGATAAGATAAAGAAAATGGAAAAATTGTAACAGACTTGGGGACCATCTGTTTGAATGTCTTCTTTTCCCTTCCTTTGTTCACCTTGGCAGCTAGTTTGTTGGCTTTGTGAACTGCTCATATTTTGATGACTTCTTCAAAGTCAATTGCAAGAATAGTGTCACCTTCCTCAAGCTCTTTATTCCATTGATCACTGGAGTCTGAGTCAGGAAGGGTGAAGGTCATTTTCTGACACTGACATCAGGCAAAAGTGATTTTGCCTGTTTTCCAATTGATCACCAGATCATGGCATATAAGCCAGTTGTGTCTCAGGAAGATTTCTTTGCTCCCAAGATCAGTGACCATGAGGTCAATCCTTTCTGTTAGACTAGGACTCTGTTATGATTTATTTATTTTTTCTTATCTTATCTTGGGTGCTTATCTTATCATGATCTTATCACATCTAATCTCAGCACCTATCTCGAATCACAGATCAATGATCATACCAATGCCTGATAACTCCACAGAGCATACAATGGTGTTGCATCCAGATGCACCTGCAGCATGCTTGCAACCTCATTTTCCATTGGACTTGTACACAGTCACTGAACAACTATACATATTAATAGCACATACAGAACAGTATATAAGTAGTGTAGCTCTTGCTGTAATATCTCCAGCTTCGAGCTAAAGTTTAATTACACTGAACTTACTCTCAGACTCTCTCCTCTCGCTAAGACTAAGTGCTAGTCCTTCAATTCTTGGTCAGCAGACATAGACACTCATTGGGTGACTGTACAAATGCAATACAGCCCTCTGTTTAGTCTTGTTTGTTATACCAGAGTTTGAGTCTAACAATTAGCTCAAAGCTTCTAGCCTTCCCTTTCTTCCAGTGATCATCACGCTGAAGAAACTGAATGCCAATAATTGCCGACATCTCTATCACTGTGAGGCACTGCAAGTTCAAGGATGCCTCAAGTTCAATTAGTTAACTAGCGAATACCTATTGATACATTGACGATGAATGTCTATGGTGTGTAGACGAGCAAGTAGCTTTGACAGAGGCTACGAGCAAGTGGGATGATGAGACTTGGTATAAGGTAATGAGTAGACTAGAATCGTACAATCTCTAACAAGTTCCAAGCCAGTTGTGTCTTCTCTAGCCCGACCCAGGTCCACTGGTTGAGAATTCACACTGGAGGGGAAAAGGTAAGAAAGAGTTACTATTCTTAGGCTACCTACCTACTTATATACTACAGGCATGAGTCATTAAAGATCATTAAAGAGTAAGACTAAGTCGAGATGAATCCAAAATAGAATCTAATTACATACCTATCCTAGGGAGTTGTCATAACTGAGTCCCATTTAAAATAGTCCTTCACATGCCCTCCCACTCTTTACATGGCCTTTTACATTGACATCGTAGCCTCTGAAAGCCTCAGGCATGATCATGGCATCCAGTTTAATAACCGACCAGTTGATGGGGTATATGATTTTGAATAGATCCACTCCATACTGAGCGTTGTTGGCCGAATATGCATATGATTCCCTATAATTTTGCTCAAATTCGTCAATATAGACTTTCCATTCTTCCATTGTAAGGGCTAACACTTGTCCTTGCATCACCTCCAACCATTGTTTCTCCATGAGAGCTTCAGCTTTCTTCATCCAAGCATGTATGCACCCAGAAAGAAGCAAGCATAAGATGAAGATAGTTGGAAATACCGGGCTATGGCCTCTTCAACCTGAATCTGGGACAAACCCTACCAATGCTTTCTCTTCTTCCATTGAAATGGGTTCCAAGAGTAAGTCATCGCCATCAGGAGTCTTTTCTGTCAAGGTGACCATGAGGTTCAGGTTGGCCACAATGAAAGAAGGTCCTTCCAACAATCTTTTTACACCTTTGGTCCCCATTAACCACCAAGCCAACCATCCCAGCATGTCTCCATTCAAAATAGCTGTCCCAATATTTAGTCTTTTGACCATGTTTGACACCTTCCAGACATAGTTGGAGCACAGAATTTCTGGGCCTTGACTGTCATCCAATCTGATTTCTATGAACCCAGGTCAGAATGGCATCTCTGCAGCCAGTTTTTCAGCCTCCATGTATTCTTTGGGAGATCATTTGAAAAGGTGAAGAAATTGGCATGGCATGGCCAGACGGAATCCCATGTTATACTCGATACAGTGATAGATAAGTCCTGCAGCACCCATGAATCCTTGAGGCGAAGAGTTAGCCCACATTTTGACTATAGCAGTGTTTCCTTTGCTAGTAAGGAAGTACCTGTGAGCAAGAAGTAGGGGGTTGATGAAAGGACTGTGGTTCTGTGCATGGAGAAGTGAAAGTAAGTTCAGAACCATGTATATCACCCAGTTGACAGAGTCTTGTCGAAAGTCGGCATTAGGCATGTTAGCTTCACTGATCCTTATGAACATGGGGGAGTATTGTTGTCTAGGATATTCTGGCAACTATCCTTTGATTATGGGATGTGTTATGATTTATTCATTTTTTCTATCTTATCTTGGGCACTTATCTTATCATGATCTTATCACATCTAATCCAAGTGCCTATGTGAAAGCCACAAGGAAATGAACATCAAGGGTGCAACTACAGTTAGAAGTTTTATCCCTCTCCACTGGGTGCAGTTATGGATGTGAGCCACAGCAGTTAGCTCTAAGGTGAGCTTGGCCTCCAGTGAGGCTGGAAGAGAGTTGTTACATATGAAATGACTTAGAAGTAATAGTAGTGATCAAAAGTTAAAGTTCTATTCCCTATGTGATATGATGTATATAAGGAAACTGAATACATTGTAACTAACTACAGCCCAGTTATCACAATGCCCCCCCATATGAAGTTTACGACAGCCTATTCAACAAAGAAGGGTGTGCATGAACATTATCCCTACATGTTCCTATGGGCATCTCCATATCTAAGTCCCTTCCAAACAAGGCTTGTCCTGAGCTGCCTTGATCCTCCTGAATTAAATGTTCCAAACCTACGGCTATCTTGCGAAGACGCTTAGTGGAATGAGACAGCACTGCCTCTCAACGCTGTCAGCGTCTAGCTGCTGCAGTGATAGCGACCATGGCCTGTCCATGTTCTTCCAGGGAACCCTCCGACAATCTGCTAAGCACTGCATCTCGAAGATGGGTCTCATAAGAGTCCGTGGCCTCTTCCTCAGAGGATCCTTCAGTCTTGTTGTCATCAGTGGGGAATTTCAGAGGATGCACCATCTTTTCTTGTTTGGCTGCATCGGCTGTATAAGGGAGGAAGGTGGTTTTGAACAAGAGACTGGGGCTGTTAGTATTGGGTAGCAATTGGTCCTCCAGTTTCATATAGTCCAATCCAATATCACACTTGCATGGCTCAGCTGAAGAATACATCCACTTGAGTGGCGGTTCCTGATATAAAACCTCCTCGTTGCCCAAAACAGTGCTGTAGACCCTCCATTGAGGGGGAGGGGCTCCAAACACTGCTATATCCATGACATAGCCCAAAGGGAACTCTAGGTGACTCTTGAAGGTGAAGTGCACCACTATATGTGATTTGCAGTTGAACCATGTATCCCTAGTTCTGTCCCAGAAGCGAGGATTGTTCCTGTCTGCTATGAGGAAGCATCATTTCCCTTGTTCCTTGGATAAGATCAAGTCATCGCAGGCCTGGAAAGCATGTGTCCACTGCACCAAGGGGAGCTCTGGTTTGGCTACCTTTGGGGCCTCAAAGTAATGAATTTTACTCAGTGCAGTGGCAAAGCTCAAACGCTCCCTCACCTCCTCATGCCAGGCTATCAGGATGTCCTCCTGGTACCGATACCAGTAGTACTGATTGCTCTGACTCCTCAGCTTTTCAACAACCTCATCATACCTCCTAGGCTCCCTCCTCTCATCATATCCCTGTGACCTGCTAGAGAAAATGTTTGACCGGCCTTCGAAGTTGCTTAATTCGATTGGGCATGCTCCCACCTGCATGACTTCTGAGTAGTAGTCAACATCATGTCCAATGGCAAAGGTGTCATAAGGGGAATTGGGGGCAAATCAAGTCTCCAGGATGGTTTTCATACCTGGCCTGTACACGAATCCTTCAGTTCAGGCCATTAACTCCTCGAGTGATAACTTGTGCATGTAGTAGACTGGAACTCAGGCGATGTTATGATACCAGGTGAGTTTGTTGGCAGAAAGGGAGTTACCCCACAGTCCCAAATAGTTCATCTGTGCAGCAGGGATAGGCTTGCCCACATAGACTTCCAACCAAGGACACTCCGACAAGGACCTTTTCATGGGTGGTAGCTGGTGATAGTTGACACAGGTGTATTTCTTCCGCAAACCTCTCTGTGTGGCGGCCACCTTGTCAATGAGGTTAGGGTACGAAAACTCCCCCTGTAGACCAATGATGGAGGCAGCTCATAGAAAGGAAGGCATATCTTTGAAGAATCTCACCCCTTTCCCCAGTTTCTCTCTTAGGCTCCACAACTTCAAATCCAATCCAAAGTTCCTCCTTAGCAAATCCTCAATCAACCTGTCATCTATCTCGCACATATTCTCGTTCTTCTCCCACAAGGCTGGCAAGATACAGGCATCTTCGACTGTCCACAAATACGGCTGTACTAGCAGCAACCATGGCTCGTTGACTTGGTACTCTTGAGGGTGCTTGGTAGCGTTGAACGGTCCAAGGTGGCCATCGAGATGATGAAAGGGTAGGGGAAGTTTGGAAGGAGCAAAGGAAGAGTTGGTGATGCCAGGGTGGAAGGGGAAGTGGCTGACATCAGCATTAACAGACCAAAGTTCGACCATCTTCACTAACTCCTTTGGCTCTCCTGGGTGGGAGTACATGACCAAATGACCAGAGTACTTGCCTCTCTGATTAATCCTGAAGTCCGGCCCTCCATGGATGGTTGGAATGTAGTCATAATCAGCCCAGCTGAGTGAGCGTTGTACTCGGTGCAAAGAGAATTTCGTAGGGGCTTCCATTATACTTGGGATAGTGAATGCTCCTTCTGACTTTATAAACAAGGTTTACAGGTTCTGAGCTTGGTCATATGCTCTTTGGATATCAGGTGCATTCCTCAGAGCTTCAGCCGGTTCCCATGTATCATCTTCAGGGCCATAACCTTTCCATCTAACCAGATATTGTCTCCTGCTGCCCTTTCACTTGGACATGTTTCTGTGCCCCAAAATCACTTCCACTTTATACTCTTCCTGAACCTTAATGTTGTCCCATAACTCTGGTAAAAGCTCCCTCCTTCCAAACCTTTCTGGGGTTTCTTTGTACTTCCTCAGGTGTTCCATGTTCATGACCAGATGCATGAGGTAGTTCGACAGCAGGCGGAGACGGTACATGTTTTCATTTATCCTTTCCATTACTTCAAAAGGTCCAATGGAGTGTTGCACCAATTTCTTGCTGGTCCCCTGAGCTTCGATCATTTGTAGCAAATGAGCATTGACCAACACTCTATCTCCAGGCTGAATATCCTCCACGGCCTTGCGACCCTTATTGTAGGCTTGGATTTGTCTTTCTTGCGCTGCAGCTAGGGCATCTCTGGCTAGGTTGTGGTGAAATTCCAGTTCTCTGATGAACTCCTCTGCTAGCATGCTGTTCATCTCCCCTGGATGTGCCAGTCCGGTGTTGGTGTCAAACACATTGGTCATTACCCTGGGTCTGTAACCCATGAGCAGTTCATTGGGTTGGTAGCCAGTCAAGGAATGCTTTGAGGAATTGTAAGACCTGCATAACTCGCTCAGCCACTTTGCCCAGGATTCCTTGTCCCCTGCCACATAAGCTCTCAACATCTGTTCGATTGTCACATCCAAGACTTCAGTTTGGCTGTCCATTTGGGGATGATGAGATGAAGATAGGGCTAGTACCGCACCGTAACATCTTACTACCACTCTCCAAAAGGTGCTCGTCCACCTGCGATCTCTGTCTGATATCACCTTTTCTGGTAGTCCATAGATGTTAATGACCCGGTCAACAAATAGCTTCACGAATCCTTCCGAATTCAAGGTGTCGTGCATGGGTATCATGATGGCGAATTTAGTCAGTTTGTCCACTATGACTAGTATTGTGGTGAATGATTCCTCTCCTGAGGCTGGCAACTGCATAATAAAGTCGAGAGTGACTATAGCGAAAGGACGTTTGGGAATTGGAGCAGGTCTAAGTCCTCTGTTTCTACCAGTATGGTTGATTTTGATCTTCTGACAGATGTTGCAAGAGCTTGTGAATTTCTCCACATCTTTGGCTAGCATAGGCCAATAGAATATGTCTCTCAGGTGAGATATGAATCTCCTAGATCCTTTGTATGCTCCTTCATATGGGGAGTTGTGTATCCAGTTTAATATAAATAGGACCATGTTCAACAGGATGCATAACCTCATTTGCCAGTCGGCATTCGCAAAGAATAAGAGGCCATTGGCTGCTTTCCGGTAGTGAGACGGGGTCAGTTCCTTCTTGGGGTTGGGTATCGTTTCTGCATAACACTGTTTAAAGCTAATGTCCTTACAATAACCCTCCACGAATTTGCTGATCATCTTAGGGTCTGCAGCCACGAGAAGGTGTTTCTCTTCCTTAGTCTCCTCTAGCTCTTTTGTCTGCTCCGGTGTTGATAGCCCCCAATATTCCTGTTCCTCTGTGAAGGGTAGAGGATCAGGGGATTCGACTCCAACCATCGTCCCTTCATCTTCCACAGAAACTCATGCTGTGTCTTCCTCATTGGTCCGTTTTGCTGCTCTGGTTTCCACTGCTCTGACTTGCATGCTTGGACTCTTCACTGGTTCACATACTTCCTCCCACCATAGGAAGGCTGGGGCTGCAAATTTAGCAGCGTGTGTCTTTTGATCTTCTGCTGCCTGAGCATGCTCCATCTTTGTGCATCTTGTGTGATTGGCAAGATTGGGTCTGTGGTTGGCAAATGATGTGGTGGAATTCTCAGTAATCGCGACAGTGGATCTACATTGGAATGTACTCTTCCTGGTCTGTGGATTATCTTAAGACCCAGAAAGGCTGAGTACACTGCCCCCCACGCTGCAAGTTGCCAATTGGTGTTCTCATAGACTTTAGCCTACTGCAAGGCGGCATGGTCAGTCACTAGAATCATGGTTTCTCCTTCTATGAAAGGTTGGAACTTTACTAGAGCTTCTTTAGCTGCAAGCGCTTCCCTTTCTGTAGTGCTGTAATTACACTCCACTGGCTTGAAGGTGCGGCTCCAGTAGGCAATTACCCTTTCCACATATACCTCTGTTTCTTCCAAGGAAGCCCCTCACTCTAATGTTTCAGCATTTCTTGAATGTCCTTTGTCAATGTTGTCACTAGTTTTGGGGGGGAAGACCTAGTTCGAAGGCTTTGTGCAATTTCTCAAAGGTTGATGTGTCCTTCAAGTCAGCTACTCTGATCTTCTGCACTTGTTGGAGGCTCGAGCCGAGAGCTACATCCGAGGCATCTGTGTACAGCTGATACGGCTTCCCTTGAAGCGGGTGGCCTAGCACTGGGGCCATGGCTAAGGCATCTTTCACTTGCTGGAAGGCTATTTCTTGTTCTGCTTCCCATGACCACTTATATCCCTTCTGTAGCAGCTGGAATAACAGCACCATGATCATTGAGTAGAAAGGTATATATGCCAAAAAATATATGACCATACCTAGGAATTTCTGAAGTTTGTGAACATTTGAAGGTCGTTTTAGCTCCATTATGGCCACCACCTTCTTGTCGTGCATCAATAGTCCCAGCCAGGAGACCTTTTGTTAACAGTAAGATCAATGAGTATCCCATGTAGCATTTTGATGGGGACAAAGTTATCCCAGCTTCGCTTATGGCTGATAGTACTTTATCGAGATGTATTAGATGATCTTCCCAGGATTTAGAGAATACCACTATATCGTTGATGTATACTAGACTGAATAGCCACAGATAAGGTGCTAACACTCCTTGCATTACTCTCTGGAACACTGATGGACCGTTCCTTAGTCCAAACGGCATGCGCTTAAATTGCCATAAGCCCATGTGACTTCGAAAGGCTGTTTTCTCCTTTGCATCATTGGCCATCTCCAGCTGAGTAAAGCCAGCTAAGGCATCAAATGATGACAACACCTGCGCTCCTGATAACACTTGTAGGATTTCTGATTGGCATGGGATCGGAAACTCATCCAGGATTGTGCTCACGTTTAGTTTCCTATAATCGATTACCAAGCGAGCCTTGCCATTGCGGTACACCACAATGTACAGAAAACCCCACAGGCTGTTCGATGGTTCTATGACTTCCTTTTTGAACCAGGCATTAACTTGTTCTTTGATAACAGCTCGCTTCACAGGAGAGGCGGGGTATATCAGTACAGACACCAGTTGAGTACCCAGTTTTAGGGGAATCAGCACCTTCATTTGTATGTGACCTAATCTTCCACCTATGCCAAAAGCTCATTCATGCTTCTGCAACAATTCCTCTAGCTGAGGTTGGACGGATTCTGGTATGTCTGGTCCAAAGTTTATCACCTTCTTGACTTCCTTGAGCGAATCTTCTTCTGGAACTGCCACTGTCTTGGGTCCCCACTTCTCGGTGTCTTCCGCTTCCTTCCCCTTCTTGGCTTCTCCTTCTGGCTCTTGCTCCTCTTTCAACAACTCATAGGCTGCTCCTCCCACCTTGATCAGTTTGACTATGCCCTCCATGCTATTCACATATTGCTCATATTCTTCCATGTTCAGTGCAGGGGAATCCAAGACAATCTCAGGATCCAGCAGATGACCTACCAAGTCACTGGCCCTGATCATTAAGGGTCTCTCACCCAGGTTAGCCATAGGTATGAATGGTGCTTCTTCACTGATCCATGTTGTAGGTGCAGCTGCGATATCATCCTCCATTGAATGTATCAGTATCTTCTCTACTATCCAGTCTTTTCTGCCTGAAAAGTCCGCTGTCACAGGGATATTGCATACTGAGCCCGGTAGTATTCTGAGAGACTTTGACGCATACACTGGATGCAGGGTCTGGTAGATTTGGCCAGCTCTCACTTTTGCACAGTTTTGCCTAGAGATGTTGCGATGTACAAAGGAGGTGACATTCACTATCAACTGTTGGATGCCAAATCCTAGTGAGTAATCCTCTGACAAAGAGGCGGGAATCTTGTAACTCTTCCTCGGGAAGGTGATCCAGTTACGTCCAGAGGCACTCCGCTTGATTCCCATCTCATAGCTCATCTGAACATCCTCACCCAATAGTAAGGGGGCCATCATTCCTCTGACTACATAGGCTTCGATCTCCAGGCTGATCCATCTCTTGTCATTTGCTTGGACTAGTAGCTCGAACATGGTATACCTCAGGATTTTTGCTTCTCCTGTAAGGTGATAGAGTTTAATCCTCATGCCCTCTTTCAGCTTGGGTAAGTCCCTCCTTGATTGGTAGAAATCTTCGGACATTAGCATAATATCAGCCCCCGTATCCAGCCTGCATTTGATGCTGGGCGACTCGGTGGAATTGATTTGTCCCTTGATGAATAGGGATTTGATGCCAACAGCTTGTCTGCCAGGACTCATCATTCTTCTCTTGATAGGCTTCTCGACAATATTCTTGCCAGCTGTCGGTACTTCCTCTTCTTGTTGAGAGGGAATACATCTTCTATCCTTACGAGAGGTCTCATCTTCACGCATTCATCCCTTTCCTCATGCGACCCTTCTCCTCTCTTCCTCATGTCACCTCCTAATGTTATGGTTCTCCTTTGATGATGGACTGGTGTGGAACTCCTTAGCTTCTGCATATAATTTGCTCCATATGGCCTGAGCTTCTGCTGATCTTGATGTGGTAGGAGAATCATCTCTTTCCGATTCATGACACTTGCTTGACAAAGCGTAAACAGATGATTCATTTTTGGTTTTGGCTAGCATGGCTACATACTCTTTATAATCCTGATCAATATCGTCTTCTGATATCTCAGTCATGATGAAGTTTACAGCTTTCAGAGCTGACCACTGGCCATAATGCAGGCATTCTCTGGCATAGTGATAAGGGCTTTCAAAGTGCCATGCATGCCCCCAATGAGTCGCAGAGAGTCACAATGGTGATGACTCATACTAGGAGGGTACTTATACAAAGATTCGGGGAAGTAGGTGACCAACAACTTCTTAAGTCTTCTCTATTTTCATGAAAAATCTCCCTCCTAGATTAACATTCTTCATGTCTTTCAAGACTTCATCCTTCAACAAGACTCTGCTACTTGGTAGCAATGGGAAAGTCTCTAAAAGCCTGCTTCTATTCCCTGGGGACCACCAAGGACCAGTCATTCAATCTTTTAACACAGGTAATGAGCCCTATCCCTGGCCTCCTGTGGTCTATTTGGAAAGGCTAGACAAGGAACCATGCCTCGTAGACTTCACTCCTGAGTTCCTGAGTTCTGTGGAGCCCCAACCTTGTCTTTTGGGACGACCTGCAGCGGTGAACCCTCAGCAGTGGTTCCAGTTGTATGGGCTCAAGAATGGACCCAAGAAGGAATGGGCCTATGATTGGAAGCTGAAAGAGAGTTATCCGGTAGTAGCCAATGGTCAAGGTGAGTATTCCCTTGGGTGCATTTGTGCTAAGGAATTAGCCTCTGATTTTCAGCTGATTTCCCTGTGCATCAGGGATATTCAGAATCACTATCTGTTCGACACAGATACTCTCATTTCACCCGCTTTGGCTTCATCCATCCGCTTTGGCTTCATCCATGCTGTTCAAACAAGACTATACCTCAGAACAGCAGGTATGAAGCCTAGTCCAAATCATGCAGATATCTTTCTGCTCATATGTCACCTTCCTCAATGCATGGAGACTTGTCGTCAGCCCAGGATGGGATAGTACACTCTCTCCCCGATGAGCAGCTCTTCTATGTCATCTAAATCTTCACTCTCACCAACTCCGAGAAGGAGTATTTGATCTAAACCACACTTTTGATTGTTACACCCTCAACTGGTACTTGAAAAGCAACAGTCCCACCTTCATTGTCCTTCTTTCACCCAACCATCCACAAAAATACCGATTCTGGTGTTGCAATCATCTCACTATTCGCCAATACCACTGCTTTAATGAAGGCAATCATTTGCACCTGAACCGGTCCTTGGACGTACGGGAGATCCCACAATTAGCGAACAGCATCGCCCACATGAGGGCAACAAATGAGTATTTCCAAGTGGTGCAGACTATCACTTTGGACAGAGAACAGGGTTGTCTACCTGAGGGGACACTAATTTACCTGGTTCTTGTGGGTTGGAAACCGATCTTAATCTGGGCATGGCGATTGTGGCCAATACTATTGGTGAAGTACCACTATCAATTCATGAAAGCGAAAACTGATGGAGCAGTGAGGCAAGCATATTTCTATACAGGTTGAGAACTACAGTTTGTAGAAGGGTCAATGGGTGCATGTTCAGCTAAGAAAGCTTTGGCTTTAGCTGAAGAAGACAGATCATTGTCAGCCCTTTGCTCTATTCCCAACCATTTCGCTACCTCACACAGGCCATCAGTGGTTCCCCCGACTGAAGTATCTGCTCATCCATTCCCACATCTAAAGATGAAGGAGAGCAATGAGGAGGGAGTGCAGAAGAAAGTAGAGAAGGGGAACATCCAGAAGGGCCCATGGTCACATCTATCAGCTGTGAACGACACAGCTAAATTCCCTTGGGTCATAGACCTGTCAGCACAAGCTTTGGTAACCCCTGGATCGATAGCAAGGGCAATGCAGTTGATTCGCGAGGTGGAACAAAGCAAGTCTCCTTCTTGCTTAACTTTTCAAGGACATATTCTAACCTCTACATCAAGCATAACCCAAGAGAAATGTAAGGAGAGGTGAGCTACCCCTTATCCCTTAACTAAGAGAACTTGTGTCCTGTCACATGAGACATCCAGCGAGGAATCATCGACCAACAGCAGCATGCCAGAGTTAGAAAGGTTTGTGCCCAGCTCATCCGACTCCCCTCCTTTGTCTAAATCTGGTACTAGTGACTCTTCTATGGGGATCCCAGTTGTTGAGAAAAGAGTGGTAGTGCGACTGCATCCTGTTAGACCTGAACTCCAGTATAACAAACAAGACTAAACAGAGGGCTGTATTGCATTCATACAGTCACCCACTGAGTGTCAGGTTGCTAACTGAGAATCAAGAGCCAACACAGAGTCTTAGTGAGAGGAGTGAGTCTGGGAGTAAGTTCAGTGTAATTAAACTTTAGCTCAAAGCTGGAGAATATACAGCGAGAGCTACACTACTTATATACTGTTCTGTGTATGCTATTGATAGAATGGTCTCTTGGTGACTGTGGGTTACTCCATCAGTAAACATTGTAAATATGAGGTGGAACGAGTGTATGGTCGCCTTAGTGCAAGGCGCTCATTTGGGGAGTTTGGGGTATGATGTAATCAGTCTGTGATCCAAGATAGGCTGTGATAACCGGGCCATAGTTAGTTACAATGTATTCAGTTTCCTTATATACATCATATCACATAGGGAATAGAACTTTAACTTTTGATCACTACTATTACTTCTAAGTCGTTTCATATGTAACAACTCTCTTCCAGCCTCACTGGAGGCCAAGCTCACCTTAGAGCTAACTGCTGTGGCTCACATCCATAACTGCACCCAGTGGAGAGGGATAAAACTTCTAACTGTAGTTGCACCCTTGATGTTCATTTCCTTGTGGCTTTCACAATGGAACCCACCATGAGGGAGGGGAGAAAATTATTCTCATGAGGGTAGCAATGGACTGACATGAGTTCCCAAATTCTCCAACCGCCACCTTAACTATGACACATCACACCAACAATTCTCAATCGTTGGACATGATGAGTTCCTCTAGGAATGCCTCATCATCCTTGCAGAAGCCTTCAAATAGCAAGAGGAATCCCATGAAAAACTCACCTAATGCATCCAGCAGCACCTCAAATTCTTCAATAACTCCAAAAGCTTCCCCCATAAGTGCACCCAGAGTACAAGAGCTGCAGAACACCAAAGCTAGTCTTGACCGACTCATCATACCGAAACCAGGAAGCCCTGATTCCAGAGCCACACCAGGTAAAGCAACAAATGGTTCACCAGGCAGCCCGCTGGTAGCCATGTCACCACCTCGACCAAACCCCAGTACCAACCCCACCAAGCCAAGCAGGAATAGTAACCCTTCTCCACTCTCCACCATTGTGGCAACAGCTTCCGCATCATTGAATGCTCCATCAAAGAGGGATGAAGGAAGCAAGGAGACGAGCTTGCCAGCGACAGGCCCCAAACCTACCCCGCCAGTTGCGCCTACTCCCAGTCAATCTAACAAAGGAAAAGGGAAAGCCATCAAAATGGAAGAAGTAGAGGATGAAGGATCGGACAAAGAAGTGTACAGCATCTTTGACAGCATTACCATGGGGCTGAGAGGTACCTGTCAAAACCTTGGTTCTGACTGTGGCGCCCCGCCTGTGTTTGCTGAAGCTGGACAAATCTTCAAACTAGAAGATGAGCCCATCTATACATCTATTGAAAAGTATCATCAACAATGAGATCCTTACCTGTATGATGAGGACCCATTGAAGATTTTCAGAGTGGTGGGAGAACATTTGCCAAACACAACCTCGGAGGAGACAATACAACTAAGAGATGTCATAATCCGACTCTACTCCCCCAACAAGGAAGCCCCCTGGACAAGGCTTCCAGATGCAGTGGATGAGTTACTAGAAACACCGGTCACTAAGGAGAGTTTAGTGAAGGAAGTGAGGTCAGGTTGACTATCGTACCGTATGGAGATGCATCATGTGCGTTTGTGGGGCCACGCTCTACTCATGGTCAAACAGGTTCTCGAAGGCTTTGCTGAGTTCCTATGGAGGAAAAGCTCTGCCGCTTATGAAATTGACCCCTGATTCCAGTTCTTGTGAGTATTAGAGGGCACAGGTAGCTCCAGCCAATTGCTAGTTGCCTGGATGGTGTTAGTGGAACAACTGACACAAGCTAAGCTTAGGATCAAGTCTTACATGTGGAAGGACTGAGAGAATCCTTCGTGCCAGAGCTTCGAACTAGCCCATGTTCAATGCAATCAACGGTCACTGAAATTCATATGGAATCCGGCAAGGGAGACTTGGAATTAGAGCTAGCCAAACTTGCAATGAGGCCAGAGTACAGGGAGAAAATGGAGGCCATAGCTCCAGGCGAAGTTGCTCGATTCGATAGCAGGCTAACCAAGGACAATGTCAAAAGATTGGAGAATTTCTACAGGAAATCCAAACCTATGATGTATGGGTACAGAGTCGATGACCCCACCCCTAAACCTTCTAACTTGCAAGAAACTCCTTCTAAGCCCATGAAATCCTCCTGCCACAGTAAGGTTAAACACCCTTCAAGCGCTGGAATCCCAAGTGCTGATGCTCACCCTATTAGCATTATTCCTGGAATGGGAAGAGTCAAACCGCTGATGGATGATGCCACCACTTGTGCTCATAAAGGTGTGATCCCAGTACCAAGAGGACTAAGAGCCGAATTGAAGAGCATGCCCAGGAATGCACAGTTGATCCATGCAAATTTTTCAAGGCATCATCGAGATGGAAGCGGTTCACAGAATGGCAATCATAAATTCCCCATCGAATGAGGAGGGGAGGGATGAGTGACTGGGGACTAGGATCAATTGTTTTGAAACACTTGAACAGGAGAGTGCGTGGTGGAGGTGGGGGAGGGAGTGACGATAACCCGGAGTTATTCACAATAGGCAACTAACCGGATGGAGAGGATCTGGATGACCCCAATGGGGATGGCTCCAGCATGCAATGATATCAGCTGAGGGAGGAATAGCAATTCAATTACAAACTCTTGACTAATATAATACCGCCCTGGAATAGACATGGAGATGAAGCGCTGGAATACTTGACTAGTATGGGCAACCTAGCCTGATTGGGAACAAAGATGCATATGGGACTAGGTGCTCTGGCTCCATTAAATTGGACAGACAGAGCTAAGAGATGATGGGATATGCAGACAGCCAACATGAAAGATTATCTGCAAAAGGACTGGTATTTGCTAGTCAAAGCCATCTGGGATCATTTCCTCAATGACAGGTGGGTCGAGCAGAGAAGCCAAGAGTTTGAGGAAATATGTTTCCACCAACCGGGGCATGCCAAGGAAATGCCTGAAGACTTCATTCAATGATGAACCTTGTATCACTCCTTCCTATATGATGACATCAATGGACCCTTAGCTGTGCATCAAATTCTGTGCACGCAACCTTCACAATGGGCTTCAGTATTGAACAACCACCGCTATGGTATGATTCTTGAGCTAATACTAGCCATGTCTCGAAATGAGGATGGGTTGATGAGCCTGTGGAAGGATACTCATGACTGGGAATATAAACCATTCCACAGCCGCCACTACGATAATGCTTGTTCAGCATGAATAGGTGAAACTGAGCAAGACTCAGGGCCTGACAAACGAGAGGAGATAAATCCAGTGATGGAGAGTTTAGCTCTGGCAGTAGACAAGGCACAAAGGCTACTCAATCAAGAAAGCAAATCAGATAAGAGCAACACATGGCCAAGAGGACGTACCATCAATGGATATGTGTTCACAAGGGACAACAGTGTTTGAAGTGCTCACAAACCTAATGGCAACTGCTATATCTGCGATTTGCCATCACATGAGGGTAATGTTGCAAGATCAGTGATGCTTCTTAATTGAAATCATCCCTTTTTGGTCTTAGATTCTTGATCAACGTTCTCATTAAGTTATAGATTGTTTGCTTGTTTATATTCCCATAGAATTTCTGGGGCATTCTTCAAATCTGTAGTGGAGGCCCACAAGTCAAATTGAGGGCCATATCCAAGCCATCTTACCAAATATTCTCTTTTTTCTCTTTTAAAGTGATGCCCTACAATACTTTCGACTTCAAATTTGTCTTGTGATTCCTGAGATCTCATCTCAGGCAAGGTTGTTTGTTTGCCGAATTCTGGGGGACTACTTTGGTAAAGTTTAAGATGTTCTATATTGAACACTGGGTTTCCCAGGTACCTGTCACTCATCCTTAGTCTATAGGTCTTTGGATTAATCCTTTTTATTACCTCAAAAGGGCCAATCCATTACTGAACTAGCTTTGAACCCTTCCCTTTACTCTCTTTCCAGGTGAGAGTGTGGGTTTACGAGGACCAAGGTTCCTGGGAGAAGATCCAGGAAGGGTTTTCTTCCTTGATTGTAGTATTTGGATTGCATCTCTTGTGCTCAGGCTATAGATAGTCTGGCTGCCTCATGGTGTATGTTTAAGTCACCAATAAATTTAGCCACTTCTTGTGTCAATTTCCTTGCTAATGGTCCAGACAAGGAAATCTTAGTTAGTTGTTCCAAGAGGGAAGTCAGTTGGAGTCCTAATAATAACTTGAACGGCAACAAACCAGTTGACAGGCTAATATGAGAATTATAGGCAAATTCAAGCAGGTTCAACCATTCAGCCCATAATTTTTGGTCTTCCAATACATAGGCTCTTAGCATGGTTTCTAGGAACTGATTGACTATCTCAGTTTGCCTATCGTGCTGAGGATGATGGGAGGATGGACCTTGGAGGCCTTAGTGGAGGCATGGAAGAACACGATGAAGAGGAGAGAGAAATCCAGACGAATGGAGGAGAGCTATTGGCATGTGTACTTTCTGGTGCACCTTGCTGTGACAAATTCATAGCTGCAGAACTGAAAGACTTGTGTCTAGCTGAAGGCTGATGACTACTGATGACTACTGGTTCCCTTCATGGAGATGCCTCTTCCTGTGAGAGTCTAGTTGACGATCGACCTGGGACGAGTCGTGGTCTCCTCAGATTGACTTGCTAAGATCTGTGCCATTACTTCTTCCTCATCTATCTCTTTAATCCTCGCAGATCATAGCAAGGATACCAATGTCCTGGAGGTTCCTTCTGAGGTAGCCATTGACTGGGAACTTTCTTCTAGGATACTTGATTCTATAGGATGCTGAAGGTCACCTATTCTGTTTCACAGGGCTCTGCTTACACTGGAAGCTGGCTGGGTTGGTTGATCGCCCAGAACTTCGGGTATGAAATTTCCAAATGAAAACTGGAAAGGAGTTCTCAAGCCCATGGATATTGAAATCCTCAGAGATTCTCCCATTTTCCATTCTGACTGAGTAGGACATTCTGTTGTCAAACTGGTTGCCCTCATAAGAGCCACAACTGATTGGGTTGAAGAATTTTCTACCATTGGGTGTCCTTCAATTGGAAGACTAGGAGCACTTGGTCTAAAGGGAATAGTGGCTGATACTGATCTGGGATCCTCATCTACTAATCTGTTCATATTGTTTGAGCCAAATTTGTATCTTTCTTTAAGGCTACCATACCAAGGGACAGTGTGCTCCCATCTTTGTTCGCCAGCTAAGATAGCTGATCTGCTTGCCAAAGGCAATTCTCAGCGATGAGAAGGGATCAATTTGAGACCTTTGATTATTTTCTGCTCAGTGTCTGTCTCCATTTCTATATCGCCATATAATTCCGAAGCTGTGGATGCTGGGGAAGATGGGCAAATTTGCTGCTCGAACTCTGTGGCATACTTCTGTAAGAATCGGTGGCCCCATCTTAGCCCTCCTGCCAATCCTCTCCAGGCTGTGTTAAGTAGCTTGACATTGTTTGTCTCTTTCAACAAGTTCATAAACATGTCATCTGGGTCCACTTGGTACCATGTCGTTCTTAAAGGGATTAAGGTGGCTGCAACCATTAAGGCTGCTTGCAGTTTGTCTATCGTGATGTGGACTGCATCAAACATATGGCATCGGAGTGTGAATCTTGGCAGCCTCAAGAAGCGGTCATATTCCTGTGACACCACATCATCTGCTTGCAGCTTGTACTCACCATAATACTGGATTCCATATGACATGGATGAAGTGGTCACTTTCTCATCTGATCGAGGGTTATTTAGCGGTGCATTTGTGTTGTACTCATCTAATATCTTGTCCATGGCTGTCTTTCCACTCCCACCTACTAGCATGGTTTTATCCCCTAGTATCAGAGATCTAGGAGGGGGGTAGGGGGAGAGGACATGGCAGTGTAGGTGCGTCGAACTGAGTCGGTATGAGTCACTTAGTCTACTGGTTGGTGACAAAGAGTCTGGCACTTGCTAGTTCCCAATGTGTCCACCAATGTTGAGGCACTGCAAGTTCAAGGATGCCTCAAGTTCAATTAGTTAACTAGTGAATACCTACTGGTACATTGATGATGAACGTCTATGGTGTGTAGATGTTAGGGATGTGCCAAATAGATCAAGATAGATCGCACGAGCGGAGGTCCGCAGAGTGTGTGGGCCTTGGCAAAGCTATTAGCAACGTCGCCCTTGAGCCGAAGCCCTTAAGTTGATTAGCAGAGCGGAGTCCATGGAGAATGTGGAGTGGAGTAGAGAGTAAGAGATAGTCCAACGGAGCGGAGGCCGCAGACTTGAGAGTGATGAGATTAGACTTAGAGTCAGAGAGGGATTTGGCTAAACTAAGTTGATATTCGAACTGAGTATCTACAAGTAATTGTACAGTATATATATGAGTAGGTAATCCGAGTCGGAGTCCGATGGAATCCGACAGAGGTCTGTTCGCTACCAGATTTGGGTTCTAGAATTAATATGTGAAATAGTAAAATGAAACGGAAATGAAATATCAAATGGAGCAGAGTAATGGTAAGTGGCCGAAGGCCGTGGAGTTCCGATGTTATATGTGTTGAAGTGGAATCCTTGTTTGAAGTCTGTGTGAAGCGGAGGGCCGCGGCATGCGCATAACAGTAGATGAGCAAGTAGCTTTGACAGAGGCTATGAGCGAGTGGGATGATGAGACTTGGTATAAGGTAACAAGTAGACTCATGACTGATTCCCATTTAAAATAGTCCTTCACAATCACCACTTTCCACATCCTTGTCTTGGTCATTGGAACCATCACAGGAGGCATATTTGTCTTCCTCCTTTCCTGTTGCTATTCCTACAAACTCCACTCATGGTTAGCCTGCTACACCCCTCTCTTCCCCACCTACTGTAGTGCTGTTCCAAGCCAATCAGGTTTGGGCGAGCGAGCCTGAGACTCCAATGGCTCCTATTCTGCCCCCTTCCAGCTGGCAGCACTCTCCAAAACTATTCCTGCTGATGACAGTGACAATGAAGCCTACCAGTACCACCCCCACTCTCCCACCCTCTCCGAGTTCGAGGCCTTCAGCGCTAACCCCTACATCAGTCGATCCACTTTTCCAATGCTTGGACTCAGAGAACTGCCAAATGCGGCGGCAGCTAGAGCAGCTGTTGCATGGAGGGAGTTTGACAGGCTCTGCCTCAAGGATGAGAACAAGAGGGCGATCACCAACCAGGCATGCCCTTTCACCATCACCATGCCTACTATCATCCATGAGACCATAGGACCAGCCCAGCTCTTGCACCCTGAAGATTGTTGCCTCACCAGAGAGTGACAACAACTTGTGATCAAGCGTCTCCATCAGCTCAGCATACACAATCAGCAAGAGTGGAACGAGTGGCACTGCCAGTGTGTCCTCAAGCTTGATGCCCACTGTGAAAGTAGTAGTCACCTATCAGGAGAAACAGATGAAAGCTACTGTTGATGATGATACTGGAACAGTATCCAAACTGTCCCAGCCAACAGGGTGCAAGTCTTTGAGGAGGAAACCTGTGTCAACTACAAGCAGAACTGGTCCCAGTGGCCACATTACTATTACTGCCCAGACTCCAACTATGCCCCTCTCCCACTTGACGATAGTGAGCATCTCACTTATGGTGAGGAGTATTCCTGCAAGTGGGACGAGCATTGGGAGTCTCAGATCACTCAGGGGGGCCGAGATATCTCATGCCTCAAGCATAGCCGAGAGTATTGGAGAAATGCCCATGACAGCCCAGGAGATCCAACAAGTGTCGGAACAAGAATTCATGAGAATCTTCACCAGTCGCTATATGAGCCTTACCTCAGACTTGACATGGAGGACGTCGAAGATGGAACTGCTATAGAGGGACTCAGATCTCTCTGAGCAGGAGAGTATTATTAGGCACTGTGCAACAGAGCAGGCGGTAGTATTATTTACAGAAAAATATGATTTTTGTCCCTATCAGATGCTGGGACCATATCGGTCTCTGACCCAACCTCTATCTGACTCCCCATTATTCAATGTCCACATACTGACCCATCCCTTCAAAGGGAAAAGCTGTGTGATAGCCAGAGGTGGACATGGAGGAGCAGCTGAAGCCAGAGGATCAGGAGGAGCAGCTGGCAATGACCCGCCTTTGACCTTGGCTGGCAACCCCATGCTGGACCCATCTGAGGGGACATTCCCCCAACCCATAATCGGGCCAATCCCGATTACTCCCCCTATGCAGCCAATAACGACCAATGGTCCCTTCCGGGGGAACCACCTAAATGAGACAATGACAGACCCCTGCCACAATCTAGTGGCACCATGGCTAATGATGTGCCCTGGACTGGATGCCAGTCCGAGTTCATTAGAAAGCCTGAAGTCTTCAAAGGAGACTCTGACAACATCAAGCAGTTTGTAGTGGCTTGCGGGGTGTACTTCCAAGTACACAGTGCCCACATGTTCCCTGACCCCTACAAGGTTGCCTTTGGGCAGTCCTACTTTGAGGGCAAGGCCCTCAACTGATGGACACTGCACCTAGCAGAGCTGAAGAGTGCTTCCTGGGGGAAATACCAATTCCCCTCCTGGGAAGACTTTGTCATCCTAATCCAGGAGAAATTCTGAGACACAGCCATTGAGGAAGTACATAAAAAAAAAAAGGTACAACATGGGCAACAAGACTGCCCAGGAATATTTCCAGAAACTGAAAAAGCAGGCCAAGCAAGCAGGCCTATGAACAGATGTCAGGAACTGAGGCCATATGGTCGAAGCACTCTGACAGGGAGTACCCCACTCCTACACCATGTCCATCACCAACCTTGGCCTCTTTGTCCCCATCAGCTATAACACCTGGAAGGAGCAGATCATCATCATGAATGAGGAGCAACAACACCAGCGGGTCCACAACTCCACTCATGGGGTCAGCAACTCCAACTGGCAATGAGACAACAAGAAGTCCAGCAATGCTGGAACCTCCAAAGGGAGCCCTGGCATGACAACTTCCTTGGCTGACAAAAGGACAGCCACTGGAATAACCTATGGCAGTCAGGGAAAGCCGATGGACATTAACGCGCTATGCACAGAAGGGAAGTGCTTCTGGTGCCAGCAGAAAGGGCACCTCAGCAAAAATTGCCTGCTACAGTCATGGAACAAAGGGAAGAAGAAGGAGGAGGTAAGAGCCTCGATGACCAAGCCCACCACAGACTCCAAGATCGAAGAGGTAAAAGACACCACCGAGAAGTAAGTGATTCTACTTACTCAGCAAAGGGGGCTCCTGGTGCACATTCAAAATATAGTGGATAGACTTCAGACCGGATGGGGCAGGGGAACTGGGTCCAAACTCACCCCCTGAACAAGCAGCTCCCTGAGTGGAGACTACTGTAGTGAGGAAACTGATCATAAACGCCCCGACACAAGACCTTTCCAACAAGAGCCAGGGCCGAACAGGGCGAGAGACACCCAAGGTAGCTATGATCAAAGTACCCAACGAGGAAGATGACACTTCCTTTAGGTTACACCAGAACAAGGTTGCTGCAACTGATGCAGACACATGTGGGCCATCCCCAAAGTCAAAAAGTCCTCATGGAAATGAGGCAGAACACCCTATTGACAACAATACTTCGGTATCAAAGGATTGGGAGGCAGTGAAGCATGTGCCCCCAATGGAAATGGCTCATGAATGGTTGAAGCCCTTTGAGACCAAATGGACTTGGAGGGCAATCAAAGATGCAAAGAGTGAGGCTGCTGCCAGGGCTGTCTTGCTCAATTGGATCCACAAGACCTGAGTGGAGGAAGTTGTAGACAACCTCCTTGAAGGTCTCTGTTCCTTGGAGCGCTTCCGCACCCTCGAATGGCTTGATGAACTTTGCAAACCCAAATGTTATATCATTCGCGCTCAGAAATCCAACCAGTGTGACCTGCTCATCCCAGTACAACTTGAATCCCTTGAAAACTGCATTACCATTTCCACCAAAGCCCTCCTCGACAGCAGCTGCACCAGAAGTTCCATCCATTGAGACTTCATTGAAAAACACGGGCTCACTATCATGAAAATGGCTAGTCCGATCCCCGTCTACAATGCTGACAGCTCCTAGAATAAGGCCAGCAAAATTACTACTTACACTGAACTTCGTCTCAAGATCAGAGACCACAATGAGAGGATTGATCTCGCTGTCATGGACCTTGGCTCAAAAGAAATCTTCCTCAGACATGACTGGCTTGTATGCCATAACCCAGTCATTAATTGGAAAACAGGCAAAGTCACCTTTGCCTATTGTCAATGTTGCAAACAACCTTTCACCCTTCCCAACTCTGATCCTGAAGACCAATGGGATGAAGAACTCAAAGAGGGTGACATCATTCTAGCAATAGACTTTCAAGAGGCCATCAAAATACGGGCAGTTCACCATGCCAATGAGCTAGCTGCCAAAGCCAACAAAGGCAAGGAGAAGAAGTCCTTCAAACAAATGGTCCCCGAGTCATACCGAGACTTCAAGAACCTGTTCACCAAAGAATGCTTTGACAAGCTCCCCTCACACAAACCCTGGGATCATGTTATTGAACTAGTCTCCAACACGAAAGCAACTCTCGACTGCAAGGTATATCCCTTGAACTGCACCAAGCAAGAGGAGCTTGACAGGTTCCTCAATGAAAACCTTGCAACTGGATGCATCAAACTGTCCAAGTCACTCATGGCCTTGCCATTCTTCTTCATCAAAAAGAAGGATGGGAAGCTTTGTCCTATCCAGGACTACTGCAAACTTAATGAGATGACAATCAAGAATCGTTATCTGTTGCCACTCATTTCTGAGCTTATGGACAAACTGGGAAGTGCTAAGTACTTTACCAAACTCAACATATGTTGGGACTATAACAATGTATGCATCAAGAAGGACAACAAGTGGAAAGCTGCATTCAGAACAAACCGTGGACTGTTTGAACCCACTGTTATGTTTTTCAGGCTCACCAATTTGCCCACCACATTTCAATGGATGATGAATGACATCTTCAAAGATCTCATCACCACCGGCAAGGTCACCATATATCTTGATGACATCCTGATCTTCTCAAAGACTCTAGAAGAGCATTGAAAGATCATTCACCATGTCTTGGAGTTATTAAGGAAACACAAGCTGTTCCTGAAAGCCAAGAAGTGCGAATTCAAGGTATTAGAAACAGAGTACCTTGGGGTAATAATCAGCAAAGGCTCCATTCGAATGGACCCAATCAAAGTCATGGGCATTATAGAGTGGCCCGTTCCTACCAAGAAGAAGGAACTACAATCGTTTCTGGGCTTCATTAATTTCTACTGACATTTCATCAAGGGCTACAGCGACTGTGCCTCACTAGCAAGGAAACTTGGACTTGGGGAATGGCCCAACAAATTGCATTCCAGCGACTCAAGACCCAATTAGCAACAGATGTTATCCTGGCCATTCTGACAGAGAAAGGAAGGTTCCACATAGAAGCAGATGCAAGTGAGGGTGCGATCAGTGCCATATTGTCCCAAGAACAAGATGGAAAGTGGAGGCCTGTAGCCTTCCTATCAAAGGCTCTGACAATCACAGAGTGCAACTATGAAATTTATGACAAGGAGTTGCTCACTATCATGCTCATCCTAGATGAGTGGAGGCATTACCTCATGGGCGCCACCATGGACTTTGAGATCTGGACAGATCATCAAAATCTGCAGTACTTCAGAAAGCCCCAGAAACTCAATCACCATCAAGCGCGATGGGTGACTGAACTTGCAGAGTATCATTTTACTCTCCACCACAAGCCTTGTACTGCCAACAAGAAGGCAGATCTCCTCAGCTGGAGAGCAGACCATGAATAGAGCCAAGATGACAATGATGAAATTGTTGTTCTCCAACCTGAACATTTCAGGGCAATGATCATGCCCACTGTCAATGAAGCTCATGAGTGCATCAAAAGTGTGACCCATGACCACCAGAAATGGGATCAAAGGATCACTACCTCGCTCAACCATGAGAAAGGCATCCAGGAGAAAGGTGGACTGTTGTATTATGACAAATGAATCTATGTACTCCACAACCATGCTATCCATGGGGAAATTATAGCATGTTGCCACGATCACATCACTGCAGGTCATCCAGGGATAGAAAAGACAAAAGAGCTAGTCTTGAGAGACTATTGGTGGCCAAAACTAAAGAAAGACGTTGAAGCCTATGTCAAAGAATGTGAAACTTGTGCAAGAATGAAAGCAAGCACTCAAGCCAGATGAGCCTTGCTCCATCCTAATAAAATCCTGTCCGAACCATGGATGCACATTTCTGTTGACATGGTCACAGGGCTCCTGCCTTCAAAAGGCTACAACACCATTCTAGTTATTGTTGATCACTTCTCCAAAGCAATCATCCCAATAGCTTGCAATGAGGAACTCTTGTCTGCAGGATGGGCCAAAATCCTACATGACAAGGTCTATGTGAAATATGGCATGCCCGTAACAGTTATATCCAACTGTGGACCACAATTTGTGTCCAAATTTCTCAAAGACCTGTATGCCATGTTACAGATCAAAGGAAACATGTTAACAGCATTCCATCCTCAAACTGATAGACAGACAGAACATGCCAACCAAGACAGTTTTGCATGCTAGAATTCTATATAAAAGGTGTCAGTTGAAAATATTCAATTTTCTAAGATTATATGGTATATTAGTCAGCAGTCCAACTCATGACATCATCAGAAAATCTAGCTGACACAGATTGAACCCAAGATCTTAAAAAGATTTCTATTAATATTATATGACTTTTCCAAGCAGATATGCTAACCATTAGATCATACAGACATTATACATTTATATATTTATATCTCTATATGACCTTCCTCTCTTATATTTATAATATCCCAATTGGGCCCTCTCTTTGGTGTGCTTTGATGCACCTTTTTTTTTCTTTATTTGGCTAGTCAAATCAGCCTAGCAAATGTGCTCAAAAGCGGCTGTGCCCTGCCATTGATGGCATCAATACCGGGCCATTTTCAGTCAAAATGGGCATTCAGGCTCATTTGGGGCTTCCTCAGGGTACTGGGTGGGTCAGGGGATGGTACTAGTATATGCTTAAATATAAATAGCATAAAAGCGAATCCTCTGGTGAGGTATGGGGGCCCTGGGGAGTGGGTAAAAAGGGTAAAATAATGAAAAATAGCGGAAAATCGCTTTCCTGTTGCTATTCCTATAAACTACGCTTGTGGATAGCCTGCTACACTCCCTTCTTTCCTTCATACTGACAGTTCCCCACCCAGCCAACCTACCTGCATGTATACCTACCCCATCATTATGTTCCTGTCCAGCCCTATGGACCTGTCCTCCCCTCCCTCCTTTTCACTGTATTCTCAACCAGAATCTCAACCGAAACAGTTGAAGAAGAAAGGCATCCTAGCCTCAATACAGTCTGTCCTGAGTTGGACCTGAGACAGGAAGGGTGACACATCTTCTACAGTGAGTACCAAGAGATCCTGGCAGTCATTCCCACTGGACCTACCGAGACCACCCAATCATCCGAGTCTGAAACAGTGAGCGTTGAGTCCAGCTTACTCCAAGACTTCCTTGCCAGCATGGATTCCAAACCCACTGAAAGATTTGTCATCATTAGAGTCGACTTCGATAGGGACACTGAATATGCCTCTAACTCTCCCATGGCCAGTAAGTTCGATCGATTTGAACCCTACATACTAAGAAGCCCTGACCCCAAACAGCGCATGGCATATGCCAACTATTTTCAAGCTGCAGCAGAGGCTCGCAAAGTTAGCACCTGGGAGTACCGAGAGTGAATCATCCCTGGACACTACCACCACATGTCTAGCCCAAGAGTGGAGGAGAAAACAAACACCCAGTATTAGACCCAACAATGAGCCACCCCAAAAGAAGACAATGCCATCAATGATGCCCATGAGGAGGAGCGAAGCTATCAGCCACTCCAGTTTGAGCCAATCTGGCTTGTTTAGTATAGAAGGTACCGAGTGTGCCAAATCGCCTGGGGCCATGGTGGAGAGTCTCTTCAGATGTTCATGGATGAATGACTCCAAAGAAATGCTCGAGAAATAGATCCAAGAAGAGCTGGCACATAAGTATACGAGCATCTGGAATTTGAGGTGTACCAATTTAACAACAGAAGTGGCCTGAAGGCTTTCACCTCTGGGACAACTATGGAAGACAGCAGATCTGGTGGAGAGGGAGGATATTATTAATTACAGTGCATCCGAGCAGGCCACAGTAATATTTAATGAAAAATATCCAACTTATCGCTACACCCTACCTACTCCCTATCACTCCCGATATGAATAAATTCCCCTTCCACCCACCCTACCAAAAACTTGCTGTCTGCCAAAGAGCCGACCCATTTGGCTTCATGCTGAAGCTGGCCCAAAAGACGAAACCTATAAAGAAGGCTACAATCACATAGACAATGAAGGTGGAGGATCAAAAGGCAAAGAGAAGGCCTGGAAACCTAGTACTGGGCTAATCAGAGGTGACCCTCCACTATATAAAGATGACCTGGACTATTCAGACATATCATCCCTCAGCAAGAAAGCTGACCAATGGTCCCTATCCCAGGGCCTGGATAAGTGGCACCCTAAGGGAGTACCCCCACAACCAAGCAGCCCCATGGCCGATGACATGCCCTGGATCGGCTGCAAACCCAACCTCATCTGGAAGCCCAACCTCTTCAAAGAGGATTTGGAGGATATTGACTGCTTTATCATGAGCTGTAAAGTATACTTCCAAATATACAGCTCATACATGTTTCCCGACTCCTATTGAGTTGCCTTTACCATCTCCTACTTTGAGGGGAGAGCAGAAGACTGGTGGATACTAGAACTATCTGAACTGCACAGCGTATCAAGAGGAAAGTTCTGATTCCCCTCCTGGGACAACTTCATTGAGATGATTCACAACAAGTTCAGAGATCAAGCAGTGGAGGAAGTACATAAAAGAAAAATGTACAACCTCTGCATAGGCACCAGGATGGTCCAGGAGTATTTCCAGGACCTGGAGAAAGAGGCCAAGATGGCTAACCTCCACTCTGACATTGGCGACTGAGGACATATGGTCACTGCCCTCCAACAGGGAGTACCACACTCCTACACCCTTGTAGTAGCCAATCTAGGACTCTTCATCTCCATTGGCTACGATACATGGAAAAAGCGAATCATTGTCATGAACAAGGAATGACAGCACCACCAAGTCATGGACACCACACCAGGATTCACCCACAATGACAAGAAGCCCAATAACGCTGGAATCTCCAAGGGGAGCTCCAGCATGACAACTTCATTGGGTGACAAGAAGACTGGCACTGGTATGACCTATGGCAGTCAAGGGAAGCCAATGGACAGTGATGTGCTATGTGCAGAGAGGAAGTGCTTCTGGTGCAAGAAGAAAGGTCACCAAAGCAAGGACTGCCCTGAACAATCATGGAACAAAGACAAGAAGAAGGAAGAGGTCAGAGCCTCGACAACTGAGCCCACAATGGACTCCAAGATCGAAGAGGTAAAAGATGCTGTTGAGAAGTAAGTGATTCTACTTACTCAGCGAAAGGATAGTCTGGTATACAGTCAGGACTCACTGGTTGAACTCATAGTATTTCTGTAGGCACTCATGTATCTATTGTGTATTCAAATATACCTGCTACCCCTGCTTACCACCAGACTAATAAGGAATCACACAACTGCTATGCTATTCTAGTGGACTCAAGTGCCTCAGATGACAAGGCCCATGATGAGACAGAGAGTCTCCCAAGTGCTCCCGACAACAGGGCTAACCACCTCGCAAGTAGCCCATTATGGGTGAAAGTGCCAGGTGAGAAGCCACCCACCATAGCGGCACCCATCATAACAGCTAGCCTCGCTAGACCAGATGGGGCAGGGGAACTGGATCCAAACTCACCTCCTGAACAAGTGGCTCCCCAAGCAGAGAATATTGTAGCAAGGAAATCAAGCGTAAACACCCCAACATAAGACTCTTCTGCCAGGAGCCAGGGCCAAACAGAGCGAGAGATGCCCAAGGTACATATGATAGAAGTCTCTGACAAGAAAGATGACACTTCCTCCAGGATCCATCAAGTGAAGGCTGCTGCAGCTGATGCAGATACATACGGGTCATTCTCAAAGTGAAAAAGTCCTCTTGAAGAAGAGGCAAGATGTCCTAGTGGCAACAATGCTTCAGCATCCAAGGATCAGGAGGCTGCAAAGTACATATCCCCAGTGGTAGCACCTCAGGAATGGTTGAAACCCTTCAAGACTGAATGGACTTGGAGGGTGATCAAAAACACCAAAGATGAATCCACTACCAAAGCTGTTCTGCTCAATTGGATACATAAAGCCTGAGTGGAGGAAGTCATAGACAACCTCCTCAAAGATCTCTAACAAGCAGAATGCACTCATGCCCTTGAATGGCTTGATGAACTTCAGAAGCCTGTATGCTATCACATCTGGGCACAAAAAGCCAACCAACATGACCTTCTCATTCCTGTTCAGATTGAGACACTTGAATCCCGCTCCACGCTGAAAGCCACTGTCCTAGTTGACAGTGGGTGCACTGGCAGTTCCATCCATTGTGACTTCGTTGAAAAACATAGGCTCATCATTAAACCCACTGCAAGTCCAATCCCTGTGTACAACACTGATGGCTCCCGCAACAAGGCAGGAGAAATCACTGCATATGCTGAACTCTGTCTCAAGATTGGAGATCATAGCGAAAGAATTGACCTTGCAGTTACTGACCTCAGCTCGAAGGAGCTCTTCCTAGGACATAACTGGCTTATATGCCATAACCTAGTCATCAACTGGAAGACAGGCAAAATCACCTTTGCCCACTGCCAATGCTGAAAGCAACCCTTCACCCTTCCTGACTCTGATCCCAATAATTGTTGGGATGAAGAACTCGAGGAGGGTGATGTCATTCTGGCAGTTGACTTTGAGGAAGCAATCAAAATCTGAGCAGTTCATAAAGCAAATGAACTTGCCGCCAAAGCCAACAAGGGACAGGAAAAGAAGTCATTTGAACAGATGGTTCCTGAGTCGTATTGCGACTTCAAGGACTTATTTGCCAAAGAAAACTTCGATGAGCTCCCTGCTTGCAAACCCTGGAACCATACTATTGAGCTAGTTCCCAATGCCCAAGCCATGCTCAACTGCAAGGTATACCCTTTGAACTGTACTGAGCAAGAGGAACTTGACAAATTTCTTGAAGAGAACCTCACCACAGGATGCATCAAACTGTCCAAATCTCCAATGGCCTCTCCATTCTTTTTCGTCAAAAAGAAGGATGGAAAGCTCTGTCCCATTCAGGACTACCACAAACTCAACAAGATGACAATTAAAAACCATTATCCTTTGCCACTCATCTTTGAACTCATGGACAAACTAGGAAGTGCCAAGTACTTCACCAAGCTCAATGTGTGGTGGGGATACAACAATGTCCATATCAAAAAGGATGATGAGTGGAAGGCTGTGTTCAGAATGGACTGTGGATTATTCAAACCCACTGTCATGTTCTTTGGACTTACCAACTTGCCTGCCATGTTCCAATGGATGATGAATGACATCTTCAAGGATCTCATCGCAACCAGCAAGGTCACTGTATACCTTGATGACATCCTGATCTTCTCAAAGACTCTAGAAGAGCATTGAAAGATCATTCGCCATGTCTTGGAACTTTTAAGGAAGCATAAGCTGTTTCTAAAAGCCAAGAAGTGTGAATTCAAGGTACTAGAAATAGAATATCTCAGGGTAATAATCAGCAAAGGCTCCATTCAAATAGACCCAATCAAAGTTGCGGGCATTACAGAATGGCCTATTCCCACCAAGAAGAAGGAACTACAATTGTTCCTTGGCTTCACCAATTTCTACTGACAATTCATCAAGGGCTACAGTGACATAGTATGCCCAATGACATGCCTCACAGGCAAAGAAACTTGGACTTGAGGAATCACCCAACAAGTCACATTTCAGCGACTCAAGACCCAATTGGCTATGGATGTAATCCTGGCCATTCCAACAGAGAAAGGAAAATTCTGTGTAGAAGCAGATGCTAGTGAAGGAGCGATCAGTGCAGTTTTGTCGCAAGAATAGGACAGAAAATAGAGACCTGTTGCATTTTTGTCAAAAGCCTTGACAGTCACCGAACACAACTATGAAATCTACAACAAAGAGTTGCTCGCTATCATGCTCACCCTAGATGAATGGAGACACTATGTCATGGGCACTGCCATCAATTTCAAGATCTGGACAGATTATCAGAATCTCCAGTACTTTAGGAAACCCTAGAAGCTCAATCGCCGCCAAGCGCAATGGGTAACTGAACTTGCAGAGTACCACTTCACTCTACACCACAAACCAGGCACTGCCAACAAGAAGGCAGACCTCCTAAGCTGGAGGGTGGATCACGAACAAGGTCAAGACAAAACAATGAAATCATTGTCCTCCAGCCCGAACATTTCAGGACCATGATCATGCCCACAGTAGATGAAGCCCATGAGCATATTAAGAGCATGACCTGAGATCACCAGAAGTGGGATCAAGAAATCGCCAACTTGCTCAATCATGAGAAAGGCATCCAGGAGAAGGATAGACTCTTATACTATGATAAAAGAATCTACATACCCTGCAATTATGCCATCCATGGGGAAATTATTGTATGCTGCTATGATCACATCACAGCAGGACACCCAGAGATAGAGAAGACGAAGGAGCTAGTCCTAAGGGACTACTGGTGGCCTAAGCTCAAAAAGGATGTTGAGACCTATGTCCAAGCCTGTGAAACTTGTGCAAGAACCAAGTTGAGCACATAGGCTAGACATACATCATTTCATCCAAACAAAATCCCATCTGAACCATGGACACACATCTCCATTAACATGGTCACTGGACTCCCAGAATCGAACAGCTATAATGCCATCCTGGTCATTGTAGACCGATTCTCCAAAGCAATCATTCCTGTCACCTGTAACAAAGAACTCTCATCCGAAGGATGGGCTAAGATTCTACATGACAAAGTCTACACAAAATATGGCATGCCAGTAATGATCATATTGGATCGAGGACCCCAATTTGTGTCCAAGTTCCTCAAAGACTTATATGACATGCTCCAGATCAAAGGAAACACTTCAACAGCATTTTATCCACAGACAGATGGACAAACCAAATGTGCTAACCAGGAAGTCGAGAAATATCTTAGGATATTCATCAATCACTGACAAACAGACTGGGCCGAATGGCTACCATTGGCTGCATTTCAACACAACAATCAAATTCACTCCACCACAGGTAAAAGCCCATTCCAGATCAACTATGGAAGAGACTCCTGAGTTGCCCCTGACTCAAACACACATGCCCCACTTCATACCCCCTTCATCAGAATTGTTCAAAGCCACCATGAAGCTTATTCATGATGAAACAAAGGCCGCTCTGCAGAAATCAGCAGAGCAAATGAAAACCCAATATGACAAGAAAAAGAAAGTATTAGCTGAGTATCAGATTAGAGACAAGATCTGGCTCGACACCACCAATCTTCACTTGCCTTGCCCCAAAAAGAAGCTTGACGACAAATGCAGCCTCTCTGCCTACAAGCTAAAACTTTCTGCTACTTGGAAAATATATCCTGTCTTCAATGAGACTCTCCGAAACCCATACATGCCTTCTGTGTTTCCAAACCAAGAACAGCTGCCTCCACCACTGCCTAACATCATCATGGGCAAGAAAGAGTATGAAGTTGAATGTATTCTAGATGACAAGCCCTGCAATGTCTGTGGAAGGAAAGGCGAGCCATCAAGGATAGTCACTGATTATCTTATCAAATGGGCAGCTGAGAAAGGTCTAGGCAATGCAAAAGAAGCAATTGCCGACTACCTCAAATCCAAAAAGGGCACTATAACAGTCCAAGCCATTGTTGTAGAATCCAAAATATCTACAGTCATCATCAATGCCAAGTGAACTGGCCTCGAATGGCGATACTTAGTCAAGAAGTATTCTGCTATTGAATACTGATATAACAAAAGCGAGATAGAAGACCTAAAAGAGTTAATCAATGACTACTGGAGGGCCAACAACCAAGATGACAATGGGGGGGAAGACCAATGGAATGGAGACAAGCATGCATGGAATGCAAGAGGAGGACCTCTTGAAGGACCAGTAGTAGGGCCATAATGACGGTTGGGATGCCTGTCTTAACAAGGGGGTAATGTTATGATTTTACTATTTTTCTTATCTTATCTTGAGTGCTTATCTTATTGTGATCTTATCACATCTAATCTCAGTGCCTATCATGGATCACAGACCGATCACCCCATCGCTACCAAGTGACTTCAGCAATTGTACTATGGCTTATGACCATCGCTCACCTATGGGCTTGTTTTCATTGTTTCATGCATGGTTACCAGATGGACACATATATTATTAGAACACTCAGAAACGTATATAAGTAGCATAGCTCTCACTGTATTATCTCCAGCTTCGAGCTAAAGTTTATCTATACTGAACTTACTCTTTGACTCACTCCTCTTGCTAAGATTAAGTGCTAGTCCCTTGATTCTTGGTGACAGACTTTGAGACTCCTTGGGTGATTGTACAAACACAATACAGCCCTTGGTTTACTCTTGTTTGTTATACCAGAGTTCAGGTCTAACACTTCACCTATGACTGCTACTTATAAAACATCAAATAGTGTCAGTTGACATATAGTGAAAACACAATATAAGTGTCAGTTGAAAATATTTAATTTCCCAGGATTATATGGTATATTAGTCAGCAGTCCAACTCATGATATCATCAGAAAATCTGGCTGACTAGGAATTAGAGTTGTGTATGAAACTCTCAGTTTTGATACACTGGGGTTTCGGACTGGTAAGTTACCAGTAAGAAACCGATAAGATACCACAGATCGGTGGAGGGTATTTTATTCAGGTAACTTATCACCCATGTGACAATATTACAGTGAATTTTTTTATCATTTCACACTTTGTGGAGCAGTTGCAGCTCAAACCATGGTGTCTCTTCCCGACAATGAGCTTATCAATTTCTTAGAGAACAATGCTCCTATACCTGAAGATTATAAAATACTGTTGCTACCAGCAGAGACAGCAACACTCAGAGAAATCCTCGACTTTATCATCCCTCCCATATCTGAACACCATCTCATCACACCAGATATGCCCTCCTCCCTATCCAACTTCCCAGCGTATTTTGACCCCACTTCTGCATACACCGTTCTCTTAAAAACACCCTTGTCATCCATGCAAGAGCTTAATATCATTGTGAAACATTCAGTATCAGCATTAACATCTGCAAACCAATCACAGTCATTCATGATTAATGAGGTGCAATATCTATTTTGGACTGTGATCTGGTGGTATTGGATGCATCAATTGCTTCCTGGAAAGAACCGGTTAATATCAGCCATGAGATAGTTATCAGAAAAGCATACCTCTACACATCATGGCACCTCAACAGACTTTGTGCACACTCGTCGTATACTGGAAAACCTCCAATGGATGTCAACTCTACCCAAATCAATGGCTGGCACATCAGTGTTGCTCCTGACCATATTCTGTGGAGACAAATGGCTCACTGATGAGCACATGTTACAGCTCAGTGTTCTTCTTTGTCCCCACCTAACTGCACAGTCAGATGGAAAGACAATGGTCTTGATGCCATACTTCTTTAAAACCATATGTTCTGTTTTTTTAGACCAACTTGACAATAAGGCATATCAAAATTTAGGTAAACAAGGTGGCATTCTGAATGTGTTAGACCTGAACTCTGGTATAACAAACAAGACTAAACAGAGGACTGTATTGTGTTTGTACAGTCACCCAATGAGTGTCAATGCATATGTTAACCGAGAATCAAGAGTCTAAATGCAAAGTCTAGGTGAGTGGTGAGTCTGAGAGTAAGTTTGGTGTATTGAAACTTTAGCTCGAAGCTGGAGAATATACAGCAAGAGCTACACTACTTATATACTGTTTTCATTGGTACTATTAATATAACTATCCTTTGGTAACCATGTGAAGACGGGAGTGGCCATGGAGCAAGACTGGTGTAGAGTCGCGAGCTGTTGGAGCTCTAATGGAGCTGTTGGAGTTCATGCATGATGTAGCACTCCGGGGATTCAGGGATGTGGTTATGTGACCATGGTTTCTTGGATAAGCATCAAGATTAGATGTGATAAGATCCAGATAAGATCAGCGCTTTGATAAGATAAGAAAAATGGAAAAATCATAATAGAATGTTGGCAAAAAATTAAGATCTGGACAGTGCAACAAGATCATGTTCAGCATCAATCTGGCTATCACCGACAAAGGAACATTCATATCTGATAAACATATCAAGGGAAATCACTTGGTCTTGGTGGATATAGAGCAACAAAAAATCAAATACAGCGACTTGTTTTATGACCCATTACCGCCGCAATTGCTAGAGACTATCCATTGGTGGCTCAAGCACCATCATCCCAAGGATTTTAGAGACAATGTTCTTCCCTGTACATGACAGCGGGATGCGTTCTCCTGTAGCATCCTATTATTCAACGCCATCGTGAATGAACTACTTCTGGCCACTCACCCATTGATTGAAGTGAATCATTGTGCAGATGAGTGGGCCCATGCATTGATTGCCATTGCAGAGTACATGAACACAGAGGTAAGCGTTCACATAAAGAGCATCCATATTACTTATGCACCATGTTAGACACATAAGCCTACCTATGCCAAGCCTTCACAAGAGCAGCCTGCGAATCAAGCTCAGCCAGACATTCCCAGCATAGATGGCCATCCTGTTACTCCTGTATCCAATCAGACTGAAATGAAAATGCCAGACAGGCATGAAACTCTGCACCTAACATCGGCGATGCTGCCAGAAACCAAATCTAGTGGGATGACAACATCCTGAGCAGCCTTATTCATAAAACCAGCAGGAGATATGAGCACAGAGATTCTGTCAGGCACAGTTAGAGACACCAAAGTCAAAATAGAACTATCTACTGGGAAGATGTGAAAGAGAAAGGTCAGCACTATCATTTACAATATTCAGAAAGAGAACTGACATGCATCTCACCAAGGAATACAAATCTGATGATGATGAAGCTACCAAACATGAGCATAAGGATGAGAATGAAGTTGGAGACTTTGGAGAACTGGAAATTAACATGAGTGATCTGGTGGATATTAAAATGCAGCTGAAGAAAAACACTCAGGGCAGGTGTCCACACTCCATCTTCTTGGACAAGCTCTTGAAGCCATCTTACTGCCATCAGAATCCTTCCAAAACTGTTTGGTGATGCGCTGGCAATCAATGTGGATACACCTTTGCCTTGCGTAATGTTAGACATGTAACACGGCACTGCAAAGACTGCCAGAAACTCACCTCTGAACTTCAATCCCTTGCTGCAGCAAATGCCATTCAAAGAGCTCCATTGAACATCCTGGCTGAAGAGGAAGTGAAGGTATCTGCAAAGTCTCAGATAGCTGCGACAAATAAAGCAATAGAAGGACATGTGGCAAAAAAAATTGCTTGAGAGGGAGGCCAAGATGGATCTCCTGTAGCAGACATCAGCTTTTTTGGTGATGTGAAAACAAAGGGCAGGAAGCAAAGGAGCGTGTGCACTGATTTTGAGATGGTGAAGCTCTTCTGTGTGGGAGAATTGTCAACCAATCTTTCCACCCAAGCCGAGTGGAAGTCAATGCTTAATTCCTTAGATCCCAAGTATCTGATCCCAAGTTGTGAAAGGATAGAGAGTGAGATGATTCCAGGGGAGCAAGAGGTGGTCAAAGACAAGCAATGAGAGCTACTGTGTGCAGAGCCAGGCAATCTGACGATTTTGTTTGATGGGGGTATGACGGAGGGCTGCTGATGAGCCTCCAGGCTCTGTATGCTCAGAATTCACAGATTTTACACACTAATTGCCGCCCCTGTCCACCTAATGGACTTTCAGTAAACCAAAGATTGCACACAAGCTCATACTACTTTCATGCTACAGCAACCACTCCTCATGCGCTTTGTTATCCATCCCATCTCGTTACACATCATAATTGCCATATTCCATCATGGCAAGGCACCTTCAACTGCAAATCACTCTAAAACAGAATTGCTGCATCACTTCCCATTGGCACAGTAATGCGCCAATCAATCACTTAATGAAATGACATGATTGCTGTGGCCACTCATCCATCCATGATATTTTGAGCACATAGCAACTACAGACCATGTTTTACTAAGGCTGTTACTTCACCAAGACCTCGAAACAATGTAGACCCAAGCATGCACCTCAGTATAAAAGCCATACCTCACCAGTCCACAGCTACATAGCACCCAACAATCCATTCATTGCTCTATAAAAACCATACAGTTTTCGTCTATACATGGCAATGTCGATGAGTTGCTGTTACTTTCGAAGTCAAGAGACCATATGTTGGCCATGGATTTTACTAAGCCAAGGCCTTACAGCCTTACTAAGTCATGCATATTTACTCTATTTATAATTTTGTACTTGTAGTATAAAAACTAGCTAGAAAACATTGTTTAGATTTAGCTTACCATTAGCTTACCCCTACGCATTGAGTTTACACTCCACATCGAGACTATCGACAATTCTACTATGATTATTACCATTCTATGGCAATATACCATTTACCCCAGCATATTCTTGAGTGCACATCAATGCTTAAGCTCACCAGAGTTATTCCATGGTTTTTGACTGTGAAGAGTTTGACGCTTGCTCTTCGCTTTTTACACTATTGGTACATGCTCATATTGTGCCAATATGTGATTGCCGCACCATATCTCATCCACATTTATCTTTTATTGGCCAGTATCATTTCAACTTCACCAGCATAGGATCGTTTCACGTTTTCACTTTCACCATTGTATTGTCACCCACTTGGGTAGTCTCCGAGCAGACTTAGGATTGTTTTTGCATTAGTATAGGATCAGTTTCAGCACAGTTTTCATATAGGACAGTCCCACGAGTGGACTTGAAGGTTAGTTTTGACATAGGATAGGATCACTTCAGTACAAGACCAGTTTTGCCATCGACATCAGTATTTCTGTATCATTTAGGATCAGTACCCCGCCATCACCAGTATATTTCCATTCTCGCTCTCTCACACATCGCTGATTTCCTTATTTCCATGTTTATTTCGACACTCCACACTCAGTATTTCATTTCATGTTTCACCCATCTATCTCAGCTATAGTTCCACATTTTTGCATTAATTCCCCACTCCCAGACCCAGTTTCACATGTTTATTGCCATTCTTTTCGCTAGGATTACTGTCTAGAGACGTTTTCTAGTCTCATCTCATGTTTCTATTACAGATTCATGGTATTCACATCATACCTGTTTCTGTTCACTCTCATTTTGAGAGATCCCTACTGGCTTACAGCCAGAGCTACTAGTACTCAACTACCAAGCAGTACTACTTCGCTGACTGAAAAGTTGCAGTGTATACTTGCATATAGAGGAATTAGTTTACTGCACAGAAGTGCCCTGAACCCACTTGCACACATGATTGCCTTGATTGCCATGTTATCACGTTAATTACTCAATCTCATTCCTGAGTTGGTGTTGCCCTTGCCACAGAAGTCTAGGCTCATCACTGCGAGGCATTCTGGACAGTCAATGTGTCCACATCTGATGGCAAGATGTATCTGATGGAAGGGCGAGAAGCAACCAATGTTTCTCACACTGGTGCCTGGATCACTGACCTCACAATGGAGGTAAGTGGCTATATATAGACAGAAATGGAAGGCAGCATCTCACAGTTCATAGAATAGGTCATTGACCAGCTTGGACATGGCCACTTTGCTGTGGTAGTTTGCGATAGTACTGGGAATACAACTCTTGCTTGTAAGCTCTTGGTAGAGCATGTACCAACCATTATAGCTCTTGCTGATCTCTGCCACCACATCAGCAACCTCATCAAGAATGTCGTTAAACTTCCTTATTTCTCATTGGTATGTACCTCAACACTCATGAAATTAGTCTCATTCTTCTATAGTCAATCAAAGTTGTCCAGAGAACAATTAAATACTTTCACATGTCACACATTGGGATTGCAGACTTGGCAAAGGCTAGAGAGCAACTTATGATTGGGTGAGGCCTTGAATCCATTGGTAAGACTCAGTTTGGAACAGTGGTACACTCTTCTGTTTCAGTTCAGTGCTGTATCCCAGCCATCCAAAAGGCCATCTCATTTGGCTGAGTCAAATTCAATGTGAGTATTAATTTTGTGTTCAATCAGACTAGCCTAACTGGAGTCTTGTAAGGATTTCTGTGACTATTACCATTCTGAGACAACATCACAAAAGGCATTTACTTTTCATTATGGGCTTGAACAGCTTATCAAGATTGGATCTCCTCCTGTGAATACTTTAATGTGTCTTGAGGCCATTGAGGTCACTGCAGCAGATGCATATTTCTTTTGGCATGCAATGATTTCTAAAATGTTAGAAGTGCTCCTAGATTCCAAGAATGAATTTCCGGAGGATGTACAAGAAGAGATCTTTGGTATCATGGAACATCACCATGATCAGCTGTTTAGCCCAGATGGCAACCTTGCAAGTACAGCATATCTTGCTGCAGCATATCTTAACCCTAGTATGTCCTTCCTCGTTTTTATATCTGAATACCTTATAAACTACTGTAACAGATAACCTTCACTCTGATGTCTTCAAGACAGAGAAAGCCAATCCCAAATATGTTGGTATCTAGCATTCCAGCATTTTCCAAACTGTTGCCACATACCTGTCATAACTGGCAGCAGCAGAAGTTGAGCATGGACATTATGTCTATTTCATGGCATGGAAAGGCTAGGGCAGGCAGTTCACATCACAGTTCCACAAAGAAATCTTGCTTTATGCCCGTCATCAATATCCATACAACCTCTGGATTCAAGAGGAAAACCAGCCTCATGCTGTTCATCATTGGTGGAGAGATATCCTGACCTTAGATGAACTACTTCCATCAGAAAGTCATAGTGGGCAAATTCTTCTGGTGGGTGAATGTTCCAAACTTCCATCATATATTGTCATGGCTTACACCAGTTGTTAGCACCTTGCAATTAAGCTCTACTCTATTCGTGTTAATTCAATGCCAGAAGAGCACATCATATTTAAGTTTACCTGGCTCACACCCCCAGAGCGAAGTCAGCTGTCTGTTGAATCTTTGACCGCTCGAGTCCAGGTTGGTTAATACTATCAGACCACAGCAAAGGTATGTGCATTAACAAACATGATTGGATTCAATGGATCATTTACTGGGTATCCTAGCCATGATCTCATGGCCAGCGCAATCCGACCATCAAATTCTATGATATCAAGAAATTGCTGTCAGTCAAGAGCCACAAACTCAATGATGATCAAGGTGACTCTTGGCTTGACATCAAGTTAGATGACTCAGAGGATGCTATGCTAAAATCGATGTGGGATATAGCTTCACTGAACACTTCAGTCAATCTGAAATCATCATGGATTACAGACTTGCTTGCCAGCAAGTTGTCGGCATCAGATGGAGTGGCAAAAAATGATTTTGGGCCTTTATCCTGAGGTAGTGTGGCTGAAAGTGACAAGAAAAACAAGGATAATGATTTTGCCATAAGCTTTTAAACATGTGGTAGTAATATACTCTTAATAGTAGTGCTCGAGATGATTAACATCCTGGACATATTGTTATGATTTATTCATTTTTCCTTATCTTATCTTGGGCACTTATCTTATCTGGATCTTATCACATCTAATCTCAGCACATATTATGGATCATGGATCAATTGCCTTGTTGCTACCAAGCGACTTCAGCATTGCCCAGCAGCTGTTGACCATTGCTCACCTATGGCCTTGTTTTCATTGTTTTACACACGGTTACTGAACAGACACATATATTGATAGCACACACAGAACAGTATATAAGTAACATAGCTCTCACTGTATTATCTCCAGCTTCAAGCTAAAGTTTAATTACACTGAACTTACTCTCAGACTCACTCCTCTTGCTAAGACTAAGCACTAGTCCCTCAATTCTCGGTTAGCAGACATAGACACTCATTGGGTGATTGTATGAACGCAATACAGCCCATTGTTTAGTCTTATTTGTTATACTGGAGTTCAGATCTAACAATTAGCTTGAAGCTTCTCTCTTCCCTTTCTTCAAAGCGACCATACACTTGAAGAAACCAATGATGTGCTTAGTAATGGCAAGTGGCAAAAGACTAGTGGGCGGAAATGAACACCAACCAACACTAAACCTCTCTACACTCTACACTATCACCAATGTATTGAATTTGGGTGTTTTGAGTACAATAGAAGCACTCTGCAGACTCAATAATCAAGGGATGTTGTTCAAAAGATGTTTTATTCGTTACTAGTGAGTTTTACAAGTGTATGACTTGCACTAGTGGGGTGGGTAAGACACAATTAAATGAATGTGACTTGGTTTTGAGCTACTGCGCTTGCTGGAACTATGACTGCTTCGAAATATTGGCTCTCTTGGCCCTGTACTACTTCCTACAAGTGATCAACACTTGCCTAGTTCACACTCTTGGCTTACTAGTGGCACTCTTGGCCTAAGAATAATACTTTAACTTCGAGAAATTGCAAGAATTACTTTGAAACACTCTTGGCCTTTGCAGGACACAATAGTATGCTCAAAAGGGACTTCAATTCACTCAATTCTATGGGTAACTTAGCAACTAGTAGCCACTTCATCGAGGTTAAGCACAAAAGCCTTTAATTGGGGGCACTAGACTCTTGCTAGTCACTCACAATCACAGAGATGGCTTGCCTCCCCATGTGAGTGCCTATTCTACTACTTATATACTGTGAAAAAAGGTACAAAGAGATGCAAACAGCTACATTAGTGGGGTATTATCGGTACAGATTTCTTGGCTAGGCCCAGAATATTGTGCATAAACATCCAATAGTTGGTCTAGAAACTGCTGCTGGATGACTAGTGAGCCATGGAGCTCAGCTAGCAGTTAAATTTCGCGTTCTTGATCCAGCAATGCGCCACTAGTGCTGAGGATGAATGACTAGCCACATCCTCATGCTTGCAACCATAGTCGGCTGTGATTGAAAGCACAGCCAGGCTATACTCGTGCCCGATCGTAACAGATCTGATCGCACTAGTCAGATCTAGATGCAAGGTTAATCCATTGCTAATTCATTTCTAAGTCCTGCTTCGAGATTGCTGTGTGACTAGTTAACCTGACTTAGGCATTTATGTCCTGATCGGCCTGCTAGTGACTGAACTTCATGAGATCTGTGTATTCTGCTTCTTGTTTGGTGCGCTAGTTGCATTACTCATCCACTAGTGGCCTTATATTAATTAGTCCGGCTAGCATTTAAGTTACTAATATGGCCGGCTGGTAGATTTGACCCACTAGTGGTATTGCATCTAAGTTCTGGTTTCACTAGTCGCATACTGCAGTAACTATCAGCTTGAAGCCTCAGCTATAGTCCTTTTATTATTACTAGTATAGGATAGATATGCAATTGTATTGTTACAAAATCACAAAATCTAGATGTGAATGCATAGACGGCATATCACCAAATGAACATTACCCACAACATTCCACCCACACCACCCTTGCCCTAGTGGCAACAATTGTAGCTGTTACCAGCACAATTGCTCTCTTCATCACCTACTGAGTCTACTAGTACGAAATCGGCCTACAACTATGCCGATTCTTCCAGCCAACTCCCTGCTTCCCAACCCAACCTATACACCCTCATCCATACCTCCATGCACCACCCCACTATGTCACTGACACTTTCAGTGAATCAAGCCTCCCAACACTCAACCTCCCCATATCAACAGATGAAGGAGAAGAAAATGAAATGGATGCTCCTGGGATCCATCAGGACTATCTGGAGCTGGACATTGGCAGGTAAAGACAAGCTGTCCTCTATAGCGAGTACCAAGAAATCCTGGCAGCCATTATAGCCACCACCGAGTCCACCAATCCCGACTCCGACACCACGAGTGATGAGTCCAGCATTCATGCCCGGGACTCCCAAGTGTGGATGAAGCGGAACCTCACCAAGACCCTCCTCTACATTGTCATCTCCAATGATGAAGAAAAATACACCCCTCATTTCTCCACCAACAGTGAGTATGCCAGATGACTTGAGGACAACAATTTTGTCCCTAAGTCCCCAGAGCATGTTCCAATCCCCATCCGCTCCTGGTTCCCCAATCACCATGATGGGATCGAAGAATCCCTTCCAGACTCCCCAACCCTCCCATGAAGCCCTGAACCCACAGAGTGAGGCACCTACACTGCCACTTTTCAAGCTGCAGCTGAGGCTCAAGAAGTTAGTGCAAGGGAGGAGCGAGAGTAAGTCATCCACAGCTACTACTGTCATACATCTAGCCTGTGAGTGGAGACAGAGTCAAACACCCAGTATTGGGCATGACAATGAGCCTCCCCAGAGAAAGACATCGCCATTAATGACACACACAAGGAGGAGCAGTGTTACCAGCTGCTCCAGTTCGAGCCAATCTGGCTCATCCAGTATAGAAGGTACCGAGTGCACTGAATCACCCAAGGGCATGGTGGAGAGTCTCTTCAGATGTTCATGGCTGAACGACTCTGAAGAAACGGATCCAAGAAGAGCTGGTATCCATGTACATGAGCATTTGGAATATGAGGTGTATCAATTTAATGACAGAAGTGGCCTGGAGGCTTTCACCTCTGGGGCAACAATGGAGAAAGGCGGATCTAGTGGAGCAGGCAGATATTATTAATTACAGTGCAATGAAGCAGGCCATAGTAATATTCAACAAAAAATATCCTGACTATAAATATGCACTTTCCGCCCTGTATCAATCTTGCTATAAACAAATCCCACTCTCCAGAGCCCTGCCAACCTCTTGTGCATGGCCGAGAAGCTGTCCACTACCAAATTTCCCACTGAGACCTATGCCGACAAGCACCCTCTATAGAGGAAAGGGCTGAGTATAAGCCAGATCAGGTCCTGGTGAAGCCAGAGGATTGGGAGGCCAAGCTGACCAACTAGAAGAGCAAGCCAAGGAGGAAGTAGAAAAATCTCCCACCCAAAAACTATGGCAGCCTAACAATGGGCCGATACAAGGAGATCGGCCCCTGGACCGATATAGCTTGCCCCTAGCAAGAAATCTAGAATGGTGGTCCCTTCCAGGGGCCCCTGACAAATTTGGCCCTGATGATGTTCCCCCACAGCCCACTGGATTGATGGGTGATGAGGTGCCATGAATTAGATGCAAACCCAATCTCATCAGAAAGCCGCTTCCCTTCAAGGGAGCACCCGATGACCTTGACCAGTTCTTCACAAACTGTAAAGTATACTTCCAGGTACACAGTGCCTATATGTGGCTCGACCCCTATTGTGTCGCCTTTGCCATCTCGTATTTTGAGGAAAGGGCAGAAGAATGGTGGATCCTAGAGCTGTCTGAGCTCAGGAGCAGGAGTCAAGGGAAGTTTCGCTTTCCTTCTTGGGAAGACTTTGTCACCATGACTAGGAAAAAGTTCTGGGATCTGGCTGTTGAGGATGTACATAAAAAGAAAATGTTTGACCTCCACATTGGGCACCAAGACTATCCAGGAGTACTTCCAGGAGCTGGAGAAGGAGGCTAAGATGGCTGGCCTTTGTCTGGACATAGTAGAAGGAGGGTATATGATCTGCATTCTCAAACAGGGAGTCCCCGCTTCCTACATAAAGTTCATCTCCAATCTAAGGATACTCATCCTCATCAGGTATGACAAGTGGAAGAAGCACATAATTGTTATGAACTGTGAGTGCCAATAGAAACAAGTCCAAGATTCCATCCAAGGAATCAACCAAGACTGAAAGACCTGGGGTGAGAAGAAGTCCAATACCACCAGAGCCTCCAAAGGGAGCTCTGGCATGACAACTTCGTTGGGCGATAAAAAGACAAACATGGGGACTATGTATGGCAGCCGAGGTCAGGCCATGGATATTAACACCCTAAAGGCAGAAGGAAAGTGTTACAGGTGCAAGCAGAAGGGGCACATCAGCAAGAACTGCCTCTTGCAATCATGGAACAAAAAGAAGGAGGAGGTTAGAGCCTTGATGACTGAGTCTGCCACGGACTTCAAGATTGAAGAGGTAAAAGACACCGCCGAGAAGTAAGTGATTCTACTTACTTGGCGAAGGGGGCTCTTGGTACGTATTCGAAATATAGTGGATGGACTTATCCTATCTCTGTAGCTATGCTTGTTTTAACTACACATTCAAATATACCAGTTTTATCAACTTCAAAACCAACCCCAAAGGAATCACACAACTGCTACACCATCTTAGCCATCTCAACTGTCTTGGATGATGAGGCTACCAAAGGGATAGAGAGTCCCACCAGTGATCTACTGACATCATCAACAGATAACCACCTCGCAAGTAGCTCATTACAAGTGAAAGCGCTAGGTGAAAAGCTGCCCACCATAGCAGTACCCATCATAACAGCTGCTTACAGACCGGATGGGGCAGGGGAACCAGGTCCAAACTCACCCCCTGAACAAGCGGCTCCCTGAGCAGAGAATACTGCAGCGAGGAAACTGATCATAATCGCCCTGCCACAAGACCTTTCCAACAAGAGCTGGGGCTGAACAGGGCAAGAGATACCCAAGATACGTATGGTCCAAGTCCCTGACAAGGAAGATGACACTGCCTTTAGGATTCATCAAGCGAAGGTTGCTGCAACCAATGTAGATGCATGCAGGCCATCCCCGAAGTGAAAAAGTCCTCATGGAGATGAGGCAGAATGCCCTATTGGCAATGATGCTCAAGTGTCCAAGGACCAGAAGGCTGTGAAGCATGTGCCCCCAGTGGGCCCTCAGGAATGGTTGAAACCCTTTGAGATCAAATGGACTTGGAGGGCTATCAAAGATGCCAAGGACAAATCCGCCGCCAGAGCCATTCTACTCAATTGGATCCACAAGATCTGAGTGGAGGAAGTCATAGACAACCTCCTCAAAGGTCTTTGTATGTTAGAACACTTTCGTGCCCTAGAATGGCTTGACGAGCTCCGTAAACCCAAGGGATATATCATTCAAGCACAAAAATCATCCCAATGTGACCTTCTCGTCCCCATACAACTCGAATCCCTAGAGAACCACACAACTGTTGCAGCCAAAGCCCTGATCAACAGCAGCTGTACTGGAAGTTCCATCTATCACAACTTTGTTGAGAAGCATGGACTTACTGTCAAAGCCACTGACAGTCCGATCCCTGTCTACAATGCTGATGGCTCTCACCATGAGGTGGAGGATATCACCAAGTACGTGGAACTCTGTCTCAAGATCGGAGATCACAGCAAAAGAATTGACCTCACCATCACCAACCTCAGCTCAAAGGAAATCTTCCTTGGACATGACTGGCTAATATGCCACAACCCAGTCATTAACTGGAAGACAGGCAAGATCATCTTTGCCCACTGTCACTGCTGCAAGCAGCCTTTCACCCTTCCCGACTCTGACCCCAACAACTGTTGGGACAAAGAACTGGAAGAAGGCGATGTCATCCTAGCAATTGACTTTCAAGAAGCCATAGAGATCCGGGCAGTACATCATGCCAATGAGTTAGCCGTGAAAGCCAATGAAGGCAAAGAAAAGAAGACCTTCAAACAAATGGTCCCCAAGTCCTATCGAGACTTCGAGGACCTGTTTGCTAAAGAAAGCTTTGACGAGCTTCCCTCTCGCAAACCCTGGGACCATGCCATTAAACTTGTCCCCAACACAAAAGCAACCCTCAATTGCAAGGTATACCCCTTGAACTGCACCAAGCAAGAGGAACTTGACAAATTCCTCAATGAGAACCTCGCCTCCAGACATATCAAACCATCCAAGTCATCCATGGCCTCTTCATTTTTCTTTGTCAAAAAGAAGGATGAAAAGCTCCATCCCATCCAGGACTATCACAAGCTAAATAAGATGATGATAAAAAATCGTTATCCCTTGCCACTCATTTCTGAGCAAATAGACAAATTGGGAAGCACTAAGTACTTCACCAAGCTTGACATACATTGGGGATACAACAATGTATGCATCAAAAAGGACAACGAATGGAAAGGCACATTCAGAATGAATCGTGGACTCTTCGAACCCACTGTCATGTTCTTCAGGCTCATCAATTTGCCTGCTATATTCCAATGGATGATGAATGACATCTTTAAAGATCTCATCGCCACCAGAAAGGTCACCATATACCTTGACGACATCCTGATCTTTTTGAAAACTCTAGAAGAGCATCAGAAGATCGTTTGCCATGTCTTGGAGTTATTAAGGAAACACAAGTTGTTCCTGAAAGCCAAGAAATGCGAATTCAAGGTACTAGAAACAGAGTACCTTGGGGTAATAATCAGCAAAGGCTCCATTCACATGGACCCAATCAAAGTCATGGGCATTACAGAATGGCCCATTCCAACCAAGAAGAAGGAACTTCAATCATTTCTTAGCTTTACCAACTTCTACCGATGTTTTATTAAAGGCTACAGCGACATAGTACACCCATGATGATGATGATGGTATTCATTATAGTGCCTCAGACCCCATTTATGAGGTCCATGCTACACTGCATGCTTTGTATCACTACTGTAGATCACTAGGAGCTGGATCACTGTATAGTACATTGTATAGTATGCTGGTATCATAATTGTATGTAATCTATCATAGGAGCTATATCGTAATAGGTAAGGACTTTTTGTGGGGTGGGTGGCTTGTAATCTGAGTTTCTAAGAGATGAGATGGGGGTCCACTTCATGTTCTTTCGAGCATTGCGGGGGAAAGGTTGGTCCTGGGATCTGAGCATTTGGATTTGGAATTGGAATTGGAGTTGGTGCTTTCGTGGATAGGAGTGTTGGGCTCCCCAGGGCTGGGGTTTTGTAAAATTATATGGTAGCACTTGGTCATGAACATGTGAGAGTTTGTTAGCTTGGTGACATGAGAAATAATGTGTGAAATCTACTGTCCTCATAGTTGAGGGTGGGAGAAGTAGCCTGCGAAACTACTTCCCCCCCCTTGCATGCCTGAGGCACTCGGATTTGATGTCCGCTGCGATCCCCAGGTGACTATGGGGGTGATATGACTTCGGAGTTGAACATTTTGAATATAGGAAATCTTTTTGTGGCTTTGATATATGCCAGTGTTGCACATAGATGTTTGCTGTGGCTGGCCAGGAGACTTCTAATCTGTAGGTTTCCTATTCTGGTGTGCCATCGCAAGTGTTGATGCTGGGTGTTGTACTTGGTGCATGTGATGAGGTAGTGTGTGACAGTTTTGGGTACTCCGCATGCAGAACAGTTGAGTGATTCAACAGTTTTGGTGCAGAAAAGGTGCATGTTTAGGCCCACATGTGAGATATGGAGTTGGGTGAGAATGCTCGTCTTGGGTCTGGAGAGTGAGGTGTAGACCTTTTGCAGATGAGAGGGGGAAACCTTGATGCCATCGACAATCTTCATGAATCGGCATGTAGATGATGATTGGTAGATCTCCATCCATTGATTTTGGATCTCCTTTGTCTTTGTGGTGATGATTGCGGCTTTGCTGCTTGGAATCAGTTGGGATAGGATTGATCTCTTGCTGTGTAGCAGCATACTGCTTCCTTCCGCAGCCTTCTTTGCTTCTGCATCTGCTAACTTGTTTCCCTCAATCTCCCTATAGCCTGGAATCCACATTACTATGATCTGCAGAGTCCTACATTTCTTCTTCAGCTGTGTCAGTCTCTGATAGAACTCCTCCACTAGGTGTTGCCCTGACTTCGTCTCCCTGGTCTGGATGGCTCCAATTGCTGCCAATGAGTCAAGCAGGATGTGTGCCTTGGTGAGTCGTGGAGTGGCACTTATGATGTCCAGTGCTAGGCTGGTGCCCATGAGCTCGCTTTCAAAAACCATGTGGTGAGCATCTGAATCTAAATGAAGGCATTGAGATACTCCCCCATTCAGGGTGGACTTATGATGCATCTTACTGGCAAAGAAGTCTGGACTTGGGGAACTGCCCAACAAGTTGCTTTCCAATGGCTCAAGACCCAGCTGGCCATGGATGTTATCCTAGCCATACTGACAGAGAAAGGAAAGTTTCACATAGAAGCAGATGCTAGCAAGGGCGCAATCAGTGCTGTATTATCACAAGAGCAGGATGGAAGGTGGAGGCCTGTTGCATTCCTATCCAAAGTGTTGACTGTCATGGAACACAACTATGAGATCTATGACAAGGAGTTGCTTGCAATCATGCTCGCCCTAAACAAGTGGAGGCATTACCTCATGGGAGCCACCATTGACTTTGAGATCTGGACAGATCATCAAAACCTTCAGTACTTCTGAAAGCCCCAGAAGTTCAACTGCTGACAAGCGTGATGGGTGACCGAGCTTGTGGAATACCACTTCACTCTCCATCACAAGCCTGGTATCGCCAATAAGAAAGCGGACCTCCTTAGTCAATGAGCAGATCATGAACAGGGACAGGATGACAACAATGAAATCATCATTCTCCAGCCTGAACATTTTAGGGCCATGATCATGCCCACCGTGGACGAAGCCCATGAGCATATCAAGAGTGCAACCTGCGATCACCAGAAATAGGATCAAGGGATTGCCATGTTGCTTAATCACAAAAAGGGCATCCAGGAGAGAGGTGGACTATTGTACTACAACAAAAGGATCTATGTGCCCTGCAACCATGCCATTCATGGAGAGATCATTGCTCACTGCCACGACCACATCACGGCAGGACATCCAGGAGTCATAAAGACCAAGAAATTGGTCCTATGAAATTACTGGTGGCCAAAGCTCAACAAGGACATCCAAGCCTACATTCAAGGATGCGAGACTTGCACAAGGAGTAAGTTGAGCACTCAAGCCAGATGAGCCCTGCTCCATCCAAATGAAATCCCATCTGAACCATGGATGCATATTTCAGTCGATATGGTAACCAGACTTCCACATTTGAAAGGCTACAATGTGATTCTAGTCATTGTCAACCACTTTTCCAAAGCCATCATCCCCATTGCCTGTAATGAGGAACTTTCCTCTGAAGGATGGGCAAAGATCTTATGCAATGAAGTCTATGCAAAATACGAAATGCCTGTCACAGTCATATCCAACCACAGACCCCAATTCATATCCAAGTTCCTTAAAGACTTGTATAATATGCTCCAGATCAAAGGGAACATCTCTACCATCTTCCATCCCCAAACCAACAGGCAAATGGAATGCACTAACCAAGAAGTCAAGAAGTATCTCAGGATCTTCATCAATCACCAACAGACTGACTGGGCCAACTGGCTACCACTTGCAGCATTCCAACATTCCAACTGCATCCACTCTGCCATCAGAAAGAGCCCTTTCTTCGTTAACTACAGAAGAAATCTCCGAGTCACCCCTGACTCCCACTCACATGCCCCACTTCGCACTCCCTCATTAGAATTGTTCAAAGCTATCATGAAGCTTATTCATGATGAAACAAAAGCCACTCTGCAAAAATCAGCAGAACAAATGAAAACCCAGTACGACAAGAAGAAGAAAGCCGCCATCAAGTACCAGATTGGAGACAAAGTCTGGCTTGACACCACCAACCTTCACCTCACTTGTCCAAAGAAAAAGCTCGACAACAAACATGTTGGCCCTTTCCCTATCATTGAGAAATGTGGCCTCTCTGCTTACAAGCTGAAGCTTTCACCCACCTGGAAAATATATCCTGTCTTCAATAAAACCCTGTTGAACCCATTCATTCCACCAGTGTTCCCTAACCAAGAACAGCTGCCTTCACTACCACCTGATATCATCAACGGTGAAGAACAATATGAAGTCAAAGCCATCTTAGATGACAAATCCCACAAAGTTGGCAGACAAAAGGGCAAACCATCATGGTTAGTCACCAACTACCTGGTCAGCTGGAAAGGCTATGGTCCAGAAGAAAACAAATAAACCATCAAGAGGGAACTAGACAATATAAAAGAAGCAATTGCCAACTACTTCAAATCCAAGAAAGACACAGTAACAGTCCAAGCCATGGTAGTCAACTCCAAAAGCGACACCTTTATCCTCAACTCTTGAAGGAAAGGTCTCAAATGCCAGTTCCAAGTCCAACAGGGATGGGATTATGTTATCACAAGATGGTACTTCGAAAGCGAGATCCTCCACCTAAAAAACTTAATCAACAACTACTACTGGTGTAGTAGAGACAAATTCAGAGAAGAGTATGGACCAACAGACAGATTCTACGACAAATGCAATGAGAGGCTGGATATAGGACAGTCAGGATCCCTGTCTTAACGAGGGGGTAATGTCATGATTTATTTATTTTTCCTTATCTTATCTTGGGCAGTTATCTTATCTGGATCTTATCACATCTAATCTCAGCACATATCATGGATCATGGATCAATTGCCTCATTGCTACCAAGTGACTTCAGCATTGCCCAACAGCCATTGACTATCGCTTGCCTATGGCCTTGTTTTCATTGTTTTACACACAGTTACTAAACAGACATATATTAATAGCATGCACAGAACAGTATATAAGTAACATAGCTCTCGCTGTATTATCTCCAGCCTCGAGCTAAAGTTTAATTACACCAAACTTACTCTCAGACTCACTCCTCTTACTAAGACTAAGCACTAGTCTCTTAATTCTCAGTTAGCAGATATAGACACTCATTGGGTGATTGTACGAACACAATACAGCCTATTGTTTAGTCTTGTTTGTTATACCAGAGTTTGGGTCTAACACATATGGGGCAACACCGCAAGTTAGCATCTCCATTTGTCCAGCAGTGACATTCAAGGTATTGTCTGAGCTAACAACGTTGGGGCCATTATTCTCAAAGAGCTTCAGGAGAGTCTATAGTTAAATCTTATCAGAGTAACACACTATCAAGACAACTATGCCTACCTTCATGACTATTTCTTGAGCATTATCAGATGTAGGACCTTTGAAAATTGCGGGCTATGCAAGTATGAGAGAGAGTGGAGAGTGCAAGAGAAACAACATACGTTGATGGGAAACCGAATCCCCATGTCTTCCTCACAGCTATTCATAATCAAAACTAGCCACCACAACAGTATGACATTGTCCACATGATGGTTAAGGAAGCTATCCATCAGATCTGTGATGACAGTAAGATCCCATGGTGAAATGTGGTCTTGCACACTGATCTTGAATGCTGTCAACAACACTTCAAAGATGTGAGTGAATTTGAGATTTAGAACGTCTATGGAATCCTTGCTGGCATCAATGGATAACAGAATCTGGCTGACTTCAGAGTGGGAAGAAGACATTGCAGATGTGTTTGCAAATGCAAGAAGACATAGCCAGAGAATTCTGATTGGTATCAGGACAGAATCCATATGAGTTTGATATATGATGATGCGGCAGTGTAGCATTCCACAGCAGTCATGTGAATGGACATGTGACTGGTAAGAAATGATAAGTAACCATATCAATACTAAGCCCCTCAGAGAGGGTTAGTACAAAACAGTATCATACTCCCCCTGGAGGTTTCATGCATAACCCTACCAGGAATTGAACCCAAGATCTTAAAAAGATTTTCATTAATGTCACATGACTTTTTCAAGCAGACATGCTAACTACTACATACAGGCATTATATATTTATATATCTATGTCTCTATATGACCTTTCTCCCTTATATTTATAATATCTCAATTGGGCCCTCTCTTTGGTGTGCTTTGGTGTGTGTGTTTTTTTTTTCTTATTTGGCTGGTCAAATCAGCCCATCAAATATGCTTAAAAGCAGCTGTGTCCTGCCATTGATAGCATCAATATTAGGCTATTTTTGGTCAAAATAGACATTCAGGCTCTTTTGGGATTTCCTCAGGCTACTGGATAGGTTAGGGGATGGTACTAGTATATGCCTAAATATAAATAGCATAAAAGCAAACTCTCTAGTGAGGTATAGGGGCCTTGGGAAGGGGGTAAAAGGAGTAAAATAATAAAAAATAGCAAAAATAGGCAGAATATTTATCTTTGAAGGTTGCTACATGCATTGGATCACTTGAAAACTTTATCAATGACTTCCCTTGCCTTGAATACTCCTAAACAACTCCTCTACAGTATATGTGGTGCATTTTATAGCTAGGGATAATCGAGAAAATTAGCTTTTTATAGTACTATGTGTATTGGATCGCTTCGGGAATATTACCAATTGATTTCTACATGATGAAGACTCTAGAATACATCTTCATATACTATATATAACCACCAGAATGCAATGAAAAATAGGGGATTGAGGGGTACATACAGTATATTTCTATTTCTAGCTATTGCGCTGGTCTAGAAACATCACTAGTTGATTTCTTGACCTTAAAAACCCTCAAACAATGCATGGTTTCATTTATAGAGTCTCAGGATCGATGGTAATAAAGATATGATATACCCCTCAATCCCCTATTTTTCATTGCATTCTGGTGGTTATATATAGTATATGAAGATGTATTCTAGAGTCTTCATCATGTAGAAATCAATTGGTAATATTCCCGAAGCGATCCAATACACATAGTACTATAAAAAGCTAATTTTCTCGATTATCCCTAGCTATAAAATGCACCACATATACTGTAGAGGAGTTGTTTAGGAGTATTCAAGGCAAGGGAAGTCATTGATAAAGTTTTCAAGTGATCCAATGCATGTAGCAACCTTCAAAGATAAATATTCTGCCTATTTTTGCTATTTTTTATTATTTTACTCCTTTTACCCCCTTCCCAAGGCCCCTATACCTCACTAGAGAGTTTGCTTTTATGCTATTTATATTTAGGCATATACTAGTACCATCCCCTAACCTATCCAGTAGCCTGAGGAAATCCCAAAAGAGCCTGAATGTCTATTTTGACCAAAAATAGCCTAATATTGATGCTATCAATGGCAGGACACAGCTGCTTTTAAGCATATTTGATGGGCTGATTTGACCAGCCAAATAAGAAAAAAAAAACACACACACCAAAGCACACCAAAGAGAGGGCCCAATTGAGATATTATAAATATAAGGGAGAAAGGTCATATAGAGACATAGATATATAAATATATAATGCCTGTATGTAGTAGTTAGCATGTCTGCTTGAAAAAGTCATGTGACATTAATGAAAATCTTTTTAAGATCTTGGGTTCAATTCCTGAGTCAGCCAGATTTTCTAATGATATCATGAGTTGGGCTGCTGACTAATATATCATATAATCCTGGGAAATTGAATATTTTCAACTGACACTTATATTGTGTTTTCACTATATGTCAACTGACACCTTTCATGTAGAATTCTAGCATGCAAGACTGAATTTACGTTCCTTGTGACCATGCCATTTACAGAGAAATCATATTACGCTGCCATGATCACATCACGGCAGAACATCCAGGCATTGCAAAAACCAAGAAATTAGTCCTAAAGGACTACTGGTGGCCCAAGCTAAACAGAGACATCGAAGCCTATGTCAAGGGCTGCCAGACTTGTGCAAGAATCAAGTCAAGCACCCAAGCCCAACAAGTGCCACTTCACCCAAATGAAATCCCATCTGAACCATGGACACATATTTCTGTCAACATGGTCACCGGACTCCTCCATTCCAATGGCTACAACATCATCCTAGTCATCATCAACTGGTTCTCCAAAGCAATTATTCCAATTGCCTGTAATAGTGAACTATCATCCAAGGAATAGGCCAAGATATTGCATGATGAAGTTTACACAAAATACAGGATACCCATAACAGTCATTTCAGACCACAGACTATAATTTGTGTCCAAGTTCCTCAAAGACTTATACACCATGCTCCAAATCAAAGGCAACACATCCACAGCACTCCATCCACAAACGGATGGACAAACAGAACATGCCAACCAGGAAGTTGAGAAATACCTCCGTATATTCATCAATCATTGACAAACTGATTGGGCTGACTGGCTATCCCTGGCAGCCTTCCAGCACAACAATCACATCCATTCTGCTACAGGCAAGAGCCCTTTCTTCATCAATTATGGAAGAAATCCCCAAGTTGCACCCAACTCTCACACTCATGCACCACTCCAAACATCCGCCTCCAACTCTTTCAAAACTACCATGAAGCTTATTCATGATGAGACCAAAGCTGCTCTACAGAAATCAGCAGAGCAAATGAAGACACAATATGATAAGAAGAAGAAGACCACTGTCAAGTATCAAATTGGAGACAAAGTTTGGCTTGACACCATCAATCTCCACCTTGCCTGTCCAAAGAAGAAGCTCAACGACAAACATGTCGGACCTTTCCCCATCCTTGAAAAACACGGCCTCTCTACCTACAAACTGAAACTCCCAACCACCTGGAAAATCTACCTCATCTTCAACGAGACACTCTTGAACCTGTTTGTTTCACCAACATTCCCTAACCAGGAACACCCACTCCTGCCACCACCCGACATAATTAACAGAGAAGAGCAATATGAGGTGGAAGCCATTCTCGACAACAAGTCCCACAAAGTCTGTGGACGGAAGGGCAAACCATCAAGGTTGGTCACCAACTACCTTGTCTCGTGGAAAGGCTATGGCCTAGAAGAGAACAAATAAATGGTAGAAAGAGAGTTAGGCAATGCAAAAGAAGCAATTGCCGAATATCTCAAAAACAAGAAAGGCGCAGTAACGGTACAAGCTATTGTAGTGGACACCGCAACTGATACATTCATTATTGACTCACGGAGGAAAGGTTTTGAATGCCAATTCCAAGTCCAACAAGGATGGGACTATGTTATCACGAGATGGTACTTTGAGAGTGAAATTCCCCACCTCAAACAGTTAATCAATGACTACTACTGCCACAGCAGGGATGAATTCAGAGAAGAATATGGACCAACAGACAGGTTTTTTGATGAGTGCAATGGGAGGCTGGATGTAGAACAGTCAGGATGCCTGTCTTAATGAGAGGGTAATGTTACGATTTATCCATTTTTCTTATCTTGAGCACTTATCTTATCGGGATCTTATCACATCTAATCTCAGCGCCTATCACGGATCATGGACCAATTGCCTCATCGCTACCAAGCAACTTCAGCATTACTCTGTGGCTGCTGACCATCGTTCTTCAATGGCCTTGTTTTTATTATTTTACACATGGTCACCGAATGGACACATATATTAATAGTACACACAGAATTCATAAATATTTATCTTGACAATTTGATTGTGTATTCAGAAACTCTTGAGAATCACTTGAAGCATGTTAAATTGATAATAGACATTTTGATTAAGGAGAAGTTTTACCTGGGGAAAAAGAAAGTTCATTTCCTCTAAAGCTCTCCACAAGTTGCCATCCAGGTTGACTTGCCATCCATGGTGCAAGTACTTGCCTCAGAAATTCATACTTGCCATCTGCCATTGTGTGGGTCATAATCCACCTGGGTGGACAAGTGCAAGTACCTGGGTACTTCCATAAGTACTTATAAGTATTTACTGACTATATACATATATATACAATGAATGACAGTAATGATGATGTTGGTGGCATACAGAATAATGAAATGGGGGTTGTGCTTGGGATTGTCTGGAAGATGTTGAAAAGGGCTTTCCAACACTTCAACAATCAAGGGAAATAGTGAAAAAGCGACTAAGATATGGGGAAAACAAAATGATGGCTAAATTAGACAATGATGGGAATGATAAGGGAGTAGTATCTTGAGATGGTAATGGATAAGGGAGACTAAGAAGTCATCAGAACATATCAAAAAAGAGCTTTAAGATGATACCAGACATGTAGGGAAGCACCCAACTGAGCCTAAGATAACTTGAATATGCTCTTCACCCTCTGCCAGAATAAAAACACTGTCATAACTTCAGAATGACATGGCTGATTTTAGCATGCAAGAGGTCGTTTTGAAGCCATGAAATAATGCATTCAAACACTTCCAGACATAAGAAAAACAGGTGAAAAATAAAGGAGAAATTGTCAGCACAAGATATGAATTTGAGCTTATAAGAAGATAAAGTGGTGATATGAGTCAGAGATGTTAGCCAGTGGCCAAAAGGGAGCCATAGATATTAATTCTGAAGTACTGGAATTAGGCAAGTCATAGGCAAGTACCTGTGTGAGTACTTGCCTCCTTTATAAGTCTGCTTGCCACCTGCCCCTGTCTAGATGGGATTCACTTAGGTTACTGGCAGGTTAAGTACCTGTGTCATATAACAAGTTAAGTATCTGGATTAACCTAGGTTTCAGCATACTCATGGAGTGCTTTAATTTCCTTACAAAGGAGCTAAAGGTCTTTGATTGGATTGTTAACCATCATAACTGTCACTGACACAATGATTCCATTTTGATAGAGATACAGTGAGCAGCATGTGTTTCAGCAGTGTAAACTACTGGCTAGTGATTGTTGTGACCATCACCAGATACTAATGAAATACAGGTCTGGTATGCTACATGTCTGGCTGGTATCCAATGAGTGTGGATTGGAAGTGGCTGCTGCAGTGATCCAAGGTGAACACTAGAACAAGGGCATTGTTTGCATGTTCTTCTCAGCAAAACTGTTATCTGCTCAGCAGAACTACCTAGTCTATGAAATTGAGATGCTTGCCAGTGTGAAAAGCATGATGAGACACTGAGATATTCTGCAGGGTGTTCATTTCATTTGGGTAACTGACCACAAGGGGCTGACTCACTTTTTTGAGCAGAAAAATTTGTCTGGTAAACAGGCATATTGGTTGGAGAAAATATCTGAATTTAACATTAACATCAAGTACATTCTCAGAATAGAGAATGCTCTGGCTGATGCATTGTCTCATCTATGGATGAATGAGGCTCCTGGGACTGTGAGGAAACGTGGTGCATATACATACCATAATGTCTTGGATAATGATTCTATTGCTAGTATCTATGCCAGTACTTGTTGGCCTCAAGGCCAGCTGTCTCATGGATAGTGTGGCATTTGAAGCATCTACAATGAGTTTGAGGACTGGTCATACATCGTCGGCAAGGGCACGAGGCTAGGATAATAAGATCATGCCAGGAAAGTTGGCTTCAAGTTGTTCTGTAGCCCATGCACAATGAAAGGAGGGTAGGAAAGGGAAGTCCAAGCTATCAGTGTCTGACCCAGTGTGAAACACTGGGAATGAGGGCACAAGCCCTGATGATAGTGATATGGAGGCAAAAGAGTAAAGGTCCAATTTGCAAAATTACCCTGTTATCATGCCTGTGGCATGGCTACCCATGTAAATTCGCAATTTGGCATGTTTTAGCATTAGCTTATAGGCTATAGTTAGTGAGCTCACTAAGCAGACATGTGGATACCTGTTCTAAGTGAGGTTACTGAGGCAATGTCACAGTATGTCAATGGAAACATCAGAGTTAACTAAGGACTTGGTCATAGCACTGTATCAGAAGGGCATGCTTGACAGGAAGGCCAATTAGTGAGCTCACTCCTTCCAATAAGCTTGACCTGCACTCGCATCAGTAGGATGAGCTTAGAACCAGATTGCAACATAATAAGGATGGTAGCCATGTGTTCACTTAATGAAAGAAGCCTGGTGCCTGAAAATCCAGAGATAACCTCGTGCAAGGAAGAAAATGAAGAGATATCATGAGGCAAGCCTAGTACAAGGAGTTTTGGCTGAGAGATTAGCGAGTTTGCTAGGGATCTGAAAGACCTGATGGCTAATATGCCTAAGAAAGGAGTTATCCACCAGAAACAAGCTGCTGAAGAGAAATACTGTGGAAATAGGAAATCTTACTCATTAGTTGCTAAGGTCCTAAGTCAGTGGCAGTGGCCCTTGACATGCACTGGTGTCGCAGGGCATAGGGTATACCTCGAGAGACCAATCAGAGACAGTCTGACTCACCTGCCAAGGAATACTGCAGTTGTGGCAGACTGATATTGAAAATCATCGAAATGTCTAGACTCTTTACCTTACTCATGAACCATTTGTAATCATCTTCCACTCATAGTATATAAGTAGCTCAGTTAGACAGTGTACAAATCAAGTTACTATTTGCCCTCTTCTCTGCTGAGGAACAGTGTGAACAGCTAGAGTTATATTGAGAAGGTTTAGCTCAGAATCTGGGGGTCTCCTGCCTTATGCAGTGAGCCTGCTAGTTGCTGGCCTTTGAAATTATAACAGACAAGTGCTGGAAGCCTGTATTCTTGTGAGGGAGTCATTAGTTTACTTCCAGGCTCATTGATTGTAGCGAGCTCGCAGAGAAATAGAATCAGAGATACATTTTGGATATAAAACTTCAGTTTTACTTGAGATAAGAATGAGGTTTGGTGACAGTGAAGCTGCACCTGTCTCTAGAGTATACTGAGAAAAACATCTGAGAGAAAGCTCTGTTCCATTTCTGGTGCAGTGTAAGAGAAGTTTTCATGTTGAGAGTGTTGTGAAGGAATTGGCCAGATTGGGCTGTTTCATGACAGCTGCACAAGGTATAGTAGGTGTGCACCAGCTGAAAGAAATCCAGTGGTACCTTGTTACTTAGTGAGCTTGCTGTGTGCAAGACCTGGTTGTGTTGTGTTTTGCTTGAGAGTGCTGAAGGCTTCATTTGTGACAAGTCAGGATTCAGGTTTAGCGGACTAGATTAAGGCGAAGATGTGCACAGTTGGACCTAGCGGCACTTTGTACTAGTGAGCTCACTGAGCAGACTTGGTTGTGACAAGTTGGGATTCAGGTTTAGCGAGCTAAGAGAAAGGTGAAGTCATGCACAGTTGAACCTAGTGGCGATTCGTACTTAGCGAGCTCACTGAACGAACTTGGTCATTTCACAGATCTGTGTGTCCATTTGTATTCTATTGAAAGATACCATTGCCTTGAGAGTTGCATGGTTCATCATGCTCTCTTGTAAAAGCTTTGAGGAGAAATAAAGAGAACTTGAGATATTGCTTGTTACTTTGTGTTGCATCATGCCATTGAGCAAGCTCTCTTGAGATTTGGTTGAGATACTGTTGGTACACAAGTAGAATTAAATTCTTTGCTCCTCTCCACACTTATTTGAGATTGGTGTATGTGTTTGTGGGATTGAGTGTAGGTTTTGGTGTGTTATTCATGCTAGGTCACACTCAGTTTCATGGGTGCCTGTCACCAGTCTTGTCAGTGGCAATTCCATTTTAGGATAATTTGTGATCAAAGGTGCCTTGCTATGATGGGATATAGCAATTATAATGTGTAATGAGATAGGATGGATAGCAAAGCACATGAGGAGTGATTGCTATAGTATGAAAGTAGTATGAGCAAGTGTGCAATCTTTGGTTTACTGAAAGTCCATTGGGTGGACAGGAGCAGCAACTAGTGCATAAAATCCATGAATTCTAAGTGTACAGAGCCTGGAGGCTCATCAGCAGATATGACTTTAGTAACTTGCAATATCCGCAGATGTTCTATTTAATTCTTTCCATGTCTTATTCTCCATATATAAAATAGTCATCCTAGAGTTTTTGAGGTTAAGGATTCCAAATCCAGTGCCAGATTTACAATTGGAGGCCACCCTAGTCCATGGTAAGCAAATAGATATTTTCTTAATTTTCTGTCAAAGTTTATTTTATTTTTCCAGTCATTGTTTCAATAATAGAACTAGTGTGGCATAGGTGTTCTAATGTTTTGAGGTCAAGGATTTCGAATTTACCATCGAATTTGCTATCAGAGACCATCCAGGCCTATGGGAAGTGATCAGAGATTTTATTGACTCTCTGTTAAAGATCACTTTCTTTTTTCACTACTCATTTTGATAGCAAGATTTAGTTTTCTGGTGCATCCTAGTGTTTTCGAGGTCGGGGAACTCAATTCTGCCATCCGATTCTTGATCAGGAGTCATCCAGGCCTGCAAGAAGCAATCAGAGATTATATTGATTTTATTTACAAGTTGTATTCCTCTTTCTTGCTCTTATTTATTGATGGATGCAGCTAAATTTATGTCTGCTACTGTTTTGAATGTTGAAAAATATAATTATAACCTTGCCTGACTATTTAAGGTGGCCTTGAACCTGTATGCCTAAACATAAGTGGAGTAAATACCTCATTTCTGTCTGATTTTTATGTCTTGCAGTTTGGATGCCCTTAAGTAATCAAAGACAGTGTTTAGAGATGTTTCATAGTGTAAAATTCACATTTAAAATCTTAGAAGAAACAAGTCAAAACCCATCAAAATATGTGAAGATTAAGTTTTTGTTTAAAACAGGCAGATATCTGCAGTGCAGATGCTATGGATATAGATATCCATGCACAGCCACACCTGCAGATGCAGATATCACCTATCAGGTACACTGATATCTGCAGAATGGATCCAGATCCATCTGCGGATGCATCCATGCTATGCCTTACATCTACACATTGGCATAGTGCCAGAATTAGGTCCTCAGAAGCATGACAAACTCAGAGCCAGAAGTGGATTGTGGTGGAAGAAGTAGAAGATGTTGATGCCATCAATATATTCACACAGGATTGGGATGATCATGGCTTCTGAATTAATACCCCTTGTGCCAATAATCTTGATGATCATGGAATTGTCAAGGCACATCAGACTGCTAACATTCCTGAAACACCTTATGTTTATTTTACCCTTTTGGAGGAGGAGCCAATTGATGATAGTGATGATAAAGCAGATGATTGGGGAGAAGAACAGTGGAAAAGAAAAGAGACAGTTTCCCTTTCTCCATCTATTGAGAATATTCAAATTGCGCTGGATTCACTTCAAGCACTACTAAAGCCTATACAGAAGCCCAATAGACTGGGCAAGAAGCAGGGATATAAAGATCCAAAATATGACAGGCACACGAAACACTAATTGCAGACAATATGCCAGTTCCTGATCACTTTCATTGATCTTCAATCACATGCACTCCCCAATCAGATCCTTTAGATGCATGCATCACTTCTGACAGCCAAGAACATTGATTCTGAAAAGCCAGGAATGGCAAAGCAGAGAACATATATGGCAGAGAAGCTCAGAAAGTAGACACACAAATTTATGGCTGATCATGATGCCTTGCTAAAGCATTGCTTTAGCTCATTTGGTAGATTATTAATCAACAATGAGGATTTGGTACAGGAGTTGAATAAGGTCCTTGTCTCCAAAGGAAAATACTGTCAAGCATCTGATCTTGTGCACTATATTGATCAGCCTGATGTTTTGGCTTGGTTTCACCATATGAAAACCATTTCAATGGCTACAGCACAGCATTAGATAAAGAAAATGGGATATCGTTGATACATGGCAATGTCAAGGAGTTGCTGTTACTTTAGAACCCAAAGGACTATATGTTTACTATGGCTTTTACAAAGCCAAAGACTTAGATATGTATTCTATTTATAAAACTATACTTGTAATATAAAAACTAGATAGAAACAGCAGTTTTAGAGTAGTTCTTACCCAGTTGACCAGTTTTGATATTAACATTTAGCCACGGTTCACTACAAGTTATCTATTGCCACTTGCTTTTCTCTTAACATTGTTGGTTTATGCTATATATTGCACCAATACACAAGTCTCATGTCAATAAATTGCTTTTATCTTTTAATACCACAATATTGCTTCACTTTCACCACATAGAATTATTTTATTGCTTTCACCTTCTACACCATTATTGTTTTCATCACTCAGTTCAGCATAGGATTATATTGCCTTCTTGTGGGCCTATCTCAGCATTGTTCTTCATAGGATCATCCTCATCATCACCATCGTTCAGAGTTGCTGTATTTTTATTGCTGCAGCATCACACTATTAGCTACAGTTATCACATTTTCCCTCAGTTTCTCCCAGTTTCAAGGCAGTTTCCACACTTTTATTGCTGTTGTTTCTACTTACTTTATTAGGTACACCATCTAGAGATGTTTACTAGATCATTTCTGCATTTTTGAGATTGTTTTTATGTTTCCTATCACAGTTTCTTAGTATTCACATCATGCCAGATTCCATCTCATCTCATTTATTGAGATCCCTCCTGGCTTACAGCCAATGTCCATTAATACTCATTGACCAAGAGTACTACTTTGCTGACTAAAAAGTTACAGTGTATCTTGTATTGTTGAAAAAGTTGACTCTACAGAGGTGCACTAAACCACTTGCACACACACATCACTTTGATTGTCATGCTGTCATATTAATTGCCCAATCTCATTTCAAGTTTTAGTGTTGCCATTGCCATGGAAGTCTAGGCTCATCATTGCTTAAGGAAATTTTGTGTACAGGTCATAGAGTGGATGCAGCTTGTGGATATGTGGGTCAGAGCTTGTGTGCTCTTGTAGCTAAGAGAAAAGTGGTTTTTCTCTTTTATGAGTAGGAATTACTATTTCCATTCCAGTATTTGGATCATGTATGATGAGGATTTGTTCTCCATTGGCTCAGTTGTCAATCTTTGTTTCACAAAGCATAGAAAAGAGGCATTTGAGTAGAACATTCTATACTACATATTCAACTACATGCACTTGTAGAAGGATTTCTAATCCTTTGAAGTTGAAGAGTACATTCTTGCATAGAACTAGAGATTATCTAGTCTCTCTATTTGCACTAATAAGCACTATCTTAATGGATGATGGGTTTAGAGGCAATCTGCATTGACACCAAACAGCAGCTGATATTGCTATAACCTGAGAATTCTTATCTAGCACTAACTCCACTTTGTGGAGACCATCAATAACTGGAGTTAAAGCTTTTAAATCTTCTACAACAATATGTGTATGATGTCCAGTGTGAAGATACATTATAAGCAGCTGGTCATGCCTGACAGTGGCTGCTCCTGATTTTCTGCCTTCAACAGGTACCTTCCTGTTAGTGAGAGCTTCTTTCAGCCTGTTGTGAATCTCTGGACTTTCTGCACATAATTCCTTGATGAATACTTCCAGCTTGGAATTCAATACACAGTTATAGAGATCATCTGTAATGCTATATTTGATGATAGGTGCTGTGTGCTTATACTGTCATTGATAATTCTTCTTTGCATCAATAGGTTGCATTCTTGCTTTAGTGAGTGGGGTTTGAGCAGTGGTGGGTGCATCTTGAGCTATGGTAGGTGCCTTGACAGTAGGCTTATTCAAGGTGAGTACTGTAACAGATGGAACAACCACTTTCACTTTCTTGAAAGACTTTGCTGGTCTTTTGCCTGAAGATCTACTATCTTTCTTAGCTTTGATCTGCTCCTGGAGAATCTGCTTGAGGACCTTAATAGCTCTGTCTTCTTCATCCTCTTTGTTATTTGATTGCTCTGCTAGACACACTATTAACTGAGCCACTTGGGTTTCTGCACATTTTTTATACAAGCTAGTAAGTTGTGAAAGTGTTACTATAGCGAATATGGTAGTGTTTCTCAACTTGAGTCTAAAACCTTATGGATATATAATATCTGTTGATCTGTCATATTCATGTTGAGTGGTTATCATATTAATTATAGTGGATGAGCTTTTGCAATTTTCATGCTATTTCTCTATTTATAGCCTGAGATATCCAGATCTCTTTGGTAGCTCAGATCCATCTGGTATTACTAGCTTTCACATAATGTGGTCAAACTTGATGAGACCTTTGTCCATATTCACCTTCTTTGCTATGCAGTCTTTGTATTCAATTTCACAAAAAGAAAGACTGTGGAAAGGATTTAAAACTACACTCAGAAACACTAAAAAAAGACACAACCTCATTATTTATAAGATTATTGTTGTGTAATTAAAGTGTATGCTTTTTAAAATCTTGGCTGATTTTATAAAAGACTATGAAATAGGTGATCAATATGTGGTAATATACTATTACTGTTGTGTGTTTTTATTTTTATTTTTAGAGATTAAAAATGTATCTGACAGTTTTTTTCTTAAAATTTTAAAAGACTGCTCATAAGAGACAGCCTCATTAGATGGTACTCATGAATCACATGAAGGAACAGAAACTAGGTATAATATTAGAGGCAGATGAGCAAGCAACTATGTAAGTGGTGATGGTATGAGAGAAAAAGAAATGAAGAAGGAAGCACACTCTACGAGGTATATATATATATGTCTAGTTTAAATATACCTATGATCAGTTAATCTGTTCCTGCCACAGAGGCATATAAATATGTTGGCACTGATGTGAATCTGAGCAGGGTCTGAATCAGTTAAGAGGTTCTGGTGGTATCTATTGTAAGTCTATTAGCATGCTTACATTCTCCTTCTCTCTAAGAAAAGTGTATGCAGTCTCATTAGCTTTTTTCTTTAACCAAATGTTCAATGCTTTGCAATTCTCCAATTTATGTTGAGGAGTCTTCAGTGATGACAGGTCTAAAGTAGGGGTGGTTATGAAAGGAGAATAAGTTCTTGTCATTTGGGATGAATCTGCACAGTTTAGAAATATAAAAGGTATTAAAGTATGTTAGTGAGTTGGAAATGTCAAGAGTGTATGAAGAGAGGTTAGGATTTGTGTATGTAATCAAGTATAAACTTTGCAATGCTGTTAGAGCCACCTTGAGCATAATCTCACTGTCTATGGATTGTTGCTCACAGTATAGGTATCATTCAGTGATTTTTCAATAAGTTCAGCAGCACAAATATCCTTTATGAAAACTCCATGCAAAATAAGGAAGAGACTAAAGGTGGTATTACATGAGAAGAACAATCCAAATGCAGATCAAAGCCAGAGAAACCAGTGGAAGTATTTATTGTATTTATTATATTGAATCTGATTTATAAAAGAGCAGCCACCTATCCCTTTTAAGCATGGTCAACATGGCAATAAATCAACTGGTTAATTGTCTTGTTAGAATGTTCTAATGCACCATCAATTTCAGGATGGAAAGATGAAGATATGACAAGATGGATACCAGTGAGTTTATAGAGAGCTCACCAGAATTTTGAAATAAATAACTTGTCATAGTCAGATATAATTTCAAATAGCAATCTATTCTCACAATACCAATGATCAAAGAATAGCTGAGCCATGCTTTTTGCAAAAAGAGAAGTTTTACAGGGAATAATGCAAATATTGGTATTAATACAGTTTGTGAAAGTCATAATACAATTGAACCCATCATCAACAGGTAGAGGGCCAATAAAATCAATAGTCATACTCTTGCCTTGTTTTTCAGAGATAGACAATAGGTGTAAGAGTCCAGGAATTTTAAGGTACGAGACTTATTGTGTTGGTAGGACTTGCAAGAAGAGATATAAGAGAGCTCAAGATTGTATCGTATGTTGGGCCAGTAGTAAGAGTCACATAAAGAACTGTACACCTTATTAGTGCTAAAATGCCCTAGTGAATCATGAGCTAGGCAGAAAAGTTATTTGCAAATACAGAACTCATTTGAGTGGTCTGATATCCTTAAGCACATGTTCATCAATAGCTATCAGAAGTGCAGATTTTTGTTGTATAGAGGCAATAGGCAAAGAAGAATCAGTCAGTGTGGCTGCCTTGAGCCAGGATTTCCAGCTGTCAACATATAAAGAATCAATATTAGGGACAACTTCCATGAGATTATCAGATAACCATAATAGGGCATCTGCTACTATGTTATCCTCATCATAGATGTAATTTGTAGACATATTAAACTAGGACATCTCTTCTATCCATTGAGCTTGGCAATGAGACAAAGCTTTCTGTGTTTGGAAGCTCCCAAGCACATGATGGTCTGTAAAGACTTTAAATTCATTATCAAGTAAGTCAGCATGTCATTTTTTTAATATGCATACAATACCAAAAAGCTTCTTTTCATGCATGAGATAATGTAACTGTGCACCTTTAAGTTGCATAGAATCGTAAGCTACAGGTTGTGCAGTCTCTCAGATTAGGCCTCAGGACAAAACAGAACAGGACCAGTACATCGGTCACTAGCATCTGTGGTTATAAAAATTTTGTTCTCTCTAGGGTTCAGGTGATCAATCACCTTCAGGCAATCAGCAGACATGACTAGTTTCTTAATAGTGTCAAAAGCCACCTAATGTTTGTCTGTTCAATCAATAGCAACAGTGTTCTTGACACCAGTGAGAGGTGTAAGGACACTGATAAATTTACTAAGTTCTGAAGGAAGCAAGCAAAGTAACAGACCTTGTATGTCACCAGCAGTCTTTGGGATAGCCCAGTCTAGTATACAAGCAACTTTAGAGTTGTTAGGCTCAATGCCACAGACAGAGATGTGATGATCCAGGAATTTCAGTTTGTATTTAAAAAAACTCAGATTTTCTAGTGTTATAGTAGAGCTGTTCTTTCTAAAGGGCCTTCATTATCTATTTTACATGTTATTGATGTTTCTCAAGGGACTGGGATCAGATGATAATGTTGTTAAGATAAATGTAGCAGATTTTTCCAATAAATTCATGAAGTGCATCATTAACTTATTGTTAGTGTACTGAAGAAGAGTTCTTCATACCTTGTGGCATCACCATCCATTTGTACAGACTGAAGGGAGTGGAAACTGCAGTCAAAGAAATACTATCAGAGTGCATTTTTATATAAAAGAAATTATCAGTCATATCTCTAAATTTTTTCTGTTTCTGCATCAGCTAGTATGTCGTCAATTCTGTGTAGCAGGTATTTGTCTATTACAATATTTACATTCAATTTTCTGTAATCATTGACCTATATGGGTAGTACAGAAGAGTCAGGTTTCAAAATGAAAAAAGAAGACACATGAGGAGAAGAGGACTCACAAATTTAGTCTGTGTCAAGGTGTTGTTTTATCAGTGTCTGTTAAGTCTGACAAAATTTCCTGGGACAAGCATAGGATCATTCTGTTATTATCTTCTTTGCATTCTTCAGTTTAATTTTACAAGTCACTCTATTGGGCATCTTATCAATATGTGGAAGTAGTTGGAAAATGTTCTTGTAGATCTTCTTTATATCAAGCTTAGAGCAATGGTTTATCAAGGCAAGACATTCAATCCTTTCTCTAATAACAGCAATCATATCTAGAGATCTCAATGGCTCACATCAAGTATTGATATTATCACATATGGAATTACAGTGTGCTTTCAGTTCAGTATATAGTGATGAGAAATTTCTATGAGTCTCAAGTAAGAAATCTTTCAAAGTCTTCTTTAGCAAAGATGCAGGTATAGGTGTAATAGAATTAAGAAGGTTAAAACCACTGGGTTCATGAATAGCTAAGCTGTAGGCTGAACTGATGGTGATGTCATTGTGTGAGAGGAAACGAAGCCCAAGGATGATGTTGGTATACAAGCCAGGCATAATGATAGTGCATGTTTGTTGTGTGGAGAAAAGGCTGTTTGGATCATACAATTGAATATAGACATATTTAGTGAGGCAGAAATGAGAATCATATGAAAAGATAGCAGTATCAATAACAATGGGTTCAGAGAGCTTGTGAATTCAAAGGTTTGCCTTAATCACAGTCTCTATTCTGATGAGAACAAAAGGTGAGCTAATGTCCATCATAGTTATGACAGATAAGCAAGAGTTCTCAGAAGATTCAGAAAAATTAGAAAGTGAACAATGCTAGAGCAAGTGTGGTTCTGAAAGTGAGGGCTTAATGCTCTCGCTGTGTATAGCACAGACATTTATGGGAGGAGTACTCATAGGAGATTTAATGATGTTGCACATTACAATGTGTATTATAGAATCCTCTTCCTATACAGAATCTATGGGAGGCTCATAATCAACCTTCTCACTATCAGAGAAAACAGGAGAAATATCATGTTCTATAGAAGAGGACTGATATTGGCAAGCAGAAGAACTGTTGGAAGCACAGTTGATAACATGAGATAAGGGTTCTATATCAGCATAGCATCTACAGTCTGAGATCTCCTTGTATTCATCTTCAGCAGGGTTCTTATCTTTCATGGTGAGAGAACAGCAAGAACCTTGTTGATAGACATTGCAGCTAGGTGGGGACAATGGTTCATCATAGTCTCTAGAATCAACATCACTTACAATAGCATAGTTGCTGAAGGGTGGCATGAGAGCAGTATGAGCAGATAGGTGAGAAGACAGATGAGAGGAAGGTTAAAAACAAGATGAAAAATGAGAAATAGGACAAGAATCATTACATGAGGCAGGGCAAGACACAGGTACACTAGATAATTCACTTGGAGGGAACAAGTGTTTAAACAATATTAGAGTGAAGTAGTTTTAGGGAATTGATTGCAAAGGTGCAGCATCATATGCAGAAATGCCAAGTGGAATAGCATTAGAAGATGATGCAGGAGGTTCTAGCTTGCTGTGCAATGTTCAAGAAATATTAGGGTACTTGGCTGCTATATTTCAGGATTCTAGTGACATGTCAAACAATCTCTTCATTGGTAATCATATAGGGCTGACAAGGAGTAACAGAAGGATCAGATACACATCAGTTCTTGAAGCTATTAGGATGGACTTGAATCTAATGGTTGATGAAATTGATATTATGTATTTTATATCCTGCAGCATGATAGGGTTTACATATATTATTAATCTTATGATAGTCCTGGAAGGGAAAATAGCACTGGATGCAAAAGTATGTGAGGACAAATATGATACACTTCTTGAGATCATTGTATTGAGGAGCAAGCATAACTTGCAAGCTATTCTGAGGCTGAAAAGGGACAAATGACAGTTGAGACTAAGTGAGTATGGCAATATTAGGACTATAGAACATATTTAAGAAAGGAGAAAAGGATTGCATGACAGGGAAAGATTGCAATATAGACTGAATAGGAGCTGTAACAGCTGAAGTTCTGGATTAGTAAGCATTGAATTAGAATGTATTGCTGTGTCCTTGTTTCAAATTGCTTAGCACAAGCAGAGTTTCTTTCTATTGATAGTATCTCTTTTATCTCAGCTTCTCATTTTCAATCGCTACCAATGCTGCCTATTGCTCAATGGTCTTGTCCTGTCAGGGTCTACAGAACCACTGAGGATAATGACATACAGCTTGTTTATTTCAGACTCAGTTACTGAACAACACTTGTAAAGGTTGAAGTGAATATGGGATTCAATGAGCAGAAGGAATTGAATGTCATTCAGATGCTTGACATTGCTCTTAAGTAGGCAGTTCTATGCCAACATGGAGTCATAAAATTCCATGAATATTGAATTGCACTAGTAAAAGGCTTCCAAGCTTGCACAGACATCCAGATGCTATTGGTTACCAAAAAGTTATGTTCGTACAGTTTTGATAAATTGCATTGGAGTTATTTTATTGCAATGATCTGCTCCTTTATAATAAAGGTTGTCAAGATCTGTGTTCTTGCTGAAGCCAGTGGTCAGGTAAGGCATAAAAGTGGTCTCTATGATTATTGTATAATATGCTGATGGAGCAATGTGCATTGAAGATATTAGTTCTTTGTCAAAGTCACTATTTGAAAATACAGGTTGTTTAGATGCAGATAGGGATATAGGAGATAGTGATAATGCAAGGGGAGTTAGGAGAGAAGATCTGATTTTTAGCAGTTTTAAATGGGTTCATGTGAAATAGTTGGATGAGAGAAGTGTGTGTCCTGGGAGACATATAGTCTTTGGTGAATGCTTCACATTTGTGAACATAGACCTGACTATATGCATGTTAGAATTAGTTCTGATGATCTGATGGTTCTGTACATTTCTAAGTTATAAAAGTTCAGATTGTGGTATTTTGAGAAAGGTGTTCTGGATAAAGATTATTCTGAGGACTGATACAGGTGCTCTGAGAGAGATTTGTTCTGAGTGTGCAATGTTCTGAGAGAAATAAACACCTTGTTTCTGTTTTTTTTTTTTAAATGAAAGGCTGCTCATAAAAGACAGCCTCACTGAATAGTACTCACTAATCACATAAAGAAACAGAAACTGGGTATAATATTGGAGGCAGATGAGCAAGCAATTATATAAGTTATAATAGTACGAGAGAAAAAGAAAGAAAGAAGGAAATATACTCTATGAGGTATATATATATGTCTAGTCTAAATATATCTATGATCAGTTGATCTGTTCCTACTACAGAGGCATATAAGTGTGTTAGTGCTGATGTGAATCTGAGTAGGGTCTGTAAATCAGTCAAGAGGTTTTTGTGGTATCTGTTGTAAGTTTGTTAGTAGGCTTATAATTTTATAACCTGACTTTGAACTTTACATATTAAGACTCTTTTTTGAATGATTTAGATATGTTCTCCAGAGAAGGATATTGGTGTGCTTTATTAAAAAGTCAGTATATATTAAATAAGAAATTGTATACATACAGTATCTCCACTGCAGTTTTAGCTTTATGGTCCTCTCACTAATTCAACCTAGTAAATTATCAATTGTAAGTTTAAAATAAGATTATTAACAGAAAAGTGCTTTTCACATAGCAAGCAATGAGTTGATATAAACTGAGATATATTATTGTCAGTTATTAATTGAATGTATAAAAGATAAGTATAAAAATTTCACCTTTTGGAAAAATGAATCCAATACTAATAAATATAAAAGTATTAGGCCATATAAGATATTAAAAAAGAATATTAGTATTTACAAACACATATTATCAATAGAATATGCTACTGTAATGAGTGTTAGCAATGAGCATGCACTATTGTTGATCAGATTATAATATTACATATAAATAATAATATTCTTACCTTGTAGCTAACCCAGAAATTATAATAAGACGCATAAGATTAAGAATTATTGCTGAGGTGCTAGAATAGGATTATTAAGTGTCTTATATGTTTTTATCAAAGTAGATTTAACATACTTAAAAAAATGAACAACCTGTTTATGTTTGTACAGATAATAACACATTGAAAAGGCAAGAATAAAGTCAGATACAGCTACAATAGATAAAAGACTGCAAAATAGAGTCTAATATGTTATTTAGAATTAATTACTTTATATAAAAAATAAACATTTCATACTTTAATTTGAGGAAATGACTGAAAATTAGAAATAGAATATCTATTAGGTTTATGTAAGACAAATGTGCTGTGATAAAAAAAAACATCTATTACACTTTAATCTCAACATCTAAGATTTTAAATATATTAGTATAAATAAATTATAAAGTAAAATAAGACTTGCATAATGTATAGCCTGTTAACAAAGTATAATCATATTAAATTATGCAATTATTTTTAACTATATCTCTTACTAAAAGCAATCATCATTATCAAAACCTATATCAATTCTGTATTAGAAACAAAAGATTAAAAAAATAAAAAATCTCACCACAAATAATGGAACTATTTTATAAGAATTGCGATCAACTATCAATAAGCCAATCTTAATTCATAAAATAAATTAAGTAGCAAAACACAAACGTCTCCATAAACAAATAGTGTATAGTCTGTGAGATATATCAATCAATATTCAGATCAAAAGTAAGAAACATACGCATGAACTTCCATGACTATGACTGACTAAAGAGATAATTGTTTAGAGATCACAGCTTATAGAGTTAATGAACATACATTGAGTATTAGTTGAAGCTGACAAGATCTTATGTTTTGTTACTTCAAAAACAAAATAAAAATAAAATACCTTAAAGCTCCTGTGTTAAAGAATTAGCCATAATTATTAAGTATCATTGCTCTAGTTAGGCTTACTATACACTATTATAAAGAGTGACAAAGTTTCCAAAAAGATCAATGAGATAGTGATAAAACACATGTGTAGTTAAAGCGATATGAAGGCCATCAAGTATTCTAGCATATTATATCAGTATAAAAAACCAAATTATAATATGCAGGTTAAATTGACATACAAAAGTAAACCAATCTGTCCCATTATAATTAATAAACTGAAATAAAACTCTAGAAGAGTCTTGACATACAGAATATCGGTATATCAACCAGTCATTTGGATATTTCTTATAATACATCACTGTATGCAGAATTGTTATATCAAATAAACTGTTATTGACTATTAGTATTAGAGATTAAAGCAATGATAGTGATGTGTATAACTTACATAGCTGCAATTGTAGACCCTATATAAGCTACACCAAAGGTCATTTCTAACAATGAAACAGTAGTAGAGGTCATTGTGGGGTCAGAGATCAAATATTGGTGAGATATCTATTAGAACTTGTAAGTTTAGCTGTTATATAACATTCAGAGATGGATAAATTTAAAAAGAATCATAGAATCAAACAGGCAACTGAAAGATGATCAGTTACTAGGAATAGATCATTAAGTCTGAAGTAGATATATTTATATCTCTTGTAATCACTCTATTGAAATGATAAGAGCTTACTAGTAATATATATTTATAGATATTATAGTCAATATGTATTGTTTCCACATTATAAGATCTTATATATAGATGTAACTGTCTTATATGAGTTATACTTTCAACTCTAGATTGATCTAGCAAACTTATATCATATCATAGCTTCATGACAGCAATCATTTTATTGATCTCTATCCAAATAGATAGCTCAATATGATTAATTATACATATTCAGTACAGCAATATTATGAGTTAAAATTTACCAAGAAACACTCTTTACTAGTTTGCTAAAATAGCTAAAGAGTGATCTTTCAATATTAACAATCTTTAGTCATGATAACTACAAACTATGTAGCAGCAATTGAGTACTTATAGCTTTCAAAGCTTAAATGAGGTGTATGCAGTCTAATCAGTTGTATAGATCTTTATGATTGTGTATCTCAATATATTTGTATCTATGACTATAAATGTCTGTAACTAAGATTATATATTTATTATTTATTTTCAAAAGTATAGTCTCTTTGCTTATATATATTACTTTGATAAAAGACTTATTTTAACTGCTACATAGAGTGAAATCTACTTTATATATAAGGAAACATAATAATATATCTAACACAACTGACTACTAGCAAATAAGAGAGAGAAATTTAAACTTATGCTACAAGATTTGGTGGAGCTATAATTAGGCTGATAACATGATCAACTTCTATTCTAACAACGCTTTTAAAGTTTACATTATCCCTAATACCACTATATTATACTACTATATCACAACAATTACTGTATAGTAACTAATCTCAAGATGCAATGCATCAAATAGTACTCTTAGATACCTCAACAGCCCTCATTTATATGCAGGGTGATGCATTTACTGAAATCCAACTAAAATTGGCAGTCCCAACAACAAAGATGGAAACAGTGGAGTGATAGAAGGAAATAGAGCATAGAAATAGGTAAAGTAGGGACTGGAGAGGTATCATAGAGCCACAGCTCAAAGAAAGAAGCAAACTAGACAGTAGAAGGGTAAATAATATTACAGCAGCAAGATAGAGACAGATGAGAAGATTATTGACAACAACAATAGCCACTATAACCCCACTACTAACCTAATGCACATATGCCAAGATGATGGTGGCAATATGATCCTAGTGGTATGATCAAGAACACTAGCACTATCACTCTAACTTAACCAACACCAGCACAAGCACACTCCCAGCTATGAAGCTAGGATACTTACTCATATGCACTGTGACACTATTGTGAACCACACTGGGACACAACACATGTGGGCTCAGTGCTGCTTGAGACTGTAATGTTGGTATGAGGAGTAATATGTCAATTGTGATATAGATAAGATAAGATAGCTTAATAAGGACTTTTAACTTAGTATTCTAGATTTATTAAGATTACACACAATAAAACTAGTATGAGTTATAAGATTGTCAAAGAGTAACTACCTCCTAGCTACTAGGTTATATAGTATCTGTATTTAAGTTATTTCAATATAAGATAAGAGAAGAAATAAATAGGAGTCCAAGAGATAGTAGCAATTGTAAGTTAGTTAGAGAAACAAATGTAGAGAGGCTAACAACAGATAAAGAAAATATGATAACACTATAGTCAATGTGTTATAGAAAGGTATGAAAGATGGAAAAGGAAACAAAAGATAATGAACTATTATACCTGCCCTTCAGATATGTCATAAACATGCCTCAATCAGACCAATCAGTTTGTGTTCACTCCCATGGGAGCAACATCCTCTGTCATTAGCATCACATCATCCTCTTTAAAGGCCTTCTTCACCTTTTGAACTCTAGCCCACATCAATCTCATCACAATCCCTCTTCATACTTTTAGTCTACTAAGAACCTAAGACCATATCCTTGAGCTTATTCTTGGCATGACACTGATGAGCCTCCAGGCTCTGTACACTTAGAATTTGCAGATTTTACACACTAATTAATGCTCCTGTCCATTTAATGGACTTTCAGTAAACCAAAGATTGCACACAAGCTGATACTACTTTCATATTATGGCAACTACTTCTCATGTGCTTTGCTACCTATCTCATCTTGTTATGCATCATAATTACTATATTTTATCATGACAAGACATCTTCCCAAATTATTCTAAAACAGAATTGCCGCTGATGTACTTGGTAATGGTGAGTGGCAAATGGACTAGTAAGTGGCAATAAACACCAACAAACACTAAACCTATCACAATTCTATACTTATCACCAATGTATTGAATTCAGGCATTTTAAGTATAATATTGCAAGGATGGCTTGCCTGCCTCCATGTGTGCACTGGTTCTACTACTTATATACTGACTAGAAAGGTACAATCAATGTAAAAATAGCTTACTAGAGAGATATCATTGATAAGAATTTCTTGGCTAGTCATGAATAATGGTGAATAATCACACAATAATCAGTCTAGAAATGGTTGCTTGCTGACTAGTGAGTCTAGGAGCTCCTCTAGCGATGGTATTCCATGCTCTTGGCCCAGCAATGCTCCACTAGTGTCAAGAATAAATGACTAGCCAGGCATGCATGTCTATAGCAGCTGTTGATTGTGATCGGAGGTGCAGCCCAGCTATACTAGTGCTGATTGTAATAGATCTATATTGCACTAGCCAGATCTAAACACAAGGTTAATCCATTGCTAATTCATTTCTAAGTCCTGCTTCAAGATTATCATGTAACTAGTTAAACTGTCTTAGGTGTTTAGGGCCAGATTGTTCTATTAGCAGCTGTACTTCATGAAATCTGTATCTTATGCTTCTTGTTGAGTGCACTCATAACTACTCTCATCTACTAGTAGCTGTTATTCACCAACTCATAATAGTATTTGAGATACTAGTCATTCCAGCTTATAGATTTGACCCACTAGTGGCATTGCACCTAAGTCTTGATTTGACTAGTAGCTTCCTGGCTTGACTATCAGCTTGAAGCCTCCACTATAGCTTTCTAGTTATGACTAGTCAAGGATAGATATGCATGAGTATTGTTATAAAATTGCAAAATCTAGGTGTGAATACATGGCCCATATATTACTGCATCACTTCCCATTGCCATATTGATGTGCCAATCAATCACTTAATGAAATGATATGATTGACATAGCCACTCATCCATCCAAGATATTTCAAGCACATAGCAACTACAGACCATATTTACTAAGGCTGTTACTTTGCCAAGATCTTGAAACAATGTCAATGCAAATGTGCACCTCAGTACCAAGGCCATACTGCACCAGTCCACAGCTAAACAGCACCTAACAATCTATTTATTGCTCCATAAAACCATATGGTTTTCCTCCATACATAGTAACATCAACAAATTGCTGTTACTTTCAAAGTCAAGAGACCATACATTTGCTATGGATTTTACTAAGCCAAGACCTTACAGCCTTACTAAGTCATGCATATTTACTTTATTTATAATTTCATACTTGTAGTATAAAAAATAGCTAGAAAATGTCGTTTAGCCTCAGCATATATCACTCATTGAGCTTATCACACTCATTGAGACTATCAACAAGCATAACTATGTCTATTCACCGTTCTATGGCAATATACCATTACCCCAGCATATTCTCAAGTGCATGTCAACTCTTAAGCTCACCAGAGTTATTCTATGGTTTTTGACTGTGAAGAGTCCTTTAACACTTGCTCTTTGCTCTTAGCACTATTGGTACATGCTCATATTATGCCAATATGTAATTACCATGCCATATCTCATCCATGTTTATCTTTTATCAGCCGTTATCATTTTAACTTTATAGCATAGAATCTTTTCACATTTTCTCTTTCACCATCGGCACCACAAAAAGCAAGAAAAGGTTATCTACCTTTACATAGGATGATCTTGTATATATTGCAATATAAAGATAAGTCAAGTTCATACACCAATGTAAACAAGCCATAAGATTATTTTGGGATATTTCATATTGTAATCCTCTCAGTCACGTTCATAAGAAGAATATAACCAACATAAATGCCAGTCCATGTTTATTTGGGTTTATAAAGGCTTCACAATTAGTTTACAGCATAGCAAAGCCTAAGTCCAGTTCTAAACCAACTTTGTTATCATCATCATTGCAGATATCATCTAATTCTGCCTTGGCCTCTTCATCCAGCTCTTTATTCTTCTTCTCATCTTCTTCAACCTCACTATCTGTCTCCCACTTGTTATTGTCTTCTGCCTCTTCCTTGTTATCTGACCCATCATTAATCTCAGCTTCCCCCTTGCTATCTGCCACTTCTGCTTCCTCACCAAACAAGTCATCCTCTTCCAAGCTATCCTCTTCCTCATCCAAGTCTGTATCTTCTGACATCTCTATATCCTCTCCCATATCAAAGACATCTTCTGATAGATTGAATGCTCTACATATATCCTCACAAAACATACATGTCACTTCTCAGGTGCTATGATGGCCAATACTAAGACCGCAATACCAAAAAACCATGTCATGATCAGCCCACCTGTGAATATGAGATGAGCACAGATACATATCAAAGCTAAACAGCTCCTCACATGTCAACTGAGTACTGCTCATAATCTTGGTCCTTGTCTTCAGGCTGACATGCAATAGATGGCGGTAAGAACTCTGGTGTTTGACCAAGCTTGTAGACAGGAATTAGGTGAACAGCTCGAATAATGTCGTCTGGATTAAGGAAACCAAAAGTGCAAGAATCTGTATCATCAATGAATCCAATATAATGAGGCCATCTTGCAGTAAATCCAGAATGATAACTGGCATCAAAACTGAATCACCAGACCTATGCAAAATCAACTCAGAACACCTTCCGATCCTTAAAGTCTCTATCAGGGTCATTGTAGTGAACATTGGCATGAAAGAGTCCAATGATTCGTGCATACCAATACAGATGTGTCATATCTGCTTCAGAGTCATTTGCCATTACTATGATATCAGAATGTGTCTGAGGGTTGATTGAATTCTGATCACAGTGAATGTTGTAGATAGTATAATTGATTCGAAGGACTTTATGGTGAAAAATATGATCATTGACAATATGGAGATTGCTGAGTTATTCCAATGTGATCTCATCTTCTGGAGATATCTTGTTTGCAAAAAGTCATCAAAGGATGTGGTCTTTCAGCTTGGGGATAAAATCCTATTGCCAATCAGAAATCAAAGTGACAAAACAAATAAAATCCTCACAACAATGGCAAGATCATCCTCATTTTTAACAAGCCAGTGATGGAGATTTAAAGGGTAGTTTCTTGACAGCAACATCTGATAGTGGTCTTCAGGTCGCCCTTTAGGCAGCAGGTCTTTCTCATTTGGGCCAATTTGAGGGGAATTCTGATTTGCCTTCAATCTAGTTTTCAGTTTTAAGACTCATTGGGCAAGGATCCATTGTAGTCGCTGTTGTCATTATTCAAGCATGGCTATCTGCTTGACATGCCCTTGTTTATTTGTCCAGGCATAGAAAAGCTTGATATGGTGATGTTCTTGTTCACTCTAAATGGACTGTCAGTGACAGCAATGTAAGAGATGAAATGACTCACAATTTGCATGCTATACAAATCTGTTGTCTCAAATTTAGGGATGTATAAGACATAATATAATCCCCAAGTGCATGGTTTTTATATATGGAGAGATTAAACAATTTGATAGATTTGAAGATACCTCCATTTGATGATGCTGCTGTCACCTTCACCTTGCGAATGAGTCATCGAACCTATGCTGCCATTTCACTTGGGAGCTCTTTAGTATGGAAGTTTGGGCAAACATTCTTTGAAAATAATCAAAGTTGCTGTTCAAGCAACACTGTTGTACCACCTAGTACCTTGAGGCTTGAATCTGTGTACATTTATGTCTTGGTGAAAGCATGCTATGTGGATCAAGCAAAGATTGTATCCATGATGATTTTGTTATCCTCCTTGTCTAGCAAGAGCCCATCAAAACATGGAAAAGAACACTAGAAATTTATATCAGTGGAACACAATACAACAGAAGTATTGCTCAACATAAACCTGGAGTACATCTTCATAATCTTGTGCCACAAACATCTTCTGGCCTGATACATCATTACTGAACTTGCGAATGGTGGAACACCCAAATGTTGGTACTAGCTGAAATCTATGAGCATCAATTATACAATTAGCAGCAGAAGATGATGAATATAACCATGTACTGCTTATTTAGCTTTTGAATGGCTCTCGGAATCTCATGACAGATACGAATGGGATATGTAAATATAGACTTCCACCTGCTGCTCTCAGACTCATGCATTAAGTCTGGCATGAACATCTGATAAAATTGAACCTGAGAGGCAGGAGAGCCTCCGAGAATGCATTCTACAAGGAGACATTAGTAAGAAAACACAAATCAGACAAGGAAATGTGATCAAATCTTGGTTTGGTGTAAGTGACATTGGACCAAGGAACCTTTCAATGTGTTTTCCTGATACAGGGATACTCTTTTCTTCACAACAAGACAGTGTGGACATAGGCAATGGCCAAGAGACTTAATACTTATGAGAAGGACTCTGCAGTTTGATAATTAGGAGTACTGAAGGTAACAAGGATGAACCCTGACTTACTTTTCAGGGTAATCTGCAGAATATGTGAAGAAATGTGGGTATACATGGCAAAGAATCCCATTAGCACATTCAATTACAATGCCATGCACATATGCATGAACTCAGGATTAAGGAGCAGCATCCATATCTTTTGCATGAGTTTGTGCTTCAGAAAAGTGAGCAACTCCTTCAATGCTGGTGATTCAAAAGTTTCAATGTAAATATCTTGAATGTTGTCTGGTAACTAAATGTATTTTAGAACACCTATGTATATAAAAGAAGAAAGAAAGACGAACCACAGGAAAATAAGTAAAATGATGACTTTGAAAAAATGAAGGAATGGCCTGGACATACTTTAACATCAATCCAAATCCAACATATGCAGGCCAAAGTGCTGCTGTCCCAAAATTCACAAGACATGTCAAATCTGAGTATATCATCATTGATGCGACAACAGTCTCTAGAGAATAGCCAGGCTCTGGATTGATCTCATCTTCCATTTCCAGGAACACATCTAATGTGTATGCTTCACCATACACATGTTCCATCTGCCTATCAGGTCATTTTCACATCTGCTTGAAGCCCTTGAGGTGGAACCTGAGTGACAATGCATCCTCAAAAGCAGAACAAACAATGTCAAGGAGAGATTGATGCCAAATGTCTGGGATCTCAAGAGTAGATGCTTCATTCTCTGATGCATGGCATACTCTGGTCTGGAGAAGATGGAGTGTGACATGGTCTTTGATCCATTGATCAGCAGCAAATGTTAGTAGTGAATCAGAGTCAAGTTGTTTTGCCTCCTGGTGTTAGGGACATGCCAAATAGGGCAAGATCAATTGCACATGTGAAGTCTGTTGGAGTGTGTGGGCTTTGGTGAAGCTATTAGCAATGTCACCCTTGAGCCAAAGCTCTGAAGTTGGATAGCGGAGCAGAGTCTATGGAGAGCATAGAGTGGATAAGAGAATAAGAGATAGTCCAATGGAGTGGAGGCTGTGGACTGGAGAGTGATAGAGTAGACTTAGAGTCAGAGAGAGATTTGGCTAAATCAAGTTGATATTCGAACTGAGTATCTACAAGTAGTTCTACAGTATATATATATGAGTAGGTATATCCAAGTTGGAGTCCAATAGGCTCTGGGGAGGTCTATTCACTACCGGATTTGGGTTCTAGAGTTAATATGTAAATTAGTGAAATAAAAAGATAAATGAAATATCAAATGGAGCAGAGTAATGGTAAGCGGCTGGAGGCTGCAGAGTCCGATAGTGAGGATTGCTGAAGTTAAAGTTGAAGTTGGAATGGGTGTGAAGCAGAGGTCGGCGGCATGCATGTAACACCCAGTTAGCATCAAAGCCCTTCAAATCTGCAGCCGTGAAGTCAGATGCAAGAATAACCTCATTAACAAGACAATTTAGATTATTGAGAGTTTTCATAGTCATAGAATAGAACCAGTGCATCAGTTGGCAGATGCTGGGATTGATGAATGGCACAAACTATGAAGTTGTTGAGTCTATGGAGCCAATTGCTAGGTCATCCACAATATGAGCACCATAAATGCAGAGTGGTGAATGATATTGGAGGCCATCAGGAGGAAGTGAAAAGGTAGAAGCATCACAAAGATTGGCTATAGTTGTTGCATCATCAGGATCGACTGATGGTAAAATCTTATACTCACAATATAGGCCAAATTTGTTTGGTTTGGTGAGGATTGGAGGATCAGGCATTGAGGTATATGAAGATTCTGGCAAGGAGGGAAATGATTCCTTTGATGGAGAGCAAGCTAGTGGTAGCAGCAGTGTGGCAGTACGTGTTACCATACTCATAGAATTGATGCTATGAGATGTGCTGATGTGTGCTTCCTTTTCTGGTTCCTAGTCTTTCCCTTCCTTTCTTCATTATCCTATGCTCCCTTTCTTTCCTTTTCTCTTTTACAGATCCATTCCTTTTTGCAGTGACATCATTTGAGCATCAAGACTCAAATGATGTCATTGTCATATTGTCAATATATTCTCAAGTCAGCGATGATGTGATTGACATGGCACATCACTGCATGATGGGTTGTTCTTCCCCAATGTCAATCAAGCCTTGTGATTAAAGGACAATAATGGTTTGGGTCTTGGTGTCATTCTTCTAGTCCTATTACATCTCTTCCTTATGCTTACAATTTACAGTTAAATACTTTATGCTCATATCCCTATCTTCCTACCTACCTATCCATTTCTACTGTACACACTGGACACAAGGACAAGGCCACAGCAACTGTAACTATCTCAGACTGCACTGGGGATCGAGACAACAATGGATTGATGACCCATTTGTCAATGCTGAGGGTGGCAGCGTACTCTCCCTATTCATAGTTGCACTACTCCTGGGTGGGGCAGTTGTTCAACACTCAAGACTAGCTATGGATTTTCTCTTTTACTATGGACTATTCTCTTATCTCCTCTTCATCATTTGCACTATTGGACACCATAGCAGGGCCCTGGTGATGCACAAGCAAGTGTGTGGCTATCCCCTATCTGTACTTATCAAGCTGTACCTCGGGATATAGACTCTTGCTTTTGCCCACCATGACTGAGCCTGGAGTTTTGAGTTTTGAGCATCATTATACATTGTGAGCTCTCATTCTTCATCTATTACTGACTATGCTTAGCTAGATATCAACTGACCCAATCTCTTATCCCGGATCCATGACTACATGACTACTGCCAGCCAATGACTCACACCAATAAGTCTATGTTATGACTGATGTATACTATCACAGCGGTCTGACTGCCACATACTGTTGGAGGGGAGCAAGATAGCCACTTGCAGGCAGGAAATCTTAAAAGTGATGAGGGATCCTATGGTTTTGTTGGGACTGCTCAAGAATCTCAGGCTCAGATGGAGATGCAGGTGAAGTTGGAGGGAGAGATTCCATTATTGTATCAGTATAGAATACATCAGTATCTGGGGTCTAGAAATAGAACAGAATTAAATCAGAAAGACAGAGAAACATAAATGGAGCCTACACTCAAAGAGCCAGCCTCTCCAGAACCAGCAGAACTCTGCTTATCACCCTTCCTTGCCCAGCTTAACTCCAAAGCTTGAAGGCATCTTCCACCATTGGTACTAGCCTTTATCTTTTTACTCAAGCCTCTTACAGTCTGGGACTGCAATGCATGGGTTGGACATCAAGCCTTATGACCACTGACAGCATGTGCACCCTTTGTAATTTCCTTTTCACAGTCACACTTGTAGGAGACCATAACAATAATCACAGCAAAAAGAAGAATTCCAAGCTTATAGAGCCACATTCCCTAAAAAATAATACTAGATAAGCCTCTTTTCAAATAAAAATAATTTTGTTATAGAGCTATATCTTGATATGAGTAAATGTACTGGTTTTCAGAGGAGACAGAGTAATGGTACATGTTCCCTGCGATGGTGGTAGTGAAAGGCAGAATGAGTGAACTTCTAAATTTAGCATCATAATGTTTGTGATGTTACGTGAATGTGATAGACATGTCAACACCTCTTTCTTTCTCCTACCACCATCCTCTACTATATCTAAATCTCATGTCAAGCCTGCCAGCTCATCTCATGTCAAGCTCATACAACCTCCAGCAAAGAGTAAATCTGACACTGTGCCAAAATCAAGAACCAAGGATTCTAACAAGACTGTTGGCACAAAATCCAAGATGATAGTACCAGCTACAGCTCATAAAGTCTTGTCTCAAAGGGACACAAACAAATCTTCTGTGAGACAATTTCTGACTCCTGTTACATTGGATGACAATATTTTTAATGCCAATGTGAAGCACGATGAGGATGCAGAGGACAAGGATGCAGAGGAGGATGTTGAGGACTCAGAGGATTCAGAGGAAGAGGTGAAGCCAGGTAAAGAGGAGAGAGAGGATGGGTATGGTGATGACGATGATAACAATGGAGACAATGACAAGGACAAGGAGCATGAAGAGGAGGATAGCAATGATTCTAGGTGAAAGAAGAGGTTTTGCCATGGATATTCCCCAAGTTGTATTGCTGTTTACCCTAGTGGATGACATAATGTGGGCAGGTGTTAAGCATTTCAATAAGGCTATTGAGTGTGTCATTCACTTTCTCCCTCTCAATATATACTAACAGAGTCACAGGCTTGGAATCGAGAGCCACAAACACCTATACACAATCTCCAACAAGAAGTCTTTTGACATACTGGTAAAAATTTTAAAGTATGATGTTACTATTGTCGAGGCCTTTAGTTGTTTCCCCAAGCACTAAATTGGCTTGAAAGCCATGATCAAGAAGGTGAGTGTACTATTCACAACTTCTTACCCTTGTCATACTGATATTTGTCTCACAGTTGCGCTTAGGTTTCAAAGAATCAAGAGGAAGCAACACCAATAAAGTTTGCAGTGATATACTGATGCTCCTTCTCAATGACCCAATCAATGATACAATATCACTTCCAAAGCCTGAGCACAGGACAGTGCAAGGCTTCAACCACATTGACACCAGATGTCTGCTCTGTCCACAACCTTATCTCAAGTGGTTTAATGAGAAGTTATTATTCTATATTATGCTGAGGCATTCACTGATCTGGATTATTTAGCAAGTGTTTTATCTTTGACCTCACAAATGGCAAAGTCAAGGTGACTGCATCAGAGTGGCTATCTTTTCTCTATGACCAGGATCTTTATGATCCAGAGGATGATGAGGCTGGTTTAATGAAGGGATACCTTCTTCTTTGTGTACAGGCATGTCTTACTTGTGCTCCATTACTCATCATCTTTCTATAGGTTTACCTACATATCTTTTGCAGTAATGGTGACTCTACAAAGCAAGATGGGCTGAAATGAGGTAGTATCGCCAAGATCAATGGTATACAGTCAGTAACCAGATGCCAGATTGCCTATGTGGCATGCCAGGTTGATTTATCTTTGTGAATCTTGATTATCTCTCTGATAGAATTATCAGACTCACTATGCTTTATCTTCAAAGGACAGTTGGACTGAACAAGATAGTGCATTCAATATGACAATGTTCTATGATGGCATCGTCGCTCTGTTTGAGAGTTACCCTGATGACAAATGGGCTCTCCACACCTTAGCCTGGTGGAATGAGTATGCTCCTTCCATCCTCTACTTGTTTTCATAACTTATATGTGCTATAGAGAGATATTTGGTGACCCTAATTGTAGACCAGTGTAACCTGAACGTACGAGACACGAGTCAGTATACTAGTGAGATGGTAAGTATGAGTACGTGAGGATATAGCAAAGAGAAAAAACAGACCTTCTCAGGGTGTCAAGATGGTAGAAGCAACTGAGGAGTAAGAGACCGGAAGTGGCTACTAAGTAATGTAGGGAAGCTGTAGGTAAATAGGTAATAACAAGCGCATAACTGGAGAAACCAGAGACCCTAAGGTCAACACACCCCCACAGTTATGTGTGGAATCAGCAGGATACTAGACCCAGGCCGGTCGCATGAGCACGGTGTAGGATTGTGGATAGTGGTTTGGTGAGGATGTCAGCAGTCATGCTGTGAGTAGGAATCCAAGTGGTAGAGAAGGCACCAGTGCAGAGGTGTTCCCGGATAAAGTGGTAGTGAATGTTGATATGTTTAAGTTGAGGGGAATTAGATTGTGAATTTGCAATGGTGAGGGAGCTCTCATTGTCTGACAGCATAGGGAAAGGTACTGCGCAAGGAAGGGAGAGGGATTTCAGGAACAACTTGATCCAGAGTAGTTCCTTGATGAGATGGGTGAGGGCCATATACTCTGATTTGGTGGATGAGAGGGCTGTAGCCTTCTGCTTTGAGCTCGACCATGAGATGAGGCCGCCGAATATGAAGATGGCATAGCCAGAAAAGCTTCAATGATTGCTTTCGTCGGAACCCCAGTCAGAGTCAGAGAATGCGACATTGAGAGGGTCGACATCAAAATTTGCCAGAGTCGTTTTGGTGGCATCACCCCCATACTCGAGGTGAAGGTTGTGTGTACCAACAAGATACCTTAGAACACCCTTGGCAGCAGATGATGTGGTTCTCATGGGCTTGGCATTGTATTGGCCGAGGGCAGTGGCAGTGAATGCAATGTCAGGCTGCGTGCATACAGCAGGATAGAGCAGTTGACCAGTGATTTTTTGGTGATAATGAGTGAGTTTGTCATCAGCGATCTTGGGAAGGAGGTTTGGGGAATCAGATAGTGTGTGGAGTTTAGCATGGAGAGAGATGGAGGTAGGGTTGGCATCGCTCATGGCATGAGATTGTAGGAGCTCGTCGATGTAATCAGTTTAGGACAACCAAAGGCGTCTTGTAGGACGATCCCATTCGATCTTAATTCCAAGGAAAACATCGGCAGGGCCGAGGTCGTTGATCTTGAAACACTTGTTGAGCATAGTGATGACCCAGTCATAGAGAAGGGATGAGTTCATGGTGGAGAGGCCATCATCCATATGTACAGGGATGTAGATAACCAGGTCGCTACCGTCGCTGGGCATAGTGATGGAGGGATCAGGAGGGGAAGACCACCGACCGTAGAACACTGCAGGGTCCACAATGCAGCTTTCAAGGCCAATGGAGTCCATCACAGAGCACAGGGTTTTGAACCATTCGTGAGAAGACTGTTTCAGGCTATAGAGAGCCTTCTTCAAACGAAGGACCTTTTTGGGATCAGAAAGCGGGAAGCCAGGGATTTGGCGGATGTAGACCTCTTGTGTAAGGGGAGCATTGAGGAAAGCTGCCTTGACGTTGAATGTGAACAGTTCAAGGTCGACTTTAGCAGTGTATGCTAGGATTAGTCTGGTACTGACCATTTTGGTGACAGGGCATAGGTGTCACCGTAGTCGTCCGGTCATTGGGCAAATCCTTGCGTGACTAGGCGAGCCTTCTCTATTGCGATGGGGTGAGTCTTTTTTGTAAAGGTCCACTGTGCGCCAATAGCTTTCTTGCTGGGAGGAAGATTGCTCTCAACAAAGACGTTCTGATTGGTGAGATTTTTGTGTTCCGCATTGATTGCTGTTTGCCACAGATCACGGTCCAATCGGTTCATAGCTTCTTTGTAGGTGAGTGGGGGTTTTGAGAGATCCCATGTGTGGTTGTGTAGAGGATGCATGTAGGAGAGCATAGTATGGGGGAAAGAGGTAATGATAGACTCATCTGGGTGTGGGTCTTTGACCTCGGCTTTGGCTAGGATGGCTTCAGCGGTGAAATAGGCTGCAAATGTGGCTGTAGCTTCAGGGGTACAAAGGCGAGGTAGGATGTGGCCAATGTTAGGCATATCAGTCATGTTCATCATTTTCTCAGTCAGTTTGATTTTGTGTTTGGGTAGAGTTTGAGAGATATCATTAGGGTCGTCTATTGGGGTATTTGATTTGAAGGAGTTGTCCCTGTGTTTAGAACTCAAACGACCGGGCGTGTTCTCATTGAACTCGACATCACGGGAGAAATGATACTTTCCAGCAAGATCACGAACTAACCAACCTTTATGGCCTTTCTGATAACCAATGAAAATACCCTCGAAGCGACGTGGACCAGACTTGGTACGGAGTTCAGGGGGAATAGCGACAAAGCATTGGCACCCCCAGCATCGTAGATGAGACAAGTCAGGTATTTCATTGTGCATTGCTTTGTGGGGAGTCTTCCCATCAGGTAGCGTGGATGTAGGTAGGCATCGATGAACATATGCAGCAGTTCAAAGAGCATCTCCCCAGAATGACATGGGTAGGCCAGAATCCGCGAGGTACGTCTGTATGTCGTCCTCGAGGGTCCGTATGAATCTTTCCGCCTTTCCATTCTGCTGGTGGGCATAAGGAGCGGTCTTCTGCAGTTCTATCCCAGAGTCGGCAAAATGTTTGCCCAGATCCCCTTTTGTGAGTTCTAGAGCACCATCGCAACAAACCTTTTTGACTTTCTGGTCGGTTTGATTCTCCCAGAGAGCTTGAGTATCCTTGAAGACTTTGGTGCACTCGTTTTTCCTGACGATGGGTTCTGCATTGTTGTAGGTAGTGCAGTCGTCGAGAATAGCAATGAAGTGTTCTTGCTTCTGAGGTGTCTTCGTCGGCATTGGGCCACACGTGTCCATGTGTAGCAGTTCAAGTGGCTTTGTCATGTGATGGGCAAGGGTTTTGTAGGGGGTTTGGGGTTTCTTCCTGAGAATGCAAGATGAGCAAAATTCGGGTGGCGATTTGCCATTCCATTTTACACCGGTAACTCGAGCTTTCCCAGAAACAATTCATTTCGTGGTCTCCTGGCTAGGATGTCCAGTCCTGCAGTGCCATAGGTAAGCATCGAGTTCGGGTTTCTGGAAGGGGGGAAGCATTGCATTCATGGTAGCTGGGATGTTCGCCGGGTCAGGAGGAACAATGAACGTGCAGTTGAGGAAAGATAAGCATCCAATGATGTTCGCTTTGAAGGAAAGGCCTTTTAGAGTCTTATAATTCTGGGAAAAGTAGCATGTAGTCTTCTGTCTGCTGAAGCCTACATACATTCCGTTTTCGGTGAGGGCACTGATGGAAAGAAGGTTGATAGGAGCATCTGGTGCATGTAAGCTCTCACATAGGACAACAGTGACTGTCCTATCGCCGACGTCCATGCTGATATGAGCATCACCCATTGCGTACGTGGTTAGGATGCCACAGTTCGCTGTTTTTACTGGCACTGTCTTGGATTCATCGTAAGTGTGAAACACTTGACGATCTTTGATAATATGATGGGTGGTGCCGGAGTCCAATAGTGCTTTGAAAACAGACATTGTGAGGTGGTAGGCTTTTGGGTCAGTCATCTTGAACTCAAGTAATGTGTTGGCGAGTGGGAGGATTGACTCATAGGAAGCAGCGACATACGAGAAAAAGATGTCGTCGTTGGTCTCAGCAGTATCGTTACATTCGTTTGTACTTGTATCATGCCAATCATTATGATTGTCCATGTCCATTGATGCATCAGCTGGAGAATCTGTGCCAGCGAAATTGGCCCTCGCTGTCTGCCTGGATTTCTGCTTCTCTTGGTAACACTCTTTACCACCAGGATCACCGCCTCCCTCGTTCCAGCAAGTGGCCATAGTATGTCCAACCGGATTAGGGCATTTAGGGTTGGTGCATTGGGTGCGAGGCTTCGGTGATGTTCTGGGATTTCGTATGAGTTTAGAGATCTCCTGGTTCAATGTGATGCCATTGGTGAGGTTGATAATGTCCATGAGCAGAATATCAAAGGTCCTTTGGTTGAACTGGGCAGGGTTCGAAATTTCCCTGATGATCTGGTTCCGTTTTTCTTGAAATTGAGAAGGGAGCATATTGACAACATTGAGACTGAGTGTTGCATATGAGAGTGGGTAGCCAGCAGTGTCTTGGAGTGTTTGTGTGAGGGAGGACCAGGCTTGTACAAAAGCAGGGATTCCACCAATGGAGTTGCAGTAAGTGACAGATAAATGTTTGTGTTGGAGTAGGGCATATTGGATATTTCCACCCCCATAATGTTGGCGCAAGAGCTGATACGTTTGTCGAGACGTGCATCAGGTTCCAGTTGTAAGGTCTTGGATGGATGGAATGAGCCCAAGAATCTCATATGAGAGTTGGCTGGTGAGAACGCCGTAGGTGACAGCGTCTTTGCAGTACCAAGTCTGCCATTCCTGGATGTGTGCCTGCGTGTAACCGTTGGGGAGAACAGGCAGATAGGAAGGAGCATCCAGGGCAGTCCACATTATGCCCAGTTGTGGAGGGTCGGTGATATGATTGAGGAGACCCCTCGCAGTCAACACATTTTCGATTCCCTGATGTCAAGCTGCCCAGTCTGCTCTAGATTTGAGTTCTGGAATATGTGAGGTCTGCAGTACATTAGATTCGGAATTAGAGAGAGTTGTAGTAGGTAAATATACATATTGTATTTGGGAAGGGACATTATTATTTTGATAATGAAAAGCATAAAGCGGCATGTTTGGCTGTTGGAGAAGGGATTGGAGGAGGTATAGGTGGAATAGGAGAGATAATATTTCTATGAGGACAGGGTGGAACGGGAGGGAGAGGGGCATTTGGAATGGGAGGAGGAGGAGGAGGGATTATTGGGTTGGTGATGGGAGGAGGAGCTGTAGGTGGAACATTCTGAGCTGTTGATGAAGCAGTAGGTAAAGGATGATTATTAGCTGGCGGCGGAGCAGTATGTATGGGTTGGTTTGGTGATATGCCATGCGTGCCATTCTGATAAGGAAAGAAAGCAAAAGGAGGAACAGAAGGGTAAGCAGTATACATATTTGATAGATCATTCGGAGCAGGAAAAGAATAGTATGAGAGAAGTGTTGGTACATAATGTGGTGGAGGTAAAAATGTTTGGTTATAAGCTGGATCTTGGTGTGGGTTCATATGTGGGTTTGATAAAGAAGGATGGAACATATATGTAGTAGGAAAAGATGAATTTACTTACCATGGCGTTTCTAGGCTAGGAGCAGACTGGGTTTGAAGCGAGGCACCGGGGAAAGTGAGGCCGTGTTGAGATGCAGATGAGGCAAAGGAAGTGTTGCTCGGGTGACCAACGATGTCGTACAATCCATTACAGAGGGTATGGAAATCAGCACAGTCTTCCATTTAGTTCTGTGAAATAATATGTTCTTGATTGATGACAAATTGATTTTCATAGTAGACGCATTGTGATCAGTGGACAGCTGAGGTCTACGTCGGTACAGTCTCGATGTTGTATGGTCGTTATGGGTGGACAGTCCATATTGGAGTGCTGAGTGGACAGCTCGGAGTGATGACATGGCAGCAAAAAAGAGCGACTGTGAACGGAAAAAGGACAGTTGAAGGACAGAATGAGTTGCGATTTGGTCTTGACGGGTCATAGTATGCAGCAGTTAGATCAAAAAAGTTCCCATAACCTGTAGACCAGTGTAACCTGAATGTATGAGACACGAGTCAGTATACTAGTGAGATGGTAAATATGAGTATGTGAGGATATAGCAAAGAGAAAAAACAGACCTTCTCAGAGTGTTGAGATGGTAGAAGCAACTGAGGAGTAAGAGACCGGAAGTGGCTACTAAGTAACATAGGGAAGCTGTAGGTAAATAGGTAATAACAAGCGCATAACTGGAGAAACCAGAGACCCTAAGGTCAACACTAATGGGCATACAGATACCGATAAAACCCAAGATGCTCATCCACCTGAGAGTATCATTGCAAAGATGGCCACATGTTGTGAGGCATGGGCCAAAGCAAGGGCTGAAGCTGCAGCCAATGTTCTGGATGATGAAGCTGTAGGAATAGAGTAGATGCTAGTCTGGTATGATGAGCCAATAAATTTTTATAAGTCCATGCCTGCTATACAAATTTTTGCTACTAACTTGTCCATCTCAAAGCTCACCACCTTACCACAAATTAGACTGCTGCATGTTACAATGTGGAATAGATTTTTATGGTTTCACTGTCTGTATTATTATTGTGGATGTTCCTATATGAAGAAGTGTCTCATAACTGTAATTCTAATGTATATGCTTTGCTGTATTGCCCTCGAGTAAATTGGGAGAGAGGTACACCTGGTCTGATTGAAATGTCATGAATGTCATTTTTCATAATGTGTTTACTAGTTCTTATAGCTTCCTTCAACTCTTATTTTTGCATACTATCATCGCCTTATTGTGACCATGGCTAGCAAGGTATATGATCATTGACAGGGTATATTTACAGTTATACTCGTACATGTATAGCCTTATGATAAAATTAAGATATGTCAGAGATTTATATTATCAATGCTAACATTGACATTGCTTATAAGAGTTTTTATCGTTTATCTAGCTTTACAACAAGTGACCTTGGTTTACTCTCATTTATAAATTGTGCACATTTTCTGTGGTGACTCATATTGTCACCCACTTGAGTAGTCTCTGAGCAGACTTAGGATTGTTTTCACATCAGTATAGGACCAGTTTCAGCACAGTTTTCATATAGGACAGTCTCTCAAGTGGACTTGAATGTTATTTTTAACATAGGATAGAATCACTTCAGCACAAGACCAGTTTCAACATTGACATCAGTATTTCCATATTGTTTAGGATCAGTACCATTGCCAATTTCCATATTTTCATGTTTTCTCTCAACACTCACCCTCAGTACTTTGTTTCATGTTTTCTCACTACACATCTAGCCTCAGCTTCATATTTTCTCACTAACTCCCTCACTTCCAGACTAATTGCTGCACATTTAGTCTATCTTCCACAGTTCACCCTATTAGAATTGTTATCTAGAGACATTTTCTACTCTCGTCTTATGTTTTCTCTTATAGATTTGTGGTATTCACATCATACCTGTTTCTGTCCCCTCTTATTTGGAGAGATCCCTACTGGCTTACAGTCAGAGCTTCTAGTACTCAACTACTAAGCAGTACTACTTTCTGACTGAAAAGTCACAGTGTATACTTGCATATAGAGGAATTGATTGCTACATGGAGGTGCCCCAAACCCACTTACACACATGATTGCCTTGATTGCTGTGTTATCACATTAATTGCCCAATCTCATTTTAAGTTGGTGTTGCCATTGCTATGGAAGTCTAGGCTCATCAATGCTCATCATATTCAGTCTTGAATTTGGTACACGACTGTGCATCTCAACTTTTACAGTGCTCATGGTTTTACCTATCATGCCCAATGCAGTGAGAGTCCAAGCATGAGCCTTGGTGGGAGCATTGACAATGTGGTCTTTGGTGGATTCAGTAAGAAAGGGATCATTGGCAGAGAAGAAGTGTTTGATGGATAATGCCTCTCCATGGGGTTCGATGATGAGGTCACTGTCAGGTACTTCACATGCATTAACGATATATTCAGAGTGATTGACAACATCAGCAAATACAACATATGCTGCAGAAATGGGAGTGACACTCAAGTAAAACTGGCCAAAGTGACTGAATTTCACCATTGTGTCGATCTCTTTGTCAGTCATGATGTAGACCTTGAGGGAGTCACTTATAGTGAACTCCTGAATGCTGTTGCTTTTGCAAGTGATGCCTTCAAAGGCTATAGTGCCATCCTTGTTATACTTGGTAGTGGAGTAGGTGAGAGTCATGATAGGTGGAGAATCAAGCAAGAAGATAAATAAGTGAGAGGTGAGTGTTGGAAGGTTTTCAGGTGTCCACCTTTTAAGATGACACCTGAGAGGTTTTGGGAGTTCACTAGGGCTTATCTCTAGTGTGCTCACACAGAATTCCTCAACATTCTCATTGCTATCGCTATATCCAGGAGCCAGTATGTGGCTATCACATAGCTGAGATATGTTTTCAATCCCTAACACATCAAGATACTCAGATAAGATGTCCAAATGGTCTGTTTTTTTGTACAGGAGCCAAGTCATATCTTCTGATTTCCATTTCATTTGGAAGAGGGCATCTGTCTTAGAGCCAGAATGTATGATAATCTAGTTAATGGCCCATTCACCACTAGTTTCTTCAGACATTCCAACTTGGTTCTCTGCTCATCCTGTAAATAAATGATCATCATTTGGCACATGTATCTGCAACAAGAAGGAATGAAACATGTTGTGAATTCCTCTGCTCTTCAAGCTTGAAGGAAAGTCTACAAGAAAGCTACCATTAGCAGAATTCTTTAAGATATGATAAGGGCCCATGTATTTCAAGACCAACTTTTGGGCCAGGCCTTTGAGGAATGAAATATTCTTTACCAATAGGTAGACAAGATCACCATTTGCAAAAGGTATGAGTTGATGTTTCCAATTAGCATCCTGAGTCTGTTTAACTCTTGCATTTAGAATTAAATTATGCACTGAGATAATGGCAAGCTTCATTCATTGTGCAAACACTTTCACATCTGGGTACTCAGTTTTCACAGGGCTATTCCAAATCGTAGAACAGGGCATTCTACCCATGTTCAGGAAGAAAGGTGCATAGCCAGTTGTTTCAGATCAAGCACAGTTAATTGCAAACTCAATCGCAGGAAATGTAATGGGTATTTCATGTTCTTTCTTTCTCTGTATGATCCTAAGTTCATATCTCATATTATTTTGATCACATATTATGATAGCTACTTAATTAGTCCTCAGTAGCTATTAATAGGATTATCTTCTCTTGAGTCTTCTCATAGTCAAAGGCCCTAAGAGCAACTGTTTTCTGTGGGATAGAGATATCCAGTGCCTATATCTTTGTCATAGAACTCTCTGATCTCTTATCAGCTTTAATTTGAGCTTGCTACATTCTGTTTACTCTCTATTTTGCTCTCAGTATTCAGTATTGGTATCACCCTGTATTCTCCTGGAGGCTCTAACACTCACTGAAGACATTTCAACTTAATTCTTTTCTCATATACTCTTGTGCCAACTCACAAGAGTGTTACAGAAAGCCTGGACACCCAATCTTTCTGATCAATGGATACACATTGCCTCAACATTGCACTGACAGTTCTATTTGATTGTTCTATCAGACCATCTGTTTTGGGGTGATACATACTCAACATCTTTGACTTAGTACCTATCAAGATATGAAGATGGGACCAGAAGATACTGGTAAATAATATGTCTCTATTGCTAACAATTTTCTTAAGCAGACTATGATATTTGTATACCTCCAAAAATACGAGTTCAGCAACTTCTTTCACCTTATAATTCATGTGGCTCAGCACAAGGTGCACTATTCCAGTGATGAGGCTGGTGACAGGCACCCGTGAAACTGAGCATGGCCTAGTGTGAACAACACACCAAAACCTACACTCAATCCCACAAACACACACACCAATCTCAAATAAGTGTGAAGGGGAGCAAGAAATTTAATTCTGCTTGCGCACTGATAGTATCTCAACCAAATCTCAAGAGAGCTTGCTCAATGGCATGATGCAACACAAAGTAACAAGCAATATCTCAAGTTCTCTTTATTTCTCCTCAAAGCTTTTACAAGAGAGCATGGTGAACCATGCAACTCTCAAGGCAATGGTATCTTTCAATAGAATACAAATGGACACACAGATCTGTGAAATGACCAAGTTCGTTCAGTGAGCTCGCTAAGTACGAATCGCCACTAGGTTCAACTGTGCATGACTTCACCTTTCTCTTAGCTCGCTAAACCTGAATCCCAACTTGTCACAACCAAGTCTGCTCAGTGAGCTCGCTAGTACAAAGTGCCGCTAGGTCCAACTGTGCACACCTTCGCCTTAATCTAGTCCGCTAAACCTGAATCCTGACTTGTCACAAATGAGGCCCTCAGCACTCTCAAGCAAAACACAACACAACCAGGTCTTGCACACAGCGAGCTCACTAAGTAACAAGGTACCACTGGATTTCTTTCAGCTGGTGCACACCTACTATACCTTGTGCAGCTGTCATGAAACAGCCCAATCTGGCCAATTCCTTCACAACACTCTCAACATGAAAACTTCTCTTACACTGCACCAGAAATAGAACAGAGCTTTCTCTTAGATGTTTTTCTCAGTATACTCTAGAGACAGGTGCAGCTTCACTGTCACCAAACCTCATTCTTATCTCAAGTAAAACTGAAGTTTTATATCCAAAATGTATCTCTGATTCTATTTCTCTGCGAGCTCGCTACAATCAATGAGCCTGGAAGTAAACTAATGACTCCCTCATAAGAATACAGGCTTCCAGCACTTGTCTGTTATAATTTCAAAGGCCAGCAACTAGCAGGCTCACTGCATAAGGCAGGAGACCCCCAGATTCTGAGCTAAACCTTCTCAATATAACTCTAGCTGTTCACACTGTTCCTTAGAGAGTAAATTCATCGGTTTTGTTACAACAAAAAAGGTCTTAGATGTTTGCACTGTTGCAATGCATGACAAAAATGTATTTTCTTTAGTTATTGATTAATAAATATCAATGTCTCCACATATATAATTTGTGTTTGAAGGTGTCTGTGAGCATATACACATGGCCATCATGAATGCATGACTGTCAGATGATTAGTACTGCAGACCTCCAGCTTTTATAGGTGGCACGTACCAAAAGTGCAGCCCAGACTTGCTCACCAGGTTCCAAGTGAACGTGTCCTACATGATAGAGAGAACTGTTGTACATAGCACTGTAGACTTGAACCATATTGGAAGGAAGTTGGAAAGGAAGGCAGAGGTGGCTGAGATTAAATATTGTACACCCAACAATAAGAACTGAGACAGGAGTCTTCAGCTATCTGTACCTGTCATACCTGTCACTGATTAGAATCAGGAAATTCAACAAGAAAATGAGACATACCATGAGTACCACATTGGGGCGGGGGTAGATGGTGGTACAAGAGAAAGAGAAAAAGGCATGGGAAAATGCTGACAGCACACATATGAATCCTTCCAAAATTCGTTTTCTCCAACATCCACAGATTAGCAAAGTTGGGCCGAATATTCCAAATGGTACATATAATTACATTTTCAATGTCTACAGTTATAGGTAGTATTCTACAGGTATAGCTATAATATAAAAAGTGTTCTGTGTCAATGACGAGGTGCCTCCTCATGCAGCTTCCGACTGAACAGCATATTGATGTCCTTTGAAGTGTCAGTTTTGTCCTCCAGGCAAAGATCGGTAGATTCAAGCTGTAGCTCTTCCCCTGTCTGCTCGTCTACTTTTCTCTCTGCAGGTGTGACCACAGCCACTGTCCACTGAATCAGCATTTTTGGTGTTGCCCCTTTCTCATAGCGAATGGAGCACACGTATTTGCCAGTATGCCAACCCTTAATCACTATCCAATGTTCATAATTGCAAGGAGTGGCCGGATGCATGGGCTTGACCGACTCAGGTGACACTGCCTCTATTTTCTTCTTGCCTTTGCATATGTAGCATTCTACCGGTGAACTGTTCCTGCTCTGCTGGAAAAGTAGAGTCTTCGTTTTGCCATTCACCTTGACGTGCAATTCACAACCTAGCAGTCGCCCAATGGCCATAGTGCTCGTATGAAACTTGATGCAAGCTTGATGTCGATGGGAGAGGGGGTGTTTTAGAATGGGGATCCCAGGCTGGATCGAGAGGATCGAGAGGAACAGGTGGTGTTGTTGCCCTGTCTCTGATGAAATCACTCGTTTGGCCAAATCTTTCCATACACTCTTCATAGCAGGAATCAATGAATGATCTAGGAGGCAAAAAGGCACTTTGCAACAACAAAAGAGGCTGGTGAAGTCTTAATGGACATTTGGTTCTATGAAGCTCTTAGAACATTCAATGCTTTGAGAGGATGTGACTTACTCAACCTCTAGAACATGTTCATAATCCACAGTATGCTCTTTATTTGTCGTCGCAGGGTCATAAGTCTCCAGAATAATAACGAGACGTAGCCCACTTGGGTTATCTTGACTGCAAATGACATCTCTGATTGTGCCAATTTTTGTTCTGAGCAGATGCCCTGACTGGAAGATGCCAACTTGAACCCCAATCCAAGGGGTTTGGCCTGAGCTTTGTATAGGACCTTTGATCTGCTCTAGGGCATTTGAGGTCTGGCCAATATCAAGCTGTTCACCCCATCTACACAAGGAGTATCAGCACCATGTCAATGGGATGGATATAAATGAACATATACCCTTCAATAGTAAGGTCCTGTAGACAAAAGGCACAAGGGATCTTGGGCTCATCATCCAATATGACCACTGTGATTGGACGTCCCTCTTCGCTCTTGACATCTGAGAAGTTTGACGTGTCACTGAGTTCCTCATGCGTCGGAACTCCTGCAAGAGACTTAGTGAACTGTTGGGGCAGGCATTCAGATAACACACACCTCAATCTCCTCATTGGGCCCTTTGGCTAGCACCACTATGTTAAAATCCTTGACCACTTGGACTAATCCTTCACAGCCAGATTCCAAACAGAGGATAAAATCGCCAACAAGTATGGTCTTGACCATGCAGCAAAAGAGAAACTGGTGTATCCCCACACCATTATCCAGATCAACTGCAAGGCCAGTAGGATTGACAGTGCACACTACACCAGATCTGTTACCTGTGACCTTGACAATGTCTTCAACCTGGAAATGCCATTCCCTTGGACAAGGTGCTCACAACACTGCACCCAAGACGTCCGAGTGTTGGCTTTGGGCAAATAAAGCCAGGATTGATGCGGATATTGCAGTCACAGAGACCAAAGATGCAATTTGGCACTCCAAGACCAGCAAACCATGGTCATATTCACTTGTTTGATGCTTCTGGGTCTGCGTCACTTGGCATATTTGCCTCATAGTTCCTAGCTGTTCAAGTGTTCCATTTGAATCCCAGAGAGAAAGCGAGCTGTGCTGTCTTTGGTCTTGCTGGAGGTGACGCCGATACTTGCAGGAGTAGAAATGAGGAATGACAAGGACTTCTGCACCCCAATCATGGATCTGGTGCACACATCCCACATCATGATGATATGGACCCATTGGGATCATGACCCAGTCACCCTTTTGTGGTTTGGGCTGCCCTTGCTGCATTGTCTAAATGGAGGCTCCTTCCTCGATGGGTACTTCTTCCAAAATCGGTGTGCCATTGGAGATAATCACAGCAAAGACAAGGAAAGTAGCTTTCAGAGAGTGGTGTTGACATGATGGCAATCAAGATAGACCCATTGAGGGACTAATGGAAGGGCAAAGGCGGCAAGGAGGCAATGGTTGGTGGTCTTGTACTGCTTCAGCTGAGATACTAGATGGTCTTGTGTATGTTTCTGAAATGTGGTTCAGCTGTAATTCACTGCAACATCAGATTTTACACACCTTGATGCACACTCTCCACAATAGACCAGAAGACCTTACCACCAAAACTGATTCCACAGAGTCGAGGCCACCAGCACTGGAGTCAATCTCAATCTGCCGATGTTTCCTGGCACGTTCTGTTATTTCCGATGTGTACTCCTCCAGTTGTTCTGCGGTATGATCTTCATGTTGATGGATCAAGGTCATTATTGGTGTCGTTCCAGTCATTTCAGGAATATCCTGGCCGTCATTGATGATATCTGGAAACTGTCAAAACTGCAATGGTGAATGCTACCAGTCAGCAGTCAAACTGTTGATATCCTTGGCCTCTTCTTCATCATCAGATACAGGCTCATTGTCCTCCGTGGCTTCCAAGTCTACAAAACCACAATAGTTATACCACTATGATTCAATCTTTAGGACACAAAATATCTGCAGGGCATGGATATATACTCACCTGTTTGTTAGAAGTCATGATACTACTTATTAGCAATCACTATGCTCTTAAAGATCACTCTTGCTGGGCAGCACAAGCAATTGGAATTGGTAGTACTACAGTCTTAGCACGAGCTACGACAATCACCGAGCGGTACAGTGGTGACAGTTAGAGAGCAAGCAGGAAAGCATGAGAAAGTGATAGCAAGCAGTTGATACCGGTCCACAATTTTGCTATCGTCTGAATCTCCTTGGGTTTTTGGACGATACCAAATTTGGGGGCCCATAACCTAGGCGAAATTTTTTTCCCATGCCTCTTTTCCCTCTCTTCCTGTCCACCATGTGCCCGCCTAGGTAACAAGTGCTGGCCTTTGTTCCCGCTGGTCAGACCTAAGGTTTGTGCATTGTTTTATTGTCTTCATTCTCTGATTGCATCTCAACAGGAGCTTTCTTGTCCTTGAACATTCTTTTTGTGTCAAGATAATCTTGGATGACAACATGAGGCCACACAGCACTTTGACCATGGTACTTGGCCCACTGCCTTGTCTTTTAATTATGATACAGCACTGGACCATCGCTTGGACCGATCAGCCGGTAAGCAAAGCCTTTTGCCTATAAAAATATGCATCTCTAACATAGAATATCCAGATAAATCTAACCCATGCCTTACTTACCTCCAAAATGCTACGTCGAAACCATCTACAGCTTCCATGTCTGATTGGCCATAGGCAATCTTGCGCTGACTGCAGCAGACTATAACGACTTAATGCAGTGCAAGAAAAAAGGATTCCACTGCCATACTACCATATTGAGTGGGCCCAATCTCGGCAGGCAGTGGATTTATGTACGTGTACCTCACCTCTGACACCTTTTGCGAGAACTGATTCTTTCACCTAACAAGTGTAATGACGGCTGCCACCCTGTAACTCTATTGGAAGCAACCTCCCACAAGCAAATCAAACTGGCCAAGATTGTCACTGAAGATAAGGAGGCCTTGCCATGCTCTGTCTCTGCACTGTCAACACTGGTCAAGAAGCGCAAAGTGCAGTGTGAGAAGGCTTCCAAGAGATTGGCAGCCGCAATCGACAACATGCTTGATGTCGAACATACGTCTCTTCCCTTTGATCAGGAGATGTCTCAGCTGAGTTGTGTTCAGATGCCAGTCATAGTGTGGTTGTGCACTCTGAAGAGCGGATCTGCAAGGCAGATCAACACCTGGAAATTGTAAAGGCACTCCATGGCAAGGCAGCAGCAGCTTTGCACCTGCTCAAGAGGCTTGGCAGTGTCTAGAAGAACTTCAGGACTGTACAAGTGAGTGTTTTCTTGTTTCTTCCTCTTTCAGTGACTTATTCAGTGTAGGCGACAAAGCCCTTTGTCAATACCTTGTTCATGCCAGTCTGGCCACTGGACTGTGAGATGACCAGCATCAGCTTTATGTTAGCGCCAAGACAAAAGAGACGGAGGTGACTGGTGCTCTGGTTGGGGAGGCCATATCTGCTTGTGTTACGCAAACAAGCTTGCGGTCTGCTGCTGGTGAGTGAGCACCAAGTTATGAAGAGGACAAGTATTTGACTGATCCCTTAGGTTTGCAAGATGAGCATACAGTATCCCCAGTGGCTGAGATGTCTCAGGTGACGCCCTGGAGACCAAGACCAGTTCTGTTGGCGACACCTCCCACAACAGTCACTAGGAAGGGAAACAAAAGAAAGGTGGCTGATATTGTTCGCTCTGAGATGGTTGACAATGTCGAAATAGTTTACGCTTGCATTAATGGTGTCCAGACCATTGGAGAATGATGTGACTCATCTCCTGAGAATCAGGCGACACCATCCAAGTGTGCTTGGGTTCGATAGTTGTAATACCTAGTTTTTTATTCTCTATATAATTAATCTTGTATTTGAATTGAAAAATCACACAATCCACCCCCTAAGAAAAAATAAGTTGATGAGTATTGTGGCTCAAGCTTGCTAAAGTGGGTCATTTCCATCTTTTCCATACCTTAATGTTTATTAATGAGACAACATAGGACCCTTTGCCTCTGCTTTGCCATGGGGCATAAGAAATGAGTGCGAGCTCTCCTGAGAGATGCCAACGTCACTATCCAGTCTCATATAATGACACAGCCCTCGATGCACCAAGCATTCTCAGGGGGAGGCCCAGTATCAACCACATTGGAAAAGCTGTGGTTGATGGAAACAGGGGTGGAATCATGGCCAACAACCTCAAGCAACAGTAACAAACATGAGCGGAAGCCATCACCTGCAGACCTGGAAATGGAAGGAGACGATGATGCTCCCCACCTGCATGAGGTACATGATGGCAATGAAGTCAGGAACGAGGCTCAAAAGAGCAAACAACAGAGAACCTTTGAACAAGTGAGTAGTATGCAGTGGTTTGCTTTCCTTCTAATATTTTTCCAGGGTGTATCTACCATCATGCATGAATTTCAACCTGAGTTTGATCATATTCTGGAATACATGCTTGTGAGCGAAAGTGACAGCAGCATTGGTGATCCATGTGCCTGCAATCGGGATGCCGCTGTCTGGCTGTACATGTGCCACGATTGCCAACACTATGAACTGTCCTGCTAGCAATGTTTCCTTAATTTTCATGGTGGGCAGAATCCATGGCATTGGGCTGAAGAGTGGAATGGAAGTCACTTCGTATGGCGAGACATTTCTGAACTGGGACATGTTGTTACCATCGGACATGATCACCATTCCTCACCAGACTGCCAGTACACAAAGGAGTATACACCTATCGACTTCACTCTTGTGCATGTCAATGGTGTGCACAAAACATGGGTTGTTTTCTGCCAATGTCCTGGGAAACTGGGTGATCGTTTTCAAAATTCATTAGAGAGTCGGATCTTCCCAGCCACAAGGAATCAACCAAGGATGGGCTTTACTTTCGCAGTGCTGCGGGACTTCCACCTACACACCCTGACATCCAAAAAATCATTGTATGATTATATCAAGGCTGTGAAACACCAAGGAAACAATACATTTCCCCAAGATTGTCCAGTATGTTGTAATATGTAATCGATGGCACACTGAAGACTAATCATTTAACTAGGATGTGTACCAGCAATTCATGCGCGTTCAGAGAATATGAATAGTGCTTACAATGAAGAAATGAAGTGGACAAGCTCACGGAATCAATAAACATTTTCCACAATGCCCTGCTGGCTTCATCATGGTACCATGCTTTGCTTGTCTAGAGTGGGGCTTCAATGTGTCAGATCTGATCATGGACAGTGTTTCGGAAAAGATGATGTGAGTTATTGTCATGGGTATCATGTAGAGTCACTGAGAGAGAGGCAGACATTTGGTTCAATTCACATTCATGCAAGACGGGCATTTTGGACTGCAAAGATTCCAGAAAGTAGACGACCCTGATGACATATCCATTGTGACAGGAACAGGACTTTTCCCGATGGACAAGGCTTATAATGAGTACATTGAAAAAGTTGTGGCCACCTCCGATGAGGTAGGTATCCTTTGAGCAGTATTTGCAGTATTAACCATATCTTTTGCCAGAAATCCACTTGTTCTCAGTTCAATGCTGTGGAGATGCAGAACAAGATGAAGTTTAAAGGATGTGTAATAACTGGAGTCATTGCTGTCGAATGTGGTCAGCACTGCATCTTCATTTCAATGGTGGATTTGCACAAGGGTGAATGGTGAGTGATATAGTGGTAGTAGCGGATGATTAAAATCTCTTATGTTGTCTACGTTCCAGGTTTGCCAATATGGACTTCTGCTTAGCCTTCGCTCTGAGTCAATACACCAATGAGCAGAGCCTGAAAGCAGCAAAGTATTTTCGTCGGATCATCCTAACTTATGATATCGCATGCCAATATCACGTCAAGCTCAAAGAACGTTTCACCAAGTGTTTTTTGCAGATTAGTGACATCGTCGATATCATCAATTGCTTGGTACCAAAGATGCACCTCAACAGACACATCAATAACTGCAAGTACCGGTTTTCTTTGAATTTTTTCAAGGGCACAAGGTGAAACCATGGCGAAGAGATTGAACAGAGCTGGGCCAAGTCTAAGCAGTCTGGCAGGAGCACACACCAGATGAATCATGGGCACCAACATGACAAACTGAATGATTATCATAATTTCTAAAACTGGTGCAAGGTCCAGAAAATGAGTAAGCTGCTAGATTCATTGCCAAATGTTTCTAATGGGTATTTGTCAGATGAATCCCTATTCAACAATATTATCAAGGAGCACGAGCAGCTGTCCAAGGTCGTTGACTATTTTTTGGGTCTATATATCATGTGGGATAAAGCCACAGTCAATTCTTGGAAAGAGGAGTCGACTGAGCCCATGTGGAACGAAAAGACCAAACAATGGGAAAGCCCCTATCATCTGAACATGCGGAAATGTACGTGTGAAGCCGGGATGGTAGATGAGAGCTCACATTTTGACTTGTAGTTCCCACTCAAGCCGAAGTTTTTACAAGTCTCCTCAAACAAGAACAAGTTATAGACCAGAAGAGCATGGATGCCCATAAGAAAAACCCAGCCATTCATTGCGTGGACACAGGTATCAAACTGCAAATGAAACAGTAAGTGTTTAAATTCTGTGGAAAACAAAAGAGCTAATATTGAGAGCAGATGTGAGCTTGCTGCTGCCATCAGAAAGGGGGAGATGTTGCCCAAAGAAATTAGAGTGGCTCATTGCAACTTATTGGCCAAGATTCGGTGCTACCGCAAAACACAGCTTCAGCAGATGCCAGACCTGGGTGATATCATTGCAGCAAGAAAGGAAGATGACAAGGAAGAGAAAGAGAATGTTGAAGTGGAGAATGAGGTTTTGTTCCTGCCGTCGGACCTGGCACAGTCTGAAATCCAGATAGGTGGCTTGAAAAAATTCGCCAACATCGAGTACAAGCTGCGGGAAGGCCAAGCAAATAAGGCCATCATGATGCTATCCAACAGCATTATTCACTGCATGCTGCTGAATGACACTCGACGGTGGCACTCCTGTGGCATCACGATGAATCTATGTTCGTTGAAATATGTCAATGGGATTATGAAGAAGAAGAATGGCTATGCTGCCACCTATCGTCAAGCCCGTATTGTGTTGCTGCAGCTTTCGGATACTGCAGAGTTGGAAGATTTTCCGAAACTGGAATCAAGTGACCTGTATGCCAAAAATGCAGCAGGAGCTAGGGGTCTGGGCGAGAGGTCTGTCACAGATAGCTGGATATGGACATATGGGAGGCTCAAAGGAATGTCAGATGCAGACAAAAATGATTTCCATCACACAGGTAAGTAATCATTTGCACTCTCGAATAGAATCTCACAGTAATCCTCGGAAACTTTCATGGGTTTCATCCAGATGAGACCGACTAAAATTCGATTTTGGCATTTGAATATTTTGGGTTAAAATTTGGTTGTGACATGGCCTGCTCACCTATTTTGGGGTCCTCTATTGGGTAGATTGTGGATATGATTGCCAGTATAGCCGCTGGGAATGGTCCGAGTACACATGGTGGCTGTGTGATGTGGGCGCTTGGGTAAACAGGTGGGCGTGTCTGGTCTAATTGTGATGTACATACTGAAAAGATGGTTTTTTAGATTCTATGTACAAAATGAATGGTATGGATATAATACATTATATTTGCATATACTGGCTATTATCAAGAAATATGGAGAACATACGATACAAGGCCGAAATAACCCCTAGTGATCCAACAGTGAGTGGATACTGATGCCAATGCTTAGATTACTTACCTCAATCTCAGCAAACGAAATGATACTGAGCCCTGAATGCCGCTCCAAACAATAGACGAATGTCCCCGCTGACGATGTGAACATCACCATTCTCAAGAACAGTGAGCTCAAGGACAAAAGATACATGCTCCCCAAAGTCATATCCCACCGAGATGCTGAGGTTTCCCCTTGAGAGAATGACCTCTACCCTCAACAAGGTGCCTTCCCCATCGATGTACCCAATGACAGTCACCTGGCTGCCCAAGCATGTGAAGGTAACCTGCTGTGGGTTGGAAGGTTCAGGGTCTTGCATCAAGGCTGTAGTGGTTGATGCCATTTGCACATCAAGAACAGTGGGTGAGAGTGTGTCGCTATGCCTGACGTTTGAGGAGGATCGAGGTGGTGAGGGAAAAGCAGATACATACAGCTCTGTTTGCTCAGATGAGCGATTTCCCTGCTGCTGGTCATTGGAAGTGTCAGGGTCTTGTGTCAAAGCCATGGTCGGTGATGCCTGTTGCGCGTTGAGAACAGCGGGCGAGAGATTGTCACTACACTGGAGGTTTGAGGCAGATTGGGGTGGGAAGGAAAGAGCAGATACATACAGCTCAAATTCCTCAGATGAGGTAGCCTGGTGTTCATGATTCGAGGTGCTCATATTCTAGGAGACCGTTGATACAGTGTATGCCAAAAAAAATGGAGTGCATACCTTGCGAAAGGAGATGACAGATTGCAAGGAGGATGAACAACAATGATGGCAGTGATAAAAGGCTGTGGGCATGGGAGTCGTATGCCACCGGCACATGTGGTCATCGCAAGCTATGCTTGCTGAGGGTGTTTTGGTGGAGATGTCTTTCCACCTACTATGGAGACGTCTCTTTCGCAACTATTTCAGACATATATTGCGATGAATTTCACAAATTTCACAATTCATTGAATGAGGGATTAACAATTGAAACAGTCCAGGCACTGTCCACATGGTGGCAGTGCAGGCCCTGTTTTTAATTCCAAAGCCACCGTGGGCCTTGTCTTCAATCTCCCACCTATGTTGGCCACCTCCACCACTGCTGAACAACGAGCGGCAGTCATCTACTCTTCAGTCATCATATCTTGTACTGTCGCCACCTCAAGCCACATCTCCCCTTTGAAATTATCTTTCAATCATGCCGCAGTCACTCTATTCATTGTTGCCACACTCACTGGATGGCAGAAAGAAGAGCACAATTTTAGATTAGGTGAGTGCTTGTGTGTGTCTTATAGAACATCTTTGAGGCAGTGATTACAGAGTTCAGTAGGCACTGCTCGCATCCAAGCAAACATGATTTACCTGCGGTAGTGGTTGTGTCGGCCCATAATGCAGCCTAAGAGGAGATGTTGCAATGGAGAGAGGGAGTGTTGCAATGGGAGGAACAGGTACAGGATCAAAGATTTTGTCATTATAAGTTACATATAATAAAAGTACATATTGCAACATGTGGAAGTACAATGTCATTTTGGATATATACAATAAAATAGTGCATTGCAACAGGCCAAACATCTAAGATGTTTTTTTGTTGCAACAAAAGCCATGAAATGTCAGCCTTAGCAGAGAAGAGGGCAAATAGTAACTTGATTTGTACACTGTCTAACTGAGCTACTTATATACTATGAGTGGAAGATGATTACAAATGGTTCATGAGTAAGGTAAAGAGTCTAGACATTTCGATGATTTTCAATATCAGTCTGCCACAACTGCAGTATTCCTTGGCAGGTGAGTCAGACTGTCTCTGATTGGTCTCTCGAGGTATACCCTATGCCCTGCGACACCAGTGCATGTCAAGGGCCACTGCCACTGACTTAGGACCTTAGCAACTAATGAGTAAGATTTCCTATTTCCACAGCATTTCTCTTCAGCAGCTTGTTTCTGGTGGATAACTCCTTTCTTAGGCATATTAGCCATCAGGTCTTTCAGATCCCTAGCAAACTCACTAATCTCTTAGCCAAAACCCCTTGTACTAGGCTTGCCTCATGATATCTCTTCATTTTCTTCCTTGCACGAGGTTATCTCTGGATTTTCAGGCACCAGGCTTCTTTCATTAAGTGAACACATGGCTACCATCCTTATTATGTTGCAATCTGGTTCTAAGCTCATCCTACTGATGCGAGTGCAGGTCAAGCTTATTGGAAGGAGTGAGCTCACTAATTGGCCTTCCTATCAAGCATGCCCTTCTGATACAGTGCTATGACCAAGTCCTTAGTTAACTCTGATGTTTCCATTGACATACTGTGACATTGCCTCAGTAACCTTGCTTAGAACAGATATCCACATGTCTGCTTAGTGAGCTCACTAACTATAGCCTATAAGCTAATGCTATAACATGCCAAATCATGAATTTACATGGGTAGCCATGCCACAGGTGTGACACCACATCACTTCCCATTGCCACATTGATGCGCTAATCAGTCACTTAATGAAATGATGTGATTGCTGTGGCCACTCATCCATCTAAGATATTTCGAGCACATGGCCACTACAGACTGCATTTACTAAGGCTGTTACTTCGCCAAGACCTTGAAAAGATGTTGACACAAGCATACACCTCAGTACAAAAGCCATACCTCACCAGTCTGCAGCTACACAGCACCTAACGATCCATTTATTGCTCTATAAAACTATACATGGCAGCATCAACGAGTTGCTGTTACGTTAGAAGTCAAGAGGCCATATGTTTACTGTGGATTTTACTAAGCCAAGGCCTTACAGCCTTACTAAGTCGTGCATATTTACTCTATTTATAATTTCGTACTTGTAGTATAAAAACCAGCTAGAAAAACATCATTTAGCCATAGTTTACCTTCAGCATTGAGTTTATACCACCCACCAAGGCTATTGACAATTCTGCTACATTTATTCACCATTCTACAGCAATATACCATTACCCCAGCATATTCTCAAGTGCATGCCAACTCTTAAGCTCACCAGAGTTATTCCATGGTTTTTGACTGTGAAGAGTCCTTTGACACTCGCTCTTTGCTCTTGACACTATTGGTACATGCTCATATTGTGCCAATACATGATTTCTGTGCCATACCCCACCTATGTTTATCTTTTATAGGCTGTTATCATTTCAACTTCACAGCATAGGATCTTTTTACATTTTCACTTTCACCATTGTATCGTCGCCCACTTGGGTAGTCTCCAAGCAGACTTAGGATTGTTTTCACATCAGTATAGAACCAGTTTCAGCACAGTTTTCATATAGGACAGTCCCTCGAGTGGACTTGAAGGTTAGTTTTGACATAGGATAGGATCATTTCAGCACAAGACCAGTTTCGACACTGATGTCATGCCTGCAGTGTGTCTAAGCATGTAATTTTGCAAAAATCAATAAATTACACTTAGGCACTGTGTAGACTTAGAGAGCTTGCTGACAGTGCAAGCAGCATGAGAAGAAGCAAGGTCACTGAGTCAGAATTCCCTTCTGTCAGAAAAAGAAGCCATGGAATTAAAACATAGGACTTTGTCAATGCACTGTACCTTGTGGGCATGCACAACAATAAGGCTGACTAGTGAGCTTGCTTGCTATAACATCTGTTGGCATTGGGGATTCATACTCGGTGGGACATGCTTGTACTCAGACTGAAGCTAATTTAGATAACTACATGTTGCTAATCAATGATGCATAGGCCCTGGAGATCCAGAGAAGCAATACCACGCAAGAGATAATCAAGAGAACCATCAGGCATGGTCTAGAAACAGGTACTGGCTGAAGGGATTAGTGAGCAGACTAGAATTCTGATGCATCTCTTGGTTACCATGTCTAGACTATGACACTGTCACCTTTGGAGCAGAACAGAGAACCAAGAATGATGTGTGATCAGTAATCACACATTATGCAGCTATTGAGTGCTAGCCTGTGGACAGCCTCTACTGTCAGGTGAGCGACGTTGATGCCACCTAGTCCTTTGAGACTACCAAACAGAGAGAAAGTGGTGCTCTGCCAAGAGAGCTGTGACATTTCGGATGAGGAATTATCGGCCAACACAAAAGTACTTTACTAATAACCTGTTTGTAACAATCATTCTCTTGTAGTATAAGTAGGGCAGACTTTCATGTATTAAAACAAGCTACCTACCTCCCACATATAGTAATAAAGTTTCAGTCTGAATCTGGACTTGTTGCAATGCGTAAGAGTTAGTAACTTTGAGTCTCAGCTATACCAGAGAGTTAGCGAGCTCACTAGAGAAATTGAAATAAGAGATACATTTTGGATATAAAACTTCGGTTTTACTTGAGAATGAACGAGGCCCGGTGTTAGTGAAGCTGTGCTGGTCTCTAGAGAGAAACCTGAGAAAAAACATCTGAGAGAAACTCTGTTCCATTTTCTGGTTCAGTTGTAAGAGAGAATTGTGTTGTGCTGGCCTCTGAGTAGGCTTTGAAGGAGTTATATGAGAGAATCAGCCAGCTTGAGCTGTTCTAGCAGTTGCATGAAGTGTGACAGGTGTGTGCAGTTGGATCTCATGGCACCATTGTTAGAGCAAGCACACTGTGTGTGAGGACTCATGAGGATGTTTAACAAGAGAATTGCGTATTGTGAATTGAGAGCGCTGAGGGCCTCTATTGTGACAAGTTTAGGACTCAGGCTTAGTGAGCTAGGAAAGGAATCAAAGTCATGTGCAGTAGAACCTAGCAGCGATTCATACTTAGTGAGCTCACTGAACGAACTTCATCGTTTTGCAGATCTGTATGTCCATGTGTATTTTTTATTGAAATATCATTTGCCTTGAGGGTTGCATGGTTCACCATACTCTCTTGTAAAAGCTTTGAGGAGACAGAGAATTCAAGATTGGCTTGACAATTGTACATGGTCACATTGCATTAGTTAGCAAGCTCACTAAGATATTTTAAGGTACTGTCAGTGCGCAAGCTGAATTAAATTCCTTGCTCTCTTCCACACTTATTGAGATTGGTATGTGTGTGTGTGTGTGTTAGTGGGATTGAGTAGAGGTTTAGAGTGTTGTTCACACTAGGCTGCTCTTAGTTTCATGAGTGCCTGTTATCAGCCTCGTCACCGACATCAGTATTTCCATATCATTTAGGACCAGTACCATTGTCAGTTTCTGTATTTCCACATTTTCTTTTGACACCCCACCCTCAGTACTTCATTTCACATTTTCACTCTACCCACCACTCTCAGCTCTAGTTCCACATTTCCGCATTGATTCCCCACTCCCAGACCTAATTTCACATGTCTATTTCCATTCTCTTCACTCTCTTCACTAGGATTGCCATCTAGAAATGTTTTCTAGTCTCATCTCACATTTTTCCATCTTCTCTCATTTTGAAAGATCCCTACTGGCTTACAGCCAGAGCTTCTAGTACTCAACCCCAGTCAAAAGTCTGTGGACACTGGGAGATATGGGCAGGTATGAGTCGATGCTTAGATGTTCCTCGATTCTGGTCGATAGCTATGGATATGAAACGTCTTTAGAAACATAGGGGTTATGAGCAAAGTCGTGAACGTCTTAGGCCGCCATAAGCCTGCAGTGTTCCTGAACTGGACCATGGCCTTAACTATAATTAGAACATGAACTTGTCATTTTCCACTCATCTACATATTCCACAATAGCAAGCACTGATTCTGCTGGCAACGATGCTGTATACTGTGTTTGCCCAATGTACTGCAAAGAAGGTGCTTTTGTTCCCAGACATACTCGAACTCGGCATCAAGCACAACTTAGAGAAATGGTAATCGATAAGATCTGCCATTGTCATGAATTCTGATGCGCCTATCCAGGCCACATCTGAAAATCGTAACATGCCAAGATCAACTCGAAGAAAGAGACATACAGCTACCAGATCACAGACAAATGAAGAGAGCCTAGTACATCTGATACACATAATAGCCATATTCCTGTACTAAATCTTCTTCATGTAGGATATTGGTGGAGCATCACTTGACACTCCAAGAAATCATGTTGGGTCTACAATACATGTGTCTGTATTATTGTTCAAATGGGATATTTATTTCTAGAACCCAATGTTGGACGACCAAGATGACTTGGAGATGGAACAAAACCATTCCGACCCCAATGATCCGTCATCTAACAATGAGGATTACAATAATTGCGAGATGGACATTGACTCTCCTCCACACTCTCCTCAATACCAGGATAATGTTGATGATAACAATGACCTGACAGACACCAAGCTGGCTGTGAGTTCCCTTGAGGATCTACAGAAATCACAGAGATTCATATCTATGATCAAAGATGCATCTCTTGGTGACAATTACTGCGGTATGGAGGAATCTGACATTGCAGCTCTTCAGAATCCCATTACCGAGCCTGAAGATACTGATGAAAGTATTGATCCCGACTTCCGCCTCTCGCTTGATGTATATCTTGCATGCATCAACGCATCACAAGATACATATTCAAGTACTTATGATGTGATTCAGCGTCGATACCCAGACAGCAAAATGCTATCCTACTATCAGACATCACGCTGGATCTGTGATCTCAGTGGCATTGTTCCCATTGCACATCATATGTGTGTCAAGTCTTGCATGGCATACACTGGCCCATTTTCCTTACTTGTTTCATGCAAATTCTGCAATGAACCTCGTTATATGACTTCCAGTGGCAAGCCTATTCCACCAGAGAAATATGACAATGAGAACTGACTGAATTACCTGCCCTGTCTTCAATACCATACTATTCCTCTTGGACTGCAACTACAGGCACTTTTCTGTAATACCCAGTCTGCAGATAATATGAAGCATCGTCAGGAGCGAACAAGACAAATTTTAGAGAGATTGGATGCAGAGCAGCAGGACTTTCTGTCTGAATATGATGATGTTTATTGTGGTCAGGACTACCTCAAGGCAGTACGGTCATAGCGCATTGGCAACGATACTATTGTCATCAATTGGTCTGAGGATGGTGCCCAGCTGTACCAGAGCAAGAAGTCTGATGCCTGGATTGGTATATAGACCATGATGGAACTTTCCCCTCATCTCCGATACAAAAGGCAGTTCGTGCTACTGGGAGTTATCATTCCTGGGCCCAATAATCCTCGACATCTAGATTCATTTGTCTTCCCCACCCTACACCATGTCGGCACTCTGCAGAATGAAGGGCTAAAAGTATGGGATCCATCTTGCCAGGCAATCAAGACCAAGAAGCCATATGTTCTATATGGCACAACTGATTCTGTCACTGCAGCAGACATCAATGGATGGGTAGGACATCATGGGAGAAAAGGATGCAGATACATGTGTGGACTGAATGGACACCATAAACCAAGAACTCCCCATTATTTTTTAGTCCTTCTTTGCCCTACAAATTGCAATATTGCTGCTAGTAATCATCCAGACATTGACATAAATGATTTAGAAGCTGGTAACCCACAAAAATATCAGCAGAACCTTCGCCTCATTCTTGAATCACCCAACGCTACCCAGTACAAACTTAACTGAAGGGAGACAGGAATTACAAAGCCAACCATCTTCCTTGGGCTTCGAGGCATGACTCCCATACCGTGCCTCTTTCCTGGTAACTGTATGCATTGTGATGGCCTCAATTTACCAGAACTGCTTATCAGATTATGGAGAGAGACACTTGATTATGAGCATGGTGATGACCAAGAAAAATGGGATTGGGCAGTCCTAACTGGCGAGGCATGGGAAGCACATGGAAAAGAGGTGGTGGATTTCAAGAAATACATCCCTGTCTGCCTTGAAGCCCATGCTCCACGAAATCCAGTCAAAAAAATCTCCAGTGGATATCGTGCCTTGGAGTATATGGTGTATCTATATGGACTAGGCCCAGGACTTTTCTACAGTGTTCTTCCTGACATCTATTGGAAACACTTCTGCAAACTTGTCCACAGCATACAACTTATTCACAGCCCCAAAATCATAGGATCATCTCTTAGAAAAGGTCTTCAGCTACTGTTGGAATTTGTTCTTGAATTTGAAGAGCTGTACTATCAACGTGATATGAGCCGCTTTCATTTTGTCCAACAGTGCATTCACACTCTCATTCATCTTATTCCTGAGGTCCTTCGTGTTGGCTCTCCCTCTTGCATTGCACAATGGATGATGGAACAGGTTATAGGCATGCTCACTCGGGAAATTCGTCAGCCTTCTAATCCATTTGCTAATCTATCATGTCGAGCGGTAATTCAGGCCCAGATAAATGCTCTGAAGGCGATCATACCTGACCTGGAGGTTGAGAAACTGAAATTTCCCCGAGGATCAATGGACATTGGTAGAGGCTTTGCATTTGTATTTCCCTGTGAAGGCCATGCCAGCCCAGTTGCAGATCCTGATCAAGTATCAGCTATTCTCTTATATGTCAAAAACCAGGACTTTGATCTAGATCACCTACCTGCCACACTTGATGATGTGAACATTGAACACTGGGAGTGTTTACGGCTCCCAGGAGGTCATACAGCTCGAAGTATGTTCAGAGAATGTCAAAGAGCAGATGAAAAGGTTAGACAAGCAAGATGCATCAAGGTATGTGTATATTAATGACATTCATCACTTATTATACAACAGAATTTTCAGATCACTCTGGATGGCAGTCCTCAGGCTTGGTATGCTGAAGCATAATACTTTTTTCAGTTGGATATAGGAGGAATGATGCATAGGCTGGCCATGGTTCACATGTTCTCCTCTTGGGACCTGGACTTATATGATACCTCCTCTCAAATACTACAAGTTTGCCAACTATATGGTGCAGAGGGATGTGATTTTGAGGGCGAGGGTTTTCTTGTTGTTGATGTCAAAAGGATAATTTTAGTGGTTGCCATGATACCATTTTCCTGCCATGACAATCCCTCAGAATATTTTTCATATGAGAAGTTAGGATTTGACAGCACTTCTGGAGGTTTTCAGGATGATAATGAGGAAGAAGAGGATTAGAATCTTGGAAACTATTCTTTTATATATGTGTTTCATAAGGATATCTTATATGTCTTTGATTCTGTCATAGGGAAGCCGAGACTTGCTGGAGACAGTACTTCAATCGTGGCAGCCAATGCTGACTCAGCATCAGAAATAGCGCAACATGTTGCACCACATGCGCAGCACCTTCTTTCCTACTGACCACCACATCGGCTCCATCTGTCCCATTCAATATGTCTTTGTGTTCCTCACCTCCTCCATCGGATATTGTTCTATCTTCTGCTGTTACCTCGGAATACTTTGCTGGTCTTGGTCAACCTCGCTTTAGTATGGAATCAGCCTTGCAGAATCCTAGCATGCCATTGAGTAACCAGGCAATGGGAATTGCAGCTGGACTTGCACAGCAGTTCGGTGTCTCTGTATGTATATTTTTGTCTTACTGGTGTGGTCCAGAACTCATGGAACCATATCAGGACACGATGATCATTCAAATCACTCAATTTCTCCTGGAAGAAATCCTCTATCATTGTGGCAATCCCGCATATACAACCCTTCTTCAGCAGCAGCAATACTTATGGTGTCAGCTAGATGAAAGTCACCATCAGAGAGATACCTGTGTTGGTGAGATCAAAGGAATGAAGTGCATAACCATCTTTTTCCTGCTTTATACCATATTCATTGCCTTTACAGAGTGATGTACGACATACTTTTGAAGCGCATAGATTCTGCTATATTGCCCTCTGGTCCTGGTCCTATCGCTTCCATCTCTGCTCTAGCCAGTTTGCCATCTCCAATCCCTTCTGTGCTGCCCCATACTCCGCTTCAAGAGAAAGATCACCCAGGTGTCCATTTCTGGCACAAAACTACCTTTGTTGATACCCAAAAGGATGCCAAAGCCAGCAAGGCAACGAAATTCACCATGCATATGGCTACAAGCAGCGCAGCCCCAGCTGTAACCGCCTACCTCGAGGACGAAAATGGTCATCCGCTCAGCAAAGAGAAGATTGCATTGGTTAATGCCATTGCTCGATCGGTGTGGAATTACTTCTGGGATAATGATTGTGCTCTGGCAAACTACACTGGCACAAGCGACCTTCATCTCCGCTTCTTCCACTACTGCCTTGGCCAGGAATGTCCGGAACTATATCTCGGTGAAGGCTACTGGAAGTTTCAGCAACTGTGGTCAACTAACTACTCAAGCTGGAGGAGTATGAAAGAGACTCAAGTCAAGTTAGAGGATACTTCGGATCAGGTGGACACCAACACCGATTGTAGCATGAAGAGTGGCTCCATCAGTGAAGATGAGGTGACACCAGCAGTGACCGCCAAGCTAGATGAAGGAAGCACCCGGAAGCAAGCTGCGGTTCCATCCTGGCAAGTACAACCTGCCAAGAAAAAGACTAAAGTCAAATTCGATGATAAGGTTTGCTCACGTTCTCCATGTTGTTTCACTCACTGATTACCGGTTACTTTCTCCAGTGCAAGCAGGGCAACCTGTTATACATGTTTCCCATTCTTACTTCAAGTTGATTGTGCTCAGTACTGGTATAGAGCCGGTGTCTGGGTTGTACCAAGAGCTCGATCAATTCGTCGACCATCTGAAAACACTGCCAAACCCACCCAGAAAGCTGTCATGGCAAGCTCAGATGAGTCGATGCCTAACGATAGCTTAGGAGGATTGGCTGATATCATTGAAGGTGTGTATTGTTTGTATGGTTCGGATTTGTGTCCTACTTCTGATGTGATTTTGATAGATACAGAAAGTTCGGAAGACTCACTGCCTAACGACAGCTTTGGACCAGCCGATGTTATTGAAGGTAAGCATTAGTTGTCTGGTGATTCATGTGCTAATTCTGCTATGATTTCAACAGATAAAGTGGACAATGTCATCACCATGGCAAGTTTGGAAGACTCGCCACCTAACGACAGCTTAGGAGGACTGGCCGATGTCATTGAGAGTAAGTATCGCTTGTACGGTTATCTGTGTGCTAATCCAATATGATCTTGGTCTCGACAGAACCTGCCTCGAGTTCTGCATGAAAAGAGATGTTGCCAGCATCAAGAAAGTCGCCTCCTGCCATCATTGGACTATGCCAAGATGATGATGTATCCAGAGAACCTGGTGGTAGCTCCAAAACACTGCCCGCTATCAATCCCAAAAAGAAAAAGGCAAAGCAGACAACAAAGGCAAAAGTGTTTGTGCCCGGCATGGCACATAACCAAAAGTACGATGTCTCCATCTTCTCTCTTATTTGGCACCCTGTCTGATGGATTTCCTCAGGAATGTTTGCATGCAATTGTGGGTACAGGAGAATTCCAGAGGCACAAAGGACGACTTCAATACATACTTCAACACCCTGACTATCGCCGAAGCTAATGAATTCAAGAAGCAGGCGGCGGCACTGAAGAAGTCCATGGTACACTCTCTACAGTTCCTTGGGTTTCATGCTGAGGGTCATTTGGTACTAGAATCAATGAAGGGCATTATAGGATTACTAGAAGGGCAGGTGGGAAAGTGGCAAGGCAATGCTGGCCAGGCGGAAATGCATACAAGGACATGTAGATATCAACCAGTATCAGTAGCAATAGGACCTATGGACTTGTGTGGGTATTCACCGATAGAAATCTATAGCTATTGACACACACCCATAGCTGTCAGCGAGTTGAATATAGAATGGGCCATTATTAGCTACTGACAGGCACCTGTAGATTTATCTACCAATATATGTGGATATCGACCCGTGCCCACAGACTTTTGACTGGGACTCAACTACCAAGCAGTACTACTTCACTGACTGAAAAGTTGCAGTGTATACTTGCATATAGAGGAATTGATTGCTGCATGGAGGTGCCCCAAATCCACTTACACACATGATTGCCTTGATTGTCATATTACCATGTTAATTTCCCAATCTCATTCTGAGTTGGTGTTGTCATTGATGAGCCTAGACTTCCATGGCAACAGCAACACCAACTCAGAAATGAGATTGGAAAATTAACATGGTAACATGACAATCAAGGCAATCATGTGTGTAAGTGGATTTGGGGCACCTCCATGCAGCAATCAATTCCTCTATATGCAAGTATACATTGCAACTTTTCAGTCAGTGAAGTAGTACTGCTTGGTAGTTGAGTACTAGAAGCTCTAGCTGTAAGCTGGTAGGGATCTCTCGAAACAAGAGGAGACAGAAACAGGTATGATGTGAATACCATGAATCCATAAAAGAAAACTTGAGAAGGTCCTAGAAAATATCTCTAGACAGCAATCCTAGTGAAAAGAGTGAAGAGAATGGAAATAGATGTGTGAAACTAGGTCTGGGAGTGGGGAAGCGATGAGAAAATGTGGAACTATAGCTGAGAGAGGTGGAAGATGCATGAAGTGGGGTACTGAGTGTGGAGTGTTGAAATAAACATGGAAATATGGAAATTGGCGATAAGTGGGAGAGTGAGAATGGAAATATACTGGTGATGGTGGGGTACTAATCCTAAACAATACAGAAATACTGATGTCGATGGCGAAACTGGTCTTGTACTGAAGCGATCCTATCCTATGTCAAAACTAACCTTCAAGTCCACTCAAGGGACTGTCCTATATGAAAACTGTGCTGAAACTGGTCCTATACTGATGCAAAAATGATCCTAAGTCTGCTTGGAGACTATCCAAGTGGGTGACGATACAATGGTGAAAGTGAAAATATGAAACGATCCTATGCTTGTGAAGTTGAAATGATAACAGCCGATGAAAGATAAACATGGACAAGGTATGGTGTGGCAATCACATATTGGCACAATATGAGCATGTACCAATAGTGTTAAGAGCAAAGAGCGAGTATCAAACAACCCTTCACAGTCAAAAACCATGAAATAACTCTGGTGAGCTTAAGAGTTGATGTGCACTCGAGAATATGCTAGGGTAAATGGTATATTGCCATAGAACAGTAATAAACATAGTGTAGACTTGATGATAGAGATAAGCTTGGTGAGCAATGTATGTGCTGTGATATATGCTGTAATATGCTGAGGCTAAATGACGTTTTCTAGCTAGTTTTTATACTACAAGTACAAAATTATAAATAAAATAAATATGCACAACTTAGTAAGGCTGTAAGGCCTTGGCTTAGTAAAATCTGTAGTAAATGTATGGTCTTTTGACTTTGAAAGTAACAGCGACTCATTGACATTGCCATGTATGGACGAAAACTATATGGTTTCATGATCATGAGGTGCTGTTTAGCTGCAGACTGGTGAGGTATGGCTTTTATACTGAGGTGCATGCTTGGGTCTATGTTGTTTTGAGGTCTTGGCGAAGTAACAGCCTTAGTAAAAGTGGTCTGTATTGGCTGTGTGCCCAAAATATCTTGGATGGATGAGTGGCTGCAGCAATCATGTCATTTCATTAAGTGATTGATTGGCGCATCAATGCAGCAATGGGAAGTGATGCAACAATTCTGTTTTGGGATTATTTGTGATCAAAGGTGCCTTGCCATGGTGGAATATGGCAATTATGATGCATAACAAGATGGAATGGATAACAGAGTGCATGAGGAGTGGTTGCCATAGCATGAAAGTAGTATGAGCTTGTGTGCAATCTTTGGTTTACTGAAAGTCCATTGGATGGACAGGGGTGGCAATTAGTGTGTAAAATCCATGAATTCTGAGCATACAGAGCCTGAAGGCTCATCACCACATCTGGCAGATCCAGATGCTACAGATCCAGATATCTGGGCACAGCCACATCCACAGATATTTTTTTGAATATCTGTTCAGATATCTGTGGATCATCTGCATCCATGCTATGCCTTATGTAGATGTATTCAAATGATTGCCCAAGGCTTGGACTGATTTACAAAGGCAGTCAATGGTTTGGAATAGAATATTCTTTTTTGTGAAAGAACAAGATCCTGTATCACTTTGCTGTGACTGTTTGGGATCCTTTTGATTGATTTCTGCTTGAGATTAATCTAAAAATATAGCCATATTAGTTTCGAGAACATCAGAACAATAGAATTTCATGTTTTCTTTGTTTTTATTTGATCTCTTTCATTTTAAAGAGACTCCAGAGTATTGCACTAGGTTATGTAGCTTCCTAGGAATCAGAGGCATGCCTAAACAATGTGTTCCAGCTGAATATGATATATGAATATGTCATGTCACAGTTGTGTCTTAATTTGTCTGCTGCCATCAAATCACAAATTTGCTATCTAATCTCACTGAGCTTTGAAATTGGAAAATAAGAGTCCAAGCATTTATGCAAAATAACATTATCTACAATCCCTCAAAGCCAGATTTGGCATTTACTTTCATATGCAGGAGTAGATAGGTTTTTTTGTGCAAATGTCACCATTTGTAACACTTTTGTCATGTAATGTCCTTGGTTCTGCTTGAGGCATGCCTTACCTATTGCTGAGTTTGCATACAACAATGCTCCAAATACTTTCACTAGAATCTCCTTATTCTTTATTAACAAGGGTTACTATCACAATATTACTATTCATCCTAAATGTGATATCACCTCTGCTCAGACCCATAACTTTGTAGTCAACCTAGATGAACTACACCAACAAAATCACCCAGGCTCAGTCTTGCTACAAGATTCAAGCAGACAAGCACCAGAATCTGGCTCCTCTCTTCAAAGTAAGCAATAAAGTTTTTCTTAGCTCTAAACATATCAAGACTACTTGCTCTACTATGAAATTTATGGAGAAATTCCATGGTCCATTCAAAATCATAGCCCAGCTGGGTTCTCATTCCTTCACACTCAAGCTCCTGTCAGACCTCCATGCTATTCATCCTGTTTTCCATATATCACAACTTGAACCTGTAGAAGAAAACACTATCCCTAATTGTACCCAACCACCACCACCTCCAGTGGAAGTCAATGGAGAAGAGCAGTATGAAACAGTTCAGATTCTCAATTCTAAGCTTGACCACTGGTTCTGGTGCCCTCTTCTCTACAGGATTCAATGGCTTGGATACAAAGGTACTAATAAGGAATTTGCATGACTACTAGCCACTGAGTTCTCTGCAGATGAATTCATTGAAAATTTCCACTGCTGTTACCTAGACAAACCAGGACCATTAGTCAAGACCAAGATCTGAAAGTCCACCATCTAACTTCCTGTTCTTGATCTGTACCACTATTGCAGTTTCCATCAGCTGTGAACCCTTCTATTTCAAATAGAATCCACAAAAACTATTGCAAATTCATTTTCTAATTGAGCCCAGACTCCATCAGAACCTGCACACTGTATTTCATATTCATTTTTTGCTTTCTATTTCAAATTTCCACTTGCTCTCACTCCAAATTAAAACTCTGCCCACACCCAAAGCAACATGAACACATTGGAGGGAACCCATCCCAACTCTGCTGGTGCTCAACTCCACATGCCCACCAGATGACTTGAAGAAGGAGATGGAGGATTATGAACAGGCTGAGGAAAGGTGACCATGAACCAGAAGCCAAAGTCAGGTGCAAAAGTATCAACCAGTACATTGGCTAGAAAGCAGGAACCCAAGGCAAAGTCAGTGAAGCAAGGCTCTGCCAAGAAGACAACCCAAGTCTCTAAGGACAACACTGATGAGACAATGATCATGGCAGATCCAGTCCCCAATGAGAAACAAGACCCATCCCTCAAGGTGGAAATCACTGGGGATACCAACAAAGTTGAGATTACCACACTGGCACCAGTGATGAGGCTGGTGATGGGCACCTGTGAAACTAAGTGCAGCCTAGCGTGAACAACACTCTAAAGCTCTACTCAATCCCACTAACACACACACACACACCAATCTCAATAAGTGCAGAAGGGAGCAAGGAATTTAATTCTACTTGCGCTCTGACAGTATCTCAAAATATCTTAGAGAGCTCGCTAAGTAATGCAACGCGACTGTGTACAATTGTCAAGCAAATCTCAATTTCTTGGTCTCCTCAGAGCTTTTACAAGAGAGCACAGTGAACCATGCAACCCTCAAGGCAAATGATATTTCAAAAGAAAATACACATGGACATGCAGATCTGCAAAACAATCAAGTTTGTTTAGTGAGCTTGCTAAAATATGAATCACTGCTAGGTTCTACTGCGCACGACTTCAATTCCTTTCCTAGCTCGCTAAGCCTGAGCCCTAAATTTGTCGCGATAGAGGCCCTTGGCACTCTTCAATCACAATACACAGTTCCTTGGCTAAATGTCCCCACGAGTCCTCACACACAGTGTGCTCGCTCTAACAACGGTGCCATGAGGTCCAACTGCACACACCTGTCACACTCTGTGCAACTGCTAGAACAGCTCAAGCTGGCTAATTCTCTTGTACTACTCCTTAAAAGCCTACTCTGAGGCCGGCACAACACAATTCTCTCTTATTATTGAACCAGAAAATGGAACAGAGTTTCTCTCAGATGTTTTCTCTCAGGTTTCTCTCTAGAGACCAGCACAGCTTCACTGACACCAGGCCTCGTTCATTCTCAAGTAAAACCGAAGTTTTGTATCCAAAATGTATCTCTTATTTCAATTTCTCTAGTGAGCTCGCTAACTCTCTGGTATAGCTGAGACTCAAAGTTACTAACTCTTACGCGTCACAACAAGTCCAGATTCACTGAAAACTTTATTACTGTACATGGGGGGTAGGTAGCTTGTGTTAATACATGAAAGTCTGCCCTACTTATACTACGAGGGATTGATTGTTACAAACAGGTTATTAGTAAAATACTTCTTGTGTCGGCTGATAATTCCTCATCCGAAATGTCACAGCTCTCTTGGCAGAGCACCACTTTCTCTCTGTTTGGTAGTCTCAAAGGACTAGGCGGCATTGACATCACTCACCTGACAGCAGAGGCTGTCCGCGGACTAGCACTCAATAGCTGTTTAACGCGTGATCATTGATCACACATCATTCTTGGTTCTCTGTTCTGTTCCGAAGGTGACAGTGTCATAGTCTAGACTCGGTAACCAAGAGACACATCGGAATTCTAGTCTGCTCACTAATCCCTTCAGCCAGTACCTGTTTCTAGACCATGCCTGGTGGTTCTCTTGATTATCTCTCACGTGGTATCACTTCTCTGGATCTCCAGGGTCTATGCATCACTGATTATCAACGCGTAGTTATCTAAATTAGCTTCGGTCTGAGTACAAGCGCATCCCACCAAGTTTGAATTCCCCAATGCCAACAGATGTCATTGCAAGCGAGCTCGCTAGTCGGCCTTATTGCCGTGCATGCCCATGAGGTACAGTGCAGCGACAAAGTCCTATGTTTTAATTCTGTGGCTTCTTTTTCTGACAGAAGGGCATTCTGACTCAGTGATCTTGCTTCTTCTTGTGCCGCTTGCACTGTCAGTGAGCTCGCTAAGTCTACACAGTGCTTTAGTGTAATTTATTGACTTTCGCAAAATTACATGCTTAGACATGCTGCAGGTGTGACACCGGATTGCCAAAAGCCCCTGCCGGAATTTGGCACAGAAAAAGCTGCCTCCTAGGAGGCCAAGACAATCAGGAAGACAAAGCTGAAGAATCCAGCATCCCAGCTGAGATCCCAATTCCCCTCCCACATCCTAAGAAGAAGTTCTTGCCAGGTGGTGCAACCCCGAATTCCAAGGCTTCAGACCTAGCCCATGACTGACAATGCTGGTCCATCCCACAGATCCCCAAACCCCTATCCACAACTCACAGGGCCCATATTCACCAACACCCCCTAGATGCAACTACAACCCAAAATAGTCTGAATCCCTGAACCCTTCAAAGGAGGGGCCGAGGACATCAACAAATTCATAGAGGATTGTGAAACCTACTTTGAGATTTTCTGCTCATCTTTCAGGCATGACTCCTTCAAGGTAGCCTTTGTCTCCTCCTACTTCAAGGACCACACCAAGGACTGGTGGATGTACTGCTGCGCCGACTTCAAGAGTAAAAGTCAAGGGCACCATCATTACCCATCCTGGGATGCCTTTATCGATGAAATAAAAGATAAATTCACTGATCCTGTAGTAGAAGAAGTGTACAAAAATAAAATGTATGACTATCACATGGGTGACAAGACCACCTAAGAATACTTCCAGGAGCTTGAGTGCCTCGCCAAACTTGCTGGACTTTGCCATGATGAAGATGACTGCAGACACATGGTTGAAGCTCTCAAGGGAGGTGTCCCACAATCCTACATAGCTATGATTTACAACACCGGCTTTAGGATCCCCCATTGCTACAATCAGTGGAAGAAGCACATTATCACCATGAACCAAGAGTGCCAGTGAAAGAAGGTCTTCAATCAGACACATGGAGCCCCCAAGAAGAGAACTGGTCATGCTGGAATGACCAACAAAAGTTCTGGTGCAACAAGTTCCTTGACCGACAAGAAGATGGGCACCAGGACCACCTATGGTGGTCAAGGGAAGCCGATGGACATTGACATGCTCAAGAGCGAAGGAAAGTGCTTCCAGTGCAAGCAGAAGGGGCACATCAGCAAGAACTGCCCATTGCAGTCATGAAATAAGAAGAAGGAGAAGGTCAGAGCCTCGATGACTGAGCCTGCAATAAACTCCAAGATCAAAGAGGTAAAAGATGCTGCTGAGAAGTAAGTGATTCTACTTACTCAGTGAAGGACACTTCTGGTACACATCCCATAGTTGCTGGTCAGACTTATGATATTTCTGTAGTAACATCTAAATACATGCATTCAAATATACCCACCTTTATACCTTCCAGTGACCAGAAGAAGCAAGAATCACACAACCACTATGCCATCCTAGTGGACTCAAGCATATCCCCCAACGATGAGGGATCAACAGAGGCAGAGAGCCTTCCAGTGCCAAACCCAGATAATCACCTCGCAAGTAACTCATTACGAGTGAAAGTGCCAGGCAGAATGCCGACCACCATATTAGTACCCATCATAACAGCTAGACCAGATAAGACAGGGGCACCAGGTCCAAACCCATCCTTAGAACAAGCAGCTCCCCAAGAGGAGAATACCACAAGAAGCACGAGCCCAAGCACCCACCAAGGACTGGTGACAAGCCGAACAGGGTGAGAGATGCCCAAGGTACATATCAAAGAAGTTCCTAACATTGACGACAACACGAGTTACAGAATCAGCAAGGCCAAGGCTGCTGCAGCTGATGCAGATGCACAAATTTCTACCAACACTTCATAAAGGGCTACAGCAACATAGTACATCCAATGACATGTCTCACAGGCAAAGAAACTTAGACTTGGGGGACTGCCCAACAAGTCGCCTTTCAGCGACTTAAAACCCAGTTGGCCATAGATGTCATCCTGGCCATTCTGACAGAGAAAGGCAAATTCCATGTGGAAGTGGATTCTAGTGAGGGGGCAATAGGTGCAGTTTTATCCCAAGAGCAGGATGGAAAATAGAGACCAGTGGCCAAGGGGTCTTGAAAATTTTGTGCAAGTATATCAGGTCAATTTTATTTTTAAGCCCTCAACTGGGCGACTGACCAACTGCTGTAGGAACAACATACTAACTAAGGCAAAACAAATGACATTTGTAATCACACAGCCACCCAGGAAGCTTGCTACCTGGTCATTACTGGTTTAAGTAAATTCAGTAGCTGCCTCCCATGGCACCTCAACACAATGACAATGATACCTATTAAACCATAAGCAATGTTCAATCTTGTGGGAATACTGTTTCTTGAGTTGTAGGATTCATTTACAGTGGTGAATATCCTCTGTAAAGTCTTCTCAAGATCTCCCAAACATGATCTCCAAAAAATTTTTAACAGGTCCTCAGGTTGACCAACCAGGTGTCCTGGAACAATGGCCTGAAGACCCCTTACCAGTGGCATTTTTATCAAAAGCACTAATGGTCATGAAACGCAACCACAAGATTTACGGCAAAGAGCTACTTGCAATCATGCTTGCCCTGGATGAATGGAGGCATTATCTCATAGGCGCCACTGTCGATTTCGAAATCTGGATGGATTACCAAAACCTCCAGTACTTCAGGAAACCTAGAAGCTCAACTGCCAACAAGCATGGTGGGTAACTGAGCTTGTGGAGTACCACTTCTCTCTCCATCACAAACCTGGTACTGCTAACAAGAAGGCTGACCTTCTCAGCTGAAGGGCAGATCACAAACAAGGCAAGGATGACAATAAGGAAATTGTCATCCTCAAGCCTGAATTCTTCTGTGTCATGATCATGCCAACAGTAGATGAAGCCCATAAGTGAATCAAGAGTGCAACCCATGACCACCAGAAATGGGATCAAGCAATTGCTAACTCACTCAACCATGAGAAAGGAATCAAGGAGAAGGGAGAACTATTGTACTATGATGGAAGAGTCTACATACCCCGCAATCATGCTGTTCATGGAGAAATCATTGCACACTGCCATGACCACATCACAGCAGAACACCCAGGAGTAGAAAAGACAAAGGAACTAGTCCAAAGGGACCACTGGTGGCCCAAACTCAAGAAGGACATTGAAACCTACATCTGAGCATGTGAGACTTGTCAGTGAACCAAGTCAAGCACCCAAGCCAAACAAGCGCCACTCCATCCAAATGAGATCTTATCCAAACCCTGGACACATATTTCAGTCAACATGGTCACTGGACTTCCCAAGTCCAATAGCTACAATGCCATCTTAGTCATTGTCAACCAATTCTCCAAAGAAATCATCCTTATTGCCTGTGACACAAAACTCTCATCTGAAGGATGGGCCAAGATCTTGTGCGACAAAGTCTACGCAAAGCACAGCATACCCATCATAGTCATTTCAGATCGAGGACCCCAATTCATGTCCAAGTTCCTTAAAGACTTATACAACATGCTTCAGATCAAGAGAAACCCCTCAACAGCCTTCCACCCACAGACTGGCAGACAAACAGAGCATGTCAACCAAGAAGTCAAGAAATATCTTCGTATATTTATCAACTACTGACAAACAGACTGGGCTGATTGGTTACCACTGGCAGCCTTTCAGCACAACAACCATGTCCACTCTGCCATGGGTAAAAGTCCATTCCAGGTCAACTATGGAAAAGATCCTCAAGTTGCCCCTGACTCTCACACACATGCTCCATTGAGAACTCCTGCTTCAGGAGAGTTTGCTGCCACTATGAAGCACATTCATGATGAAACTGTTAGACCCGAACTCCAGTATAACAAACAAGACTAATCAGAGGGCTGTATTGCATTCGTACAGTCACCCAATGAGTGTCAATGCGTATGTTAACTGAGAATCAAGAGTCTAGACGCAAAGTCTAGGCGAGTGGTGAGTCTGAGAGTAAGTTTGGTGTATTGAAACTTTAGCTTGAAGCTGGAGAATATACAGCAAGAGCTACACTACTTATATACTGTTTTTGTTGGTACTATTAATATAACTGTCCTTCGGTAACCGTGTGAAGACAGGAGTGGCCATGGAGCAAGACTGGTGTAGAGTCGCAAGCCGTTGGAGCTCTAATGGAGCTGTTGGAATTTGTGCATGATGTAGCGCTCCAGGGATTCAGGGATGTGGTTATGTGACCATGGTTTCTTGGATAAGTGTTGAGATTAGATGCAATAAGATCCAGATAAGATCAGCACTTTGATAAGATAAGAAAAATGGAAAAATCATAACATTACCCCCTTGTTAAAGGCAGGCATCCTGACTGCTTTACATTCAGCCTCCCCTTGTTCTTTCTTTTCCATCCCACATGTCATCTTCCCTGCCTGGTCTTTCCTGGTCGTTAGCATACCAATAATTGTCAATTAGGTCCTTTAATTCCAGGATTTCATCTTTGAAGTACCAATAGGAGAGAGCTAGAGGTTTCTTGACTAAGTACCTTCAGCTGTCTTCGCTGTCATCTGCTTTGATAGCATCAGAGATGACTATGGTTTTTTAGTCATCTATGATGATGGCTTAAACGGTGATCGTGTCTTCTCTACTTTCCCAGTATTCAGCAATCACTTCTTGTGCGTAGCTTAATTTGTTCTCCTTTATCCATTTGTTTTCCTCTGTTCCGTAACCTTTCCAGCTAACAAGATAGTCTGTGACCATATTTGTTGTGTACTTCCCAGTTTTGGGGTCCTTGGGACCACGTACTTTATGTGTTTTGTGGTCTAGGATGGTCTCAATTTCGTATTGTTCCTCGTCATTGATAATATCGGGTGGAGGTGGTGGGTCTTGTTTTTAGTTTGGGAAAGTGGGTGCTACATATGGGGTAAGGAGGGTTTCATTGAAGACTGGGTATATTTTCCAAGCAGGTGGAAGCTTGAGTTTGTAAGCTGAGAGACTGTGTTTTTCTATAATGGTGAAGGGACTGATGCACTTGTCGTCGAGCTTTTTCTTGGGTCTAGTGAGATGGAGGTTTGTAGTGTCAAGCCAGACTTTGTCTCCAGTCTGGTACTCAATGGTGGCTTTCTTTTTCTTGTTATATTGGGTTTTCATTTGTTCTGCCACTTTAGCAAGAGTGGCTTTTGTCTCGTCATGAATGAGCTTCATGGTGGCTTTGAATTCTTTGGATGTGGGTGTGTGAAGTGGGGCATGAGAGTGAGAGTCAGGTGTGACGTGAGGGTTTCTTCCATAATTGACAAAGAAGGGGCTTTTACCGGTGGCAGAGTGTATTCAATTATTGTGTTGGAATGCTGCTAATGGTAGCCATTCAGGCCAGTCCATTTGTCAATAATTGATAAATATTTGAAGGTATTTCTCAATCTCTTGATTGGCACATTCTGTCTGTCTGTCTGTCTGTGGGTGGAATGCCGTTGAGGCGTTCCCCTTGATCTGGAGCATTTTGTACAAGTCTTCTAAGAACTTGGATACAAATTAGGGTCCTTGGTCAGATATGACTGTGGTTGGCATCCCGTACTTGGTGTAGACTTCATCTCACAAGATTTTGGCCCACCCTTCGGATGAGAGGGTTGTTTTGCACGTGATTGGGATGATTGCTTTAGAGAAGTGGTCAACAATGACTAGGATGGCGTTGAGCCCTTTGCAAGGGACAAGGCCAGTGACCATGTCTACTGAGATATGTGTCCATGGTTCAGATGGGATCTCATTCAGATGGAGCAGTGCTCATCAAGCCTGAGTACTTGCTTTGGTTCTTGTGCAAGTTTCACATCCTTGGACGTAAGCTTCCACATCTCTTTTGAGCTTGGGCCACCAATAGTCACGAAGGACTAACTCCTTCATTTTTTCAATGCCAGGGTGTCCTGCTGTGATGTGATCGTGACAGTGCGATATGACTTCGCCTCGGGTGGCGGAGTCTCGAGGAACATAGATCCTTTTGTCATAGTACAAGAGGCCATCTTTTTCTTTGACGCCCTTCTCGTGATTGAGCAAGTTAGCAATTCCCTGATCCCATTTTTGATGACTGCGCATCGTGCTTTTGATGCATTCATGGGTTTCATTGGTTGTGGGCATGACCATGGCCTGGAAATGTTTGGGAGTTAGGACTGTCACTTCACTATTATCATCTTGTCCTTGTGGATGGTCCACTCTTCTACTGAGGAGGTCTGCTTTCCTATTTGCAGCACCTGGTTTATGGTGAAGAGTGAAATAGTATTCTGCTAGCTCAATTACCCATCATGCTTGTCGGTAGTTGAGTTTCTGAGGCTTGTGGAAATACTGTAGATTCTGATGATCTGTCCAGATTTCAAAATCAACAGTGGCACCCATGAGGTAGTGCCTCCATTCGTCGAGAGTGAGCATAATTGTGAGTAATTCTTTGTCATAGATTTTGTAGTTACATTCTGTAATAGTCAATGCTTTTGATAGGAAGGCCACAGGTCTCCATTTTCCATCCTGTTCCTGGGATAGTATGGTGCCAATCACGCCCTCACTGGAATCTGCTTCTACATGGAATTTCCCTTTCTCTGTTGGGATGGCTAGGACAACGTCCATAGCCAATTGGTGCTTAAGTCTCTGGAATGCGATTTGCTGGGCTGTTCCCCATGTCCAAGTTTCTTTGCCTCTCAGGCATGTCATTGGACATACTACTGCACTGTAGTCCTTGATGAAACGTCGGTAGAAATTGGTGAAGCCTAGGAATGATTGAAGTTCCTTTTTCTTGGTAGGTGTAGGCCATTCTGTGATGCCCGCGACTTTGACAGGGTCCATGCGAATGGAGCCTTCGCTGATTATTACCCCAAGGTACTCTGTTTCTAGTACCTTGAACTCGCACTTCTCGGCTTTCAGGAATAGTTTGTGTTTCCTTAATAACTCCAAGATGCGATGATACGCCGTCTACGTGTTCACACCTAGATTTTGCGATTTTGTAACAATACAATTGCATATCTATCTTGTACTAGTGATAATAAAAGGACTATAGCTGAGGCTTCGAGCTGATAGTTACAGCAGTATGCGACTAGTGAAGCCAGGACTTAGATGCAATACCACTAGTGGGTCAAATCTACCAGCCGGCCATACTAGTGACTTAAATACTAGCCGGACTACTTAATATAAGGCCACTAGTGGACGAGTAACATGACTAGCGCACCAAACAAGGAGCAGAATACACAGATCTTGTGAAGTTCAGTCACTAGCAGACCGATCGGGGCAGAAACGCCTAAGTCAGGTTAACTAGTCACGCTGCAATCTCGAAGCAGGACTTAGAAATGAATTAGCAATGGATTAACGTTGCACCCAGATCCGACTAGTGCGATCAGATCTATTACGATCGGTACTAGTATAGCCCGGCTGCGCTTTCAATCACAGCCGACTACGGTTGTGAGCACGAGGGTGTGGCTAGTCATTCATCTCCAGCGCTAGTGGCGTGTTGCTGGGTCAAGAACGCGAGATTAAACTGCTAGCTGAGCTCCGTGGCTCACTAGTCGTCCAATAGCAATTTCTAGACTGACTATTGCATGTTTATGCACAATATTTTGGGCCTAGCCAAGAAATCAGTATCGAAAATACCCCACTAGTGTAGCTGTTTGTGTCGCTTTGTATGTTTCTTTACAGTATATAAGTAGTAGAATAGCCACTCGCATGGACAGGCAACGCCATCCCTGCGATTGAGACCTACTAGTCAGTATCTAGTGCCCCAATTAAAGGCTTTTGTGCTTAACCTCAAACGAAGCGGCTACTAGTCGCTAAGTTACCTATAGTATTGAGTGAATTGAAGTCCCTTTGAGTCTACTATTGTGTCCTGCAAAGGCCAAGAGTGCTCCGAAGTTAGTTCTTGCAGTTTCTCAAAGTTAAAGTATTATTCTTAGGCCAAGAGTGCCACTAGTAAGCTAGAGTGCGAACTAGTCAAGTGTTATCACTTGTAAGGAGCAGTTTCTAGGCCAAGAGTGCCACTAGTAAGCCAAGAGTGCGAACTAGGCAAGTGTTGATCATTTGTAGGAAGTATTACAGGGCCAAGAGAGCCAATAGTCCAAACAGTCAGAGTCCCAGCGAGCGCAGTAGCTCAAAACCAAGTCACATTCATTCAATTGTGTCTTACCCACCCCACTAGTGTGAGTAGTACGCTTGTAAAACTCACTAGTAACAAATAAAACGTCTTTTGAACAACCTACCTTGATTATCGAGTCTGCAGATGTTACAATTTTTCCATTTTTCCTTATCTTATCTCAAGCGCCTATCTTATCACAGCACTTATCACGGACCAAACCGGAACCAGTGATCCGGACTCATCCAGCTCGATGACACTCCATGAGGACACCACAACTTAACCGAACGACTGCAGACCCGGTACTGCGGCAAGCAACACTCGCATCAGAACCGCACGACATTCATTGTTTCACGCATGGTTACAGAACACCGGACACGTATGATATCTAAATATAGCATTCTAGACTTAGTATATAAGTAGCACGGATATCCTTTGTATATCCTTAGATTCGAACTAAAGTTTATCTTTACCTTGCCAACTGCACGATTAGCACCGATTAGCATAGCGACTAAACAAGTGATTGTCCAAACACGAGACAGCTCATAGTCCTTACGTTAATAAGGTCACGTGTTAGGCTAGGCCTAACAGCAGAGTGCTTCTATTGTACTCGAAACACCTGAATTCAATATATTGGTGATAGTGTAGAGTGTAGAGAGGTTTAGTGTTGGTTGGAGCTCATTTCCGCCCACTAGTCTTTTGCCATTTGCCGTTACCGAGCACATCAGCGATGAGTGATCATTTGATGCTCTTCTAGAGTCTTCAAGAAGATCAGGATGTCATCAAGGTATACGGTGACCTTGCCGGTGGTGATGAGATCTTTGAAGATGTCGTTCATCATCCACTGGAACATGGCAGGCGAATTGGTGAGTCCAAAGAACATAACAGTGGGTTCGAAGAGACCGTGGTTTGTTCTAAACACTCCCTTCCATTCATCATCCTTTTTGATGTGTACATTGTTATATCCCCAGCGTACGTCGAGCTTGGTGAAGTATTTAGCACTTCCAAGTTTGTCCATTAGCTCAGAGATGAGTGGCAAGGGATAACGATTTTTGATGGTCATTTCGTTAAGCTTGCGATAGTCCTGGATGGGATGTAATTGGCCGTCCTTCTTCTTGACAAAGAAGAATGGCGAGGCCATTGGAGATTTGGATGGTTTGATACGTTCTGAGGCAAGGTTTTCATCAAGAAACTTGTCAAGCTCCTTCTGTTCAATAGGATTCAAGGGGTAGACCTTACAGTCTAGCATATTCTTAGCATTTGGGATGAGTTCTATTGTGTGGTCCCAAGGTTTATGAACAGGAAGGTCATCAAAGTTCTCTTTGGTGAATAGGTCCTTGAAGTCACAGTACTGTTCAGGAACCATTTGTTCAAAGGTCTTCTTTTCTTTTCCTTCATTCACTTTGGTGGCGAGTTCATTAGCTTTATGAACCACACAAATTTCAATGGCTTCTTCAAAGTCAATGGCTAGGATAGTTTCTCCTTCTTCAAGTTCCCATTCATCGTCAGGGTCTGCGTCGGGGAGTACAAAACAGTTCTTTGCACAGTGGCAATGTGCGAAGGTAACCATACTGGTGGTCCAATTGATGACTGGATTGTGGCATACTAGCCAGTCATGTCCCAGGAAGATTTTCTTTGAGCCGAGGTCAGTAACAGCGAGGTCAATTCTTTCACTATGGTTCCTGATCTTGAGACAGATTTCAGCGTAAGTGGTGATTTCTCCTGCCTTGTTGTGGGATCCATTGGCATTGTAAATGGAGATAGAGCTAGCTGTATTTTGGACTGGAATTCCATGCTTCTTGACAAAGTCGCGATGAATGGAACTCCTGGTGCAGCCGCTGTCAATGAGCACTTTAGCCTGAATAGTGATTGGTTGTTCCAAGGTTTCGAGTACGATGGGGAGAAGGAGGCTTGAAGGGGAATTTTAGGCATGAATGAAATATCATTTGGGTTTATGAAGTTCGTCCAACCAGTCAAGAGCATGAAAACATTCTGACAAACGAAGACCTTCAAGGAGGTTGTTGACAACTTCCTCCGCTTGGGTCTTATGAATCCAGTTGAGCAATATGGCTCTAGCAGTGGATTCATCTTTAGTGTCTTTGATAGCCCTCCAAGTCCATTCACTCTCGAAGGGTTTCAACCATTCATGAGGTGCTACCACTGGGGGTGCATGCTTCACAGCCTCCTGGTCCTTTGATACCGAAGTATCATTGCCAATAGGGTGTTCTGCCTCATTTCCATGAGGACTTTCTTGCTTTGGAGATGGCCCGCATGTGTCTGTATCAGTTACAGCAACCTTGTTCTGCTGTAGTATAAATGTGGTATCATTGTCTTTGTCAGGTACTTTGATCATAACTACCGAATGCCCCCTTTCTATTCCCTGGGTGCTAGCGACTTCCTTCCATTTGGCTGTCCTTGCGGTGTTCTCCGCTCGGGGAGCCACTTGATCAGAGGGTGAGTTTGGACCCAGTTCCCCTACCCCATCCGGTCTGTAAACAGCCGTTATGATGGGTACCACTATGGTAGGTGGCTTTCTGCCTGGCACTTTCACTCATAATGAGCTACTTGTGAGGTGATTATCTGTCGATGATGTTGATGGATCACTGGCAGGGCTCTCAGTCATGTCCCCGGCCTCATCGTCTGAGGCGATTGAGACTGTATCTATGTCGTTAGCTAAAATGGCATACCTATTGTGTGATTCCTTGCGGGGCTGGTTTGAACAACTTTCAGCAAATAGTATTGAATGCGGCATATACAAATCATGTTTAGCTACAAATGTAAAATAAGTCTGGCCACTATGACTAGAATGCGTACCAGTACCCCCCTCTGCTGAGTAAGTAGAATCACTTACTTCCCGGTGGCGTCTTTTACTTCTTCGACCTTGGAGTCCATTGAAGGCTCGGTTGTCGAGGCTCTGACCTCCTGCTTCTTCTTGTTCCATGACTGCAGTGGGCAGTTCTTGCTGATATGCCTCTTCTGATGACACCTGAAACATTTGCCATTGTTTATAGTGTCTATGTCCATTGGCTGCCCTCGACCGCCATAGGTGGTGCTGGTGGTTGTTGCTTTAGTCATCGTCAAAGTTGTCATGCTGGAATTCCCCTTGGAAGTTCCAGCGTTACTGGGTCTACTGTTTGACTGTCCTCCAGTCGCCCAGTTGAGGTGATAGTTATAGTTGATCTGGAGGATATGGCGCTTCCACTCTTCATATGTGTCCGGTAGGCAGTTGGGTTGGGCGTAGATCATGTCTTTGGCAGTTTTGCATGCCGCCTCTTCGATCATTGTGACCATCTGCCTCTCGTTGTCGATAATATCGGCTTTCAGAGTGAGTTCCTCGAACTTCTGAAAGAAGAGTTCACCTGACTTGAAGTCAGTCTGGCAAAGTCTCTTGAGTGCCTGATATTTAAGCTTGGCATCAGCGTCTTGGAAGAATCGGTCATGGACCGCTTTTTTGAAGTCGGCATATCACAGGTGGGTGCATCTCTAGCCCAAATGCCATGGATATATCCATACAGCTCTAGCCCTACAGCATGGATAATAACCATGGCCTCAGAAGTGCTACTTACAGTAGCAATTACTGCTAAAAGACCACCCAATACAGATGATTATGCCTTAAATCCTGATATTCCCTCAGAGACTCATGGAGATTTTAAAAAATTTGGACTGGCAATGCTTAGTCAGCCACTGCCATATCTAAATTTGGCCACATGTTACTTACAGTACCAAAAACATAGGTACTGATATTCCAGCTCTAGTGCTCACTCTATAGCTACATAAAAAGAGAATGCATTAGAAAAAATATGGCTAGATAATATAGCACATCAATCCCGACTACGCGCCCACAACATTAGATGGATTGAATGCGTCGGGGCAGGATGATGTTAAAGGGCATCATTCAAAAGCTCAATTCAAAAATTATTGCATCCACCAGTAATTAAACCTTTAACATCAGCAATAACAGATATAGGCTTAACCATTAGACTAATGAGGCATACATGTTATAGAGATTAGAGCATATATTAGTGCCTACGAACATGACAATATAAGCAAAAAAAAAAGCCCACCATTCTACAGCGAGTGGAAGGGCGTTGAGGAGCCTGGAGGCGGCGGGCATAGCATCGTCAGCAAGGTAGGGACCTTGCTCGATGGAATAAGTGGTTGTTGGACAGCTGGCGGGGGAATTGCGCTTGTGCAATGCGAAACAAGCGGGGGATCGAGGTCGACGACGATTCTACAGTGATTCTGTGGTTGGAGAGGGAAAGGGTGTGCACCATTAAATTGCCCGTAGTCGAAAATGAGGATGGCGAGGCCATTGCATGATGGGATGGATCGTAGTGCGTGGTATGCACCAAACACAGCAGGCAGCGATGACAGCCTTAAAAGAATGAATAGACCACATAGTTGTGTTCCCCCATTCAAAGAATGGGAGATGCACAACTTTGAAGTCAATACGTGGCTTGGGTGGGGTGGGACAGCCCAATCTTGGACCAGGGTGGGGTGGGCAGTGGCGGGAGTCCAGGTGGTCGCCTAGCCATAATTTTGAGCATGTTTGGTGTGCTCTCCATTCATCAATTGATACCCAAAAGGGCGCATTCACCGTGGCCGTTGTTGGCCGTCAGGGTCCCGATCTTCCTCCCGCCATCCTGCTCGTACCTTCCCGCTCCTGCCCATATTCCAGTGTCAGCATCTGAGCTTTCCAGCCCTGGCCCTCACCCACCCATGGCCCTGCTCGACGCTTGAAGTACCCCGCCTCGCCCATCGTCCTCGTCTAATTCGTCCTCGTCCGCAGTGCCCTTTCGGTTAATCCTCCTATCCTGCTTGCAGATGGCGACCGATTTCCCATCGCTTGGCTCATGTGCAGTCATTGAGATGTCGTCCAGCAGTGAGCGGATGCAATTGACCCCAATCTCAATGTGAGGGGGCCCTAAGTTGGTTGGGATGGGAATGGGCAGCCTTGTCTGCTAGAATTCTACATGAAAGATGTCAGTTGACACATAGTGAAAACACAATATGAGTGTCAGTTGAAAATATTCAATTTCCCAGGATTATATGGTATATTAGTCAGCAGCCTAACTTATAACATCATCAGAAAATCCAGCTGACCTGGGAATTGAACCCAAGATCTTAAAAAGATTTCCATCAATATTATATGATTTTTCCAAGCAGACATACTAACCACTATACTATATAGACATTATATATTTATATATTCATCTCTCTATATGACCTTCCTTCCTTATATTTATAATATCCCAATTGGGCCCTCCCTTTGGTGCGCTTTGGTGCGCCTTTTTTTTCCTTATTGGGCTGCTCAAATCAGCCCATCAAATGCGCTCAAAAGCGGCTGTGCCCTGCCATTGATGGCATCAATATCAGGCCATTTTTGGTCAAAATGGGCATTCAGGCTCATTTGGGGCTTCCTCAGGCTACTGGGTGGGTCAGGGGATGGTACTAGTATATGCCTAAACATAAATAGCATAAAAGCGAACCCTCTGGTGAGGTATGGGGGCCCTAGGGAGTGGGTAAAAAGGGTAAAATAGTGAAAAATAGCGGAAAATCGCATAAAATTCGCGTTTTTGGGGTGCTACGTGCATCGGATCGCTTCGAAAACTTGACCAATGAATTCCTTGGCATTGAATACCCCTAAACGACTCCTCTACAGTACATGTGGCGCATTTTATAGCTAGGGATAATCGAGAAAATTGGCTTTTTATGGTGCTGCGTGCATTGGATCGCTTCGAAAATGTTACCAATCAATTTCTACACTATGAAAACCCTAGAATACGTCTTCATATACTATATATAACCACCGGAACACAATGAAAAATGGGGATTAGGGGGGTACATATGGTTTATTTTGATTTCTAGCCATTGCATCGGTCTGGGGACATCACCAGTCGATTCCTCGACCTTGAAAACCCCCAAACCACTCTTGGTTTCATTTATGGGGTCTCAGGATCGATGGTAATAAAGATATGACAGTTTAGGAGGAGCACATATGAAAACTCGCATTTCTGGACCTCGGAAAACTTCGGAGTTTTTACCAGTGTGTTCCCTGACCTTAATAACCCCCAGAACACCTCAGGAGCACATTAAAAACCTTCGAAATCCATGTTAAAAATGTTAATAGTGAAAATCTCCGAAATACCTTATATCTCGTGTTTCTGGATGTTTGGGGAGACACTTTTTGTACCCAATTTACTATATACACTGTATAATAGTGGTTACAAAAGATCAGGATGATCAGAAATGTATTGGAAGAGATATAAGCAGATCTTTCTGAAAATGTGGAGGAGCACCCCCCAGATTTCAATGTTCTGGTCATCCTATGGTCTGGGGACCATCAGATTCGGATTCCTTGACCCAAAAAACAGTAGACTCATCTATCATTCATGGGGTTCATATGCCAAAACTCCGAAGTAATAGGTGTGCTCTCATTTATGCACAAAGGTATACTGTTTGCATAGTTGGTACAGAAGTAAAAATGCCCCCATGAATGATAGATGAGTCTACTGTTTTTTGGGTCAAGGAATCCGAATCTGATGGTCCCCAGACCATAGGATGACCAGAACATTGAAATCTGGGGGGTGCTCCTCCACATTTTCAGAAAGATCTGCTTATATCTCTTCCAATACATTTCTGATCATCCTGATCTTTTGTAACCACTATTATACAGTGTATATAGTAAATTGGGTACAAAAAGTGTCTCCCCAAACATCCAGAAACACGAGATATAAGGTATTTCGGAGATTTTCACTATTAACATTTTTAACATGGATTTCGAAGGTTTTTAATGTGCTCCTGAGGTGTTCTGGGGGTTATTAAGGTCAGGGAACACACTGGTAAAAACTCCGAAGTTTTCCGAGGTCCAGAAATGCGAGTTTTCATATGTGCTCCTCCTAAACTGTCATATCTTTATTACCATCGATCCTGAGACCCCATAAATGAAACCAAGAGTGGTTTGGGGGTTTTCAAGGTCGAGGAATCGACTGGTGATGTCCCCAGACCGATGCAATGGCTAGAAATCAAAATAAACCATATGTACCCCCCTAATCCCCATTTTTCATTGTGTTCCGGTGGTTATATATAGTATATGAAGACGTATTCTAGGGTTTTCATAGTGTAGAAATTGATTGGTAACATTTTCGAAGCGATCCAATGCACGCAGCACCATAAAAAGCCAATTTTCTCGATTATCCCTAGCTATAAAATGCGCCACATGTACTGTAGAGGAGTCGTTTAGGGGTATTCAATGCCAAGGAATTCATTGGTCAAGTTTTCGAAGCGATCCGATGCACGTAGCACCCCAAAAACGCGAATTTTATGCGATTTTCCGCTATTTTTCACTATTTTACCCTTTTTACCCACTCCCTAGGGCCCCCATACCTCACCAGAGGGTTCGCTTTTATGCTATTTATGTTTAGGCATATACTAGTACCATCCCCTGACCCACCCAGTAGCCTGAGGAAGCCCCAAATGAGCCTGAATGCCCATTTTGACCAAAAATGGCCTGATATTGATGCCATCAATGGCAGGGCACAGCCGCTTTTGAGCGCATTTGATGGGCTGATTTGAGCAGCCCAATAAGGAAAAAAAAGGCGCACCAAAGCGCACCAAAGGGAGGGCCCAATTGGGATATTATAAATATAAGGAAGGAAGGTCATATAGAGAGATGAATATATAAATATATAATGTCTATATAGTATAGTGGTTAGTATGTCTGCTTGGAAAAATCATATAATATTGATGGAAATCTTTTTAAGATCTTGGGTTCAATTCCCAGGTCAGCTGGATTTTCTGATGATGTTATAAGTTAGGCTGCTGACTAATATACCATATAATCCTGGGAAATTGAATATTTTCAACTGACACTATTTGATGCCTTAAAAGTAGCAGCTATAGGTGGGATGGAGGGTGTATTTGTGGTGTTGGCAGGCATCGCTGGTGGCTGGCGTCGTCCTTGTTGATATTGGTGACTGTCTTGTCCAGTATATGGGGCTACGCAAGGTGCTGCCTTGTTGGAGGGCTTATGCATGGGGGTTGGGAGTGGATAGTCGCTATCCAGGGCTCTTGGGGCTGCCAGATGTATAAAAAGAATCTAAAAAGCATAATAAGCATTAGAAAAATAATGATATACCTTTTTTTCACCCACAAGAGGGCTGTTGAGTGAGTGGACGAGGCAGCGTCATTTTGCGGTGGTGGTAAAAGACCATGAAAGACTCAGCACAGCCTCTCGATCGCTGCTCGGTTGGTCAGACCGCAGTGATCGAGGGAGCGGAACACACACTCAGGATTCATCTCCTAGTCGTATTACCCACTCCGAGGGCCCAAAAATGTTTGGGATGTTCAATTAGCATTATATATTATATATGTATATACATTGTGGAGTAGCGGAATACAAGAGGCCTTAGATAATAGCTATTTAATGGTAATTTCTTCGATTTCTATGCTTTTTGAATATTCTATGCCCTTCAGACACCACTATGTCGTCTCGAACAGTGAAAGGGTAGTTAAATATTCAATATTATATATGGTACAGTTTAAATAACACTCCCGATCCACAAATCCATGCGCATATTGAATGTATGAGTTTTCGAATGCCCCTAGTGTGCATTCATTAGTAGTTCTATATTGACCTCGTCTACTGACTTTAATATGACTTTAATTAAATATGGGTATTATAGGATAGATACTGCACTGTAAGTTATGATAATTGAATAGTATATAAATCTACTATACATAAACACTTCTAGATAGTTTCTTCTGCTTCCCAACAAGTCGTCGACCGAAACTGAAGCCATTTGTATGTGGTTTTCAGAATCAGTCCGAGTCTCCACTTCTCTGGCAAAGTCCGAAACTCATCAAAATTGTGTTTCTGTTCCCTAAACTACAAATTCACAATAGTAGATACACTTGTGGAAGTACTTATTTGACCTGTAGATGAATATTACAGTGAAAGTGAGCCTATCACCACAAGAAATAAGCTATATTTCAGTGGCAAGTTTTCAAAAACTTCCTAGTTGCCAGATTGGGAATGGTATAGTCCTATGATAAGTACATCCTGGCTCACCCTGACGCATCCACCTAAAATAAGTGGTGTGCATGCAGGAAGAGCTCATAGAAGCAATCAAATATTTTTTCGAGCCTATACAATTTTTTTTAGGCCCAAATAATCAGCAGGAGGGCAGGAAATGCAGTGCCATCTATGTCAGAGCCATGTCAGACATTTTGGGCTGTGGCAGTGTCCCAGATGCATTATGTAAGCTGACTGCAATGAAAATTATTTGCCCAGCCATGCCCAATTATTGATGCCTAGATTTAATAGCCATGGCTGCCCAAATGGGTACCAAATGGGCCCCAAATGCTGCCTGAAAAAGCCATTTTGGCTGCCTTTCAGCTCCATGGATAATATCCATGCTGTAGGCTAGAGGTCAATGGATATATCCATGACCTGTAGGGCTAAACTTACAGCTATGCCTGGGCATATAGTGGGTATCTCCAGTGGCCGATAGTGTCACTGTAGTACTGCCTTTGCTGTAGATCCCACCAGACTTGTGCTTCTCCTTCGAATCTACTGGTGCAGAAGACTATGTGATGGGGAGAGCTAGTGAGCCAGTGCTGATGTAATTTGAAGTACATTTCGCACTGGTTGAAGAATTGTCTGACATCGACTGATTCTCCCTTGAAGGGGGTGAGTTCCCGGATGATCTTGGGTTTTAGTTCGTTCCAGGGGTTAGTCTGAGTGGCGCCAATGAGCCATAGGTCAGGTGGATTGGGTGGCATGGGTGCATTCGGCTCTCAGGGTAGCGACTGCAGTGTTGGGTCTGCTGGATCAGGTTCAGTGAATCCTCCCCTATCCCCATTGGGGTCGGCTCCTCCAGCATATCGGCCTCCCATTGGGTGTGATCCGACTGGCCCGCTTCTATGAGTGTGGGGTTTCAATGGATACTCCGGCACATCGGCATGTTGCAGTGAAGTGTCAGGGTCGAGCGGCATGGGTTCTGGTGAGTCAACTTGGAGAGGTTGATACCCTGGGGGAACGGCCATTTGTTCATTCCAGGGATGGACTCAATTCCATGTGGAGGCGGCATGTACTGCCACTTCTTCTCTCAATATATAGGTAACCGTAATTTTTCTTTTATTAGTAAAATACATGTAATCCCGCCCGGCTGTTGTAAGAAGCCAGATGGGGTCTTCGAGAAGGGAACTAGTAAAATAGTGAAAAAGATCGTCAATGGATGCGCTTCGTAGGATGGGAGGTGGCACCACGAGTCTACCTGTAAGGTATTGCCAGATTGCTTCATCCAGATCCATTGTCGGAATCTGGACTGGTGGAGGGAGGTGAGGCACCTCCAGGAATTCTGTTGGTGATGCGCCAGGTGCGTGTCGTGGGGACAGGACTGGGCTCATGCATGTAGTCAGTTGGGGAGGGACTGGGCTCTTGGGAGTAGGGCTCGGGGTTGACCCTAAGGTGATAGGGGATAGGCGTGAACTGTCAGGATGGGGGGTTGGAGCTCTCAGCATCTCCATCCGAGCTTGGGGATCTGTGCCTAGGAGAGAACTCACAAGACAAGCAGCATCTTGGGTAGGGGGTATCCCCTCCAGCCTGGAAGTCCATTCCCTGTCGGGTGACGCGGTCAGCAGTAGTTAGGGAAAGGGAGCATGGATGGTACGAGGGGGATTGTCCTCGGGATGGGGTGATAGGGCATGACATCAAAACAGACCTTTGCCCATCGCTCGTGCCCTCGCTAGAAACATCGTCTTCTCATACGATGTCTGGGACGTGTGAGATGCTACTGATGGAGGCCGGGGTGAATATGGATCCTGACTCCATGTGGATGGAAGTGTCCAAGAGGATCCAGCTTCTGACGTTCGGCGAGGGGAGGGTGTCCCAGTCACTCATTCCTGAGTCATAATAGTAGGGAGTGGAGGGGCGGTGATGTGCTCGGTAACGGCGAGTGGCAAAAGACTAGTGGGCGGAAATGAGCTCCAACCAACACTAAACCTCTCTACACTCTACACTATCACCAATGTATTGAATTCAGGTGTTTCGAGTATGGTAGAAGCACTCTGCAGACTCGATAATCAAGGTAGGTTGTTCAAAAGATGTTTTATTTGTTACTAGTGAGTTTTACAAGCGTACTACTCACACTAGTGGGGTGGGTAAGACACAATTGAATGAATGTGACTTGGTTTTGAGCTACTGCGCTCGCTGGGACTCCGACTGTTTGGACTATTGGCTCTCTTGGCCCTGTAATACTTCCTACAAGTGATCAACACTTGACTAGTTCGCACTCTAGCTTACTAGTGGCACTCTTGGCCTAAGAATAATACTTTAACTTTGAGAAACTGCAAGAACTAACTTCGGAGCACTCTTGGCCTTTGCAGGACACAATAGTAGACTCAAAGGGACTTCAATTCACTCAATACTATAGGTAACTTAGCGACTAGTAGCCGCTTCGTTTGAGGTTAAGCACAAAAGCCTTTAATTGGGGCACTAGATACTGACTAGTAGGTCTCAATCGCAGGGATGGCATTGCCTCCCGTTGCGAGTGACTATTCTACTACTTATATACTGTAAAGAAAGGTACAAAGCGATGCAAACAGCTACACTAGTGGGGTATTTTCGGTATGGATTTCTTGGCTAGTCATGAAATACTGCGAAAAAGCATGCAATAGTCAGTCTAGAAACTGCTGCTGGACGACTAGTGAGCCACGGAGCTACGCTAGCGGTTTTAGGTCGCATTCTTGACCCAGCAACGCACCACTAGTGCCGAGGATAAATGACTAGCCACGCTCCTGCATCCGTAACACAGTTCGCCGTGATCGAAAGCGCAGTCTGGCTAGCCTCATGCCCAATCGTAGCTGATCTGATCACTCCAGATGGATCTAGATGCGAGGTTAATCCGTTGCTAATTCATTTCTAAGTCCTGCTTCGAGATTGCCACATGACTAGTTAACCTGACTTAGGCGTTTATGCCCTGATCAGCCTGCTAGCGACGGTACTTCACGAGATCTGTGTATTACGCTTCTTGTTGGGTGCACTCGTAGCTACCCTCGTCTACTAGTAGCTGTTATTCACCGGCTCGTAACAGTAGCTGAGGTACTAGTCATTCCGGCTTATAGACTTGACCCACTAGTGGTATCGTGCCTAAGTCCTGGCTCGACTAGTAGCTCCCTGGCTTGACTATCAGCTCGAAGCCTCTGCTATAGCCCTCTAGTTATGACTAGTCAAGGATAGATATGCACTAGTATCATTATAAAATCGCAAAATCTAGGTGTGAACGCGTGGACCGCATATCAACGGTTTAGGAAGTATAAATGGGGGTGGAAGGCACCGCCTGGGTGTGCGTAGTAGGTCAGGGTTGGGAAGCAGGGAGCATATAGGCAGAGTCAGTGTATATATTGCCAGATCTCGTACTTGTACGTTCAGTATAGGAGGAAGATGGTGAGGGCGCCGGTGATGCCAAGAATAGTGGCAACTAAGGTGGTAAGGGTGTGGGTAGAGATATCGGTGGTGTATTGCATTCGGTTTAGTTCAACGTATGAGCGTTGAGAAGAAAGGGAATGTAGGAAGCTTCAAGCTAATTGTTAGACCCGAACTCCGGTATAACAAACAAGACTAATCAGAGGGCTGTATTGCATTTGTACAGTCACCCAATGAATGTCAATGAGTATGTTAACCGAGAATCAAGAGTCTAGATGCAAAGTCTAGGTGAGTAGTGAGTCTGAGAGTAAGTTTGGTGTATTGAAACTTTAGCTTGAAGCTGGAGAATATACAGCAAGAGCTACACTACTTATATACTGTTTTTGTTGGTACTATTAATATAACTGTCCTTCGGTAACCGTGTGAAGACAGGAGTGGCCATGGAGCAAGACTGGTGTAGAGTCGCAAGCCATTGGAGCTCTAATGGAGCTGTTGGAGTTTGTGCGTGATGTAGCGCTCCAGGGATTCAGGGATGTGGTTATGTGACCATGGTTTCTTGGATAAGCGTCGAGATTAGATGCAATAAGATCCAGATAAGATCAGCACTTTGATAAGATAAGAAAAATAGAAAAATCATAACAGAAACAAAGGCTGCTCTACAAGGGCAGCAGAACAAATGAAAGCCCAATACGGCAAGAAAAAGAAGACAGCCATTGAATACCAGATTGGAGACAAAGTCTGGCTCAACACCACCAACTTGCACTTGCCCCACCCAAAGAAGAAGCTAGACGACAAGCACATCAGCCCCTTCACCATCCTCAACAAAGTTGGTGCCTCTACGTATAAGCTAAAACTTCCACTTGCCTGGAAGGTTTACTCCAGATTCAATGAGATCCTCCTCATGCCATACATGCCCCCCACATTCCCAAACCAGGAGCAACCACCTCCCCCGCTGCCCAACCTGATTGATGGTGAAGAAGAGTACAAAGTCAAATGCATCCTTAATGACCAACCCCACAAAGTCCACAGCAGAAAAGGAGAAAAGTCACAAATCATCACTGATTTTCTCATCAAATGGAAAGGCTACAGCTCTGAACTCAACAAATGGGTCTGTGAAGACCAACTAGAACACACCCAAGAATCCATCACTGAGTATCTCAAAACCAAAAAAGAAGCCATAACTGTACAAGCCATCATAGTAGAACCAGTGATGGCCACAGTCATCATTAACTCCTGCAAACACAATGGGATATGGGAATACCTGGTCAAAAAGGACCTCACAATTGAGTACTGGTACAAAGAGGATGAGTTAATCCATCTTGAAAAACTCCTTGACAACTACTGGTGGGCAAATGACCAAGAACATGAAGACAGGGGAGATGATACATAGAATGGAGATGAGTCATAATGACAGTCGGGATGCCTGTCTTAATGAGGAGGTATTGTTATGATTTTACTTCTTATCTTATCTTATCTTAGGCACTTATCTTATTATGATCTAATCTCAGCACCTATCTTGGATCACAGACCGGTTATCACACTGCTACCAAACGACTTCAGCAATTGTACTATGGCTCATGACCATCACTTGCCTATGACCTTGTTTTCATTGTTTCATGCATGGTTACTGAATGGACATGTATATATTTAGAAACAGGACTTTAGTATATAAGTAGCATAGCTCTTGCTGTAATATCTCCAGCTTTGAGCTAAAGTTTATTCATACCGAACTTTGCCCTATCGCTCAAGCTACACTAAGGTCTAAAGACTTAGCTCAACTCCACAGTCAGACATTCACAAGACTCCTTGAGTGCCAGTCCAAAGCGAGAGATGGCTCTTGGTTTACTCTTGTTTGTTCTACCAGAGTTCTGGTCTAACAACAATGATGGACTAACTTCCATTGGATATGTTGACTCATCACATGGTGATGACAGGACAACTGGAAAATCCACCATGAGATATGTGTTCACTATGGCTGGTGGTCCTGTTTCATGAAGTTTGAGGGTGCAGAAGCATATCGTGTTATTGACTGCTGAAGCTGAGTACATTGCTTCAGTATATGGGGGCAGGCAATCATTCTAGATGGGATCGTTCCTGGATGAGCTCGAACTATCAAAGGACTGTCCTTTCCCACTCAACTGTGACAGAAATTCCATGATTAACTTGACGAAAAGCATGAAGGGCCATGAGAAATCCAAGCATTTTGCTATGGACCACCATTGGATTTGAGATGCTGTCTTACTCAGTGACCTGGATGTGCAGTACATTGTATCTGAGGACAACTTGGCCAACATATTCACAAAAATCCTTCCCAAGCCATGTGCAGTCATATTGTTGAAGAGGATGGGCATGACTGGAATGTAAAGTGCTACTTCACATAGGCTTCAGAGAGAGTGTTGAGGTATTCACCCTATGCTCCATTACTTGCTATAATTTCTTTTCTCAATCTTACCTACTATAATTAGCACATCTCCTATCCCATTGACTATACCTACAATATCCCCTCTCTTTTACACCTCAGCTGTTCACTACTATTTGTATGACTGACTGAGATGTGTATACTCTCGTTCCTTTTGATACTTCTCTATTTCTTATGCTACCTTATTACAGCATCTATTATCTTAACAGTAGGTCTTGGAAGATTGTGGTCTGATGATACATCTAGTTTCAATCCTGTTTACCTGCACTAGAAGATCCATTGGTGGAATGGCTCAGAAACATCAGAGATGTTATCACTGGCATGGGTGATGTGTACCAGGCCAAGGCATCCATGACAATTGGTCCAGAACTTTGGTGTCAGCTTGTTTTTTTGAATGTACACCATAGTCATTCTCAAACTCTGAACAAGATGAGGGTTTGCAAGATTGACATCTCAGATTGGGACTTAGTCCCTGTGGAAGTGGATGCACCAGTGCATTTCATTCAACCATACCCAATGTCATGTTAATCACCATGGTATAGTGTAAAACTTGTGGAACAAAAATCATCTGTCAGTGGCCAAATGATGGTGACCATTCAAAGTGTCACCTACAAGCCAAACAATGTATTGGGAGGGGATCTGAGACTGCTAAGAAATTGTGCAAATGGAAGCAGGCCTCTGAATCACTTATGCCTTCCACTACCTGGCATAGAGTGGTCTTGGATGATGACGATGACTTCAACATCAACTTGCCACTGTCCCCCTTGAAACCATCTGCATCCGATATCAGTCTGTGACTGAGGCTGACTCTGAATGTTTGGAAGCCTGAGGTTGTGATCCCTAAGACAAACCTTGGTGTGCTGGCTTCTGTAAGGTTCTCTTCTACCCCTACCATTTCAATGCCTTCTACTTCTTTTCCCTGGAATCCATTCAGAACTGCAAAGACCTCTGCACCCACTAGTCCTTTCTCTCCTCCAAAGCCCCCAGCGATACCTATACCTGAATCGTGTCCTGACCAGGACACAAGCTTGCACTCCTTAATGGAGCAGTTGCTCAAAATCTCAGAGACACTGACCAAAGGATCCGCATTCAATGGCAAACCAGATTCAGAGGAAGTTCAGAAGGTTGTTCAGATGCTAAAAGACTTGGACTGAGAAGGTTATAGGGAGGAACTGGCCAGAACAATGATCAGGTTGGATTGTGCTTTGAAAAGAAACAAGTTAGTCATGGAAGGTCTGAAGAGGTCCATGATGAAAGATAGGGCATTGATTGTGTCTGTTAGGGACATGCCAAATAGATCAAGATAGATCACACAAGCGGAGGTCCGCGGAGTGCGTGGGCCTTGGCGAAGCTATTAGCAACATCACCCTTGAGCTGAAGCCCTTAAGTTGATTAGCGGAGCGGAGTCCGCGGAGAACATGGAGTGGAGTAGAGAGTAAGAGATAGTCCAACGGAGCGGAGGCCACAGACTTGAGAGCGATGAGATTAGACTTAGAGTCAGAGAGGGATTTGGCTAAACCAAGTTGATATTCGAACTGAGTATCTACAAGTAATTGTACAGTATATATATGAGTAGGTAATCCGAGTCGGAGTCCGATGGAATCCGATGGAGGTCTGTTCGCTACCGGATTCAGGTTCTAGAATTAATATGTGAAATAGTAAAATGAAACGGAAATGAAATATCAAATGGAGCAGAGTAATGGTAAGCGGCCGGAGGCCGCAGAGTTCCGATGTTATATGTGTTGAAGTGGAATCCTTGTTTGAAGCCTGTGTGAAGCGGAGGGCCGTGGCATGCACGTAACAGTGTCTCTGAAGAATAAAGAACAGTCCAATCACACCACCATGAAAGAAATGTTGAACACTCTCTTTTAGTATATTATGTATTAGTCCGCATATTTTAGCTTTAATGTGGGTTGCTGTCCTTGATGAAGTAACTTTGTCATCTGACACAAAATACAGTAAGTGTTGGAAGTCAGGCAGATGGGCATGAGAGAGCGCAGCAAGCAGTTGTCGTGGTGGTCAAAAGGATGAATTGATAAGGTACCAAACGTCACGTAAATGAGTAGTAAGCAGGCTAAATATAGTATGGGTATATACCAAGTTCGATCTCCAACAGTAAGTCATCCTAAAAATCAAACCTAGTACCATAAGTATGCAATGCAAATATGTCATATGATTTTTATATTATCTCAACATTGTTTTTAGGGTCAAGGGTAAGTAGTCATAAACGTAGCAGGCTTTGCCTCTGTTGTGGGCCTCGCCAGCGTTATGCCGGGACACTGTTTTCGGATACCGTCACGTACCGGGCCGTTCCTAGATGTCAACATGATAAAAATTTGATGGTATGTATAAAAGTGTCACCCGGCTTTCATCCCGGCTTTCCTTTCAACACTGACTTTGACCGCGCTGAACGGCACTTTTTGAAGTCGCACTGATTGCCCAAATTATCGTATCATGTCGACATACAACCCCTTGGGTATGTTGTTCGCGTCTTTAGCTCGCGAGCCCGTCTGACTTGTTAACAGAATACTCATACGCGACCAGCGAGGGATATCGAGTCGAAGACCGTCTTCAATTACCTGAAGGTACGTCCTCCTTTCTTCAAACCATCTTCTACGCCTATTCCAACTGTCTTTCAGTTTCAGGCTACGTCGACCAATACGGCGCCTCTACCTCCCACCCCGCCAAGTCCGTTGCTACCAGTACGTGTCTGTGGCTCATTTTCGCTTCCTCGACTCACCCTCCTACTAGTCCCCCTGCACCTCCCCTTCCTCAACACAGCCCAAACCCGTACGTCTCTGCTTCACATTTGCAGATCACCTGTCTCATCACAAGATACAGAGCCCTCTTCTTGGCCCCCAATGTCCGCCGTTTCGCCATTCTTCTCTCCTGACTCATCGGGAGCTTGGTCTTCTTTCGCGTCACTCTCCTCTGAGATGACCCCAGATCGTGAGTGTAGTACTTATTTCGTTACGCGTAACCTGACTCTTTTGCAGTGCTCTTCTCCTCGCCTTCAGCATTGGACGACTGTCCGAACGTGTTTGATATTCAATTCGGACGTTCCCTACATCAACAAAAGCAGCGCGAACCAGAACCGCAGCCCCCACCCCGTTTTCCCGAACAGTTTTCCTCTCCTCAACTCCGAACTCCACCGAGTATCAACAAGTCTTCTCCAAATCCATCTTCTCAAGACAACGCTTCCTCACGCCGCCGCCACCCATGCCTCATCCCCGGATGCCAGAGGCGTTTCACCAGCCAGTATACGCTCAAAGTACATATGCAGGCACACAAACCCAAGCCTCGTGTATCCTTCGTATGCACACTCGGCTGCGGGGAGCGGTTCTCTAGGCAACACGATCGGCTCAGACACGAAGTGGCGAAGCACAACAAGGTTTGCGAGTTTTCGTGCGAGGCATGTGGGCGGTTTTTCTCCATGGCCAAGACACTGGGCAACCATAAATGTCCGTCTGCGCAAGGTGGGACGAGATGGGTGAATAATTAGCGATGGGCTTCTCTTCTTTTTGTGTATTTTTACTATGTTATTTTCGGGTGCGCACAAAACGAACATTTTCTGCTCGCCTCACAGTTCGTGCATTCAATGATGAGGTGGGTGTCATTAGGTAGTCTAATATAATACTTTTTACTTGCCTCCCCTCATACGCTTCTTCTGATCCAAGATAGCCTTTCTCAGACGTATCGCCTTGGGGGTAACCTCTACAAGTTCATCATCAGCCATATACGCTATACTCTCCTCTAGGGACATGATTCTCGGACTCGCGATAACCAGCTTCTCGTCCGCGCCTGCCGCTCGGATGTTGGTGAGCTTCTTCTTCTCGCAAGGGTTCACATATAGATCCGACGCCTTGGAACACTCGCCAATGACCATTCCCGGATAGACGTTCGTCGTTGGGTGGATGAACATGATTCCGCGCGCTTGGAGGGGCGCGATAGCGTAGGCGGAGGACTCGCCTAGGGACATGGAGATGAGAGAGCCGTTGCGTCCCGTGTCAATGGGGCCCTTGTACGGCATGTAGCCTAAGAATATATGGTTGAGTGTACTGTATACATGTTATTCAGCGAACCAAATGACAGAAAGCGGTAATTCTTACCCCTCCCCATGGACGTCATTTTTAAACTCTCCAGCCATATAGCCAAGTAGACCGCGAGCAGGTACCTCCATCTCGATCCGCATGAACCCAGGCTCTGCCGGCTCGTAGTTCTTCATCTCGCCTTTGCGCATCGTGAGCTTCTGAATGACCGTACCCGCCCACTCATCCTTGACGATTATAACGCAATCCTCGATAGGCTCAAGATTCTGACCGGGATTATCAGGATCAGGGATCATTACAGCTTTGGGCGGACCAATCGTAAACTCAAAACCTTCGCGACGAAGCGTCTCAAAGAGGACACCAAGATGCAACACGCCGCGACCACGTAGCTCCAACGACTCGGCTGTCGCGCCGGGCAGAACGCGTAGAGCGACATTAGTCTCGGCCTCGCGCAGTAGACGCTCACGAATAACCTGACTGGTCAGCTTGCTACCCTCCTTGCCAGCGACCGGACTATCATTAGGGTAGATACGGACGGAGATTGTCGGAGGGTCGATGGGAGTTGTCTTGAGAGGTTTCACATCGTCTCCTGGGCTAACCAAACTGACATTGACGCCACCGATGCCTGCCTGAATCTTGATACCAGCAATAGAGACGATCTCGCCTGCAGCGGCTTCATCACGCTCTACCCTCTCTAGACCAGCACGAGAAAAGATCTTTTTGACTTTTCCGTCTCCGACTTTGTTGCCTTCTGCATCGAGCGCCCAAAGAGTGTCGCCTACGCGCAGCTGACCTGACTGTATACGCCCTAGATAGAGCATGCCGACATACGAATCGCTTTCTATCTGAACGGTGAGCATGGAGAAGGGAGCGTTGGAGGAGAGATGAATGGGGGGCGGGACCTGGGAGAGGATCAAATCAAAGAGCGGTTGCATGTTTCCGTTCGTCGGGGCGGGTGGGGGCTGGTCAAAGGTAGCCCAGCCTTCCTTTGCAGAGGCATACACGACGGGGTAGTCCATCTGGTCGTCGGTAGCGCCAAGGGTCGCAAAGAGGTCGAAGAGATCGCTCTCTACCTGAGCGGGGCGACTAGTGGGACGGTCAGCCTTGTTGAGGACTACCAGAGACCTAGACGAGTCAGATAGAGTAACGAGAAAGGGATGAAAAGACAGACTTGAGTCCTCTTGCCAGTGCTTTGCCCAATACAAATCGAGTCTGTGTCATTGGGCCCTCTGTAGCATCGACGACGAGCGCAACACCGTCCACCATACTGAGAACACGCTCGACTTCTCCTCCGAAATCTGCGTGACCAGGCGTGTCGACGATATTGATGAGGTTGTCGCGGTATTTGATGCTAGTGCACTTGGACAGAATGGTGATACCGCGTTCCTTTTCGAGATCGTTCGAGTCCATGACGCGATCCGTGGGTGCTTCATTGGCGCCTGCAGTGGAGGTACCGGACTGACGGAGGAGCTGGTCAACGAGCGTGGTTTTACCATGGTCGACTGAAGAACGGTCAGGTAATGTTTGTAAAGACTACGTGGACTTACCATGGGCTATGATAGCAATATTGCGTATGTTTTCTGTGGCATAGCAGCGACGAAAGAGAGGCCTTGCGATTATGGGCAATCGCAGAAAGGCATTTCGAAGCATCAGTGCGAGAGGCAAGCAAAATATTAGTCAGCAGCTTAGACTTGTACCGCGATGGGCGTTCTCCCAGGCCTCACGACGACGCCCGACGCCGAAAAATATAAAAAGAGGCCTTCAATCTACAATCCCCCCCCATATCTTACTCCCCCTTCTCCAACGGATTTCTCTGTCGCTTCTTTGCTCTCCCTATCATCAAAACACAAAAATGGGTCGAAACCTTTAACCTGGTCGTGCATTCTGTGCCATCATTTTTGCATGTTACCCCCACCTCTTTGAAGATTCCATGTGGCAGTGATCTGGGCAACATCCGCGAGTTCTGGAAGCACCTCAAGAATCTCACGCTCGAGAAGGCCATCAGTGCTGTCAATGGCAGTGAAGACAGTGACGACGGCTATAACGCAGGACTTCAGGCGTATTTCACCTGGTGGTCAATGTGTGGGCTTCTGGCGAAGCTCAAGGTCGTTCACGAGAACGCGATGCGAACGACGGAAATCAATATCAAAGCCATGTACCGTGTGCATAAGGCGAAGGGAGTGACAAAGTTTTTAACCACTGCCAATTTCCGTCACAAGGATTCTGAATTGGCCGAGGCTTTGTTCGGGAGCGCTCACAAGGACGAGGAGTCGGGCGGCATACATATCGAATTTCAGGAGCTTGTTCAATTCCTCACTCACGAATACATCGAGCGCTTTCGCATGTCACACAACACTGCGACTGGAGCAAAAGTCGTTGCAAAAAAATAGTTAGACGCTGTCTGGAAAGGTCGGGGTCAATTTAATTTTTGGTGTCGCAATTGCTAACAGCAAAGCAGCATTGGCGACGGGGAGCGGCGTCGTCCCCTTGAAAGTCGCCGACAAAATCTCGAAGGCTCTTGTAAAGTACGAAAGTTTATCGGCTGGGAGGCTACCTCGGATGAGACGGCGGAAGTGGGCGAGTTCGATGAGAGAAAGGGTGAGTTTGAGCAGGCGTTATCGAAGTCAAAGGCCAACGAGGAGCAGCTGAAGAAGCAGAAGAGAACGACGCAGTGTAAGTGTTCTCTTCTCTCGCGGAAATATGATGTTTACTTACCGAACGTAGACATTCTCGAGCGGATGATGCCAAGTTGCATGAACGTTGTGGCCACCGAAGAGGAAATCGAAGCCATCCGCGCCGATTTTCTAACCGAGATGGACATCGCGGACATCGCGGATAAGCGAGAGGCCGACGAAATACCGGCACGACAGCAACGTTAATTTCGGTCTCACTGAGTTCGAAGAATGGCACGTGTGGCGATCTGGGGGTTGAGGCGCGGCACATTTGAAACGACGAAACCTGCAGCGCCCAATGCCAAGCTACCGAGGACTCCAAAACTACGCTCGAAAGCCAATCCATTCGTATTTGTCGTCGGTCCATCACTGCTTAAAAAGTTGTGGCTTTTCGATGCCGCAAAAATGAGATACGGAAAGCACAATGAAAAACTTGTCTCATTTGACGGTCTTTTCGCATACCGAAAACAGCTCCTTTTCTCCGAATGAAAAATGGTATCCTCTGTTCTGACCGCGGGGGACGCCTTTTTCATTCTGGTTTTCCGGTTCATTTCCTTCAGAGCATCTCCCGGTCCAAAGTTTAAAGCCCCACCACCACCACCACCAACGACGCAGCCAAGCAGATTGGCGACCCTTCGATTCAAGTCGGTATTCCAAATGACGAAACCAGCGCTCAAAGCGAAAACTCCCAAATCACACTCGAAAGCCAATCCATTCGCGTTCGTCATCGGTCCAAGGCTCAAAGCGCTCCAACCACCACCACCACTACACCACCTTCGCCTAAATAGGTTGATATTTTGCTTTTCATAGGCATGGGTGATCCTTTGACTGATTACTTAGTGGAGAGGACACGTTCGAGTACTCCCAAGATTATCAAGTGAGAGTATTTTCTTATTTTCGCACTTCGCCAAGCTTATCTACTCAAAATGCTCAGAACGGTGCTTCGTCAGAGGTACGCAATACGTGTCAGCTATTTATTATCCATCTAGGTGATGCCTTCTTACCTTTCATGGCGAGCAATTGAGAACAAGTCGGTTCTTGGAGATGGACAAGCATCTGAAGAGAGGCGCAGAGCTGGATCACAAATTTGGAAGCCTATATCTGGGTAGGTCTATCAATATAAGGTTTGGGTGGATCGGAGTGGCTGCTGGCGCGGTATATAACCTGTTTTCTCTATAGCTTGATGGATGTGTGTGTACCAATGATAGAAGAACATTTTAAGTGTAATGATGAGTCGATTTCGAGTGCGAGTCGGTGCGACAGACTGTCGGCTCTCTAAGCTCGTACATGATTACCTAGCAGTGTCCTTGTGGTCATGAACGGGCGCTAGTCAATGTCTGCTTCGGTTGATTTTGCGGTCTGTGCGCCTTTTTTAGCAGGGTGCGCGAATATAAGATTCACTTACGCGGAAAGTATTCAACTGGATCCTCGAAGACCTCCATGCGCGGAAGATCAAAATATTCGCATATATCCGCACCCTCAAGGGCAGGATCAAACCCGCACATCGTGTTTATGTCAACAATTGTTGAAAATGGCTTTCTTGGCATAGAGTACATCCATGCCTGTGGGCTCCAGCTGACTTTGATTCCAAAAAGAGCTTCCACTTCCTCGGCAGATATCTCATTGGATATATTTGATTCATTCGAGTCACAAAACCAACGAATGTCAAGCCTGGAAATTTCGCCTGATTGTGAGTCAAAACAGGGTTCATAGACTGTTAGCGAGAGAGCAAATGTTTGCTCGCCGTCTGCCATAAACGTGTCCGATAACTGGAAGGGGTCGTAACACGGTGTTATCTGAAGGTCCCAGCACACGTATTTACACACTGGACGTTGGTCAGTATATTGTCTATTTTCTCTGTTATGCTACACCAACCTCCGACGCTCATGTTGTGCATCCTACGATCAATGCCCCTTGCGTTCTGAGAAGAGGACAATGACAGTCGTGATGCTTGTGCAAACCATGAGTACACCATCTGCCGTGATTTTGCATAATCTTCGGATTTCCAGAAGGCCAGGGGGGATATGAAAACATGATGCTCTCGCATGACAGGCAAGTGGTGAATGGTGAATGATCCACTGACGGGTGAAAGAGTCAGCAGATAGTACACACAAATATTCACGTCAATCACACCTGTGCATGGGAGACGGTGCTGGATAATCCTCGTTATCCACTTTCCATCGTACAGCCCATTTCGTCAGCTCAAGTGGTATCTTGCCGACCACCACCAACGGGTCCACAGGAAAGAATGGCCACGTCCGTAAAGATATGCTGCCTGGGATGAAGGGGAATTGCGGTCCAAATTCAACATGTTGCACAAGAATAGTGTCTGTGAAATGATAAAGAGTGTCGTAAATCTCTATGAGATGGTTTTTGTCCCAACTCGTACGACACATCAGCGAGTTCCAATCTCTGATAGAATCAGAGCGCAGTGTATGGCAGTCTGAAAAATTGTAGAATCCGAAGTAATTCACTTCAGGCCACGCTTCGCCGTCCCGAATTATATCCACTCTATAGAAGCTAAGAAGATAGCGAGACGCGAGTTCTGCGAATACAATTCGGCCTCGTTCATTGATGTATACATTACTGAGGTCCCCGTCCTTTGAACCATTAGCCGTTAATTCATGTATTCTTTCAAGGCAATGACTCACATACACTGGGTCGGTCCGACTCCCTATAAGAGACGTGTGGTAAAACCTATCGAGGTAATCTAAGGTCGACTTATTTGGCCATTCAAGATTGATATGCAGAGAATCGGGAAATGGGGCACCTCTACATCATAGAACTACAGAAAGGCACATAATTTGAGTAGCACTATAGTATATTTTGTTGCAGCGTACCAATTGAAGTTGGAAGCGCAACAACTGGGTCGCAGTCAAGGACCGACAATGGTTTACGATCGAGTCTCGTGTGGTACCTCCAGATAGGTGTAAGCTTAGATATGCCAAATAATTTGTGGTCATCATTACCATGAAGGATAATCGCAGGAAACTGCGGAGAACTGCATATACCAAAGATCTGGGCGACATTTGGGTGTCTATCGGACCATAAGATTAATATTGCACGCTGAACACTTTCACAAAATGTCACAGGCATACTTGAAATTCATCAGTCTATCAGTGTCGATATGAAATTGCTAGAGGATGTCTAAGCACCAGGGGATAAGATAGAGCAGGCACAACTTGCATTCATGGCATCTTGTTCATTGCTGGGGTCCCGACATCGATATACACGAACGATTTTAGGTGTGTTACTGTTCTCAATGTCAGCACTATAATCAGAAAACACTGCGACGTCCTCGGGTACGTCTGGGCATAGCCAGTCTGAGGGAAAAAGGAGATCTCTCAAATAGATATCTCCTGGAAGGATGTCTCGAACCTGCAATCATAAAGCACTCAATCAGTAGATTCCTCAAATAAGAAGAATAACACACAATTCCTTTATATGACCCCCTCTCCTTCAATGTCTGGACGTCTGCACTAAGTTTGTCGACCTTCTTGCTGTACAAGACACCCCACGTTTGTATCTCTTCACAAATGCCGTCTGCGCGCTTGTCGATGTTAAACGTGGTATGCCGTTGCGACGTCTCGATGGCACTGGTAAGAGCCTCTGTACTGGTCCTTAATTCATCTTTGATGTCTAAAATAGCGAAACGCGAGTCGATGGCTGTGTGAATCTAATCAACCGTATCAACCAACCCAGATAAACATATACGGGCCGAGTCGGAAGGCTCACCAGAAAATCTCCCTTGATCGCACCCAAGCGGTCCCGGTAACCATTGATAGCGTCGGAAACTTTCTTTGTCTTCAAGAAGTGTTTGATCCCACGGGACTTGCGCCGGGTGCTGTTCAACTCAGCAAGTATGTCCGTCAAGTATCTAAAATATGCTTCGTTAACCAAGCTTCAAAATCCGTTTCTGCCTACTTACTTTTCAAGCTCTGTGCAAACATCACTGAAACGGGGAGCAGTACCGTCCCCGTGTTCTCTAACGGTATCCTGAACCATCTTCATCGTCTTCCTTATGCTCTCCACCAAATCTTGTAGGTCCTTGTCATTCTTGCCAGCTTTCTGAAATCTCTGATCAGATATGGTACAATGCAACACAGAAGATTGTCATGTACCTCAATGGCCTCCAATATGAGTACGACACATCCACAAAGGCCTTTGATATACGGAAATGGTGCCATTTCCCCAGCGGCCGTGGCAACCTTAGCTATACAAATCCAAGTCTCCAGATTGGACGAGCGAGCCATGCTGGATAAACATTCAATGTCAAGTTGACCTCAGGCAAGAGCAATAGAGATGGGAACCTTTTTGGAGGAAGGGTAGGGCGAGTAGGTAGGTCGGTAGGTAGGTAGGTAGTATCACAGGGCGATGATGGTAAGAGGCAAGCACAGAAAGGGCGACACAACTGACTTTTTCACTGGGCATTTATTTCTTTCGTTTTCCCACAGGCATGATTTCATACAGCAGCTTCACAGCAGTATACAATAGCATTGGCGCTAACATGGTGTTATACCCGTACAAGATCCCAATCACGAACGACCCGGTCCACAGCCTTAACATCACGAGCCATGTTCATGCTGTTAAAGGATATTGTGGTGAGTGAAACGTCTATCAGTAAAGCCTCTGATACTGAACCGACCATATCCCGAAGAACTTCAAAAAAAATGAGCAATGAACCCAAGTTGCTATATGGATGGTGGTCGATGGCAAGTCGGTTCCGCGATCACCGCAATGGCACATCAGCCCTTCTCAGGACCTCTAAGTCAACCGCTTCTTATACAGCTATTTGATGTGCAGCTGTTGTGAGCTCCTCGGACGCCCGTGAGATGTCCAAGGCTATTGATGATGGCCTCGATGTTACTTAGGCGACACAGTCAGTGCCACAGGATGCCTATCCCATACGAACAAACGCACCAAAGGTCTCTCCCTGGATCGGAGTCCCCAAATCCCGGCATATCTCTGCGAGCTCGTGAATACCCGACTCGATCTCCCTGGTGTCATTCTCGCATTTCTTGGATAAAGGAATCCTGGTATACGAGTTCGTGCGGTGAGAGACGGGACTGGAGCAGGAGGAGAGATTGGTGTTGTTGGTCGAGTCTATGGAAAGAGTCGACTCTGCCATCGGACTGGCGGGAACGGTTACGCACTGATGGTCACAGTCCACAGCCATTCGAACGTCCTCGACGACTGTTCGTTGTCGCCCCGCGCTGGCTCTCTGCGCATGTTGGAATGAGGAGAGGGACGGTTGAAAGTTTCGGGATGCCTTTTGCAGGCGTGCGGCTAGATATTGGGTACTATGAGGAATGACATTATCTTACTTAACAAGCGCCCGCGGCGGTGCCTGCGACAAAGACCTTGCTGGAAGGAAGGAAGGACACTTAACCACATGTTGTCCTTCGGTGATCGTTTGGGAGGCGACTAAGGTGGACTGCATAAATAAGCTGGTAATATTTGGGAGAAGTGAGTGGGGTGGGATATAGTAAAATACAGTTTCATTAGACAAGTACCTCTGGGTTCGGGCTGAAATACGATGTGTAGCAGACTGGAAGGTAAGAGTTGATTTCCGTATGCTTCAGGTTCGAGAATTCGACGTCTTGAAGCTGCCTGATACGATCCTCAAGCTCCATTTATTGGGAGAGATCCAGAAGGTTGCAGCTTGTTGAACTGGGATTGGAAGACATTGGCAGGCTTCGAATACTTGGCGGGTTGAAGCGGTAAACAATCAGAGACAAGTATATTGGATATTTTGCAAGGTAACCATGGCTGGAAAGAGTATCAACATCGCTGCCAGAGAATAGGACTAGCTACGCACAGAGGTTTATCTGAGTCCCAATGCTGGTGTTGATTTTGAAAACGAGGGACGTCGAGGCTGCCCAATACGAAGGCGCGGTATATAACCTATGAACGATATCAAGTCGATTCTGCGCGCAAGAATGTAGGCTCTTTCTCAGCTCGTATATGGTCCCATCCTGTTCGTACATGTATTCTTTCAAAGCAATGACCGTCGTGAGGTCGACTGATTTGATCATTCAAGCTCAAGATTGATATGCAAAGAACCGGGAGATAAATCAAGAAATGCACGTAGCACGATAGTATATTCCAGAGCAGCGTACCATAGAAGCGCAACAGCTCGTGCGGTAAATTTGACTCTTAGGGCGCCGTCGAGTTCTCAAACAACCACGCCGTCGTTGGAAAATGTTAATGAAAGACAAAAGCCCCGTACTACCCCTCACAAATTCGACAAAATCCACATAGCCCCAACGCCCATCCCAGTAGCCGCCATAACCGTAAACACCGTCCCAACCACCGAGAGGTGCATCCCAGCCGGGCCGTCCCAGTTCTCCGGGAGCGTCAACGCGGTCTGAGGGGCGAGCAGGGTGATATTGGCCGCAGCGCACGCGGCGGAATAGGCTGGGGAAAAAATAAACACATGAATTACAGCACACACATGATACGCACCTGCCAACAAGGGCTGACTGCCTGCGCGAGGATCATTCCGGGGGACGTTGGCGGCGATCTGGGCGGTGTAGATGCACTGCTCGCAGCTGAGGAGCGCAGCGACGGTGCTATCAGCGCACAGGCAGCCCGACGCAGGGTCCGGAGTCCCATCAGGAGAGGGAGTCGCCGCCTGGGCAGAACTCGTACAGGTAGCGATCACAGTCGACGCATCACTGCAGAGCGACTGGCAAGTATCAGGGATCGAAAAGTTGAGCAGCTCCGAGGGGGGCAGGGCAGCCAGTGCCGGCGTCACCGTTACGTTGAAGCTGAAAGCGAAAACTGTAATAGGCAAATGAGAATTGGAAATTTGGAGGGTAATGAGGGTGTACGTACCTCGACCGGCGAGAAAGAGCGATAATAAGAGAATGGAAAGCATTGTGAAAATGGAAAAGCTTGAACCTGCAAGGACGACGACGACGAAGAGAAAGATTGAGATGCAACGGTCGTGATGCAAAGCAAAAGGGACCAGCACACGTGATCTACGCGTAAACACACACAAACGTGCTCCGACCCGCCTTCGTTGATTGCACTCAACACTAACGCGACTATGGCGCCGTTCTCCGGATCCCTCCAACCAAAGAAAAAAGCCGACCTGAAAAACATAGCCACATCCCTCGGGATCAGCGACGCCGGCACCAAAGATGAACTGCAGGTCAGCCGTTTATTCAATCGGGTGATAGGCCCCTACTAAAATACTATTAGCTGCGCATCAAGAAACACCTGGACAACAACCAAGACGTGCTCGAGGGGGACCCCCAGTATGCGGGTCTGTACGGTATAAGGAGCCGGGGAGGAGCTGTCGCTAGGAAGCCGAGTGTCCAGCCTCAGCTGCCTAGGTAAGCCTTCAAAGAAAAAAAGCTTAAAGGCGCTTTGCTCAACGCGTCCAGTAGTTCCCGCCTCGCGCCACCGAAAGAACCGACACCCCCATTGCTGAAGCCGGACCCCATCCTCGAGACCCCAGGACGGGGAGAGGTGTCTGTGATGCTCAAATCCATCACGCCCTTTGTGACCAGAACCCGCACGCCCTCGCCCCTCCCTCCGCTTCCATTGAGTGCAGGCTCGATATCGACCATTGTCACGGCGCGTAAAGGGCTGAGTGCCATGGTGGTCCGCAGGGTGGAAGAAGTAAGGAAAGGAGAGACGCTCCTCAAGACCCGCTCGTGGATGTCCAACTCTGCGAACATATGGCTCCTGAGCGCGTTAATCGAGTTTTTCGTGCTCCTGGGGGTTATCGTGCCCTGGGCGTGGACTGCTATCGGTGGCATCGACGTGCCCTACCCACTGCTGCAGAGCCGGGTCCTTTGGATGGAGATCGCGTGTTGGGCGGGCCCCACTGTCGTCGTTCCGGGACTGCTGGGGTACCTGGTATCGTTCAGGGGACGCGACGGTTTCGATCCACTGACGGGGTGGGTCGTCCGACTAGCGGGTATGGTGTTGGTAGAAGAGGCTCGATGGCGGGTGGTCACCGCGAGCGTCGGTGTCGCGTTTGCATTTGCAGAGGCGATGCCTGGGCCAGCACCAGTCTTGAACGAGAGAGGGGATACGGAGAGCGAAGAAGTAGATTAATATGTTATGGTATTATATTATCTGTTGTACATATGTATATCTATGCTGATACCCGATATCGGGCTGAAATTAGTAGGGGTTCTGCATGAGGAATGGGCAGTGTCTGGTAGGGTTTGTATATGAACAGCTGTTCGCCGTGTTTGGGTGGGGTCGTCAGCCCAGAGAGAAGGACAGGAGTAAGGGGCGGCGGCGTGGACAGCGGGAACCGCGCCTGCCTTTCACAAAGCACGATCCCGTCCTGCGAGACCGACACCACCACGAGCCTAACCGCCGGTTCTACCCTGTCGTTGTCGGATTTCCACAGAGTCAACGCGGTATGGGAGCGCGTAAACAGCGACGACGCGTGAGACGCCAACCCTCCACTGCAAACAAATTAGATGCAGCCGCGAAATAGAAAGAGACGCGTACCGCAGGAACTTTCCGCGTTTTGAGGGACTCTGTGTGAGGTCCGAGTCTGGCTCTGGGAGGAGGCTGGGCAGGAATACGGAGGCGAGGTCGGCAGGTTCGGAGCTGAGGATCGAGTTGAGGTGGTGCAGACGGCGAGGAGGGGAGGATGGCAGCACGGGAGGTCGGGCCGGTTTCAGCGGTTGGATTGGAGGAGGTGGTGGTTGTAGTGCTTTGAGCTTTGGACCGGGAGATGGCTCGACGACGAACGCGAACGGATTGGCCTTCGAGCGCGGTTTAGGAGTCGGCGTCTCTCTTCTGGCCGTCGTTTGGAATGCCGACTCGAATCGAGGTGTTGCCGGTTTGCTTTTGGGGGTCGTGAAGCCGTCTGGGCCTGACATGACGCGTCGTCGCTTCGGAGGCCGGGGAGTGCTCATCGCGGTACAAGTCCAAGTTAACGTTGCTGACTAATACTTTGCCACTCTTCACACTCCTCCACATCGAGGCCACCCTCTCCAGTGATGACACAGCCTTCATGCCAGTCATCCCTTCAGATTAGACGTACCTCTGTTCATAATGCTGCACATAAAATCATTTGCGTATATCGAACAAGATGCCATGAATGCCCGCTCTATCTCCCTTTCACACGAATTTCAAGTACAAATGTTCGTTCAATATCAATCTTACGGTCCGAAAAATATTGCCCAGCTCAGTCGCCTTGAATCCCAGCAAAGTACCGATCGAGCAACTCAGTCTTGTCAAAGCTTCCGAGTACCCTTAAAGGCGAAGAGTTGTCAACCGCTGGATCATCGTTTCGTTCGGAACACCGCCAGTACAACGTGCGATCCACTTTGAAAGCATCCTTTCGACATGCAGGAATAAACTCGCGCATGAGCTTCACATAGTGCTGAGACATCTGGCGAAGCAGAACGTGTGCACTAACGACATCCACAGAATTCGTGAACGAATAGGATTTTCCGAAGCGGACAATCTTAATAGTCGACCCTGCCTACCCTAAACTCAGCAGGAATGAACAGTAGCTTGACGAAACGCACCCAGGATTCCCCATAAAGCTGGAGAACATAATCCTCACTCCCCTCGAAACGTCCACCGAAGACCGGTTCGCTGGACATCCCCAGGGCGCGTCGGTGGTGCAGCATGGAGGTTAGAGCCAGACACATCGTCTGCGTCGTCTTGTGCTGCCCGCAGAAAAAGGAAGCATGGAGCCCAAGCACACTCCGGTGATAATGCAGGAAAAGCTGGTCAACAAGGCGGACCCCGGCGCCTTCTGTCAGAGTCCCGTAGAATCTATGTACTGGGAAAGGCGTAGAGACCATGACGTCTGCTGTTCCTTTCGCACTGACGCTATACTCCCCTCCTTGTGCTACAAAACTAGACGTGTTAGTCGCCGTCGACGTACTGGTAACAGCAAATTCGTATTCGCATCTGATTGCCATTAAACGGGACTAAGGAACGGAGTGGTGTGGTGACCCACTGAAACGGAGCTCTGCTCGCCCGCGGATCCTGTCTATCCACAAAAGCGTTCCGCAGTATCATATCCGCACCAAGCCGTATCGTCGCCTCGTTCTTCACATACGCCAGCGAATCTTCAATGAGCTCGATAGCCGAAGCCAACGCACGCCACACCGGCACGATCCCGTACCTATATTCCCTATCCGTGAACCGACCTTCGAATCCCTCCAACACGCTCGACGCGAAAGGGCAGTCCTTTTCTTGGAGTTCCGTCTGCGATGGTTAACAAGGATACCAGCCGCGGCTTGAATTTACCTTCAACAAGACTGGGAGAGCGACGTCCCCTGACCACGACGCTAGCAGGGGGTCAGGCGTAGTCGGGAGGTCCGGGAGAACTAGAAATGGGGATGCCGTGGAAAAGTCGACCCACGCCGCTTCGTCCTGCACCATAGCTGATACTGACATGGACTTTGGCATCACGGTTAGAGGTAAGGGGTCTCCGCCGGACCGTTGCTCCGGAACAAACTCGTAGCGTTATTTTATGACATAAGAAAGTAGAGCATCATTATTAAATTTAGAGCAACTCAATAGGCTTCCCGGACTCTTCGCAGATTACAGTACCGGAAAAATCATCTGTGTTCTTTGGCGCCTAGTATTTTTGTCCTCAGCTGCACATGCGTTCTACTACTGGCCGCTAGAAGACGCACGTTTGGTCCAGGACCGGATATGGTCATGAACGCCAAGAAGAGACGAGTCAGTCATCAAAGCATGCGATTCTAATATTACATAGCATTTCAATTCAGCGTGGCACTCGCAAACGCCGGTGGTCTCGCGAGGCCTTCCTTCACGGCCTTCTCCCGCCTCTTCCCAGTAGCCTCATTCAGCCTATCCAGCATCTGCACCGTCGCCTCCCAATCTACACACGCATCCGTAATACTCACCCCATGCTTCAGCCCCTGCGGTCCCTCCGGCGGCACGTCCTGCCGCCCATCCCTGATATTACTCTCCACCATCACCCCCGTGATATTCTTCTCCCCCTCCTCCAATTGCCTACACACGTCTTCCAGCACCACCGGCTGATTCTTGTGATTCTTCTGCGAGTTCCCATCTAAAAATCACGTTAAAGCCCAGTGATGATGAGGGTGACATGAGGGGCTTACGACTACAGTCAATCATGATGCTCGCGAACGCGCCTTTCCGCTTCTTCGCGATATCAGCTGCCGCTTTCCGCACATACTCCGTCTGGTAGTTGGGTCCGCCAGTCCCGCCGCGGAGGATAACATGCACGTCCTTGTTCCCCTTCGTCTTGACGATAGCAGCCAGTCCCTGCTCCGTCACGCCCATGAACGCATGTGGGTTGCTCGACGACTGCATAGCATCAATCGCTACCCCCACACCGCCGTCTGTCCCGTTCTTGAATCCAATCGGGAAGGACACTCCACTCGCGAGCTCTCGGTGGAGTTGCGACTCCGTTGTTCGCGCACCGATGGCGCCCCAGGAGATTACTACAATGCATTAGTCAATCAATCAGATGCAACACAGGAAAAAGGGATAACCCACGATCAGCAATGAACTGCGGTGAGATCGTATCAAGCAGCTCGCTCCCGACAGGAACGCCCATATCCGTAAGGTCGCACAGCAGCTGCCGCGCGATCCTCAGCCCTTTATTGATCTTGAACGTGCCATCGATATCCGGGTCATTGATCAGGCCTTTCCAGCCCACCGTGCTCCGCGGCTTTTCGCTAAACCCTGATGAAATTGGTTGGAACCCCTCGACGTTGGTAGGCTCACAAGTACGCCCGCATGACGATATGCAGGTTCTTCCACCTGGGGATGTGTTCCTTGAGCAGCGTCGCGTACTGGAGGGCCTGCTCGGCGGAATGGATCGAACACGGCCCGACGACGACGAGTATTCGATCGTCGGAGCCAGCGAGGATCCTGGCAGCGGTGAACCGGGCAGACGCGATGGTCTTTTTGGCTTGTGCAGACGAGACTATTTCGTGTCGCAGCAAGGCTGGTTGGACGAGGGGGTCGTACTAAACACCGATGAATGAGAAGGGGGGGGTAGATGCCTAAGTAAACGGTAGACTTACTCCTACGACCCGTCGGTCCTGGATGTACTGTTGTACTTTGCCGTCGTCCTCGAGATCAGGGTTGGGGGTAACGTCGTACATGTGTTTGGGAATGGCTGCAGGCATGGATAGATGAAAGCAAAGACCGGGGAAAGAAGGGGGATACTAACGGAATCGAAAGGAACGGGGGTCTTTTATAGCAGCAGCCTGCATGATGTGTCTACATGGTGATGGCCGTTAGATGGAATGCATCTAACTGGTATGCTGCTCACCAGATCCAATTAGCTCCGCTAAGGCTATTGCTGCTGTTCGATCCGGTGTTTGCGTACCGGAATGCAGGTGCTATACCGATGCGTAGACGCGAATCGATGAGAAGGAAAAAATTGACCGGTCAAAATATGACTCGAAGGCGCGTGATGGTTTATTTACCGACCGAAACACTGGGTTCCCACGCCGAGAGACCTATTGCTGCTTCGGGATTATTAGTGTCAAGTTTTGGGTTAACCTCATGCACTGGAGTACTATGGGATGTACTGAGTTACCAAAAATTTGGAGAATGGTCATGACTCGAGATAAGAGGCAAACAATGTTATCTTTATGTTATCTACCTATACTTTGTCCGCGAACTTACCTGCCCCCCGGTCGAATCGGTCCGAGACTTAACAACTACTTACCCGTCATTCCCTTCGTTTTGGTCCTTGGGCTATTCCTCGCAGCTCCGAATTTGCTCTCACGACTACCCTCTGATATATCCTACAGAGTGATTCCTGGTTTTTCGAGCTGTTTCCTAGCATGTACATTGAATATTTGGCACCGCTGCACGTGATAATATACCCATGATTTCTCCATCCACGACGAAAAGAGTGACCCTCTCGCCTCAAGCAGGCTTTTGCGTCAAATCGACCACTAGCGGCGGCAATGGCATGAAAGTCTTCATCAACATCGCCTGGGACGCCAACGTGCCCTCACCACCGCCCGCCAGCGACGAGACCATCCAGCGGGCCATGCAAGGCGAGGACGACGACGAAGGGTGGTACGTGCCCGTCGTCGTCTCCGAACCACGGGGCGACGTCGACAAAGGTACACCTCCACCCTCTTATGTAATATTCTCTCTCCTCACAAGTAGCATTAAGCGGGTAAACCAAGCCTGGTCATCGACTGCGTCTACAACAAATCCCTCAAGTCGCGTGTGTTGCGCGACCCAGCATGGAAGACGTTTCTTATCGAGCTCGCCATGCAGCGTATCGAGGTCCGGAGTGGACTGGTTCTCTCGCGTCGCATCAGCACGCCTAATATCGCGTCCAAGGGCAAGCTGGGCCCGCGGGAGGTGACGGTGCCGGACCTCAGCACGAAAAAGGAGAAGGAGAAAGAGAAGGAGAAGGCGTTGATAGAAGAGGTCCCTAGTACTGGCAGCTGGGTCTGGTCCAAGTCGTCCCAGTCTGATCGTATAGACATCCGGATTCCCGTACCAAACTTGAGCTTGATCATCGGCGACACCGCCCTGGACCTCGAACCGCGCCGGCTCATCTTGGCTGTCCCTTCCCAGCCCACCTTGGACATCGATCTTTCGATATCAGACGCAGAACTTGCTTCCAAACATTCCCTCTCGGACGCCATCGCGCTCAAACGCCAGCGACCGTTCAAGGTTGACGAAGCGACAGCTGAGTGGATTGTATCAGAAGGGGTCTTAGTCTTACACGCATAGCAATACATTCTTGAGCTAGATTCAGCTACTATAGTACACTTGAATTCCTGAGTAAAATACATACATTGTATCGATACAGTGTGTATGAATAAAGAACTCACTGCTGCTGCTGCATACGCTTCCACAGCTCGACAGTCTCGTCCAAGCTCCTCACACTCCATCCAGTCCCAAGCGACGTAGCCATCGTACTACCAGTCGCGTGCAGGACCTCCTTGATCCCCTCGTCCAGCAATCGAGCATCAAACGTGCCCTCCGGCCTCCCAAAGCACTGCGCATACGCGTCGCTTGCCAGTCCTTTCATAATTTGCATCACCGTCGACACTGGGACCATATTCCTCAACAAATACCACGCCAGCCTCTCCGCGTCCCCTTTCGATTTCAAGGACACCTTGGCTCCCACCGTATATGCCGCAAAAATTTCCAAGAATTGGGGATCCTTCCTGATGACATCCAGCCGCTCATCGAGCGCATGCAGTGCCCCCACCACAGTCGAATCCCTGATCAGCGGTATCCTAGGATTGTTCTCCGACCTCCCGCTGAACCTCCGGTCATAGATCCTGCTGTAAAAGTCGGCCGCGAACCGCAGATCCTGCATCCGTAGATGGAAGTATAAGTCCTGCTCCTCCATCCGTCGATACACCCAAAGCATCAGATGTGATTGAAGCGACTGCGGTTTGCCCTGCAGAATGGAGTCATACAGCGCCGCATGGCAATACGAAGTGAACAAGCTCTCCTCATCCGTGTCCCCATCCCAGCCATTACTAAAATGGTCAGCGAACGACAGGTACACAGGGTCATTGGAAAACGAGTTAATAAATTCACTCAGATCACTCGCAGGATGCGACTTGGTCGTTAGCTGCGGGAAGTCCAGAATGGCGGCTTCTCCCGCTGAGCTCCTAGACCGGACAAATAAGCTCCTGCTCCCCCTCGGATCTTCCGTGTAGCTCAAAAATGCTGTACGTCTCTTCACGTACAGCGTTTGACTTCGCACCAAGCTCTCTCGATGCTGTCGGACACGTTCTAGGTCCAAGTGGAATGGCCAGTACCTTGGTGTGTCCACGCGTATAGACATCACCTTGTCCATTTCCGGAATAAGCGTAGGAGAAATCAGCTGCGTCGTGCCCGTCTCGGTCCCATCCCGGACGGTTATCTTCAGCGGCAAATACACAACCTCCTTCGTCTCGACATCGCGCGCAATCAAACACCTCGGCTCCGCTGCTAGCACCCATAAGTGTCTCAATGCTTGCAGATAGACTTTGTTGTCCGACGAAACTTGGTGAAACCGCGGGAAAAACGCAATAACCATGCTCGCGATCGCAGCATCCGATGTGCCTAGAGTATACCTTCCCGCACCGAGGAAGAGCAACCCAATCGCCTGGTAAGTCGCGACGTGGATGCCATACTTGTGCGTCGGATGGTACATCGTTTGATTGAACATCCCATATGCGTAACGCAACCGTCGGAACGAAGTTATTTCCCCGGTGCCAGCCATGACCATGCTCAGGGCGATCGATATCAAGTTTAGCCCGTCACGCACGGCAGACCGCTTGATGCGATGGTCAAAGTTGGGCCCTAGTAGCATGTTAGCATATGGTCCACTCCTGTCAGAAGAACTCACCATTTGAATAAACCATCCGCGTGAAGAGATCAAAATAGCGGATGATCAACTTGTAAGCTTCCTGCCTCGCCGTCCCAGCATATTTGAGTCCCACAGCAAAACAGCACCCAGCGATGATATTGTAATACGCCAACTCCAGCGCATCATCTATGGCCGCCCCACTCTCGAACCTCAATTTGATAGCAGCCCTGATCGTCTCCGGAATCTGGTTGGTGAGCCACGTCGTCGTGGGCTCAATAGAGCCCCACAAGATCAACGACCTAGCCAACACTCTCGTAAGCAAGAAACTCGGTTGAATCGAATTTAATGCAAGGATGGTATCAGGCATCGGCAGCATATCCGCAATATCCTTTCTCCCCGTTCGCAGGTACATCAGCCCGAGAGCCATGGTGGCAGCAGGGCACGTCAAGTTCAGATCGAACGACGGATGACTACCCAGACCAATCGAATGCTGCTCGTCCCCTTGAATGAGAAAATTCAGCCGCCGTACCATCTCAACGTCCGCGGGAATCATTGTACCCTTGCCCAGCATTATCAACCCAAACGCCAGCGCAGCAGACGTCGTATACGTTTCCCGGTACTCGTTATGCAAATCGGGCTGGAAGAGGTCTTTGCGACTGATTTCTCGCAAACATACTTCGGCGTACCGCCGGTGCTTCGTCCCGAGATACAGAAGCCCCATACCTATCAACCCAGCAGATTGCGTCATCAGAGTGATGTTCAGATCGACATCTGGCGTAGGGAGCAGCGCAGGTGTATGCACTGCAAGTAGTTTCGTCACCGAAGCATTCCCACTACCAACATTTGCCGCAGCCAAGCCCAACAATACACCGATGGAGGTTATATCGTGTTTAGGCGTTAGGTACTGAAATGTATTCCAAGCGACCATTTCCTTGAGATGGCCGGAAAGGCCCAGTCCGAACAGAAAGCCTGCATGGCTTGGCGACAAGTCGTTTGGCTTGTTGAACGCAATCCATGAGCTCTCGACGCCTTTCGTCGCGGAAGATATACGTAGACCGGCAGCAACCCCGTTGTGGAATTCCCCCCAATGAATAGAATCCTGATGGAGCAATTTCACGTCCGGTACCACATGAACGTTATGGGGATGAATCCGAATAGTGTAGTTGACTATAGGTATGGTGTATGCCTGCCGCGAAACCTTCGATACGGAACCAAATGTAAACATAGCACGACCGTAAGCCAGTGCGTTTGTCCTTTCGGCTATCCGCAGTGCTTGATGCTGAAATTCTTTGTTCTGATCCACCTCACTGTCGAAATGCGACCTATCAGCAAAGATACAAATGTTGGTATTGAAGACGTACCCGGCATCTGGTCGATCTACGAACGGTCGATACGTTTGGATATACGCAGAGTTCAACAGACGCGCCACGTCTTCCAGTCTTCTGTCCTGTCCAAATCGAATGTCTGTGAAGTCATCCAAGTCCAGTTCGACCCCAGAGACTGCTTCGATTTCCCCAAAGGCTAACGTTCGAGCTTCAACGATAATTTGGCTCATCGTTCGACGTCGTCCTGCGTTTTTCTGACTCGAAAATCAGTACTTTTAAGATTAGACTTGTTTCATCTAAACGTACTATGAAATCTTTGATTGGTCGGTAACCGTCCTTTGCAAGGATGTCCGAGTCATGAACTGCAGACGCAGCTACGTCCTCGCGTCCGATGGCACGATACACGGATGGCGGCCAATGGACGGGCGGCATAAGCTGGCACGTTCTTATGGCTTCCCTCAGAGGAGATGCCAAACCCAGAGGCAATCGATCCAAAAATTCCGGACCAATGCCCGATGTCACCATGAAATACACAGCATTCTCTGCACGCTTTTGGCTCTGAGTAACTGTTTTGTCGGCCAGGCACTTGTATACCTCCGTGAGCTTGGCGCTAGATTCTAGTGGGTCTTTACGGCCAAATGCGAATGCGGGTCGTATATTAAAACGTGCCGCCATTCCTGACGCATCTTGCCATGGCACTTTTGCATCCCACTCAGGATTGCTTATTCTGCCGTATAGAATAGCTGAGATATCAGGAGGCCATGCGGGAATTCGATCCTCAACATATTCGATATCTGGTGAAGAATTAAGCCTTGTAGTACAAGAAAACGGCAGACCCACGTGCGCTTGACGGGTACGGCCAGTCCGGAGTATTGCAAGGACACAGCCGCCTCCAGTAGTCTGCCCACTCTGGACGTATTATCCATGCTATTCGACAGATGACATCCACCAATTCTTGCAGAGAACGATAATGATCGACAGTCAGACGGAGATCTTCACCAAGTGTATGCAGGGCGTACAACACAGGCGCAAGAAGGATAGGTCGATCTTCCTGAATGACTTCAGCCTTCTGTCTGGGAGGATGCTGCTTCAATAAGCGAAGTACAGGATCATTTCGAAAACGCGACTTTGAAGACGATTTGTCCAATAGTGTCCACGGATCAGCATCTTTTTCTTTGCCCTTGTTCTTCTGGCGTAAAGTGACTCCACAAACAAGACATAAACTTGTCCTTAGAGCCCTGAACTCTATCCCATCCGTATATCGCATATCTTCTTTGCACCACAACAGCAGGAATATCCGATGAGCAGCGAAGAAGATGTTCTCTGGAAGATATAAGGAGAGCACCTGAAGCACCTGAACAGCCAAGAGACTTTGCGGTATCATGTTCATATTAATCTCTGATTTCCGGCCGTCTCTATGCACGAGCGTCACCGATGACATTAATCCTGCTTCTAGGGAAACAATGTCCCTGCGAGAGTTGTCAACATCCATTTTTGCGTCGTCTGGTCGTGGTGCGTCGATGACACTGATGGGTACCTCATTGACTCCGAGACATAGAAGAGCAAGGGAGTGGTCGGGCTTCAGAATAAGCAGATCATGCATTGCAGGACGAGTCGAACAGACTGAGACAAAAGAGACGGCAGGAATGGTAGAAATTTGGTTAACATGCATAATGTGATCCTCCTTTTCCGAGACTGAGAAGAGCAACGAGGATTTGCTCTGTGGAAGAGAGACAGCGAGGAGAGAGCGTTCCTCGTTACCATCCCATCGATGGTCAAAGATTGATACAGACATTGAATGCCATGACTTTGCGCTAAAGAGGCACTTGAGGGATCGCTCGGCGATGGGAGAACAGGCAGACTCACTCAGCTTCAGATATGTCATGGGTAGAAAGCCTTTGGGCCCAAAATGACGTCTTCATTCTCCCTGTTTCGGGTGGAAGGAATGACATGTCATCCTTTAGTCTGCTGCCCAGCACCATTTTGTCCAGTGTTACGCTTAGGTCATGCCTATTGAAGGAATCTCTGCGGGTTTTACTAGGTGTGCTGGGCCTTACAGGATCAACAGTAGCGGCAAGGGCTGCGGGCATCCCAGGAAGCGAGGCCAAAGAATGGATGTCGGGAAGAAAAGCATGAATTTTCGTGGTTTCGTCGTGGCGTCCTTGCAGAGTATCTGCTGGAGGCTTGAGACCGGCCATGGACATGGACCGACGCTTTCGAGCGCGCTCTTTCATAAGCTCGCGACCAGCTGGTCGGGGCGCGTCCTTGGCTTTGATGTAAGCATACCGCCAAATAGATACCGAGTGCTTGGCTTCATCTACGGTCACAGCGACCTGGTATGAAGTAGCAACAGAGGACTGTGACACCCATAGAAGTGCCTCGGAAGGAGGTATTGTTATCAAGTGCGATGAAGCCTTTTCTTCTTCGTCAACGAGACGCGCGGACACGTCGTCTGGGCCCCCGATGATTCCTGCTGTTACACCGAGGGCTCCAACTTCAGTTATTGGGTTCACCAAGGCAAATATTGTAGGCAAGACCTCCTCCCCAGACCGCTCAGCCTCTACAAGTTCTTGGGGATGTACTTGTCGCTGAATCATAACACCAAAGGGTGATATGGGCCACGCTCTGCGGACGATGTATGGAACGGTGAACGTGTATCTAGTGCCGTCCTGCAGAAACGCCATGCCCTTTGTGCGCAGGAACACGAAAACAGTTGGAATACGTTTGACTGTTTCTGAATAGCCAGCGGGCCGCTCAGAGAGAGTAAAGGGTCCAAATGATGATTTGGTAGGTTGGGGAGCGGATGTTGGATAGGTGTAGTCTCGAAGGCCGAAATCTGCCTTTGGATCAAACTGCTCCAGCCAGCTAAAGCATGCCCACTGGATATTCTGACGCTCGACCTCGAAATCCCATCGCTTCCTCAAGACTCCGCCAGAACTGAGCGCGGCTGAACGGTCGTTCCATGTGAGCTGGAAACCATTCCAAGGATCACCTTCGGATTCGAAATATGTCGAGTGAATGGCATTTTTTGGCTCGAGGGCTGTTCCTCGTAGGGCAGCCCTTACTGATTTTAACAAGTCGGATTCTTCATGGGACGGCTGGGGCTCTAGATGCGACAGATATTGGTGGGCAGAGGAACTGGGTGGTCCGTGGGCATGTACGTCGACCGCGCTGGGGAGTTGAGAGATGAGGACTGCGTTTCCTGAAACCATGCCCGTGGGAGTCACGGTGGCAGGCAGCAGCAAGCTCGAACGCGTCGTCAAAATTTGTCCATGTTTGCCTCTCTCTATCTCCTCTCCTTCCTCCACTGCTTGCCTCGCTTTCCACTACGATCATGCCAATATACGACCCCGACAAATGGATAGAGCAGCTCAAACGATGCCAGCACCTCCAGGAAGCCGAAATGAAGAAACTCTGCGAACGTGTCCGTGCAATTCTCATGGAAGAGTCCAACATTCAGCCCGTCTCGAGTCCAGTCACAATATGCGGCGATATCCATGGCCAGTTCTGGGACTTGCTCGAACTCCTTCGGAAAGGCGGTGACGTTCCCGAGACAAGCTATATATTTATGGCACGTATGTGTTCTTTTCGACGTGTTATGCAGACGTTTATGTTTTCTAGGGTGATTTCGTGGACCGGGGGCACTACAGCTTGGAGACTGTTACATTATTGCTCACTCTCAAAGCAAGGTCGGCGTAACCCGTTGATCCGATGTCCCTATAATCTCATTGCTAAGCAAGATACCCCGATAAAGTGACTCTACTGCGAGGGAACCATGAGAGTCGGCAGATCACACAGGTGTATGGATTTTACGGTATGCCAATATAGCTTCATGACTACACGGCCTTATCGTTTAATAGACGAATGCCAACAAAAGTACGGAAGTGCGACAGTATGGAAAGCTTGTTGCGGTGTCTTTGACTATCTCAACCTGGCCGCTGTTCGTTTTCTTCCCCTCATTCCGTTCTTCTTGTTCATTTGACTGCCCGTAGATCATCGACGGCGAAACTTTGTGTGTGCATGGTGGTCTGTCTCCCGACATCAGAACTTTAGACCAAATTCGGCTTCTTTCCCGAGCACAGGAAATACCGCATGAAGGCGCCTTCTGTGGTAATTTCCTTTACCAATAAACAATATAGCACCATCTCATGCCATATCCCCAGATTTAATGTGGTCGGATCCTGACGACGTCGATAACTGGGCTGTAAGTCCTCGAGGGGCTGGGTGGTTATTCGGAGGCTCAGTTGCACAAGAGGTCAGGGATCTGTTCCATTCATGTTTCCTCCTCTCACGGACAATCACTAGTTTAATCATGTCAACGACCTCAAATTGATCGCCCGAGCTCATCAACTCGTTCAAGAAGGCTACAAGCACATGTTCGACCAACAACTCGTCACCGTTTGGTCAGCACCGAATTACTGCTACCGCTGCGGAAATCTAGCTTCGATCATGACAGTGCATGAAAATGGAGAGAAGTCATTCACTGTGTACGGTCCAGCAGAAGAAAACGCACGAGATAAAGGCATGACAACACGACGGATGGTGCGTCTAAACTCTTTGATTCACCGGTCTTGGTAATTCAACATTTCTTTCAGAATACCAATATTCAGTATTTTGTATGATACTTTTGTACATCTATCTTCTAATCAGATACATTGGGCTACGACGTATGGGTGAGTTTGGAGCTATGAACATAGAAGAAGTCCATGAGCTTCTCCAAGCCCTTGTTACCGCCCAACCTAGCTATCTCGGCTCGTGTTTTCTTATCGAGCAAGTCCATTACGCTAAGAGTGTAGTCGAATGACTTTGTGTGGTCCTTGAGATATGATATAACGTGGTGTTTCAACGTTGGAGTCGTTGGACGTTTTTGTAGTACATCTGACGACGTTGATGGGTATATTTGACAATCATAATACAATAGCAACGTACTGAGAACTTGTCTGTTTGTAGTGTCTGCATGGATGCCATGAACGATGGGGAAAGAGAATTTCCCCTCCGTGAGGTCTTCAGCGAAACCTTTATTGGTGCTGTACTGCTGGCGCAATCAGCTGTAATGGGTGAGGGTCACCAAAGGATTACCCACCTCGGGACTTTGCAAGTTTAAGAGGTCATCACGAATTTGAAAGTAGACGCCGATGAGGTTGACCAGAGGAACATAATCACTTGAAATGACTCTATGAGCACTCATGACAAGAATCTGTTGAAGGACTTACACGCCAATATTGGTAGTAGCACAAGCCATCATCAACTTGATGCCTATTCGCAAGAGACCGCCAGTCTCTAGAAGATACTCAGCTCCATGTCAATCCAAGTCACTAAACAATCTTCACTGTTGTTGACCATTCCGATGTAGTCTTCCTCCGTAGGACATCTCAAAGAGTCTCTCCATTGCAGCTCAAGACCTTGGCCGCGATGCAAAGACAAAAGCTCCGCTACCAGACGGTTGAATCAGCGGCGTTCCTTAACACAGATCGCTCACATACTGGTGACGATTGCATCCAAGTCGACATCTCCCGACGTTCCGAAATTTCCAGCTCTTCGAAGCGCATGGAGCTCCTCGTAAGCGAGGAAGTAAACATAATTTGCGGTATTGATTGTTTGAGGAATTCCGTAAATTTTATGGGCAACTGAAGTGAAGGTGAGCGCATCGATGGAGTAGAGCACCGAAATATCCTTACCAGGCCGTCCTCTTCTCAGCTGAGAGTCATCTTCTATATCATCTACCCTAGTCATTGGTCACGGGGCGGAGCACAGCAAGAACTTCGAACTTTGAACGTACAGCAGACTGGCGTTGTGTAGCATATTTACTATGCGAGAGATGACTTTGGTCTTTTCCTCAGGAACTTTGAGCCAGATGTTGAATGCCTCAATCAGTCTGCTACGCATATCTTTTCCAGGATTCGACGTGATAAACGTAAACGGTTCCAACAGTTCCTGCACATCCATTTAGGTCAGGATTGTTCGAATTTATCCAAAGCCGCTCACAGTTTCATGTCGGTCTGACCATGAAGGTTCACTAGATAGTCTCTCCAGAAGATCCTCGTAAATCGAAAGAGACATGATGGTACGATGGTCAAGAGCTATTTGTATCCATTTACACCGCCACAGCATGCGACATTATCCTCACCTTAAGCGCTAACTTAAATGGTAGATGAGATGCAAATCGTTCATATGCGGCACGATGGAAAAGTGTACAAGGAGCGTAGAAATATAATCTTTCTCATGCCTTGCCCGCAGCAGCAGCCGCCTTCGCATCCTCTGCAGCAGCGACAGCCGGGTTGACCTTTTTGCCATCCTTCCACCGGACTCGCGGAGGAGGGGCACGGTTACGACGGCCCTCGCGAGATCGTACACGAACAACTACGTAGAAGAGAAACATTTAGAAATTCCCCATAGTACAAGTACTCGATAAAAGCTCACCGTGAGAGTGGATAGCACACGACACACAGTAGCAGATTTTGATGTACAGCTTGGGAATGGCGTATTCTACGAAATCACATCGGTTAGAAAGGGTATACGAGCAGTGAAAACATCACTTCGCACCTGGGTAAACGCTAGCCTCACTGATATCCCGCACGGCAGCACTCTCGACCATGTTCCTCACTGTGAATCGCTTGATAGCCTTGTCCTTGGCGACACAGCGAGAGCAGTTGGAGCAGCGCATGAAGGTGGTGTGGCCACGGCCCTTCTTGTTACGACCGCCATTTCTTCTTTTCTTGGTCTGCACAACAAAATCGCGTCAGTTCACCATCCTCATCCTGCTGGCAAACCTCGCATCCAGCCCAATTCGCGACCCAACGTGTTCGCATTCATGGGCAGGACGTCCGGTATGTATCCAGAGACGCTGAATGCTCACCATTTTGATTATCGGGCGTCTTGAGACTTGGGGTGGACGATAGCTAGCGACGTCGGGTGAATTCTTGGGATGTAGACTGAAAATTCTCACGACTTCGGTGTTTCCCGGAGATCGGACCGAGTCTGCCCGCGCTCGGTCTCCAGCAACATGACTTTGTCCGACACCGTCTACAGAGAATGCAATACTCAACAAGTATTTTAAGGTAAAGAATCAACAGATTTTCTCGTTGTAGGACCAGTCCTACCTTAAATACTAGCACAGACTCAAGGATCCTCATTTTATTCAGCACTGTGGCCTTGCTTACTGTGGGCCTCTTAAATTGACGGTTCCCACGGCAACGGTATTTGCCGAAAGGCGGCCCGAGCTCGATTATTTTTATTTGAATAAATATTTCTCTCACTAACCATGTACGACAGCTTGTCCGGAAGCAACTAATCCTCATCAACTTTTGAGACACGTAATACGGCATGGACAGTGACAACGAAGCCTACGAAATCGCACCACCGACGAAGCGATTCAAGGCAAGAAGACCGTACTTGTTTCCGTCCCTCTAACCAACTTTCTCGTTTCCAGTACCAGTCGTACAGTAAGAGTCTCAAGGACGTTCATCTTCCCTCTGCTCTAGAGCAATCGAAAAAGGACCACGACTTTGAAGTGCGCCTATCTCTCATTCGTCTACAACATCTCTTAACAGTACGACCAGGATTCCGAATCTCATTTCCGAGATGCTTTGTCCCACTGGAGACAACTGAATCTTTCTCCTTCCTTCATCACTTTTGCAAACAAGGCCTCATCCCTCTCTGCTTCTCTCCCGCTCCTGCTTCATAATTGGTGCGAGGTTGTTGAATTATGGATTTCAGCTTTAAAGAGCTCCGACGACGAGGGATTTAAGGCTCTTTTGGAGTGCGTGTTGCAATTTTCTATTCGTTTTTGTGTCTAAAACTTGTTTAGCCTTCTCCAAAAGCTGACTATTGATCTTCGGTCTACATTGTCGCCTGTGTATACCGATATCCTACATGAGCTGGTCGCTCTTCTCCCTCGCTCCATTTCAGCGGAGGCTCTGACAATTTTGCTATCGACCTTTTCCCTAATCTTCAAGCATCTTCTCGTTTCATCGACGGACCCAGAATTACTCGAGCAGACCTGGACGGCCGTGCGTAGTATTTTACCAAAATGTCTGCCAGAGATACAGAGGGCCATGGCGGAGGTGCTGGGTGCACTTTTAAGGAGACTAAAAGTCGCAGCACGGGAGAAAATAGCAGTACTTGTAGCCGCCGATGTCACAGGGATTGACGACGCGGCAGCGTGGCTATTTGTGTGCGCGTGCAAGGTGCGTTCTCATGGCTTGCAATGAACCTCTTTACTTACCTCAGCTTTTAGTCTGTGTCACAAACCTTGCACACAGCTACCCAGTCCATTTTAAAGCCATTACTGGTATTCCACTTGTCATGCGAAATCGCCGAGCCCACATACACACTACTCCGTCGCATCCTGACAGCCCTGATACATCACGTCAGAAACAGCGAGAAATTCTCCCCCATTGGTGACTTACTCGTCTCCACCTTCATGGATTTCATGTCGGAGGCGCACGCAGATAACTTTGAAGGGCGCCGACGCGTCCTTGAAATATTGTCTGTATCGTGTTCAGTGCGACAAGGATCCCGACATACAGGTAAATTACCCTTCCATACGTTAAGTTACTAGGTCATGACATCTCTCCAGAGAAACACCTGTCACAGCTATTGGCAGCGGCGAATTCGATACCAATTACTGAGGAAGTCCGGCTCTCCTTACTCAAGCTTTCTGCAGCTGTGCTCACAGCCGGGGATATGGCTCTATCAATGGGATTAGGGCGCAGATTCCTGGAGCATTCTTGGGACCACCCGGTGTTTGCTATGGAGCTGCATGGAACGCTCGCCGACCTTGGCTGGGGAGGATGGAAGATGATCGCGCTACCCACTCTGCTGAAAAAGACGCCTATTCTTTTGGAGAAAGAGCCGGTTCGTACGCTACGGCTCCTAGCTTCCGTGCACAAGGAGAAAAGACTTGGTGAAGTTGACCTGGTGTGGAAGCAACGTGTCGAACAATGGGTGAAGAACAGACTTCAAAATTGGGTTATGTCTCGAGAATCAGTGAGTCGTTCAACCTTTAGCCTTCTCAAAGAATGCCTTTTCATGAGTTCATAGGCTTTAGAACTGCAGTTTATCCTCATTCTTTCGGGATATCTCTCCACTGAGGTTACGCCACTTATCATTAGCATCGTTGACTCGTTATGCAATGCCGATCCTGAACCTGACACCCGAGACGATAGCTTTCCTTCGCCGTCTTGGGTCCTTGGGCTATGCCTACCATATTTGTCAAAGAGACCGCAAGAGGAACTGACAGGACGTTTTCAACTGAAGGCGTGGATACAAAAGTGTGTAGTGAAGTGGTATTGGTCTCCTAGTGTTATTAGCGGGCTCGTTTCCCTCGCAAACCAGAGGTAAATCACAAGTCTATTCAATGGAATACTCCTCACAGTTTATCTTACTATAGTGACGGCGATGCTGCCGACTTCGAAGAATTGTATCTCTTTCTGCAAAAGTCGATTCTCTCGCACGACTCACAACTGCGCCTCAATGCCTTGCGCCTTCTCGCGTCCCCTGCAATCAAAGTTCCTGGTCCTGTCCTGGAAGTCGTGAAACGCTGTCTTCAAAGTGAAGAAGTATCGTTGGACGTTCAAGGTGTCCGGGAACGTGTTTTACGCATGGGCAGAGTAGGACAAATTGTGACGGATGGAAATAAAGGAGCAGACTTGTGCGTTCGATGGCTAGTAGGTGCGTGTCGACAAGTCTATTTTGACAAGGGTAGCTGGCTGATATTTTTCCCTTAGCTCAGTTGAAAGTCAATCTTCGGCCACTTTGGTCGCCGGCCTCTGGTGCAATAGCATCTCTGACTCAGCAATTTGGCGACGATGTATGGAGTATTCTATTCGGAGAAGTTCAGGAAGTGTCACAGCCCGGCTATTGGGATAATACGACGGCTTCAAATGACGATGCCCCTGAAAGAGGTGACGATATATGGGAAGAGGAACGTTCGTGGAGAGATCCCAGTGCTCATAAATTCAGAGTATCGGTGTATCAGTGGTTGAGCAGCTCTCCGATTCCTTCGAAGTCATCACAAGTGCGTATCAGTATTTTCTCAGTAGTTTTTATACTAATCTCTACACAGATTTCGGCTGTCCGTGAAAATCTAGACATCCGTTCCTATGAGACGCAGCTGGTGACAACGTTGGGGCAGTGCTCTTCGCTTGCTGAAAAGCACAACCGCGATCTCATCTCGTATTTCTTTTCCATCATCGACACAGACAGCAAGTCCAAGACACCACGACAGAAGCTCGCACTCTGGCTAACTCTATTCTCAAAATTCACCAACCCTAAAGCCCTCTATGCGACCGATAAACTTCGGGACCTCTATTTCTCCCTTCTGTCACATCCCGATCGATCCCTCCAATCTGTCACGCTATCGTGCATTTTGACCTACAAATCACGCTCACTTTCTCTGTATGAAGACAAGCTTCGTCTTCTATTGGATAATACGCGGTGGCGCGATGAACTTACCTCGCTCAGTCTCGCTGAGATTGAACCTCATAACCGTCCCGAGATTATAGACGTAGTTATGAGGTTACTCTTTGGAATAATGCTCGAGAAGAGGGGTCGTTCGCGGGGTTATGACCGTCGGACAACAATATTGGGCGTACTAGATGGTTGCACTGAAGAGGAGCTAGGGCTACTGGTAGATCTGATGGTGAAGCCATTTGCCGCTAACAGACATTCTCATCAAACGGAGCTCTTCACTGTCCAGTCCACGGGGCAGGTATTGGAGAAACAGCAGATGGGATTTTTGACCCTTCTCGGCGACTTGTTGAAAAATCTGGGACCGCGGTTGACATCATATTGGCCTGCATTGTTGGGCACCACCATCAATGTTGTGAGCAGCGCCCAGACGAAGTTGTCCTACTCCGGTCAGGCAGCCGATAATTCTGATGACGAAGTTGATGATGAAGACGAGGAAGCTGTGGATGGTTTACCAGTGGCGAAGGCGACCCGGGCTATTCGACAACTCGGTATCAAGCGCTTCTCCGATTTCTTCCAATGTCCGGTATCGTTCAGCTTTGAACCATATCTGCAAGCGTCATTCACCTCGTTCATTTCCCCACGGATACCATTACTTGACAAGGAAAACACCCAATCTCCTTCCGCTCTTCTGGAGCTTTTCTTTGTATGGTCGAAATCTGTCGACCATGCGATGGCCCTTGTTCGCTACGACACACAGCTCTTACCACAGATATACAACTGCCTCATAGCCACCAATGTGAAGCCAGCAGTCGTGTCAAGAATTCTCGATATTATCGAAAGGCTCCTGGCTCTCTCTGCTGAAGAGCCGGCTATCCTTGAGTCCATCCTGAAACCCCATCTTCCCCTTCTACTCACGAACATGTCAATGCTGATTGAACGCAAGAAAGGCTCCGAAGACCTGCTAGCGGAAAGACAAATCACTGTTCTTTCCCAGCTCGCGCCCTACTCGACCAACGCCGATGAAGCCAAAATGCTCCTGCATCTTTTCACCCCCTCGCTTCGTAAATCGTCCAAAGTGGTTTCCGAGAAAGTCAAGACTGACCTGCTCACTATCGTTAGCCATCTCATACCATTAGTCCCAGAGCTAAAAGACGATTCCTCCACCGAATATAACAAACTGTATGAGGCGCTGTCACAAATGTTCCAAACTCTCCGGTCGCGGAATTCCCGGCTTAGTCTTGTGGCCGCATTCCAGAGTCTCGCAGCAAGCAGCACGACCTTGCAAACTTTCGTCGGTCTCTTGCAGTCATTGAATTCTTATTCTCCGAAACGTTTGGACGAACCTGACTTTGATCGTCGTCTCAAAGCATTCACCGAGCTGAACGACAGTGTGTTTACCACATTGTCTCCCCGCGATTGGGCTCCTTTCATCCACCAGTCCCTCTACAGTATCCAGGATCCCGACGAGCTTGCTATACGCAACAGTGCAGCGCATTCTATGCGGCGTTTCATAGATCGTGTAGCCACCCGCGCACCCGATTTTGTTGCCTCGTTTTCGCGAATCCTGTTCCCTGGCTTAAAGTACAGTCTTAGGTCCAAAAACGAGTTAGTTCGAGCTGAAGCTTTAGGCGTGCTGGCGTATACCGTCACGACATGTGAAGATAACGCTACTGTCCAGGATATGCGGATGTTATTAGCAAATGGTGACGAAGAAGCTAATTTTTTCAACAACATCCAGCACGTCCAGATCCATCGAAGATCTAGAGCTCTTCGACGCCTAGCCGACCAGTGCGATGAGCATCCCCCTCGCAGCAGCACGCTCGCGGGTATTCTCATTCCGTTAATCTCGCACTATCTTGTGCCTACCTCACCCGCCAACCATCATCTAGTCAATGATGCTATCACAGCGGTTGGCCGACTAGCAAAGCACCTGGCGTGGGGCGCATACTACGCCCTCATTCAGTCCTATATGCGACTGTCCAAAGCCAGAGACGAGTCTGAAAAGACCTACGTTCGCACCCTTGTTTCCCTTCTAGACAACTTTCATTTTTCCATAGATGAGCAGGCGTCGTCAGAAGGCGCCGAGGACAATGAAGCTAATGAAGACGAGCAACCCGACAATTCGAAACCTTTGACAGTCACCTCTCGAATTTCCGATGCTGTCAATAATCGCCTCCTTCCCGAGCTCCTAAAATTCATTGAATCTCGCGACTCCACTACCGAAGATACTACACGTATACCGATCTCCATTGGCATTGTGAAGGTGGCTTTGCACCTTCCTCCGTCTCTGGGTGAGCCTCAGATAACCAGGCTTCTCACCGTGACCTGCCAGATCCTTCGCAGCAAGTCTCAGGAGACGCGAGATGCAACGCGTGACGCTTTGGCCCGCATATCAGTGACGCTGGGACCGAAGTATCTTCCTGTCGTCATTCAAGAGCTGCGTGGCGCACTTTTGAGAGGGCCTCATTTGCACATTCTTTCCTATACGACACATGCGCTACTTGTTCATGTCACATCACCTGAGCACGCATCTGTGTTTCATACACTAGATGATTGTGTGAGCGGCGTTGCCCATATTTCCGCTGAAGTCATATTCGGTGAATCGGGAAAGGATGTTCGCTCTGAAGATTTCAAGACAAAGATGCGAGAAGTGCGTGGGTCGTCGTCCAAAGGCCTGGATTCGTTTTCGATACTGGCAAAGCACGTCACGCCACCGTATATCAGCGGTCTCCTTTCCCCATTGCGCTCTATCGTGAGAGAAACGGAATCGGTGAAGGTGATGCAGCTGGTGGATGAAGTCATCAAACGCATTACAACCAGCCTTAACGTGAACACACACTTAATACCGACGGAACTCTTGTTACTCAGCCACACCCTCATTACCCAGAACGCCCAGTTCCTCAAAGAAGCTCCCTCGCGTAAAAAATTCAAATCCAAAGTTAAGGACGATGTCGTTATTCAGCTGAAACGTCAGGTTACGGTCGAGAATGATCACTATAGCAGCAATTCCTATCGGTATGTCAACTTGAATCAATGAGACGGTTTCTAATACACGCTTGTTCCCCAGCTTTGTTGTCTTTGGTCTTGAATTGTTCAACACTGCGTTGCGACGGAACCGCTTTGATTTCAGGGACACGGGCATAATATCAAGGCTTGAATCGATGGTCGTGGCGATTGGGAATACTTTATATTCGACCAGTTCTCCCGTCTTGATGTCAGGAGTCAGATGTGTGGCCGGATTGGTCAAATGCCCCTTGAAATCCATGGACAAATCGCTTCCGATTTTCATCAAGCAGATACTAGATATCGTCCGGTTAGCTGGAAACACAGAGTCGGAGCTTGTCCAAGTGGCTTTGAAGTCTTTGGCTACCATCATACGCGATGGACCGGCAGTCGATGTGAAGGAGAAGGACCTCGTGTTCCTGCTCGAAGTTCTTTCCCCAGATCTCGAAGAGCCTTCTCGGCAAACAACGGTGTTCACTATGCTTCGCGCTATAGTGTCTCGGAAGTTCGTGGTACCCGAGATCTATGATCTGATGGAGAAAGTATCGGAAACGATGGTGGCCAGTCAATCCCCACAGGTCCAAGAGCTCTGCCGAGGCGTGCTTCTCCAATTTTTGCTGGACTATCCACAGGGAAAGGGGAGACTTCGAAACCAAATGACATTCTTCGCGAAGAATCTTTCCTACGTTCACGAAAGCGGAAGGAAATCTGTCATGGAGCTTCTGGGTGCTGTCATAACGAAGTTTCAATCGGTGTTGGTGTGGGAGTACACTGACCTGCTTTTCGTCGCACTTGTAATGGTCATCGCCAACGATGACTCTGCAAAGTGCACCGAAATGGCCGCTCAGCTCATCAAGTCGCTTTTGGGACGACTGGATGATGAGCGACGTGAAGTCATTCTATCGCATCTACATTCATGGGCCTCGCAGGAATCGCAACCTCGCCTCACACAGGTTGCTTCTCAAGTATATGGCTTGTTTGTAGATGCATTGCAGATTGCAGCTCTATCCCACGTTCCTGCCATTTTGCAGGATGTAAATCTGTCCTTACAGAAGTCAGCACAGGTTCTATTACTTGCAGAGGTCGACAGCGATGCGATGGAGGTGGACTTGGATTGGCAAACGCCATATCATTCCTTGGTTGTGATCTCCAAAGTCATACGCATCTTTCCCGACCTGACTTCGGAGCCTGATACCGCTTCGTGGCAGGATATAGTCACGCTTCTTCTCTTCCCCCATTCCTGGGTCAGGACGGCATCCTGTCGGCTCTTAGGATCCCTCTTCGCCACCAGCCCCGTCCACGCTCCTGTGGAATCCGATGCCTTCTCGGTATTTTCAAAGCCTGGCATGATCGACATATCAAAGAAACTGTGTCTCCAACTAAAAAGTCAGCATCTAGACGAGCCGCTGAGCCTGCAGTTGGTGAAGAATCTATTTTATATCGGGAAATGTTTCGCTCTTTCGTCGCCAGCTCACGAGGAAACCGAAGGAGACGAATCCACTGTCAACTTGGACGGAGCCGAAGAGCCAGAAGATCCTGAAGAGACACCGAAACAAGATAACCCTCTACCATGGTTGTTTTCGAAGCTTTCGTATCAGGTCAGATCCGCGCATATCACTCGCCGAAACAGACACAATCAGGTACCTTAATACAGAAACTTTATACAATTGTATTCGCGACTAACGAACCTTGTTCAGTCCAATTGGCACCACCAGCCTCTGTCCGTTCTTAGATGGTTTGCCGCGATGGCCTCTTTCTTGGAACCCAAAAGACTCGAGAAGTTCTTGGTGCATATCCTGTCGCCTGTGTATAGAATCATCGAAGACGATACGATTCGTGATCAACAAATGGGTATTTCTTATGTTCCTATTCATTCGACGCCAAATTAACATCAGGTCTAGACGAGTTGAAAACTCTAGCTACGGAGTTGCAGGACCTCGTTCAGTCCCGAGTAGGCCCTGCCGCGTTTTCGACGATATACAACCAAATACGACAAGGCGTCTTGGGTGTTCGAAGGGAACGGAAGGCCGTGAGAGCCCTGCAGGTGGCTACTAATCCTGAGATGGCCTACAAGCGGAAGCTTCAGAAGAATATCATGAAGAAGGATAGTCGCAAGAGGAAGGGTGACATGTTCTCGTAAGTCGCATTCAAGTCTGGGGTGAATAGCTCTAATAGAAATCACTTCTTTTTCAGCGATAGGAAAGGCAACATAAAACGACATCGCTCATAGCGAGCCTATCTAAGACTGTATACTTTCTTGTACATTGTATCTTAGTTTATCTTACGCGATTTATTATTTAATTAGCAGAGCGAGTTCATTGAAAGCCTCGCTCACTAACAACTCAAGAAGCTAACAGGTAGAAAGAAATCCGCTATTTTCGTTGTGATGCGCGCCGGGATCCCCGAGATACATACGCGAAATTGATGCAGCTCGATCGTCGAGGGCTTTAAGGGTTTTGGTCTTCTGCATCTCCAACGACAGTAGCCCGAGCCTGAGCCTCGTGCAAAACGCAGTGAGTCGATGTCTGTTCGCCTGAACCATCCCATACTTCTTTGCGGCCTCCAATCCTAGTTTCAAGGAGGCGCATTGTTCTTCTGAGGGGTTTGATTTTACTACAGTGATGTTCAGTGCTCCAGCTGCTCCAGCGTCAGGGATTTGTATAAGTAGGCATTCCTGTCTGTCTGGTAGATGAAAATAGGTTGAAGAAAGTGACATAAAACCCCCCGAGACAGTCTATCAAACGCCAACGACTGGCAGCATTAGCCGGCAAAAGTATGCGCCAACTAGTCCAGAAAGACAACGATATACCTTTTTTGACAGGATAAGGACGGTGTGTGTACAACAGCTTTCAATATGTATTGTCAATGAAGGACATATATAAGGTCGGCAATCCTGCTTTGAGAGCAGTAGATTCTTAATCAATTTTTATCCAGATAGAGAAACCCAGCCAAAGCGAAAACTGAGAAGCTCGCAGGTGACTTGGGAAGTAAACTGGACGGTTTGCGTTCAATACGCTGGGTATCCCTGCCCAAATCCAAACGAAACTAGGATGATCGGTACGTCTGATGCTTTGCAAAGTTGTTCAATTCTTTCAATTTACAAAGGAGGGCTGAGTCTTCTTTCTTTAACCTACATGAACAGATACCTTCTGGACGTACAATGTAAGAATGCCAGCAATGAATAAAGTGATGATCATGTTTTAGGAACCACCGTGGAACATATATCTCTGCCCCACATATACTCCCTGTCCTCGGCAGAGAAAAACTTGGCTGCCTCGGTTGCCGTCGTAGGTAGACCTTCTTTCAGCCATAACTGCCGATATTTATCCACATCCTTATGCCAACTGGCATCGACATCCTCGCCTAACATAGATTCCCCGTCTTGCTCAATTTGTTGTTGATGTTCCTTATACGCACTGGTGAAGAAGTCCACAAACATGTGAGACAGCATGCTATGTCCGGCAGCGGTACGGGCCCTATGCGGTATCACTTCGTCGATGAAAAATTGCGGTGGTAGACCTTCAGGATCATAAGGAAGGGGACCAATATACGTAGTTGGAATTGTGACTATCGATGAAAGTAGGTTAAACAACCAGCGCGAGCAGATCTAACGAGGAACTCACAGAAATTAACCCAGAAAAATGCATCTTTGGCAGCCGAAGTAAGAAGAGCGCAGCCAATGCCGTCTTTAGGCTGTCTGCCATCCTCACCATCCCATTGCCCATTGAAGTGACACTCATGGTAGTCGACGTCGTGGAAGTCCACAAAACGGTATTCAATCTTGCCGTCGACCTCACGCTGGATGATATTTCGCGGAGCGACATGGCTGGGATGGGCGTGACACTCCATATGCATTTTCCCAAGCTGCTGGAACACATAAAAGCTGATGCAGAGTATATTAGTAGCAGGTAACTGTGTTGAAGGTACTCACATAGAATTATCGTCGAGGTCCCTGAGATGGTCAACCTTGAGGTGTTCGCCGCAATCCTCTAGCACGATACATGTTACCGCTCTCCTCTTGTTCTGTGTATATTTGTCCTCTGCTTCCATTCTAAAACACCCATAGAAATTTGGAATAACGACGCCTTGCAGTACAGAAAGGGTGCCGTAATTGCGTGCCTCGTTCTCCAAGTCGTTCAACGCCTCGCCTTTCCAGAACGCGAATTTCAGAACAAATTTCCCCTTGTCTTGGGAAACTGCACGGTAGACGGTGGCATGCTCATTGATGCGTATGATGCTGGTGACCGTCAGTTGTCGAGTTAGTCCGGGTTTTGCGGAGCCTGATAACTCTGGCACGTGTTTGAAAATGAAATGTTCTGTATCTTGGCAATTTACAGAGTATACAATGTTAGGAGGTCGAATTTGAGAGTGAATGTCAACTGGAATGTGAAGAGCGAATATCGGGGACATGACATTGATTGATTGGAAAGCGGCGGAGTCGGACCGGTCCAAGGTCCCTCATGCACGTGCTGACCACCCACTACCCCTCCACCTCCCTCCACTTATCCAGGCTAGGACGTCTTACGAGGTACCAGTTACCAACCCCCCTGCCTACCGATTCCGCTGTTTTTTGACCTAGAAACTTACTCACCTAGCCTCTACCGATCCGTCCAAGGGAAACTGATCATACGTGTCGATACCGATGATGACTACTTAGCACCCATAATTGGGACGCGCCCCAGTTGAGGACTGAAAATGTGGTCGGTTCGAGCGGCAAAGGATAACATAACCACTTGCATTGCTGGAAATCTCCGTAGCGAATGTCGCAAGGACTATTTTTTTGCGATACATGTCCAGTTCCACAGTCACGGTCACGAGATACATACGCGAGGCTCGTTGAGGGCTTTAAGGCTTTTGGCGTCTTCTATATCTCCCAAGGCACAAACTCTTGCTTGTGCCTTGTGCAAAACTCGCAGGGAGTCAGCGTCTTCGTTCGCCTGAACTATCCCATACTTCTTCGCGGCCTCCTGGCTACGGAGCGCATCATTTGTTTCCGTTTGACCGTAAGTAATATTGGGCGCTCCAACGTCACGGATCTGTGTAGGGAATTGATTAGGGCATGTCTGTGAATGAAAGCAAGTCGAGCAAATCACAGGGTGTTTTCGTTTGACCTAAATACTCACCTGGTGAGTGCTTGACAACGTCCAACGATGCTTGTCCGAATTGGTCACTAGGTAATGTTAGCACTCGAAGAAATGCTTTCATTGTCGAGGAGAGCTTGCTTGAACCATCAATATCGCGTCTGCATATATGTATGCGACATCTTTCGGGAAAGATTTGCAATGAAAGCAAAGATGAATTAGAGCGGTGGTTGCAATTTGTTGTATATACGCTTCTTGGCATCCTCAGGTAACATATCGATCCCTTCTGCCGACGTTGTAGGAAGACCCTTTTCTAGCCATAACTGCCGATATTTATCCACAGCCTGATTCCAACTGGCTTCGACATCCTCGTCCGACATCGACATTCTCTCAGGCTCGATTTGTCGTTGATGATCCTTATATGCCTCGCTAAAGAATTTCGCGAAAATATGACATAGCAGGCTGTGTCCGACAGCAAAGTGGGCGTTAGGCGGTATCACTTTGTCGATGAAAAATTGCGGTGGCAGGCCTTCGGGATCATAAGCAAGGGGACCAATATACGTAGATGGAAGTGTGACTATTAGGGTGAGACAAAAGGTACAAGCAGATCTGGCGAGAAACTCACTAATCTTGTACCAGAAAAACGCGTCATCGGCGGCCGAGGTAAGAAGATCGCAGCCAACGCCGCCTTCGGGCTTGCCGCCACCCTCGCCAGAGTCACCATACCACTTCCCTGCGAAATGACATTCGTGATATTCAACGTCGTGCAGGTCCACCAAACGGTATTCAATCCTGCCGTCGAGCTCGCGTTGTGCGATATTATAGGGAGAGAGTTCACTAGGATGGGCGTGGCACTCCATGTGCATTTTTCCAATTTTCTGGAACAGGTCGATACTGGTGCAGAGTATTAGATTAGCAGGTAAATGTTTTGGAGGCACCCACACCGGATCATCGTCAAGGTCCATAAGATGGTCGACCTTGAGGTGTTCGCCGCAATCCTCCAGCACGATACATGTCACTGCTCTCCACTTGTTCCGTGTATACTTGACCTCTGCTTCCGTCCTGAAGCACCCATAGAACATTGGGATCACGGAGCCCTGCAGTACGGAAAGGGTATCGTAATTGCGTGCCTCGTTCTCCAAGTCGTTCAATGCCTCGCCTTTCCAGAACGCGAATTTCAGAACAAAGTTTCCTTGGTCTTGAGAAACTGCACGGTAAATGGTAGCATGTTCATGGATGCGTGTGATGCTGGTGACCGTCAGTTGCTGAGTGAGTCCGGGTTTTGCGGAGCCTGATAACTCTGGTACGGGTTCGAAAACGAAATATTCAGTCGCCTGACAATCCACAGAGTATACAATGTTCGGAGGACGGATTCCAGAGTGAACGTCAGCTGGAATGTGAAGGGTGAATGTCGTCGACATGGTGGTTAGTCATCAAGTAATTTGAATTCTCGATCTGGCATCCCTCTCGTTGTAAAGTTCGCCTCATATATGAAACCACCAAGAGACAAGCCATCCAACAGCAAAAGGAGCTTCTACTGATACGTCTCACTCAGTTCGTCGGCATAGTAGATCATAACCCCAGGATAAGAACAGAGAGAGTAGACTCTTTCAAAGTCGATATTGAGGCACTCTCGTAAATTATTGCCTTATTGATAGATACTGTGTATTTGTGGTGTGATAGATAGGATAGTTAGACAGATTCATCAAGAGAATCCGGTCCTTATCGTTGGATTAAATATGGGTAGCGGATGTGCCTCTGTATTGAACACATACTCTATGCGCGGTCTTCAGAAAATCAGGTTGTAGCAATAGCATGGAACACGCACCATCCAAAGGCAACACATCTGCGTCGTCGAAAAGCAAATACAAGTACTTCAACGTTTCGCTCTGAGAAAGATCATCAGCCAGAACTAGCCTCCTCGAAAGATCACAAACCATCAAGAAGGTCTCCATCTTATCCTCAAGTCGCACAGGAACCTCGTCGACGTTGACAATCGTCGCGTATCCACCGGTCTCAACCTTGCAATACTTTTCAATGGACTGGAAAATGCTCCAACCGTAATCCCGGTACTTCTTGTCTCCGGAGAGTCGGTACGCTAGGAAGAGCGACTCCACCGTTTCAGGGCTGATAATCAGTCAGTTCACAGAAATCCGAAAAGTCCGGCCACGCACCGTAACATGTAACGAGCGTCGTAAGGAGGGAAAGCACCCGGTCTGAGTGACATACGGCAGTGAGGAAAAACGGGATAATGCCAACTCAAGGTTCAGTCGTACCTAGCACCTTTGATGTACCAATCGGAGGGAGCGTTAACCTTCTGATCCATTCCATCGCTTGGTATTCTAAAGTGGACGATCTCTGGTGCCAATCCGCTGGGTGAGGTGAGCACCCCGGGGGCATGAAAGTAACCAAGGCACGTACGTGGCGGTGTCGTGAGTATCCATACAAGTCTTGATAAGGGCCGCGCCTGATTTCCAGTCCCGTAGCCCCGTAAGAGTGAGCTCCTGCCCTCTCGGAGGTACGGAGACGGTATCGAAAAGAGCGCCCGTTGTGGTTGCCCCAAGCATGAGAGACCCTCCAATGAAACAGACTAAATGGTCTTGTTTGGGGGTCAACCGCCAAGAACTATGACCATCAGACTACGGAAGTGCAGTTCAATGTATCATAACACGCACACGTCGTTGTTTTGATTACGCTCGGGTATCAGTTCTGCAGTGTATACCATTTTGGTGCTGGCGCTCTTTTGGATGAGGTACTGATGAATCCCTTGCATAGTGATGTCATACATCTGCATAAAATTCAGCGTTTATCTCGGCGGTTGGTCAGAAATGATACCTCGCGGTAGACATCCTCTGTTCGGTTCTGTAGGGCATCAGCGTGAGTAAACAATACCTGTACGTATACTCACAGTTTGGAGGTATTGCTTTCTGTTGCAAGATCAATGGGGAAATGATATTGTCGAATGACCCACTTACAGCAAGTACTCATAGTAAGAGTCCCCCCTAGATCCGAGACGAATGGCCGATGGAACAAACTGGCCTCCTTCCAGACTACGACAGATCAGTCACACTGACAACGATACATGGAAAGAAAGGACCTCATGAAGATGGAAGCAAGACCGTGCGGCATTTTCGCAGCCTTGATGACTTTCATTACCTGAGCGTCAAATTCACATTGTATGCTCACGCCTGTAACGATCATCACTCACGTTTTCAGCTTTTTCCCAATATATCTCATTGTCAGTTAGGAAGCTTAAGTAGCGGAATTCTAGCTGTAATGTTGACACCTCTGCGGTGCTGACGAGCAGAGGGAATTCTTTGTCTGGAATACCTTTGCGCTCCACTAGGTTGATCATTGGAAGAGGTAAACCAGTGGGCGTGTCGAACACAGGCAGGAGTCGGTCCGCCAGGTCGACAGCACGCTCGAGATAGAGGGGATCTTGACCAGAGATGTGGTAAGCTGAGAGAAGCCCGCCAAGAACACGTATTGTTGTCTGTGAACAGTCTGTCAGCCCATGCGCAGCAGGTTGCATGATGGAAACGGTTGACCTCGAAAGTGTTGAAGCTTCCATTCGTTTCAAACGACAGCTTGTCAGCCACCCAGGTTCGCGCACGGGCATAGTCATCATCGAGACCCATGATCAACATAGTGTCAATGGAATCTATGACAGTGTATCCAATTCCACCTGTATCCGTCAAGTTGGATCCGTTGCGACTGATGGGGTGGTATTCGTCGGACCCCATGGCATCCCGCTCTAAAGTCGAGTCAGAGGCGCACACGTACACCCGGGCCAGACGACAGAAAACAAACCATAGGCTCTCCATGCATACTGCGAGAACGTAAACAGAATCCGCAGTAATAGAAGATAAACCTACTTTGAATGCCTCCACCACTGCGTCTCTCTTCGGTATGTCTGCATTCCTATTGGCGACCCGGACACGAGAGCCAGCTCTGGACGAGGGTTGCCATGAATCTTCTCCTAGCCATGAATTGACAAGTTGGGCGACAGGACGGGGATTCTTCGTTATTCTGTGAGAACGCATATAGCATAGTAAGGAGCCCCTGCGCGTACAAGATAGATGAATATCCCGAATGCAACGAGAAAGGGTATCCAGATGATCTTGGCATATTTTTGAAAGGACGAAAAATCTACGTCCAGGTCATTGCTACTCTGTGAGGTAACAACAGTTCAGCAGGGCGTAAAGGATCCGAGATAGAGACGACAAACGGGTTCATTTTGAGTAGGTTTGGCGGTCGGTTTTGAAGACGCCTTTTTCCGTTTCCTTGGACCTGGGTCGGACATGAAGTTAAGAAGGCGGTGGACGAAATTATTTGGAAATTATGACGCGCTTGCCACGTTTGCCGAGCCGTCCACAGGCAAACAAATCACCTCTCTCCCTCGTTCTCTTGCTTAGGCCTCAATGAGGCTCATTTCTCTCCTTGTCGTCGCATCATGGCTCGGGACGACATTTGGAATACAGGGATCCGACGCCGGCATCATTGACTGGCACAAACGACTCGTCGGTGTACCTTTGGTGGATTCGACTTCAACTGCACCTGTATTTCACCGCGTTGGAGGCAAGAACACGAAGAGCGTTATACTTGCAGCAACCGAGCAAAATGTATTGGCTGCTTTGAACCCTGTTGGCGGTTCAGTAGGTACGTGTTGACCGGGTCGTTGCGGTGGAAGGCTTACGAATGCTTCATTGCAGCCTGGCGACATGTATTCGAGCCGGAAGATACAATTGTAACATTCCAGAAGCAGGATACAAGTGCGTTTCCGTAGAGAGTCAATTATCCCCCACTCAATCCTTGTCTAGCTGTCGCGTCTCTTTCTGGGCCAGGCGGCGCGACTCTACGATCTTTTGACGTTTTGAGCGGCCATCTCTTGCTAGAAAAGCGTCTACATTCTCCAGAGACAAGTTTACCCTCGGATTCAGACCATACAGGATCATGCATCACTTTCACAGCTGACTCAGATATCATTGCTTTGACCAACGGACACACTGTTCAGTCTATCACCAAGTCGGGCGAGATACGCTGGACATGGACGTCAGAAGACCAAAGGTACGGTGTACCATTCGAATGCTGCTGGTTACCAACCTTATCGGTTTCACCTATAGTTCCCTTGTCATATATACCAACGTCATTGCCACCCCCACCGCCATATATGCTGTCGGATTAGCTAAATCATATACTTCTTACACTCTACATGTCACAGCCCTCTCGCCCGAGTCAGGTCAACTACTGTCATCTGCCCATGTACCCTCGAGTATCACATATCCTTCCTCGGACCTCGTGTTACTAACAAGCAATACCGTTTCGCGGTTAGCATGGCTAGAAGAAGGATCAGTAAAATCTGTTGCACTCTCAACGTCGTTAAAGGAGAAACCTACCACAATCAAGGGGGCAAACTATAAGCGAATCCTCGATGTTGGTTTAAGCAAGCAAGGCTATATGGTTGCTATCATGCTCAATGGAACAGGGCGCGTCTTCAGATTGGGAGAAGATGGCTCTGACTTGAATAATATCTGGGAGTTTGAAGGATCTGTAAGCGCTTGCTACACGCTCAGCCTTGGCTTTTCTTATCTCTTACCAGGCCAATGATCCTCGGCACTCAGAGTCATTGTATACTGGCGGATTGGACAAGGCTGGACTTCCGTATATTGGACGCCTCTATTGGTCACATGCATTCCAGGTGAGTCGTCTTCTGTATAATTAATGATGGAGCTTGAGCATTCGTAGTTTGCATCTGCAGAAATCTTCGCGCCACACTTGGCCTCCGGAAAAGGTCTAGTGACAGGGTTTTCCTTCCCTTTTGATACCTACGGCCACGGTGTTATAACACATGTGCGTGATTTTTCTCTCCGTCAAAGAAGCCTTTTGATATCAGTCCATCAAGATAACAATGGATGCTGCGAATCCTTCTGCCTTCACCGTTCTTGGACGGTTATTCTTGACTACAACTACTGGCACAGTTCAGCTCTGGCAACAGGACAAGCTGCAATGGACACGAGAAGAATCCTTGACTTCCGTTCGCGTAGCTGAATTCATCGAGTTACCTGAACACGTTGTTACCTCATCTCATGACTTGGATGAGCAATTCTCTGAACGTGTACGACGACACATATCTGACGCACAGAACTTCCCACGATACCTGCTCAACTTTGTTAGAAGGTTTGCGACCGGCTCTTATGCTTCGGCCTCGTCATCTGTCGCTGCCAAGGACGGATCTTTGTCTCGCGACGCCTTTGGATTTAGACAGATAATCCTTGTCGCTACCGACTTTGGAAAAGTTTTCGCCCTCGACTCGAGTAACGGAAATGTTGTATGGAGCCGTATTCTCGGATTAGGATGGGCGGCAGAAGTTGGGGGCAAGCATTTACCCGTCAAGATTTTTGTGACGCGAACCGTGAGCGATGGAGAGTCGCCACAAGCCGTTCTGATTACGCAGAGGCGAGCAAACAACGCGAGTCTGGTCATTTTCATACAGAACGTTTCTAACGATTCATTTTCTTAGGGTCTTCTGGACACTACGTTATTCCACTTTGACGCCTTGACAGGTCTCGACGCCCGTTCAAACGCGCAGCAAACAAAGGTACTAGAGGGAACAGATATACCTGAAGCCATGGTGGACGCCTTTATGCTTCACAAAGATGATACGAGGGTTATTATAGTCGTGGATGAACTATTGCAGGTCAGTTTTCTGTGTATGCATCTTTTTGGTTTGTGTTAACGTCGTTCTAGGCGCACCTCTACCCTGACACTGATGGATCGAGGAAATTCCTACTCGAAAATGTCTCCTCGCTTCACTTTCCGCTTCAAATGAACCTTCCGAGCGGGCGCCACGTTGTTGGACACCATTTAGCCAAGATTCCTTCGCTGAGTCGTTATCTTCTTGCAAGACCAACCTGGACTCTCTCTCTATCACATGGAGAGACTGTTCAGTCGTTGATTCCGGCTGCTCGGGGGCCAGTAGCGTCTATTGGCAAAGTGCTGGGAAATCGGACGACATTGTACAAGTATCTAAATCCGCGGACTTTTGTGGTCTTGACCAACGCTGTTGCTTCGGAACCTCCAAGCTGTGGACTCTACGTCGTTGATGCAGCCAAGGGCACGATAGTTCACCAGGTTTCTCTCCCTGTCATTACAGGAAAATGTGATGTTAAAGCGACATTGACGGAAAACTGGCTTATTTATCATTACTACGACGACGACGTCGGACAAGCCAAAGGCTACAGGATGGTTACGGTCGAGCTGTATGAAGGTTCGCAGGCAGACGAGAAGACCCGAAGGTGAAACTTTTTTTCAATTGATCGTTTTTTAAACTAGACTGACGTCGACGACAGTTCTGAGCTATCTGCATATTCCGAAGACAATACGGCCATAAGGGTATTTGAACAGTCGTACGTCTTCCCGCACGGGATATCTGCGATCGCGACGACGTCTACCAAATTCGGAATCTCAAGCAAGGATGCTATTGGTGAGTGGGAGCGGGCGGAGATAAATGGATTGGCGCTAACTTCGTTTTTAGTTGCGACAACGAACAACAAGGTTCAGTCCTTCTCGCGGCGACTTCTTAATCCGCGAAGGCCAAGTCAAAAACCAACTTCTGAAGAAGTAGAAGAGCAGCTCATGCAGTATGATCCTCTTCTCCCAGATGATCCACGGCGGGTGCTATCGCATACGTACGAGGTATGAGTTCTTTTTCCTTACGTTACGTACCCGCGTCCTTATTCTATTCTATTCAGGTCGCTAATATCAGACGCATCATTACCTCTCCCGCACTGTTAGAGTCGACGTCCCTAGTCTTCGCGTTCGGACTGGACATGTTTTTAAGCCGGATCGCGCCTTCGAAAACCTTCGACGTGCTGGATGAGAATTTCAACAAGGCGCAACTTGTCTTTACCGTTCTTGGATTAGCGGCTGCGATTGGGATCACGAAGCCAATTGTACGGAACAAAAAGCTGAGGGAAAAGTGGTATCAGTGATAATCAATCTGATGTGTATTTCGGCAATCTGTTGTTCCGGAGTTGAAATAACATGAGATTCATTCTTTGAGAGCCGTTAGGCACGGATGGGGGAGGTGGCCCGATCGAGGACCCCATTGTTCGATCGACCTCGAGGCGTTTACCCAAACAAGCACATGCTATTTGTTCCAAGATATAGATATCTGTGATACATAAAAGTATATATACGACGATTGCAATCCAGAGTGTCAAAAAAGGGGGTGATGGGGGGAGATTAAGTCTGATACATTACTCGTAGACATGCGTTTCCCAAGAATCAAAACGTTCCAACCGACAGTCCGGCCAAGTGAAAGATAAATTAGTGAATATACTGCGAGATGATGGGGGGGAAGGGGGAAGATTAGGGCACGATATTTTCAAGGCTACTTTTCCTGCTGGCGCCAAAGGCCGCGAGGGACTTGGTTTCTTCGCCATCCATACGCCAGATATTGTTGGCGGGGAGGCTTCTACGTTCCTCGTACTCGTCAAAGCTGAGATCTGCGGAGGACGTCGAAACGGGGGAGAGCATGGGGCTCTGTTGAACGATGTCCTGGAGGAATGAAGGTAGGAGGGGGGCTGGAGCATGGAGCTCCCGGTGACCCGAGGTCTGGTATATGGGATAAGCGTTGTACTGGGTGCCGAGCTCAAATTGGCTATGTGAGCGATGGACGTGACCACGAGAATGTGGCGGCGAGGTATTGATGAATGGACGGTGGACCTGGGGGGGTGTAAGGGAGTGAGACCGGGCCGGGAGGGTGTCGTGTGTTTGTGCGAGGACAGAAGTGAGGAGGGCGATTCGCTCGGCCTGTACGGCTGCAGAAATGGAATCGCCATTCCCTTCGGCGTCTGTCAAAGATTTAAAAAAAAGTTTGAGTGAAGGTCGGTGGGAGAGGACGAAAACGCACAAGGAAGACACGTCTGGCAGACTTTTCTGCGTCTCCAGTTGAGATAGTTGCATTTCTGACAAATCCAGTCGCCGGGTTGCTGGACGCGTCAAAGTGAGGTAAGGACGAAGGGATCGGAAGCTGGGACTTACGTGAGAGATGGGTCCTCGGTTCCCCGTGTTCAGGATGGGTGGCTGCTGGCCGGGTGGTCAGACAAGCTGGGGTCGCGGATTTGAATACTTACCGGAACGCCTACGAGACCGCTGGGTCGGATCTGGCCTTGCTCGGGAAACGGTTCGTTGTCGGGCCAGTACATGATGCAGGGGGACAACGGATCGCTCGAGATATTTTGAACCTTTCCACCAACAGCAAAGGCGCGTCCAGAGGGCGTGAGGAGGGGATGGACGGACTTTGTCGGCTGTGGCGAGGGGGGAAAGGCTGGAGACTGGGGCGAGTAAGCTGGAGAGACTGGCGGCGGCGGTTGGAAGCGAGGCGAAGGCATAGGTCGCGAAGAAGGGGGCGGCGGCGTTGCCTGGTAGAGCGGGGCAGGACTGGAGCGAGGGCAACCACAGCCAATGCAAGCCAAGTTGCGTCTAAAGAGAAGGTCAGTTGCTGGTCAGCTTTTATACGAATCACTGACCCAAAATTATGTGCGGCACATTTCGGGGTGCTGCAGCTGTTGAAATATATATAAGCCAAATTGGAATAAGAAGGAAAAAAAAGAAGGTATGCTCACATCCAGTCACCGAGTCTGAAGCTGGTCCGTGGATTTGGTGGGTTGGACGAAAGAGTGTAGTCGTTGCGCGACGCGATATAGACGGGCTCGAGCATCATTGCTGGGGGTGGTGGTGGTGGAGAGTCGGAAGCTATGAGCGCCTAAAGAAGCGTTGAAAAGGGCCAGGATATACGTAAGGGCTGCCTTACCTGGGTCTGGATGTCGAATCTCTGCAGTTTGTGGAAGGGCTCGAGGTCGAGGTCGACGGCGGGCGCGACAATGAGCGCGGCGCTCGACAATGACAACGCCGTGCATGCCTACAACAGATGTTGTCAGGAAAAGAAAATACAGTGGCGTTGTCACGTGTCGACGCGCTCTCACCTCTTGATGTGACTTGAACACGGCCCATACGCTCTCTCGGCTGTTATCGCGTAGGGTCCACATGGATACAGGGAGGGGGAAGTGCTGCGAAATGATTAAACAGAAAAAGGTGAAGATGATGCGCCTCACCTTGAATATGCTAGAATCTGGGGGGTAGGGAAACTGGGCAGGGATCAATACGGGGTAACGACAAAGAAAGGACGACAAACCCTAACGACTCTGGAACGGGTAGCGAGAAAGAGCTGGACTGATGGCCACTCGAGGTCAATGCTGCTCTCGCTGGAGGCAGGAGAGTAGCGGGAATGCATGGGGTATTAGCTCGCAGGATCGGTATAAATGAAGCCGTCCTGGTTCGTAATTATACGTACTGGGGGAGGGAAGACGATCGTCCCCTTCATAGTAGATATATAACCCATTCCTGACACGCAGGGATCGACAAATCTCGAGCTTTTTGCAATCTGCCAACGAGGAGGAAACGCCAATTTTTCAATTTTGGAAATTAAGGTTGCGCATTAGGTAATCTGTTCCCAGGTGCCACGGTTGCGACAGAATCGATGAGCACTCTAGTAAATTAGATTCGCGTTTCAACTACGCCACTGTCAAGCAACGGCGGATCCCGTCGTGCTGCCCGCAAATGTCCATATATCGCCTGCTGAAGCTTCATCCCGCCGATCCTGCTCACCCGCCCTTCTTTCACCAAGTACTGAGCAAAATTTCGCCAGGCAACCGCCCCTGTTTCTTCCTTCGCAGTCTCGACCGATCGTCCCATCCTCAGCGTACTGATACTTCCAACAATGAACAGCCCCCTCTTGGCCCGTGTAAGCCCAACATTCAGCCGTCCTCTGTCGGCAAGAAATCCGATATGTCCTCCCGCGTTGTTCCGCACAGTAGAGAATATGATAATCTCCTTCTCCCGACCTTCGAACCCGTCCACCGTTTTGATCTCGATGTCTTTGATTTGCATCGCCCGGTGCTCACCCAGTACAATCTCAAATCGCTGCCTGTACCGCGCATTCACATTGAATAACCGCGTCAGCAAGGATATCTGCGCAGCGTACGGAGCAATAATCCCAATGTCGTCCCCTGTCAGTTCCTGTAACACTTTGAGAAACACCCCGTTCCTTATATTATTTAAAATAACAACATACCGGATTCGTCAGCAGCAAGTCCTCAACAACGCTCGCCACAATGTGAGCCTCGTTCCAGTTCACTCGGCTCCGATCTTTGCTCGACTCTTCCCCTGCGTGATCAAGAAACACCACAGACGGCCGGTCCCCGTTCCCGTCCTTCGTTAGGTGCTGCGAATTCGGAGGCGCAAGTCGTGACAAGATATTCCCTCCAGAATCCACCGTCCCATCCAGTAGACTCGTCCCATAAAACTCTAGCGACGGAAATGCCGAAATCGCCGGATGCATCCGATACTGGATATCCAGCATGATCGACGGAACTATGCCCTCGACAATGAGCCGCTCAAACAAACTCCTATCCAACTGATTCGACTTTGCTATTTGACTCACGATTACCGGCGGGAGCTGTTTGTGATCCCCAATCAGAGCCACATGCCTAGACTGCAACCAACCAACCCCGTCAACATCGTTTCAAAAAAAGCAACACTCGCTCACTTACTCCTTTCATCAGAGGAACGAGCGACGCCGGTTCTGTAGACATGGAAGCTTCGTCTAGAAACACCACAGGAAAGTCCGTGGCCTCAAGCACGCGAGATGCGGCGGTCAGACATGTCGTACAGATCTGTTGAATATTGTAAGAAGCAAAGATTCACAATACAGGTAGATCCAACGTACCACATCAGCTTCTCTCAGTACGTCTTTGGTCATCTCCTGCGTCAGTGCATACAAGTGGCCCTTCTTCACCTGGATCCGCTCCTCCTTTTTGGCTATGGCGTTTCGCATTCCATCCAGCCGCTGCGCGAGGTTTGTCCGTCCGTCGTTGACTTTCTGGGCCACTTCCTTGGCCTGTGTCGACGTGTCCTTCACCTCCCCTTCCAGCTTCTTGATGATTTCTGAGATCTCACCCCCTTGGGGATAAAGAGGATGGTTTTGCATCTTGTACTCGTAGGTATAGGGCTCGAGTGACGCTCGCGTCTTGCCGCCAAACGCAACTCGGATGGGATTGACTCCGGCAGCGACGAAGCCCTCGACGAGATTATCCACAGCGACGTTGGTGTACGTACACACCAAGATAGGTTGGGGAGTTTCGAAATGGACCTGCAATGCCTTCGGATCGTGTGCAGACAGTAGAGTAAAAGCCACAAACCTTGAGTAATTTAATGGTCTCGATAATCGTCTTTGTCTTGCCTGTCCCAGGAGGCTAGCAACCGTCAGTCGTTAGCATCAACGTATATTACAAGCGACCCACCCCTTGCACCAGGCTAAAGCGCTCCGCAATCATCTGCGCCATGGCTCTGACCTGCGTCGCATTCAAGCCATCAATAACCGGATCACCCTCCACAACTACAGGATTCGGCCGCATGTACCTCTTCGCCCAGCTGTATATGAGCTGATTATCCCTGAACACGCCGCTCGTCTCAACGTTCTCGTCCATGTCCCCTTGATCCTTCCCGCGCAGAATCACGTCCCTCAAATAAGTCCCATTCAGGATCTCCTCACGATCAGTAGCCATCACCGCCTCCTGCGACCTGACGTCCTGGTGCAAGTGGTTGATGGCTTCACGCATCCGGTTATGCACCAACGACGAGTGACCCAAGTCCACGCGCCACGCGCCCTCGAGCTCGGGACTATCAAACTCGACTTGGTCGGGAAAGGACACCTTGAGCTGCAGTGGCGTGCGTGAAATGAGGGAGCCTTTTGCCGGCTCGTCCGTCAGCGGGTCGATACGAGACACGAGAACCTGTGTGCCGCTCTCGAACCTGTTCTCAGGTAGCTGCACTCCAGGCCCACGCGTGAACGTTGCCGTTCGCCTCCCGAAATGCTTTTCCTCAAGCCAAAAAGCAGTCATATCCGTAAGGCAATAGCCCTCCTCGGAAAGCCGCTCCGTAGACCAGGTCGAGAGGCGCTGATGAAGGACCGCCTCTTCTGCTGCGATCTCTGCATCGAGGAGACCGTTGAAACTAGGAGAACAGAGTCAAGCCGCGTCCTGAGATGAGAGAAAGGCACGCACTGCTCGCTATACCGGTGAACGGTATGATAATAAGGCTCGTGTTCTTGCAGAACCGTCTGCTGAGGAGCTATCCGTCTCTTGTGTTTTCGTTTCTTGTCCGGCTTCGCTTTCTCCCTCGAAATGGCGCGTAGACGCCAATCAAACCGCGGCCGTATAGGCACTGGATCTACTTCGAGCGGATCAGGCGTAGGGGGCTCGTAGTTTGCGAGAAAGTCTTCGGTTTCTACGAGTATTTTTGCCTGAGAGTGGTATGCCCGTCGTGTACATGGCGGCGTACTGCAAAAGTCGCGAAGTCTTAGATGGACAGGGCTCAGCGGGGTTTTTTCGCGAGGATAACGGTGAGAAGAAGTAGATACTAGGATTCTTTCGGTAGATATAGTTGCATTTTTGAGGATACGAACGAGCGCCAGCGTGAACGAGTGAATGAAGGAAAAGAATGAGATAGAGCAGCAAGTCGAGATTTTTTCTCAGTTTCCGGACCGACCTAGCCGTAGTCATATGATCCCGGACAATCCCTATTAGTAAAGAGCCCGATTCCGGATATCGGCCGGGAAGCCGGGGTCATGATGATGTAGTCACTCTTTCTCCCGTCACGTCACATCCACGAACAAGTTTTACGAGTTCTTTTGTTATGCGACCTCCAAGTTTATTCCATATCCAAACCCGTAGCGTGTCTTCCTCACCATACGGCCGTACCCATGTCTGGAAACGCCGCCAGCCCGTACTACCCAACCCCGTCGTCCCAAAATTCCCGCAACGCATCATCCGCTCTGACGGGAGCTCTTTCACCCATTGGACGACCTCTCCACGGTCTCTCCTGCGTCTTACACGAGACGTGACGAACAACCCAGTATGGAACACGGGTCTCTGGGCTGATGAAGGTGCGATGGAGGACGAGGCGAACGCGCAAGGGAGGCTGGGGAGGTTCAATCGACGGTTTGACGGTGTGGGAGGGGCGGGCAGCGATATTGACTGGATGGCTGGGTCGGGTACTGAGTCGTCGTCGGGAGAGCTAGTGGATCCGAGCGAGTACATGATAAAGGCGAAGAAGACGAAGAAGAAGGGAGGGTCGTAGGCGCGTCGAAAATATTTTCAGTCGTAAAACTGGTCCGGACCGGTCCGCGTCAGCCGAAGTCCGTTTTGTTTTTTCAACGCATTGTCGGGTTGCTAAGCGAATCAGCCTAGAAAATCACCACGTTTACAAGGATCTGTAAAATTACAGCCAATCTTTATTATGTAGTCAGGTTTTCAACTTAGGTCCTCAGCGCTAACCCAAATCCTCGTTAATTTTTACTATGCGGAAGCGGGTGTGCTATCCAAATTCTGTACGATGGACTTAGTGTCGATAAACTTCGGTTGAGGCGATCGATGGGAACTGCAATCGAAATTTTCTACACGTAGTACACAGAATTAAATACATCATTTACAGGTGCTCTGAAATAAATTTACAGGAGGAACCGGTAATAATTGGAGCCCGTTGGAGGTCGACATTACAGTTGCACGATCGATAGGACTCAAGTCGGGTCGTACGCGCGCTGAAAGTATTTTCATGATCAGCAGACCGCCTTCATTAATGTGCTCTGCTTCTACGTCCAACGGCTGTTTCAGTAGTACTTGCATCGAGGATCTGTGCATTACCAGTTCGAGCTTAATTCTCGCTATCGATGATCAAAGAATCAAAGTAACAGTGGCGTCAGGTCCCTTGCCTGCCTTTTCCTTGACCCATTTCGGTCCCGCTCGCTCTCCTATGTAGCTAATAAACATCCAAAAAGTACTCATCGTTTGGATGAGGAGGAAATTTTATTCTGATCACTGTCCTTAAGAAGGAAGCCAAACAGAGTCCGTACTGCGCGTGCATTACCTACGAACGAGCGCTGGGCCTCACTGATACAGTCACGTCCCCGCAAGGTACCACTAGCGTCAACGTCGTGGGCAATATTCTAACTACTAATTACTATTACGAAGTTACCGGGTGTATGTACATGGGTATATAATATGCCTGACCTCCTCCGTCCAGTAGACGCCACTTGAGCTGGGTGACCGGGCGCGCAAAGCGAGCAGGAGACAGCGATAGCAGCTGGAGTTTGTACTCGACATTCTCATCGTCAGCTTCCGGCACCAGCTTTGGAATCGCCGTCATCATTGTAGAAGCACTGACGACAGGGCCAGATTGAGGCGAAGATGACGCAGGAGTGGAAATGAGGGAGTCCCAGGGGCTGGGAACTCTTGGGTTCTCAGATTCGCCGAACATGCAGTATTCAAGATATGTGATTTTGTCTAGTGATTTGCTGAAATTTATCGATGTATTCGTGGGATCATGGCTGTCGAATTACAGCGTAGTGTCGTCGTGTTGCTGAAGGAATAATTAGACGGACATGATGGAAAAGGTAATTCAGGTCAGTGTCAGACCGACTTGGTGTTGGTGTTGGTACAGGCGCCAAATCCCAATCAGGAGCGACCGGGTACGGAGCAGAAAGAGAAATATAGTGCGTCCAGGTTAGATACAAGAGATAAGTTAGAAGATACAGAAGCGGATTAGTGATGTGAGTTGATAATACATTGCTTCATGCCAACAGATCCTAAGTCTTCTTCACCCTCCGGCCTTTCCAAGCAGTGCATACCCACCACCCTGCGGACCGTGCAGCTTGCTGTAACACCTACCGCAAAGCGGCGTCCCGTCATGGTCCCGTAAGCGCGTAGAGTCCAGCAGCGTGTTGCACTCCGTGCATCGCAGGCAAGCTTTATGGTACGTCTTGCCCACCGCTTTGACCTAGAAACATGTAATAAATACCCGTCACAACGCAGCGAATACCGGCTTACCTGTTCAGCAAAATAAACGAGCCCGTTGCACTTGGGACACCTCGGCGTTGTCGAAGCCCCTCCCCATTTCTTTCCCGTGGTCTGCGGTGAAACCAGACCCAAGGCGGCGCCATACCGGGTACCGGTCGCCGTCTGGAAGAGTGGCTTTGCGGTCCGGTTTATTGCACCCAGAGTATTACTCCGCTCAAGCGTTGGAGCGAGGGACGCGTCATTGGTGGCACTGGTGGACGGGGACAGGTCGTTGAGCGCATCTTTCTCTTCGTCTTGCTCTTCCTTGGTAGCCGGTAATTCCGTGCTGCTACGCGTCGGAGACGCAGCATAGGGGAGGTTCGCCTGGCGTAGATCCCGAGTTCCAAAGTTCTTTACATGGCATGATTTGCTACATAGTGTCGGTGTCAGTGTTATATTAGTGCGCACAATAACGCATACCAGTAGGGCTGAAAGATGGAATGAGATCAAGGCGATAAGGTCCACGATACACGAGGCGCACCTCTTGGTCATGCTCGAGTAAAGTATACGAGTCAAGTCGTTTGTTACAGGTCAAGCACTTGAGGCAGGGCTGCACGATATTGAATACGACGATAACCATTGGATTGACGAGTTCACCTTGTGATAAAGCTGAGAAAATGATATTGATTAGCGTGCTGTGGGGTAGCGGGGAATAGACTCGCCTTTCGGCCGGGGCCCATGACCTAGAAAGGTCTAAATTATAGGAAATATATAATACCAGTGACTCACCTGCTCAGCAGCATATACTGCCTTTTCGCAGCGAGGACATACGGGGGTACCACCAAAGGGATCCATGGGCGTTGCGAGTCAAGAAGTTCAATGCCGGAAGCGGTGGCGGAGTTTGAATGCACGTGGTGAAGAAAATGATTGGGCTTCACTTGTTGACCACTGCCCATCTCCCATCTTCATCTCCATCTTCCTATTCCCTTCTATTTCACGTTAAAAATGTCTGACGATGAACACCACAACCAAACCTTCGAGCAGGTCCGTACTTGCTCTCTGTTATCTGCGAGATCTCTCTCATCAGTTGCTTGCTCGTCTCTGCTCTTTCCTTGCTCTGCCAGGCCAGCGCCGGTGCGTCCTTGACGTATCCCATGCAATGCTCGGCTCTCCGTAAAAACGGTTTTGTCGTCATCAAAAGTAAGCTAGCCAATCCCTTTTGATCGATTACGCCGTCGTCTCACCTTTTTCGCCAGACCGTCCTTGCAAGATCGTCGAAATGTCCACCTCCAAGACCGGCAAGCACGGACACGCCAAGGTTCATCTTGTCGCCATCGATGTCCGTGTTTGCTTTTTACGTCCTCCCAGTCGCTGATCGATGACCACAGATCTTCACCAACAAGAAGTTGGAAGATATCTGTCCTTCGACCCATAACATGGATGTCCCCAATGTCCAGCGTAACGAATTCCAGCTCGTATGTTCCCTTTTCACTTTCATCTCCTCGCTATACCAAAGCTTTGTCCCCTAGGTCAACATTGACGAGGGTTTCCTTAACCTCATGACTCAGGACGGTACCCCCAAGGACGATGTCAAAGTCCCTGACAGTGAACTTGGTGGACAGATCAGCAAAGACTTTGACGACGGCAAGGACTTGCTTGTCACCATCATCTCTGCCATGGGTGAGGAGCAGGCTATTTCCTACAAGGAGGCCCCCAAGGGCGCCTAAGTACGTTTCTCTTCTCACGCTTCTAATCTTCTTCTCACTTTTCCCAGTGCCGCCGGCTTTTCCCTTCTTGGAGTATGATGTGGTGTCGTTTGCAGTTATAGTTATCCCTCGTTTGTGTCCATTCTTCATTGTAACGATGGTGTAGATCAGCAGTTATTGCAATTTTGTGACAAGTAATCCTAACAATTGAACTGTGTATGTCACTTACAACTACGCCGGTCTGACCGCACACGATAACCAACGGTAATCAGTTCCTTTTGCGCTTCTCAGTTCTTGATGTCCGCGCAGTTCGCCATTACGCAACCGTTGATCGCTTAGAATCGATTAGAAGAACATCGTGATGGTCCCGTTGCTCGGCCTGTACATTTCCATCATGCGTTTCGAATACCTGCTCAGCGGTAACTAGCGATGAACCTCAGGACTACGACAAGAAGCTTTACCATATCAATACGTGGTGCCAGACTTTGAGCGCTAGCGTCGACAGGACGCACCCTGAAACAGTATGAACGGGCACGATGCCATTTACTAATCCATCGTTGATACTTAACAGAAATATTGTCCGTGATCTATTGTACGTCGTATCTCAATATACACATTTCTTCCGCTGCAGGCGAGGCATCCAAACAATATTGTCAGGGAGCTTTTCAAATTTGGGACTGGAACAGAATTGAGGAGGGGCCAGGGAGGGTCTTGGGCTTGTTTTGAGGCTAGTCTTTCGACTGACTTCAGGCGGCGCCGTCCGAGGATGCCATACATAAGTGGGACCATCGAGTTCCGCTTTCAAACAGGTAAAGCGCTTTGACGAGTTTAATTATGATAGACTTCAAACTCACCTGACACAGACTCCCGTTCGAAGTCGAATATCCCGTCTGCGTATTTTCGTACCTCCTCGGCGGGAAGAAGCTCCAGAATCACCGGCATTTTGTCTAAATCCAGGTGGCCGAGATGCGGATTTCGTTGGACCAGATACTCGTGCACGATCTTGCGACTAACTACTCGACCCATGTGTAGCTGACCATCTGGATAACGGTGAGCAAGAGGGAGAGATAGATGAAATAGCATGGTACCCTTGGTAGAAACGAGCTCAGTCTGGCCTTTCGTAAGTCTAATTTCCGTAACAGAACCCGCTTCCATCAGTGGGTCCGAGTCTTTGCCTCCAGGTAGATCACAGCGGGCCTCGTTGAAGACATCAGAGTTGATCCACGGTATTGATTTTACCGGAGGATCGCCGGGTAGCCTATAGATGTCCTATCCGGAGGCAAGGATATCAGAACACGCATTAGTCGTTGAAGGAGCAGCTACCTGTAATAGGCGATGAGTCATCTCGTGAAGCATTGTCAACCTAAGCACAGCCTTCACACAGTGTAACGAGTCAGGTTTCAGTATAGCGGCGTGGAGTAAGGACATTGGTACGTGAATAGCCTGTATCTTGTCTGGTTCTATTGGCAGACAATAGGCCATATAGCGTGTCTGGAATGTCATTACCAATTCTGGCAGTCCTTGAAGATACGAAGGAGCATCGCTAGACTGCATCAATGGTTCCGAGGGGACGGACAGCCGAGTGACATGATCAAGGTCTGAGTTCTCTGGCATGATAATGTCGTTAGAAGAGAAGGAGACATGACGCCCGGATGCCAGAGTAGAGGCTGATAGCACAATGAAACTCAGAGGATTTTTGTAGAGTCTTCGCTTGATAGTCTGGGCAGCGCCCTCGGAAGGGTGATCTTCCAGGCTCACAAGGTATGCCAGCTGAAGCGCGCCGTCACCGTGAATGATATTATTCATTAATTCAGCAGCCAGCTGGAAGAGAAGCTTTTCCACTCCTGTCGTCCCAACAGATGGGTAAAGCTTTTGGCCGTCTTCGACGAGAATTCGAGGGATGAAGGGATTCGAGGCCGTTGTAAGTTCATTTAAGAGGGAACTGTAGAAGTCGATAAAAGATATCCTATCTGGATGAATTTACGAACATTAATTTGCAAGTGATAGCAAGAGAGCACTTACCTTCCAGTGACTGGAAGGTGAAATTCACTATACGCGGTTCCCCCCAATGAAATGAACTGAAACTAAGATGAGCGAAGTGAAATATTTATATTCGAAGACATACAGTATCATGAATTTTATGCTTTTTCTTTCTATTGGCGCACATCTTCGTTTCCACTTGTCGTGATCAACACAATTGTAGGATTCTGCAGGACCGTATAACACATCAGAATATATTAGATAGCTAGGAATTACCCACTTATGAAAATGGGTATCGCAGAACCCTCTTCAGTGCGACAGAAGAGCAGACCATGAGGGTTCACTGTGAGTATGGCATGAACCGATACTACTAATTAGTGTATGGGTGGGGGCTGGAGACAGAGCTCTACTCGCCGACTAACGTGTCTATGGCGGGAAAGTCTTCTTGCCAATCTGAGTTGTCCGTAATGTTGATATTGAACTCCCCTATTGCCCATGACAGGGTGCCATCTGAGGGCAAGCCAGAAAACTTGGGGGGGAACAGTGTAGGGAGGTAGTCCGGTCTTACGAGTGGACATCTCTTGTATACTCTCTAGCATGTGTTGTCAGGTATACAATGGAAGAGAAGCATTAGTAATGGCTTACCTCGGAGGACATGGTGGTGACTCGACTAGGACTCTTTGAACGATCGAGAGCCCCTATGTTATTTAAGCGCGCATATTTGAAATTACAATATTCTGATCGAGTTATCGGTCCGGTTCTCTTCAGGTTTCCCACCACCTTGCCACCATCATGGCAGCTCATCTCAAGAAATCCGTCTGGTTCATACCGAACATCCCCAACTCTACTACCGCCTCTGATATCCTACGCGCATTTCATCAAGTATCCGAAACTGGATGGGATATCGACGTCTCGGTCAAGCCATACAGGAAGCGCGCCGGCAGCGCTAATGACACTCTGACTCGTTTTTTCGCGCACGTCAAGTTCAAGTTCCCTGGTGCTGGATTGAGTGTGTACAGTATAATATGTGTAGGCTTCCCTACTTACTCGTGCGTCAGCGGAAAAGGCGCTTGTCACCATGCACCAGCAAATCTCTATACCTGGTTCAGATACTTTGGTGGCGTTCTCCGTCAACCCAGATAGCGCGCCATTTCCCCCACAAGGCGGCATTCCCCGGCTAGTGAAAGGTCTGCCTCAGGGATACACGGCCGGTCAACTCTATGATCTTTTGCGGCTAAAAACCTCTGTGGCGTCTATTCGTGTTCATGTTGATTTTACGTCAGTGTGGTTTCATAAAGAAGAGGACATCGTTGAATCGGTGCCTCTGGAAAGCGGTAGTAAGCTCACGTTCCAGGCATATGATCCTTTAACGCTGTTCTGCGCCGTGGGTGTATTTCCTATTTAACGTGGCCCAATCACTGGATATCTGAGTTCTAGGGCTTGACGCACGGAACTGACGAGGCGATGCTTAGAAATGCATTAGTAGATGTTTGTGATCTCACTAATGACACCTCCTGGCCACTGACGCTTTCTATAGTGTGAAGGTATTAAAGAGTAAGTCAAATCGTCAGCGTCTCAAAATCCGGAGTGCCGATTCTCACGAATGGATGTCGCCAGCATAACCATGCGTCGTAAGAACCGTAAAGGCCTGCCCTTTGCGTTTGTGTCTTTCGGGACCGCCGATCAGGGTAAGTCCTAAACTCTCACTGACTCGCTTTGATGTTGATTGGAAATTCGGCTACTTCTGCTAGCGTTTATCGCGAAGAAAAAACTGCATGGAACAACCGTCAATTTTAAAAAGATTTCCGTAAAATACAAGGAATACAAGGAAGTCCCTGTCAAAGAGCAGAAGCGCGTATGTATCTCTCGTATTATCATAGTGGATTATGATCGATGTGAATTAGACGGACGGAGGCAAAGAGGCCGAGCTTCCTCCCTCTCCTGAGGTCCCTACAGCAAAGGTTCAGCAGACTCCGACGACATCGGACGCTGGTGCTTGCACAAAGCACATAGTGATCGATGGCAAAATCTCTGATCAGTGGGTTGAGATGTGGAAGAACGAAGCCGATACTTCGAAAACCCAGCTTGTAGAAGCGCGCGGACGTGTTGTTGTAGTAGAAGAACAGCTGCAGCTGTTAAAGGTAGAGAGGGATCAAAAGCTAGCTGAGATCCAGAGCTTGAAAGAGCAAAATCTCAAGTTGAAGGAGGTCCAAGAGGATAACGCCAAGTTGCAGGTGGAGATCAACGATCTGAAGCGTAAACTAGAGTTATCAGAGTCGCGGAAGAAGATACTGGAAATGCAAGCTGACGCGCCAATGTGGCAGGAAGCGAAGAAGAAGCGGGAGGCGGCTGAGAAGAAGGCGGAGGCTGAGCGGAAGAGGAAGGCAGAGCTGGAGGAGTCGAAGAGAAAAGTAAGAGAGATACAGGAGGCAGAGGCCCGGAGAAAGAAGGCGGAGGAGGCTGCGAAGAAGAAGGAGCAAGAGAGAAAGGAGCGGGAGCAAAGGGAAGAGCAGAAGAGGAAGAAAGAAGCAGAAGCCCAGAGAAAGAAGGAAGAAGAGGCCGCAAAAAAGAGGGAGCAAGAGAGAAAGGAGCGTGAAGAAAGGGAAGAGCAGGAGAGGAAACAGGAACAGGCTCGAAGGGAACGGGAATGGCGGGAAGCAACGATCAAGGAGCGCGCCCGGCTGAAGAGAAGAGCTCACAGCCTCTGGGGACTTCGCGAATGGTCCAATACACGCGCTCTTGAACGTGTCCAGACGCTCATGGACGAGTTCGAGACAACCAAGTTTTCAGAAAGCCAACCTGCGACATTTGAGATTATTCCGTGGCCTGTTCTCACCGACCCGCTACTTCTCAAGGTGGAGCACATTGATTGGGCTGGGGTGGAGGAATTTTTTGCTATGGCGAGGGTTGAGCTGACAGTGGCTGAGTACAAGAAGATGGTTGAGAAGCTGCATAAGATGTTCCATCCGGATAGGTGGCGAGCGAGGGCAATTTTGAAGACGGTGTTCGACGAGTTTCTCTCTCACACGTTGGAGGAGGCGGGCAACACTGTCTCGCAGGCGATGACGCCGTTGTGGAGGGCTTCAAAGACGCTTTGAAGCGGTCATCTAAGAGTATACGTTATCTGTTTATCTGTTTGTGTCATCTATGTAGAGATCTATCACGCTTGTAATTATAGTTTTATCTTACGGTATGAGCAGGTGAACTACTGACAGTTCCCTAAGTATATCTTCCTGGGACGGCACGTGATCGTATCAGACACTGGCGTTGCAACAATAATTTTCTATCTCTTGACACATGGCATCCATCTCATACCGAGATTCCATTCGATGGCTACCTGATGAGGCTAGCGAACCCACCGACACCATTGTCTTGTCTTCCCCAAAAAGCAACGTCTTCGTGGACGTAAGATTCATAAAGGGTACGAAGGATCTCGACTGGGCTTTTGCTGGATATCGATCTGCGTGTGAGTCACTTGGAAGACTCAGATGTAATAATACTGACCAGTGCAGTGGGCCCGGATGCGACTCAGTTCGTCCATCTTATCGATTCTCGCACATTGGTGAACTTTTGTGAATGATCTTGATTCGTTCCCTTCTGGAGTTTACCTGTAGGATGCCCTCAGCGTCGATGACAGGGGAACCAACAGCGCGTTGCCCGACGGTAGGACATTAGAAACTGGGGAAATGGTTAACCCTGCTACGGGAAATATAACGGCATACGAAGAAATCTGGCGAGAAGAAACGAGCGACCAATTTCTGTTTGCCAAGAACTACGAAGGAACGACATGGCGGGCGAGGGTCGGACGGTGGCAGGTGGCCTTAGGACGTGACTTGGACGGTGAATTCTGGGCATGGCAGGCAGAGAAGGACGAGAACGGGGTATGGTTGATGAAGCACAGCACGGAAAATGCAAAGCAGCATGCCGACTTGCTGCCGGACGACATGATGGTGCTTGACAAGAATTGGGTCGTTATTTGAGTATCTTATTTGTTCGAACCAAATAAATCAGATATATAAGCACCGAATTTTTTTTGGGCTAGGCTGGCACTTCCGCCCACATGCCCGCTCAGCAATCTTCATTCCTCGACGCCGCCTCTGCCATTGAGCACCTTCACTCCTACTCCCATTCAGATGGCCTCTCCGTGAACGACCTCATGGACTCACAGGTCCATGGAGGTCTCACCTACAACGATTTCCTCCTTCTCCCAGGAAAAATCGACTTTCCTGCATCTGCCGTTCTTGCTGAGAGTCGCGTCACTCGTAATGTCACCCTCAAGACCCCGTTCATCAGTAGCCCTATGGACACAGTCACCGAGGGAGAGATGGCTATTTCCATGGCGGTAAGCGTCACTGCATGTGGGTACGCTGGCCAATGTCTGACATCTATGCCAGCTCCTCGGCGGTATCGGTGTCATTCATCACAACCAGTCGCCGCAGTCCCAGGCGTCGATGGTTCGTGCTGTGAAGCGACACGAGAACGGATTCATTACTGAGCCTGTCGTGCTTTCTCCGTCCAATATTGTCGAAGATGTCCTGGATATCAAAGCCCGACACGGATTCTGCGGTATCCCTATTACTGGTCAGTCCCTTTTTCTGTTGCCCTTGCATGATGAGACTTTCTTTATTATAACCTTCGTTCTTCCGAGTTTTAACGCATGTTCAATGCGTGATGTGCGGATACTTGTTATTCTCTTCTGAATCTTCTTTCTCCTTCAACGATCGACGAATGCTAACTATTTCACTACAGACTCCGGCGCGCTCGGTGGTAAACTAGTGGGCATAGTTACCTCTCGTGACGTCCAATTTCGCGACTCCTCTACCCCTCTCTCCGATGTCATGACCACGGATCTTGTCACCGCCGCTCAAGGCATCACTCTCATGGAAGCTAACGACATTTTACGTGACTCAAAAAAGGGAAAGCTACCCATCGTCGACTCGCAGGGCCGTTTAGTCTCTCTTCTCGCACGTTCGGATCTCTTGAAGAACCAGTCCTATCCCCTTGCCTCCAAAGACCCTGTGACAAAGCAGTTGTACGCCGCCGCCGCCGTAGGCACGCGTCCATCAGATCGAGACCGTCTCGCTCTCCTGGTGGAAGCAGGTTTGGATATCGTCGTCCTCGATTCCTCTCAGGGCAACTCCTTATTCCAGATCGACATGATCAAGTGGATTAAATCCACGCACCCCAAACTCGAAGTCATCGCAGGCAATGTCGTCACTCGTGAACAAGCAGCATCCTTAATAGCTGCAGGAGCCGATGCGCTCCGTGTTGGCATGGGTTCAGGCTCCATTTGTATCACGCAGGAAGTCATGGCCGTGGGGAGACCACAGGCAACCGCGGTATATGCCGTAGCCGAGTTTGCGAACAAATTTGGCGTGCCGGTGATTGCTGACGGTGGGGTCGGGAACGTCGGTCACATTGTCAAGGCTCTGGCATTGGGTGCTGGAGCTGTGATGATGGGTGGTCTCTTGGCTGGGACAGAGGAGGCTCCAGGGGAGTATTTCTACCACGAGGGAAAGCGAGTCAAAGCATACAGAGGCATGGGTAGTTTGGAGGCTATGGAACAGGGCAAACCAAGTGCGGGACAGACAAAAGTTAACGGTGCACCATCAACCGGCGGCTCGAATAAATATCCGACCCCGAAAAAATCGATGACCCTCGAGAATGCGGCGACATCGCGGTATTTCTCCGAGAGCAGCGCTGTAAAGGTCGCGCAGGGCGTCAGTGGAGATGTGCAGGACAAGGGAAGCATCAAAGCGTTCCTGCCGTATCTCTATGTCGGTGTCCAGCACTCGTTCCAGGATATTGGTGTCCGGAATGTGCAGGAGCTGAGGAGTGCCGTGAAGGAGGGCAAGGTGCGATTCGAGCTGAGAACCGCCAGCGCGCAGGTTGAGGGCGGAGTACATGGATTGAACTCGTAAGCTCTTTCTTTTTTTTCTCACTGTCTTCCTTGCTGATGATACCTCCTCAGTTATACGAAAAGGCTTTTTGCCTAGGTCATGACTCATGTAGCATAGCTGTACGTTACCTTAGAATATCGATATACACACAACCAATGGAACGAGGCTGAGCATTTCGACCGGTAAACTAAGTAATACTCGAGGAACCGCCGGGCCGGCACAACGCTGTTTACATGTGTTTTTTCTGGACGCGACTTTCTAACTGCTTTTTTGCTTTCTACTCCCATGGCCGATCTTTTCTCATTCCTTGACAATGTCCCAGACGAGCCTATGGACGAGCCTGCGATTGAAAGCAGTGCTATGCCGGTCGATACACCAGAATCCTCAGCGAGGAAACGAAAGGCCGAAGTCAGTCAAAATCGCGGTCCAGATATGAACGGAGCAGACGAAGAACCTGCAGGAAAAAAACCGCGCCTTGATGCACCGAACCCCATCGTTCTGGACGACTTCGAGACGGAGGCCAAGCGCGAAGTAGCTGCGAGTGCTGGACTGCAAGGAAGCGTCGAGGCAGGTCGACTTGAGCTTCGACATCAGGTACGTTCCGTTCCACTGTACTTTTCACTCCTGTGACATTTATTTAGGTTCGTCACCAAGTTGCAGTGCCACCGGGATACAATTATACACCAATAACGAAGCACGTACCACCCGCAAAACCGGATCGGGAGTACAAGTTTGAGCTGGATCCTTTCCAAAAGGTGTCCGTGTACGCTATACAGAGGAACGAGAGTGTCTTGGTGTCAGCGCATACCAGTGCTGGAAAGACAGTCGTTGCCGAGTACGCTATCGCTCAGTGTCTGAATAGAAAGCAGCGAGTTATCTATACCAGTCCCATCAAGGTGGGCCCTGTCTTACAACATATTCATGCTTGTATTTACAGACTTACCAGGCTTTGAGCAATCAAAAATATCGTGAAATGCTGGCTGAATTTGGCGACGTGGGTCTCATGACGGGAGATGTTACTATAAACCCCATCGCAACATGTCTGGTGATGACCACAGAGGTACGATTTTCCTATCTAGATTTTCCGTTTTTCCTAAATGCCCACCGGCAGATTCTCAGGTCAATGCTCTACCGCGGCTCTGAAATCATGCGTGAAGTCGCCTGGGTCGTATTCGATGAGATCCACTACATGCGCGACAAGGAGCGCGGTGTCGTTTGGGAGGAAACGATTATCTTGCTTCCACATACCGTTCGCTACGTTTTTCTATCTGCGACGATACCAAATGCAATGCAATTTGCTGAATGGATATGCAAGTCGCATGATCAGCCATGTCACGTCGTGTATACGGATTTCCGGCCGACACCGCTGCAGCACTACTTGTTCCCCGCTGGTGGAGAGGGAATCTATTTGGTTCTCAACGAAAAGGGAGAATTCAAGGAGGATAACTTCAGTAAAGCTATGGGCCAGCTGCAGGCCAACGCGGGGGAAGATCCGGCGGACCCCCGTGGTGGTAAGGGAAAGAAGGGAAAGACTAAGAAGGGCGGAGAGAAGAAAGGCGCGTCATCGATTATTTGCTTCAATCTCAGGAAGAATAACATTGTTTCCTTAGGTCCATCGGATATTGCAAGAATAGTGAAGAAGATCATGCAAGGCAATTACCATCCCGTCATCGTCTTCTCCTTCAGCAAGCGCGATTGCGAAGCCCATGCGCTATCATTGACCAAATACGAATTCAATTCTCAGGACGAACAAGACCTAGTGAATAATATATTCACGAATGCCATCGACAATCTCTCCGAAGACGATAAACAACTGCCGCAGATAGTCACCTTCTTACCTCTCCTACGACGAGGAATTGGTATCCATCATAGTGGACTTTTACCTATCTTGAAAGAAGTTATCGAGATCTTATTCCAGGAAGGTTTGATCAAAGTCCTCTTTGCGACGGAGACATTTTCCATTGGATTAAACATGCCTGCCAAAACCGTTGTGTTCACTGGGACACGCAAGTTTGACGGGCGCGAACAGAGGAGTATATCGTCGGGAGAGTACATCCAAATGTCCGGGCGGGCCGGTCGACGAGGCTTGGACGACCGCGGAGTGGTAATCTTGATGTGCGACGAAAAGCTGGAACCAGCTACAGCGAAGGAAATGATCAAGGGCGAAGCAGACCGCCTGGATTCGGCATTCCATGTGGGATATAACATGGTCATGAATTTGATGAAAGTGGAGGGCATTAGTCCGGAGTACATGCTCGAACGATGCTTCTTCCAGTTCCAGAGTAGCGCTGGTATTCCACAGTTGGAGAATGGTGCGTTCGATATCGATGTCTAGGATTGATGCCTAATACGATCTTCAGAGCTACGGAAGGAAGAAGAGGAGCATAAAGCCTTTATCATTGAAGATGAAGAACTCGTAGCGCAGTATTACGAGTTCCGACAACAGCTCGATCAGATGAAAGGGGATTTCAGAGAAGTGATCACTCATCCCACGTACGTGTTACCATTTTTGAAGGCCGGTCGGCTTGTCAAAGTCAAGTACAAGACCCTGGACTTTGGATGGGGAGTTTTCATAAAATTTGAGAAGCGCCTGCCACCGAAAGTGAGCTACTCTCTTATGTTCCATAGTTCCTGTGATCTGACCGAATTGTGAAGAATCGGCCGATGCCTAAAGCGGACGACGTCCCTCCTCAGGAGCAGTATGTTCTCGACGTTTTACTCAATTGCGCGGCTGGTAGCAGCGTTTCCAAAGACCGTTCAAATATTGCGGCTACACCGGGAGGCGTGCTGCCGTGTCCACCGCATCAGAAGGGTCAACCGCTAGTCGTTCCCGTGCTTTTATCAACCATTGAAGGGATTAGTCACTTACGGCTATACCTTCCCAAAGACTTGAGATCTTCCGAGTCTAGGGATACCCTTTGGAAGAGCGTGGGTGAAGTGCACCGTCGTTTCCCAGATGGTGTACCGCTTCTTGATCCTGTGCAGAATATGGGGATAAAGGACGACAAGTTCCTCGGTCTCGTGAAAGTGAGTGCGTCCTGTTAACGATGCGTACGTCCATCGCTGATCACTCGTCGCCCAAAGAAAATTGAAGCCATGGAAAACCAGATGTTCAAGAGTCCTCTGCACGATGATAAGCGACTACCAGAGCTGTATACGCTGTATTCCAAAAAGCGGGACGTGCAGGATCGGATAAGAGGGCTGAAGAAGCGGATACAGAGTACGCATGATGTGTTGCAACTGGAAGAGCTCAAATGTCGGAAACGTGTCCTTCGGCGACTGGGGTTTACGACGGCCGAAGATATCGTTGACGTCAAGGGCAGGGTTGCGTGTGAGATATCTACGGGGGATGAGCTGCTGCTAACGGAGCTGATATTTAACGGCGTCTTTAATACACTGGAGCCCGAGCAATGTGCTGCATTGCTGAGTTGCTTCGTCTTTGATGAAAAGGTACGTGGATCGAGTACCGTGTAGCAACTAGATGTTGATTTACATTTTCAGAGTGAGCAGCAGACAAAACTGAAGGAGGAACTAGCTGCTCCGCTTCGCATCATGCAGGAGATTGCGCGGCGGATCGCAAAGGTGTCAAAAGAATCGAAACTTCCGGTGGACGAGGACGCGTATGTCTCCTCCTTTAAGGTAGAGCTCATGGACGTGGTTATACAATGGTGTCGGGGAGCGTCTTTCTCTGAAATATGCAAAGTTAGTTTGTCGTCAGCTGTTCTATTTTTCTGGCTGACTTATGTAAAACAGCTAACTGATACGTTCGAGGGAAGCCTTATTCGGGTCTTCCGGAGACTGGGCGAGCTCTTGCGACAGATGGCTCAAGCTGCCAAGGTCATAGGAAATGCGGAGCTTCAGAAAAAGTTTGAAAAGTCGTCGGAAATGCTGGAACGACCCAATTCTGTCATTTTTTGCTCGTCGCTCTACCTATAGATCGTATTATCTATATATTTCTTTCGTGAAAAAAGAAGCAGTAATTCCAGTCGTGTCGGCGAACAGGCCCCACTTTTACTCCATTGGTTCAAGAACCGTTTAGTACTACATACTTAGTGACCGGAACATCATAACATAGAAGCTACACAAGACAACTGTACATCAATCTACTGAATTCTGCTCTCCCAAAGCCGCAATTTCCTTATCGCCCATCTCCAGCAGCAGGATTTCCGTTGTTATCTTATTCCACTCCTTCACGATGGGGATCTCAATGCTTCCTCCCGGAGGCACAACGGCCACATACCAAATCTCTTAGATACCCAGACCCTCCAGATAATTGAATGGTTTTTGCTAAATAACTGTCGCTTAGAAGACTAGCTTCCTATAGCTTTATCGGGTCGTTGTTGGTCTTTTTCGGTGTGTTCGTTCCTGTCTTGCGCTGTTAAAAGTTAACCTAATCAAAGGTAGCTTCCTTCGACTCGGAAGCTATGGCACGGAAGTACATCGTGCTATCGCGTTGGAAGTTCTTTCACAAGCCATCACTTGATTGGGAGAGGCTGTACGGAAAGCGACACCTCTTCCTCTCTCTCGATTTTGCGTCTGAGAGGGTTACACGGTTACGCCTTCGCGGTCCAATAGATTCAGTGAAAAATACATTTCGTGTGGTCTACATCAATCCACAATAGCCACAATAGGTAACAGCGTGACATACTGTGGCTCTATCCTACTCTATCCTATCCTCGACGTCTTATTAGACCATCTAGATGTCGTGTTCAAAGCACACCCTTAAGGCGCAAGCGGCGGTCCTCGACGCAAGCTCTGGGCGATTTGAAGAGAATATTGACTGGCTTGCTTCAATTATACACCCGACTCCTGCCTACCAGCGCCTCTTCAGGGATACCTGGGGCTGCAACCGACCGCCGTTCGTTGAAGAAGAGGTTCTGCGAGACGAAAACAACCGTGCCAATGTGAAAGTCCCCCAAAAGACATGGGCTTTCCTTGACTCAACTATGCACAATCGTTTTTTTCAGCGGTTGCGGACTCGCCCCTTTATCCGCAGGGAGTATGAACAGGCTCTCTCTGATATACTTCAGGCCGTAATGACGGGCAATGAAAATATAACTGTAGGTGATGAGGAGGAGCCGGAAGAAGGAGGTCTTGGCGAAGAATTCGAAGAACACACCGACAGTGCGTCGCTAGACACGTCGGCTACCAGCGGGAAACACGTTCGTGAGGAAGGGTCCGATGCGGATGGCAGAGAAAGTAAGAAGCAGCACTTGCAGGACACTGGGACATCCTCCGACCTTGGTGAACAAGCCATGACTATTGACTGCCTTGTTGACCAAAAACCAGCGGAGTATTCCAACCCGTTTCTAAGGTACAAAGACTCGAAAGCAGCGTCAAAAGTCAAAGGTTTCATCATTACAGGCCACCCCGGAATTGGTAAAGTAATATCACCTACATATCGAATTTGACTGACTCTCGCGGATTTAGGAAAGACCATTTTCCTCTACTATGTCCTTCTCCTGCGATTGCAAGCGTCGCAGCCGACAATCTTGATCACGCATCCCGAGAGGGTCATAGTGTTCCTCAGGCGTGGACCCTTTTCCATATCAATGGCAGATTTCGAGGACGCGATGCAAGTCATTCCCACCACTGCATGGTGTCTCGTGGACGCCAACGAGAGTCTGGAAACCGTTCCGGAGACAATCTTCAACACGCCATTTTTTATCTTACAGGCAGCATTACCGAAAAGAAAGCACCTTCAATGGGCCAACAAGACTATAGGCATCCTCCAGTATGTCATGAAACCGTTCTCTCTATCAGAGCTCATAATCGGGTATGAGAATTCCATCCCCCCTTTCACCTTTCTGAGCAAGTATGATAGGCGAAATCGAAGTCTCGATGTCAGTAAAACACTGTCAGAAGAGTCGTTACAAGAATACTATCGACGATATACGCCCTCGGCTCGCTTTGCCTATCAGCATGCGGGCAATCTCGACAAATACACGAAATTCGTGCAAGGTCTCCTCCGTCAATTGACTGACGGTCGTCTGAAAAATCTGATTGGGGCTTTCCCTCTCAACGTCAACTCTGTTGGTGAACAAATCTTATACCATATTCTTACCGTCACAGCCAAAGCCGGAGGCCAACGAAGCATCCCTGAAATTGACATTTCTAGTCATCATCTCAGTCAACTCATACAGCTGCAGTCTTCGTCTGCGACTGTCGTGGGATGCTGCGTGCTCGGCTTTAATTTGCACGCTGCTGGCTATGGCTGGTGAGTGGAAGATCTTGATGTGGACTGGAGTCCAAGGCTTTGAGTTCCAGATTGCGGAGGCAGCGGGACACATCTTTTTCAATCCATACACTAGTAACATTCCGTCACTAGATAAACAGATGATTTAATTGGTGAATGAACGTGGAATAATATACAATACGACAAGAAATGTAGCAGGACGCTATCAGGATGCTCGCATACTACAGCAGCGGCTGCGTTATCAGGAGCTCGCAGAGGTCTCTACTGGCGATGTCCATATTAGCAAAACTTCGATCGCCTCCAGCTTCGGCTGTGACGAAAAAGAAATGGTGCATGAGTTGTTCGTCCGTAGCCTCCAAGTTGGGAAAAATCGTAGTAAGCCTTTTCACATAAGTGAAAGTCATTTGACGGAGGAGTTGGCGGACCTCTGCCGCATACTGATCGAAATTGTTCGCATACTGATAAGCAGTACGCGCAGACGGGGTGTACCATTTGCGATATTTCTCCAGCGAAATTTCGGAAATGTTTTCGGCGACATTCAAAGTTCGATTTCGTCTAACATAGCGTCAAGAGTAGATAGATAAAGAGAACGAAGTGTTCATACCCAACTATGAGCTCGGACAGTGTGAACGGCTTCATGACGTATTGGTGGATGCCAACAACTTGGTTTTTCCACTGAAGGTGATCTATCCTTGCACGCGCCGCCTGTACGATGAAGAATGGTGTTTCAGTGATAGAAAGCGGAACTCCCTGTAGCATCTGGTTCGAGTCTACGAGACACCACGCATTGTCAGGAATGAGCTTTGCTACGCTCGTAAAATCGGCCATAGACACAGAGAAGACGCCCTGTTGAAGGAATACGATAACTTTTTCGGGATGCCTGACTAGGATAGTAGGTTGTTTCGCTTGTAGGCGTAAAAGAAGGATATAATAGAGGAAGATGGATTTTCCTGGCATCGTAAGGGTCACTGGTCGAATGTAAAAGCTGCATTCAGATAATTCACCTGTGCCACGGTGGCCAAGGACAATATAGCCCTTTAGTTTCGTGTCGATTTCCTGCCCTTGGAACGGATTGGCATACTGCGGCGATGATTCACCATGCTCGCCGTCGTCCAGTCGCTGCCTTTTCTTCTCTCTATCATCTGTAGAGTCCTCTTCACGAGAACGCCGCATGCCAATAGTTGGCTCTGAGCTGGTAGAAGGCACCTGTTCCTCAGCATCCAAGGATTCTTCCTCCTCGTCCGAAAATTCCTCGTCCTCGTCCCTATCGAACGGGACAGTTATCTTGGTATTTCCTGTCCTGGCGGCCGTGATTATGTCGTGTAGAGCTATGCCATACTCTTCGCGGATAAAAGGGCGGGTCTGCAACAGTTCCAAGACATCCGCGTTCATAGCAGGCGTTGGGCGAAAAACCCAGGTCGTGTTTGGTACCGTTACGTAGGCACGAGATTGTGGGTCATCCCGCAGAACTTCTTCCTTGATGAACGGAGATCGTTGGTCGCACCAGATGTCCCGGTAAATTTGGGTGTACTCGTCGCTAAACGGCATCTTTTCAGCAAGGGAGATAAAGTTGTGCTCGACAAGAGAGATTTTCTTATTGAGGGCCATGGATTTCACGGTTTCTACCGAGATGTGCTGTGAAGATGACATGGTCATTTTAAATAAGCAGATGGTGGAAGAGATGAAAGACTGTTTCAGCAAGTTTCACCGGCCATCAACTTTGCGTCACCGGCCCGGTTGTCCGTATGCGCCCATATTCCCATTTCAGAGGACTTAGGATGTAAGGGTGACTAGGCTAGAAGGCGGGTATCAACATCACTTCCCGCTGGAATACTTTCCATCGCCCCCCGTTTCTCAACACACATGCCAGCAGCCTACCCTTAGATTATCAGACAAGGGGAACAACGGGATGTTTGGCCTTACCTGAACACAACGTCTTAACACGTCTGTGAGTCTATCTCTCGTCAAGGGTGTCTCCTCTTGTTCTATTTTCATTAACCCTGCAACCAGATAGCCTGTAAAACAGTCACCGGCACCCGTCGTGTCGCGTACCGTTCCTTCCAAACGGGCGGCAGGGAGATATACCGGGTTTCCTTCGAAGGATGGTAGAAGAGCCAATACACCAGCCGCGCCAAGAGTACAGACGATGTTGGTGGTGGGAATTCGTTCAGCCAGACGAAGGATGACAGGATAGGCAGATAAAGATGCATAATCTTCGTTAGGTACAAGAGAAGCGGGAGAAGGAAGGAGAATGTCGACTAGATCAGAGGCTTCTCCTTCATTGACAATTAACCAGGTGAGCTTATCCCAAGGAAATTGCAAAAGTTGAGTTTGCGATGGCATAGGTGATGGGTTGAAGATGGTCGAGAGCGGCTGTGGAAGAGAAGGATCGTTGGCGGTGGTTATCTGGGCAAGGGTGTCTGGGAAAGGGATTTCGTTTTGAAGAAGAATATGTGTCGTCCTTGGATGCATGGGTCGCGGAGGAATGCTAGAAAAATTGGCGCCTTTGTAGAGAATGATACTGTTCTCTCCTTTGCTCGTGAGCTGGATCACAGCTCTTCCAGTCGATTCCTGGGTATACATCCATCAGCCAGGACCAGATCAGTTGGATTTCTCACCTCTGCTACCAGCACACCGCTCACGTCTACACCAGCATTTTCTAGTTGAGATTTTACCCAAATATCATCTCTGCCAATGGCCCCTACAAGGTCGACTTGTCCTCCAGCTCGCGCGACTGCGACAGCCTGGTTCGCCCCCTTGCCGCCAGCTCTCTTTTCCAGATTATTGGATGATATAGTTTCGCCTGGCCGCACGATATCCTTCACTGCCGCGAGAGATCACTACCGACCCAGAATTATTCACAAGTACTAAACCACACCATGGAAAAATTCGTCAATGTCTGTAATAGCACAGGTTGATAACCGGCAAGTCCAACACAATCGGGAACTTACTGATAGATCCACGAATAAGACAACGCGCTGCATCAAGCATGGTATAAAACGAAGACCAACAACCGGTCGATCGGGCCGGGGATTTCTTTCATCTCCACCATCTGTTCAAAATGTCTTCTTCGCAATGGCACATCTCAGTGGAAACCGTGAAGTCCATGGCCCTCGATATGGGAAAATCTCTTGTCAAGAAAAGCCACATCGCCGAGTCGCTCGCTGAAACGATGCCATTTAGCCTCCAGTACGCCGACATTTACACAGACATCTGGTGCAACCAGCAATCCCCATTCATCAAGGAACCTGTTCTTCGGGATGATCCACAAGATCGTATCGAGGTAACAGTCCCAGAAACAACATGGGCTTTTGGTGACTCGCCTGCCGTTTTGGAGGGGATCCTGGGGCGTCTGGGTGTCCGACCTTTCATCCGCAGAGAGTATGAGGTTGCTCTGTACGATATAATGAAGGCCAAGAAGACAGGTAACCCTATCATAATCGTTCGGGACGATGGTGAAGAAATCCGTGCCGATTTGACCCAGGCGGAACCGACTATTGGTGTAAAGCGTGTTCCTGAGGAGGAGCTCGTCGACGACAGAGCACAGAAAAGGCAGCATACTGGTAAAGTCTCTGGTGAACACGTAGCTGACCCTCCTGGCTATCTCAGTATTGAACACTCGCTGGAACAGTATGCTAACCCGTTCCGAGAGGAGGAGGCAAAGTCGCAGCTAGCAGGTTTCATTGTCCTTGGCCATACTGGTATAGGTAAGACGCCACACGTTCTTCTTGGATCAAACATTGATGGATGTTACTACAGGGAAATCCATATTCCTCTACTACATCCTTTTGTTACGCTTACAAGCGAAGAAACCGACAATCCTGGTCTTGAATCCCAACGTCGTCACCGTCTTCCTTCAACAGGGCGTGTTCTCTGTGGCGATAGCACATTTCGATGACATGGCAATGCTCATTCCCGACTCCACGTGGTGTCTCGTAGACTCCAACCAGGAATTAAAACACCCTCCGCAATTTGCCATGCAGAGTCCGTTTTTCATCGTACAAGCAGCATCTCCAATCAAAGATCACATCGCCTGGAAAGACAAAACCCTTGGTGTATGGGAATATATCATGAAGCCGTTTTCATTACCTGAACTCATAGTTGGGTAGGAGCATTATTTTCCTTCCTGATTCACTGCTGAAACGGACATGATAGACGAAATCGAGGGCTCAGATTCTATGAACACGTCTCTGAAATCGCGTTACAGAATCATTACGAACGGTACACACCATCTGCGCGAGTTGCCTACCAGTTTGCAAACCATCCGGACCAGTGTTTGAGACGAATCAACGGTCGTCTCCATCAACTCAGTTTTGTACATCTAAAAAAGCTTGTTGACGAATTGCCCTACGACGAACTTCGAGTTTTGGACGAAGACGTTTTGGACAATATTGTTACTGTCACAGTCGACGTTGGAGACAAGCGTTGTAGTCCCAGAGCCAGTACCCCTAGTCGTCACCTCTCCGAGCTCTTCATCAAGCGCCTGCAGTCTTCGTCTACATGCTCCGCAGGAGACCTTTACTTTATCCTGTTGCGGATTCTATCTTGCATGTGAGATTACTACTCACAAGCTTCGCAATGTGATAAGCATGGCCGTTCAGTCATTCCCGCGGGGATTTCGTCGTGTAGAAACAGCCTGTATATATATATTGTCGCTAGTCTCTATGTTATATGTGTAAATGGTTTTTGCTTTGCAAATTTAACGTCGAAGTCCTGCTCCAACGCTCATATTAGCGGGCTCAAACAACCTAGTGATAGAAATAGATAGTGCTGGAGTCCCAGACTTTGACCTTGCTGCACTCAAAATGACACCTAGCATACGCTACTGCTCATTTGAATCACCAGTAGGGAGACCGAGAAACGGCGAAAACACTTTACATGTGCGATACGACGAAAAATATACAGATTTTGCAGACTACAAAATATCCGCGGTGAATAAAGGCCGTGAGTCGTGATCTCACATGTAAATTTCCCTCCGAGTGCGGGCTCATCGAGGTCTTTGGTCGGAGGCTAAACTTCTTGATTCCTTTTATGTTCTCACTAGCATATTTTTTTGAAAACTATCCCATCAAGTCCCGCTGCCTCCGCAACCTGGGACTCGAAGCCCTCAGGCTGAACTCCAGTTCAAGTCCACGCTAAGGTCATCCACTACGAACAGCCGTAGCCAGCAGCTCGCGCAAATTGAAGCCGAGCACGCAACATCGGGCTGGGGCTGTAGCTCCGACACTCGCATACGAAGGCTGCAGCTGCTCAATTACGAGTTGGCGGAGATGATGACTAGAAATGTCAATTTTAGGGACGCTTCGCTGGCCTCCAGCTTCGACTGTGACGGTAAGAATATGGTATAAGATTTGTTCGCCAGCAGAGTCGACGTTGAGAGGGAAAGCCCCAACCAGCTTTCCATACGGTCAACGGTCAATTGACCAAAGAGACTTTGCACGAAATTTGTGTATTTGTCGAGATTTCCCGCATGCTGATAGGCAAAGCGAGCCGAGGGTGTATACTGTCGATAGTATTCTTGTAACGACTTTTCTGAGGGCGTTTCGCTGACATCGAGACTTCGATCTCGCCTAATAGGATCGAAATCACTCAGAGATGTAGAAGAGGAAATAGGATTCTCATACCCGATTATGAGCTCCGATAAAGAGAACGGCTTCATGACATACTGGAGGATGCCTATAGTCTTGTTGGCCCATTGAAGGTGTTTTCTTTTCGGTAATGCTGCTTGTAGGATAAAAAATGGCGTGTTGGAGATTGGCGCCGGAACAGTTTCCAGACTCTCGTTGGTGTCCACGAGACACCATGCAGTGGTGGGAATGGCAGGCATCACCTCCTCGAAATCTGTCATCAATATGGAATAGACACCGTGCCTGAGGAATACTGTGACCTTGTCGGGATGTGTGACCAGGATTGTCGGCTTAGATGCTTGCAATCGCAAGACAAGGACATAATAAAGGAAAATAGACTTTCCTAAATTCGAGAGTCAGTCGGATTCAACAAGTGGATGATACTAAAGTTTACCGATTCCAGGGTGGCCCGTGATGATGAAACCTTTGACTTTCGGCGTTGATTCGACCCCCTGAAACGGGTTGGGATACTCCGCTGGGGCTTGTTCATCAGTGCGGTCGATATTCTCAACTTGATTGTCGACGTCGAAGGTTGTGCCAGTGTCCTGCAGGCGCTGTTTCTTCCTTTCTCTGACATCTGCTTGGACATCTAGCATTTCCTCACGAAAGCGTTTTGTACCGGCAGGTGTGTCCAGCGACATTTGATCTGTGTGCTCTTCTTCGCCGATTCCAAGATTTTCCTCTGACTCCGGCTCATCCTGATCACCTACGGTTATATTCTCATTGCCCGTCCTTACCGCCTGAAGTATGTCGGATAGAGCCTGTCTATACTCCCTACGGATAGAAGGGCGAGTCCGCAACTTCTGGAAAAAATGAATCTCGATAATATGATGGGGATGGAAAGCCCATGTAGTTTTCGGGACCTTCAGGTTGATACGATGGTCTCCGTCGTCACGCGGAACCTCTTCCTCGACGAATGGGGAGAGCTTGGAGCCCCAATTAATCCGGTAGAGGCTCTGGTAGGCAAGACACCGGTGCATGATTGAAGCAAGCCAGTCCAAATGCCCTCCATATTGTTCAAAGTTGACATCAAAGAAGGCCGCGTGCACGGAAAGGGTGTGTTTTGACAACATTTTACCCAAATGTATCTGAATGAGAGTCACGACGTAAAATAGCTGTGACGCTAGATACACCAGATATAGAAGCCAGGCCAGATATTGATAATTTCGTCGAACGACGTCGGATGAAGATGGTGGGAGAGGTGAAACAAGCGGGTAGCATCCTCGGCCCGGACTCGACCTTCTGGAAGGCAAGTCCGAAGTTCAATGAGATCACGCTTCCTGCCACAACGGAGTCTTCAATGCAATACAGTATGTGCGCCTGGGTTAGTTAAGAACGAGGCCTAAAAATGTGAATATCATTTCCAGCTACGGCACACGGACCCCTGGTCCTTAGCTAACTGAGCTGAGTAAAGTACCTCTATAAGCTATATCCAGATCCGGCAGCCGTGAAAGCGTTGCTCTGTTCTGTGGCAGCTTGCAATGCAGCAGCAAATCCATCTGTGAGCGTATCTATATCAGTCGTGACGCTGACCATGTCGAAGCCTTGCGCGAAACGTTTCGCAGCCTGTTCTCCAGTTAAACCTATACGGGATGATGATCGTCTTTCAAGTCCATGATAGAAAAAAAGGAGGCATACAGAAGATAGCGGCAGCTTTCCCCGCCTTCTTGCACGCATCAAGGATCTTGGAGATGGCGGCCTCATGCTCTACGCCGCCAAATTCGACGCCCATGGATACAGCCAAGTCAAACGGACCAATCTGCTCTTTTCTAAGTAATGTACTCCCGGGATGCTGGCCATACCTACAAATGCGATGTCAATATCCTCTTTGACGATGTCTTCAATTTCCTTCACGGCATTGGGGTGCTCGATCTGTACGGCAATAAGAAGATCCTCGTTGGCGCTGTCCTTGTAGGATCCGCCTAGTTGGCCGGTTGCGTGTGTGAACATGGGTCCTTTGCGCGAGTTTCAGCCATCTCTCTCTTTTAAGTGCGGAGGGAAAACCGAGTACCATAACCTACAGATACGACAGACATCGGCATGGAATAATGTGGAATCAAATGTCCAAGACATACCGCGAATGCCATGCGGTGGATACTTGGTTGCTTGAACCACCTTACGAACTATTTCCTGAGAGGTATTCAAGGATGGATTCCTCTCCTTTCGAAGAAACACGTACAGCGCTATTGGCCATGGGAACCATTAACCCATGAGCACCAGAATCAAGTGCGCGCTGGCATACTAATGAAATCAACCCTAGTACCGAGCCAAATCAAGCACACACCTTGATTAACCAAGCCTCTTCAGCTGGAACGCGGACCAAAGGCGACGCGCCGCTAGCTGCGATAACGTTTGCGAGATCGTAGAAATGGCTCTCTGAAATCTGGTATCAAGATCCGTTGAGCCAGCATGGCCAACTCTTACCATTGATCAATCCATGTTCTGTGTCATTAAAACTTGAGCCAATATCCTCAGACGTTGGGGAGATGCATACCTCCATCGATCAGGACCCAGGAAACATTCTTTGTACTGGCTATGGTGCGTGCAATCGCAGTGCTTTGGATGCGTAGTCGGCACTGAGTGACACTGATACTTTTGGGGACGAACTTACCTAGGAAGAGTCAACCAACCACCTGCCACTGGTTCGCCAGCCAAGATTTTCTTGCGAAGGGGGATATTGAGAGGCATCGCAGGATAGATTATCTTGTTACCTAGCCGAACACGCAATTTATAAAAGAAAGCAGCATCTGTACCATGAGACCATGGATGGGAGTAACTACGGAGCGATCGGGCCGTAAAGAGCCGGTTCAGACTTTCAGCGGAGATGGCCAATCAATACAGTTTTCCAGTTTTCCTTTACTCACCCACGATCTGCTTAACCGTTTAGATACATACTTCAGCGCGCATCTCAAATTCCAGTGAAAGCCATGACCTTCGACGCAGATCGTAATTATTCCAGATGAAAACTTTCTCGTGCTTGCTGTTCGTCAAGAATCTCGCTCTATGCAATGGCACTGACTATTGCCTTGACCTGGAGACAGGGTGGTATTTCCGTCTGACGCCTGCTGTCAGTAGTATGGAGGTCTTGCAACGACCTTTCAATTTGATCGGCACCCAACCAGACGACATGTATAAGGGAAGGCTCTCATAACCGTTTTATGGCATTGAAATGGACTGCGTCAATATAATATTATTTGTTCCAAGAACCAAGGACACCTATAGTATGATGTATCCAGGGAATATTTCACCGAGATTTCTTTCCAGGTAGTCACTGTTCATAGCATCACAATTCCAATCTTTAGTTTCCCCCTGCCAGTAACTGCCTAGTATACAACGATGATGTTCGTTTGCGTGGACCATATATTTTCCGCTCTGATCTATCTTCATCATGGCCACAAAGGTGACACATCCCCCAAAGTGAAGAAACGGATGCCGGTCATATCATTTATATGGTATAGTATATACATAAACGTTAACTTATCATCATCATCAACAACGATCGTGCTACCAGGTCGTACGTCATAAGTATCATCTTTTGGAGGAACAAGCAATGACTCCTAGGGATACATCTAGTTCCGAGTTCCCCGAAGCCAGACAGAAAAGTAAGGGCCCGCGTACCTATAAGATCAACGGCAACGCAGGTCGAAGCCCAAAGTTTCAGAGTAAAGTAGAGGAAGAGGAATTTAGAAGAGGGAAAAATTCTGATGCTAAGATTAAAGCACATTCTGTCGGCGATGGGAGGAGCGTAAAGATTAAAAATTGTAGAAAGCGGGGATGGTAAAGGATACAGGCAATCGTTGGCTAAGTGTGAAACCAAAAAACAAACAACAGAAAAAACAACAAGAGAAACGACGAGTAACTGATAGGCTCAAAAGTTGCCTTCTATACATGCAATGATCAAAAATGTGCCTCCTTGAGATGGCTGATGTACGTCGTGTAGAAAAATTGCGAGATGTAGATTGCATGCAGTACGGAATGACCGTGGAGGGAATGACGGAATCAAAATAAAAAAGAAACAAGAGAAGTGGGGACCACCATCTATTGCGTCGCGATCTTCACCATCTAAAAGCATAGTTCAAAGGAGGTACAACGAAGCACAGTCGGAGAAAACACACCTCTCGCGCCCAACGCATGGTTTTCTTGGTCTCCGGGCTCATCCGCTGCCTAGTTCGAAGCTCACTGGCCACCCAAGGCTGCAAGAGCAAGGGCTTTAATTGCCCAGCTGGGAAAGAGTCCGCGAGATCACCAAGAAGGCCATATGACAATTTGACGACAGGCTCCGTCCGCTCCTCGTCAGATAAGCACCGATATATCAACTCGAGAATACTGGGGGCGTGCGGAAGAAGAATGGGAACTGAGGCCAACGTGAGTATAATAGTCCCGGCTGAGATAAGCAACGTACCCTTGGGCGTATTCTTGAGACCTGTGACGATACCAGTGTAGGCCTCCAGAATCCCTTCCCGCAATTGTCCGACATAATCTAACAAATCGTAATCGAGCTAGGAAAAGTCGGCTTAGTACGCTATATGCAACATAGCATCGACAGACTTACAGGATTGATTTCCACAGCACCGGCCTGTTTCAAAACGTTCATAGTCGTGTCGAGATAAGGCTCAAAGCCGGCACCAACGGCGAGCGCAATATCACCGAAACAAGACAAGATCGTGATCTTGACGTTCCGGTTGAGAACTTCGCTTTGAAGGTTCTCGAGGAGCACAGTCATGAATGGGTTAGCATACTGAGCGCTTTGGTCTCCCAAGGCACGTGAAATGTCACCGATGATACCAACAGCGACGGTACATAGCTGGGTATCCTCATGGGCTTTGAGAGCAGGATAGAGATAAGGAAGGAAGGCGCCGATATACGGCGCGAAAGCAGTTTCGAGAGCTAGTACACGCGTCAATGGGTGATAAATGCGCGACGCTGATTTACTTACCAGAAGCAAGAGCCCCTACAACAAGGAACGCGTCCTCCAAGACTGTTGAAGTCTTTCCGGCGGCTTGTATTAGCTGAAGCACAAGGGTCATGATGCGGTCCGCCAGGGGCTGTATTCCATTGTTCAATTTGCGAATGACGCACTGAAGGGAAATTAGATCGGCAGATACTTACGTAAAATAAAAAAAGAAATATGTACGTACAATGGCAACGGAGCACAGGTTGCTCTGGAGCTCGTTCCAGTTATTGCTGTCGTCCACACCAACGATTTGGTTCTGAACAAAAATTTCAGCGTAAAAAGCGACGCAAACTGGTTAGAACTTACGTGGAGACTAAGAAGATGCTCCATTCTTTGCAATATCGTCACAACCGTATTTTGAACGACGGTAATAGCATCGGGTGTGGCATGTGTGAGATACGATGTCATCGCCTCATACGCTGCGGTACGATAATTGGCTTCGTTAGAAGCACTAGAAAATGTTGTCAGCCAGGATATCAGAGCAGTGATGATAACCCACCTCTCCGTCACGCGCAGCAGAGCTTGCACGACGCCATCATAGTAGGGCGACAAAGGTCCTGATTGCGCAGGCTCCGCATCGTCCTCGTAGTACACCGCAAGTTGATCCGCCAGATTCATTAGAGCCCAAGCACAATTCGTGACAATGCGCGGACTGTCTTGGAGGCCTGAAACCAAAGCCGAGATCAGCGGGTGAAGCTGCATATCGGGTTTGATAACCACGATGAGAAGATCACAAATGCGACCCAAAGTCCACGCCGTCGAGTCCTTTACGTGCGTGTTGGCGTCCGCCATCATGCTGATAAGGGTCGGGAGGGCCTGCTCGGCGAGTGGTGTTAGAACAGAAGGATCGGGGCCCTCGAGAACGGATCCGAAGGCCATTACAGCGGCCTCCCGACGATGCCAATCTTCGGAAGTGATGTTGCCTTCAATGAAAGGCAGAACAGCTGGGACAATAGCGTCTTGAACTGCTCCTGCAAGCAAAGACATGCAAGTTCCCGCCGCCATGGAGACGTTCCACTCATCCTCGTCGGCATCTTCTTCTTGCTTGGTCAGTAGCATCAAAAGAACGGGAACGATCTCAGGCAAAGCAATTTTCGCGAAGTGCCTGGACTCTCGTTCAGGTTGCTCGCCATAATCTATGGCCTATATTCCCATCAGTCACGATTCATGAGCACATGGACCACACGCACCTCTTGGGCTTCAAGAGCTAACTCTACTTCCTCTTCACAAACAGTAGACCAGAACTCAACGGCTTGCAAAGCAACTCGCTCATCCGAATGTTTCATGCCAACAACAGTCAACTAGGGGTCTTATCAGCCAGCCATCAAAGGAAGGTGAAGAGAAACACGTACACCGAACAAGGCTTGCTCCATGTAGAAGCCCATTTTTTCGTAATATAAACTCATAATCCTCACCAAACACTCAAAAGCGCCAACTTGAACAGAAACAGACGAGCTTTGAGTGGCCTCGCAGACGACTTGCATTATGTAGTTCCTTTCCCCCTACAAAACTGTTAGCAAAGTCTTTGCACTGATACGTCGCATACTCACGTCTCTCTCAAAGTTATCCCGGACAAACTCAAGAGAGTTGTAGAGAGCGTGGATGGCCGCCAGCTGCACATCAGATGATGGCTCCTCTTTTCGTGCACCATGGATAACGGCAGTCAGGATCTCGTTCGCACGCAAGCTGAGGATTTCGGGTTTCTGGAGAAGCGGTCAATACGATGTTGAGGGTCTATGAACACAGACATACTATTGTTTCACAGATATACCCGATAGTCTGAAGGGTAGCAATTTTCAAGTTGGTGTTGGGCTGATTGTTAACAAAACCGAGAAGTATCTCGATGAGGTCCTTCCATTGATCCTGCGGTAGTTCTACGGCAGCGATAGCGGCAACAACTTGAGATGCGAACTGGCCGGCTTTGAGGTTTGGTGAGGCTAGGGTCATTAAGGCATCTTGCTTGATCTTAGCCTTAGTGTCGGGGTCAAGGCTCAACCATCGGTTTGAATACTCAGTTTGCCGCGATGTTTCCTGTCAAAGATGAGAAAATGAGCATCTGTGCTCGAAAATGGGAGATATCAAAGACAAGCCACGTACCCGTGCAGTCAACGCATTTTTGAGAGCAAGGCCGGCTGCATTACGAACATGCAGGGGCGTCGAGTCCTCCAAAAGAACAGCGGAAAGCATGAGCATATATTGAGGCTACATTGCGAAGAAAAAGAGGATGAAAAAGTAAGAAGAGCTGAACAATGAGGACAGGGAGATGAGGACGTGCGTAGTTTTCCCGTGAGGCATTCTCGAGTTGTTGCGTGGCATCTTGACGCGTATTCGAGTCTTTATGGGAGAGAAAAGAGCACAGATAAGACTGAGGAAAAGACGAGACGCGCAAAAGGAGGAGGACGGACCTGCGGACAAGGTATTGGCGAGGAGGTCGGTTGCGTTCATGGCTGAAGGATACGATAACGGTTCACGAAATGTATCAAGCAGCTGGCAGAGCAGAAAAGGTGGAAATCCAAGGGAGCAATGGCACCAACGACGTCGAGGGAAAGGGTTAAAAGGAAAGGAAGATGAGCGCGGTGATGGTGAAAAGGACAGAGACGGTGGCTGCCACCGAGCTGGACTTGAATTTTCTCCTGCAGCTTACAGCCACACCGGTCTTTGTTCTCTGCTATTCTTTTCTTCTATTTCCCTTGGACCACCCTTGTTAACGGTATGTCTTGGCCTTATTGTCTCTGCCGCCGTGCTCATTGTGGTGCTGTTGGGTGGCACAGCTTTTTTCAAGCGCGCGTCTCAATGGCAGACCGAGTACGTTTTCTGTGGCAGATTTGCAGCTTATCTTGTCAACTCAGACCCTAGGGCCGTGGTATGGCACCGAGAGGTCGTGGTGCCGGCAGTAGCGCCAGAGGGCGGGGCCCACCGACCAGCTCCCTTTCCATGGACAAGCCAAAACGCGAGGCTATCCTAGATCTTTCAAAGTACGTCAACGAGAGAATTAGAGTCAAGTTTACCGGTGGACGAGAAGGTAAGGTTTCGTTGTTGCGATAAGCGTATGCTTCCCCTCATGGTTCGATAGTCACCGGTATTCTCAAGGGCTATGACCAGCTACTGAACCTCGTCCTTGATGAGGTCGAGGAAGAAATTCAAGGTTACCTTTCTACGTTCATGCTCTCTTTCTCTGTATGCTAATTCTGTCGCGCAGAGCCGGAAGTCCACAAACGCAGTCTAGGGTTGGTCGTTTTGCGTGGACCAACAATAACCCTTCTCAGTCCTGTGGACGGTTCCGACGAAATCGCCAACCCTTTCCTCGCGCCGGAGTAGACGCCTAGCGTATCTTTTTTTGTACTCACAATAGTCTACGCCTCCAATGTATGATAGTATTTCGAGTATATCAACCGTGTCTTATGGTTACATGAGAAATCCAAATATCAAAAAGCAGAGCATGCCGGGTGCTACGAAATTCTACTAATAATAGGTGCACAAAATATGGTAGCAGGAATCAGAAGGGGAAAGGTAGCAGACATAGCACTGGTCATGGATGGGACGGCGTCAGAAATATACCGTATACATGGTTATTCAAGGAAAGTGTTGCCTGTTTTCGCACCGCAAAGGAACGGCTGGCTGTTGAGCATAAAGATGGTAGCGAAATGGCGGTGGGATGAATGGATGTTATCGTTTCTCGACAACAGGTTTGTCGGTGTCAGTATTATCAGTGTGATCCCCGTGCAGGTCAGATAATTTAACGACCAAGCTTGCGCCTAGGCGCGATGGTGTCGGTGAGACACATTCCGATATTGATGGGGCGGCTATCGGTGGTGGTGATACCGGTGTTGATGGCAGATCTTGCGGTGACGGCGACCGTGATCCTGACGCTTCGTATCCTGTCGACGAGGAAGTCGGTGAGCTACTGTTCGAACAGACATCTTCGCCGTCGGTATTGATCCTCGGCGAAAAAGTCTTGAGGGATTGCGGGGGCGATGGTGGAAAGGTTGCTTTGGGAGAGTTGGAGGGAGAACTATTGATTACAGTAGTTTGCGGAAAGGTAGAGATGTGAGAAGGCGGCGTGGACGCAGTGATAGTCGAAGTCGAATGCGAATGTGCATGCGACTTGGTATTTGCGGTTGATGGGGTCGGGGTATCCAGACCTCCTGAGGACTTGCTATGAGTCCTTTCATCCTCGTAAGGAATAGCTACGCCGCTTGACGAATGTACAGATGATAACAAAGGCGGAAGGCTGGAAGAATAAATATCATGCGGAATAGATGCCATGTAATATTGATTATGCTGCTGGTATTGCGAAAGCAAAGGCGAATGTGATCCGAGAGGGGGGTATAGAACATTTGGGCGAGGCGATCTGGTCGTGCCGGTTTGATAATATACAGTAGTGGAATCTGAGAGATGATGGTCAACTGGGGAGTCAGGAGAAGACGGGAGTGGGGTAGGAAGGGTCGCAGATGGCCAGAGAGAACCTCTCAGTGGTCGTGCGGACGAAGATCGTTTAGAAGAATCAGGCTTGAAACCGGCAGAAAAATTATCAAGCGTGACTTTCGAAGATGTGGGTGAAGATTCGCTTAGGCGCTCCAGGCGGTTAAACCGTCCCCGTGCGCCTGCAGTAAGTGTCGATAAAGCATCAACACCAGAGTCGATATGGACAGGACCCAGTCTCGAAGGCGGCAACCAAGGCGATCGGCGAGCACCATGATTGGAGACTGACCCTTCAGTATATGAACGAACCGATCGAACATCGTCAGACTCGGTGGCATCGGAGCGATCTTCATCAGTGAGAACTTCACTTGAAGAGTCATTACGTGCTTCCTCCCGTTCCCGCGCTTCTGTAGACGCAGTCGCCAACGAAAGCCCATTTTCAAGTTGGTTTTCGAAAAGGGTATGATCCGCCGACGGCGCCTCAGGTGGAGGAGGGCTGGTCCATTTCCCTCGTTTGGGTGCCATATGTTCTGGAGGGGACCGGATGACGACTGGCGGAGATCGACCACTCGGCTCCGAGAATTGTGTTGGCGGTGAAAACCGATCAGAACCACCTTTCGGTCGCATGGACTGACTTCCAACACTATATGGAGTCTGCGGAGGAAGGTTCGATAATCGAGGGGCTGGCGCAGAAACCAAGTCTTCGTCTTTGCGCTCCTCACAAAGCTCGGCGAGAGCCAGAATAGCACGTTCCGGGCGTGCGGCAAGGACCCTTGATGCTCGCATGAATTCGCCGCGGATCTTGATAAACGATAAGCGATCGATTGAAAGAGGAAGTACAGATTGCTCACTGTATACAGGCCGTCCTTGGTGACACATCTGGCCACGTTAAAATCGATTTCGAAAGGATCCTGCACTCCTTGTCAGCGATGAAAGCTTAACAGGGCTTGGATAGTATACCTCAATACAAAATCGATTTCGTTCTCGTGCATCGTTGAAGCGCCCGGCAGATAGCTTCGGAAATGTAAGCAGATAGCACACCAACATGAAAATCTACACATACATCGTTTTGCCATCCCTTTATCTCCTTTTTTATGAGTCCAGCCCGAATGGAAGCCACGCCCGTATTGTACAAGAAGTCGCGAGAATAATACCGGAAGAAATCAATTAACCTGTAATTATGCTGTCGAAGAAGTGATCACGGATAATCCAATGGGGCTCACAGTTCTGCAACAGTCTCCATATTTTCGGAACGCCAACGTTGCCGTAATAGGTCAATATCATCGAAGAACCAGGTGTTGTGTTCTCCTAGATGCGTATCTTCCTGCAAAATATGTCAGTCAAGCGTATAATCGCGCGCTAGCAGCGCTTGTACCTTCGAAATTGGACGTAGAGGGGGCATTTGCTGAAGGTTTGGCAATATTGGGGGGTTTTTGACGTGGACGAGGAAGTAGATTACAAGGAGGACGTATCCGTAGGACGATAAGGTACCCTTATAGGGCGAGTTTATTTTCCTGAAGACCGCGTGAGGAAATGAATCATTAAGAAAGCTAGTCCATCGGCATACCGGCGTTTGCTCCACACTTTGACTTGAGAACTGTGTTGGTTAGTGGTCGAGGAGAGAAATGGTACGAGACTCACGAAATAATACCAGTGTTCGGACACGCGTTGGGTCTATCATGGCGTAGCACATGAGTAGCCGTGTATTTTCCAACGCCAGCCTGTTCTCGAAGCCTATGTCACAAGCAATTCCCAAGGGTAAACCTGGCGACGGATCGAGGGTGAGTTTAACGATAGGTATTCGAGCATGGGGTAGCGGCTTGACGTGGAATTTGGTTTCTTGGGAGCAAATATGAGAATTGTCGCCTTCAAATACTGGCCAGAGGGACTCACCACGCTCAAGGAGGTCACCTAGCATGGTGACAAGGTCGGAGGCGGCTAAACGTTCGTCGGAATCGATGAGACAGCAAAGGTCCATGTCTGCAGAATACAGTGATGAACTTAGTCTTGATAAAATGAGGCAGAAAGCTCACCAGAATTCCGAAGGCTAAAGCCGTTTGCCGTGCTCCCAAAGGACAAGAGTCTACTGTCTGGCTCGATCGTGCGAATGAGTCTCTCGAGCAGCTTGCGCACATCCTCCTTTACGGCCATTTCTTCGGCGGTAGGGAGTAGCTGGATCACAAAGTCGAACAGGCATTGCGACAGCTCTGCTACGAAGCGCTGTTTCGAAGGCTGCCGTGGGTGGTGTATTGGTGATCCCGACGTGTGAACGTCACGGTACTGCTGGTGCATCGACTGAGGGCTCAGCGTCTGGGTATACGCCATTCGGGCGTTCAGAGTAGTCAAAGGGAGTCCTGCCAGCAGACGAAAGGGCGTCAGACGGAGAGATGGTCAGTGATCCCTCTAAAAGTGCCTCAAGGGACTTTCCAACCGTTATATCAGCTCTATAGTGCCTTCCCAAATATGGAAACACCGGCACTCTATCGGCTGAGACGTATCGGACATGTCTGACACCTCAAATAATTCTTTGTTCTGGTACTAATCGTACAGGCAGGGCAAATGTAATGTATTATTGAACGTTTGAACCCCTCTCCCAGCTCGCATTCAGAATGGAACTGATAATACACAAAGTACACACATACTTACACTGGGTCAGTATAAAGCCAAGCGAGGCTACAAATACCTACCGTCTACCGACATAGCCTCGTACCGATGATTTCCCGCTGGAATGAAACGAAAGTATTATGCACTCTCAGAGCTGGTAGCCTAAAGAGCGCCGAGAGACAGATTTTTTTTCAGCCGTAGCACATCCCGCGAACCGTCATCAGTACAGGCACAGAGCATCACCGGAGAGTGCAGAATCAAGGGTCCCTGGGGGAAATAGCGCAGCTAGCTGGAGGAATTAATGAGGCAACCGCACCCGTTCGTACTCCATAGTGTATTTTTGGAGGTACCGCCGCCACTCAGAGACCGCCATAGAGTCTGGCAGCAACCGCGAAGACCCTCTTATAGGAATATTTATGCCAAATTCTTCTAGATATTGGAGATATTGGGGCCGATATTGTTGGGCTGATTTGAAGCCAAAAAAAAATCCCTAAAATAAAAGAAGTAGTAGAAAACGATGACCGCTATCCCAGTACAAGGAGCCGCGTGCTCTTATCTCAGGCACATGTTGAAATTACTTATACCATCATGATATTACACCTTGTCGATCACCATCATGAAGTCCACCTTCAAGACTCTCGTCGAAACCACAAAGACCTACCCTATCATTGACAACCACGCCCACCCCCTTCTTAGCGCAGCGAATAAAGCCTCTTTCCCACTCGAGGCTGTATTTACTGAAGCAGAAGGCGACGCTATCAAGGACTCAGTCCACTCCCTGTCCTGTTTTCGTGCAACTTCTCAATTAGGGCAGATCTTGGGCTTGGACGAACCTTCATGGGACGACGTAAAGAAAAAGAGAAACGAGATGGACTACGGTGATCTGTGTAACCTGCTCATGAAGCCGACTGGTATCCAGTGTCTTATGCTCGATGACGGTCTCGGAGGCGTCGCTGAAATGGCTGAGGATTGGACGTGGCATCGTCAATTCAACTGCTCCGTCAAGCGTATCGTCAGGATCGAAACCGAAGCTGAAGTACTCTCAACGTTCCTAGAGCGTATCTGCGTTAATAATCATCCCAACACAGGCTATCCTTGTGCGCATGATAAAAGAGTCCGACTCTGTTCCCATGACTCTGGACAAATTTACGAAAGAACTTCAGAACTCGTTCTCAGTCAGTGCTGCCAGTGAAGACGTCATTGCATTCAAGTCGATTGCATGCTATCGTACTGGTTTGAATATCGCCACCTGCAATTCAGAGGATGAAATTCACGATTGTTTCGTCATGGCCAACAAGAAGTACCTAGCAGATGGGAAGATCAGGCTTGCCTATAAGGCCCTCAACGACCATATCGTTCGCGTTGCTCTTGAGATAGCTGGAGAACACAACATTCCAGGTAAAACGTGAACATACACCTCGACATCTCCTCATGCTTGCCATTGGCACAGTACAATTCCACACCGGGCTTGGGGATAACGACATAACGCTGGCGTTCTCGTCGCCCTCGCACATGCAGCCTATCATCAAAGCCTATCCCCAAACCTCTTTCATCCTACTTCATTCCTCGTATCCATACACGCGCGAGGCCGGATATCTGACTTTGGTGTACGCCAACGCATTTCTGGACTTCGGGGAGGTGCGCCGTCTCCCATTCTAGACCGTCTTTGTACGGAATTTTATCCAGATTTTCCCCATGGTTTCGGCGCATGGGCAGAGAGCCGTGATCCGGCAGATGCTTGAAATAACGCCAACGAACAAGATTTTATGGTCTAGTATGTCATCCCACGCTTCCGCAGTCGTGTTTCCTGAGTCATTATTCCAGCCGACGGACATTGGTTTCCAGAAACTTATTATCTTGGTACGCTTCAAGCTAGAACCGCTCTGTGCGAGGTAAACAGCTATCATCTCGTAAATCTCCGCTGCTCACATGGCCGTAGGTCCTCTCAGAGCTAGTCGCTAATGAAGACTTGACCGAAAAGCAGGCGGTGAAGATTGTGCAGGACGTCCTATTTCATAACTCGAACCGAGTATACAATCTAGGACTCCAGCCGAACGTAGTGCGTGAAGAGAAATAACTGCTGTCGTATTGTATTAGGACCTGAATGAACACAGTTGATTAAGCGACAAACTGAATGCCCATTCTGACGATCAGAGAAAGAATATACTTCTCCATGGTACAACCCTTTCACAGGAGGGGTGGAGCCAGCAGTTGTCCGGATTATCTCGTCAAATTGACCTTGCAGACAGACAGGTGTAAGTATACCGAGAGAGAAACGAATGTCGCAGGTTACGAAAAGTGCCAGCATTTGTACAACACCTATTGAGACTATAGGGATCGAGACGTAATCCCTCTGGGCTGAGTATACTCAAGGTGTACGTTGTCCATAAGACGAAACCCGAGGAACCATGATGCTGAGGCGTCCAAAATCTCAGAGCTCGTAATTCCCTAGATCAGAATATGCCTATTTCCTTCATCCATTAGTTTACATTTGCATCCCGACATCTTTTCTTACTATCCACGAGGATAGATAGAGCCAAGGACAAGAGGATCTGAGAAAAAGGCAGCCATTTCACAAAACTAACCGTACTTGCTGCGGCTAACCAAGCACAGATTCCAGGCTGTAAAAAGACTGACTTTGAGAAGAGAGCAGAAAGGAACGGAATAAGGACATACTGCTGCACTAGCGTGGAACGCATTCATGCCGGGCATGATATAATGCTTTGGCTTGCGCGTATGCGCGTACCTATTAGATTGTTAGTTGATAAATTATCGATAATGCTGGAACAGACTTACAGCGCCATCCCAATTATGTGTGTCGTCCGATAGCATGAAAAGCCCTGTTCAACTTCTTTCCACCTCCAGGCTCAATCTTTCCATCAGAGTCTTCAAACGCTCCTTCAGCTGCTGGAGATCCTCCAGGGTAGGCCGCCCTTCGTCAACCGTGATACTCTTTCCAGCCGACAGCCTATTCAACATATCCTCGAGATCCTCAATCTTCCTCTTCTCTTCGATCTCCTCCGGTTCGGATGCGCCATCCTCGAGATGCTCACGAGCATGCTCCTCCGCCTCGAGGTCTCTGGGGGCAATATCGGAGAACCGTATGCTTGACAATGCAGAGGAAATACTCCGAGCCTCTTCCTGGTCCGGATCTGACGCAGAAGAGAGAAACGCAGTAAGGACCGATGCGATGCCTCGGAGGAGTCCTAGTTCGTGTCCTACGGGCGCACCGACTTGGGCGAATCCGGCGTCAAAGCCTTCTTGTAAAGCGGTCTCTTTGCCTGCTGTGATGCCCTCACGATACCCGGTCTGCATTCAATCAGACAGCCGTAATAAATACAGTAGAAAGTCTTCGTACATTTATGAATTCCGAAGACATCTTGGTCCATTCTGCTTCACCTACATGTAAATCCGAAGTCACTTCTTCATCCCAATCGCTGTCCATGGCGACGGCAGCAGGCGGTGAGGGTCGTGGTTAAGGTGCAAGATTTCAAATTAAAAATCCGAGCTGGGCGCTTCAAGTTCGTCCTATATAACATACCCATACATTAAATAGCTAAAATATCTTCCTCCTCCTCCATTAATTCTACTCTCACACCATGACGGAACAAGGTATGACCAACATCGTCGGCTACAAATGATTCTCTAATGCAGTCATCCAAGGTCCTAGCCATTTCACACGCACAGTAGAGAATCCAGTCGCAACACTTGGAAGGCTCGCTACTCTTCCCAATGAGCTCCTCGACTGTTAGGAAGGCCGTCGATGCGGCGAACGAGATGTTGAAGCCGTACCATAACTCGGAGAATATTGCCGATGGTGACGACCCATTTGGGAGATGAGACAGCGGCCGATTACAGAACCTTGACCATCGACACTACAACACGTTTATACTAGTGGAATATGCGTCCTGGTGCCAGTATCAGCGACATCACCAGGCATCCTGGCATCACCTGCATAGATGGGCATCACAGGACGTCTCTCAGTGCCGATGAAGCCGCTAGTGCAATCTTGAGCCTCATTGGGCTGCCGGCTGGAACTGCGACGACGAGTTCCATAACGTACACTAACTGGGCACACCTTCCAGAGTGGATTGAGAAAGTGTTGGATGTCAGTTGGAGTGTGACATATGGGCACATCGGTGTGGGGGAGGGGTCTGCAAACTTACTCTGGTGTCTGAAGCGTGACGGACTCGGAGCAGAAATTGACTCCTCCGAGTCCTCGGAGCGGCTGAAAATCAGGGTCCACGTCGAGTCACCGGCGAATGGAGACGGGATACTGGATATGGCTGCTTCCAAACGGGCAGTGCGTCGCCACCTTGCGAAAATCATCGACAGTATCGACTTCATTATCGAGTTAGTATGGGCTCGCGGAGATCTTAGTGAATATGGCGAGTATTCAGTGCGGTATGCTGCAGGTGACACTGGATGTGCCATCGTTGCTGCTGGTCCTACAGTCATTGAGATATATGACTCCAACCGTACCTTGCCATTGGAGATGTTTGACAGCTATGCTCGCAAACTGCTGGAGTATACCGTTCGCAGGGATAGTCCACCCCTGACTGCTCCCGTCATCAAGCGCGGCCCGATGTTATCCCTGTCCGACGACGACAACTCGCGTCCAACAAGAATCAAAATATGCCCTGTCGATATATACTTTTCCCTTTGGTTTGAGCTGGACAAACCCATCGCTGCTGCTATAGCCACCGTCGAGGGATCTGCCCCGGCCATTTCATGTGGAACATGGGAAGTCGAGGTGGGCGTCAGGATGGTCAAGTTGGATTTTACAGTTGCAAGGCTGGGACACCACGTTGAGGAGGTGCATGCGTATTTTGCAGACTCGGAAACCATGCTTTCGACGTCACAGACATTTGAGATTGAGGTTGTTTACACTCAGCAGACACCTTGAACGGCATGTTTTCCTCCACCATTCGAACATGCCTTTAATTTACTTCTCTTTTGCCAAGTTGTAACAATATATTGCCAATTTTTCCCTTTATATAACCAGATAGCATTGATGAGGAAGGCTCAAGACCACTTCATCATCAGGGTAACATGAAGACATCAACTTTGAGCCTCTGAGTCGGGACCGCAGCACACGATATGTATGAAGCCACTACCAATACCGCCCTCTTAGTACGAGCCAGTACAGTGATTTTCTGGTATAAAAGGCTCTAAGAGTGCCCTAGCAAGAGGGTGGCGTAGCAGCCGGTAGAGCGACGCACCGGGGCCTAGGGCTCGTCAGTTGTAACAATACTAACCTAAATTGACGCGCGTACCATTGTCATAAAGATCTTATTTTCATATATGGTACTAATTAGTCACGACGAGCAACATCAGATTGGGTCAGAGGAGGTCAAAGGTCGGCGACATCAGCGGTAGTCGCATTCTTGGTTGGACACGCGTTCAGGTAATCAAGGGAGTCATTTGTAACAAAGTCAACTCTATCGGAAGAATGTCATCGATGTCAGGGCCGGGCAGTCTAAGGAAGAAGCAGACGCGGTGGAGCTGGAAAGTGAAAGTGTTCGGACATGTTGATACAAGGCGTTCTATGAAGAGAGACGAGAGAAGGCTCAGTAAAGTGCTTTTGAGAGTTTCGTTGATGATGGTCAGCGCTACGAGCTGGACATTGTCGTCTGGGACATCATCGAACCTCTGCGGAGAAACTGAACCTCTGCTTAGTCTACTGATTGTAAAAACGCATTTCAGCATTAGCATCTCAAACCGAAATCTTGCGAGGTCTCCACCGCAGCCAGGAGGAAAAGTTACATTGTAGGCGCTAGCTTCTAGGTGTCCTAGGCATTACCTAGGGTTAACTTCTCTAAGAAAGATATTTCGTTTAGCTAGAGAGGAAATATCAGCTATAGAACAAAAACTGGTAGTAGGATACTTACTGCGTACTTCCCGTTATCCTCGCTCCTTCGGCGTCCTACTGCGCGTTAGGAACTACGACACTAAATACTTCCCTCTTAATAGTAGTATTTCCATGTACATTGCTGGACTTGGAGAGCTTTGCACAGGAACGCGAAAACGGCTCGTATTTCATCTGCACGACAATATCTGGGAAGTATTTAGTGGAATTTGAATTGAAAATGGAGACGGAAGGTCGTTTGAGCTGGATACACGACTGAAGATATTCTTGAGATTAGGACATTGAGATTCTGTCCGAGTGGCAAAGGAACAACAAAGGAGGCTGATGGAGGTCAGTGACAGAGTAAGAATTGATCGGTCTCATCGGACCGGCACCCGGTCACTGGCTCTTCCTTTCATCTTAGCGTTCACTCGACCCGGCCAGGAATTCTGACGCGACATGAGCTTAAAATCAGATCCAGCATCCTCTGGAAGGCCGTCACTAATGTTTACGACTAGCAGCCAGCCGAGCATGACCACGACAGCCCTGCCTGGTTCAGGGCCCCTGACACTGAATAATACCATGACAGTGAATCCGGTCCTGCAGGCCCTTTCTGATGGTCTGAGACGATGGAATGAGAGTAACAGTGACAATGCTTCTTTGATGGAAGATTGCGATCGTTGCGTGTTATCCCTCAATATACCAGTAACAGCGTTTTGTAATTTCAATCTGCGCCATCTCTCATTTACATGTGTATAGGATGACTCCCAAGCTAAAGGAATCGCTCTAAGGCTGTATCAACACCTCAGAATGGTAAGTTTCTTTCACTGATTCTCCCTGCGAATGTTCTAATTGCTGGTCCCCATTGTATAGTTTGGCGTGATAACAGGGTGAGTCCGAGGATGGTTATTGTTGCATACTTGCATGGTTATTGCTTCTTCTCGTAGGCTAGATATTTCCTCGACAATGACTATAAGATTCGCAACCGCAGACCAAGGTGATTTCTTTGTGCTACGAATCCTATGTACCGAGTTAATTCTTCCGAAGCCGCTACAGCTCTACAAGCAATTCGTAACCCCATGTTTTGCTCCAACGTAGGCGCAAGAATCACTGTTGCGTACATGCCGGAAAATCCTTTCGAAAATGTATGTTCCGTTTCTAATGGCTCTGCGCAAACACTGATGAAACGGCACGTCTGTTAGTTGAAAGACCAACATCATCTCCCAGAAGAAAGGGTGCCGCAGCAGGAAGCGATGGCAAAAGAATTCGAAAGGAAGATCGATGCTCTTTGTGAAGAACTCTCTCTTGCTCGGGCGCGTTATCTCGAACAATCGGAACAGCACAAACTCCAACTGGAAAACGAGTCCAAAACGTTCGCGAGTTTACGCCAGCAACTCGAAGAGTCCCTGGCCTCCCAAGAAGAGCAATATGCTCAGAAGTCCCATACACTCGAACGCATTATCGAAGACATGAAGGAAGAGCTGCACGATATGGATCTCAACCTCGAGATGAGAAACAAGCTGGTTGGAGAGAAAGACCGCCAGCTGATGGCGTCGGAAGGAAAATACCAGAGGGAGTGCGGCGAATTGACAAGTGAGGTCAAGCGGCTAGCAGAGGCGCTCAAAGAGGAGGGTCGGAAATTGGAGATGCTGGATTCTGTGCGAGATTCCCTGAAAGCGGAGGAGCAGAAGAAGAAGGACATGTTGGAACGCAGCGAGTCGGAGAAAGCTACCAAAGACAGCTTGATTAAAGTCCTTCATGCCAGGATTGACGAGCTCAAAGAGAGAAACAAGGTTCTAAGAGGAGCAGTCATGGATTCAGACACGCGTCAGCTCGATTTGGAGGTCAAGCTCTCTGCGAGTATGACTGACAAGGCAGTGGCGGAGAAGCGGATAAAAGATTCGGATACCAAAGTTGCGATGCTGAAAGAGGAGCTCGCAGTAGGTATCAATGAGAAGAAGAAGATGCTTGCAGAGGTGGCAGCGCTGAGGTCTGACCTCGCGCAGATGAAAACCAAGTCGGAGGGGCGGGACTCGGAGTTCCGACGACTTCGAGCGACGTTGGACGTGCTACTCGAGGGAATGTCCACCGTAGAGCGTCACCGTCTACTTGAGAAGGAGAAGGGGGATAGCCATGAGGCTGGTTGGTCAAATAAGAAGGCTATACAACGAGCTCTGGTCTGCATGGACGAGTTTGAGGAGACGCAGTTTTCTCGGAAGGGAAAGACGTTGACGTTCAAGGACATCCCATGGCCAGTGTTGAACGACCTTTCGACTTTCGGGCCCAGAGATATTACGAAGAAGCGTGTTGACAAGTTTTTCGTCGCAGCCGAGGCAGACCTGGGAAGTGACAGGTACTGGGAGTTGTTGGAGAGGATGTATAAGGCGTTCAGGAAGGAGAGATGGGAAAAGAGGGGCTTATTGGAAAGTGTCGGTGATCAGCAATTGGTCGATGGATTTGAGAGTGCCAGAGATATCGTTTTGAGAGCAGTTAGACCTTTGTGGAGGGGATGATATGTCAACTAATGTATTTGTACGAGTAACACCATTGTATATGTTGAAAGTTGAAACGGACTCTGGAGTTTGCATTTCAGAGAATGTGGCAAAAGGAAGTTATTGCTTACTACCTGCTCGCTGTTGCCGCCTGAGCTATTCTGTCTGCCCTGCAGCGATTGCCGTATGTTAAGCTAGAGTAAGTTCGGGCCGGGATCCGGGTACGCCACCGCCAGCTCTTGAATGTCGACGACGCTCTATATGTTGCACGCGATTTTCCTTTGATTTGTTCTACCATGCTAAAGTCGCTCTGTCCGTTGGGGTTTGATTGCTTGGCGTCGAGCATTTGAGCACCACGACGTTGACCTTTACCGACGATGTTCTAGAGTCGATCTTTCAACACTACGGTAAGCCGACCCTGGGCCCTGGCGATGAAGAGTGCCAGAGTATAGCGATGTATACCGTAGTCTTGAAGCTGTAACGCGTCGTTCACGTTCTTTCCTATCCTCAAAGGGTGAGTTCAACTTCTTTATGTGCTTGAATCCTATTTTAATGTACAGCAGAGTGATAAGGTTCAATATACTTCCTCATATCAATCGTTTGGATAATCAACAGCCGTGACGCGAGCTTGACAGGCCTGGAAGTTGACTGGCACAAGTGTCTTGCTGCGGCGGGGTCGTTGCTGGTCAGAAGTGGCGGGCAACTAGTTGACATCCTAGTGCATTGTTCGCTCAATCCGTTTTGGTCTACGCTTGTCAGCATCTAGGTCAATCCTCACGATTTTCTCATTCACTTTTAGTGCTGACTCGTATACCTTCCAAAGATTCCATAAACACCGATGACTCTGGCGTAGGGTCAAAGCTAGTCCACTACCTTGTCCCTTCAAAGCCTTCAACGCTCGGAACAGGATTCAACGTTGACGGTCTTTCCTGTCCAGGACAATGGCGCGGAGACAATCCCACAGAAGCCTCGTGTCAGGGTCCCAGACAGAGCGCTGTCAAGTCTGAGGTACTAGAAAACTGGGACGAGAACAAGCGCCATCTTCGACCACTCTCCTTCATGACCGACAAGCAAGGTTGGTACAACCTTCTCCTACAAGGAGTCTTCTGACACTTCTGTTTCCCAGGGATCAAGCGTACATATCTGGCTATAGACGGGGACTCTCGTCCTACTACAGTCGGCGTTTCCACTGATGTTGGAAGACACAACAAACGTCAGAGGATGCTTTGCGTCCTGGTCCCCCCGCTGCCAGGTGTGTTTATTCATCTTAATATTTCCCCCAAATCTTTCAATTAGCGAGCCGGGTATTAGATGATTGGCGTTTACCTTATTCAAGCTCTTCCGATGCTGCCTTACCTGGACTCGACCCGGATCCTAATGCTATATTGGTATGCAAATCGCGCGAGGTTTACGTTGTGGGTGAACACGAATGCACACATGTAACCCATCCTCTGTACAACATCAGCCCGCACCATCCGCTACATTGGCTCACTCTCTATTCATGCGCTTTGCTGCCGTGGTTCGGCATTGCCTTCCATCGCGGATTAAAGGCGTTTATTTGCCCCACACACGAGCTGCTCATATCCCTTGGCGAGCTTGCAGCTCACATCCTCCAAAACCACCATAATCTTCTTCAGCGGACTATTCTAATTCCGGAAGACCAAAAGGCCACAGTCGCATTTCCAGATGCGCGTCATACACAAAAACTCATGCGCCATTTCGTTCAGCATATCGCTGTCGCTTTTGATGTCCCCATCACTAAATCCTGGAACGAGGATTTCCGAGCCACAGCTCCAATACCATACCTCTCCTCACCTCGACTTGCACTGCGCTGTCCTGACTGTAGCCATATCATCACCTCGTCGTTGTCCCCCAAAGGGGCGGGAAAAGTTGTAGCTCCACGCTCAAACCATATCAAGCAGAAGCACGGTCGTCGAACGACCCCGTCTGATCGGCATCCAGATCCCAATGAATATTTCTATGCCCAGGCATCAGGTCCAGCATGTGGAGGGAAACGTCTACATTCCAAAATTGTCCTCCACGGTTATACTCCTCCTCAGTCAGGACCTGCATACCAATATATCAAGGTCCCGACATTGACCAAACCTTCAATCGCTAGCGTCGTTGTCCCCACTCCAGTCTATGCGGAGTGGTTAGAGCAATTAGGGTATCCCTCTATGTTACATCATTCCCTCATGGGTTTCTCGCAAAATGACCTCTTTTCGCTGGTGACGCTCCCTAGTCTGTATGAGGCAAGATCTCCTCCGCTGCCGAATGAAGTTCTCATCGAAACTGCCCTGCGGCATATATATCTATTTCTCACGACCTTCATCAAAGACACGAATCGCTACCTTGATTCCGCGCACACTCAGCTGCGGGATGAGTTCGGCACCCCGTACGTATTATCCAAAGATCACGCTACTCATTCTCATACTTCCACGATCTTTTTTCTTTAGGTCTTCTCAATTTCGGAATCTGAAGTATCCTGTGGCATATGCAAGCATTGTTATGAACCTCTTCACTATCCTTCTCCGTATGACTGTTCTCAAGAATGCCGGTATGCCTCTTCCCTTCAAGCTCAAACTTGATCCCCAGGAGCGCAAAGCGATGAAGCGGCTGTACCACTATGTAATCGAATCTGGCGACGAACTTGACCTTGGTACTCTTCACCAAAAGGCTTACAGTCTTCTCAAGGCAGTCCTCATGGCCCACCCGTCGATTGAAAAACGGTGGTCGACCGCCATCGACGTCGTCTTGTTTTTTGGTGCCTTTTGTCGACGAAGGACGGAGCTACTGGAAGGGGAATCTCCGTTCACGAGTCCCGGTCAGTTTACTGGTATGTGCGCGTCATGGCAGTACACGCTTCGGTGCATAGCGGTTCACATTGTTCGGCTGGGAGGCAGTAAGGCCGCCTACGTGCCTTTTGAGAATAATAATGTAGTCATGGTATGGCCCTTGCTAAAGTTTGATATATCTGACTAAATATCCATCTTAGTCGGACTCTGTGATTGACGAGGAGGAAGAGAACAGCATTTTTGAAGGCGATGACGATGATAAAGATATTGGTACACTGGCTGACCCTATTCTTTTGTACGTTTGTACTGTTCTTGTCTCTTTTATATCGTTCTCACGTCCCCCAATAGAACGCTCAAGTCGCTGAAAGCCTTCCTTACGCATGATCGTTCGGACGACGCGGCGAAACATTCCACTTCGTTCTCTCGTGTGCGGGTGGCCTGGCATGCTGCTCATGTTGGGAAGCTGCAGTGCCTGCCCCCTACACAATCGATTTGGGAACCCAACGGTCATTCCTTCACACTGCATCGCAAGGCACGCTCCATCGACGTTGACATAAACCGCTTCAAGGATGGAACATGGAGCTTGATCAAGTCAGCACATCAAGTACTCGAGAAGCTCCTGCGTGATGATGCAGAAAGTGTTAACCTAGTAATGTCATGCGACGTTCTTGGCCTTGGGGATAACCCTTGTGTACCATTATCCTTCATCGCATCTGCTATCGCTCGTGATGCTACAGCATCCGTCGTCGAGGCAATCTCGGCAAAGCTTCAAGCATACATTTTCCATAATGGACCGAAGAGGATCGATAGAAGTCGTGTCCGCGATTGGCTCCGATTAGAGGAAGAACTCGTCGGCGTGCTTGTTACTCTTCATGCTATAGCTGGTGGCATCAACCCGCGAAGCCAGCAAATCGCGCAGCTTAACTTTAATAGCTCAAGCGCGGACCATGATCGCCACCTTTTCCTCCTGAACCGGGACCTGGTGGTTGCGTTTTCGCCCAGCAAGAACCCACGGAATCATGGGGAAAAGTCCGGCAGTGTACATCTCCTGCCTGCAGTCGTGGCCCGGCTTCTCGTCGCGTTCTTGGTATTCGTTCGGCCTCTGAAGACCCAATTACTAACAGTTCGTGGTTCTGGAATATTACCGGGGTTTCTACAGACTCGTATCTACCTTGACGCTCATGGATATCCATACTCAGGCGCTCAGCTAGACAATATTATTAGAGACCACCTCGGAAAACACTTTGGCATGTACGCCAACACTCTAGACCTTCGGCAAATATTATCATCCATCAAGAATAAATATTTCGGTAGTCTTTTCCTTGCCCCGAAGCAGAGTGCTGTCCATGCGCAGGCTGATCATTCCGGTTACGTTGACCGTTCTCATTATGGCCGAAATTTCACTCGAAACATTCTAGACAAGTTCAGTCTGTCTACGGAGGACATCGAGCATTTCTATCGGCTCAGCCGGCTCTTCCATGCTGTGATGGGGCTTATACCGTTAGAGCCTGAGGTGTCTGCGCTTCGGCCTCCCATTCCGGCGTTGGTTCGGCGGGAGAGAGAGCAGCTTGCCGTAGAACGCTGCCATCGCTTGGTGTTATGTCATTATCGTCTTGCGATTGGTAACAGTCATGATGTTATGCTTTCTGAAGTGATGCAGCTGCTTAGGGAAAAGCCGTACTTGGGCAACTATCGTGACCAGGTATGTATTCATAACGTATTCGTCTACCATGACTTACCTCCTGTATTGTCTAGTGCTGGAGTAGACTTGGAGATCCTGTTCTGCATGGCGTAATCTCAGCTGTCTGCCATGGTGCCTCCAAGGCTAGGTCTGAGGATGTTGATTCTTTTCACGGATATTCGAAACAAGATATAGCATGTGCCATTGCTATTGTAAGTCTTCGAATCTCTAGAAGTCTTTCATTCATATCGAACTTTGTTTGTAGATTGAACTTACGCTTTTGGAATTCCAGACGATGGCTGAGACGCGGTCTGACAGTTTCAATAGCATCGACTTGGATAGCCTGACTTATTATATGGCGGTAAAGAGTGCCGAGGAGCAGATTTCGGGACTGGCACCAGGAGGTTTCGTAGAGACGTATACGTAGTCCATCATTTTAACAATCCGTTAGAGCGGGCAGACGACGAATACAAAGTATATCCCGATGCGAAACAAGGACAATAAGAGGTGGAAGAAAAGTAATTTGAAATTGTTGGTCGCCACGCCACCCACGGAATCTTTCCCCGGCCATTGTCCTCTTTTTGTTCTCTGCCACAATGGGGGAAATATATAAAGCTGGGCCTCGCAGCGACGCCGCTACCTTCTTTCGCCGATTCTCTCATCCTTACGCTCATTTCACGTCTGGTGCACAGGTGCACCTCTCACGTCCTCCAAGCCTGGTTGCTTTATTCTGTATTGCCTAGTAAATCATGCTACCTCCTCGTGCATGTGAGCACCTTAACGTCTCTGGTGCCACTTTTCTGATCTTTTCTTTAGATATATTCATTGGTCTCAACATCATCCGTACCTTGAGCATTATCGGCCTTCTTCTCGTGTTTGCAAGCAACATCGAGACGCTGGTCAGCGACATCAAAGCTGTGAACAGGTTCCAGAGTACGTCGGGCGATAGTACGACCTCTTCATCCAATTCGACTGTGGTGGACACGGACTATATCGAGTGCGTCGGCTTTTTTTGTTCGCTTGGTTACAGTGACTAATAGATTCTGTAGTGGAAGCACTGTACCCAACCAGGTCGCTGGAATTTTTTGGGCAGTACTGAACAGGCTCCTCATCATCGGTCAAACTGTCGTTCTGCTCCTCTCTGAATTCGGCTGGCCATCCGTGTTCTTCAATCGTTTCTTCCCTGTCCTCGGTGACGACTTTGGTCTGGGTGCTTTAGGAATCATTCAATGCCTGTACGTCCTGCACATTCGTTTCCTCTTATTTTCGCTCACGACCGATTTCAGAATCGGTGCAGCGGTCCTCTCCCACCATGTTGACGATTTCACCCTTGTATCCGCCTTCTTCCTCTTCTCTATCGGCTGCCTGAACATGCTCGCTGGTCTCATCTTCCGGCAGTCGGCCAAGACCAAGCGTTCGGTCACGTCGTGGCGCGATCATGCCAAGAGTGCAGCGAAGAGCGCCCTCCCTACACACGTAGCTGGAATCTCTGTCCCTACATCGGTACCCTCCTTTGTCTCCAATGCCTTCAGCAACGAAGAAAAGGGCTCCGACGCTGGCTCCAAAGCTGGATTCGGCTTTGGTCGCCAGGGTGAAAAGGCTGCAGGATTGAAAGGCTTCCTCATCTCGAAACCCCTTGAATCTCTCCCCCGGTATGCAGCTAAGCCTGCTAGTTCCGGTTGATACGTACTTCATGGACATGATATACTTACTGTAGCAAACACCTCATCGGAACCTTGTAGTGTATCAAAATCGCATATAATTGGGACATTGCATACATTTTCCATCCGTAGTTATTTCCCCCTGGAATACAAGGCTCGATACCGACCTACCTGTCACTTAAATAGTTACCAAGTAGGCTGGGTATAGGTTGGACGCACTTTAGCGTGATCGATCATGGTCGATCATCGAGTTCACGGCAAACAGTCTACCCGGTCGTTATTCTGTCCTTCATCCCCTCAATATGGACTACATGGCTTCGTCAGAATGGTTCGAGTCTAGTGAAACTATAGCATTCTACTTTGAACGTTGGACCATCGGAAATCGGAGCCAACTCATCTTCGGCCGAATTATCCGTCTGCCACCATTCGCTTTTCTTCGGCAATTACTACACTTTCAAAATGTGTCTGCAACTCAAGTTCTGTACCTATTTCACATCCGTCATAGTGACCTGGACACTCCTGGACAGCGCAAAAGGACATTGGGGATGACTCGGTTCTAACTTCTCGCCTTTTCTTGTGGGGCGAGCCTTCGCTATAAATTTCCACGGAGCCGAGGTAAAGGCTGCTTGGGCCGCACCATGACATGGATACAGGCAGTTCTGAAAGTTCTGGAGGTCTGGGCATCAATTTCTTAGATCACACCGTGCTCACCGTATCCATAGGTCTCGCCGGACGCTTCACCCTACAGGAACAACGACATCCTCCCTTTCTCACCCGCTAGGAGGACGTGGACCAAGAGAGATTTTATCTTTTTCTGGCTTTCGAAATGTGGGTTCATTGCTGGACCATTCACGTAAACCCTCGGCTCATGGTATCGAAAGCTATTAATATCGCGGAATGGTCTGGCGCGTCTGCAGCGCGTGAGTGCCCTCGTAGTTTTTAGTTTGAAATCGTTAACTGTTCTTTAGTAGCTATCGGGTTGACTGTTGGCCAAGCTATTACAGGTACCTTTCTTTTCTGCAAACATTTTACCGTTCTCATCGAAATTTAAGTAAATGCCGTTAGCACGATAATGTCAGCGCATTCTCTTCCTTTTGATTCCTCGTATTCACTTTGATGCAGAATATGCCTAGCTCTCGTTACAAGTGGCCACGGAGGAGGAAAATGGCACATTCCGTTCGTGCGTATAATCTGTTCTCTCATCTCTGCTCCATAAGAGCTTGCTTTTAGGCTGTGATCAATCGCAGTGCCTGGGGAATGTTAGTTTTCTACTTCTCCGTCTCCCCATCCTTCTGAGAATCTCGTCAGTCGTGGATCCTGGTTCGCACTGCTCAATCGCGTAATTCTCTCGTGTTGTTGGTACGGTGTTCAAGGGTGGTATGGTGGCCAGATGGTCAAAATCATGATTGGGTCAATATGGCGTGAGTTTTGCCTTGGTCGTCCTCGTAGACTACGCTGAGTTTGTTTCTAGCCAGCTTCTACAGCATGAGGAATACATTCGGACCTGGTGTCGCGATGAAGACGAATGAATTTGGTTGGTAGAATTCCCTGATTGCGATCTTCTGCGATTGACTGATTTTGTCTAGTTTCTTTCATCATCTTCTGGCTCATCTCGTGTCCGTTCCTCCTCCTTCGACCAGAACAGTAAGTTATCCGTGGGGGTTTCTTTATGCATCAACTTTACACTCACTCTTCAGATATCGGCTCTCCTCGATCATATCTTCCGTCCTTGTCATTATTGCTGCGTTGTCAGTCTTCATATGGGCTGTCGTGAAACAGGGCACCGGTGGCCCCCTCATTAGCAACCCCGAAACTGTCTACGGGATCGGGGAGCTGAAGGGGGCGGCGTTAGGTTGGGCCATGACGCGCATGATCACTAGCGGGATCGGTGGTTGGGCTGGAGGAGTTGGTTAATCCTATTTCTCCTTTCTGCGTCTCCGTTGACTGTACCATCCTAGATTCTTTATTAGAGCGGTACTGTGATCGCTATGCTATCCGGGGTACCAAAGTCTGACAGTAATTTCTAGATTTTTCTCGTTATGCGGCAAAACCTGGTGATCAGCTGTACGGGCAAATCTTCATCATTCCCGTGTGTTTGTTGGGAACTAACGTGCTCGGGATAGTGAGTCTCGATAGTTTTATGTTATGCTAATGCTCACTGGGGCAAGGTGACCACATCTTGCGCACGTGGATTCTATCCCGACGAACCTCTCCTCTGGTAAGCTAGTACTACGCCTGATCATCATAATTTTCCATCAACTGACTTGACAAGGAAACTGTATGATTTATTGCAAGCAATCCAGGAACACGGTGGTCCCGGAGCGCGTGCGGCCGTGTTCTTCGCGGCCTTTGCTTTCTTTGTGTCTCAGCTGTCCGTCAATGTACTGTTTCTGTTGTTGCGGCAAATCCGTAATGTTCCATGTATAGGTAACCGCATGTGGGGTTGTTGGAGGGATAGATCTGGCTGTGCTCCTCCCTCGGTAGGGTCAAGATATTGCCCGACGGCGTCTTGCTGACATCAAGCCATGTAGGTACATCGACATCAAACGGGGCGCCTTCATCATCGCGATAATTGGGATATGCATTAATCCATGGAAGATTCTCAATGTATCTATGGGCTTCCTAGAGAAACGCATCAAGGCACATTGACACCTCAGAACTAGAGCGCGAACTCGTTTATCTCCGTGATCTCGGGATATGCTGTCTTCCTTGGCCCCCTTTCAGGAATAATGATTGTTCGTGTGCCCCTTCTCTCGGGTATGATGTGGTGCTCAGTATTTATTCCAGGCGGATTACCATCTTCTACGTCGACGACGGTTAAAGCTATCTCATCTCTTCATCCCGAACTCATCCAGTGATTACTGGTTCTGGCATGGCCTCAACTGGCGGACACCGGTAGCGTGGCTGCTTGTACGTGACTATCAGATCTACTAGAGCGTTTGCCTTCAACATCAGATTTGACAGGGTGTCTGGCCTAGTATGCCCGGATTCTGCGCGTCTATCACGCCGGACTCGATCCATGTTGGTACCACATGGGTGTATGTTTTCTTTTTGCCGGTGACATTTGCGGACGGAACTGATGATTAGCTTTGAAGACATGTGTACTACATGTCCTGGCCATTAGGGTTTAGTATAAGCGCTGCGACGTGGCTATTTCTGAATAAGCTGTGGCCACCACCGGGCATCGGTGATGTGGATGAGAAAGACGTATTTGGTACGTTTGGACCTGCGGAGTCCTTTGTTTCGAGTTTGGAAAACTACGCAGAGAAGGGTGTCGTGGAGGGAAAGGATTTGGAGCAAATGTAACTCGTTGGAAGTATCGAACACGGTGACGTTGCTACTTCGCCAAGCGAGACGTACTCCCGTGAGTGGGTCTGTAAAGTGATGCGTGCTTATCGCGGAAGTACGCTGTCAATATCATTTTGAACATCATCACAAGAGTCTATCAGTTGGACTCGAAACCAAGATGCCATCGGTTTCTAGTGGATATAACTTAAATGATGTCTAGGTGTAAAATGCAAGTAGTGTACATGTGCTGCGGTATGTGATGCTTTTCTACGGTAAATTAATTATTAATGGGCGCTCTCCGACGGGGTAGGACTCGTCGCAATCCTGGGGATTTCTTGTATCGCTTTCTCCACATCGCGATCAACAGCCACTGTAGAAGTACTTTGAGGTGTGGACACGGGCTTGGTCCCCTCCGGCACATCCTTGTCCCCGACAATTCCAACATTCCAAAAGAAAAGAACAGCTAGAAGGGCGCCTATAGAGCAGATTTAAGTCGACGTTCGTGATGGAAGCAGATGAATGACGAACCAATGGCTCCAAAAGCGAATGCGGTCCACTCTGCCGCCTTGTAGCCATTCAGAAGCGCCTCTCGAGGAGCATTACTATTTGCAGCGTCGACTACGACACCCATATTCAACGAATCCTGAGCGACGACGCGATTGAAAACGATCGTAGACACCGTAACTCCCAGCGCTGTCCCGATCTGTTCGAAAACATGAACATCCAGTTCCTTGTTCAAGAACGAGTTTACCCACCTGGTACATCGTCTGGAACAGAGCACCAGAGAGACTCTGTTCATGCGGCTCGACAATTCTCGCTACGAATATTGACCCGGCAGCAAAAACAAAATCGGCCCCAACGACGGAGAAAATGGCGCTGGGGAAACCATAGGCCCAGTATGTTGCATCGGGGTCAATTTCGGCAAAGAAGATTGCTGCGCAGGCGGTAATAAGTGTTCCGCTCGCTAAAGTATGGGAATGAGCATATTTCTTTCCGTCAGCTGCTATCAAAATCCACGAACCTAGGATCCAGACAACAGAAACCCGAGCAATGATGACAGCAATGATAAAATTGCAGATAATTCCGGTGATGAACATGGGGAACAGCCGGATCATAGTACCAACGGGGGTGTAGCCTTGGTAGTTTTGATAGTAGAGCTGGGAACGCCGTGGTAAGCGCATCGCCCGCGAGTGGGTCATCCTTGACGTACCTGGGTCCAGAAATTCCATCCCAAAAAAGAGCAGAAGGTGAACATGACAATGATCATGATTGCTGCGAATTTCCCGTTTCCGCGGGCCCACAGAGAGAGCTTCATGATGGGCGGCGGGGTGAGTGCGGAATATGGCGCGTTTGGATTGCGCTGGACACGTTCGAGATACCACTGCCATAATAAGAACAGGCCGAGGATGATGACGCCAACTATAAGGAGTGCGATAATGTCTGGATGGGATGTAAACAAGGAGACATAGTGAGGAGAACGTCAAGCTTACAGGAAGTTGCCCATTTGTTCGGAGCTACCTCCCCATCACTGAGAACGAAGATGATGAGAGTCAGACCAGCCGTTACCAAGAACGCGCCGAGCCAGTCAACGCGTTTGTCTAGTTCTGTGGATGCCTCGTCCTTAGGTATAGCCCAAAATCCAACGACCATATACAAAACTGTCAGGCCGGTTGATAGGTAGAAATTACTTCGCCAGGATGGGCTTTCAAACAAATAATCAGACGGCGCTTCAGCATCGTTAAGTTGATCACATACTTGGAGAGTTGTGTGAGAACCGCGCCTAACGCCATACCGGTGAACGCGCCTAAGGGTGCCCCAGCGGCGAATGATGAAAAGGCAATAGACCGAATTTTCCCGGGAGGGAAAGCATGTGCTAGAATGCCCATCTACGCTCGATGGTCAAGTTGAGCCGATGAGAAGCAAAGGTTCTGGGTGCTCACTGATGCGGGTAGGGCGGCAGCTACGCCAGTTCCTTGCATACCGCGTAGCACATCCAGGGTGATTTCATCTGATTTGAGTGAGTCATCGGTAAAGGTCGCAGGATACTGGTGACGGAGACGTACCTTGGGCGAAGCCGCAGGCAAGGGTAAAGATGGCGAGCCACGTTGAGCCGGCCATGAATACCAGTTTACGTCCGTAGAGATCTGCAAGACGTCCGAACATGGGAAAAAGACATCCCTGGAAAAACGAGGTGCTTAGTTGGTGTCAGTCAACAGCTGATGTCCAGTATGAACGTACGGAACTCAGAGCATAGGCCGATACCTGGGAGAGTGATGGCGAGTCAGCGTCGTGCCGGAGTAGTATGCAACGACTTACAAGCCACTGTAATTGGGTCTCTTCGATATTCAAGTCTTCACCAATAGCTGGCAATGAAATCGAAACGCAAGTGTTATTTGAGCTCTAAAAATGCAAGTGAGTCATAATTTCCAAACGGAACAAGGAGCGACATACATTTACCCACATAGCCATGGTACATGTCGCTATCAGTGACACTGTTTGAAGGGTCGAAAACGGTGTCCGTGTTTCTCTCTCATTTTTCTCTGGAATATCGACGATCGTGGTAGTGCTATGGGACTCCATGAAATGCGAGTGTAGCGAAGACGGTGAGAGTCAAATCAGCAACGATGCGGCTTATATGTACGCCCGTCATGTCAGAGGTGGGACTGCACGCAGCTTGAACTCCACCCATTTCCGGTTTCTTAATCATCACGTTCGAAGTGGAAAAAAAAACACGACTTCGATGATCGGCAACTATATTAAGACAGCGGTAGAGTGGATTTCGTTACTTGGCGGGAGAAAATAGATGGCGACGCGTTTGGGAATTGGGGGGAGAATGAGAAATCCTTTTCGAGTATAACATCACGTGTCAAGATAATTTGTCGGAGATTCAATCTGAGATTCTGAAAATTCCTTATTTGGGCTTATAAAATGATATATTAATAATAATGTCGACTCTCGGCAAATAAGGTCAATTACTTTTCTCGGGTTTGAGTGGGTCACCATCTCTTCCGCGCAGGCGACGCGAATTTTGATCCACACACCGGCTACTACCGGCTACCTTCCTTCGTAAGCGCTCGCATTTTTCAATAGCCGGCCCGTAATCTGTCAACACAGCTCCTTGTACCTCCCTGGTTACGCGGCGTTTACCTTTTGAGCGGTCGTGCAGCTCATATGCACCAGGGTCAAGAAGATTTCTCCAACAGTAGAGGAGCCGTTCTTATGTAAAGGAAATAATGGAACCTTGGGCGAAACTTAAAAGTCTGAATTCTCCGTTAATATATGCATAAAGTCAGTCTTTATTGAGGTAGCATACAGACTGAAAATACGTTGTCTCGTTCGCGACGTTGGTCGCAGGCTGCATGCTATGCATCATTGACTCGCCAACATGATCGGATCAGTCCTGAACTTTTCAGAGCGCAAGTTCTACTGTATCCTGCCGATGTAGTAGGAGCGGAACCTTTGGTCGGCGGGCCTCGTCACGTGGGATTCTCCACAAAACCGAAAGCAAGGGTCAATGGAGTCGTGGGCGCCGATGGCGAGACTCCCACGACTTACGCCTCGACACGGCTCCGAAGTACCTCTCCCAGGTACGGTTGATCTTCATCATGGAGCCTTGTATGCTGGTAACCTGATTGTGTCTAATATAAAAACGGATTACAGTGTAGATAATATCTTGTCCCATTGTCATTCTCTCTGACAAGGGGGTGTTCTTTGGATTCTTCGAACCCATGAAGTTAGCTCACGCATTTAAAACGACTTAACCACTGAGAAACGGCGTTCAATAACAGTCCTAGCCGCAATACAGTCTCGCAAATAGCCAGGTACCTGCTAGCACGTTTGTATCTAAGACGTAAGTAAGTTAATGTCCACAAGTTATATTTTCCGATTTAGTCTTTTACAGGGAAAGTCCCATGTATCATTCTGAATTCTCTCCTGAGGCAACGAAGCCCTGTCATTTGACAGACGTCCTGGAGATGACCCCAGCATCCCCACTAGCCGTTAGTCTACGACTATCACATCATCTTTCGAGAATGAATTTCCCCGATGCACAGCACAGCTCTATTATTGTTCCATGTTTTCCATGAGTGCATGACGATTCCGGATATGCCCTGCAGCGCCCTAGCGTCGGGTCAGCCAGTGGGTTCTTTGATGCGTCCTCCTACTGTACCTGAATCTTACGTTATTTTCGATATTCAGGAGATCTCTCAGCGGTTACAAACAGTGTAGAAACGGGTTTAACCTTCGCTTTACGCTGATTGGAATCCGTGTCTCCGTGTTTCCATCAAAGCACGGATCACTCTTTCCTGTTCACCGACAGGTACAGCGCGCCGCCAGTGACATTTTGGCTGCTGAGGCAGATTTCAGCTCGGGATACCTGGAACGCGTCCGCATGGTTATGTCCTGAGGCTTAGCCGCCAATGTGCTGTTGTTGCATTGCTTACAGCTGAAATCGAGGTACCCGGTTTGTATAAAAAGGTTCTTGTCTGTTCCTCAACTCTTCATCGGAAGCCTCTGTCATGCTCTCTCTTCTCTCTCTCGGAGTCATCTTAGTTTCGCTCAAATCTGGCTTAGGAGCCGTATACGATGATCCCAGTCAGTTGCCTACAGACAAACAGTACGATTTTGTTGTCGTAGGAGGTAAGCAGGCGCATTGGAGACGTACCTGGCGGTTAACTTATTGTTGATTAACAGCGGGGACGGCGGGAAATGTCATAGCTGCACGCCTGGCCGAGAATGCCAACACCTCTGTGCTGGTCGTGGAAGCGGGGAGAAACAATGTCGGGTTCGATTCTGATCTCATCACTATACCTTTCTTTGGTCCTCAAGCATCGCCGCACACAACCTTCGACTGGAACTATACTACAGTTCCTCAGGAGCCGCTGAACAACCAACTCATTGCCTATCCTCGGGGCTACGTTTTTGGAGGCAGCAGTTCAACTAGTAAGCACGATTATTCTTGAAATGATGCCCTTCCTGACATGTGAAATAGATTATATGGTGTACACTCGCGGTTCTTCAGACGATTATGATCGTTTTGCTGAACTGGCTGGCGACGATGGCTGGAATTGGGATAACTTGTTTCCCTATGCTCTTAAGGTATTGCGCTTACCACCCCGTGTTCGAGTTTTTGATGTTGATACCTATCAATAGAACGAGAAACACGTTCCTCCTAACGACGTGAGCCTTTTGTTTCATGAATCAGGATCTCGCTGACCAATGCTTGTTCAGGGTCATAACGAAACTGGACAGTACATTCCTTCTATCCACGGGACCGACGGGCCACTGGAGACAAGCATATACGGCTACGCTGCGGATATCGACGACCGAGTTATCGCCACAACCTCAGAACTCAGTGAAGAATTCCCGTGGAACCCAGATTATAACTCTGGGAATATGTTAGGCGTTTCGTGGATGCACAGTGAGCTTTCTATCTGAAGTAAGATTAATAGTATGATTGACGCGTCATTAGGCACTATCGGTGGACCACTGAGGAGCAGTTCTGCTACAGCCTACCTCGAACCTGCATTGAGCAACTATTCCAACCTCGACCTTGTTTACAACAGTCAAGTCACTAGGCTGATTCAGAATGGCGAAATCGATGGTCTTCCTGTATTCACCACCGTCGAGTTTGCTAAGAATCCTACTGGTGCGTTGAGAATCTGCGTTTCCTTCAGACTATGAATCTGACGCCGGCCGTGTCTAGCCCCACGCCACAACGTTTCTGCGACGCGCGAAGTCATTCTATCGGCAGGCGCTATCGGAACTCCTCAGATTCTTATGCTCTCTGGAATTGGCAGATCTCTAGATTTGGCCGCCGTTGGTATCCAACCGATTGTTGACTTGCCCGAGGTGGGCCAGAATCTAGTCGATCACCCGTTGTTGCCCATCCAGTGGAACGCGAATAGCAATGAGACCTTGGATCCTCTCTTCCGTGGCGGAGAAGCCCTCGACGCCGCCCTCGAACAATACCACGCAAACGGAACAGGTCGTCTCGCTGCGAACGGTGTCTCAAATAACATGTGCGTGTTCTTCGATCATGGATCTGGTTTGATTGCTGATGAGGGCGACAGGGCTTTCTACCGTCTTCCGGAGAATTCTTCTGTCCTTGCAGAGTTTGAAGATCCAACTTCTGGACCTGGGTACGTCGTCTATGCCTTCTTACAATAAATATAAGCTCATCATTCAACCATAGTTCGCCTCATTACGAGCATGCCTTTGCTGTTAGTGCTTCCGTTATGGCTATTCCTTCCATTACTAAACTCCAAATAGAATGGATTCTTCACCACGTCTCAAATTCAACCCACCTCCGGATCATACTTCTCTATCATCAGCGTCGTCGTTACCCCCACTTCTCGTACGCTATTCCCTTCATCTCATAGGCACATTATTAATTTAACTCTGTCCAGGTGGATTCATAACTCTTGCCTCCAATGATCCCTTCCAGCATCCTACGATCGATCCTAAGATGCTCACCACTGACTACGATGTCAGCGTCATGGTTGAGAGTGTCAAGGCCGCCCAACGTTTTGCCGCCGCACAAGCTTGGGATGGATATATCACCGGTCCTTATATTGACTCAGTCAACGCTACCACAGACGACGGTATCAAGGAATACATGAGTCAATGGGCGACCACTATCAAACATCCCTTCTGCACTGCTAGGTTAAGCAAGGAGGATGGTGAAGGGGTTGCTGACGGCCAGCTGCTACTCAAGAAGGCCAAGGGAGTCCGGATTGTCGATGCCTCGGTCTTTGTAAGTTCTGCTTTTGTATCCTTGGACTCGCCTGATAATATCCTGTTCTTTAGCCCATCATTCCTGCCGGCCATCCTCAAGCCATGATTTACATCGTGGCCGAACGTGCTGCTGATGTGATCAAGGCAACATGGGACATGTGAATCGGTCAAGTTAATATTTAAAGCATTCGCCTCATTTATTCAGTCACTTAGACCGTACTATTTATCATTACTCTAGCTCCATCATATATACTTACATTGCAATAATGCATATTGGAAAGTCTTTCGGGACCTTCCATCTCTACCAAGTTTCTGCTTTACATTGAAGGTCTTCGTAGCGTGTCGACGCACCACCTCTTGAGGGTTACATTTGAATGCCATAGATATCTGGACTGGACTGACCAATAGCGACTTTTTGTGATCAAATGCGCCAAGTACTAAATCACGGTCTCAGAGGTCTCAGACACCATAAAAGTGGGGCCTCCTTGAGTATCTCAACATGGCACAACGACGCCTTGCGATGGCCAACGTTGTGGGATACCGACGTCTCTTTAAATATGACATCCGAGGCCCTAGCCTTTTAAAGCGCACGGTAGCCAAGAAACCAGTCGCAACACTTGGAAGACTCGGTATCCTCCCCAACGAGCTCCTGGAGATAATTATCTCCGAATACTGCGACATACAGACCATTGTCACGTCCTTTTCTCTTGTCAATAGGTGTGCCAGGAAGGTCGTCGATGCATCGCTAGCTTTCCAACGCGTCTCCCGTCATGCCCCTGCTGCACTTGTAGCAATGCTCAGAACACAAACGGCATTGTTTTTCACCCTCGAGGACCTCTGCGATGCTCTCTGCAGCAGTTCTTCCTGCGGTTTATGTGGAGGTTTTGGCCCCCTTCTCTGGCTCCCTGAGTGCCGACGATGCTGTGTGCCCTGTCTCTATAAGGCACCTAAGCTCCTTCCCATATCCAAGTCTGCGGCAACTGAGGCATTTGGAATTTCCAAATCCGTATTAGCAAGCGTGCCTACCGTTTGCTCCGTGCCCGGCCAATACGGCTATCCTCGCGAATATTATCAGGATATCCGGTATCTGCTAAGCTTTGCTCGTGCTCGTGCAGCAGCGGTCGAAGATGCGGGAGGGGAAGCACAGTTTATGGCTCGTATCAACTCCGTGCCCCCACGCAGAGCAGCATACAAGTCTTTCATCATCTCCCAGACACGCCAGAGGGACCCCGAGAACGTCGCTCGGTGCATGGTAGCTGTCCCTCTACCGTATTTCAATAGACGCCTGGGAAAGACCGACAAAGGCCGCTCCTGCGCAGGCTGTGAAGAGCTGATACGTGAGGACAGATTGTGGCAGCCCAACATCGAAGTGGACGATGATGATGACTTTCGCCGATATGATACGGTACATACAATCGAGGGTCTCATCCGTCACATATGGACAGACTGTCCAGAGGGGAAGCGGATATGGAAAAGACATCTGAAGAAGTCAAAACAAGGAAAAGGCAAGCTTGTTCTGCGCAAAGAATGGGACTGAAAGTAGGATATGTGCCATAGCACTTTGAACCCTTTCCCTCGAATTCAAACATAGGACTCTGTACGTTACCAAACGCATCTTTCATCCACATTGCCGATGTCCTTAGAGGGCCACAGCTTATTCAGTCTGAGCTTATACTAAATCCTAACGGACAGGACATGCAGCCTTCGAGGCACCCCGGAAGACAGCTAAGATTACGCCATGTAGAACAGGATCTCCAGCTAGACAATGCAGGTAAGCCACGGTAGTCGAACGCAATATGACTACATACTATGTTGTTATATTTGGTTCGTTATCCGTCTTCTTATTTGAGAATCATTGGTTTACAACAAACGCTCGGGAAAGATAGAGAAGGCTGCCAAAAGGTGCGACTGGCAGTCAAGCGAAACGAAGATCCTTGCTGTTTAAGTCAAGTTTGAACGGCATCTGGGTCGTCGGACCGAAATACCGGTATGAAGCAAACAATAACATACAACATACCTATTTTCTTGACCCACTCGCGTCGTTCCGTACTTTTCTCTCTACAAAAAGGCTTGGTTGCTGCAAGAGATTTCAGCCAGTCCTTGTCATCCCCCATGCTCCCATCCGCCCTTCTAGAGTTCACTTTTGCACGTCTCACTTATCGCGGTAGTATCCTAGGGTCGGACGTCGTAACCGCTCGAACATGGCCCCGAAGAACTGGTGTTCGTACCATGCAACAGGCCGTACTTGCTTCCGAAACATCACCAGTCACCCTCTATCCTCACCTCAAGGGAAAGCAAACACCTGTCAAATCTTCTCAAGATAGCAAAAAACCGAAAGGTGTTGGCCATTTGAAGATTCGAGAAGGGAAAGCTGCCGCCGAACGTCCAAAATCCGAGTTGGCGCGTCGCGTAGATGCTTTGTTGCAAGTTGCCCAAAAAGAGGTGCGTGCTTTTGAATCTGCGAGTTTGGGATAATTCGCTGAAAGGTTGTAATTCTCTTAGGAAGAAACAGCGGACCATCCCACCTTTAGCGAAGAAGAGCTGCTGTCACTCTATGAAGACATTCTCGCAGGACCCGAAACCGAGATGGAACGCCAGCACGAAAGTTCGACGTTGGAACAGAGATCCTCGGAAGACGTCGAGATTGTGGAGGCAGTCTATGAACGTCTTCGCGAACAGACCCTAGAAGAACACCTAGACCCCCAGTCATCGAAGACACCCTGGATGCAATACTCAACTCATCGTCGTATTCTTGACCAAGTAGGAAGGTTGATGGACTTAGTGCTCCAAGGCGAGGACGCTCCTCTGATTCCTATAGTCACGCTATCTATACAGGAATGGAACGCATTGATTCGTATATGTGTACGTATTTCTACCTCCGCTAGTGACAGCGTGTTTCTCAGATTCATCAGATCCATGAAAATGATTTAGAATCTGCGGAACGTTCGCTGCGACTCATGAAGGTGAGTTTATGACCCGCGTTATATTTCAAGATTCTTACTTTGATAGCGTACTGGTGTTACACTACCCGAAGAATCAATCAATGAAGTCGTCAAGTTCTATGCCGACAAGGGTGATGTTTCGGAAACCGAGTGTGTTCTGAGCAGTTTTGTACTTGGTTCGTAGCCTTTAGCTGGTTTCTAGCACTTACAAGCTAAGATACGTCTCCCAGGCGCTCCTTCCGACCGGCAGCAACATCTTCATATCCGCTCGCATCTTCGGGCCTCCCCAAAAGCCATGCCAACGTCAGCACTTGCTGTGCTTCATGCGTACGAGGAGCAGCTCAATATGCCAGCACAAAAGACGTATACAAGCCTCGTCACACACATGCTATCTGTAAAAGATTCGATGGCCAACGCCCAAGCATGGGACCTGTTCTACCACATGCGTTACGTTGCCCATCCTGTCCCAGACGCGTTCCTATATACGACGATGATCCGAGCCTGCGCGTCGTCATTCTTCACTCTTCGAGCTTCGGAACCCGAGCGTGCTCTAGATCTCTGGACCGAAATGACAATCGACAATAACATAGCGCCCACAATTGCATCGTACAATGCTATTATACTGACTTGTGCGCGGACTGGAGACAAGAAGTACGTCCATGAAGCTTTCCGCCTGGCCAAGGAGATGCTAGACTCTCACCGAGATGCGCATGGAGAACTGTTGTACGTGCCCGACCAGCATACGTTCCTTGCGCTATTGGAAGGTGCGAAGAGGATTGGAGACCTTTCGAGGACACGATGGATCCTTGCGCAGATCAGCCGGGTTAGTGTGGAGGAGCCCTCTCTGGGTGTTACTATCGACGAAGAGGTCATGATGCACGTCTTCCATGCATATGCCGCGTATGATCCGCCTTTCAAACGCGGCATCGCGTTACTGCTTGATGAGAGCCAAAAGGCGTCGGCGTCGAATGATCCTGCGCCAAACCATCAAGAGAACTCAAACGTAGTTGTGCCTTCTGATTCCCCTAGCTTCGCCCATGTCGCTCCTCAGAGCCGTACAGAGGTCATTGCTGAAGCTGAGATATTATTTGGGCGTATATTGGAGGACGGCGGATCCTCTTTCGATCCAACGATTAGTTTCAGCAATGTCGAGCTGTCGACCCGGTTGCTGAACTCGTATCTCTCGGTACATTACAAGCATGGGACGCTGGAGGCAGCTCGGAAGCTATTCTTAAGTCTCTTCGTGGAGCTCGATATAGACCGCAATGCCCGGACGTTCCGCGAGGCGCTGGAGCGATGTCTTTATTCACATCAGAAGGAGCGACAGTTTGCTCTCGAGTTTGGTGAAGAGATATTCAAGATGTGGCAAGAGTATGAAGCATCCGGTGGGGCTGCAGATGCACGGACGGTGGAGAAGATCCACGTTGCGTATATCCGGCTACTTACCCTGTGAGTTACACTAGTTTTTTATGGCCCCTGCTTATCTTTCATCCGCAGGACGAAGAACCTGGATAAAGCCTTGGATCAATTGCGGGCATTTGCGGCAAAATACCCACCTTCGGCTTTGCGCCACCAGCCAGCAAAGCCCGGGCTGAGGTCTACGAAAACCGTCCTTACCGGCTCGCGACCGCTTGTTCGTATGACTTCAGCTGCGGAGGTCCCGGACAGTCACGTTCCTCCGTTTGTGATGTTCAAGGATGTAGACGTGTTACACAGTCGACTCGTTGCGAGTGGGAATGTTGAAGGGATTGCATATGTAAAGTATGTGTGCAAGGCATACGAATGGGCGCTGCGTGTGAGACGAGACGAGGCTCTCAAGGCCAAGCCAGTTAATACTGAGTCCACGGCGCTTGTTGATTTAGAGGAGTAAATTTCTCCGTACTGACATCATTGTAATAATAAAAGACAAGCATAGCGCCATTTGCGGCGGGACATATAGTCATAGTGATTGTTCGGAAGAAAAGTTGCTTAATACCGTCTACGGCGGCAGGGACGTTCTCACCTTTTCTCTCTCCTCGATGTATGGCACAGCACCCGTGTCTCCCATTCTTGACCGTAAGCTGACAATGCAGGGTATTACAAACTCGGCTAACCCATTCTAGCCTCTTTGAGTCGCGAAATTTCTGATGGAGTGTTGCCCCGCCTCGTCCATTCTCTGCATGAGACCAACAGCTCCGTGCTGAGCCTCGCGGCCAGCGACGACTATATTTTCTCTGGGAGCCAAAATCAGGACATATCGGTGCGCTGAGGACGGGTGGGTGCACTGTTTGGGTGGCTGACTGGATTGGCTTTTAGGTATGGGACAAGCGGACGTATAGATTGAAGGATACGCTACGGGGCCATACAGGCAGCGTGCTGGCTTTGGTGTATGCTGCAGAAAAGGAATGGCTGTTCAGTTCTTCAGGTGCGTCGTTCACTATTCTCAAAGGATTTCAATAACTGTGGTTGCAGGCGACAGCACCGTCAGGGTACGTCGCCAATGTTCCAGGGTGGTTTTTCGCTGACCGTGAGCACAGATCTGGTCAACGACAACGCTGAACCCGATATATGTCGTGGATCCATATCTCGAAACTGGTGCTGGGGATCTGTTCTCTCTTGCCTGGTCCCCGTCTCTACAGACCCTCTACATCGGATGTCAGAACACCGCTCTGCAATGGCTCAATTTGCGCACGATTCCTTCACAAGAATCCGTCTCTTCGAATACCCTCTGTGCCAGCGACTCTGGTATATTCACACCAAGCGGTACGCCGAGAAAGGCGCATAAATTCTTCGACAGCTATCCGCAGTACGAGCGGAAGCCTGCAGATATATATGCGAATAATCCCACCGGTAAACGCACGCCTGGATACGGGACGCCTGTGGAGTCGGATCCTTCCACGGCGCCGCACATCTCTATACCAGCCAGCAATGTTATCGATTCTGCACATTTTGGGTACATATACTGCCTTGCGATAGTGGAGGAATGCGAGATTGGAGGTGTTAAGCTGATTTCTGGGAGCGGCGACGAGAGTATCAAGGTATGAGCGACGTGCTTTTGGGTGCACCTGTCAACTGACTTTTCGGTTCGTAGATATGGAGTTGCACCTCTAATGGCCCGGTTCTCGAGCATGAATTCACATGTTCCATCGGTGCAGTTTTCGCTCTTGTAACCCAGGGGGATACTATATATGGAGGGTGCCAAGATGGAATAGTCAAGGTTTTGGACATAGAAACCAGATCTATCGTCAGGACCATCATAGTCCTAGAGGTACTACCTGCTCCAAAGTATAGACTGGCCGCTGACTCACGTTTATCAAGGGGGTAGACATTCTTTCTATGTCGTTGCTCAAGTCTGATCTGTACGTCTGCCTCGCTAATGGACGAATTCAAGTGAGTCATTCAACCATTATTTCGATGATGGTCTAACCGCATTTGCAGCGCTATTCCGCCTCGTTCGACTGCACCGCATCGTGGAAATGTCACAATGGCATTGTCTTGTCCTCGATATTAGATGACCGGAGCAATGGGACCCCCAAGCTCATCACAGGCGGAAATGATGATAACATCAAGGTCGCTCATTCGTGTCTGCCCAACGAGAAGACTTAACATATTTGTAGATCTGGAATGCTATTCCACCCAAGACTCGGAGTTTTCAGGCCTCTGGCCCGCAATTACTCGTTGCGGACGCGCCTTCACGTGGTGGTAGGTCCTTAAGTTCCGCTGTCATCCTCAGATGTTTAAACTGCTACTCTAGAAACATTGGAATACGCACTATCCAAGTTTATATCATTTCCCAGTGTCAGCAGTAATCTTTCGAACAGGGAGGACTGCAGACAAGCAGCTATCTGGCTTAGGAAATGCTTGAGTCAACTAGGTGCACAAGCTTCATTGGTGAGTGTGGTAAATGATATGGAGACTGCTTCATTGAGACCTTTATTTAGCTCCCAACTGGTGAAGGAAGAAACCATCTTGTATTGGGGACATTCAGAGGTCTACAGACTCAAACAACCAAACCTAGGATCTTGTTTTATGGGTGCGTTTGTCATTGCTTTACGCCAGGATTTTTCTCATCTCAATAGACACTACGACGTCATGGCGGCACCGCCTGAAGGCTGGCATTCCGATCCCTTTGTTCTAACAGGTAGAAATGGCTCTCTGTATGGCCGAGGCGCGACAGACGACAAGGGTCCGATAATAGCAGTGGCTTGCGGTGCGGCGGCCCTTCTGCGTCGTCGCTCACTGGCTGTCGATCTTGTGTTTCTCATCGAGGGTGAAGAAGAGTGTGGAAGCACAGGGTTTGAGAATGCTGTGAGGATGCATAAGGTTCGTGGACTTGATATACCACTACCCTTTTCAGGAAGACTCATCCTTTGTAGGATGCTATTGGACATATTGATGCGATTTTGGTCAGGTATATACGTCGCTGTGAGGATATTGATGGATTGTTGATGTTTTGACATTAGTAACTCTATGTGGATCACTGAGGAACATCCGTGCATCACGTATGGTCTTAGAGGTGTTGTCCACTGTGATCTGGAGGTGCGTTCCGAAACAAACCCTTCGCTGATCTATCCTGATCTTGCAGCAGATAACGAGCGCCCTTCCGGACCTGCACTCTGGTGTAGATGGAGGCGGCGTTGTGGAACCGATGGATGATATGTATGTTTTCCCTAACCTTTGTTAACTCTCCATCTGACCATCCTAGGATAAAACTACTAGCCACTCTGAGTGACCGGCAGAAGGGCGTTCAAATACCCGGTTTTTGTGAGTAACGACTGCCTTTTGCTTGATGGCTATCTGACTATTTTCAAGACGATCACGTTCGGCCTTCTTCTGAAGAGGAAAAATCGAATTACAAGCGACTCGCTGAGATCACCAATAAACCTGCTAGTTCCCTGTCTTCGAGATGGAGAGAGCCGTCTTTGACTATACACACCATTGAGGTGTCTGGTCCACAAAGTGAAGAATGTGGTCTTCTAATGTGTATATTTTACTAATCACCTACAGATTCGACTGTTATACCTGGCACTGTCAAGTCTCAAGTCTCCATTCGCATAGTCCCCGACCAGGATTTAGATACCATCTCCCGTTCACTCTGCGATTACCTGACCAGATCATTTGAACGTCTCCAGTCGCCCAACAAATTCGACGTTAGCCTCCAAAAAGCGGCTGACTGGTGGTTGGGAAACTTGGATGATCCTTGGTTTAAAGCACTGGAGGCTGCTGTTCGGGAGGAATGGGGGGTCGACCCTCTGCACATTCGTGAAGGAGGAGTAAGTGTCATGCAGTTGCTGCTTAAATTTGGTCTGAATAAACGTTTCCAGTCCATCCCTTCAGTGCCATACCTCGAGAAGGAATTTGGGTGCCATGCGCTTCATTTACCTTTGGGCCAAAGCTCGGTACGCGGAATAACGTTCTTGATCCACCGTGCCATTTTTGACCCACCGTTCGTTTCTAGGATCAAGCCCATTTGCCGAACGAGCGTATTTCTCTGGTCAATCTTCAACGAGGACAGTCCGTTATTGAGAGATTTCTCCTAAAAGTGGCCGATGCCAATTTCGCTTGATTTTTTCCCTCTTTCGTGTATCTACTCGCTCTCGTGTTGGTTAATTTGTTGCATACCTTAGTTTAGCTGTCGTCGTTTTTGTAATGTCCTGTCTAATTTTTATCGTCGGCTTGTCGGGACTATTCGGATGTAAGCAGAAGCTTGTGATTGGCTGTGGATCACTTCTCGGCAACCGGTCTTCAACACCCCCTTCATCCTCGTCCACCACGATGTCCTCGTCTCTCATTCGTTCGTCGCTGTCAAGGTCGATTGCTCACCGCCTGCGGTCGAGAGTTCCTGGTGCTGGTATGTCTTGTGCATCGTCAGGAGACGGGCGATATACTCAGTGTCTGTTCTGTAGTGGCAGTCAGGCATGCGTCTGATTCATCTGTATACGTTCCCGGTGGACGTACGTATACTTCGATATCGCGTTTCGCGCCGCCTTTGTTTACTTTTGCTTAGCTGTGTACAAGGGAACCGTGAACGACCCTACATCCTTCCCGACGCCATCAAGGTCAGCCGGCTCGTACCACTGGGCATTCGAACGCCTTTTGTCGGCTGGGCTCATCCCTCTCACCGCCGCTGCATTCGCCACGAGCGGCACCAACTACCCCGTTCTCGATGGTGTCCTAGGAATCAGTCTGGTGATGCACAGTCATATTGGGGTACGTTCCGTGATCCACCGAGGAGGTCTGAACGCTCATCTGTTCCACTAGCTGGATTCAATCTTTGTCGACTACCTCCACAAGCGAAAATTCCCCATTCTTGGACCCATCATGACTTGGAGTTTGAGGACTGCGACTGTTGGTGTTCTCGTTGGAGTGTACCAGTTCAACACGAACGATATTGGTGAGAGCTTTGCTTCAGAGTCCTTTCGTTCCTAACGTTGACTATGGTTATTGTTTAGGTCTAACGGAGCTTATTGCCAAAGTTTGGACCGCATAGGCCGGTTATTTTGTATCAGTATACGATTTCAGCAATCCATGGATTTCACATGTAACGCGCGAACACTTGTGACGTTCTTCACATGAACAATATCTCTGCGTCAGGTCCACTCAGCGAGCTTTGTACCATAGGAAGGAATCCAGTGGTGTGCATATTATGTACAATCATGACTATCGAGCCGGGAACCAGTCTAATAATTAAGCAAAAACATACAGTACCAACCCCAGCTCAGAGCGCTCAAGACTCGATAGATGGACTACGAGTGATAAATCTCGAATTCGATACACCCTTCTCCAAGTCAATAGCCGAAGTTGGCATGGTTTGAGACGCAGACGACGGCGTAGAGTCAATGACATCGGGCTCCGGTGCTCCATGATCAGCAACTATACCCACATTCCAGAAGAAGAGGACGGCAAATATGGTACCTATAGCGTGGCATCTGGAGGTTAGATCTATCTCAAAGTTCAAACTCATTCACATACCGACGATTCCGAAAGCAAAAGAGCCCCATGCTGCGGCTTTGTAGCCATCGAGCAGTGCTTCTCGAGGGGCATTGCTAGCGCTGGAGTTGACAATAACACCCATTTTCGCTGAATTTTGTGCGACCACTCGATTGTAAATGATGGTGGTGACTGTTACGCCCAATGCTGTTCCAATCTGTGCCAGTGAGCTTAACTTATGTTTCGTCGCGCTTTATGTCAACGCTTACTTGGTTCATTGTTTGGAACAAAGCGCCAGAAAGACTTTGCTCGTTGGGCTCGACAATTTTTGCAACGAAGATCGTGCCCGATGCAAAGACGAAATCGGCACCAAACACGGACAAGATGGCACTGGGGAAACCGAATCGCCAATACGAAGCATTGGGGTCGATAAGGGCAAAGAACAAAGATGCGCAGCCAGTGGCCAGCGTTCCGCTCGCTTGAAATGATGATAGGTAAGTGAGCAAGCAGAAAAGTTCAATGATTGGACTTACCCAAAATCCATACAATAGGAACGCGAGCGATGATCAAAACAACGATGGTATTGAGGATGATACCCGTAACGAACATGGGAATGAATCTAAGCATAGTGAGAATAGGTGTGTACTCTTCGTAATCTTGATAGAACAACTAAAAACTGGGTTATTACGCCGCCGGTTTGTCTAAATGCGAAGTTATCTTGCCTGTGCCCAGAAATTCCACGCCAAGAATGAGGCGAAGGTGAATAGGACGATAAGCATGATTGCGGCGAATTTTCCGTTCCCTTTGGTCCATAGGGAGAGCTTCATCATTGGGGGAGGTGTCCAGATTGAATACGGTGCATTTGGGTCGAGCTGGACGCGTTCGAGATACCATTGCCAAACCAAGAAAAGTCCAAGGATCAGCACGCCGACAACAACAAGAGCAATGATGTCTATGAAGCTTCAGCACCAGAGCAGAAAGGAGAGCGATGAAACATACACGAGGTTGCCCATTTGTTCGGAGCAATTTCCCCATCACTCAGAACGAAGACTATGAGAACCAGTCCTGCAGTTATTAAAAACGCTCCCAACCAATCGATGCGGCGATCGGCTTCGGTTGATGGTTCATCTTTCGGGATGGACAAAAGGCCCATGATTAGGAACATTAATGTCAGGCCGCTTGACAAATAGAAGTTGCTCCGCCACGTAGGGCTGAGAAAGTATCAGATCTTGTTAATGCGTGAAATGAGAAGAAGGCTCATACTCTGAGAGTTGGATCAAAGTCCCTCCCAACGCCTGTCCCGTAAACCCACCCAACGGTGCTCCAGCGGCAAAAGAAGCGAACGCAATAGACCGTGTTCGACCAGGGGGAAAGGAATGTGCGAGAACACCCATCTAAAGGGCCGATCACTAAATGGAAGTCGACAGTAAGCGGACTACTCACTGATGCTGGAAGGGCTGCTGCGGCTCCGACGCCTTGCAAACCACGCAGCACGTCGAGGACGATTTCATCTTGCGGAATTCAGACTGGGGATGAGGGGAAGGAGCGCCATGCTTACCTTGAGCAAACCCACAGGCAAGTGTGAAGACGGCGAGCCATGCGGAACCGAGCAGGAATGTTATTTTGCGACCGTATAGGTCCGCAACGCGTCCGAACATGGGGAAAAGACAGCCCTGCAAAAATATTGAATGCCCTGGACAAAGTTCTCGTTCTCAAAAACGTACGGAACTCAAAGCGTACGACGATACCTAGACAGAAATCAGTAGACGTCTCGTCGTATATTTTGCACACATACGAGCCATTCAAGCTGACTTTGCTCGATATCCAGTTCTCTTCCTATTGACGGTAGAGACACCGCTGCCGAGGTATTGTTCGAGCTCTTATCATCCACTGGTATCAGCGAAAAACTAACCATACACCAAAACCACAACTCACGTTTACCCACATAGCCAGCGTACATGTCGCGATGATAGCTACTGTGCGAATCGTCGAAAGCGGTTGTTTTGGGACGGTTTCCTTCTCCATGGTCGACGATACGGGCAGAAGGAATTGATGGGGGATCACCAGAATCCGTGAGGGCTTAAATAAGTCGAAGCTACTTCGAACTATTCAAGTGGGTCTTGTTACGAAGATCCATTATATCATCCTACGCCACACGATAGCTCCGATGATTCGGTTTTCGTTGTCGGTTTTTCGCGCAAGTAGAGTTTGTGGTAAAACGAACATCCTCCCCCCGGACGTAGTATACGTAGGAGTGCATCATTGTCGAAGGAAACGATGCTGCCATAGAAGCGTTCGTTTTTTTCTCTGTGCCTTCGGATCACTGAGTGGGTGCCGAAGTCCCGGAATACAGAGCGTTCTTCGCGTGCTGCTCGCGTGACTTGTACCGCCTTTAGGATGGCGAAACGCTAAGACGAACTTTTTGACATGGGCAGGCTGGGCAAGGCAGGGCAGTTTGACATTGGACCTGACTAAAATTCTTTCAAGTAACTGGGTATATTGTAGGCAGCATCTATGCATGATGATAAGGTACACGATGAAGGCAAACATATGACCTACGTAGAGCAGGGTGTTGTTGATTGTGTTTTTGGATTAGTATATTACTTCTCTCCATGCTCAAACCTTGTTAGTTTAAACGTCCCCATGATTTTCCCGGTCTATTTTTGACTTAGCGACGGTGATTTCGTCGACATTGGCGTCGTCGTCATATGACTGTTTGGTAAGATTCGACTGAGGTCCATGGTAATGTCTGTGGCCATCGACGATATACCACGCACTGGTCAAAACCGTCAGCAGATTTCAAGAAACAAGTACAGCATCAGTAACGTACAATGCTAGAACCATAACGCCAATGGTTATGACCTAAGAATTCCCCGTCAAGACGGAGAAATGGGAAACATGTTGAGTAAGAGCGCTCACCGAGGCATAGTTCATATTCTCCTTCGTGATGGGTTTCACGGTCGGGAATGAGAAGATCACACACACGAAAATGGTCCACAGGATACACGTCCAGTTCATCGCAGCTCCCAGAATGCCGTCACCCATATAAAAGGGACCAGGTTTGAACATGACCTCGGGATGGTTTTGGAACACCCGTCTGAGGAAGATGGGGATGATATAGCTCAGGTCAAGAGCCATGGCGGTCAACGAGAAGATGGCGTTGGCCGCAATGGGGCTTGCGAGGTCGAGCAACCCAGGAAGGACGGAGACAAAGGTAGTCAGGAAGATAGCGCGGAGGGGGGTGTTGGTCAGCTTGGAGTTGTGGCCGAAATAACCAGCATCGGGGAGTCCTGCAATGGCCTGATATGAATCTCAATTCGGAATTGTGTGAAACGGGCATACCGTGGTCGCGGCTGAAAGCGTAAACTGTACGTGATGCAGCCTGAAGCGCGGTTTGGACAACGAAGAAGGCAGTGAGGCAAACGAAAACCTGTGGTGACTGTGTCAGTTATCAAACCACAGCGTGCCGGATGAAGAACCGACCCATAGTATCAGCGCCCCGGTCTTCCCCATTCGAAGGTACATGATCTGATCAAAGTTTCGGAAAACCGCAAACAACCAAGCCTAGTCTAACATACCTCAAGCACAGCAGAGCCAGAAGCCCCCGGAAGGTCTTCCCTGTAAGTCGATATGGATTATATAACAGCCTTTCGGAAATTACTTCACGTACAGTGGTCCAGAGCAAAGGATCAGCACGATATTGAAGAGCCATCCGAAAATCCCAGTACCGATTACTTGATAAACATGTCAGCAGATTCCATAATATATGATATGGCTCCACACACCCGCAATGAAAATAGCTGAAGGTGCTGTAGTGGTAAAATGCCGTTAGTCTTCTCAAGTCCGATTCCTATACATTAATACACACCAGCATACGCGGCACGTCGAACTTCTTCACTAAAATATCCATGGGTTAGTAAGGTTGTAGGCTTAGATTACAGAATACGAACTCACGAGATATGTGCAGTGGCGTCGTAATCCTAATCATGGCAATGATATCAATCAGTCATCTTCTATCAGCTCCGACCTGAACGAACGTACCGTCATCTATCCATGCATTCAGTTTCAAGAACTGGGGATAAGAAGAGAAGGCCACTCACTGTCCATTGTACACTCAACAATCCAAATAGGAATGCTAGGCCAGTATTCCAGCCCCCGGTTTGGTTTACAAGTCCGGCTGAGCCAAAGACGTAACCAGCTGGATGCATGTTTTCGCGACCCGTCGTGGCGAGTAGGACAATAATGATGACTGTCAGTAACCGTAAGCGTCTGGTGGAGAGGATGGAAAGAGTGGCAGCTTACGGAACGTGGCCCCCAGATTAACAAAGACGAACGATGCCGATAAACGAGCAAGGTAGCGGGTTGCAAGCGAGTTCTGAATAAGAAAGTTGAATGACAAGATGGGTCTGAGTAGAAGTTATTCACCAAGATACCATGGAAGACTAGTAAAGCAGCGAAGAGTCCAACGACCTTTCCCTAGGTTTCAAAACAGTTGAGAAAATAATCGAAGCAAGCACATGGATCCATTACTTGAGTAATTTCATAGTTCCCGTCCTATATGATAAGTATAGTGAGCTGCGATCCTTGAGACGTAATTGGGAGTGTCGTTACCTTGCCAATGACAACAGCGGCCCATATCATGTTAGATAGACCGAACTCTGTTGATGAGATACCCGCGATCTGGCCTGTATGAGCGAGACTCGGTCAGTTCAACCATCACATTTCTCTGATTATCGGCTCACCCAGAATATTCAGCCATCCAACCAACCAGCCGATCTAAGGAACGAACTTTTATCGGCATCCAAAACACAACCGGTCAAGAGAAGCCTTACCCTCGCGCGATGCTTCTGTGGTGTGAGCTGGGCCGAAGCCGTGTACCTGAGAAGGAACCCGCTGGGTTAGTGATTTCACCAGGTACCCAAAGTCCGGAACGTACAGCCCACCGCAGGTCGGATAAGCGCTAACGATTTCGGCGATACTGGATCCTAGAGTGAAGCACATGCATGCTCCTAGGATCCAGCACCATACGACCTAATCAGAAGTGAGATCGAGGGGTGTACGGGGGGAAGAGTGAAGAGCCAATACCGAAGATGGACCTCCGAGCAGTAATGGGGTGTTAAAAGTCGTTGCTATACTCGAACATAGACCCTATACGCGACGAGGGAGATTTTCAGGGAACTCGGGGTACCGCGCATTGAAGAACTAACCATTATACTGAATGCAAAACTGATCTGCATGGGTAAAAAGACAGGACAATCAGTACTTGAAAGCAGCTTGCGCGTAGCTAATACGCACCGTCGCCAGATTGGAGAATTCGCGCTTGAAAGACGGGACATAGCCAAGGGCGACGAGTTCTTTGTCGTCGTCGTCTATCATTGTGCTCGACATGGAGGGTGTTGGTTCCGGTAAGGCTGCCATTGGGGGCCTTTATATAGTTCGCTAAATGGTCTTGTGGTAGTTGTGCGGCGTATGGAAGAGCTACCGAAAGGATCAAGACGCCTTTTGATGCAGCCATATGTATGCTGAAAAGAATTCAAATTGGCCCTGCACGAATTTTTAGGCAGACCCTATCTTTCGGATCTGGCCCTTTTTATCTTATCTGCTTCCTTCAAATCCCTCACATCCGAGCGGCCTGGATGGCATGTCCACGTTGTGTCCACGCCGACCAATCCTGTGCTAAAGATTTCCGTCAATTCTGGAGTTGGGCGGTGGTTCTCCCAGCCAAACGCACAAGGTGAATACAAACTCACCCAAGTCCACCTCCTGGTAGATTGTTGCCTTCTATCTACTCCTTACCCTAACAAGGAACGTACATTCACGCGGCCACCGAGGAGCATACTAGGCCATTGGATATCCTATCGCTGTTCTGCGGTGCAGCACACGGCTTTCTGACAACCTGTGATGATACGAACATCGTCTCCACGAAAAGAGCCATTGAATGCCTATCAGGTGCTTCCGGAAGGTGGAGCGTTTACGTTCAGCGATGATAACAGATAACAATAGCCCAGGGCAATAGTAGGACGCCAAAAGAGTCCGTAATAAGGGCATGGGCTCGTCACGCGCTTTGGGTCCAAACCGATTCGGAGTCCAGGACTAGCGTCAAGGTCAATGCTAAAATGCAAGTCTACGAGCAATTGTCGTTCAGGTGTCAAACTCTCTGAAGGTCGTCGCTTCCCAACCTACGCACCCATGTTGTCAACGACCAGAGATAAGAAGAACCTGCAAAAGCCAAATATCCGTCGGTTCGGAGAGTGGGCACCCGGGAACTTCAGATTGCAAGCAGTCGGCAGGCGAGATAGAAGGATGAGGTTGGGCGGAAAAGTGTCTTCGATGGGGCTCCGAGAGGGTCTATCGTGAGCATGTTAATTCAGCTGTTCTTTCGTATCATATCTAATGCTCTTCGTAGGATTCAAGCGGCAGGCTTAGTGATGTCCAACGTCTCCATTGTAGCGGAACGGCTTCCCTCATGTCAGAATTTCGGGAAATAATCAGGAGTAAGAATACGACCTTTGCAACAAGTGCCACGGGGCGTGAAGCAGGACGCTGTCGCAAGCGAGCGACGCGTGAAACAGCGGCTCCGGCGCGTTATTTCACGACTGAAAAACTCCGAGGTCCACTGGGAGACAATCGTGTCTATCATGATGACCTAGGCCAGGGGGAAAGATATCTCTCCTTAGGGTCCATCTCTACTGCCGCTGCGGGATATCTTGTGTAAACTCAGTAGCTTTGAGTGCTTCGCATGCCAAAACCACCGCAACCTCCTGAAAAGACTTTGAAGGCAGCATTCACAAAGACCGAAGCATCGACAATTCGAGCTACCTTGTCGTGGTCAGCGGTGAGTATATTCGATTGGAGGCCCGTGAAAAGACGGCAAAGGATGACAGGGTCACAACAGGTAGAGGTCAGTTTCGAATTCCACCTTGGAGTCACTTGAGTCTCACCTTGCTATCTATCTATTGTAGGCATCCGTCTTGCATGTTTCAGAATCTGTGTCAGTACCTTGGTCTTCGCTCCTCAAAAACGCAAAGGTACTAAATCATACTAGAAATCTCCTTTTTTCTAATACGTTACTCACAGACGCTGAGCTGATTACCGTGGTTCAATTGGAATTCCGAGTCTTCTCCACCGAAAGGCATATGAAACTTGCTGTTAAAACTGTAATTGCATCTCTCCTCTGACAACACGCTCGAGCTGAATATTCCTGCATAGGGCCATGGCAATAAACCGCGAGCGTGAAATGCGAAAAGTGGTGGGATACTTCTTGGACCAAGATATAGACTACAGCTACAATCTTATCAGTGGTCGTTTAAATACCGTAACGTTTGTTATGGACCCAGTCGCAAGTCTCGGAAGACTCGAACTTCCCCTCGAGCTGCTTGACATCATCGTTTCGCAGTACTGTGATATCCAGACGCTTGTCACATCCTTCTCGCTCATAAACAGACGTGCTCGAGTGATAGTTTCTTCGTCGCTCATCTATCAACGCCTCCGCCGCCACGCCGAACGCGCACTCGTCGCGATGCTTAGAACTAAAGTGGCGTCCTTTTATACGCTCGCAGACGTCTACAATATCCTCTGCGGTGACCCTTACTGTACTAGATGTGGTGACTTTGGACCCCTCCTTTGGCTCCCGGAGTGTTGTCGCTGCTGCATGTCCTGTCTTCGCACGGCACCTGACTTCTTACCCATCTCCCGACATGCAGCCACAAAGGTACTCGGAATACCCAAATCAGCATTGGCGCGTCTCCCTACCGTATGCACTGTGCCCTGTGATTATGGGTTCGCCAAGAAAGACTATACGGTGCGCCGACAGTATCTGAGTTTCCGGTACGCTCGTGCTGCAGCAGTCGAACTCGCCGGCGGAGAAGTACATGTAAGCGCCTCACCACAGCGCCAGGCAGCATTCATCCAGATGCAGCGAAGAGAAAACATTGCTCGTTACATGGTAGCAACACCTTTGCCTTATTTCGATAAGCGATCTGGAAAGGCCGATCGAGGGATTCACTGCGAAGGCTGCCGGGAGGTAGTAATGGAATATAAAGGGGAGACAGTAAGCGATGAGCAACTCCACAAGGAAATTCACCGCCAGAATATGGTTTATGTGAGTAGCGACTTTGTCCACCACATACAGAGCGACTGTCCAGAAGGGAAGAGGATATGGGAAAGCCATTTGAAGGCGTCGAAGCGAAGTGCTAAGTTACGGAGACGGTAGCCTTTTTATTATTATGTCTGATCTAAATAAATCATCCATCGCCGAGCATTCACTGTGTGTGCTTTATGATGTGTCCAATATGAAAGATGATGATATTGTATTTTGGCCTTGCTCGGTGGTAAGCGAGATGTCCCCAAGCATGGACAAATACCAACAGCCACCGTATAAAATATCTCCGACACAACTTCTCCTTTCTACCATACTGTCACACCATGTCGGAACAAGCCGAACAACGCCTTGAGATGGCCAATATCGTCGGATATAAACGAGTCTTCAGCTTCATCTACGGTCCTAGCGATTTCACACGCACGGGAGCCAAGAACCCGGTCGCAACACTGGGAAAGCTCGCTCCTCTTCCCAATGAGCTCCTGGACGACATCATCTCCAAACTCTGCGATATCCAGACCATCGTCACCTCCTTTTCACTCGTCAATAGGGGTGCCAGGAAGGCTGTCGATGCATCGCTAGCTTTTCAACGCGTCTCCCGTTATGCCCCCGCTGCGCTCGTAGCAATGCTCAGAACACAAGTAGCATCGTTTTTCACCCTCAGGGACCTGTATGATGCCCTCTGCAGCAATTCTTGCAGCTCATGTGACAGTTTTGGCTCTCTTCTTTGGCTCCCCGGGTGCCAACGATGCTGTATGCCTTGTCTTCGTTCACCCGAGCTCTGTCCCATCAATGAATACGCAGCGACCAAGCTATTCAGCCTATCGACAGCTGCATTAGCCAACCTGCCTACCGTGTGCTCTGAAAGCGGCTGGGATAATTTTAAGGATTTGCGACGTCTACTGAGCTTCGCTCATGTTCGTGCAGTAGCAGTCGAAGATGCGGGAGGTGAGGCACAACTCACCGCTCGTATCGACTCTACACCCCAACGCAGAGCAGTGTATGACTATTTTATCTCTCACTCGAACTCGGAAAGCAGGCGTAAGGCTCGGGAAAAGGTAGCCGCCACTCTGCCTTATGTTAACAGACGTTCGGGCGAGATCGTCAATGGCCTCTCCTGCGAAGGCTGTCGATGGTCGATGGACTCAGAAGACTTAATGCGGATGGCATCAGAGAGATATGTCGCCGATATGATACGGTTTATACGACTTCGGGTCTCATCCATCATGTACAGACAGACTGTCCACCTGGGCAGCGGATATGGAAGAGGCATTTGGAGAGGTCGAAACAAGGAAATGAACACAATCAGTAGGTTTGCAGATGCGGTATGCGTACGTATATGTAGATGCCAGTATTATCCTTAACGAACGTAGGAAACGGTGATGAATGCTAGTGTATTCAGTGGATGATCACTGTTTGACGTAGACGTTAAAACAATTTCATCATTCATGGTTGGGCATTAGGGTGCAAGCTGTGATCTCTTTACAAGAGGCCTTGCAGCTGTTTCGGTGGCGTGCTGGGTAGTACGAGTACAGCTTGCTGCACGACACGAGCGCTAATTCTTCAACGACAGGACCATTTCCCACCGTGATGGTGCAATATTTATGTGCGATCCGAGCGTTGAATATCTTACCACTATATGGATGTTGACGGACACTGGAGATTGCCATTAATATAAAACGGCTACTGTCTCTGTAATACAGATTCGGTACTTCGCTTCGACAGCTTCAAATGCCTCTCCCATATCCGTTTCCCTTCTGGACAGTCTCTCTGTATGTGGTGGATGAAATCGCTAGCCACATAAACCGTACTATGGCGGCGAATATTGCGCTGTTGCTCACAGCTCGTTACTGCCTTGAGTTTCTCCAATAACACCTTTCGGCAGCCTCGACAGCGAATCCCTCGATCGGCCTTTCCAGAACGCTTATCGAAATAAGGTAAAGGCGTCGCTACCATGTAACGAGCGTTCTCCTCTAGCTTCGTTTGGGCACACATGAATGCGTCGTAAGCCGCCTGGCGCTGGGGTGAGGCGCTTACACGGGCCATGCACTGTGTTTCTCCGCCAGCGATTTCGACTGCGAGCCGAAAACTCAGATACTGTCGGCGTACCGTAAAGGTTTTCTCCCCCATACCATAACCGCCGGGTACGGTAAATACGGTAGGGAGACGCGCCAATGCTGATTTGGGTATTCCGAGTGCCTTTGTGGCTGCATGTCGGGAGATGGGCATGAGGTCAGGGGCCTCACGAAGACAGGACATGCAGCAGCGACTACACTCTGGGAGCCAGAGGAGGGGTCCAAAGTCACCACATCTAGTACAGTAAGGGTCACCGCAGAGGACACTATAGACATCTGCGAGCGTATAAAAGGACGCCACTTTAGTTCTAAGCATCGCAACGAGTGCGCGTTTGGCGTGGCGGCGGAGGCGTTGATAGATGAGCGACGAAGAAACTATGACTCGAGCACGTCTGTTTACCAGCGAAAAGGATGTGACGAGCGTCTGGATATCACAGTACTGTGAAACGATGATGTCGAGCAGCTCGAGGGGGAGTTCGAGTCTTCCGAGACTTGTCACTGGGTCCATGACAGAGGTCATCTCTTTTAAACGTCCAGTGATAAGATAATAGCCATAGTCTCTATGAGGATCGTAGCGGTATCCCACTACACTTCGCATTTCACTCTCGCGGTTTATTGCCATCAGACCCTATTCAGGAACATTTAGCTCGAGCGTGTAGTCAAAAGAGAGACAATTACTGCAGTTCTATCTGTTTTCCGGTAGGAGGACTCGGATTTTATTTTAAGACGTCTGTGAGTGGCCGTATTCTGAGTTAGCAAAAAAGGGGGATTTCGTTTCTGAAGAGCCACCATGGGTGTCGGAAGCAAGCGTGATGGTGGATGTTTGGCCGGTTCGAACTTCTAGCTCGATGCAACACCAGTTCTATTTCGGCTGTCATCGATTCATCTGGGAATCGAGCCTGCTCCCAAAGCGATCATAAGTAATTTCAGACATACAGATACTTGGTTAATATTAGGGTACAAGCTGTGATCTTAGGACAAAAGGATATGTAACATACAACGCTTATGCAATGCAAGTTTTAACAGAACTCGGAAGACAACACAGCCAGACAACACAGCAAAGACATACGGATAATGTAGATATCAAAAACGTTCACATATCACATAAATTTGAATAAATAGGGGAGACTTAGGCAAAGGTCGGTACCTGCGACTTGTTTTCTTTTTCTTCTCCCTCGGACACCGAAGTAATAGAGCCGGGTACCGTGGTTGGAACCTTGACCTTTGAAAGTGTTTTCTCCAGGGTCAGAGAGGGCCGTCGGTGAGGAGTAGAACTCGTAGAAGCGGATAGAGAAGGCCGGCCAGACGTAGAACGAGAGAGGGGTGGCAGTCTGCTAGGAGCACCGGAGAGCGACTGGCGGAGCTTGTCGGGAGGGGGCCCATGGACCGTTCTACGTTACGCGAAGGTTTAGAGACCGGGAGTCCTGCTTTATTTGATGAGCTCGACGCAGGTGTCGGGGTACTAAGGCTGTTCATGCGCGTGCTTTTCAAGAGAGCCGGAGTCTTGCTGACTATTGGCGTCTTCGCGACAGCAGAAAGCTTCATTTTCTCCAGTGAAGGCCGACTGATGTGACTGGAAGTCGACATAACACTTTCCCTCCCCGAATCTGACATGACAGACGGAGGCCGTGAAAGAGGTGTGGCCAACGCTGACTGACGTCGCTGGTGATTGGCTTGATTGGCTGCTGGGCGGGCAGGAGTAGACCCTGCTGTGCCCTGCACTTGTAATTTACGTTTGATCTATAGAGCAACGTCAACTGAATGTTAAAAGGAACAGAACAGAGAACGTACCAGCTCCAATTCTTGCTGTTTTGCGTCCAATGCCATATTCAACCCATCAACATCAGAGCGATCCTTCTCCCTCTCCTTGTGCATCTGCGTCAGCTTCAGGTCCTTGTTGGCGCTATCCTGCTGGAGCTCTTGCATGTGCCTTCGGAGACGCTCGACCTCATCCTTCAACGCACCAGCATCCTGCACCTTCTCCTTCAATGCAATCTCCGCGCGCGCCTTGCTCTCATCTTCACGCCGTGCTGCCTCCTCAAGCGCCCTGGTGTGCTCTTCCTGCATACGTGCCATTTCCTGGCGCATATTCATCTTCTGGCTATGCAGCTCCTCCAACTCGGCCTGCCTCTGCGCACTTCGACGACTGTATTCGGCCGCTTCTTCATCCCGTTTGCCTAACTCATCCGCAAGTCGTGCTATCTCGTTTTCATGCTGTTCCTCAAGCGCCGCAATCTGCTCATCACGTTCATGGAGGCACTGGGATAGATCTGCAGCACGCTCCTCTTCCTCCAGTCGTTCGTGAAGCTAGCATATGTATAAGACTTTATTTCTTAGAGTAGAAAAAAAAGACGTACCTCGTCGCGCTCCCTCTCGAGATCGGCGTTGCGATCCCAAAGTTCCGATAATTGCTGCTCGACTTCGGCACGTTTGTTGACACTATCGTTGTAGTCAACCTCCATTCGGTCAATCTTAGCATTCAGTTCGGTTACGTCGACTTGAAGGGCACCGCATTGCGTCTCCAGGGTCATCTTTGCCGTTTCAAGCGCCTGTATCTTGTCGGTAGCAGCTTCCGAAAGGCGCCACTGGGATTCGAGCTCAGCCTTCAACATACGCAGTTCGTCCTGATCGTCCTTGGCGTCCTTCCTGGCAGCCTCCGCCTCACTCTTCAGCGCCGCCTTTTCTATCTCGAGTCTCTCAATCGCAAGGTGGAGCTCTTGGCGTTCTTGGTCCCACTCGGCCTGCGCCAACGTGTATCGTTCTTTTTCGCCTTCCTGCTCCTTCTCCTTCTCCATCATATGCTTCTTGAATTCGTCGTCGAAAACGATACTGACGTTGCCCAACTGCTCGACCTCCTCCTGCAGCGGCCGGAGACTCTTTTCGAAACGTTGCTCCTCCTCTTCCTGAGTCCACAGTGTTTCCTTCAGTCTCATGACATCGTCAGATCGTTCCTTCACCAGAACTTCTAATGTTGCGACCTCTTCCCGGAACACGTCCTCCATGCGCCTCCAGGACGCCTTCTCCCTCTCCAGATCCACGATCCTTTTCTGAAGTGCCGTCAAAGCTTCCTCGCTACAAGTATCCAGCATACTTCTCTCAAAGCTCTCTTGCCTGGCACCATCAACTTCGTCCTCCAAATATCGGCAAGTCTTCTCCAACTCGGCAACCTTCTTTTTCCAGGCTCGTAGAACTCCCTTGCGTTTCGTATCTTCCTTTTCAACGTCCGCCAGCTTTTTCCCCAAGATATCAACGAGTTGGTCCCGAGCACGGAGATCTGTCTCGTACTGTCCGCAGAGCTCTTGCTGTAATGAAAGTTGCGTTTGCAGGGAGAAAAGGACGTTATCTTCTTTGGAGGCCGTTCTTACATGAGTCGGAGCGCCGCGCGGCGGAGTAATCGGGATGTTGGTCTGCGGGGTATAATACGTCTTTGCACCAGCACTGAAGGGATCGGGTTCAGGCACTTTTTCAGAGTAAACAACGAGATCGGCAGATGACTCGTCGTTAATGTCTGCCTCCGGACGACCCTTCGAAGAAGCGTGGGAAGAGACAGAGGACGTCGATTTCATCAGCGATTGGAAAACCGTATCGCTCAATGCTCGGCTTCGGTTTTTGTTGTTGGAAGACTGTGATGAGTCGTTAGAAAGGATTACATTCTTCCCGTCGTTAGACGTGACAGAGGGGGCAGTGGAGGCATTGGAGGACCGTTTGGACTTGTCATCCATAGAAAAGAAGACCGTTTGACCGAAACTGAAAGACTGGCTACGGTCATGAAGAGGGGCAGGCAGACGGGGAGACTTTTCTCTGGCGTGAAATACTGCTTCATCGACTTCGGCAGGAACGATGTTCTCTTTCTCTTCTTCGACCTCGGCAGCTCGCTCTTTGCCTTTGCCTTTGTTAGCGAAGGGCGTAGAAGTCATTGCTTTGCCCTGGAAGTCTCCCTGAGCAACATCCGCTTCGGGAGCATCGCTTCCTTTGGCGAGTGATGGTTCGTCTATAGAAAAACTAAGGCCGGGGGGTGCGAAATTGGGAAGTTGGATGTCTTGAGAGACATCAAATATGTTGGAGTTGTTCGGAGCAGCGAGAGAGACAAATGGTGAGGTCGACGCGTTCTCTTTGTGTGATATGGGCGATATGGGGGAGCTAACCCCGCCTATAGGGGAGAAAACTTCACCCAGAGAAGGATGGCTCGCCTTGACGGAAGAAGCGGAGCGAGGAACAGCGGCTAAGGTATGTGGGCCAGAGCTGAGCTCCTGTAAACGGTCCATCGGGGATCCTTCAGGTAGTAGCTGAGATGGCGACTGGGGCGATATTGGCATGGAATCTGAGTCCATAGATTGGTTTGGACTGATTGTTTTGTACGCGTCACGAGAAAAGAAGCGAACGTTCTGGCCTGTACCAGGGGTATTTGGTTCGCGTAAGATAGAACGGACAGAACCATATCTGGGATCATTAGGATCCTCGTTATGAGATGGTTGAATAGATTCGTTTTGAGATTTGTTGAGGATATCCAAAGAGGAGCGTGATAGTGCAGTGGGGGTGGACCGACCGGTGTCCATTGACGGTCGTAGAAGATCTTGTGATGGACGGCGCCCCATATCGGGGGAATAAACGGGGCGTTCAACTGTGGCGCGACTGAGAGAGCGTTGAGATTCTATATCAAAACATTCATATAGCATAAGCGAAAGAAGATTTCGAAAACTCACCATTGCCTATGAGATCAAGAGACGACTTCACCTTCTTCGGTAATCCAAGCGCCAGTGGCGACGGTGATGGCGCCCTTATGGAGTCATCGTCCTTTCCCTTATTCGTCCTTCTGAATATGGAGCGCCTTCCATTCTTCGAGGGCGACGCCGGAGGGCTGGGAACAGGAATAGAGGTGTCCGCCTCCCCATGGAAAACAGACATGTTGGGATGCTGCTCCAGCACCCTCGACATTACATCCGTTTGGTGGAACGACGAATCCTGGTCATCGTTCGACCGATATTTGAGAGCACTGGTGATTTTCGACCACATCGTGGATGGAAAAGGCACAGAAATAGGTCAGGTAACCCAGAGGGGATTGAGATGTTGGTTGCAGGAACGAGCAATGTGATGGCGCGGGCCCTGTTCAACCAGGCAATCAACACTGCCAAACATTGAAGTGGCTCGCGTTTCGCCTACACCACGTGATCGCAAAGCGCACCGAAAGCGGCGTAGATTCTTGGAACTTCGTTTTCTCAAGTTTATGTCACTATGAGTCGCCCACGTTTATTTAATTAACTGATTGATAATTATTATCAGCAGGAGGTGATTCAGGCAGACTTTTCAGAGTCTTCAGCTTCATGGACTGACATAGAAGTTTGGTTATCGGAAACACGATTAGAGCCTAGAACTGCGTCAAATTTCCTGCATACTACTGAGCAGGACGCCGTAGCTGGATGATGACCAGGAGCCTGGACTGCCGTCCTTATACAAGGTCGAGACAAAGAGTAAAAAGACCATTCTGGAAGGCTAAAGCCAATGCTGCACAGGTAACATGACACAGCCTGTGTACCTAGTCCAGGTAATTGGAACCTCGACGGAAGCTTGGAGTCGAGCAGAAAATATGTATTATAACGTAACATACAGTATATTTGAATGCTAAAATGTAAATTGAATGTGTCGAGCGCCGAGAATCAAATGGAAACCAAGTTTCTATATTGTAAGTGCTTCGAGGACCAATCGTCTCAGAAAGCAGATAAAGTGCCCCACGCTCCTTCAGAATAATGGTGGGAGTCAACGTATTATTTTTGTGCAAGCTATCCGCCATATCTGAAATTTGGGTACAGACAGACTTGCGCTTCATTTAAGTCAATGGCCAAGACGAGTATATCCGAGGCTTGTTAGAAAGACGCTCGTAGTACGTATGTTAATATAGTCGCTGAGAATTTGGGAAGGCTGGACCCTGCTAACCGATCGGCCCAGCGACCCGAACGGACCGTAGGGACGTGAAAATCAACACAGCCACAAACACAAATCGGTCCTGCTGGAACCCTCCACCACCTGGTTGCTTCGAGCCAGCTGTTTGGATACTTGTTCTAAAGACATTCAAGGTAAATTGATTTCTTTGACTGTGCACTCTTTGAGTTTATAATCTTTACGTTCTGTCCAGCGCGCGCAGTCGGCAGTAGCAAATTTTCACCGGGATTTTCCTTTTGACTTCGGCTCCCTTTCCGACCTCGAAGCTCGGATTGCTCGTTTACTTCAGCTTTCTGGCCGTTCTACACCCAGAACACATCTTACAGGTTGCCAATACGTGCACATACCCGTCGGGATGATTCGGTTCACTCGTGGTGCCGTCAACGCTAGACTGTATAGCAAGAGGTGCGTCGACACACTTTTGTACTTTCTCCTTTGACTCAATAGCTCTAGAATACCACATGCTCGTCTTCTCCCATCCTTGATACAGGTGAGCCTCATGCTATTGCGATAATGCCAATTAAACACAATGCAGTCACCCAGCTTAAAATTCGAGCGTCAAACGCGTATCACCGGTCCTGTCAGTCGGAATTTTTCCCTATGGCCTTCCTTTTCATCGAAAACTCCAACATCATCACCGCCTGAACCGCCTGTCGTCGACATATCCGGTACCAGCATCCCTGTGGAAGAGGTTCTCCCTTCAACGCCCCTAGAAATCTTTGCTTTCCCAGAAACAATCCCTTCTGACATCGTTGAAACCGCTACTGCGGTTATCGCTCCTCTACAACCCGGCGACCTGGCGTCCATGGGCCTCGCGGCATATACCCCCGTCGGCGTCTACCAGTCTTTCCTGGAATATATAAACTACACCACCGGCCTTCCATGGCTCTGGACAATTGTCGCAGGAGCAGCCATAATACGAACACTCGTTATACCATTCACCATCGGCTCCATGAAGCAGACTGCCCTAATGCCCATCGTGAACAAAGAAGTCACACCTCTCCGCGACGAGATGCAGCTGGCCGCTGCCAGTGGAGACCGCCAGCGCCAGATGCAGGTCTACCAGGCGATGCGAGATGTTCAAAAAAAGCATGGCATCAGCTTGGGGAAAACCTTCTCTGGTATCTTCTCTCAGATGCTCGTGTCGATTAGCGCGTTCTTAGGGGTGAACGGGATGTGCAAGTTGCCTGTACCTCAATTGACGCAGAGTGGAGTGTTATGGGTTACGGATCTGACGGTGCTGCCCCCGACTGCAATGTCCGTCGCGTTTGCTTCCACAGTTCTGCTCCAAACCCTGGTGCGTGTCGCAATTTGCGTTATCTGTCTGATTTTTGTTGATGGTGTTTGCTCTAGCTTGCCGCTCGAGAACAAGATCCTAACGACCCTAGAGCTATAACGATGAAAATATTTACGGGCCTCGCACCTGTCCTTTCATACTGGGGTATAACCCATTTCGAGATTTCAGCGGTAAGCAGGCGCTTCTATTCATTGAGTTCTACTCAATTTTTATACATTCTCCAGGGCACTGTTGTCTCCATGTTTACCTTTTCTGCCGTACACATTACCCAGACGATTATCTTACAAATAGCGCCTATCCGCGCGCTTGTCGGTCTCCCTCCACTACCAAGCCGGGCAAAACCCAAAGTCCTCGAGGAAATTCCCGTTGCACCGCGAAAAGTACAGACGCCTCTGAAAAGCAGGCACTAGTTAGAATATCTTATAGTGATTGAACCCTCCTCATTCCGCTAGATTGAAGAATTTCCTGATCGCGTGTCTATTGCAAACCTAACTGGAACACCAATAGCAACATTCTGAGAACAAAAGACGCGTCAGTACGCACCAGTTAGAACTAGACGTCATTGTTCGAAGTTTAGCTCAGTATTATTTTTAGTTCGGTCTGCGCCGTGCATGTAAGAACCGTGCCACACATTGCACCTCTGCACCACATTTCCACTATGTCGCCATCATCGTATGTATCCAGTTCATCCTTTCTGTCTTTGCCATCCGAGCTGGAGTCGTAACTCCCGTGTTCCCATTCTATGCGCCCTAGACACCGCCGTGGCCACGGCCGCTACCGTTCCATCCGCTCTGCTTGATGTGCGACTGACTCCCCGTTGTCAATACCATGGATTGCAATGGCGGCTTGGCAGGCTGATTGCGGGTCAATGCGGGTCAAATACAGATTGTGACAGTTCGATATCAAGGGATTTGAATAAATAGGTTAATCATGGTGTATTTAATGAATATACGTGTTTATCTGGTATCATTGTTTGACTGTCCTGCGAAGAGAAGAAGCGACTGGTCTACATCCATTGAACGACTTTTCTTCATACGGATCGTTGAGTCAGGTTTACGAGACTAGGTCTAGGTAGGTATTACACGAAATACATGATGAATTTGAACTCAACTGATATTTTCATATCTGGATGACAGCCTCTGCATCAGCAAGCGCCGATATACAATCGCGAGCCAGCATATCCTGCCGACCGGTTCGACAGCACCATCCAACCTCAGCCTTCAGCAATTAACAACGATCTGCATAGATGATGATCACCACGATGGGCACGTGGCCGCCGAGTCGCCGCGATTACTGACACTCAATTAGTGGTAAAAAAAAAAGTTCAGTTGAGGCCGGCCCTCAGTAGTCAGTGGCCATGGTCACGTGCATGTACGTCACCCTAAATCACGACGCGTGACAATATTCGTTTCGGGCTTGCCTCCTAATTCCACGGAATGTGCGGTAGATTCGCATTACACCTCTCCGTGAGTAGTATCTTATGGCGGTTTTTTTAAAACTGAAAAGTATTACTTGACATCAAAGCGCGCCGAAATTCAAGCCCAGACTGCCGCTGCTGAATGGATTGACGAAGATAATTTTGTTCCGAGATACAACATTGCGCCTCGAACGCAGGCGCCCGTTCTGCGCCGGCCCCAAGACTCAAATACTGACTCAGATTCACAGCCAAGTACTAGCAAGCTAAGCTCCCAAGACACGCTTGTCTTGCAGACAATGAAGTGGGACCTAGTTCCCCACTGGTCGAAATTCGAAGATACCAAGTTGAATACAACCAATGCGCGTGCGGAGAATCTCGTTGATGGAGGCGGTATGTGGCAGAGTTTGAAGGGAAGGAAGAGATGCGCTGTTGTCTGCGAAGGGTAGGTCAAATGCATCCTTTAGAGTGAGTGCTAAAATGTTTTGTCTAGTTACTATGAGTGGCTTACCAAAGGCAAAGAAAAGCTGCCGCACTTTACGCGCCACAAGGGCGGAAAGCGGCTGATGCTCATGGCTGGGCTCTATGATTCCGTCGTTCTAGAGGGTACGTTCTTCTGTCAAGCAATTTTCTGTTGCCGACTGTTCGAAAATAGGTTCAGACACTCCTTTGTGGACGTTCACAATTGTAACTACCGCAGCTGCCCCTGAATTCGAGTGGCTGCATTCCCGTCAGCCAGTGATATTGTCAACCATGGAGGCATTGGACCGGTGGCTAGATACGTCATCCCGACAGTGGAAAGACGACGTCGCGGACCTTCTGAGTCCATATGAGCAGAAATCTTCGCCCTTGGAATGGTACGCTTTTGTTCTTAGCGCCCATTGTCGAAACTTAGGCTAGTATCTTAGTTATCAGGTACCAAAGGAGGTCGGCAAGGTTGGCACAGAATCAGCCACGTTCATAGAACCAATCGACAAGAGGAAAGACGGTATTGAGGCCATGTTCGCTAAGCAGGGAGCGAAAAGGAAAGATCCTCCCGAGTCGTCGTCAAGGAGTAAGATAAAAATTGAGAAGAAAGCGGACAAACCACGCTCCGAGAAGGCTAGCTCGAAGCTCCGGCCACCGAGCCCACATGCGACAAAGGACGAGAGTGACGACGAGATCGTAATCCTGGACGGCCCGCCCAGTCCTTCTCCGCGGAAGAAGGTATCTTATCCCCGTGTTCGTTCTTAGCCTGTGGTTTGCTAATGACACCATACAGATGAAGAAATAGTTTTATATCAAAATTTTGGGTGATTTCATGTGTGGTTGGTATCTTTGTATCATATGTGTTTGGATGCAATGTATGTTATTTTTACAAGCTCTACTTGACTGAGTCTACTGCCCCAGGTTGACCTCCGAGTATACCCGCAAAATGCTCGATACTGAGACGCGAAACATGATGATCATTCAACCCAACGAAACAGGACACGCGTATGATTGGTTATATGGGGGATCGGCATGGGCTCGGTGTGTCAGGGACATCTCAGCTCGATGATTAGTCCCTGGCTGGAAATGATATTTTCGGCGCATGCATAAGGGCCAGGTATCTCTAAGTTAAGGAGTACCCTTCTCCTCCGCTTTCTCTCACCAAGCCCCCATGTCTATGGGGGTACTCACACACGACGAGCTCGAGAGCCTTTACAACTGCATCAGTTATGGTCGAATGGGAAATGTAAGTGTTTCAAAACGCGTATTCTGCGTCACGCAGAGGCTAATGCTTTTCTATCAGGGCATACTTTGTGGGTATACTCCCTCAATTATCACGCGGATGGTGGGCTGAACTGCTGGGTCACATCTAGTTGCATGCGCTACGCTTTTTGTACGTCCCCGAAGTCCTTCCTATACCGCACCTCATTCTAATGCTATGAACACCACAGCTGTTCGACTTTTCTCTGACCTTTTACGACGAGGTGCAGACTCTTATCACTTTGGCGCCTTTCTCCTTGTTCTTACTCTAGTTACGGTTCATTTGGAAGCCCCGACGTATCACTCTGACCTCTGTGTCATTTCTATTGTCCCGGTATCCGGTTCTAGCGACGACAATCTTGATACTGCTACCCGCGAGTGTGATCTTATGACGTTCACCAGCGCTTGATGTTGATTTGTGCATAGTCTTACACCATACAAGAAGGAAATGAAACAGTTCTACTATCTCAAATTGCTATAGGTAATAAGGCTTCGATCAATGCCACTCCGTTCCGATTGACAGGATCTGTATCAGGTTTCGTCTGGCTTCCATCGTTTCTTCAGAATGTACGTTTGAATATCTTTCATTATGGTTCTCTCAACGAAACCAACATCCAGTTATTCTTGCTGTACGGACCTGGGCCATATGGCAAAAGAGTCGAATTATTTTGACTGTATTTTCTGTGGTGCGTCGGCCCCTTCTTCCGAGGAAGATCTGAAACTCAATCCCTTAAAGGACGTATCAACTTCCGAAGGCGCGTTCCGTATCACCTATTTAGGTTTTTACATCTGAACTGTCGTCATATGTAGTCGATCCGGCTTATGCAGCTTACCCCGAATGCAGGGCCCTAATAAGCACTGTAAGGGACGCCTACGTGGTTCCTTATGTGTTAACCATCGTGTACGAGAGTGGTATGCTAAGCTTGTTTCTGAGGTTTAATCTATGTTCTTACTCTAACGAAGTGACACTTTCTTTATCCTTGATCCGTATAACCCGGTTGCGGCGGAGGGTACGCAAAATAGCTCGAGCGCCATTACTAGACACGCTGTGGAGAGACGGTAGGTGGATGCCATGCCCTCCGAGATCGCCGCTTTGAACATTCCGCTTAGGCGTTTTCTACTTTTCGTGGACCTTGAGTAAGCCGCTTCAGTTGATGTCATCAGTACATCCCTACTGGCTCCCTGGCAGTGCTAGGGTTCCTGAATATAGCGTTGGCCGTGCAGTCCACAGTATGTTTTGCGATCGGCGAAGTCTCCTAGCGCTCACACTTTGCTCCAAGTCCTCACAGGTCCGAGTGGGAGGATCACAGTAAGTTGCGCATTGTGTGCATAATCGCTTCATCAGCCCATATGGCCTACTGTAGACTCCAGGCCATCATACACAGCATATTGTCCTGCCGTATCGTCCTTGTGGGTCGATCGTATAACTTAAGTCTGTTCTAAAACTCATGTTTTCCCTGTAGCACTTGGCAGGATCAAGATGTCCGAAAGATATTGGTACCTCCGGTTGCTCGTTATATACTGATGCCACTATGCAGTTCACAACGCAAGTATTCACTGAGGATATAACTTTGTCTGAACGGAGTGAAGCGAGAGATATGGATAGCCGAGATGTAGAAGCAGCTAGTTCAGATCTCAGAACGGGCGGAGACTCGAAATGATATATAACAAGCATCTTATCCCAGTGTATCAATAGCTTCTTTATAGCTTCACAGTTGTTTCTTCTATTTTTATGAGTACGACGTTATCGTCATGTCCAGTTCTTTGTTTTCCCATGTATGTTGTTTCACTGACTCTAGACTGGTTTCACGCCAAAGTGCACTATCTACAACCATCAGAAAGATCTCTTCCTTTGCCTTTGCAAATGCCCTCTGATGCTGGAAACGTTGGAACCATCAGGAGAGGTCCAAAACAGCTCGGAGAGAAGGTTGGCAATTTCCATTTCGTCTGCTGATTGGTAAAGGCATACCGTCGGTTGACGATCCCATCTGTGCAAGTACGTCTTTCCGGGCATGCGATAGCGGCAGGTGTGGTTTAGGTATTAAAAATTAAGACCAGCTTCTGGTCTGAGCCCAACGGCAGAATCAATCATGTACAAGTCCGAGGAGTCTAGATATCCGATAGTACGACTGAAAGTCAAGAAATTCGAATGGGACCTCTTTGGGACGAGCTTAAAGGTGCGGAGTGTTAGAAAAAAGAACCTCGGAATACATCCAAATGAAGAGAGCGTCGTCTGAGCTAGTTGTGGGAAATGGTTTACCGCCGGTTTCGCTGGGTAGTTATCTGCCAGTTATCTGCCATGCCCATATTTAGAAGCAGTATCCCACACTTTCAAAGATTTTTCATGGGTCCGTTTCTTGACCTTCACTCAGGATCTTCTGTACATAGGATGAATAGAATGTGGTTTATAGTACAGTCAAGTATGGGAACAAAAAACGAACTATGTAAGTGGATAATCATGTAAAGAGTAAATCCCTGCCAAAGTTATCTGCCAATAGCCCCTATAGTTATCTGCCATCGGCCCGGAATCAACCCGGAGTTATCTGCCGCGACGTTTCTCGCTGTTGCTTTCTGCCCGTATTTTGCTTCTACATACATGGTTCAATTCCCAAAATTCAATCTGTAGTCATATCTTCCTTTGGTGCACAATTTTCGAACTCTGTCATGCAAAATGCATTGACTAACCCATTATTCACTGCGACCTGCTTGTCTTTTGTATTATGATTCCCTCTCTTAAGAGCATGGCACTTTGGACGAAAGCAAGGGATTAAGTGCACGTTGTATGCATGAAAGCAAGGCTTGACCTAGTCCTGTTTTAATCGCGCCCGGCTTGGTAGCACCGTCCGTCGCTTACGTACAATTCTAAATGTAGAAATGAATTCCCATCACTCGGATTCGCTCCTCGCGTCAGTACCGCCATGGTTGTGTCGATTCCTCGCGTATATCCTTGCTTTCTTCTTACTCTCCGGTCATGATATGAATACAACATTATTATGGAAGGACCCTGAAGGACTCAAAACCATCAAAATCGTTGTCGCCAAGCGCATAAGGCCTGGAAGGATGGCCTTCGTCCTTTCCAAGAGCAGCCCATCGTTTATATCCTCAACGGCGAAGACATTTTTACTCTGTACAGCGACTGGCGACGGAAAATCAGCTCTCTTCACCGTTCCCATTCTTTGCCATCTTGAAGTCAGCGGGCCGCCAGTACCCTGAAGAACACGATTTTGAGCTGAAGAGCAAGGATCATCTGGGTATTGATTAGAGAGACAGAGGTTTTAAAAGGGACTAGCGAGAACAGTCGGATGTTGAGTATGAGGTATATGAGGGACTTGGAATTCGGACGGGGTCGAAATAAGGTCTGGAGAGACTGGGGTAGAAGCCGAGAGTCGATAATCTAATGCATTCGAGGGTGGGACTGGAATTATGGGTGTCTGAGGTATTTCGGTCCATTTTTGCGCCGTTTTGGTGGTTCTGGGTTATAAAATGCCATTACTGTTGAGAACGATACAGTTTGGATACACAAATACGGCGGAAACACGTCGTGATGGTGGCAGCAAGTAAAGAAAAGATTGACGCGTCTAAGAAGCACGTGATATTTTTACGTAACGAAACGACGGTGACACCAAGGCCCCCCACATAAACAACAGACTACATACACGCCGTCACTCCCTCCCTCCATAGGCGTGTATCGTCTGTCTGTCTACGAGAGACTAGGCTTGACCCCCAAAAAGTGGAATATTGGGACTCGAAACGACAAAATCTATTTATAAAAAATTAATCCTTCAGTCAAACACGCCCCAGCACTTCGCCATATTGCCTCCCAAGGACCCCGTGGGCTTTCATTTTATCAACCGATGAATTGTGACACCGCCTGCACCATATGTGAGCACTCTGGATCGAAAAGTCTGCTTCAAATGCATTTTTCCGGTGACGCAGTCCATACAGAAAACTCACGGGATGACATAGCCATGGCTGCAGCACCTTTAAACTTGCGTACATCAAAATAGAGGTGTTCCTAACGTTTGGCGGAGGCGGCAAGGCTGTTTGAACGAAGTTGTCTTCAAGATCTAACATGAACAAATACGAGTCGGGGTCACCAAATTTGGCGCGCGAACTTGGTCCGAAATCTTTCTTTTTTAATTCTTTTTCTCCTTTTGGGGCGTGCGACACCCAGTGAAATGGACGGAAAACCCGGCTTTGTCGTTTTTTGCCCAATGTCTGCTCAAAACCTGACTACTTCTACCGACAGTTCTTGATTTCCATTTTTACTCTCTTCAGTCTGACATTTGTCTATCACTACCACCACCTTGTATGATGAGCAAGGAAACACCCTGTATATTCGGAACGACTAAGGGCATATACTCGCCACGGTATGGTTGATGCTGACATCTCTTCAGTGTTTGGTTCAGCGTAATCTTTTTTTACAGGAATCAATGCTTCAATACAATGAGCAAGCAATTCTCCGCAAGTCTTACAGCACCTTTGTCGGTTGTGTATTACGCCGTGAAAGTTCGGAGGAATAAAGGCTACATCGTCTTAATGATACTGTCAAATGAAAATGCTCGCCAACCTCGTCCTCATCCCCACAACCTCTTGCATGGAGATCTATTCCGATCATCTCGAACGATAATATTCAATGCACAAGATCATGCTAACGACGCAAGAAAGTCGATGATCGGATGCCATCTGGGAGCCTGGGGCCGTATGCAACTGGGAGCTCAGGGACGACGTTTGTGGAGCCAGAGAGACTCGTTTGTGACGAGAGGGAATGTATAAAGGTGCCGAGTTGTCCGGAAGGCGTGTAAAGGGCTGGCGAGGCGAGGAAGGGCGAGGACAGGGACAATATCGGCCATCATCCTGAAGACGGCCTAGGGATTTGGGCAACCCCAGAGGCTACAACCTATGTTGATGGACGCTGACCTACGCTGGCTTTGTTTGCTGTTCGGATTGCTTCATGTCGTCATTGTCGTTGCTCACGTTGTCAAACAGAAGCCCACCTTCGACCGTCCGACGACGACCGCGTCCAGCTCCCCAACTTCTTCACCGGCTTCAGCGACGACATCGGTGAGCCCCGCCGCCCGCCGCTCCCGATGCCCCACCCAGGGAGTAGGCGGCACGTACCCATCCACGGCTATCGTAGTACACGTCCGGTAACCTCGCCAGCTACACCTTCCCGCCAACGAGTGAGGAGACCACGACGATGGTTATGGTGGCACTACAATGGTCCCTTACCGTTCTCCCCAGAGAGTGACTGGAAAAGCAACTCGTTTGACATCATTCATCCACCGTCGATGTCCGGCACCACCACGACCCCCCAGTTCAAGTGCGATGACTCTATGTGTCACCGGTCGTACCCACTAGTCTGTCGTGGCAGAGAGACCCAGTGCTGGAAGACTGGTCACCGACTCCGACTCACCATCGATAGAATATACCCAACATCAGCTATTAGAGGTAAAACATCGTTCAGGGTATGGTTCTTACAAGGAACTGCTTCCTCTCGCTTGACATGCAGGTGTGGGCATTTCTTGCGGCCTGTAAGGTGCCCTCATTTCTGGCAAGGGAGATTACGGCTCTGCCATTGCTCCCTAGACACCGCCGTGGCCACGGCCGCTACCATTCCATTCACTCTGCTTGATGTGTGACAAACTCCCCGTTGTCAATACCATGGATTGCAATGGCGCCTTGGCAGGCTGATCGCGGCGGGTCAGATACAGATTGTGACAGCTCGATATCAAGGAATTCGAACAAATAGGTTAATCGTGGTGTATTTAATGAATATACGTGTTTATCTGCTATCAAATTTGACTGTCCTGCGAAGAGAAGAAGCGACTGGTCACTGTAGGACTATGAGTCGGTCTTGCCCTTAAACTCGAGTATATATTTGCTTGTCCCTTCAAATCCACAAGACATTCCTTGTTGGTGACTGAGGGGATATCGCTGCAGCGACATGATCTGTGTTGCTGCCTTTGCGAAGAGAATGAGCGTACACGTTCAGGTTCTGTACCGGCACAGAGCACCGGCATTCCTTTTGTGAACACAGCCACTTCGAGGCCGTCTCATTCTCAGACAATCATCACTTGTTACGTTCGTTCATGGCCGAGGAATCGCATACAGAGCCTGCTGTCTTTCGGGATGCCCCACAAACACCTCCATCTTCATCCTCCTCTGGGAGCTCGATATCCTCCAGCTCCGGATCCCAGTCTGGGTCTCTGAACACCGACATAACGAGTCCTTCTCACTCGCCTAAACAGCGTGGCGCAAACGCTGGGACCAGGGGTGTCAGTGCCTCCGATGAGGTGGAAAGGTACCTGATGGAGTTCAAAAACGGGGAAGTGACCCCAGCCGATATGTTCGTGTTCATATCGTCCCTAACGGAGGTCTGTCATCCATCATATCTCTCGCTACTCTGACTGACATAGGGGCAGATGTTATCTCACCTTGGGAACATACCCTCAAACGTACTGGATGTACCAGTCAATGCCTCGTCACCTTTACAACAGGCATTTTTGCACGTCAAAACTGCCTTACTTGAGAATCTGGCTTCACCACCCTTCGAGCAGACACTCATACAAAACCAGATATCCATCTTTGAAAACTGGATTCGTGTTCTCGTCAATAGCTCCTTCGCCATCCCCTCTGATGCATCTGGGTATCGACGCCAGCACCAATGGATGAGGTCTTTTAGAGCTCTGGATTTTCTCCAATGGGTGGTGCCTCCTTCCGATTGCCAGTTACCGGGTCAGGACATTCTATCCCTGCCACAACTTGGACATCGCTTCAGTGCAGCCTCTATCCCTGAAAGTGAGGGCAAGCTATGGACTCACTTCGAGAAGTACAATCCATTCCTTATCTTCTCGAGCCAATTCGGCTGCAACTTTCTCAGAACAGCTGGACTACGTGGCGGTCCAGCACGTCTGGACATCACGATTGTCAACATACTCACTCTGGATGAGGTCCCTATCTTTGTCGTTGAGGCTGCGAGAAAGAAGCTTCCTCATCTTCCTCTTCATTACTCAAAGGGTGCTCTACACCGCTTGTGCCATCCATCTATTCCACCATCTTTCCTGTCACCACCACCACCACCACCGCCACCACCACCTGCAGATTCAAAAAGTCTGTATAGGGACAGTTCAATTGTCCAGTTACCATGGACAGTCCCACTTCCTGGTGATTCCCTTTCACCGTTGATTACCAACCCACCAAGACTTCCATCATCCTTCTACTCTGAAAAGGATGGCCAGAGCGATTCGGAGTGGAAAGCAAGGTGGAAAGCTCATGTTTTGGATGCAAAAAGTAGGGAAGGACTCCATGGGACTCTTGGCTGCTATCTGGAAGCCAATGGGCAGACGTATGCACTGACTGCGGGGCACTGCTGCCATATTCCATCCTCCCCATCTTCATCATACAGCCACTTGCCTTTTCCACTTCAGGTCCAGTCCCCATCTGAAAAGGTCATCAAGACTCAATTTCTTTCTCCCTATCTAGCCACTAATAAGAGCATGGAGATTGAACTGATGGCAATATGGGAGGATCGGATGTTGGGGTCGGTTGATTCCTCAGCCTTCAAAGATATGACGAACTTTGCTGAAGTGGGAGGTCCATTTCTTGACTATGCTGCTATCAAGATATCCAGGACATCCACAACACCACTCGAAAATATATTCCCATTTTTACAACTTGATATCCATCGGCCCCAACCAATCGATCTTCTTATGTCCACTCGCAGTCTCTTAAAGCGTGGAGATCAGGGAATTGGATACTTTGCCTTTGACAAAACTGGACCCTTGCCTGACACAGATAGTACTGTGTTTTACTGTGGAGCTAATGGTAAAGGTTGGAGTACTGGCACAATCATTGCTCACACACAGCTAGTCTGGATCGGAAACAAGTCAACCGACAACTGTCCTTTGTCTCCTTCATTAGGAAGTCGTGCAATGTCTCGTGGCAATGTTGCAATCATGCAATCAGCTTCAGATGAGCATGTTGGACGGCCTGGGGAGTCTGGGTCTATAGTCTTTGTGGAGCGTGATGAGGAACTAATTGCTGTTGGCCTGCTGTTTGGTGCTGCTGCTGCTTTATCAAGTCAGCAGGCTGAACAAACCACTCGCTACGCTTTAGTCCAGAGTTTGGAGGACATTATTGTTGATCTGAAGAGAACCATTCCTGATATTTGTTTACCTTGTTCTCCTGTTGTGTAGTTCATAATGAGTTGTAGCTAGAGGTCAATGTGTATTATCATTCATGCATAACGAACTGATTCCCCGTTTTATGACAGATGTAAAAATGAGATTTTATGCATGCTCATGTCACAGATGGCACAGAGATAAAGTATATACACAACAGTACTCAAAGCTTATATGGGCGGGAGCTGTCCCCGATTCTTAAATACACCTAATTGTACAACACAGCCTTATTTACAGCACGAAAGCATTCCAATCCATATCAATCAACATGCTCACAATCGACTTTCCATAACCACGCTTCCCCTCCTCCAACTGAGCGTCGCCGGACCAAACGCAGCGTCCAGCGCCTCCCGAATGTTCCTCACAAAGACAAACTCCATCTCGTTTCTGATCTCCGGGGCGACGTCATGTTCTACATCCTTACGGTTACCCCAAGGAAGGATCACCTTAATGATGTGTGCACGATGGGCACCGAGGACCTTCAAGTAGTAGGCTGTTAATCACCGTCCAATGATAGAGCGTTAGATAAACTCACCTTCTCCTTGATTCCACCCACGGGCGTAACATGTCCTCGGAGGGTCACCTGTATCAGACACGTTTGAGCATCCCATTACTTGGAGATATGAAATCTAAATACCTCTCCCGTCATGGCGATATTCGATGGAACAAGCGCTCCAGTCAACAACGATACAAACGCGCACGTCATTGCAACTCCAGCACTAGGACCGTCCTTCTTCTGCGCACCTGCGGGTAGGTGGAGGTGGATATCAATAGGATCCGGACCCTTCAGTGGGTCCTGACTGCGCGAGTTCGTAATCCCGAGGTCATACGCATGGGTCTTAACCCAGCTCAAGGCGATCTCGCTGCTCTCTTTGATAACCTGAAACCCCAGTGAGCACTGATAAAACGGACGATGAGAACAAGGAGATATCTCACATCGCCCAAACTTCCCGTCCTCTTCAGACTACCCGTTCCTGGGACAGCGATGGTCTCAACAGGAAGGATGCCACCTTCACCCTGACCCATGACCACCAAGCCAAATACGATACCCCGGGCTTCTTCTCGCTCCTTCTCTTCGCCCTCCCACCGGGAAATGCCCAGCATCTTTTCCAGATCGCTCTCCTCAACCATAGGCGAATAGGACTTTCCCTCAGAACCATCTGTCAATAACTTACCGTCAGTGAGAAGCCTCTGCTCGCCATCGAACGCGTCACCGTCAAGATGCTCAGCCCATTCAACTGCTTTGTGTCTCACGACGGCTCCAATGGTCCTATCCAAACTCCGCACACCTGCTTCCCGAGTGTACCGTGTCGCAATATGCAACAGTGCCGGTTCCGTTATGCTGACTAGCTCCTCCTTCAAGCCGTTCGCAGTAATCTGCTTAGGGAGTAAGAACCGTCGAGCGATGTGCATCTTCTCGTCGTATGTGTAACCCGAGAGCTGAATAATCTCGCAACGATCTAAGAGTGGACCGGAGATTGTGTCAAGAGAATTACTGGTGCAAATAAACAAGATTTGGCTCAAGTCGACAGGAACGTTAAGGTAATGGTCCTATTCGAACGATTAGTACCTCATCACAATAGAAACAGAATAACTCACGTTGAAGGCGTGATTCTGCTCGGGATCCAACACCTCCAACAATGCCGCTCCGGGGTCTCCGTGGAAGTTGCTCTGTCCAATCTTGTCAATCTCGTCAAGCAGTAGAACAAAGTCCTTCCGGCCCGCCTTGCGCATGGCTTGCACAATGAGGCCGGGACCACTGGCGACATAAGTCCGTCTGTGACCTCTGATCTCCGCCTCGTCACGAACACCACCCAGCGAGATCCTTTGGAACGGCCTGTCCAGAGCTTTGGCAATAGATTGGCCCAACGAGGTTTTTCCCACACCGGGAGGCCCTACGAACAGTAATATCGGCCCCTTGACGTTCTGCGCGCGCGAGGGGACGGGCTTGGCTGTATACGGAACGAGAGCCTTCTCCCCGTCCATCTGCTTCGTGTCGACCCCTGAAATCATCTGAGTGTCCGCATTCATTTCCTTCAGCCGCACCACAGCAAGATATTCGATTAACCGACGCTTGATCTTCTCCAGACCAAAGTGATCTGTGTCGAGCTGCTGCCGGGCGTTGGTGAGGAAAGCTTTGTCCTTCATGAGAGATGCGCCTGCTGAGTGAGATGACCACGGGATGGATGTCAGCCACTCAAGGTAGTTTCGGATGACACCGTTTTCTACGCTGCCCTGTGGGATCCTCTTCAGCCGCCTCCATTCCCGAACACCCATCTTGCGCTCTTCTGAGCCGTGATCCATAGCCTCAATCTTGCGCTTGAGGTCAGCCAGATCGTCGGCATCATGCTGCTCGTCGTCATCGAGCTCGGAGCCTGAAGATTCGGCCGAGTTGGAGTTGGAGTTGCGTGGAGAATTAGAAGTGAGAGAATGGAGTTCACGCTGAATAGCAGCGAGCTGTTGACGAAGGAAGAATTCTTTTTGTTGTTTGGATAAAGATTCATCGACAGCAGAAGCGATCTTTTTAGAGACTTCGGAAATAGAAGCTTGCTTCAAGAATATATCCGTTGCCAGTGAGAGCCTGGTTTCCGAGTCGGGGGTGCTGAGAATAGCTTAAAAGAATATCAGATGAATACTGAGACTTTATTGAATGATAGACGCACCGAGCTTGTCATCATACTCTCCATTGATGCTTCCAATGAGAACATCCGCCATCCAAGGAGCTCGTGCATCAGTAATGTCGTCAAGCATGCTGGCAATCTTTTGATAACCCTCCTTTCGTGAGGACTGCACGGCATCATTGGCAAGTCTGTCGAGCAACCTCAATGCACTATGCTTGAACTTGTCAACGACATCTCTGGACGGTATCCGTTCGGTGGGGGGTATTCGATTTCGTGGATGGGTAGGGTCGTCTCCAAGGATGTCGGAGCGGTAAAAGGTGCTGTCAGATGCACCCGTGTGAGGCCATGGAGCGAAACGAGGTAAGGCTGGCGAGGATTTCGAGCTGGAGGACGCACGAGCCGGAGTACGCGAGTTGCCGTACCCCATTCTGAGTAAACAGGAGCTGAGGAGGCGGTAGGGGTGTTTGTGATGGGAACAGCGGCGACAACAGGTAAGGCGTCCGACTGCTCAATCAAAGCTAGAACGGCCTCTCCCTGCTCCTTGGACAGCGCCATGGTGAAGCGAGAAGCCGGTAGCAATATCAAGGGATGCGGCAGCTGCAATACCGGGAGTTTCGAGGTAGCCATGGTGGATGCAGCAACGGCAACGATGATAAAACAAGAAAAAGAATAATAGGCAAGTAGAATGTGGTACTGGGCGACAGCCAATCCTCGAAGGCTCCGTCAAGTAGTACCCCGCGTTCACACGTGATCTCCCTTTTCAGAAATGAAGGCACATGTTCTTCCCATTCGACTGTCAAGTTGTTCCCTCCGTGATTATTGATATCCTGGTGACCCGGATGGACAGCTGATGTACATCCATGATATGGTTATCTATCAAGACATGCAAATTTTTAAATCTCGCTCTTGACTTTGAAAGAAACCATTTCTGTTGTCACACGACGCAGTTGCTCTCGCTTGCTGGTAGTAGTCAGCTTTCCTATCCCAAAGCCTAGCTAAATGGATGAGCCCTTGCTTTTACACAGCTTACTATCATTCATTCTCCGTAAACGGGCTGTCAGCACAGGCTGACGAATAGTACCGACGACAAGGAACTCCATCTGGACCGACCTTGATTAGCCGGCCATGGGACGATGTGTAACCATTAGCTTCGCTTCCATCACTAGAAGATGCTCCGAATTCCCGTTAGCCTTCCTAGCCCACCGCAGGCCATGTCATTTCCGCTGTTCTCAGTCAGCCATTCTTACTTATCTATCCAAAGGTTCTCTACAACTGGTCAATCACTATTTCCATCTGTAAGAGTCGGACGCCACTTTGACATTTTGTGCTTGTCAATTTGCCTGCCCTGCCCTGCCCTCAGTTTGCCGCTGCTTTGCTTATGCCGGTCTACTCCACACTTTGCATCATCTTCAAAGCACTGGATCATCTTTTCCAGCTATAACGACGTAGAAAGCCGGGAAGAGATGAAGACGGGTGTTCTCTTCGACAATTGTTACGCCACAGTTCTGTCCCAAAGACACCGGACGGGAAGACTTCCACCGCGTCATCTAATTCGTTCGACATGTAGAAGGGTCGTTGATGCCGCTACATGGTGTTAACATGTTCACCTCAATTCAAACCAAGGCAGAGATAACAGCTTTCTTTCGTGGCAGCAGGTGCGATACGCGGCAGATGCATATAGATACATTCAATGAAAGATATTGCCTTGTGATGATAATGCTGATGCGCCACTAGATGTAAAATCCCGGATCAGGGAGAACCCTCAAAGCACGCGAACCATGACGAGAGATTTACCTCATTCAGCTGGACAGTTACGGTATGCTTTGCAGCTGGTAATATGACTGTGAGTATACAAGTACTGTGGCAAACCTTATCGTTGCGATGCATCGACGCTGGAATCAAACTATGAGGTACAGGAAATCCAGGACTCCTCCTTCGAAGATGATCAGAATCAGAATAAGGTCGCTACCTTGCACCTAGAATCAAGATGGCGATTAGAACTCATGTGGCGAGAGAGCGCGACTGACAGGATTTCACAGCCCTCCAATCCGAGCGACGGCGCTTCGTGTTTGCAGTGAGGATCTGATTCGCAAGTATATATACGTGCGAAGCGATTATCAGCGCACTGGAGTTGATGATGGATCAGGAAAATGATCTACCGTAAATTAACACGCGACGTACACACCAAGTTTGATATGAAGAAGAATATAATTGTGTACCAGACGACCAAAAGAAACCCATATGCGCAGAGCAGGGAGGTCATTGATGAGATAGAGGCAGAACCAGCCAAAAGGAGTTTGCTGAATCTAGCAAAGCAAAACCTCTGTCGCTGGTCCCAACATGACTATTCGTCTGAAATTCTGCTGCTCGCCTCGACAAAGCTCTCGCGTACCAAGCCAGGTTATTGCCTTGACTTCGGGAACGGCGTCAAAGAGCCCACAGCCCTTGAGGTATTGGCATTCGTATGCTAAGCATATAACGACAAGAGCAGAATCTTCGAATCAGTTAAACGAGAGAGAAAGGGAAACATCTTTTGCTTTGTGTGGATCATCAGATGGTTACTCAACGTGTCAAGCTCTCGATGACCGGAAAGTCGATCCAAATCCGATGTAATCCTAGCGGGGAGGTGTATCAAGTACGTAACCCCGTCAACAGCAGGAGCTTTCTGGAAATTTTGAGCAGCAGTACCTCCTGACTGCGCTTGTTCATAAGTAAACGATACCAAATAACCAAGCGTGGGGATAACGGTGATCAACTTGGAGAAAACAGCCGCGCCACCCAGATAAGGACCAGATCCGGGAAGCCTGAGAAAACTGAGAAACCATCCGGTTTTACACGTCGACTTGCGAGTCAAGCACACTGGCACGCGTTAAATGATATATAACTCGCCGAGCATTCAAGTTCCTGCTTGCGAACAGTTTCAGACTCTATCCGTTAGAAGTACCCTTCAAATAATACATATCCGCACCGCTTGCGACTCGCCTCGTCCAGTTCTCCTTCATCGTTTTTGGATAGGTAAGAAGCTGGTTGTATGGGAATGGTAGAAGTGAGCGGTGAGAGGGAAGAACCGTCTTGGGAGCGCATTTTGGGTGGACCATTAAACGTCAGTGGTGTCAGGAACAAGCGCTGGGTTGAGTGTTGAATAGAAACACTGTGAGGGAGTTTGCGCCCGACAACATTTAAGGGCAAATTTTCTAGAGTGTGAACAGTAATACCGTTGATATCCAAACGCCCTGGACTATCACGTTCTTTAGTCAATTTAAGGGGAGAGACGCCCAAATGGAAAAAATGAGGAACGGCTTGTATTCCTTGAAATGCACCCATAGCACATTTTTATTTTCAGGTACATGCACGCAAGCGATGTGTCAGTGCTGGCCGAGTTCCGAATTGCGGTTCTATCCAGCGGTCGAAAGGAGGCAACCAAGGAGCTTCCCAATGATCGCGGCACAGTGATCAACAGCAAAAGAGCTGTTGGCAAGAACACGAATACTGTTTCTCCACCAATGTCCTATCAAAAAGGAGGAGATGCTGGCAGCTGTTCATGCAGAGATATTTTGACATGCAGAAGAGCCAGCTGTAATGGGGACATCGCATTGAAAACCGTAGAGCCTTTGACGTTGAAGGTATGGTCTCATGGGGAGAAAGTGCCTGCAACCTTAGTAGTAAGAGGTTATGATGGACAACGGACATCTGTTAGGGATGACGTGAAAGTAAAGACATCATCTATAGATGCTTCCCCATTCTTGAACTCCTGAAAATACTTCATAATCTCGGAGGGCGGTATTCTCTTCGCTTCTAGCGCGCGCTCCCCGTTGCTTCGGCAAGTGCGACGAACTTGTTTTATATTCAGCACGCGATGGCGTTGAGCTCCTGGAGGAAGAAGACGGAGGAGTCTGAGGGGAATTCTGGTGTGCGTGCGACACTTGTGAATCTCCAGAAAGCTGCCGTTGATGTTGAGAGTTAGTGCTGAACAAGCGTAATGACGACAATTCCTATAAACATTGAACGGCTAATCTCCGAGTCAGACTTGAGATACTGACAAGAATGGTGAGGTTGCGGATATCGTGATGAGATGCTCTTCACAATTGAATATTTACGAGTTCGCCGCAAGATATGGTTACTATTTTGATGAAAACGGGGGATGACTGAAATATATTCCAGCACAGATGTGGAGCCCGTTGCATAAATAAACAACCACATTTTAGTACAACGCAGCAGATTTCTATGATCGAAGATAAAACGGGAAGATCATTGAGCACTAGTTGATATCAGTTACAGATGGGCAAGCGCGAGAAAGCTGTTGTAAATTGGCGCGAAAGCGAGTAAAATGCAGAACAGCAGAATCCCAGAAGACGCAACAGCAAGGTTTTGGTGTAGTTGAGGCCCTCCACAGGCTGTTACCAGTTAGAAAGCTGTTGAGTAGGAACATAATCGGTTTCAATGCTGTGCAGCTAAAGTTCCCACGCTTCAATCTCCGCACCGTGTGCCGTTAGAGGAAGGACGATTTTCAAGTCAGCGTCTCCGTCTTCCTGCTCCAATGTCGCACTACAAGTCTGCAATTCGCGCTCAGCCGCCTTCAGATCAGCCAGAAAACTACAAGTTCCGTGAAAAAGCTCAGCAACTTCAAGAACTCTTTCCAGCTTGGTCAAACGATGGTCTGTCATTACCCTGATTTCTCGCCATTTTCGCGTCCTCATTATGTTACACAGATCTACAGTCCTTGCTCAGCGAGGTTAACGGCGACGTCGAAGTAGCAGCTACAAGGATTAGTGATGGTGCGCTGTCCGCTAGCTTTCTCTTTGTTTCTTCCCGCTGACACTCTAGGTAACCATTGCAGGCCACGCAGAGCAGTGGGGCTCAGTCACCCGGAAAAAGGAAAAGAAACCGACACCAGCTCCTGGTCACGCAGCGAAAGAGTCGGTTTCTGGGAGGGGTGATTTCCGTGGCGGACGAGGTGGTCTGCCTGGCCGTGGCGGAGGCGCTCGTGGTCGCGGTGGTCCTCCCAGAGGCGGCGCAGCTAACGGCCATGCTGCTGTAGCTCACCATGGCTCACCTACGCCGGCTGGCGCGCCAGCGACCTCGACTTCAATGGCTACCGACAAACATGACGCGTCGTCGGCCCCCAGCGAAGCCACGCCTTCAGCATGGGTCGACACATCGTCGTCTCTGTCAGAGGCACCTGGCGTATCGACTGGAGTTTCGACGCCTGGCTCAGCTTGGACTGGTGCTAGCACTACGTCGACGTGGGGCGGTGATACCGACGTCAACGGCTCAGTGTCGTCGGTTAATCTTAGTACTGCTCCATCAAAGCCCTCTAAAATTCCCGCGACTTCGAAGCTTTCATGGGCTCAAATTGCACGGTATGTTTTCTTTTATTTTTGAGCAAATCAAAATAACTCTATGATGTTGTCAAGGCCCCAAGAGAAGTCGACTCCACCACCACCTCCCCCGTCAGCTCCTGTTGCTCCTCCTGCTCCTGCTCCTGCGGTACCTTCACCTTCCATCCCGACGAATCCTCCATTGCCACCGGCTCCGGCTCCCGAACCTGAATCGGATACTCAGCATCTTGGATGGGAGGAACCGACAACAGTTCAAGCGCCTTCCTGGGACGATGAGCCGCCTGCGAAGCAATTTGCAGAGTCTTGGCCACCAACCGAGGCAAAGGCGGAACCGGAACCTCCTGCTCCCGTGGAAGAACCTACACCGACACAGGCGTCAGAACCTGTCCTCGAAAAAGTACCAGAACCAGAGCCAATACCTTCACCTATACCACCCAAGGCTGCGGCTGCGCCCGTACGACCAGCGCCTGTTACGCATCGTAGCAGTGCTAAATACAAAAGTGATCAGCCAGTTATCTTACCGAGCTCGTTCGGCTCCACTGTCGAAAAGGTTGGCATGCAATTCGGTAGTTTGAGCCTTGGAGGAGAGAGTATATTCGATCCTCTTACGTGCGTATTCTGATTCGAGTTCATGTTTTCTCATTCGCTGACAACTTGGCAGGCCTGAACTCGAGACACAGCCGGCGCTTGAGCCTCAATCACCACCTACGCCCCCAGCCCAGCAGTCTACGATTTCCTCCGAACCGTCCGTGGTTGCAGCACCACCGCCAACATCTACTTCCCTTGGGTCTGGTCTTTACCAGCAGCAGTCGCTTTCTCACCCCACCCAGCAATCTTCGCCCCAGGTCACTATCCCACACACCGCCCTGCCAACTTCCGTCTCCCAGCCTGCTGTTCCCACCCAAGCAGCAGCATCTCATGTGGCTTCATCTCCCCTTCAACCATTCACGCAACCTCACCAGAGCGCCGTAAGCCAAGCGCCCCAAGCGCCCCCTCAAACCCAGCCCCTTCTCCACCAACAAACTCCTCAATCTCATCTCCCCCAGCAGCTCCAGCAGCAGTCGCTTCACCAGTACTCACAGCATGGTCTTCCGACCCACCTTGAGCCTCAACAAAACCAGTCGCCGCCCCAGGCCCAACCAACCTCTGCTGGGGCGCACTCTGCCTACTTCAGGCAGACCGATACCTCAACACCATACTTCCATGCACCCACTCCCCCGGCGCAACAGACTCAAGATAACTATGGCTCATTCGGTCTCGTCGGTCAAGCCCAACACCAACAAGGATCTCACCTTGGAGGCTTTGGGGGAGGTGACTACGGCTATGCCGACAGTCAGAGAGTAAGCCATATCTTTTGTGCAAATTTGACTACGCTAAGTTTTCGGTCAGGGTTTCTATGACAGTTACCAACAGAGTAGCTTCGGAGGCCGTAACGTACTGGGCAGCCATGAAGATATTAAAGGCTTGCCGGGAACCCAGCAGCAACCTTCATCGGCGACAGGTGGATTACCGCCTTCCAACGCTCAGACATCGCAGCAGCATCCATCTTCGCAGGGTGCCGGCCAACCTCAGAACCAAGGACCTTATCCTCCACCCCCCGTCCCGTACTACTTTAATCCTTACACCCAGAATCAGTATTATGGCACACCATACAATAATGCATATGGTGTTCCTCAGCCTTTCGTCAAATACCCGACGATGTACCAACCTCCAGGTCCCGGTTCTGCACCAAGTCCTGTGACAAAGCAGCCAGGTCCTGGTGGTAACGTTGGTGTGCAGCCCCAGAGCAACCCATATGGACAGAACTTGTACCAGCAGACTGCCGGCTACGATGATTATTCGCATCAGCAGCACTCACTCGGTGGTGACTATGGAAAACAACTGTACGGTGGTGGTGCCGGACAAGGATTTATGGGAAGCGGCGCTGGAGGGGCATCTGGCCGTGGTGCAGGATCCCCTGAGACCGCATACAAGCCATACGCGCCGAAGGACGTCGGTGTTGGTGTCGGTTCTGCGCGAGGTGGCGTCCAGCAGCAGCAACAGCAAGCACAGCAGCAGGGTCAGGGCCAGGGCCAGGCAGGACAGGGCGGTCCGCAGGGTCAAGGATTTTATGGTGGTGCCAGGTTTGGTGCGGGTGTTGGCAGTGGCGTTGGTGGGCCTCAACAGAGCGCCCATCATCAGCAGGGCGGACCTCAAGGGCATTTGTACCCCCAGCAAGGCCAGAACGATGCGAGCTTCTACTATCAGGGCCAGGGTCGATACTGGCAGTAAGGGATTAGTGTGATACTCATTTTGTCCGTTATTTTCTCTCGCTTCATTTTTGTCTTTTCTTCCTTTTTGTTTTCTCTGTGTCTTCATCGTAGCATACATCTCATCTCAGTTTCACTCACTATTTGTACGTTTGTATCCTGATGCTCCGTGACATAAAGTCTTATTTCCTGTCTCTTTGAGTGAAGATTTCCTTGATGTTCGTTGTTGTTGTACAAGCAAAGAAGTGTATCTCACGGTCGAGGCGTCTAAGTAGATATTGTGGGCGCTTGTTGTACTTGATCGACCACGCATTCAGCACGTGGACTGGTTACCTTTGAACTTCGACTTGCAAGTTCCTCAGTCACCGTCCTTGCAAGTCGGTTGCTCTGTATATATGTTCTAAAAGCCTTTGATGACCTTGTGACACACTCTACGAAGATGCCTCTACCCTACTACAATGGCTACCAGGTTCCTTTCGGCCAACCACCAGTTTTCCCGCCGACTTTTCACAACGGCTATACCAACTACACAAATGGATGGATGGCTCCTCCTGACATCCAGCCTTTGTATCCTAGGATCCCACCTCCACCTCTAGTACCTTCCCAGGACTCTAGCCCCGTCGATGTCTACTGGAAGAGTCGTCTGGCGCCTCTACCGGGACATAGCTCACCTCAAGATCTTCTCGGTGGAATCCTCCGCACAATTGAGGCGACCGTTGCTGCTGTGACGATTAAAAAGCCGCCTGAATCCAGAAGAATTCGGGCGAAACGGAAACAACAACGCGAAGTCAAGGGTAAGGAGGCGATTGCTAAGCGCTCGCCGACATCCGATATGAAGTCTTTATCACTTGACAAATATGTGTGTTTTCATTTTCGAGCAGGAATGGTAGGCTTATGGATTCTCGTAGGCGAACGTCTTTGTACCTCAGTACCTTCGAGACATTCAAAAACAGCCGCACCACTTCAATGCCCTTCCCCCGTTACCAATATTCCCATCCCCCTCTTATTGCCACGGAATTTGTCCAAATGATATGATTAATACACTCAGCGATGCATATCAACCCGATCTCCTTTCCTCTGCCCCTCCTGAGCCTACCCTACGCTTACCGGGACTTACTGCTGAGAGATATCACGAACATTGGAACACGCTCCTGGCATGGGAGCTTGATCAAGTCGCCGCTGATAAAGAGCAGATCGTGCTATGGAAAATGGGTGTGCGCGTCGTCGATTGGAGGCAGTCTCATTTTTCTTTGGTGGTGGCAGGCATTCGTGAAAGCCACCCCCACCTCGAAGTGGGAGACTTGATTCATCTGCGGCATGTCCTCGTTGAGGAGAAGCGAGGGACTGGGCTGGCTTTTGAGGGTCGCGTTCTCACACTTCGAAAGAGAGAGGGGTTCATTCGTATGTGCCTTAATCCCACACTTTGATATGCTCATCCCACGCCGTAGATTTCTTTTGTCCTGACTTGAAGCGATATATGCAGATGTATATCACACCAGTTTTTGGACGCGCCATCGAAAATGGTCTTCCAGTTTTCACTCCAGAAGACTCTATCTCTTTGTTCTTCAATGTCTCTTTCACGCCTAGTGCGCGCGCTGCTATTAGGATGAATGTGGCAACTAATATCATGGCGGAAGCGCTTAACTCAAATAACAGCAAACCTCGTTCGTTTTCTCATCGATGGTTATTCCCTGAGGTTGAAGACATAATGATGATGCCACCTTCGGCGAGGTCTACTACTTCGCCACTGGAAGAAATTTGGATTGATAATGGTCTGAATAGTGAACAGCGGGTATCTATGATATATTACTCTCATTACAGCTCATTTGACTGGCTAATGGCGTTATCCGATTAGCTCGTAGCCTTGCTTGTCTCTTCATATCAATCTCCGGTCCCATTTCTCATTAGGGGACCTCCTGGCACTGGTAAAACGAGGCAAGTTTTCCCACCTATTCAATTTTATTGGTTATTCATCTCTTCCTTATCTTAGAACTGTAGTAGAAATAGTCCATCAAATTCTTCGTGTCCAACCTGACGCCCATGTTCTCGTCTGCGCTCCCTCGAACCCCGCCACCGATACCCTCGCACAGCGACTCGGAAAAGTACTCAAACCTTCTGAACTCTTCCGTCTTAATGATCAAAACCGAACCTTTGCTGAGGTTCCTGATTCCATCCGACAATTTTGCTGTACGTTGCTTCTACTCGTCACACCGTTTAACCACTCCTAACTTTTCCCCAAAGACGTAGAAAATGACAAGTTTTCGATACCACCCCTCAAGAACCTGATGCGGTACAAGGTTGTGGTGACTTCGTGTCTAGACGCCGGGATTTTAACCGGCGCTCGCTGCACTAACAGTATGCTGGGAATGTTGGAGCACTCCGTTGTCAATGTCATACACCCGACTCTCGTCTCTTCGATTAAGCCTCATTGGAGTCATCTCCTGATTGACGAGGTACATTTCATTCTCTTATGTTTCGTAACTGGAGATCATTCTCTCCTTCAGGCTGCACAAGGGTCTGAGCCTGAACTTTTGGTTCCAATATCCGTCGTTCTTCCCTTCTCTGATTCAGAAGACAAGACGTCGCACAAGGATAGTGTGACTCCTCAGCTTGTGCTATGCGGAGACCCGAATCAATGTATGTTACCTCCTTATGTTTTCGATGGACATTATTTTAACGGGAAATGTTTCATGAAGTGGGCCCAATTATATTTTCTGATCACTGCCGCTCAAATAATCTCGACATCTCGCTCCTTGAACGCCTCTTCGAATGTCCTTTGTATACCAATGAACAATCTTCGATTTATAAATCATTTGTCAATCTTGTAAAGGTCCGTTGTTTGTCTCGCTCCCCTTAGTGTTTAATCGAGATGGTACGTAGAATTACCGCAGCCATCCGGCGATTCTGATGCCCCCCTCCGCGTTGTTCTACAATGACACATTGGAGCCATGTGCACGCGGAAACGGCGTCGTTGTCTGGTCCGGGCTTCCGAATGCTAACATCCCGCTGACGTTCATTGGAAGCACGAGCTTGGAAGAGTGTATCGACGAGGTGCGTTGATTCTATCTGTTTTATTCATTTCTTGTTCAGCGATGAATCTAGCGAGAGACGTGGTACAATACTGGTGAGATAGACCTTGTGGTGCGCACCATCAAAAGTCTATTGGCCGAAGGGGCTATGTCGGTGCCACCTCTTGCTCCGAAGCATATAGGAGTGATGGCGCCATGGCGAGAACAGGTGTGGAAATTGCGGGAGAGGCTGCGGAAGGAACAATTAGGTCAGGTTGACGTTGGGAGTGTTGAAGTGCGGAAACAATACTGTATCATTGGGACAGGTACTAACTTCCTGACGTAGGATTATCAAGGAAGGGAGATGAGAGTAATCATCATCTCTTGTGTACGAGCGAGGACGAGATTTATCGAGGAGGACGGTGAGAAAGGACTGGGACTTATTAATGAGAGAAAAAGGTGAGCAGAACTACAGTGTCCCGTACAGTCTGATCGAGACAGAGGTGTGCAGGATGAATGTCAGTATCACGCGAGCAAAGGAACTGTTGATCGTCATCGGCAACGCAGAGCTTATGGGCCAGGATCCTTACTGGATACATTTCTTACAGTTCACCCTAAGGAACAAGTTGTACGTTGAGTTTTGATCATGGTGTATCTTCTATTGATCCTTCATCATTCACGTAGGTATGTTGGTCCAGACCTGAACATTGAAATCGATGGAAATTACATATCCAGACTGGAGTGAGGGACTTCTCCTTTTACATCGACCGCCTTATATTTACGATGTCTAGATCTCAAATGGTGATTGAAGGGTTGAACGAGGAAGAACAAGGCATTTTAACTGCTGGAGGTTTAGCGCGAGAAGTTTTGCGGGAGGTACCAGCCTGAAACACGATTGAACTGTTGATTCCGAATATGCGTAGGGATCGGATATCTCTTCTACAAGGTCGTCAATGGAAAATGCTATTCCTTTAGACGGATGACGACGCTATTCTTTGCTATACACGACGACGACGCCGCTCGATCCTCCGCAATTCTTCAAAAATAGGATATAGGGAACTAGAGAACAAGGCCAGTCTCCTTAGGCTTGTCAGCCATGCTGACCCCCCTCCAATCACGGCTATGATTTCCCGGCAGAAAGGCCCGATCTGTAACTTCCACCCCGTCGGCTTCTTTTACCAAGTTTTGTCCGAATCTGATGGATCAGAAATCGCAGGCTCTTTCTGGAATAGAGTACAAGGAATGAACTTCGCTTCTTCTGAGTTTTCTACTGGGAATTCTGTGCGCTGGCGGCTCTACCGACTTGAAATGACTTCAAAGACGGCGTTGCTCTATAGCTGAAGAGAATCCGCGGAAGAAGGGGTTACTATCACGCGTGTGTTTCGGGGAACGTTAATAACCCAATTTGCAACCGGTTGAACAATACGTCCCTGGTCTGGATTATTTATAAACGAAATTTTACCACGGGTCTCAACTTTTCTCTTTCTCTTTCCCCCAAGAAGCAGAGAATTTCTCGAGCACGTCGACCCACCACATTCTTTAACGAGCACTCTCTTTAACAATCGCAATGCGCTTCTCCGTCATCTCCTTTGTCGCCGTTTGCGCCATGATCGCTGGCCCCGCCCTCGCCAATCCGTCCAACACCCCCTACAATGGCTACTTGTGCCCGGACCATGACCAACAGGGCCACGGACAAGTGTCGGGCAAGTGCGATTCCCCTCCTTTCGCCAACGACTACTTCGGATGCACGTATGTTGCAAAGATACCCTGCTAAGACCCATCTAACGTGCTCGTAGGTTCTACAACGGCAGAGGCACCGGAAGTAACGCTTGTACATATCACAAGGTATGTTCAGATTATCCAGCATCCCTTTATTTTTACTCAACTCCCAAAGACCACTGGACAATGCACGTCATCCAATAGCTACTGCCCCTCGACGGCCCAGCATTCCAGCACCAAGAAAAAGCGTTCCCCCGTGGCGGCCCCTGCCACCCCTGGTGGTATCTCGTACAACAAGCGCGCTTACAAGAACGTAAGGCATCTTTTACTTACGCCATCTTTGTCATTAACTCGACCCTTCTTAGCGTGCTGCCCTCTAGGCAATCTTCCTTCTTATTACTCAGGGCTGTCGTGTAAATGTTCCTTCGGCCCTTGGACTATATACCTAAGTAATCTCTGCACATATTGACGAATAGACAATCTCGTTAGCTTTCTACCTGGTACTTTTTAGTCCCTCTTTTCTGATGGTGTTTAATGGTGATATGGGCGCAAGTAGATAGCGCTATGACTCTTCTGATTAATATACCCTATGGGTCAACATGTCAATGGATTGGACCTGTATTATGATGGATCACAGGCCATCTCGACCAACCCCGCAGCACACGGCGGCCGCAGAACGATAAGCACCCCTACCTGTGTTTCCATTCGTTGTTCCTGCATGATGTGCACAGTCAAACAATATAGTTCATAATTGGATGAAACACTAGAACACCACTGAGATTTATGTAGCACACGTCCACATGCCTGCTAATGAATGCCCTCCCCTAGACACGAACCGTGATCTTCGTTGCGACAACATCAACGTCCGCAACATCGGCAGGTTCAGCCAACAACTCGTCAGTTACAGCCCGTACCGCCTGCGCAGCTTTTCCAGCTAAATGGAACCTTCTTCCTTCTTCGTCCGTGAAGAAGTCCGGAACTCCGAGAGACCTGGAGTGTCGGGGTACTCCAGGCCGAACCAAAGCAAAGTCTTCTCTTCCTCTGCAATGAACGAAAAGATAGTAGTCTAAGCGGACATTAACATGAATTTCCGCTTGGATCTGACGGGGAAACGTACAAAGATAAGTTCGCGTACTGCGTCAGCCTTCCCGGGTTTGGCCTTGAATATGACCAGCCCTACTGGCGCGCCAGCAGTCTTCTCAGTGTTCGGAATGGCCACCTTACTGTGGCTCTTCATGATTTTGACGCTCTGCGTCACAGGCGAAGACTGGAGAAGTTCATTCGCTATGTGACCCCCATCAGCGGCAGCATCAAAGACGGTGAATTTCGATGGCGAATCGGTGTGTTTCAGAGCCATCCAAATCTCATGGTCACGCTGATAGGTGGCCAAAAATATATCGACAACCGAGTCGACTTGGTCGGGTTTAGCTACAAGCTGGGTGAGGACGGCTGTCTGATTGGAAAATTGAGCCCGTCAGCTTTCCAATATGGTAAACCGACCAAGAATGCGTACCCATGGAAGTATCGATGTCAGAAGATGTTAGATGCAATTGCGGATGTGTTTTTGTGCACTTTCCGGCTGGAGAGATGCCAGTATAGCTATCGTAGCTTTATAGACGTCGTTGATGCACCTTGACCAAGAATATGAAGTTCTGAGTCATCAAAGGACGCGAACGGCCTCGAGAATGGCAACGACTTGGGTTATTTGGGGCATGCGGGTTATAGTTAAACCAGAATTGTATTGAAAATCTTGCAAGATGAATAGCCTTATACACGAACCAGCCCCACCGCCAGTTAATGACAATCGATCAACTCGGGCAGGCGGGGATAGCCCTCAAGAGGAGCATAACTTTTGGCGGGGATGACTGATGCTGCTGAATAAGACGGGTCCAATCCTTCAAGCAGAAAAAAGCGTGCCTAGAAAGAAAGATATCCTCCAGGATGACTCAGGATTTTCGAAGCCAGGCGAATGCATTTGGGGGAGATGTGCAGGGGTCCTGTTGCTGCCTTAGTCACTCGATCCTCGAACTTGCTGGATGCTGAGTGAGCATTGATTCTCGAGCGTTCCTAGCCAGAGAAAATCCGGCTTGCCATCCTAGAAGTCGCGTCGTCTTTCAAAATAATAGGAAAATATGAGCGGCAGTCTCCTCACCCTATATTGAACTGAGGGCACGGTTTGAACTCCGACACGACCGGTTCGGCAAATGCGGCGGCCACGTGCCCATCGTGGTGATCATCATCTATGCAGAACGTTGTTGATTGCTGAAGGCTGAGGGAAGAGCTCTCGACGGTGCTGTCGAACCGGTCGGCAGGATATGCTGGCGCTCACGATTGTATATCGGCGCTTGCTGATGCAGAGGCTGTCATCCAGATACGAAAATATCAGTTAAGTTCAAATTCATTATGTATTTCGTGTAATACCTACCTCCACGCTTGGCCCGGGCCACGAGTCTTTTCAGATCACGAAAGACCTTGAGTGGACGACTCGCAAGTCGTTTGAGAGCAAAAGATGTGCCGTGAGAAAGTCGCCTGCACCAAGTGATATCGACAGCTGGGCTTGGTCAAGTTGAACTCGAACTTGAACTTTGAGCTGACCTAGTCATGTGTCATACCATAATATCATTCAAAGGCTATCCAAAGTTTCAATTGAGCAAGGTATTATTTATGGATTTGGATAACCCCAATTTTGAATAATTTTGCTACTTGAGAGGTTTCTCGTTGATATCATACGTGGGCGTTTCGGTGTATATAGCTGAAGCTCCGAAGATATAACAGGATGACAGCATTGAACGCCGTCGGTCATGATGCGTAACAGTGTCTCGGACGGGCAGCCTACGAGGATCAAGGTCCAATCACTATTTTTCTCGACCACTTAGTAAGTATCTTTTTTGTGACCCTCCCAGAAATTAGAACGCCATGGCTGCTTGTCTGTACTACTCTGTAGTGATCGACCGGGTCCATTGGGTGATCTGACAGACGAGGCTCATTCGTAATTTATGCTGAGGTTCTCTATTGCATTTGTTTACGTATCCTCGCTCTGTGTAACACTGCCAGAGTGCCCCCTTTTGCTCCCTGGAAAGATACCATCCCAATTTTTGAATTTGAATCATATCATTCTTAGGTTTCGACTTGCAGTAAGTTGCGCCGTTAAACTCAAACCAGAAGCTGGAGATATCTGAGCTCGCGGCTGCTGTTGTCGCATGTCGGGACACTTGCAAAGATGCAACTGTCAACAGGCGGTATGCGGACGGGATGGAATCATGCCGACCTTCACATTGAGTTTTTTTAGACTCTCTTAATACCTCTCCTGAAACTCATCAGGTTTCCAACGTTCCCGGCTTCAGAGGGGATCTGTGAACATACAGGAGTATCCTTTCTTCCTTTTTGATGGTTGTGGATGTTTCTGTCTGACGTGAGACCAGTCCAGAGTCAGTGAAACAACATACACATCCTCATTTACAATAGGAAGACAAAGAAACTGGACACGAGGTACTCTTAAAAATAAAGAAACAACTGTGAAGCTATAAAGGTACTATTGATACACTGGGATAAGACGTTGTCATATATTATTCTCCACCCGTTCTGGGATCTGAACTAGCCGCTTCTACATCTCGGCTATCCCTCGCTTCACTCCGCTCAGACAAGGATATGTCCTCAGTGAATACTTGCGTTGTGAACTGCATAGTGGCATCAGTATATAACGAGCAACCGGAGGTATCAATATCTTTCGGACATCTTGATCCTGCCAAGTGCTACAGGGAAAACATGAGTTTTAGAACGGACCTAATTTATACGATCGACCCACAAGGACAATACGGCAGGACAATATGCTGTGTATGATGGCCTGGAGTCTATGGTGGGCCATATGGGTTGATGATGCGATTATGCACACAATCCGCGACTTACTGTGATCCTCCCACTCGAACCTGTGAGGACTTGGAGCAAAGTATGAGCGCTAGGAACTTCGCCGATCGCAAAAACATACTGTGGACTGCACGGCCAACGCTATATTCAGGAACCCTAGCACTGCCAGGGAGCCATTAGGGATGTACTGATGACATCAACTGAAGCGGCTTACTCAAGGTCCACGAAAAGTAGAAAACGCCTAAGCGGAATGTTCAAAGCGGCGATCTCGGAGGGCATGGCATCCACCTACCGTCTCTCCACAGTGTGTCTAGTAATGGCGCTCGAGCTGTTTTGCGTACCCTCCGCCGCAACCGGGTTATACGGATCAAGGATAAAGAAAGTGTCACTTCGTTAGAGTAAGAACATAGATTAAACCTCGAAAACAAGCTTGGCATACCACTCTCGTACACGATGGTTAACACATAAGGAACCACGTAGGCGTCCCTTACAGTGCTTATTAGGGCCCTGCATTCGGGGTAAGCTGCATAAGCCGGATCGACTACATATGACGACAGTTCAGATGTAAAAACCTAAATAGGTGATACGGAACGCGCCTTCGGAAGTTGATACGTCCTTTGCGATGACTACCGCCGCCGGGACCACGGCGGCCTTGACCCAAGGGATTGAGTCTCGAATCTTCCCCGGAAGAAGGGAAGCCGACGCACCACGGAAAATACAGTCAAAATAATTAAAATCCGTCGACTCTTTTCCCATATGGCCCAGGTCCGTACAGCAAGGATAACTAGATGTTGGTTTCATTGAGAGAACCATAATGAAAGATATTCAAACGTACATTCTGAAGAAACGATGGAAGCCAGACGAAGCACTGATACAGATCCTGTCAATCGGAACGGAGTAGCACTGATCGAAGCCTTATTACCTATAGCGATTTGAGATAGTAGAACTGTTTCATTTCCTTCTTGTATGGTGTAAGACTATACACAATTGATCAACATCAAGCGCTGGTGAACGTCATAAGACCACACTCACGGGTAGCAGTATCAAGATTGTCGTCGCTAGAATCGGATACCGGGACAATAGAAATGACACAGAGGTCAGAGTGATGCGCCGGGGCTTCCAAATGAACCGTAACTAGAGTAACAGATGGTAAGAACAAGGATAAAGGCGCCAAAGTGATAAAAGTCTGCACCTCGTCGTAAAAGGTCAGAGAAAAGTCGAACAGCTGCGGTGTTCATAGCATTAGAATGAGGTGCGGTATAGGAAGGACTTCGGGGACGTACAAAAAGCGTAGCGCATGCAACTAGATGTGACCCAGCAGTTCAGCCCACCGTCCGCGTGATAATTGAGGGAGTATACCCACAAAGTATGCCCTGATAGAAAAGCATTAGCCTCTGCGTGACGCAGAATACGCGTTTTGAAACACTTACATTTCCCATTCGACCATAACTGATACAGTTGTAAAGGCTCTCGAGCTCATCGTGCGTGAGTGCCCCCGTAGACATGGGGGCTTGGTGAGAGAAAGCGGAGGAGAAGGGTACTCCTTAACTTAAAGATACCTGGCCCTTATGCATGCGCCGAAAATATCATTTCCAGCCAGGGACTGATCATCGAGCTGAGATGTCCCTGACACACCGAGCCTATGCCGATCCCCCATATAGCCAATCATACGCGTGTCCTGTTTCGTTGGGTTGAATGATCATCATGTTTCGCGTCTCAGTACCGTGGAAGTTGAGAGGAAAGGAAGTGGTGTGACGCCGAAGTGCCGTAGGCACGGCGACCGCAGTTATTTATGAAATGCGCACCCTTGGAACGAAAGCATTGTTCCCTCAGAACTTTCACTGCAGCTCGCAGTATGTCGGACAAATCTAGCCTTTCATTTCCTGCGGAATTCACCGAGGAGGACCAGCGGCGAGTCAGAGGATGGTCGCTAGTAAGTACTCGGTACTGGCGATGCGGCAGAAGATCACAACTCTGTGTAGGGGTTAAGCAAGAATATGATGCCCAGGGACCGATAATTAAAATTACCGAAGAGTCGGGCGAAAGCATGGGAAGCTCAACCATAATCTGAGTAACATCGGCATGATGGTAGTGAGTCGAATCTTTGGGACTGAGATGTCTTGCAACTACAGCAAGTAACTTATACTATATAGGAGAACTGTGACTTGATGATTGCGCTGCACATCAAATTTTGCAGATTCTTTTGCGGATGATAAGGTTTATTGAGCCCATGTGCCCTGAAGATGGTCTTAGCCTTCGAAGTCTCGACGAGCATTTTGCAGGTATACTCGGAGGTTAACCTGGGGCAGTAGACTCAGTCAAGTAGAGCTTATAAAAATAACATACATTGCATCCAAACACATATGATACAAAGATACCAACCACACATGAAGTCACCCAAAATTTTGATATAAAACTATTTCTTCATCTGTATGGCGTCATTAGCAAACCACAGGCTAAGAACGAACACGGGGATAAGATACCTTCTTCCGCGGAGAAGGACTGGGCGGGCCGTCCAGGATTACGATCTCGTCGTCACTCTCGTCCTTTGTCGCATGTGGGCTCGGTGGCCGGAGCTTCGAGCTAGCCTTCTCGGAGCGTGGTTTGTCCGCTTTCTTCTCAATTTTTATCTTACTCCTTGACGACGACTCGGGAGGATCTTTCCTTTTCGCTCCCTGCTTAGCGAACATGGCCTCAATGCCGTCTTTCCTCTTGTCAATTGGTTCTATGTACGTGGCTGATTCTGTGCCAACCTTGCCGACTTCCTTTGGTACCTGATAACTATGATACTAGCCTAAGTTTCGACAATGGGCACTAAGAACAAAAGCGTACCATTCCAAGGGCGAAGATTTCTGCTCATATGGACCCAAAAGGCCCGCGACATCGTCTTTCCACTGCCGGGACGACGTATCTAGCCACCGGTCCAACGCCTCCATGCTTGACAATATCACTGGCTGACGAGAATGCAGCCACTCGAATTCAGGAGCGGCTGCGGTAGTTACAATTGTGAATGTCCACAGAGGAGCGTCTGAACCTGTTTTCGAATGGTTGGCAACAAAAAATCGCTTGATAGAGGTACGTACCTTCTAGGACGACGGAATCATAGAGCCCAGCCATGAGCATCAGTCGCTTTCCACCCTTGTGGCGCGTAAAGTGCGGCAGCTTTTCTTTGCCTTTGGTAAGCCACTCATAGTAACTAGACAAGACATTTTAGCACTCGCTCTAAAGGATGTATTTGGACCTACCCTTCGCAGACAACGGCGCATCTCTTCCTTCCCTTCAAACTCTGCCACATACCGCCTCCATCAACGAGATTCTCCGCACGCGCATTGGTCGTATTCAACTTTGTATCTTCGAATTTCGACCAGTGGGGAACTAGGCCCCACTTCATTGTCTGCAGGACAAGCGTGTCTTGGGAGCTTAGCTTGCTAGTACTTGGCTGTGAATCTGAGTCAGTATTTGAGCCTTGGGACCGGCGCAGAACGGGCGCCTGCGTTCGAGGCGCGATGTTGTATCTCGGAACGAAATTATCTTCGTCAATCCATTCAGCAGCGGCGGTCTGGGCTTGAATTTCGGCGCGCTTTCATGTCAATTAATACTTTTCAGTGTTGAAATTTTACCATAAAATACTACTCACGGAGAGGTGCAATGCGAACCTACCGCACATTCCGTGGAATTAGGAGGCAAGTCGAAACAAATATTGTCACGCGTCGTGATTTAGGGTGACGTAAGTACACGTGACTATGGTCACTAAGGGCCGGCCACAAACAATATTTCAAATAAACTCAATTTTTGCCAGCTTCACTAATTGAATGTCAGTAATCGCGGCGACTTTATTTACACGTATCATCCTTGTCCGGTGTTATACAAGGTCCGCCGCAAAGAAGCGATCTAGCGGGGACGAACGATTCTTATCCTCGGATGTCAAAGTCGGGCGCCTTCTAGTTACCTCACAAACCTTGGCATATCCCAGGAGCCCCACTCATATTCCGAGCTGCGTACAGCTGTGACTGGACATGGGAGAAAATCCTCCAAGCAGGCAATCCCGAGTAACTTTCTACCATGTGTAAGATATGTTAGTAGCGCCGCGCTTTCTACGCGTATCGCGAGTCCAGAGCACTTCGACGACGGCCACCGTCCAGCGCAGTCATCCAGCTGAGAAGTACGATCAGAATACCACGGTCACTTCGCCGATTTGAACACGAGTAAGAAAACAGTATAATATACGTATACATCCATGATGTCATCTACACTTTAGCAGCTTAGTACAATTTCACACAATTCTTCTTCCATATTCTAACCCGTCTAACCTAGAGCTTCTGGGTAGACTCCGTGATGAATTTTTCACCCTGCGACATGTAGATGAGTAGAGTATACACAAGGAAAATGAAAAGAGTACCTTCTCAATGCTAGTCTTTAGCTCCGGAAGAGCAGCAGCAACCAGACCCTTCTCTTTGTCCGTCAGCTCACCCAATGGCAAGATAGTCTTGACACCTTCGGACTATACGGTGGTGTCAGCAGATGTGAAAGAAAGAAGGAGAGGCCATGCTTACTCCCAACTCGACCTTGGCGGAGAAGAAATCGAGCTCAACACCGAGAGTCTTCTTGGCAGCGGCGTCCAAGTGGATAAAGGTGGGCGCGACAATTCCCTTCTCACCCTTGATGGCACGCACGACCTTGTTAGCGAACTCAGCACCAGCATAGGCCATACCTGATAAACATCGGTCAAAAAGATGCAGTTGAAAATGAGCGTAAATACATACTCAAAGTAGCGCTTCCTGCACCATCCTTAGCCTTCACCACTTCGTCACCTCCGAACTGGATCCTGTTGATCAGGGCATCCAAGTCCGTGGCAGAGAAGGAAGATGGAAGAGGGTGAGAAGACTGGGAGAGAAGGGGCACAATGGTGACACCGCTATGGCCACCAACAACGGGGACAACAACGCTTGTGGGGTCCGATTTGGTGAGTTCCCCAACGAATGTAGACGCACGGACAACGTCAAGAGTTGTTACACCAAAGAGTCTAAGGGCAGGGCAGTCAGCACAGGGGAAAGTCAGGGGCAAAATAATTGGAGATGCATCAGGTGAAAGAAATGATGGAATATGCGGAGGAGGATGAGCAGGTGACATACCGCTTGGGGTCAAAGACTCCGTGTTTTTTGAAAACCTCGGCGACGATAGGAACGGTAGAGTTGACGGGGTTGGAGATGACAAGCACAAACGCCTTGGGGCTGTTCTTAGCGATTCCAGTCGCAAGATCCCTGACGATGCCAGCGTTGATCTAGAAGTAGTTTGTTAGCGCTGAATTAGAAGATAAATGGATAAATACTGTTACCTTGAAGAGATCATCTCTGACCGTGACAGTATCATTATCAGTAACCACGAACGTGTCCTCGAAAGAAGACCTACCTCGTCATCTAGATGGTCAAATCAGTCAAGTTCGATATGACCGCGCGAGAAATCTCACCCCGGGCTTCCTTGGTACGCCAGCAGGGATAACGACAACGTCCGCGCCCTTCAAGGTCTTCGCAAGACCATCGTCTGGCGGCAGGTAGCCCTCAACCTTTGCTGGGGTGGAGATATGGGAAAGGTCGGCGGCAACACCAGGCGTATTCACGATATCAAAGAGACCCAAGGCGGTGATAGCTGGGTTCGCCTTGAGAAGCAGGGCGAGGGGTTGACCAATACCACCTTTCGAGTCGATTGAGCACAAGTGAAGCCTTTGAATAAGTCGAATAGACGTACCTGCGGCTCCGAGAACGACTGCTTTGACCATGATTTTTGGATGAGATGGGTGTTGAGTGAAGGGTTTGGTTAAAGTGCGGGGTACGATGAATCGCTTTAATCCTATTGGCGGAAATTGCCGAGGACTCGATCATTGCTAGCAACTTGCAAGTTGGCGGCAAAATTCGGACGCGGGTCAGAGGAGAACCGATGGTTCATAGGCTCACCGCTAGCGGCATACAAGAAGAGGCGTCCACGGCATTATCGAATCAGGAAGTACATAAAGGTTTTTTCAATTAAGTAAACACGGTATTTTGGGAGCGAAGCAAGGCGACAGCCCTACATATATCATCGTCTTCCTATTTTACCCAGAAAAGAAGGGCCTTTGATGGGAATACGCTCAACGTGAGCATCCAGTACTCAGTCCTCTCCGTAGGCATTCTTAGAAGCTTAGAAGTTGGGTATGGGTCATCATGCTTAACTGAATTCTAGGACGACGTCTGAATACATTTATGCCGGATACTTGCCTTCTTGACTTGTGATATGGATGCGATTGGTAGTAAGGGGGAAAGTTGTGCCGCCTAGTGTCAACTTGAGACCGAAAGACAGCAAAGGGCGATAGATGGTATCATTGTATTGGCTACACGAAGCGGAAGATGACGCGATGACAGGCGTTGGAGAGGCCTATGAAAGTTCTCGTGGGACAATCGGCAAATGAATAACGACCAGTAGCCGATGAGTACTTGTCTTGGCTGATATTAAGGCTTCCTTATTCCGCGAAGACAAGGATCTAGCAGAGCCTAGAAGCACGGGTTCCCGACGTATCAATACAAACGTATAAGTATGACTTGATTGTATTTCAGCCTTTCTCGTCAAGGAGCGGCACTGGCAGGTTGTTCGGCGCCCAAGTCTCTGAGGCCAGCGTAGGGGCTGGGGGCATAAAGTTTCTGGGGGAAGGACAGCTTCAGGTCGGGCTGTCTTTGCGCATTCGAGAACTGAGCGCCGTTAAGCAAATACGAAGGGGATAGCACTCACTGCTATAATAGAATGGAAAGCCAATAAGCATTCTCACTATCTCCATCACCAATTCAATGTCAAGCTTGGGGATTGTGGTGCTCCTGGAGATGGTTCGGACAGCCGACAGGTTTGTGGTAAAGCGAGTCACAGGTGGTGGACATTTTTAAACGCAGACGGCGCCATGTCTGAACAGACATGTGGAAAGGCTAATAGACTCAAAGGACTGGATGTCGGTTGCATATATGTGTCGATTTTACGGTTCCCAAGGAGGTTGCAGCTGCAGCGTATCAGCGTCCCGCTCAGTGCCCAAGCCTCGCATCCCCATTAGTTTATTGAGGTAAAATGCGCAGTGTCCGAAAGGATATAGTCTGTGCCGACGTGAGCCAGAGAAAGCTGGACCAAGTTTCTTGTGAGAACACTGCCAGTGAATGAGCTACCCTCTAAAGTTCTAGTCCGACTTTGAGCTACTGTGAGTCCCGTCGCGATAGGAAGGAGGCCTGGCGCTATACATTAATATTATCGGGTAGTGTATCGCATTCGTCGTTGCCAGACGGAATTTTTTAGGCCATTGCCAAGTATTCAAAACAGCGAGTGGATCGAAAGGGAAGGCAACGATGTCGTCGTCTGCCGGAAGGTGATCGACGTAATAGCCGGTGCCGGTTACCTCTTCCTTCTTGTCTACGATGTCATCGCGGGTCGCTGCTCCTCTTGTCCTCGAATCCGGGTTGTTATAAAGGGCGTACAGGCAAAGAGGCGCGCGTACAATATGTACGTACGTTCAGCCCTTCCTAGTGGACGTTTTACCTAATGCTTACTTCAGGAACATATTTTCGTCTTTTTTCTTTTCAAAGTGGTCGTCGTTCGTGGCAATGCTACGAATCGCAACAGACCCTCGTGTCTTTCATTAAATAAATGAACAATTCAAACCGCGTGGGAGTCGTTATCATCTACCTACTCCCACTGCCATAACGCTCTTCGTGCCTTCCTTACGCACTCTCGTCAACCATTCATTATACGGCACTTTCAGGCTGCCCACACCCTCGATCTATACCAACCTTCATGAATCCAGTAATGATGTCCCCATGGCCTATCGCTGCGGGCCGGTTCCTTTTTGGGACAGAAAAATGTATTCTGAAAATGTTGCGGTTTTCCCTTCCCTTTGAAAAGTAGCGCTCCTTTCGCATGCCAAGAAACAGCTGCTTTCCTGTGAATGAAAACCGGGTTTCCTCTGCTCTGACCGCGGGAAATAACTACCTTAAAACAGTATGTAAACAATTTCGCCTTTCAGCTTGTTTTTCTGAACTCGTTCTTACGACTAGATGATCATATGGAAAAATCCCACGTTTTGAGCCTTCGTTTCACCGATCGGAAAATGTAGCGGTCCCGGCAGTGAATGATCTAAGCACGTAACCAGTGAAGATGGTGGCACCGACTTACACGAAACCGTCGTTATCGCGCCTCGGTGGATCCTCGGTCATTTTCCCTACCGGTGGAAGAGTTGGACGTGCTTTATTCAAGTTGCCCATCCTGGATTTTTATCAGACAGCTGTAAGGTAAACATCACATCGGTCACCCCCACAACAGGGTCAGCACGTCTGAAGCAAAACATTTACCCAGATCCTTGTTACAATCTTCCAGCGCTGCCTGATGGCTTACATACCTTTACCGCCACCATCTGGGATCTTCGTCGCTATACACACTGCAGTTTCGACCTCTGGTTATTGTGGGGTGGGACCTGTCCAGTACTATTTGACGCAAGCGTTCGGGTGCTGTAGCCGCAAGGAGCATTTGATGATCACCTACTTATACAGTAGATGGACACCTTCAAATTCAATCTTCAAACGATTGCATGGTTCAATTGTCAGGGCGGTATCAGGTGTGCCTTGATACAGTTCTCTACCACTTACTTCACTTTTTCTCATCAACGGGTTTAGGACGTACCGCAATGTCAGATATAAAACCATTGTCGTTATCAGGAGCTGCACCTATGCCATGTCCGAAGCCTCGTTGAAGGGATCCCCCCACTACGAGCACCTGAGCCAATCGTGCATGGACTCCTCAAGCATTTCAAGCTCGTGGACTTGGCCAAAGTCCGCTCACAAACCCTCTCGCATCCACCATCCACTCATTCCATCACCTCCTACTCCCACGACATTCTTTTCTCGAAATTTATCCGTCATCAGTCTTGCGTTGCTGACAACAGCCACTTTCGTCTGGACCGCGTTCTTTGCCCATGCATCTACCAACTTGTCACGGTCGGTACATGGAGGGAGGGAAATCACCGGAGAGCCTGATCCTCCTCTCATTCGGTTAGGGTCGCCTTCGATGACGATTTTGTTGTTGCAGATCAGCACTTCTGTGACGACGCTTCTGCTGGGCGAGCTGGCGATCGCATGCTATGAAAGGGTAAGGTGGCAGAGGGCGTCGTCCTCATCCGGCCTGTCAGGCGGTACTTTATTGGGATTATCGAGGGCGACGAGTATCATCGGCGTCGCCCTGTTGTCCACGAAAGCAAAGGTCTCTTGGTCTACACGATTGTGGTGCCTGAAACGAATGTTCACCTATATTGTCGTGTCATTCGTCGGAGTCGTCTTTCTCTTCGATATCAACTTCATTACTTTTTTCCCGGTCACCATCGACATGGCTACCACGACAACCACCGGGTGGGGAGAATTCAACAGCAGCCTCTTCCAGTATGACCCTCTTGGCTTTCAAGGATTCCTGACCAATCCTCGACAGACCTTCCCAATTGAGGCTACCGAAGATCGATGCCATGCGACCGTTGACTCTGTCGCCTCCTTGGCGAACTGCACGTCCTACGCCGTCGTCACCAGCGTGGAGTACCTCGACGCTGACGGACAGGCTGGATACGGTCTTGGCTCACAGGATTGGTTTAGTGAGGATCAGGATAATGACGGTCGCACGGGTTACATGCCAATGATCGAGACCCCATGGATTGTCTCGTTTTATCCTCATGCGTACGGGCATCACTTCAGTAGCGGTGAGTGCCAGGCATGGATAGCACCCTACTATTATTCCGAGCCCGGGATGAACGACGTTGCGTTGCGAATCTGTTTGAGCATGCTGGATAATGGAGGGCGTAATGATTCTACCACGATTTTAGCTCAGATCGCCGTATGTGGCGGGGTCGCCGGTAATATCTCGACTGGTGATTGTCACGCTGCGCTTGACGACCCATCGTACACCGGTTTGGGCTTTCATGGTGCTTCGGATGCCGTCAGGGCCAATCCGCCTTTGAACCTTACCATGACTGTGACTAAAGTAAGTTTATCTAAATTTACGCGCCAAAACATGCATCTGATATATTTTTAACAGAGGACTGCGTCTCCCGTCTACGATTTGAAGAATGGCTCTGTCATGGATATCGAAATTCCTTTTTATCAGCATCCAGGTATGTATACGCATACACATTCTCCGAGTTTCTGGGCTCATCACGCAACGAATGTGGTCAGGATTGATGGATCTTACACCTGATAGCTGGTGGGCTCCAGTTCCCGCAGACCGCGATGCTCCCCTTCCTGCTTCTATTGATGCAGATGCTTTTCGGAACTTTACATTTTCCATATATGACGGAACATATGGAAACGTGTCCGACGTGTTCTCCGTCCCGAATGCTATGATAAACACGATGGTCCGTTTAATAAGCACCAGCAACTCACTATTCGCATACGAACATGCCAAAAGTATGCTTTTCTCACTGTGAAGAAAAGATCAACACGCTTATAGCTTCGCATCGTAGACCTCCTAGCCTACACCCTTCGTTCAGGATCCAATCTTCCTGCATCACCACCTTTAAACTTCACCCGCGGGTTTGCATGTTATACCCGAAATCGACTGCAGATATCGCAGACCTCATGGATCCTGTTCATGGTCCTTGGTGGTTCTGTCCTACTCAGTTGTTACGTCCTCATCGTGTTCACCTCTATGTGGAACCGGAACAGCTACACGACGTTCTTCCCCGAAGTGGACTTTGCCGCTGGATTCGTGGGTGGCGGCGGCGATCATCACCAGGCGGACGTTGTTTCGCGGCTACAGCATGTCAGCTCGGGAGAGGTGGTGGATAGCATGGCGTCTACGACATTTCGGATCGTGAATGGGCGGCGGGGATGAGCTGGACGTCAAAGTCCGGGACGTTAGCAGGCGAGCTTTTGTTCGATGACAGGAGTTGGAGCGGACTTTTTCTCTCTTGAGTGACCGGTAGCTCCCTACAGTCCCCTCCGCTTCCAGCATTCATCGATATTTCTTCGCGTTTCCACGCAACGGCTATCACTTCGTCCAGTTTGCCGACTGTACGCTGAACGGTTTTACAGATGTTAATCAGTTGACCTGACCTCTGTGAAGTAATGTCGACGTCGGATGAAGCTTCCTTCATCATGTTCTGGCCGTACCGTCTCTTGAAGCAAGATAACCTAGCTGTTCAAACATGCTTCAAACCAACTCCATACCGAGACTACACAGGGCATTTCCCAGTCCGCTTTCTTCATTCAAAGAGAGATGTACAGTGTTACATCTCTCTCGATCCTCCATCTCAAGAAGGGCTTATGTCACTTACCTTGACGGTTTGAAGGACGGCTGGCTCCTTTGAACGCTTTCTCCGTAATGAAAGAGAAGCGCATGCTCAGAACCATCGCAGTTGCTTAAATAGTCCCGGGCTCAATTGCGTGTTAAGGGTGCTGACCTGTCGTACATGGATGTAGGGCGCCATTCGAAGAAACTGCTTGTCTTGTAGACTTTCTGCAATATGATGAAGATGGATGATACCAGAGTTGATGAAGGCTTCCGAAAAAAGAAATATAGATCCTGGACGTTGGGGTCTTGTGTGATGAAAGCTCCCTTGACAGTAGCAGCGCCGCCAGTTTAAGCAAGACCAACAATAGTTGCGGCCTTCGTATGGACAGTCTGATTCCTGGTGTGTTGGGATGTATTAGTACGTAGATATACTAGCCAAATATCAGTACTGTACAACACGACACGTCGCTAAAGTTGACACCGTCGTGTATAAATAAATATGATGATGATGATGAGCGCACTCATATCATTGAACGACGACAAGAAAATTAAGACCGTAAAGGAGAGTGCGCTGCTAACTTGGCGCTGACTTTCTTTCTGCTGTATTATTGATTGCAGTTGGCTGATTTGATTCGATAACTAGCAGCCATGACACGCGAATAAAAGATGTGCTTATGTCTAAATCAGAACGAGAGGCGGGGCAATGGTGCAATTGGATACTGAACATGCTAAATAGATACGGTTCATCCAAAGTTTGCCATCAGCTTCTACGACGCTACGCCAGCGAGCAGTGAGCACCCTGTTGCAGCTAGGATCGAAAAATACGTACAGCAATTGGGAGGAAAGGAAGCGAAAACACTTCTTTGGGGGAAATAGCCGATGACGCTACCCAGAATATCAATAAAATATTCAAAAGACAAGATGCACGGATAAGAGAAGAACACACTCAATAGCTCTGTTTTTTAATCGGAATCATCGATACCCATATAGAGACGACCTTTCGCTAGCATGAGATTCAGAACATGATGGTTCAGCGTAGTGTTCAAATGATCCTTCGGTCGATTGTTGGAAGTTTTCATAGCATTGTTCGAATCCTGAGAAGAATTGTTGACTCTGACACTAGAGGGATGGCGAACCGATTCGAGTAGTAGTTGTATGATCTATTCCTTCGAACTCTTCCAAAGTCTGCAGTCACAAGAGTCACGCCTTTCCTTTAGAACCAGAGGGAGAAGCCAGTCGGTTATCCGAAGATTGACCACTAGGATGTTGTATTTCTGACAAACGCGGCGAGACAGAGAGGCTTTCGTTCCTCGTCGTTGGACCTGGAGCAAGTCCTTCAACAATGGCGGGTTGCACGGAGACCTTATGCGAGCTACGAGAGCTGTCTAGTTTAGATGAACGGTGTACGGGCGATGTAGCAGGAGGTGGATACGTGACATGATGAGTCATAGCATTGTTGACCCCAGTATGCAGAGCATTTTGAGCACGGGTCTCAAGTCCTTCTCTGGAATGCCAATAGCTTCCATACATGCGCCGTTGAACAGTTATAAGTTCGGTGTTGGCTCCTAAAAACTAGAAAATGGCTTCAACCAGGAGCGTCGGGAGAAGATGGAGGACTTACAGCAGCTTGAAACGCTTGTAAGAATGTTTTTGCGTGTACCATGCCGGAAATACTTTCGCCTGGATAAATCATCTTGAGCAATTCTGCAAAGTCCAGCCAAGCCCAGAGTAGAATGTATGTGTTCATGAACAACGTCTTAACAGCGGATGCAACCTTTGAAAACAATATCGGTGCTGTCGTCACGCCTAGCAAGGATTAATCAGACAAGCTATATGGCCTCAGATGCCTGAGACATACTTGAGCGGGCAATGGTTCCGCTGATGAAGGCGGTGCCAGCACCCGCTATTTTCAATGCACGCGATCCTTCGGTAAATATTGTTGCCATGAGGGTCGCGGTTGAGGTAGCGAAAAACGCGCCAGATGAACCTATCTGAACTGATCTGTGGGCGAGAGCAGCGAGGATATTTCTTTTTTCGAAGCGCTAGGCGAGCATTAATTTTGATATGAAAAAAAGGGTGAAGCAGTACCAACCTCGTGGTCATCATACACTGGCTTCCCCGAAATACCGATTTCGTTCTCGACCTTTTGCTGCATCCTGTCGCATCGCTGACGAAGAGCCCCATCAAAAAAAACAGTGTCCTTATCGTTTATCGCTCGAAGTAGGTCGTTGATAAGAGTGTTGCATTCGCTGTCAAGGTGGAAGCCTTGCTCAAGAAATCGATCCATAGAGACTAACAGCTGGGAGAGACGTGACGAGGTTCTAGTCAAACTAAGAAGCGCGTCAGAGGAAAGTAGGGAATAGATGAAGGAATACACGCACGACGAAAGGAGAGTGCCATCAGTCTCCTGGAAGAGGTCGAGAAGCGTGTTGTAGGCCTTTGCAATTTCGTGATAGGAATTGTACGGTGCTGGAATTTTCAGATGGAGATACTGGAACAACATTCTGTCCCACCCCGTGCCAGCGGAGATGTTGTCTAAAATGGGCTGCTTGTAGAAAAGACGCCGGTCAAAGCCCGGAGCGGTATATGGACGGGTGGTGGGAGGAAGTGTCTCAAATAATATTCGAGAGTAAAGTTTGTTCGATTCGGCGTTGTCTAACTCTGGCGTAGTGGGAGAGCGAAGACTCTCTTGAGAATTCGAAGTGGTACTAGAAGTCATCGTGGTTGGGAACAAGTTGGGGAACACGAGAAGGACCGCCTATGACGTATTTTACCTCGCTGAGTCATCATAACATAAGCGAGTTCGCCTTACTTCGAACACATAGCACCGCCAACTCAATATTATATCGTCATGGTCCAGGTAAGCCAAGTGCCATTTAACCAAAATGAAAACTTATTTCCGGTAGCCGGAAAGCGCGTTCGCGGATTTCATGTCTTCACGCTGGCAGGACGCCAATGTATGATTTGTCTTTGTTCTTCCGCGACCCAAACTTACTGATCTTTGCAGGAAGCATCTGAGGAACATTTGCCCACTATGCGCGATGCTCTGAACGGTCTCCGTGACATGGAGGCCTCCGTCTTCCACATCATAAATTATCTGATAACCCAGGTCGCAACCTGTGCTCCTTTCCACGAGAAAGCAACACTGGCCATCTTCCAGCCTCTCCGTGATGCCGTTGTTGATTTCCTCAATCCAGTCATCGAAGCTTGGTCACATGTGGCGCCGCTCATTAGTTACTTTGCGAGCCTTCTAGACCGACCAACCTCAGCATCGTCCTGGATCGCCGGAAAGTACCACTCCATGCGACTAAACGCACAATCCGCCAGAAGACACCTCGCTCTCCTTGATGCAACCATTGTCAGCGTCCAGGCTCCGCTGCTTGATCACCTCCGAGGATCATGTGGGCTCGAACCGCTCCTTCGCGCATTGAAATGGTTTGGGACATCGTCAACACGAGTGGATATATTGGACAACCTACCTCAGCTATTATTCGAATTTCGCGACTACTCTCAGCGTACTATGCAGTGTCTCGACATCATTGAGCACTTCGTCGTTGGCCTCCATGATTTTTTCAGTGACGAGGGCAGTGTAAGAGTATTGACCAGGCGTGAAGAGATATGCCAGCGATTGCATGATCTGAGCCGATTTGCGACCAAAAGTATGCAGTATGCTCCCTCTCACCCATATATGCTCGGATTGAAGGGCTCGGAGGTATCGGTCAGATCGGACTACAAGGGCCGACATCATCTTCGCGAAGACTCTATATTTTCCCGTTAACTATATATGTGGATATTGTAATTCAAGAATACGATTGTAGCAATATATCTCCTCTCCAGCACCTGCTTCTTAGTCGTTATCTTCGGTACTGTGCTTGTCCCCTACCTTGCCTGTCCTGTGCTTGATGAACGCTTGTCACTCGTGCGAATCAGACCTAGACATTCGGATTTCAGAGCCTGGAAAGCGACGTACGCGCAGTACTCGTGAAAATGACACGGTCAGTACCTGGAGGGTCACGTCCGTTGGGAACGATAGGATAATATCGGGCGCCGTTAAACACTGGGACAATCAACCATTGAAATACCTCAAGATAGGGACACCACTTATGCTTCTTGAACGTTGAACATCCGAGGGTAGCTCTCTAGATCTATAGGTCGCAGCCGTTTGGCATGGTAAAGGGATATATTGGTTCTGATTTACTGTTTCCAACTACTAGCACCGGGGACAATGCATCCTCGCATCCTACGGCGGCTCTGACAGCAAAGTTACTGCAGGTAAGTATTGAATCTCGGACAACAGGACCAGACAGTCAATCGCGTTTTATAAGGGTAGCTATCGCAATGGCAAGAACAGAAGAGATGAAGAGAAGAGACCGTCGGAACATTGCTAAGATTGTGAAGGACCACAGTTAGTAGAAGTGACTCTTCAGATACTGTGGAAAATCTTTACTTTTTGCTCTTAGGGCGAATGCCTATGTATGGGCATAATGCATGAAGGCTTGCTGAATGCGTACCTTTTGCTTAGGGAGGAGGGAAGATCAGATATTTTGAATCCCTTCAAACTTTCCTGGCATGATTGATGAGAGTCGCACGATGCACATAGGTGAAATTTACTTGGTATCAAAGGGAACGTGTTTTGTCCCAAGCTCTATTTCAATTCCTAGCCTTGACATATACATCTCGAGTCCAAGCAAGACATGGGCAAGATAAGGGGCCGGTGAAATTGAGCATCTGTCGACCGCCTCCTTCAAACATCGTGTCATCATCGTGCTACTAAAGTCTGATCTGAGGTCAGTCAACTTCGGACGCGTTTGTGGCGTGGGAATATAATCTTTTGCTTCTGTCCATGTACCTTGACCCAAGGCAGTGTCCGTAGGGAAGTTTTCTAAGCCAATCCGAACCTCGAGGCCTGCAAGGCTTACGAATTTTACTCTATGAGTGAACGGCTTGCTAGCCGGGGCGCTGCGTTGACATGCTGCGCGCCTGAAAAATGTATGTTTGTATTACTCAATCTATGAATTCAACCTTAGTGAGTCAATGTTTGAATGGAATATAGGCGAGGCGTTAGCTTACACACGTCTAGAAAGCTCTTGAGAATGTGTCTTCATAGATGATTAGCCACACATGGTTAATGGGAGTAGCCCAATCCCCCAACACAGGTGTTCGGGCCGATTCGATGCAAGTACGGGTGACGGTTTTTCGAAGAGGAAATGATTATCCGACGATAATACATACTCGGCTTTTCTTTGGTCTCCATGGCGTTCGTCCATATGCTACGTAGTTGCCGTCTGGCTCTCAAGATGTGGTTATTTCATTCCTTAAGGTGTGCACTGAAACCCAGTACGGATAGCGAGTAATGCTCATGTTTCGTATAAACAGGTAACAGTGGTTTCTGGGCGCTATCTTGTTCCATTATCGCCATTATCGAGAGAACGGCTCTGTGAAGCGTCGTTCATGCTATGACGGGTATAGAACGGCACGGACAAGTCTCAAAAATAGCGGGCTTGTATATGCGAAATACAATTTCGGTTCAAGAGTATGCAGAGGCTTTACATGCATACCCTGAACCTGAGTCGGAGAAAAGTCCTGACCGGAGTGCCTGGTGGTGGAGCAGTACAAAACTGCCTCTGCGTCGTCGTTCCGGCCCCTTTGCCCTGGTCGCATCCTCCATCATGTTCTTCCGACCCTCTTTTTCTCGCAGGGACTCCATTTTACTAATGCTGGGAGCATTGTTAACACACTTCCTCACTATCATTCATCATCACTCTTTCTCGGACACGAATATCGATATCAACACCCATGTCCAGCACGTCCACGATGTTCTCTGGAGAGAGGATGCGTCGCCTGAGTTACAAATAGTGGAACAGCCCGACGATATAGCCACGGATTTGACTCCGGAGCCTTCAATACCACTGCAGACGATCCACGGCGACCTACCACACACATCCATCGTCCACCATGCTCCAGGATGGACGCTTTTCCGAAATCTGTACATGTCCAACGGCACGCTATTCCTTCTCTCTTCAAATCGCTCTTTCCCGAGTTCCGTCTAATGATCAGCTCTGGTATTCATATGGTGAACACACCCGAAAACGCCGCGCTGAGCGAACCTACATTACAGCACATGAATTATATTACTCCTCTAGAAGCTCGGAAACGCTGGGGAGGGACTAAAAATCGCGTATGGACAATAGAAGGAAATACAGTATGTTTCTCGAACCGTGTGCGCTACTCTTTCTCATATCATTTTATTAGCTCCTCGTCAATGAACCAAGTCAATTTCTGGGACATTTCTATCACCTAGTCGCTGAACTCTTCTTCGGGGTCCAAGCCTTTTGGTACGGGGCCTTCCCGGCAGTTTCTGCTGTTGATGTCTACTCCGCCAAATTCACCCACCCTGCACCGCCAGCACTAGACCGTGTGATATTCGCGCATAGTGACGGGAATGGGTGGCGCGACCACCCTGGATTTAATGCGTATTTTATGCGCGCTGCGTATCCCTCGCTTGCAATTGAAGATAAGCAAGAATGGGAAGACCGAATAGCCGCTACCTCGGAATTGTCTGTTGATCGTGCATGGCATTTTCCGCTCGTTCTCCTTAGTGATCGGAGCGCATCCCATCGTGGTGCATTGTGCGGGAGTCAGACTCAGCGCATTGCATCCGAGGCTTGGGAGTACATGCGCGAGAAGTCACGTCTCACGCCATTGGAGATCAAGGTCGGTGGGTGGTGGGAACCTATTCGCGCGTCCGTATTGAAGTTCTCTGGTCTGGACATCGTCAGGAAGGACCGGGATGACCTTCCAATGCCAGACAAGGTTGTTATCACGTATATCAGCCGGCAGGGCACGTCGAGGAGGAGGCTTACAGACGAGGCACACGATTCGTTGGTAACCGCTCTAGAGGAGCTCGTCGAGAGGAAGAAAGACGAGGGCTGGGAACTCAATGTCATGCAAGCTGAGCGCATGTCGAAGGATGCTCAGGTGCATGCTGCTGCCCGGACGACGATCCTGCTTGGAGTCCACGGAAATGGACTGACTCACCTCCTTTTTATGCCTCCGACGAAGGTGTCTACGGTGATTGAGATCTTCTATCCAGGAGGATTTGCGCACGATTACCACTGGACGACGCGAGCCCTCGGAATGTCGCATGTTGCGGTCTGGAATGATACGTTAGTGCTAATTCTGTTTCCTTCTGTTTCGCTCGATGCTGATGTGATGTGTACCAGTTATTACACGCACCCGAATGAGCCTGACATCGATTACCCCGAAGGATTTCAAGGGGATTATATTCCGGTCCATGGACCAACCGTCGCACGAATAATCGAGGACCGTATTGCACAAAGATTATGACAGACAAAATCCTCTGACCTTCACCGAGACCTACTTATTTGTTAACTACCACATCTTGTACCAAGTCGATGTATTCTAGGATTCCATGTCATACAAGGTGGTGTGTTTTATTCGACGACTTAGTAATACCTCTGCGTTTTCGGTTGGTAAGCCTTGTGTATTTCGTGCTGCTCCTATGCTCTCAACGATGCTCTAGTTCTCAAATACAGGGTACCATAGTATGAGAAGCTTCACTCTGGCAGTTGTTATACGTTAAGCGCCTCAATTCTTAGAAGGTTAGGATAAATATTACCTGGCGCTTATGTGTGGGAAACCTGGCGGTCTTCTCTCACGACTGCCTTGCTATCACCTTGCCATCAGACCAGCAATAGGTAGCGTCTCAACCTCACGAATAGTTCCTGTCTAAACTGACTGTTGGGCTGTATGCAGATTTCTTTTGCAACCATGCAAAATACTTGTCTTGTCTGCGATACTCCAGTTAACACCCGCTGCGCCAAATGTACAAGCGTCTATTATTGCAGCAAGGCGCACATCGCCCAAGTGCGTCTCTTTCTCGTGCATCGCCGCGAAATTCTACTAAGGAGAACTTCATCTAGGACTGGCCCATGCACAAAGCATATTGCAAGCGAGTCCGTGCCGCCACCAACACCTTTGACGCTATCCTCTTTGGCGTCGATGAAATTAAACCTCGGGCTATCAAACTCCCTTGGTCATACGGTCCTCAGGTTGATGAAGATGATCTTAGAGGCTGGCAGTTGCTAGAAAGAGAGCCATGGCTTGGTGGCAAAGATCGCTGTCCCTATTTTTTCTATGTTGGCACGTTTGGGGTCAATGGACCATCGCTCGGTCGTATTCTCGCGCTGTACTATGACGAGAACTTCTTGATCAACGGGTCCCCCATCAACCGCTGCATTCAGAATATTACCAAAGGCAAAGCTGCGCACCCTTGGGCAGGAAACGTTCTAGCCCTTAGGTCAAAGGGATTACGCTCGCTGGATTGGTACAACGACGCAATTATAGAGGAGGACTTGGCGCCTTTGGTTCGGTTTTTCGAGGATTATGGGAAAGAGGATGATCTGGCTTTCTGCGGCAACGACGCTGTTAGCTCAAAGAAAAGGGAAAATGCCCAAGTTGCTGCTGATATTGATGCCGCCAGCGCGAGCGTAACAGCCGAACCTGGCACAGCTGATCTCAAACCTTTTGCCTTCGTCGTATTTGTTTTACTATTCTTTTTGTGTACCGTGCTCATTTAAATGACTCGATAGGAGATATTGACCGGCGACAGAGGGCTTTTAGATAATCTATTTTGTGTCTGATATGATGTCAAAAATGAAGGAAATGGAAAAAAAGGTGTTAGATGAGGACGTCCGGAAGCAGAAGACATCGTGAATATACTTAAGCGCCAAGGAACGTGTTCAGTTATCGATTAAAGCACTCCGAGAACTCGTCCGGGCCAGTATCAACGACGAATCACTGTATCCTGTCGGATGCTGCCGCCGACCATCGAGAGAGATTTCTTACCACTCCCTCCTTTCGCCTTACGAACACGTTTTTAAATCAAGTCCAGAAAGCTAGGAACGCCAGCCATGAGCCGCGTGTACTGTCAGAACCCTATCTGCTCGGCTTTCCTTGGTTCGTCAGAGGGAAGAGATGGCGACATGGTGTGTACAGCATGCGGGACAGTTGTCTGCCCTTTATGCAAACAGAATGCACATCGAGGAGAGAACTATGTCGAAAATGCTGCGATTCAAGACTTGCATGCGCTAGCCCGAGATCAGCGATGGCAGACCTGTCCAGAATGTCATTCAATTATTGAGCTCAATCATGGTTGCTACCATATGACATGCAGGTGCGGTACCGTGGAAGAATTCCTCCTGCCCGCAGGGGGATGAAGATCGATTGTATATCACTGCTCAGCGGAGGGTGGAAGAGGAGATGGGTCCTCGCGCAACAGCAACCGCACCAGATAATTTCCAGAGAGCGGTGGTAGCGAGAGCAGAGCAGCTAAGATCCAACCACGACTGCGTCCGACACAGCTGGAGAAGAAGAAATGGGGGAGCAAGATGCGAAGAATGCAATTGGTATTTGCGGGATTTTCTTCTTCTAAGTTATGGTCATTCAGCAGGTACTATTGCGAGCATCCTGACGCTGTATTCGTCATCCAGGTATGTCGCCACTGTGGATTAGCGGCATGTGTTCGCTCAGCGCTGCAGTCGGAATCGATTGCTGTGATGGCCTTGATAGCCGAAGTGACATTGAAGCTTGAACTCGTTTGTGTCCTGTAGAATATTATGTGGCGCTTGGCCTAAATGAACAGCAATTTTGAACGACTGGTTGTGCACTATGGCTCAATCTGGAAAAAAATAAATGAGAAAAACACGGAGAAAAAATCAAGAAAAAAAGGGGTAAGGTGAGCCGAGGATGCCGAAGCGCCATGTGGTTCTGACGGCATTGACAAACATGACTTTCCAAGTTCTATTTCCCACACCATCTCCAGACCGACCCACAAGCATCACTGATCAGTAGCGAGCCCATTTAGGAGTCAGTCTGAGTTACGTCCACGACACCGAATCAGCCTGACTATAAACGTAGACTTCTATACAACTCTTCCACGAACCATGAGCACCAAACTTCAGAATCCCGCAATTGAAACAGTAAAGAATGCCCTGACCGAAAGGACTTTCAGTCATGGCCAACTCGAGGTGTCTTCCAACAAGCTCCTACTCCTCTATTCCAAGCAACAAGATGGAAAGGAAGGGGTAACACAGTTAGTATATGATCTCACGCTACTAGTTTCCTCTAATCCACTCTTCCAGCCTCTTGAACCTTGCTAACGCCTCTGAGGAATCCCTTCGCGACCTCTGTGACGCCGCTGATGCTGCAGGATTCGGTCTGGGTAATCAGAATACATTTGACGAAACGTACCGCAAGTCTAAGAAGCTCGACACCACTCAATTCTCTTGCAACTTTGACCCGCGAGCAACCAAAATCTTCGACCAAGTACAAGCTCTCATTGAAGGCCAAGACGAGATCCAGAAGGTCCTGCGCCCTGAACTGTATAAGCTAAACGTCTATGGTAGGAAGGTCCTGTGGTGAGGTGGCAGGTACTAATCATTCTTTTCAGGCGAAGGAGACTTTTTCAAGGCCCATAAAGACACTCCTCGTGCTGAAAATATGATGGGATATCTGGTCATCATTCTTCCTACGGTCTACAAAGGTGGTTCCCTTGTTCTCCGCCAAGACGGCCATGAATGGACCTTTGGTGCTGAGAAGATGCTTGCGAACAGTACGCCCGAGGCTCCCGTGATCTCATATGTCGCGTTCTACAGCGACACAGAGCACGAGGTTCTTCCCGTAACTTCGGGTTTTCGGGTAACTTTAACATACAATTTATATCTTGAAGATTAGAAGCCGACTGTCCCTGCCGAATCCTTACGCCAGTTGGTGTTCTGAAGCCGGCGCTGCAAATTCTTCTAACAGACAAGAATTTCCTCTCCGAGGGAGGCTTGCTGGGGTTCGGACTGCGACATCGGTACCCCTTCGCGGTCTCTAAATATCGCAGTGGAACGAGCTCGTTCAAAATCGACGGCAACCCTAACGGCGATTTCAACGATTATATTCGCAGCGGCGAGTTCACAGCTTAAGGACGCAAAAGCTGTCGCAGTTAGCGGATAGTCTCAAATGCAGCGATGCCAGTATTCTACGAGTCTGTCGCGAGCTTGGCTTGGACGCCAACATTCGTATCCTCTACCGACCCCGAGGCTGGGAAGTCATCTACATGACTGACCATATTATACCTGAACAAGACTCAGGATATTATGAGGATGAGGAACTGGAGGAGTTGTTGCTGAAAGGAAGCAGGACACTTGTGTCGGCATCCGACGAGATCAGCTGCAGGATAGTGGAAAAGCCGTGAAACTGCTAGAGGTTGTTTGGGTTACTCCGATTACTACGTTCGATCGAACAGATTCGAGCTACACGGCATATGGGAACGAGCCTTCTGTCGGTTATCTATACGGCGATGTTTGTCTCATTGTAAAAGTTGGACAGCCCGGAAGTCGGGTAGATTGACAAAGCTTAAGTAGGATGTAATTACTTACGTGCGGAAGAGGAAGACTCACAGCTTTGGCTCGTATACAAACTCCATTATGTTAATAACATTGACATATAATTGACTTTCAATGAATATAGGAGTACATGGATGTGTGGTCCTATCCCTATCAAGCTGAAATCCGTCAAGAACAAAAAGTATACCGTCTATATCACCGAAACGAAGCTGTTCAGCCTGAGTACGTTATGAACGTTGCATTTGCATCGTTCGGCTATAACGTGAATGGCCGAGTACGTGAGATCTGGGTGGCGTTAATTGTGCGTTAGAACTTAGAAGCCTCTCGACGTCGATGGGGCTTCTACCAAGCTCTCGTTCGGCTAGTGTACTGATATTCAAATTCAAGCAAGCACCTTCCATGTACTTGTCGATTCAATGCAAGAGAAGTTATTCATCCATTTGACCGGATTATACTGCAACACCGTGTTGCCTAGGTTATGACCTTCCATACCTAAAGATGGGCAGCAATACTAGCTGTCGGACAGACACACAGTATGAAACGCCAGCTCAGTGGTCGCCGCACGTCCGCTGATTGGCACAATTCACTGTGTTCGATGCTGCCCTCGAACTTCTACTCGCCTTGTCTTCGTCGACAGAACACTACTTATATGCCCTATATCGAGCGCCTCAAGTTGCAATCTCCTCTCTAAAGGAAGTCAATGAGTGGGCGAAACAGCTTCTTGACGGGGCGTCTGACTTCCTCCGCTCAGTCGAAGCTCGCAAATTTGAACTTCAGCATACGTCTTCTCATCTCAAGAACCACGAACGTTGGTGAAGAAAAATTGTGAGTACGAGAATAACATCCCACTGTACAATCACGACAGGCAGACTTGATGGTTCCGCTTCTCGTCCATTCTGCAGAACTTTGGGTGCGTCATGGCCAAGATATGTACATACTTAACTGTAGCGCAATCTTGAAATGACCGTATATCGCAGTCGAAGGACCGCTCAAGTTCAAATTGGACCTGTCTTCCATTGAAAGAGAAATGCTTTCCACCTCTAGGGGACTGAATTTCCTTAATCGCAAAACATTACCTTTGCATCCGGACTGGCTACATTTCATGAACGCCTTGATTATGGAGCATCCGGTTTGTTGTGCTATCTTTGATGATTCAAGGACATAAAGCGACATCAACGCTATATTGAGTGACGACAACATGTTCTGCGGAACCCGAACCATTCGTGCCTCCAAGAAGGGGCTCATCAACTTTCCACGAGTCCCCCGGGGGTGATGGTGTGTGTCCTGCGGAATCGCATGCGTGTCCAACTATGATAGTTACACTTCGCCGGTATACGCGAACGATGATTAACAAGAGCTGATGGTTTTCGACCCCCCAAACTTTACTAGCGGTTGTTACATCGTGGAACCTACAAGAAAGCCTCCGTGTTCGGACATACATTCTCGGCGTCGCCTCCTATGAACAAGGTCATGAGATAGTTGCCTTCAATTCAAGGATCATAGTTTGAAACTTGGAAACTTGGACAGCGGAACACCCGATATCACGGACGCTAACGAAGTTCGACAGAAGAAGGAACTCGGATCTGAGCGCTAAATCAAACTCCGAAGCTACCGCCGAGCTTCGGCATGTCGGCGGGACGACCAGCCAAGTGTACAGCTTTGAAGCAACCTTAAAGTGCAGCTTTGTTTAACAAGTTTTTATAACTTGAAACTACGCGACTTCAAGGCGATACGGTGAAACGGAAAGTTGTGGGTGCCAGTGTTATCCTTACGTCCTTTTTTAAATACGTAGGTTAGTCCCAAGCCAAGATTAAGGCACCGAGGGAGTTAAGAGAATTCGGGATCAAAGACTACTCGTCAGCCAAGAGTACGCGTCTGCCCTGCTGACCACGGACGAAAATTCAGCGGAATGCCCTTGACTATTAGAGGAAATCGGCGGCGCCAAGCTTCAATATCCATATCTAAGCCAGTAGAACAGCGAAGAGGTGAAAGAGCGTCAAGTTGATTGCCAAGAGATGATGCGCATATATAGACAACCCAAGGACGCGTCTAAAAGTAAGGGTCCTCGCCACAAAGCGAAGAAAGTCCCGGATCAGCTCCGAAAGTCAGAAGAAAGATAGAGTAATAGTAGCAAGCGTGGCGCGTTACGGATGCGGCCCGAAATGAGAGGACCATAGGGAGATAAATAATGGCTAGGCTCCAGAGCGATAGATATCATAAGATGCGCGTGTCGGTGAGTTGGCCTCGAGGCTTCGTAGTGGAGACATTGTGTTAAAAGAGGAAAAATCAACGATGACGTGCTTCAGATGGAAGAGTCGAATTTGTCCATTCTACCCCGCCTCGTGAACGGGCCACAGGGGCAAAGTTATTCCAGCACAGGGATCGAGATAGATGATAGAGCAGGGTTCAACAGAGACGAGAATACATGACCCCTCAAATTTGTCCAGGCAGACAGATTCCCGGTCGAATTCCGTATGAAAGTAGTCCCATGGGTGTAAAGTCAGCCTCGTTTCAAGAACTGCTAGGTGGAACGTTGCATTTTTAGATGGTCTCGCCTGGATCTCGAAGGTGCACGGGACTTGCGCGAGGTCTCGGAAGTGCTATCGACGTCAGAGCGCGGAACAATCGATGAATTGCGCTACTCAAGAGCTAGACCCGAGCTGACTTGCGATATGTTCATGTTGTATGGTCGCGGTAGCGACGAAGATACAATGACAGGTAGATACCAAGAAGTGCCAAGCGTTGGGATCAGATGATAATTTGATGTCGAACCGAGATGCTTGTACACAGCGCCGACCAGACAGAGAGAGACACCTGAGTCGAAATGCATAGCCACACGGAGCGGAAGAGGACGGAACGATGAAACCTTTACAATTTGCTGAATTGGTTGCAAAGCGTTGTACTCCTTTCCGTCATGGGTCTGTGAATTGGAAGGAACGAAGGCAACGGAATGCATACGACTCGCGATGGTAGTACAGTAGTGGATTGTCAATGGTATATGGCGGAGCGAGACTAACGGGGAGGTCATAATAGGCGTCGTTATGAGTGTGGTATGTACGGGTGATGTGATGTGAATGAGAAAGTGATGATGAAGGCGAAAATAATAAGAATACTGCTCGAACTGCAAACTCTGCTCCTGAAACAACTAAAAGCCGTCCAGACAACCACCAGACTCTTCTCGTTCCCGATCCCGGGCTTTACAAATGGCACGCCGTTTTGCTGCACATTTCTTCTTCGTCTGAGGTGAAGGGGGGAATGGAAGGTCGTCGGAGAAGGTAGGTTTTGACTTTTTCGGGGGCGAAGTACGAGGGAAATAATATGCCTCTGGGGGAGGACTTGCTATGCCATCGCTCTCGTCACTAGAGCCAGAGAGGTCTGGGATAAGGTCTGGGATGGTCGCTAGGGCGCGAGGATGCAGACCCTTGTATAAGCTCTGGCTGTCGTCGAGAGTGTAGCAGCGCCCGCCGCGCTCTGGCAGGGCACAGGAATTGGGTGACACGACGATGGGCGAGCGGTCATAGGACTCGCGAGGATGGGCGTCAAAGGTACGGGTGAGGAGGGGCGACGACGGGAAATGGACGGCGTGGGGCGGCGGGTGCTGCGACGGGGAGCGCTTGAGAATGGGGCGGGGAGTGGAGAACATGGCGGCGAGCGACGAGGACAAGCTCTGTGTTAGCAGGGAAAATTCATCATAGCGGGCAAGATGGTGGTCGTTTATTAAAGGCGATGGTTGTTTGCCGTTGGTTCTGTTGTGGCCGTGACTGTAGGTCACCGTGTGTAGTTGTGACCTGTTATTTTTTTCAAACTCCGCCTTCGAATCGGAACAATGCTGCGTTGCCGGCGTAAATCCCTCTAACAATTCAGTGCCACTGCTTCGTGCCAAGCCTCGCCTCTTCCCCAACGTGCGCTACGGAATAATTTACTATTTATTCAATGTCGCTAATTAAATAGACCACCTTGCTATCACCGATTTCCAAGCCACTGATTGATGGCATATGTACGTTGTGTACAAGGTGGCCTTGGAAATCTGGATGCACCCACAACGGTAAATATCACCTGTTCTTTGTTATCTTTTCCACTACCAATCGGTCCGACTTTCCACTGTCCATGTAGACCCACCGCAGTTAAAGCATGCTTTGAAACGGGATCCGTACTTGGCTCCGAACCCAATCAGTACCTACCGTACTGTCCGGCCATGCTTCACGGTATCCAAAGTCAACCGTCCCGATCCCCGTTATTTCAAGTCGCCTTTCCCTTCAACCTTTCATTACGGTTCGTGTCTGGGCATGGTCTCCGGCTTCTCTTCTCAACCTGTTCTACATCCGGGAGCGTTATACTTAGCCTCCGCGTTTCTTCTGGTGCCTTGTTCTCACCCTTCTCTTACTTATCGTAGCCGTTCACGCTACACCGGAGTTGAATCCCAGCATGTCGTCTCCACCATTTCAACGTCTGTCTGTGTGGCCTTGTTATTTCATTCCATCTCATACGACCGACCTGTCCAGTGTTTCGGTTCCTGTCGCATCAAATCTTGTTGTACACTCTCTCCTTTACTCTCGACCGGTATACATAAGCCTTATTTTTGGGCGCTTTGTCTTTCTGCGTGATCGGCGTGCACCATTGGGTGCGGTGTATTGATTCAACAAGTGCATCATCAATCCCTCTCCAGCGTACCGCGGTGCCACCCTTGTGTGTCCAACAATGATCCTGCCCTAGAGTCCGATACTCGACGGCTTTCGTCTCCATACGGTTTCCTCCATATGTTGTACGGTATCAAATGACGTAGCAAGTTCATGTGTCCACCGAACACGGAATTCCCCGAATAGAGTATCTCACCTCTAGCCTACGACTATGGCGTCAGCTGGGACTCTGTGCACACTTGAAATTGCAGCTCTTATCGATTTTGGTCCCGTGGGCTCATCCTCTTCCTATACGCTCGGAACTCGCAAATCACGGTTCTCGGTGCTATCAGGTCCTGCGCTTCTTCCCTTGGCACGGTAGTAGGGAGGTGGACCATGGAGACACTGTACACACATGCGTTTAGCTTGAGATCGTACGACCGGGGTGAGGGAAGGGTAACGAGGTTCACCGGGATCTGGACGCCCGTGGTGAGAGCTATTGGAGGCGTGGCACAGGGACGCGACTTATGACGAAGAGGTATCTCCTTTCGAGCCAAGACAACAACAGTGCCAGCGAGATCACCGACCCCCCGAGATCGTTCCTATGTCTAATTCTCTCACCTACGTGCTATGAAAACGTGAAAATCGTGGGGAAACTTCAAGATATGATATCAAGACATGATATGTTGAACATGCTGTAGTTACGTTCTGTCTGTGAAAATCCTTACACGCATGTTTGCCAGGGCGAACTCGAGGCCGCGGTGGGATTGCTTGCACTCAGCTATTTCTGGGATAACTGCACTGGTGAGTCTTCTGCCGAGAGAAGAGAACACTGCCTAGCGGTAACTGCTCTTAGCACAGGCCGACAATCGGAGTTTCAATACGAGTTTTGCCGGAAAAGGCAATGACCTCCCACTCCGTTGTTCACCAACCTCGCGCTTTTGGAGAAGACTAACTGACAGTGATTGAGTGAATTGATCTTCTCACGTGCTTCACATTGGCAATATCCGAACACGATCCTCTTCGTCTTCTCACTGTGACTATGAGGACCCGTTTAGCAAGCTCCGTCGACGCACGACCCAAGACCATCTTTTGATTGGCACGACGACAGTACCCTGCGGTGACGGTCCTAGGAGAGTGTTCCGTGTCTATCCGAGGTCATCGTGAGCTTGCACTCCGTCGATGAAAGAACCATGGTGATCTTCCAGCGGGTGACATACGATGTGACGGGCATCTCTCTGCAGTTGACGCTCCGAGGCCTAGATTTTCGCCTGACTTGTCTCGTTGACGTCCTTTGTAACGGTCGTCGAGCCCCAGCCAAACTTTCTCATCCGTTATACTCATAATGAAGCCGGCCTCCTTTTCTGATCCGATCTAATGTGGTGTGATGCTGGTGCGTCTGTGAAAGGGCTTGATAGAACCTTTTCTCTTCCATTGTCGAACTTCCCACTCGAACATCACCTTGGCGCTCCACATTCACTTGTCATTCATTCAATGATTTTGATTTGCCCAATGCTCAACGGGCCCAGATTGCTATACTGTGCTACGCGCAAGTTGTGCGATTGAAGATGTGGTCAGCCTTGGGTTGCCTATATCCATACCCACTCTCGGCAATCTCATAGTCGACGCTTTTTCGCCACTCTGCGGCAGCGCCGATTTCCCCCAAATGATCAAGTACGCTATGGTCGGATAAGGTAAATGTGCGGCAAAGGAGAGAGGAAGGAAGACCTCTGAAGTCTCCAGTGTGACTTGTACCAAGTTATCATGGTGGTGGATATCGCAGCAGAGACACTGGAATACAGTTTGGCATGTATTCTGGGGTGGTTTGTCGAAAGACGAGGGCCTGAGAAAGGTTCACGGATGGGCACTTGAAGGTGAACACGGACTCTAGGCCAATTTTGGAAGGGTGAGAGTCTTCAAGTTGGATACTTAGTCCGAGTCCGAAATCCCAACGCGAAACAAGTCTATACCTTGACCGTCTGGGGAACCATATTGCAGGGAGCAAAGGGCCGAATCCAGCTGTACCAGATGCTGAAGGGTGTAGGTGGGTGGATGAAAATGAGTAAAGACGGGCAGCACAAAAAGGGGAAGCAGATGGTGGAGAGGACGACAACGAGGCACAGACCTCTGGTCAAATTCCTCATGTAAGTAATTATCACAAAGGTATCGTCACCTGCTTCTTTATCTAATCCTAAGATAAGCCCTTCCTCGCTTGCTCGTATGCCTCGCTGTGTGCTTATTGCGGATTTTGAAGATTCAAGAAAACGCACTGTAAACGCACTTCCTTGGCTCTTATCAAACGAGTTCCGGCACTATCTTCTTGGCGATTCAAGTTCACAGCTCTTTCGCCACTCAGTCTGTTCTCTATTGCTTGGGAAATGCTTGGGATCAAGACAGTGTCCTGGCGGTGACGTGCCATGCATTCTCTCTAACTCTTCGGTGCCTGGGCGCAAAACTATTATCCTTTCCTTGGAATATTCTATTTTGATATGCCTTTTCATTTACTTGCGGCATTGAATCAGGCCGTTCTCGCCTTAATTTGCTGGAGATTGAACGAGCGACGACGAAGCGCCTCTCGTAACTTCAATACCTTGGCGTAGTTTTTTTGGCTGTCAGCTATGACTTGAGCGAGTACTGCAGCAGCTGTCGAGCCGGCGTTCAAGTTGTAGGTGCCGCGGTGTTTGAAGTGCTGTTTACTCGCCCTTGAATGAAAGGCTCGGAGACGTGAAACCTTATCACTCCTCTTCACACTCATTTACCTCCCAAGCTTCCGGGTCAAATAATCCTTTCAACTAGAGACAAGTCCCGGAATTCTACCGTGATATTGCATGCAGTCTACACCACGACGACGTCTAGAATCACAGGTGCTTCTCCTTCCTGGTAAGCAGCTATTTCCGGTCAGGCAAAAATGAGTGGATAATATATGAGATCTAGATCCACCACAGCAAAACGAGTCGGGATTCCCTTTGAGTAATGGTAAAGCCGGCGGGATTTTGGGTGTGGTTAAAAAGAGCGTGTCAAAATTTCATCTCTAATCCAATCATTTCCCTTGCAATTTGACCGGTGCGAGTTAGTCACCTGCCAGGAGTGTCTTCCATTGATCTTGACAGGCTCCGGCGTCTTTCGTGGGTGTTAGAGGTAAGCTCGTGCTCCTTATGTATTTGAAAGCACCACTGATAGCCGCCGTTAGTATTAATACTCGTGCGTTTGAGTGGGGTTGACCCTTACACATCATAAAATGGGTAGGCTATCCTATTGACCTCGAGTCGGACGATGTCTCTGGCCCTCGTCGTCAAACTATGTGAAACAGTCTACACTAATGCGATGCTTATCTGTGCTGAATCTCAGGCTCAGTATAGACTCTTCCTCCCACCAGACTGGGAATTCTCGAACCCTAAGTTCTCTTCTTTCTGCCACGACTCGCTGTCTCTGATATACCAGGTACAGGTTTCGTGGGATACAAGCGAGTCCTTCAAGTATATAGCGTCCGTGTGCCTTTTGGTGAGATTTATCTGCTTGGTTCTCAATCCTAGCCAATACAGACCGACTCTCTTCCTGGTTTCAAGAAATCATGTTCCGAAGAAAATAGGAATGCGCTCATTCTCGATTCTACCCAGGTTTGGCTAGTTAGTCTGGTGGTGGGCGTTGTCTCTGTCCGGTCTCTTCGCTGACTTGGTCCTCGGAAATCCTGCCCATTTATGATCTTAGTAGACAGCCAGACCGAGGAGCTCTTTACGTAGATGCGGGCCAAGTTCTTACCATGCACTCCGACTATCATCATCTTCTCCCGCCAAGTCACCCACACAGGCCCCGTTTTGTTTATTAATTTCTGGGGCGTTTCTGTGACCGGTCGTTTCGTTTTACCTGTTTCTCGTGTCGTTTTACTCAGCGTGGTACCTTCACCTCGGAACATACCCTCCATTCTTGTTGTTTTCGCGCTTGGTGTGATGGAAAGATTCAAAACACTGTCTCGTCCCGCTAAGTAACATAAAGCCCGGCCAGGGCCAGTTAAGATATTGATGATGGATCCCTAGGCGCGTCTCGGTGCCTGTAGATCATACGCGACGGCTCACCCCTAACGCTCCAGACTGGAATTTGGATGGCGGGGTCCGGGGCTGTAGACTAGAGTCTAGCGTGGTCCCGTTCAGGTCTGCTGCATATGTAAGGTACGCATGGAGACCAAGGAGGATTCAATAAGATAATCTCAAATGGCTATTGTTGTCCTAGTTCGCAAAGGCTATGGCAATTTAAGTATCATCGTGGTTCCGTTCATCTACCATACTTTTAAAAGGTCTTAGCATGGCGACAGGGTGGCGTCGACGTTCTTCTGCCAACAGATTGTGTCATTTTTGGATGGCGAGGCTCTTCTGGCTGTAGGACTTGGTGATGCAGTGCTAGATCAAGCTTAGCCGACTATTGGAGCTGAGGCCGTGCCGCTGTTCGCTGCCGCATGGTGTGAGGCTCTTGCCGACGTCACGACCGGGGTGGCCATGCAATTCTCTGGCATTCTCAATGTCCCGAAGGCCTAAGCATTAATTAAAGGTAAGGCTTAATATTGATTTAATAAATTAAGACTTAAAACAGGTTAATTGAATAACACAGCCACATTGAGTCTAATAGAGCTCAATACGCGGAATCTTCCCATTAACGGACACTGGTTTAGGTACGATAATTGTCTATATGGATCTACAAATTTTAATGCAGCCATGATATTCGTTCACAAAACATTGACATGCCAAAAATTGTTGATTTACATTCCATCGGCCTCGGAGGTCTGCGGCCCGATCCAGTCACGTGCTGTTGTTAAGCCTTGATAAGGAGTTATTTTTAAGGATATTATTAAGGGCTAAACGGAAATATTACCCTTATTAACCCGTTATGCCGGGACACTGCTCTCCCGGCAACAATCGGACCGGCGTGGGAAAGAATGACATCATTGTTTCATCGCCAGGGTGAGCCTAGCGACCGGTCAAATTGCCCTCCATCGTCATGGACGATTACCGCGACGATTCTGTATAGGATTCGCGACAGAGCAGCCGCAGCATCATTGGTATACAAACACCGTGTCGGTCGACGAGGAGAGTCGTCTTTTTACCAAATAATCACCGCCGAGTGATGTGATCATCGCCGCCTCGGTAATCGTGACTTTGACACTGACTACCATGTCGTTACCCCAGAATACCCTCGACCATTCCTTCAATTTGCCAAAGCGAACCAGGCCGCCAAATCTCACCTTTACCAATGAAAGAAAACCTGTTTCCTCGATACAGATCCAGGCTGACCTCTCCGACGACGAGGACGACATTCTGAAACTCGACTCGAGCGATTCTTCTCCTTCAACGTCTCCCATGGCACCCTTGCTCAATTTCTCTTCATCAGACGAAGACGCCGCTTCCGATGATATCAACCAGGGATTTGCGGCCCTCGAACAGCTGCGAAAGAGTGTACAGAAGAATCTCCGTCTGCGGCCTATTCGTTCGCATGCTTCTCTCAACAGCGCTAAGATGCGTTCTTCATTCGGATCCTTCTCGCCTCAGCCTGTACGGGAAGAGGTCGCCAGCCCGGCATCCAGTACGGCATCGTCGTACTTTACACCAACATCAGATGCACGGGACTCACCAATAAGTGCTCGCTGGGTCGGCTCGAGTGCCTCTGACTCGTCGTCTCTACCCCGGTCGCCATCTCCGCAACAGCGTCCGAGTCGGTCTGTCGACCCTGGCTGTCTATACGAGCGGCTGACAGCCCCAACCCGGCCCCTTCTTGTCGACACTCGGCCGCCCGCCGTACACCTGTCTTTCCATATCAAGCGTAGTATCAACGTTGCGATTCCGTCGCTCATTCTGAAACGATGTCGCAAACCTGGTGGAGGGTTCCAGTCCCTGGATTCGTTACGCCAGTTTATAACCACGGAGGAGGGCAAGGAGGCCTGGGATGAGCTCATGCGGCCTGGAGGGTCCTGGGACGGAGACGTGGTCGTGTACGACGACGAGATGGACGAGAAAGACAGAGAAAATATGGCCATCACAGCTTGGGCACTGCTTTCTGTGATACAGCCACTGCTAAGCTACGGTAACGTTGATTATCTCATTGGCGGCATCTCATCCGCAGGCCACCACCCTGATCTTGAAACGCTTATCGTCTCAGGTGGCGGCTTGGACTTCGGGGACGAACCGGCTAATACAGGGTCGAAGGGCGGAGGTTTGTTTCAGCTTGTTACAAACAAACCTTTTCGCACAAAGTCTTCGCTCGAGATTGAGCAAAATTCTTCTTCCATGCCGTCGACTGTAACAGCTCCACCACGTTCTCCTCTACCTCTCATGCCCATGGCATCCAATTACAAGACATCCAATGTGAACGTCATGGACGCCTCTCCTTCACCGCCGCCTTCACAAGCTGCTTTTCGACGGCCACCTCCTCCTCGGCGGCCCAGTGTGCCCAATCTTCGTCGTATCGACACAAAATCTGCTGAAAGGCTCAATTTATCCTTGCCCAAGCTGCATGTACGCACCGTACCCATAAAGTCTGCCACCCTCTCCGTTCCTCCAACTTCTCTTTACCCTCCATCGCCCTCACATCTAAATCTTGCTCACTCCAATCATACTCCACCTGCCTCAGCCCACTGGGTGACGTCTCCCGCATCGCCTTTGTCGTCAGCTGAAATTTTCTCGGCTTATTTCACTCCACCGCATACGCCAGGCACACCAAAAGGGTTCTATATGCCCCCGTCACCACACACGGCACGTCCGGACGACCAGCCACCCACCACTGAAGAACCGTTCCCACCTTTCACCGTATCGACAATATTACCCAATTTTTTGTATCTGGGGCCGGAGCTGACATCGCCAGAGCATGTAAAGGAGCTGAGGGACCTCGGAGTGCAGAGGATTCTGAACATCGCAGCAGAATGCGATGCTGACGATCACGGACTACGTTTGAAGAACGAGTTTGACAGATATTTCAAAATCCCGATGAGGGATACCGTTGAGGAGGAGAATATCGCCCAGGGTGTTAGGGAGGTTTGTGAAATTCTGGGTGAGTGCCGTACGCTTTTCTGATCGACGTGTCGGTGGTGTTAATGAGGTGGCGATAGATGACGCCAGACTTCACTCGTCACCAACGTACGTGCACTGCAAAGCTGGCAAGTCTCGGTCAGTGACTGCCGTCATGGCGTACCTAATACATGCAAACCACTGGACACTATCACGAGCGTATTCATTTGTGCTCGAGAGGCGGAAAGGGATATCTCCCAACATTGGATTCGTCTCTGAACTGATGTCGTTTGAGGAAGAAGAGCTGGGAGGCAAATCGGTGGGCGTGCAGCCGCCCTCGACCAATGGAGACGGGATGGACGTGGACGGGGGTGGCGGGGGCGGACACATCAATTACGCGGTGGCTGCCGGGAACCGACGGGGCGGCCATGTGAGGGAGAGTTTGCCACCTGCACTGCTGGGTGGGGAGCCTCAGCCAATGAGTGCAGGTGGGATGGAGATGCGGGTAATGGGTGATTCAGGGCAGGAGGTGGAGATCAAGGACGCGACGGGCCGGTATCGACATGCGAGACGAGCACCAGTGGATGAGACCACGCTTCAGCCAATGCGGAGGGTCAGCAAAGCAGGCTTGGAAAGTTCAGTCAGCGTTTCATAGCACCTTATTTGTGATTTATCACTAATTATTTATTGTGGTACCGTTTTTCTTACTTTCTTGGGTTGTTTTATTATGGATTTTATCTCTTTATCATGAGGTCAAGCTTGGGACTACAGTTTTTCCTTGCTTTTGCTTTCGTGTTTGTATCCAGAATTACTTAGTTGTATACACCCAATTTGTGGAACTCTTGATATTCCCCGCAATGACGTCATCTTGATGACAAGCAATCTCTCTCTTCTACTACCATCATGACTGACCTCTGCCTTGCCTGTTCTTCTTCTCTACCACCTCAAAAGCTCTCAGGATCCAAATTATTTATTACAGAATGCTGCCAAAGGCCTATCTGCCCGAATTGTATCGCCTTGAATCCTCGACTGAGCAGGTACAATCCTTGCCTTGCTTGTCTCGGCGGTGTAGGCGTCGTCGGCGCACGTATGGGGCGCAACAAACTTGAACTTGCACCAACGAACTTGGACGGGGCTGTCAGAGATGAAGATATGTTTGTCATTGGTGACGACGATGACGACGACGAAGATACGACGCTGCCACCGTATACCGAATCTTCCAGCACGGAGACTGCCCTATCCGAAAGCAAGATTGATAAGCCTCCCTCTATCGATGAGATATCGTCCGCCTCGGGCCCCCGAAATATTACATCAAACGTACAGACACCCTTCAAGGAATAGCTCTGCGTTTTGGTGTCGATGTACGTCTCCATTCTATCTACTTTCTATACACTCTGAATACTATCAGGGCCGTGAACTCTGCCGGCTGAACAGCCTCCCACCCAGCACGCTCTCCATAACACCCCACATCCTACACACCCGTGAATTCCTCCTCCTCCCTCCCGCTTCCCACCCCAAGCTCAGAGCGGCCGATTCTGAGCCCACGGGTCGCCGCGAAACAGAACGCGCTGAAAAACGCCTGCAGGTACTAACGAAAGAAGTCGATTGGAGGGTGGCGAAGGCTTACGTTGCTCTCGCAGATGAAATAGATTTGGATTCTAAATTGAAGCAGCCTAGTGTGGAAGCGCGCGCCATTTCGCGGTACCTTGATGATGAAGAGTGGGAGGGTAGGGAAGGTGGTCCGGTTGCTATACAGAGGTTTCCCTACTCGGATTTTAGGCCAAAGTCTCAATTTAAACGGAGCTGGTGGTGATGCGACGTTTATTTGTTAAGCGTTCTTCTCAATAACATGTAGCCTATACAGAAAGGACCACACAACAATTAAACAAGGTTTTAACCACTGGAATTCTTCATCATCATCTGTCGGGTTAACCATGATTTACACTTAATGCACAAGATTACTGGCGCATCCTTATGGACATCAAGGTTCTTGATGACCGACCTGATGGCATATAACGTCCAGATCTATGCCGAGTCAGACATGATAGTACGTTGGACACAACGACTGCTCACCTGGGGATTCAGGTAGGCTTCTGCAGTCTACGCACACCATAGTGGTGGCAGCCAATAAAATCGAGAAGAGGTGGCTAAGTTCGAAGTTCATGCCAGTTGAAAGTTCTTGCAGCTTGAGCGAATCCAGGAAGGCTTTTATACTTTAGACAGCTCGGACTACAACTAAAGGAGTAGAATGCGGGCAGGTCATGCAGTATCGTCGCGCTCGTTTTGGAGTATATTAACTCCTTATTTGACGAGATAATCCCGTTCTCGTGTTCACCGGAAGTGGATCCCTTTCAGAATCTAGAGAGAGAAGAATTCTTGGACAGGCCTCGTCATGAGGTTACTACTCAATGCCTCGGAACGACAATTTTGTCGCTAGATAACATCAACAGATGCGCGGTTGTGCTTATCTGTAACCCGCGGGCATCATAGGAACCACACTGTAGTAGAATTGGAGGGAGTAGGAGCAGTGATTCTAGTAAACGCGCGCGGCTAGTGCATTTTTCAGTCCAATCTAGCGAACCTTAAGGTGTAAAGATATATAGTACGTCTGACAAGCGAGATATTGAATGAGGAGCCGCACGTCAATCACAATTATGTACTCACAAATCCCGCAGGTTTCATAAGGCGCCATAAGCAACCTTGCCGTCTATCACTGTGGCGGTCACTTTAGCCTCCAATATCTCTCCAACCGGGATTGTCATAATGTCCCTATCTAAGACCACGAAATCCGCCTTCTTCCCGGGCACCAGCGAGCCCAAGTCCGTTTCAGCAAAAGACGCATACGCCGCATCCAGCGTCATGCCTTTCAAAGCTTGAGCGCGCGTCAGTTTCTGTTCAGGGTACCTTGAACAGCATCGTGAGCTGAGAGTGGAATGGAGAGCTCAGCATTACCATCCATTGGGACCGCGAGGAGATGTCCCATCCACGGAGAGTCGGGATACGGCAGCGTAGAAACCTAGCAATGGATTTACGCCTTCGACAGGAAAGTCGGACCCGAGAGGAAGGACGTTTCCGGGAGAGGCTCTGTGGTAGTCGAACGTCAGGATAGGCGAAGTAAAGGCAGACTGAAACTGACTTGAGAAGAGATTGATACGCGTAGGCACCCTTCATTCTGTCGGGTCCCTATAACATGACGTTCAGATACTGGGAACAAATGATAGGGATATATATACCAAGCGTTTCTCTGCATACCACATATCGCTTGTCCTATGGTCTCCATTTGAGGTATGCACTCGAACAAAAAGAATGAAGCTCACGCATGAGTTGGCTGGACGCTAGGGATGACTAGGCAATCCGTCGTTCAGATGCGATTATGCATGTGACAGAACTCAGACACGCACCACCGAGTCTGCCCACTCTTTCAATGGGCTGACCACTGACAGATGGGATAAACATCGAAATAATCATACTTTCCTTGAAGTTTTAGTAACCTGACCCACCCAGTGATGCTGATCTCCGATGTATCTCTCTAGGTGGCGAAGGTCACCAGCATCAAGGGACGAACTTTTTGATTTGTTTGGTCAAAGATCTCTCTTGCCGGTGAAGAGAACAGATGTAATGTTTATGGGTCGCCAAGCACGATAAGGAAAATTGCCTGCATCCTATTTACTCAGCAATATAATTTAAAACTGTAGGGAACGACAAACGGATATTAAATACTCACTTGTTTATCTCAGAACTTGGTTTTGTAGAGGCGTCCTGGTTGCAGTAGGCCTGGGGAATAACGAACGGATTTTAGGAGCTCGCTGGGTTGTCTCAGAGACCAGTTTCGTAGGGGCGAGAGGTAGAGGGTTAGGAAGAACCGATGGCGACAGCCTTCACTCCTGGTAAGTAGCTATTCAACCGCGGCGGGGGCATCTTAGGGTCACGCCACCGTATACGGTACAAGGCCGTCAACCGTCACGGTATGGTGACGGCAACCGTATATGCACTGATGGTTTCCTATAAGAGCAGAGGTCAGAGTCAAATATAGCGGAAATGGTCAGCCTTCGTCATTTTGTATCCACACTGGTCAAGAAAACTGACCATTCTGTCATCGTGAACCCTCTGACAGCACGGATACGGTATCCGTACAACCCTACCATACGGTTACAGCGATGGGGGATATTATTCAACAAGATCTCAAAGTTGCAGAATCATACGCGTCTACACAAATACTAGCATTCAGTCAACTGAAACCAAGTATCCTAAGTCATCAGCTGACAATCACGAAAGGTAGACAAAACATTTGCTGACAGTAGCTTCTCCCCTCCCGCCCTCGCCCCCAGGTATCAGGTAATATCTAGGAGGTTCCACGGAATTGCCGGACTAGGACCCAAATGACGCCCTTGTTACATCTATTGGTAAGACTTCCCAAACACTATGAGATGCCGTAGACCGGGACCCTTCGCATATCTGCTTTATTTATATCTTGTTTATATCTGGATAAGCCAAAATTCTCATCCGAGTAATGAGGTACCTGACATACCTCTGGCATCCTTGTCGTCTGTCCTCGAGTTTGGTGGTAAACCGGCTGCTGTTCCACTGATACCGGCTCATGCCTCGACGCCTCAAGACCTGCGATGAATTTTTCCCATTGTTCATCAGAATTAGGACTCCATATGTGGGATCTACGCCAGGTGTGTTCCAAGGGTGGTTTCTCTTCCATGACACCGACAACATTCAATTGCTGAATTCTTTTTTCGAACTTCAAGCGGAGTTGTTTGTCATGGGCAATCAACCAGAATGCGAAGTTCGTAAGCATTGCAGAATTGTCGGTTTCCTTTGTGGCAGTGGTGGATGTATGGTACATTCGTGAGGCATACATGCGTCGGCTCTGGGGTGAAGGACGGTAGAAGTATATAGAAAACTTGAGACAGCTTCCTTCGGCAAATTGGTATCCACGCTGAGCCATTTGCGTGAAAGCCTGAATCGGAAGCTGATTGTAAACGCCGATGCGGTTGCCTGCCTGGGGCCAATGCCAATGAAATGAGATGCCTTTATATGTACCATCCCTTTTGGACAGTACATCGAAAAGACGCTTGAAGAGATGCCGAGAAACAGACAGAAGCTTCACATAATAGTTCTCTGGTAGCGAGAGCCAAGTCTTGAGCTTGACAGATCCGACAGTGAAGTATTCGCAGTCCGGGATTGCACGAATACTTGGAAGACTACAATCTTCATACTCCGTGCCGCGAGCACAACCAGAACCCGACCTGGCATAAATGCCCGTCTCGTGGCCCTGAGTGATTTCGATGCAGCCAGAAATTGGGTGAGCCACCATGCATCGATAGCCAAACTCTATATCTCCCTCCCGAGCCAAGGATAACACCCGCTGAAAGACCGTTGCTCCAGCAAATAGGGCATGGATCTGCGACATCGTGAGTACCTTCTGGTAGACGTTGACTCTACCATCATCCTGAGCCTCCGAGTCAGGGTGTTTATCCATGGACAGTGCAATTTCTATCGCGATGTCACCAAGACTTGGCACGATCGTGAAAGTTTCCATTTGTCTCTCCTCCGTGAGTAGGTATTCAGCCGCACGTGCATCACGGCTGCCGGAAGCTTTGAACTCCGGAATGAAACTGGGGAATGGTTTGACCACTTGCGTGAGGACTTGGTAGAGCGAGAAGGGGGTGTCAGAGCTAACATCAGCAACAATCGAAAGTGGAGAGATGTCTGGGGGTGGGGGATGATCTTGTCTCTCGTGAGCAGACAGCGATACAGACCTATCGGTCGGGAGGGAGGCGTCTAAGTTTGATGGTACGCCGTCGACTATTGGATTGTCATGAAGCCATTGATCGTTGCCCGGATTTAGAGTCGACACCGTTTCTAAGTACTCGGTCCATGGAAGCGGCATCAGCATTTCCTGAACTATCCGCCCGCTGGACCACGTTGAGTGCGGACGAGATTGCCTAGGAATAGGAAGATCTGAATCAGGGTTCGACGCCGGGAGGGGGGGTAAAGTCTCTTCGGTTATCGGCAGGTCATCTCTGTGCGGCCTCACGCCGCCATCAATATCCTCGCCTACTGTAACTCCAGGAACCGTTGCAAGGCGCGCGATGACAGCATTGAAACGCTCAGAAAAATGATTTATGGTCGAGTTTGCGAGTGCGAGTTCAGTAAAATCGCAAGTTTCGATCTGAGCCTTGACGGCTTCGCAATGAGCGGAGAGGGATTGCAAGAGGGTTTTTGCTTCCTGCCTGAGACCGTCCGTGACATTGATAGCCGACATATCGAAGCGAGAATAGTGTGAATGTGCGGGTGCAACTTGAAGACGTTCGCCGAAGTGCGTGATACGTTAGAATCAGGTCTGATCCAGATATGGTCCGTCCATAGGACGAATGATCTATACACAGGGGAATTGTCATAAAACTTCGACTATCGTTAGGGAGAACAAGCGTACTTCAATCAACCCAGCCTTCTTTGATAACCGATGAGTTCGACAGCGATGATATACAAGACCTGTGGCAGAGAGTAATTAGCTTGTGGGCAGCGCATATATTGTATATTTGTTGGTGGGCATAGCTTGTAAACTGCGCTGGTAGACTGCGCTCGTTTTTAAAACTGATTAACCGATCCGTCCGGAACATCGAAAGAAAAGACGATGAATGTGAGATGCTCGAAGGTACTTACAGTATGTCGCCGTCGCGAGTTCCTAGTCTACTACTAGAATGTAGTCGAGTTGCACCTAGTTCACTGGCGCTTGCCTCAAGAGGCTTGTACAAATACCAAACAACAAACATCTTGGATTGCAACTGCCACCACGATGTCGGTGCCTACAGGCATGTTGCGTATTTGTTTTATAGGAACAGACAAACAAAGCACCTTTCGTCCCATCGCATTTCATAGAAACGATCTCGACTTTCACGCAAAGGAACTCCCCACGTTTACTGAAAATCCGGAATTTTCTCTAGGGCCGTTCCTTTCCTCTACGCCTTACACTGGAAACGGCTTACCCCTGTCCCATCTCTCGAAGAATTTCCATGGTTGGAACTCTCCTCATTATTGGGAAGATCCATACCTCGACAGTGCGCTTTTCGCTCACATAGCGCTCGTCCGAGAAGGCCACCCCACTATTCACTTTGCAATCAAGGTGGCACTTCATGTCGACGATGATCCCCGATCTCGAGGTTACCATGTATTCAAGGCCCTTAGGCGCGAGGCAGTCTTCTATGCACACTGCCTGCCTGCTGTTCAGGGTGACGCTGTTCCCAGGCATTACGGAGTCTGGGAGGCGAGTACTTCGTGGGCCGGGCGCGTCGTTATCTCTGTGATGGAGTTTGCTGGGTGGTCATGGTCTGGGCAGATTAGAGGGACAAAGCATGATACGCCGGAGACAAGGTAGGCGTGTATTTTTCCTGCAGGCTGTATACGAATGTCTGACCCACGGCCCATGATGAAGAATGAAGATCGCCCGCACACTACAGAAAATTCACGATGCAGGGGCAGATCATAATCAAATAGGGCCTGGATACAACCACCATTTGCTGTACGACTGGCGGTGCGGTAAAGCTCGTATTGTTGATTTCACGGAAGGCCACAGACATCCCTGCGACCGCCAGGTTCCTCTCAAACCGTACAAAGCGCAGTTCCGCTATGGCCCACCTCTCTGTCCAGAGCTCACCACCCTAGGCCTTGAATTGGATTTTGGTGGCCCCAATACCTTCTGTGCGTAGCGTTTACTAACCGCTGTTCTCCTTTATATTGAATCCTATGATGTAGTGACAGAAGATGCCGAAGTACTCGATGCAATAGCATTCCTCGACAAGTATCTCGAAGAGCATCCGGGCGTTTCTCGACAAGAAGCTCTAGATGCACAGGAGAAGTACCTCAAGGATGAATGGCATCTTGTGGGGCCACAAGTTCGGCGTACCGAATCTGGGAGATGCATGGAATACGAGGATTTTTTCAAATAAATAGACATACATCTTATTTGATTTGTAGCAAAGCCAGACTGTTCCTGGTATCGTTCAACCATGTATCTTTGGGTAATCATATTGCACTGGGAAACTCTCATTCACTAAGAATATCATCAGATTCATCGCTCAATGATCTTCTGTTCGTTTTGCGCCTTTCCTTTCTGCTTTTGTGAACCACGATACCGGACGAGAGGCTTTCCCAAAAAGGCTGTAGTCCCTACCTCGTTGACTTTCCATCGATGCTGGAGAGTTGAAGATCGCCAGGCGGCATAAGCCCTTGGGCGTGCGAGTAGCTGCGTATTGCCCAGCATTCCTGATTCAAATAAGCTTCAACCGCCCTGAAGTTTCGAGATTTGACACACCTCCCCATGATTGGCTGACTAGGTCGAAGCACCAGAGATGCCGAGATAGTTGAGGAGATTATCGAGCTCATAGTCGACTGGAGGGTAATTACTCTCGCATAGATTTGGATACTAAATTGAAGCAGCCTAGTGTGGAAGCGCGCGCGCGCACGGAGGTTTCCCTACTCGGATTTCAGGCAAAAGTCTCAATCCAAACGGAGCTGGTGGTAATGCGACGTTTATTTGTTAAACGTTCTTCTTAATAACATGTAGTATATACAGAATAGCAGGATGGAGGGCACAACAATTGAACGAGGTTTTAACCACTGCAGTTGAACCTTCATCATCGGGTTAGCCATGATTTACACTCAATGCACAAAATTACTGGCGCATACCTATGGACACCAATAGTCGCGACCGACCTGCTTGCAATTAACGTCCAGGATATCTATGTCGAGTCAGACACACATGATGGGCACAGCGATTGTTCGCTCATCTGGGGTCCTGGGTGGGGATTCAGGTAGGCTTCTGCAGTCTACGCACACCATAGCTGTGGCAGCCAACAAAATCGAGAAGAGGTAGCTAATTTTGAAGTTCATGGTTGATTGTTGCAGCTTGAGTGAATCCAGGAAGGCTTTTATACTCTAAACAGCTTGGACTACAACAAAAGGAGTAGAATGCGGGCAGGTCATGCAGTATCGTCGCGTTCGTTTTGGAGTATACTAACACCTTATTTGACGAGATAATCCCGTTCTCGTGTTCGCCAGAAGTGGATCCCTTTCAGACTCTAGAGAGAGAAGAATTCTTGGACAGGCCTCGCCATGAGGTTACTACTCGATGTGTCGGAACGACAATTTTGCCGCTGAATTTACGAATAACATTAACAGACGCACGGTTGTGCTTATCTGTAACCCGCGGGCATCATAGGAACCTCACTGTGGTATAATTGGAGGGAGCAGGAGCAGCAATTCTAGCAAGCGCGCGCGTCCAGTGCATTTTTAAGTCCAATCTAGCGAACATCAAAGTGTAAAGATATGCAGTATGTCTAACAAGTGAGATATGGAATGAGGAGCCGCACGTCAATGACAATTATGCACTTACAAATCCCGTGGGTTTCATAAGGCGCCATAAGCAACCTTACCATCTATCACCGTGGCGGTCACTTTAGCTTCCAATATCTCCCCAACCGGGACTGTCATAATGTCCCGATCCAAAACCACAAAATCTGCCTTCTTCCCGGGCACCAGCGAGCCCAAGTCCGTTTCAGCAAAAGATGCATACGCCGCGTCCAGCGTCATGCCTTTCAAAGCTTGAGCGCGCGTCAGTTTCTGTTCAGGGTACCTAGAACAGCGTTGGATTTAACATCACGAACTGAGAGCGGGATAGAGAGTTCAGCATACCATCCATTGGGACCGTGAGGAGATGACCCATCCACGGAGAGTCGGGATACGGCAGCGTAGAAACCTAGCAATGGATTTACGCCTTCGACGGGAAAGTCGGACCCAAGAGGGAGGACTTTTCCGGGAGAGGCGCTGTGGTAGCCGAGCGTCAGGATAGGCGAAGTAAAGGCAGACTGAAACTGACTTGAGAAGAGATTGATACGCGTAGGCACCCTTCATTCTGTCGGGTCCCTATAACATGACGTTCAGATACTGGGAACAAATGATAGGGATATATATACCAAGCGTTTCTCTGCATACCACATATCGCTTGTCCTATGGTCTCCATTTGAGGTATGCACTCGAACAAAAAGAATGAAGCTCACGCATGAGTTGGCTGGACGCTAGGGATGACTAGGCAATCCGTCGTTCAGACGCGATTATGCATGTGACAGAACTCAGACACGCACCACCGAGTCTGCCCACTCTTTCAATATCTTTGAGCGTCAGAATTTGCGAGTGTTCGATTCGGGGCCTCCATTTTGTCATATCTGCTTCTCGGGAACCATTACGTCCCAAAATAACATCTTCCAAGACGTCTAATACAACGTTGTTGGCCTTGTCGCCGATACAGTGGATATTCTTCAGATGCGATGAGCAAAGAAAAAAACAATACAACGGAAAAAGTACGCACTACTTGCCAGTCGTCTCGATGGAATTGATGAACAAGCTTCGATAGCGTCTCTTGTTGTATCCGCATGATACCGCTGGTTTCTGGTTTGTCGGAATAGGGCGCTAGAAGGGCAGCACCCCAAGAACCCAAAGCACCTTCAAGCACGATAAATGGCTTGCTACCACTGAAATGTTGAGGTCGTACCATCAGTAAAGAGCTTCACGCTCCTCAAATTCAGTCTACCATCCCTCCCATAATTGATCAATCTAGGAAGCTGAGGGCCCCAGTATTCATCCGAAGACACACTTCCCATGAGATAAAGTCGAATCTAATGAAACGTAAGATACTTCCGGCTTCTTAGATGATATATCACTTACCGGAAGAATTCCCGTTTCGGCTTGCCTCAAATTTATGTCAGAAACGCCACCTCGAGCGAGGCAGGACTTACTTCATCAGGAATTCGATGACCTCGGGCTCAGCGGCTGCGTCATGAATGGACGTCAAACCGTACTGCAGCGCCATCTTCATCGTGATTCCAAAGAAATTGGACAGCTCAGCCTCAGTGTATTTGGGGTGCGGAATGATTGACATTGCGTTGTCCAAAAACACGCCTAAGTCGAGTTAGAATGGGGCGGAAGCCTGTTGCAAGTGCGTACCAGTAGGCCGTCCTTCGGAGTCGCGAACGATGATTCCGCCTTCTACTTCTGACGGCATACCGTCACCGATAAGCTCGAGGACGTGAGTAGAAACCCATGTGGCATGAACATCGACTCTATACAAGGCTATAGGTCTGCCCGAGAGGAGTGGGTCTTTAGATAGATCTTCCTGAAAGTATCAAGTTTCGGAGTGGCCATTTGGATGGATAAGAAGTTCTTACTGCAGTGGGGAATTCCCCACCAGGCCATTTCGTTTGATCCCATCCCATTCCTTGGATCCAACGTGTTGGATCACGTTCTACGTCAGGATGGGACAGAATGTACGTCCTGATAAGACCGATGACATCTGTTATTTTGATAAATACATCCTGTCAACAACACCCTGACAATACTTGCTCACCGGATACAGACTTGGCTTTCTCCAACTCTAACTGCATCTTGAAGCCATTCTGGATGACATGCGCATGCGAATCTGACCATGGAACCCGCGTTCGGGGTAGTCTTCCACTGAATAAAGGAGACAGTACCTGCAAGCCCTGGAACAACAACAGAAGTTGGTGGTATAGTAATGACTTCAGGGGACCATTCAAGAAACTCGGGGACCCAAGCTGGGATATAAGGCGCCAGAGTAAGTGGTATCCACGGATTTTTATTCGAAAAGTCAGCTAAATAGGTATTATTCGACATGATACTGGATACCATTTCAAACACTCACAGATATCTCCGGTCCCTATTATCTGTGAACCGACAACAGATAGGCATTCCACCCTTGGGTGGGCCTCGTCGACTGTATATATATTTCTAGTAGGCGAACAGACGACCAAGCGGTGAGTATACGGGTAATTCCAAGCAACGAAAGCGACGCCAAGGATGCCAAACAACCAGAATCCGTTCGACCTTGTGTTTGCGTCCGCCATGGCGGTTCCGATCAAAAGTCGTCATCCACACGTGACCTCGCGGAATTCAAGACCTCTTGCCGATCCCTGATCTTGACGAGCAACCCCCATGGAGCCCCCAGTTCCAGACCCTACATCCCTCCAGGGCGCCCACAAAAAGGCCCTTCACGGTAAAAAATCGATAGCAAAGTATACAAAGATTTTCGATTCACCAGCATACGATGCGTGCGTACTGCCATTTTACCTGAAGTATCTGATTAAGGCTCAAATCCAGAAATTCAGGTCTGAAGAAGACAACGATCCGTTGACAGATGACGGCGCTTCAGCTGTATCTGTACCGACTCCCTCTCGTTTTCCAAACATTTCTGCAAAGTTGAACAGCACCTCCAAGGGGTCAGTTGCTCGTGCCAAGCACCATTTGGCCTCCAGCTTCCTATCTGATTCGGACGGTGTCGACTCCCCGACCTACGATGGAGACATAGAATCCAGTACAACAGCAGGCCCAGATATCGTTTCCTCGTCCAAGGTATCCCATCACCACCACGCCTCGTCCACTTCTACTCTGAACACTCCGGTCACCCCTGCTTTTTCACCACCTGCGGTTCATGCTGGAACCATAGATCCAGCATTGGTGTCACGGACGCATAGGGCTGAGATCGCTGTTCCAGTCTTCATAACCAGCCCCTCCATACCGTTGCAGGTCCCAGAAGAACCCACAGTTCCGGCAGCTTCCCAGGAAGCTTTCAATCCGGCGGCGTTGACCAAGGAAGACATCCAGGCCTTCGTTCAAAAGGCAATCGATGGTGAGACGTGGCGAAACTACAAAATTAGGAAACCTCCCGCCGATAGACCTGTCCGTGTTTATGCAGATGGTCTGTCAGTTTTCCTATATCGATGTCTCATCCTGACACCGTGAGCACAGGTGTCTACGATCTTTTTCACTTTGGGTGCGTCTAAATTGTCCGGTCTTACAGCACTGTTGATACCAAGGAAGGGTGTCATCAGCCATGCGCTCCAACTCCGCCAGGCCAAACTAGCTTTCCCATCCGTCCATCTGCTCGTAGGCGTTTGCTCTGACGAACTCGTCAAGGCTCACAAAGCTCGAAGCATCATGATACATGCTGAACGGTGAGAATGACACGTTTAATCGGTTTTCACTTCCCTCAAACGTGCGTCGGCTGTAGTCTAGAAGCAGCAAGACACTGTCGATGGGTAGATGAAGTCGTACCCGAAGCACCTTGGATCATCGATCAAGAGTTTCTGGACAAGTATCAAATTGATTACGTTGCCCACGATGAAGACCCATACGTCGCTGAAGGACACGAAGACGTATACTCATTTGTGAAGAGCCAGGGTAGGTCTCACGTCTGATTAATATGCTTTTGATTGACCGCGTGGCTATAGGTAAATTTATACCTACCCGAAGGACTCCCGGGGTGTCGACCTCAGAACTTTTGGAGCGAATCGTCTCGGGATACCGAAGACGAGACTTTGATGCGAAACTAGTGAAGATGGGGCACGCAGAACTGTGCGCAGAAGGTAGTGATTACGATGAGATGAGCAGTAAAAGTGCAAGTCGATCCATGAGCCCAACTTAGAGGTGCTTCGGATGGGCACGTAGGTTATTCGATTGTCTCTCAATGTTCGAGCACTACTATACATCTGTCTAAATAGGTCTGAAAATACAGGCTGACAACCTCTCTATTGTGAGTCATTAACTTCAAGAGAAACACAAGGCCCATTTATCGTCCAAGTATAACGGTAAGAATTTAGCACCTTAGTTTCAATCGACCATCCAAGTCTCGATTCTCCAATGCAGCTGTTCGTGTTTGTTGATTGTCAACTGATATTTATTCGACTAATCATATTCTAACGGGCTAAAATGAAGCCTGGTTTGGCGGCAATCATTCTCATTAATTCATGCTTCTGGCTCTTGTAGTGGAGCAAAGTGATAATGATTCCTTGAGTTTGGACGGACCGGCATGTCCTCGTGACCAAACAATGGAGTCAGAAGACGTTCGACGCGACAAAACTAGACCTACAAAATGTCGATGAGATGACGTCGTATATCCTTCGCTCATGACGAAGACGGTGTTGTACGATCAGAAGCCAGGCTTACTTGGTACCATCTCCGGCGCTGTGGTGTCGACCTTTGCCGCTGGGAGTTTCTTTTCTCGTCATTTTCGCTGGGTGGTCTGCTGATAAGTGGGGCCGCAAGACTCATCGCTGGGGTTATTCAGGCCGGATCGGCTCACGTAGGCAACACGTAGGGGTATTCATTGCCGGCCGTATCGTAGGTGGTGGGGTCACGAGTGAGCGATCTTGTTCTGTCTCGTTTATGATCTGATAAACTTAGATATGACCATCCCGATTTATAATTCTGATATTGCACCACTTCGATGGGTATGTGATTTAAATGTTTCTGTGCACGAACGTCGTAGGAGCTATCGTGTAAGCTATTGACTCGTACAGCTGGACCCTTTTCACATACGTTGCAGCCCATTATCGCGCGGATACATCCAGCTTACGCCGCTTAGAGCACTACGTTTCATCGCCACCCTCATTTTCATTGAACCGCCGGAAGATTCAACGGGTCTTGAGGACGATTCGTCTATGGTTGCTCTTGCGGCGTAGCCTATCCCTCAACAGCGTGGCCATTGGAAGAACGAAGAGGTGCCTCACTACATGTATACCGTGGAGTATGTCGGATTCAAGCATTTTGATATTACGTCGTGAGTCTGTTTTAATTGCCTTGTGACTTGTTAACAGATGGCGATAGGAACAGGTCGACCCATCAGAGGCTCAAATATCCTCCAAGAGACGCATACCTATTCGTCAATATTCGTGACGCGGTTTTCCCAATTAGGGGAAGGGGAAACTAGGTGTGTATTAGGTGTACGGAGAGGAGGAGATTATGTGCGTTGTTACTTTCCCTCTGAGATCTTCCCTGCATTGAATCCACGGCCACAGCATGCGAAAGAAACAACCCTGATGCCGGAGATTTGGTGAGTCTGGCCGCATGGAAAACGTAGATCTTCAGCTTATGTCCGATGGTTCAGGAGACTTTGGATTTTCTGAGTGACACGGTATCGACCTTCCAGCGAAGCTGTAGACTTTTATTTGGCTTCTTATTTCAGGAGTTCCGCTTCGGCTCAGCCGTCTATAGCTTTTGTCAATCATTTGTTGGACCTGGCCCAGTAGGAATGAAATGAGTGGTGTGTTGACCTTGTATTTGCCATGATTTTTTCGTGTCCCCTACCGTCATCCTGTGGGGATGATGCTTGACAGGAAAGCCGAAGGAAGCCGCTTTTCTGGGTACGTACGTATGTACAAGCACTGCTCGCTGTTATTTTCAGACTGGCATACTAACCTTGGCACCATCATAGTAGTACAAAGAACACAAGACTGGCCCCCTCATTTGACAACCTCAATCTCAACTGTCTGCGACCTCGATATCATGGTATCCGAGTCCGCGAAGTGCGCCTTTACCATATGACTCCCCATGACTGACCTGGTCAACATCTTGAGCTCGACAGTAACAGAGTCTGCTGTGACCTCCTGGATGTACTTGTCGAAAATGCATGCAAATCCTTCGGTAGTAGCATTGGCGGCAGCGATGGGTTTGTCCAACTCAAAGTAGAGCGAGAATCTGCCATTGACGTTGTGGACTAGGAGTTTGCTAGGATGCTCGTCATGATTTCCGGTAGTCATGGAGAGGAATGGGCCACGCTTGATGATAGGCGCAGTCAGTGGTGGACCATCCCTGCGAATGGTATGTTCCAGGAGTTTGCGAGCGCAGTCTTCGAAAGTCTCTGCTGTCAACGAATCTCCGTCGTTCCATATCTCCACAACAGTTTGACCTGCAGCAACGATGATACATCTGCCACCATCTGCATACCGCACGGAATATTCACCGAACTCGTTAAGCTCTCCGCGAGTCCATATTAACTGGATAGGGGCGTCGGTGCTGGTGATAAAGTTTGCAAGACACCGACGTGTTGCTCGTCTAGAAGCAGCCATGTCCAAGACCCCGTCGGCATCTGTCGGCGACTGGACATAGACTTTGATCTGTAGTGACGAGTCGGAGTTGCCTTTATGTTTGAGATACCAAAGCGCATGTGCAGTCGCTTCTCCCACACCGACGCACCCAGATGAGACGCACCAACTGTCATCCAACACTTCATTGATCCACTCGCGAACGTGCGCCCAGTTGGAGTACGTGATGGAACTGGTCGTAGTCCCAGCTTCTGGCAGCCCAATGACTCTCAAGGTTTCGCTGGCAGCGTCGTCAGTAGAGTGGAACATAGCCGTGGGGGACATCTGAGGATACATATATATTGGGAGACAGTGATCGAAAGCTGCGTCATAATAGGCGGCTAGAGCTGCGGGCACGGATGTCTCAGCATCTGACAACCCAAGACTGCACTGGTTAATCCAGGCTGTAAAAAACTGAATTTAACAAGGGAGCTAGTCTCGTAAACCAGACTCAACGATCCGAGTCGTTCAATACAAGGGAGCAGAAAGGAACGGAATCAGGGCATTCTTCTTCACCGGTGCATACCTGTTGGATTGTTAGTTGATGAGATTATCAATAATGTTCAAGTTAGAACAGACTTACAGCGCGACCCTCACCCGGCAGCATGGACAGCCCTGTTCAACTTCTTTCCACCTCCAGGCTCAATCTTTCGGTCAGGTACTTCAAACGCTTCTCTAGGGTAGGCCGCCTTGATACTCTTTCCAGCCGACAGCTTATTCAACATCTCCTCGTTCGGTTTGGGTACGCCATCCTAGAGTTATTCGCGAGCGATATCGGAGAATCGTGCCGCAGTCCGGGACCGAGAGAAACGCAGCAAGGACGGCATCGGAGGAGTCCTGGTTCGCGTGGGCAAATCCACGAAGCCTCTTGTAAATGTAAATCGGCCTCTTCGCCTGCTGTGATACCCGGTCTGCATTCAATCAGACAGTCGTAGCAAATCCAGTAGAAAGTCATCGTACATTTATGAAGTCCAAAGACATCTTGGATCCCCGTCGCTCCCCGTTGCAAGCTGGGGATAAGGTGCGGGATTTCAACTTCCGAGTCTGCTGACCGATGGAGGCTATATATCGCATTGCACGGAAGACTCTTCCCCTCTCTCTCCAGCAAATACCATGTGAAGCAAGGCAAGCATTTTTTTTGGTTATTTTCCGAGTCTTTTTTCTAATTCTACCTATTTTATTCCGATAATGTTCCACGAATCCGTCAGGTATCACACTCTGTAGACGCTGTTTCCAGCCCTAGCAAGATCGCTGCAACTCCAGGTCAGTCAGGTACAAGATATCGCGACGGCACATACCTGAAAGCCGCCTCGACGCACGATTTTATCTCCTTGTAACTCACGACCAAGCAACTCTGTTCGTCTGGAGCAATCAGCATGAGCTTCTCTTCCGACCCAGCATCCAGCTGTATAGAAGATTTTGTGAGTATTGAAATATGTACAGAGCGACGACACGAGTCACCTTGTTCAAACAAGTCAAGACATGCGAGAGATTGGTAACAGGATTGCCATTCTCATCAAGCTGGTGGAATACATAATCGCGGAAGAGTTTGATGATGTAGCGATCGCCAGTTTCCGACCAACGAGGATCACGAGCGAATCTGTTGAATGTTGAGACAAGTATGATGTGTTCAGGACAAACTTACTCGGGTCGTTCATTGATAAAACCAAACTTGCATAGCAACCGTACGAGTCTCGCGTTTTCCAGCTCACCCATAAGCTCGTTCTCGAGTTGATCTGTCGCTCTGGAAAACGGATAAGTAACGAAACAGAAAACATTTTAGATGATACTTGCTCCAGGGCATCGTCCATCTCAGCAACAACTTTGCTATGGATGATATCGAAGAAAGTGACAATGTTCTGTTACACGGTCAGAGGCGCGAGACCAAATGAGCAGACACGTACCCGATGAGGATTATTCTTGCTGATCAGGAACAAGGCCACATTCTTAATTTCAGGACTATATGCCTGTGCCATTATCTCGAGGCTTTTCTGAAAGTTACTCCCAGAGGCAGCCGAGGCGTTCGTACAACAAAGAGCGATGATCAGTCGACCAAACATCGACAGATCTTCAAGTTGCAACAGATGTATGTCCTGCTGAGCGTCATACGTCAGAACATCTACAATTCCGCAAGAGCTTATTCGAATGCTAGAAAATAAAGTATGAGAAGTGATTCATAAGGGAAAGGCCTATCATTACCGATTCTTGCTTGTGACCAATATTTTGGAAACATCGATCATTCGCACTGCGAGCCCTGCTTCGTGGACCTTCTTGATTGCAGAAGCGATCTGAACGATATACGACCAGATGGTGCGCTCCGGGATCGCTGTTGGCTGAAGTTGGATATGAGAACGAAAGGACGGTTGAACGGTCGGGGGTTGTGGTTTGAAGTGAGCGTCGTAAAGGGTTTTCGCGCCAGCGTGATATGCGTAAGCTACAACAAGGGAGCTATCACCAAAAGCGCGTGTTGTGAATGCCTCACGAACAAGAACAATGTTCGGATGTCGAATCCGTGACCAGGCTTCAATGGCGGTGAAAGCGGACTGGTGCATCAGGCGGTAATCTATGAACGTCGATAAGAATGGAGTCTGCCATCTAGTATAAAGCACGCACTCTCCACTCTTCGCAAGGTATACGGCGCGCCATCTGTGGAGTTGATGGCACGGTATACAGTGGAATACCAGCTCCCAAACTTGCGCCGCTCATTCGCAGCGCTGGATTCAAGAGGAACGAGAGTGTGGTATCCTTGCAGGTCCTCTGGCAAGTTCAGACCCGGCGCGGGGGCACCGCGTATAGTTTCGCTCCGGGTCTGAAGCACTTGCCGGAGGTCAGAGGATGAAGGAACGAAGTGACCATCGGAATGAGTAGAAATGAATGCAGGAGGAATAGTGTTCGTATAAAGGTGGTAATTCAACTGCACGGTCTAATCAGCATAAACTTTACTCTTGAGAAGAAACCCACGTACAGGTTCACGTATGTAAAGGTCAGGAGGACCAGAATAGTAAGAAGCATCAACTCCGCCGATATCATAGAACTGAGAGTCAAGCTGGCTGAAATTAGTGCAAGTAAAGTGGGAGGGCATGTGCGTCCTACATCTGCCATCTGATTCGCTAGACTATCAATGGACAGGTCTCCACTATACGGGTAATTATCGTATGAATCCTGAGGCTGGAAATCCTGATAATCAGTCTGTAGTGTGGGAGACGGGGGAGAGGGCCTTGGGCAAGGTCAGATATGTGCGATAGACGAAGAAATGACTCACGATGCAACAGACGACTGACGCGAAGCAGATAGCGGCGGCGGCGATGTCGTCTGGGGAACTGGGGCAGGGGTAGCAGCAGCTTTGGGTACAAAAACTGGAGCATTAACGGCCTGTGCAGTGAGTGAACCAGACTCCGACCGAGGACTGTATTGAGAGGTAAATCGCCGCTGTACCACTGGGAACAATGATACGTACATAGTCTTGGGCGTGTCCGGCGACTGCCAGAGGTCAATAATCCAATCAATAAAGCAGACAGGCCGCTCACAGGTGGATGGTAATACGTGCAGCCTTTGTCTTGGTATTTGCAAGAGCTGCATAGGGTAAGAACAGTCGTAGAACAGCAGCAACGATGCCTACCCGTAAATCATGATATTCCTACATTGTCGTTGCACCGAATCTAGGATGAACAGGTCAGTGGGCGCCCAGTTCCACGATGAACAGACCGACCCTTGCGTGACTGAGGTCTCAGTTCGTCCTGGGTGTTGGGATTCACAATCTTGACGGCCGACGACGACTGCGGGCGAGTAAAGAAAGCCATTACGAAGAGAAATAGAAACTGGACGCCGCAATGCTGTCCAGCGCGACTGGCGGTCAGTCAGCAACAAGCGTCGACGGCGGCGGGCAATGTTACGCGAGCCCACGTGGTTATCGCAGTTATGTAATCCTAAGCCGGGGCCGACCACTCCTTGACTCCTGCCTTCATGTCCAAGCTCGCAAAGGATACTGCCGCCTTCAAATCCACATTAAAGAGACAGGATTACACCTCATGGCATTCCCAGCCACCACCTCTCGACGCCCAGCCTCCAGCTCAGCCTTCACCAAAGAAGAAGAGGCCCAAATCAAGTACGCTAGCTTCGTTTTATCCTTTCTTTGTCCAACGATTATTCTCCAGACATCGTATACTCCCAACCTGCGGATACTGGCACCGGTATACATGTCAATACTCAGCTTGTATATGCCGTCAACCACCTTAAAGTATGCCACTAATTTGCGTTGTTATTCCACTACTAAGCTCGCTTAGTCGACGCCAAATCCGATGCGGCTCCAAGACCTAGCAATCCTCACAAATACACCACTTGATACAGACCGTGTTCTTCTCGAAAAGTTCAAATCTCATGATCGTGTTCTCTGGGACCCAAAGACAGACTTGTACAGCTACAAGGTCCGTCAGGATCTTTCGTGGGCCGCGTAGTTGACAACTCTCTCCAAACAGCATGAATTTAATTTTCGCAACAAAGCTTCCCTTCTCACCGAAATACAACGACGCACACGGAAAGGTGGAGGCATAGCCGTCCGTGATTTGAAGGAGGCATGGAAGGAGGCACCAGCTGCTATCGAAGAGCTGGAACAAGACGGCGAGGTGCTAGTCATCCGGACAGCTAAAGACGGCCAGTTGAAGATGGTTTTCTGGAATGAGGTAAAAGGAGATGAAGAGAGCGGCGGCAAGTTAGTCGAGCAGGGTGAGTTTGTCGTCCTTTCTCTTTTCCCTTTTTGGGGGAATATGTCCAGCTGGAGCGGATGGTCATGGTTCCACTCGCGATATATTTTGACGCACCTTGGTCGCGTCTGTTTCGGGTCAGGCAAAATGCATCAGAGCTTGGCAGATAAACATCTGAGGATGCGGCAGTGTACGTCGGCGCTACCAGTCCGGGCGAACCTGAAGTGTCTTCAAGCACTTTCCCCTGCATTTTGACTGACGCGAAACAGTCACGAGCTTAGGGTTGCAAACTATGTCGCGAGCTGAAAAAATGCATCCATCCAGTTGGAGATAGGCTGTCCACGGTCCAGTTTCGGACCTTTGGGGCCAGGTACGCCTGCCTGCATGGGCCGCTGAGCCTGCGTTTGTCTAGACTGCGCGTTTTCCTAACTTTGTAATACCCGCTTTTTTAAGCAATGATGTAGGAACTGAATCTGCATCCGACAGGCCTAGGTTCAGTTCCTACATGATTAAGGGTGGTGGTCGTCGTCGTTCCGCTCAGGCCGGAACCGGACCGTGGACAGACTAGTGTTGGAGAGCCTATGTCTTCGTTCTCTTTTCACTCTGGGAGTATATTGCGGAGACATGCTAATCGATGGGAGGGTAGAGTTCATCGATCTATGGCACGATTTGAAGGTACCTGACGACGTGGATCTGATCAGACAGCTGGCGACTGGCAAGTTACCCTTTCTACGGCCCTTATATTACTTCTCACTGCCGAGGCACAGAGGGTCTCCAGGTTACGGCAAGTCAAGCAGCACCCGTCAAGGCACCAAACAAGAAGAAGGGAAAGAAAGGAGGGGCACCACGCCAACGACAAATCCGCCTCACCAATACGCATTTGAAGGGAGAAATCGATCTGTCGCGGGATTTCGTGGCGCCAGGAAAATGAGTGTTTTTCGATGTCATTTTATTTTTCACGGACCTTATGTACTTAAACTACTAGAACATCTGAATATATTCAATATCATAAACTGCGTATAGAGCAATCTGCCGATAGATTTGTCGCTACACTACGAGAAGCGGCCGTGCCTAATACTAACACCTGGTTCCTTCCCACCGCAAATGTGGTAAGCTTCTCAGATCTTAGCCTTGCTATCGCCAGCGACTCGGACTATCTGCGCCATATTAACGACTCTCTGAGTTGGGGCGTGCTGAATCCCCGAGCCTGAGATCGACAAAGGGGGTAACATCTCGATCTGAGGAAGCGCTGGTATGGAATCACTGTGTCCGTGTAAAGAGGGCCAACGACAGGTAGCAGGCAAGATTACTCCTTACAGTTCACCGGTGGCCGCGTACGCAAAAATCAGGCCGGCAGTTTGTTCCATCACTCTTCCTTGTCACTACCTTGTGATTGATCTGCACAAGGCTACGAACATTCACAACACCACTCGGTAAGTCACACATGGAAAGGTGGGGCCAGCATTTTCGCTCATACTATCCCTATCCCTCGTATATGCGTCGATATCTATGCTCAAGGTGGTTTCAGTGCCACCTGCAATGCCATACGGCGAAACCATTCCCGACTTATAAAAGGTCAAAGGTAGCACTCGCCGCTCTTATTGGTGTACGTGTTCTACACATGCACCATAAATTATACATGCTCCTGAGCCAACCCCTGGTAGTCCTAATGATATCAGGACAAACCGCACCCGTTTTCTGACGGATGTCCGCAGCGTAGCACGCCGGAGCTAAATAACATCGATTTTAACATCACCGTGACTGCCATGGCTACCACCAACACCAGGAACTTCGCCTTTGGACAACTGAAAGTCCTTCATAACGATACCCTCCTCAACTTGGATCCGAACCTGCGCCTGGTTCAGCAGTGAGACAAATGAAAAGTCAAGAGACTGAATAAACGTACGCCTCGCGCGTGATTGAAGGTGCTGTTAATGAGGTTGACGTTGTTTCCAGAATTGTGGGAGTTGCTGCTGAGCTGGGCACGGACATGCGCTCTCGAATTCAGCGTCTGTAAGTGAACTTGAGTCTCATACTGATAATTGGAAATGGAGTGTAACCTACTACCAACAGGGTATTGCTAGATCATAGCACTTGTGAAAGGCGATTCAGGGAATAGCAATGTTCTGACTTACGTATAGAGACGAGCTATACAAGAAGATGATCAGGACATATACAGTTGAAAGACCAGATCGCGGACGTACCGACAGGAATGACGAAAAGCTCCGCAATGCCAGAAGTTGATCCTGTGTTCTGCGAGGGGACATGAGACAGACGGCTAATATGTCAACCGATGAAGCGTACAACTGCGACCAAATGACCGATCTACAGAAAGGCGTGAGCACTCTAGGGCACCTCGAAATGCGGTGGGCTTACCCCAAATACGGTCACTGGAATGGCAGTCTCAATGGACGTCAAGATAATTCGAAGTACGATATTGTCGGTAGCTAGGGATGGTCAGACACAGCTGAGAATACGAGCGATGGTGCATACTCTTGAAACCAGTTCTCTTCGATAGCAGGGTCGCTGTCAGCGATCCGCTAGCAGAAAAACCATGAGGAAATGGTGTTTCAGCAGTAAAGAAGTACTTACGTTATAAACACATCCGCACAGAGGCTGATAGCAGTGTACGACTGCCCAATTTTTGTGAATGACGCGAGGCTGTAAGTCGCTCATGTTTAGCCTAGATTTTGATTCATTAAACGAGTAGGAACCCCACCCCGCGGCATCAAAGACAGTTGTAAACGCTGCAATGGTCATGTAAAGCGCAATAGCACCCTGGCAAGTAGACATCAAAGCGATGCCGATAAATGCTGGTAGGGCAATCGTGGAAGGAAGTAGTTTTTTTACTCGGTAAGCAAAGAAGAACTGGAAGAAGGATGAGACGTTGACAGATAAAAGGCCAGACGATGGGGGAAAATACCTGGACGGGTACAGACGTGCTTGATGAAAAAGGAAAGTTAGAAAAATAAGGCGGCCACATTACGCCTTTTCTTACGCTGAAATAAAGATTGGTAGCACGAAGTACTCCCATCGACCTGAGGCCAGGACCGCGAAGTCCCCAAAGCCAGACACAGTATACACCCACAACATCTGTAAAGTCGTTCTTATGAAGTGGGATCCAAGTCGAAACATCCACATACCTCCACAGCTATTATGGAGTAGGCGAGATCAAGGGTATAAACCCACCATATAAGCAGACTGAAGGCGACGTCAGTGTTCAAGAATTTCTTCAAGGTCGCTGCTGGCACAAACGCACTGGATTCGCCACTGGAAAATTTGTGAGACTTTACAAGAGGTGAGAAACGGAAACTGCCCACAGGATCATTGAAATGTGCCGTATAATAACTGAACATCTCTGTGAAACATATTAGAGACCATCTATATGAATCGTAAAGAGCATACGAATGGTCACGACGCCCAATAAGAACGTGTTCAGGATAACACCGATCTCTATCGTGCCCAGTACTGAGGCAATGTTCAAGGAGGCAGCAGCAGACATGACGACAAGCAGGGAGCGGATACGGGTCCAAGTCCTGAGTGGAGACGGTCATAATCGATAAAGTCCTCTATAAAGGAAGCGAACTTGGTGAGAGGCGCGTGTTTCCGAAGCTATAAATTATGCATTCCCAGGTTAATCGGCGAAGCAGGAGTGCAATGATGCCCTTTAAATGTCGGAATACTCTTTTTGGCCGTTTCCAGTTCGTGCGGGGATAACACGTACTCACAGAGACCCCTGGACCCGGTGAGATCGTGACCGACCTGTAGAATCTCCAGCGCATCGCCATCAATAAGATGCAGGCTGAACTGCTTATCCTGCTGTGGAAGCCTTCGGCGAGACATCTGCGCAGGGACTTCGCAATAACGCAATATAGGATACATGCCCAGATTCACGTAAATCATAAGCGTGGACAGGGAAAAAGATTGAGGGTGCAAAGAGGACAAATATAGAGGTCTAAAAGCGAGATCTTGACCACTATCCTCGGCGGAAATATAACAAGAAGCAAAGGGTCAATCAGAAGCACAGAAGCGGCGCGCATAACACCATGGCTAAGGGTTGACAAGAAAATTGAGTCACGTGAGACGGATGAGGAGGGGCGGCAAGGGTTCGTTCGGAAAGTAGGACGTAAATTTTCAGATTGCAACATCAAGAGTCGAGACCAGGCGTCTAATAGTACGTCAATTCTCTATCTCTGCACGCGAGACGGTTTGCGACCGAAGTGATTCTAGCAACCAAGAGACTCAGATAGTGTTCAAGAAAAAGCTGAAGCAAGGGTTGAATTTGATGGTATGTTGTCGTGGCGCCGAAATCTTCATTTTCATTCAATTAAAACAGACTCGGACACGGAGGATATGTGAAGAAGCAAAAGAACTGACACTTCAGGTTCGTAGCAGTATGGGAGAGCAAGATGATCGGTTCCGTACCACGGTTCCGACGGGAACTGCCACGGGTCTACACGGGACATCGACTCATCACGCATACATTCATGCCCTGGTTTCTGTTCGTAACATCGGCGTCGAGAGGCAACTCACGGCAGACTCACGGCGGGCGTCTTTATACATACTAATGAGCGTTGAACGTTCCTCGTCGTCTTGCTGTTACCCACTAGCCTTCGCCTCTTGCTACCATGTGCTTCTGGTTCCTGTGGTTTTGACCTTTTGGCTAGCTTGACTTTTTTTTCGACCCGCAATCTTAAAATCAGAATTCTTACTTGGGTCTTGTTGACATGTGGATACAAATCTTCTTGATTACCCTGATTCATGGACAATATTAACTCCCTGCACCAATCATTGCGCAAACTTCACCAGGCTGAAAGTCCGATGGGAAAGAGATTACACCGACCTAGGACGGGACCCTTCGTCTAGAATTCTCACTGATGAGTTAATCTCAGCTTCCAGCATATATAGGATGTCTTCGTAGCTTTACGATTTCTACAGTCCTCTCCGCGATGGAGATCACAGACTACTCATCTACCACGCTGTTGCTATACTCCTTATGCTTTGTTATCTGCGTTTCATCGGCTTCGCGGTACTTGTCTTCAAGACGCTTGATCGTCAATAAACTTCCTATCGCTGTGAGGACACTCTTCAATATCTCTTCGACTTCGTATTCACACGAATGCAGCCCGCGGAAGACTCCAGTTGGATATGGGGTCACGAACTTAATATTTTCAAAGGCGAAGTGTGCGAATACTATCTTCGTTGGGCGAAAACATGTGGTCAGGTCTACAGATTCAAGGCTGCATTGTTCCAGCGTGATGCGGTCAGTAAAAGTTTGAAGTGGCATCATTCGGTTCCGGTATTGACTCAGGGGTATTGGTAGCTCCTCGTGGTCGACAACGTTGCAGTCGCTCACATATTTCAAAACGCCTATTCGGTGAGTTGAACTTTCACGAAAAAAAAGCGATCAGATCCACTCATGGCCTTTGAACAGTATGGTCAATCACTTATCAGCGCTTCCTTTCTATGATTGAAGGCTAACAAAACGTGTTTTCACAGTCAAGGCCCCAGCTTTTCGGCCCATTGTCAAATCTTTTATTGGACGGGGACTCGTGTGGGCCGAAGACGACGAGCATAGACATCAACGCAAACTGGTTGCCCCGGCATTCACGTGTGTCGACTCATTGCCTAATCTCATGCCAGAGAGTTTACTTTTGTGGTTAGGCTCAATGCCGTGAAGGGTATGGCAGACGACGTTTTTGAGTGTGCTGGGAAGGTATGCAAAGCCAATGTAGCGTCATTCATCGCGCGCTAAAAATTTTCCAGGTCGTACAGAAGTTCCAGCGTGATATTGACGCTCAAGGTGGATCTGCCGTTCTCAACGTAAACGAGTATATATCCCCTTGCACGTACGCTTCACTCTCTTCTGCAATATTTGAATACTACAACTCAAATTCTGAATATCAAGTCTAGAGGTCGTTGGCCGAGTCGGCTTTGGACATGATTTCGGTTATGACAACGAGGATGCAAGGGCGATTCGAAGGTCCTGGCAGCACGATGTCGTTAATGGTCGAAAATTCCCCAGCTTCCTTCTCCCCATCCTGATTAGTATCTTCCCGTGGATTCCAAAGCTCCCGATACCGGCTTTAAAGAACGATGGCACGATCAAGGCGATTACTCTTAGACTTTCAAGTAATCTTTTGAAGGAGCACGTTGAGAACCCTAATCATCTCGAAGGCAAAGATATGTTTTCTCTTCTGGTTCGGGAATCATGGGCCAAAAATAAGAAAGGGTTAGGCGAATACCTCACCGATAGTCAGCTGTTGGAAAATGTAAAGTTCATCTATTTTTACGGTGTGTGGCGTTGCGACTCATGCTGACTACCTTCGACATCCACAGATATCCACTTTCTTGTGAGTTCCTAGACCGATTCTCGTGCGGTTGACTGATCGATTGATATAGGATGGTCGGACACGAAACATCCTCCTCGGTTGTCCACTTCACTCTTTTAGACTTGGCTAGAAACCCGGACAAGCAAGCGAAGCTTCGTGACGAACTCCAAAAATTCGAAGGCGAATTCGACTACGAGAGCATCCAGAAGCTTCCTTATCTTGACGCCGTTGCACGAGAAGGGTACGTGTTTTGATAGTCGCTTTCAGAACGGAACTAATGTCCTACGCTTGGTCAGACTCCGGCTGAACCCTGCAGCTCCCCGGACAGAACGCGTAGCTACCCATGACGACGTGATCCCTCTCAGAAACCCTATCAAACTCTCCAATGGCGAAGTCATAACGGCACTTCCTGTCAAGGCCGGTCAGGTTTGTCATTGGTTGCATAGAAGCGATGAAGATACGTCTGACTGGTTTATCAGGTGTTCGTTCTTCCTTTTACCGTGATGAATGTGAACCCTGATGTCTGGGGGCCTGATGCTCACGAATTCAAACCCGAACGATGGCTGACGCCGGACGGAACTCCCCCCGCTGAAAACCTTCCCCATGGGCCTTGGAGCAGTCTTGCTACTTTTTGCGAAGGACCTAGACTTTGCATTGGATGGCGTTTGGGTAAGACATCTTTTTCCATACGTAGCCCATTGGGGTGATTGGCTGAACGCTTGGTATCAACAGGAATCCTTGAAGTTAAGGTCATCCTTGCCCTTTTGATACGATCATTCGAATTCCATGTCACCGATGCCCATATACAACGGTTCATATCACCTTCCTTACAACCATTTGTCAACGGCGAAGCTGGCCAACTTCCATTGAAGGTCACCGTAACTAAACATTAAACCGTATCCTTATTCATATATTTCCGTTTTTAACTTGTGGTCTTTATTTCAAATCAATTATGGATTGGGCGTTAACCGGTTAGGTTCGATGATATACAATACCTAAATCGAAGTGCATCTATTTTCAACTCTTTGGAATCTGCCAGTTTCTCCGCGTCTCTTCCACAATCCGATGCACTAACTTTACTCTCTCGTCGGCCTCGGCACCTTTCAACAACGACTGTTTCAGAGATTCCTCCAACTTCCGCTTCTCTGCCTTCAACTGAGAGTTCTCTTGTTTATAACGCGCCTCCGACTCCTCTAGTCGTTTGGAATTCATCTTGAAATCCTCCAGCTCTGCCGCCAAGTTAGCCTTATCGACTTGTAATTGTCGGACGACATCGATGAAAGTTTCCTTGAGGCTGCGGAGTGTGCTGAGTGACGCGTCGATGGGATCTCCAGAAGTACTTTCCTCAGCCTCTTCAGAGAGGAATGGATGCAGTGAAAAATCTTCCTCGATATTCTCCTGCTGAATGCCCATGTGCGCACGCAGTGACTCAGCAGTCGGTAGTGAATGGGATAGGCATGGCGCGTCAGCATCACGTTCATGTATGGTATCCGCACCGAATGCGGTTTCGAAGCTTCGTTTCCCCGAACCTGTATCATTATGTGGATTGTTTGAGTGCTGCATGTTATCACTGTAAACAGGACTATCTCTGGAATCACAAATGAGCTGGGAGCGCAGTGGATCAGGAAATACCGGATCCGAGCTCAGCCTTTCATTCGATGGATGCGCCGTGGGGGAGAATGAATCAAATCCTTCGACGGCTGGAAACTCCTGACTCCAGTCTTCGCCGATGCGCAGTGTCTCATCTACGTCTAGCATGGAAGCACTAGTAGTGAGATTGGCGGGGAGCTCTTGCTCTTGCATTTGCACATCATCGCCACTCCGATCTATCCACTGTGTCCGGCCCTGATTTTCGTCCGGTAATCGTTCCTTTCCCGACGACGTGCTCGGTACCGATTGTGGTTGCGGAGGTCCAACTTGCAACGCACCGCCTGCGAAACGCATAGACGAACGCGCAACGGCACTATCGTGAACCGATGCTCGTTCCTTTTTCCACTTCTCCTTGTCTTTTTTCCGTGCCTCTTCGAAGATGTGCTGTTGCCGGTTCATCTCAGGTCGCGGTGCGACATACGCCCGCACCTTCTGCACAGTTTGCTTTTGGACTGGCCTCGTCCGCACTTCCGACGCGGACTTAATTCTCATTCTGACTCTTTCATGCTTCAAGTCGTTTTTCATCACATGCTCCGGCGCTACCCATGGATTGGAGTCTCCCCAGCAACGCATCCATGCGTCACATGGACTTGCCTGGATGGCAGCGCAGTACTTGCAACTGAGGCTGTGTCCAGCATATTTTTTGTGGCCCTGCGGATCATGAACGGGCACGCCAATTGCTTTTGCTTCGCATCGGATATTATCCCGCCGACACCGGGCGCACTGAATGGCGTTAGAAGGATGCGATACAGGAATAGGATGCGTAGACGCACAGCATCGTCAAACACGGGCGCTTTCAGCGACCAATGCTCCAATGATGGAGCTCTGTTCTTGATAGAGTACTTGGCTTCCGTCACCTCAAGCCAAGGATACTCTAGCAGGAGAAGGCGTTTATACGCATGGGAGCTCATCGCTCGCGCACTGAACACGATATCATCTGGTTCTACGAGAATGACATCGCGCAGAGGGGCTAGAACGTTGCTTATGTAGTCGTCTAACGATTCAGATACAAGTCTTTCCCGGTATCCGAGTCGTTGCCGATTTTTACGCCATATTTGCTAACCCGCCACCATGAGATATTGTTAGAGAAAAAGATTTTGGAGATAAACGCACAGCGCACGTCCTCAGATCGAGAAACAACGGCGGTTTACGATAGTCGGTGCTTGATATCGGTGAGGCTGTAGCGATCATACTTTCCTGCTTCTCAGGTATTAGTTTCTCCCTCACGTCTTCTTTGACAGCTAGTTGCCCCTCCATGCATTCCAGACCAGAATTCGGCTTATCCCTCGAAGACCAGAGTGGATACGGGACATCCCAACAATGCATCCATGCATCACAGCCCCTCGTGTTTGAAGCAAGGCAGTATTTGCAAGAGAGGCCATAATACTTCTTGCGCCCAGCGGGATCGTTGATGCAGGCACCGATTGCTCTTGCCTCGCATCGAATGTTACCTCTCCTGCATTTGGAGCACTAGGGAGGATACTTCCATTTGTTACAGATCTCGTATCACAGAATTGACTTACTGCTGTATCAAAAATAGGTGCTCTGAGTGACCAAAGGCCCGGAAAGGTCAATTGCTTATGCATATGAATGCGGTGTTCGAGCCACGGATATCCAAGAAACAGTAGTTGTTCATACTTTTCAGAAGGCATCGCTCGTGCGCTGAAAATGACATCATCCGGTTCATCCAAAAGTGCCTTTAGCAAAGGAGCGAGAACGTTGGCCTTGTAAGCGGACATTGACTCTGTCATGGTTTGTTTTCGGTATCCAAGGCGCTCTCTATGTTTTACCCACAATTTCTAGCATGGAAAAGAATCAGAACTAGGAACTATATCGACCTGAGGACCGAAAGACGCACATGGCATTGTTCCTCTTGCATGTAAAGTTTATGATCGCGAACTTTTTTCTTTTGAGGCACGTCGGTACAAGAGGATGGAAGGTTTCCTCCGGTGCTACAGGTTAGGCGTTCTGCAGTCTGAAATGTAGGGATGCTATCCGTAAGCAGACAGCTTCCATGAGCACCGTCCGCCTCATACGTACCGTAGACTTCCTTGAAAGATGTCGCCCAGTATTTTTATTGCCAATTGTCACGTTCGATGCGCTACTAGAGGCTGCAGCCTGCACGAGAGTAAGTCCTTCCAAAACGAAGATACCTTGGAAGTTAGGTCCACCAACCTTGATCATGTCCTCGCCCTCGTCACTGTCTCCACCTGAAGACACCCGTCCTTCATCCTCGGTATATTCCTCGCTTGCATATGATTCTGTATCGACATCCGTTAGAGGTGACATATCCCTGTCATTCATGTGGGGGCCTAAATGACTTGAAGGTAAGCTCAAACTGCGCTACTGGCTTGCAACATAAGCAAGGTTTTACTAGACATACCTTCAGCCATGAGTGTTGAAGGCAGTAGAGCAGAGGCGAAAGCAGCTTTTCGGATAAGATTGCGGTAATTTCGGTTCAACGATGGTGGTTCGTCGCGACGCGGCGAGGGAATTCAATTTGTATTTAGCCTGGCAATGGCACGTGATTAGGAAGGCTTGATCTTATCTTTCAGATTGATCTTATCGCCAGCCAGTCACATCTCGTCCTTTGTCGAGGTAGGTCAATGCTCCAGAATGGCATTCGGAGCTTGTACGCACGCGTTCATCACCTCTCATTGTATACCAGATCCTGTCACCTGAATATCTACAGCAGAGCAATGGCGACCACAACTGTCCACGGCGAGCGATTCCTGGCAGATAAAGCTGCTCCTTTGTGCGGTATGGACGTCGGCAAGTCATTTGATCAGCTCAGGTAGATGACAGTGAGTATATGCGCCATTTGTACTCACCATGTAAAGCCCCAAGGAAAAGCTCTACACGCATTACTTGACGGAAGCTTCTTGGGCGGGCGCAAGAATCATCCAGGCTCAGTGGACAGCGCAGGCAGCAGGTATGTAGTCTTCCATCTTCCGATGTATGCGATTTCATTTTCTGCTCCCCAGATCTGTATGATCTGTTGATCCTTACGTTCAGCGCAAATGGAAAACTCGCCGACTTGGATGCACTCAAGACTTCGTCGGGTCTTTCGGAGGACGATTGGGAGGCCTTGATACAGTATACGGTCCAGGTTCGTCGAGGATTATTGTTCATGATATGCTGTTGACGCATGGTATCAGGTCTTGAGCAATCTTGTCAACTACAAGACGTTTGGATTCACGAAGATCATTCCCCGTGTCGACGCAGACAAGTTTGAGGCAGTGGTCAAAGCCTCTAGCAACGCCGACCAGGCTTCGGCTCTATTCACCAAGGTACTTTCATCAATACGTCTCTATGATGTTGGCAATGACCCTCCCTTAGTTGAAACAACATATATATGCGCTTTCTCCAGAGGCGGCGCTATTCATTGGCAAAAGGAAGGACGGACATGTATCAAATTACTATCTTGGCGAAGCTGTCGGAGACGCTGAGGTCGATGCTATCCAAAGTGCCGCTGAGAGGCTTGGCGTTGATATCCTTAATACTCGGTATGTGTACCGTCTTACAACACTTGTCTTCTACTGACATTCTCACAGTGTGAGGAAGAATGGCACGGGTGACTACACGCTCTTAGTTGCCTCTGCAAAAACCAGTCCGCCCGCCGCTCATGATTTCCAAATTGACACCAAGCCGGCCAAATTGACGATTGGGTATGGCGACTACGCATCATCTCTAACGAAGGTCGTCGCCGCCCTTCAGGAGGCCAAAAAGTATGCCGCGAACGATCATCAATCGGCGATGATTGAAGGCTATATGAAGTCGTGAGTAATGAATTGGGAAAAACAAGCAGCGCGTTCGAACAACACTTGTATAGGTTCGACTCGGGATCCATTCCAGAACACAAAGCTGCGTCGACAGAATGGGTGAAAGATATTGGACCGGTTGTAGAGTCCTACATCGGGGTAATATCTCTGCCTTTGAGGTACTTCATGATTCTTAAATTGACTTCAGTTCGTCGAAACCTATGTCGACCCATATGGTGGACGTGCGGAGTGGGAGGGTAAGTATACTAAAATGGCTGTTCCAGGATTTGTGCTTACGGCTGTAAGTAGGTTTCACTGCCATCGTCAACAAGCAGCTGAGTGCGAAATACGAAACATTGGTCAACGGCGCTCCTGAGTTAATCAAGAGTCTTCCGTGGGGAACGGACTTTGAGGTGGACGTCTTCAGGAAGCCCGACTTTACTGCGTTGGAAGTCGTATCATTTGCAACAGGAGGTGAGAGATTTACTCATTGAGGGATTCCTTGTTGTAAATCACCTGTCTTCAGGTATTCCTGCCGGAATCAATGTATGTTGTTGCCCTGATTTTTAGTGCCTAGTCTGACTGATATTATGACAGATACCAGTATGTTGGCCCTTTTCGACAATACGGAGGACTTACTACGAGGCATTTAGAACTATTACGAAGTCCGGGAAAGCACCGGATTTAAGAATGTTTCGCTAGCGGTATACCCTCTCCTCATAATCATCGGTGGCGTCGTTATTGACAAGTTTGTTACAGAATATTTTGGCGGCCAAGGCACCAAGTTCGGTTTTCACTGACGACATCATGACTTGGCTGACGTGATGAATAGACGAGGAACTGACGTTTATCCATCCCGACGACGTGGAACTATACAACGCTTGGGATAGTCGCGCGTTTGAACTTCAGGTGGCTAACCACGAACTGTTGGGCCACGGCTCCGGCAAACTTTTCCAAGAAAGTGCTGATGGGAAACTGAACTTTGATCCCGAAAAGGTCTTCAGCTAGTAATGATACAAGCTCGTTCTGAGATTCCTTGTTTAGATCATAAACCCTTTAACTGGAAAGCCTATGTGTGTGTCCTCCTTTGTGCACCTGCTACTTAATTGACTGGGTTATTCAGAGCTTCGTGGTATAAGCCAGGGCAGACGCCGGACTCTGTTTTAGGCGAAGTGTCCTCGTCAATGGAAGAATGTCGAGCGGAGACTGTAGCGCTTTACTGTGCGTGGACCTGTATTTTTTATGCACCTCTCACCTTTGGCATTTCAGTGGTTAGCAACCTCGATATTCTTAAGATCTTCAACGTGAGTCCCTCAGGATTATGTACTTGTTATACTATCTGATCGTTGCTTTCAGTACGTCGACAAGCAAGAAATAGAAGATATCCAGTACATCACTTTCTTGCTTATGGCCCGGGCTGGTCTTCGAGCGCTAGAGTTCTACGATCCAACAACAAAGAAGCATGGACAAGCACATATGCAAGCCAGGTACGTGAACAAGCGCCATATGATAGCAAGCTTCAACAACGTGAAACTTCAGAATGGGCATAACCCAGTACCTGATTCGAGCTGGCATTGCGAGACTTGACCTAATTAAGGACGCCAGCGGCGAACTCGAGAACGTGTACGTCCGGGTATGTGTTTCGTTTTAGCGTCAAGAGCCCTGACTAATTGATTCCATTAGGTTGACCGGGATAAAGTGTTATCCAAAGGAAAGGAGGTTGTTGGTCAATTACTGATCGAATTGCAAGTCCGAAAAAGTACCGCAGACGGTGCTGGTTCCCGAGATTTCTACAGGACGCTGACAGAGCCAATCCCTGGATGGGAGGGGAAGATCCGAGACATCGTTTTGAAGAAGAAGCTTGTCAGTTTTCTTCCCTTCGTTAACGTTCTTGCTTGTTCTGATGGTAGTATTGTATAGCCTCGAAAGATCTTTGTCCAGCCAAATACACTTGTCGTCGACGGCGAGGTACAGCTCAAAGAGTATCCTTTGACAGCTGCCGGGGTAATTGAAAGTTTTATTGAGAGACGATTGTGATGTCAGTGCAGATTGTGAAAGGAACAATGATGTAACCGATGACGTAAACCGTAGCAGATAAGATAAGATACAATTCCATTACCCAAATATTTGTTCAAATCTGTTCCTTTCTCCCACCATATCTCGCTTCGCTCGGCGGAAGCAAATCTTTCTTCTCGACCCATCATGTCCTCCTCCCCATTGACGATATACCCAGCTTCAAAATTGGGCGAATACGTTGTCACGGAGGACATCGCGGAGGGGACGTTTGGCATCGTCAAAAGTGTGTCCAGCGCCCATCATGCCCGTGATGCCTGCCGTACTGATTTTTTGTTCAAGAGGCTACCCACACGATCACCGGACATGAAGTGGCGATGAAGTACATATCAAAGGCAGCTGTACAGCGAGAACGAACGAAACCGCGCGTCCGACGAGAATTCGAGTACATGAGGGCGCTTAGACATCCACATATCATCAAGCTGTGCGTCTGTTCCAGGTTTCTCGTCCTTGGAGGCTTACTTTTCTGTCCAGATACGAAGTCATTTCTACTCCCACGGACATTATTTTTGTTTTAGAATACGCCAAGGGCGAGCTTTTCAATTACATCGTGAAATACGGCCGGATGCAGGAGCCTCGGGCCCGCCTTTTCTTCCAGCAAATTATTTCCGGCATCGAATATTCCCACAGGCTCAAGATCGTCCACAGGGACCTCAAGCCCGAAAACGTGCTTTTAGACGACAATCTCAACGTAAAAATCGCCGACTTTGGCCTGTCGAGTGAGATCAGGGACGGCGACTTTCTCAGCACAAGCTGTGGGAGTCCGAACTATGCAGCACGTTCGTGGTATTTATCTTCTACTATACCCAGGAAACTGATGTTCTAATGAGCAGCCGAGGTCATCCGTGGAGGCGTGTATGCCGGTCCTGAGATCGATGTATGGAGTTGTGGTGTGATTCTTTATGTCATGTTGTGTGGGAGATTACCGTTTGAAGATGAGGACGTTGGCCTTCTCTTCAACAAAATCATTCGTGAGTCTCAGTTTCCAGTGTAAGCCTGAACTAATTACGATTATCCTACTAGAAGGTCAATACTACATGCCACCGTATCTCTCCGATAATGCCAGACGTCTTATCAACTCTATGCTCGCCGTCGACCCCGTAAAACGCATAACAGTGCACGAAATCACCCAGCATCCGTTCTTCACCACGGACCTTCCTCGGTACTTGGCTCCGCTACCACCTCCACCGGGGCCTGTACTTGGTACGTTGACCTCACTGGTCTCATCGCCGGCGAAACCAATGGATTTTGAAATTGTCGAAGGGCTGGGTAGGATTGATGAAGGCATTGTGGCCGATCTGGCTGCTCGAATGGATGGCGTGACCAAGAATGCTATATGGGAATGCCTACGAAGAGATGATGGCGTCCAGGGGAATGCTGTCAAGGTTGCGTACATGTTACTGAAAGATAAGCAACAGCTTGGAAAAGATCGTAGGTTTCCTTAAGTCTCACAATACCCTTCAGCTAAATGGTTCCTTAGTCGCACTTTTCGCAGAGCAAGATCGCGATGTACAAGAGGCTGCTTTGGATGTGAGCATGCCGTTAGTGACTATTTACCGTAACTAACTACCTATGACAGCCTCGAAACGTTCTGACACCAAATTCATTATCAGCGAATGGAGCCGACTTGGAAGACAATCCATTCGATGAGGCCTTCAGCGCCACTCCCGTATCCGACGATGAAGACGACTCTTACTCTGATGACTCTGATCTTGGATTCTCCCCGAGTGATTCAGACGTAGAGGCGTCCGCCAACTTTGCGGTCCTAAACTCTTCATTACCTCCTAGTGAACATCACCTTACGACATACGCTTCTGCTAAGCGCTCTGCAGGGAGAGAGAAAAGGCATCACAGGACCAAATGGCACTTTGGTATACGGAGTCGGAGTCCTCCAATGGAAATTATGCTGGAGATTTACAAGGTCTTGAAGGAGTTAGGGATGGAGTGGAAAGAGAAGCAGAGTTTGGGTGGGTTAGCAGGGGTCAGCACAAGGCCCGGAAAGGGCGGCGTGGGTATCGAGAGGGTGAAGGACCTGGACGGTGGAGGTACAGTGGACCAAAAGGCGGCGGCTGGAATCTACTTTATTGAGACTAGAGCAAGAGCGCACAACGTCGTGGTAAGCACACGAGACGCATTCCCCTTGTGGACGATACTAATGGTTAACCCAGGTCTTGATGAATCTACAGCTTTACATGGTCGACTCCATCAATTTCCTGGTCGATTTTCACCACAAAAAGACGTACAGAGCGTCAACCCAGCCTGGTGCGGGGAAGTTTGACATGGAGCCTGTTACAACGCCAGCTGGAAGCAAGTTGGTGATGGAAGATGACGTCGTTGTCTCTCCTTATGTTTTCATGGACGTTGCGTGCAGGATAATATTGGTGCTCGCAGGTGGCGGCTCCGACTAGATCTGTTTGTACTATTTATTGTATTGCTTCATGTGCTGTATCGTAATGTTTCTTTACCTTGTTACTGTAGCAGTTTCGTTCAGATACCTACCGACATCCGCTATACACTATAGAGGGGCGTCCCTCGCCATGCATTCATCTATTTAAATTTCCTAGAGTTTCTTGTAGGTTTCCAGAATTGCTATGTAGATAAAACTGTCATGTCCTCATAAAGAAGAGCTAAAGCCTAACCTTTAACGAACAGATGCTAGAACGCAAGTGGGTGACATCGACGTAGGCCTGATACCGTATCAAAAACACGTCCATCAGAAGGCTAAAGAGCCGCCAATGAACCCTGAGGGACCTGGATGCTCGGGTGATTCCGAACATGCACATGCTAAGGGGTTCTGTCGCATACTTGAAGGCCCGCAATGGTTCACCAGCTCGGGAATTCACCGAAAGGAAATTACAGTCTCGACACAGTGCACATATTATATTTATTCCAGAAAACTTGGTGGAAGACGATCCACCAATATTACTTTGGGAGTCTCGGGGGGTGATTTTCAACGCGGAAAGTACGACAAAATTTCGCGTTGACGCAGTATTGGCCTGGTATTTCAGTTCCAGGTTGCAGCTGTGGTGTGTACTAATACAAACAGAATCGCCTGCCAAGTGAACGATACCCTGGGTAATAACAGCTTTTTTAATGAAGATTGCTTGAAGATGAATTCAAAGGTGAAAAGGGAGGCACTGGCCTCGCGTCGCGAATGATGTAATCACCAATCAGTGCTGGACGAATTTGTACGGTGTCGGCAAATGCCGCCCACGCCTTGGTCCGGACCATGACCACCGTCGAACAGCCGCACTTGGTTTCCCTTGTTCTACAATCTAAAAAGGCTTTGCAGCACGGCGAACAGCTCTGTCATGGTGCAAATGATCTCTCAAATGCTACAGCGCAGTGTGCCGTGGACATCTTCGCCCTCGACGCCAAAATTAAATGGATAACTGACGCCGTGGTAGAGCAACTCAAGGTGTTACTGTCGACTCATATTGCAGTGGAATTGTGGCTTAACGGCTGTGGAATCTATCTAGCTGGCAGCGAGCGTAGCGAAGAGTATCGAGGAGAGACGGTCAAGGCTGAGCAAGGAAGTTCAGGTGTGGTCAGTCGTGTCTTCCCTTAGTCAGACACTGAACTTTGAGCTAGGAATGGGACCAATCACGCATCAAGCGCTCTAATGCTCTTGACAATGTTCTCGAATCCTTGGGGTCTCAGCGTGTACCGCCAGAACTTTACCAAACGTCCAGAGGGTCGTCAATATTCGGTAGCCAACATTCAGATGAGGAAGAGAAGCCTCCATCGCCACAGCGTAGTCCATCTGCTACCGTCAGGATTCCTAATAAGCCGCTGGCAGATAGGATGTCGTGGAAGACTTTGCGTGATTTCGTGGACGACCGAGCTATTGATGAAATTATGGATACATTGGAGAATGAACGAATCGTGTTAGACGTACGTGCCACTCGCATTCCGCGCTACGCCCGTCTCATTGTGAACAGGATATCCTAGGGAAGACCGATGAATTTCCCGAGGTGCTAAGAAGTACAATAACGACTATACGAAACTCGCTACCTGATGAGGTTCCTCCGACTGCAATCGAGAGTCACCTAAATTCGCAGGATGAAACCATCCACGCTATGGCGACGCTTTTGGTGAGTCTTACAGGCCATTACGATCAAATGGCGAGGGCATTGAGGGACAGTGAGGCTGGAGAGGCGTTTAGTGATGGGGACCTGCAAGGTGTGTTGCTGCGTTCCATAGCGTGACGCTTCTGTTAACGTATTCTATAGAGATGAACCGCGACACGGAAGAACTGCCTGCTATCATGGCTGATCTAGAACATTATATAGCTTCTGTCAAGACTGTCTAGTAAGCTCGTATCTTCTCACGCACACATACTCACTAACGTCGTCTTCAGTGGGACTTTTGTCAGCTTCAAGTCTTCTTCGCAGGTCCAGCTCGACAGTCTCCATGATATTCTAGATGATCTTGATGAGCTGGGAGATATCATGACAGAAATGCTCGAAACGCAGGACACCGTCGAGGCCGAATGTGAAGAGAAATTGTCGGAGCTCCATCAGCAGCTTTTCACTATTGAAAATCTGCATGAACGATTTGTACTATATCGTACGGCGTTCGGAAAGCTCATCCTCGAAATCGAACGACGGAGAGTGTACTCGGAGGCAGCCGAAAACATTGTGCGAGGAATGAATGCCCAGCTGGATGCTATGACTGATGGTGAGATACCCATGCATCGCTTCTATCCGACATCTTCTTACTGGTTCTCATAGAAGAGAAATTAGTCCGGGAACATTTCAATGTGGAGCACGGCGCGCACTTACCTGAGGACATATGCCTGTTTATCGGCAATCCACCTACGCAGTGGGAAGTTGTTCCGAGAGATGGGGAGATCACAGAAGTGGTGCCAGAGATTGAACGAGACTTCTTGAGGTCCTTAAGCGTTAACTGACACTTGTCATACTTGAACCATTTTTCAAGATTACAAGCATGTTAATTATATCTGGATGCTCGTCTTATTGCGCGCCTGGTGGGTTCTCCCTGGATAACGTTCACATCTTCGCCTTCCCGTACGTCATCGAGTCGAATAGGTTGCTCGCCAAAGAGCAAACTGATCTCCTCGAGGGCTTTCCTTTTGTCTCGACAAACAGGAAGTATACACTGTCAGACATGAGTGTCAAGGTCAATAACACGACAGCTCCTACGACGTTCGTGCGCAGAAGCATTGAAATCACTTGCCCATCGAAGTGGTGCAATATCAGTATTATAAATCGGGATGGTCATATCTAAGTTTATCACTGAACACAAACGAGAGAGAGCAAGACGCTCACTCATGATCCCCGCCGCAAATCCGCATTCACATATCGGCAGACCACCCAGCGAAAATGACGCCAAAGAACCTCCCAGCGCCAAAGGTCGACACCACAGGAAAGGAAACGCAGCTTCCTGCTAAGGGAATTCGTGCATGCTGCGGTCCCTATTTGGGTGACGACACAGCAGCGCTGACCATCGACACCAGAACACGCTTATACAACCAGTGGAACATGCTTCCTGGCACTGGCCTCATCACCAAGCGTCCCGGCGTCACCTGCATAGATGGGCAGTATCAGGCATCTCCACAGTCTCCCAGTGCCAATGAAGTTGCCAACGCAGTCTTGAGTGTCCTCGGGCTGCCGGCCGAAGCGAACAGTCCCATAACATACGTCAAATGGGCGCACCTTCGAGAGTGGATCAATGAAGTGTTGGACGACAGCTGGTGTGTGGACTATGGGCGCGTCGGTGTGGGGGAAGCGACTACACACGCGCTTTGGAATCTCAAACATAAAGGCAACTCCGACTCGCTGAAGATCACAGTCTACGTTGAGTCGCCGACAGATGCCGACGGGGTCTTGGACATGGCTGCTTCTAGACAAGCAGCACGTCAGTGTCTTGCAAACTTTATCACCAGCACCGACGCCCCTATCCAGTTAATATGGACTCGCGGAGAGCTTAACGAGTTCGGCGAGTATTCCGTGCGGTATGCAGATGGTGGCAGATGTATCATCGTTGCTGCAGGTCAAACTGTGGTGGAGATATTGAACAACGGTAACTCGTTGACGGCGGAGACTTTTGCAGGCTGCGCTCGCAAACTCCTAGAACATTCTATTCGCAGGGATGGTCCACCACTGACTGCACCTATCATCAAGCGCGGCCCATTCCTCTCCATGACTGCCGGAAATCATGACGAGCATCCAAGCAAACTCCTGGTCCACAATGTCGATGGCCGATTCTCGCTCTACTTTGAGTTGGACAAACCCATCGCTGCCGCCAATGCTACTACCGAAGGATGTGCATACTTGTTCGACAAGTACGTCCAGGAGGTCACAGCAGACTCTGTTACTGTCGAGCTCAAGATGTTGACCAGGTCAGTCATGGGGAGTCATGTGGTAAAGGCGCACTTCGCGGACTCGGATACCATGATATCGAGGTCGCAGACAGTTGAGATTGAGGTTGTTGAATGAGGGGGCCAATTTTGTATTCTTTGTACTACTATGATGGTGCCAAGGTTAGTATGCCAGTCTGAAAATAACAGCGAGCTGCTTGTACATACGTACGCACCCAGAAAAACGGCTTCCTTCAGCTTTCCTGTCAAGTATCATTCCCACAGGATAACGGTAGGGGACACGAAGAAATCATGGCAAATATAAGGGCAACATGAAGTTCATGAGTCAACACACCACTCATTTCATTCCTACTGGGCCAGATCCAACAAGCGATTGACAAAAAGCTATAGACGGCTGAGCCGAAGGAACTCCTGCAATAACAAGCTAAATAAACAGTCTACAGCTTCGCTGGACGGCCGATACCGTGTCAGCCAGAAATTCCGGAGTCTCCTAAGCCGTTGAACATAAGCTGAAGATCTATGTTTTCCATGCGGCCGGTCTCACCAAATCTCCGGTATCAGGTATATACAATCGCGGCTAGGGCTTGTTGTTTCCTTTGCAAGCTGTGGCCATGGATTCAATGGAGGGAAGATCCCACAGGGAGAGTAACAACACACATAATCTCCTCCTGCTCTCTGTACACCCAGTACACATCCAAGTTTCCCTTCCTATAAGGGGGAAAACTGCGTCGCGAATATTGACGAACGGGTACGCGTCGTGTCTTGGAGGATATTTAAGCCTCACACCCTCGTGACCCGCAAGCGATGTTCCTATCGTCAACTGTTAACAAGCCACAGGGCAATTAAAACAGACCCACGACGTAAATATCAAGGATACGTCGACGCCGCATGCTCCGGTATACGCTTGGCGAGGTGCCTCTTCGCGTCTTCTCAACGGTCACGCTGTTGAGGGAAGGCTACATGCAAGGGCAACCATGGACGAATCGTCCTCAACACCCGTTAATTCTTCATGCGGTTCGACGAGAACGAGGGCGGCAATGAAATGTAGTGCTTTAAGCGGCGTGAGTTGGATGTATGCTGCAACATGCGCTGAAGAAGCCCCGCTGGGTAACGTATGGTCGTTGGACCTCGGATCCTCTGTTAACGGGCAATCCCTCTTGGCTTCGGGTTCTTTCTATAATTGTCAGTAACGTCCCAAGGTAGAGTACGGTAAATTACCTTCGAGGTAACGCGATGGATGTCAAGTAAGAGGTTCGCTGGTTCGAGGTCAACGTTGAGCTTGGAAGTTGTACAAAAGTCCCGCTTCCAGCCATCCTGGAACTGGTGAAATCGCCTTGAACGTCAAAGCAAAGGACCTCGACATTGGGAAGGGAGCTAGCCCTAGCCGTTGTGGACGTCAGTGCTGAAGCGCGCCTATTGACACGTGATTGTTATATACCATTACCACCATCGGGATTCGGCGGCGACCAACAGCACCCTAGAATTCTCTTCTCTTCTCTGCGCTGCACTATTGGTGATACGAGATAGTTGCATATTGTATAACTGTCATTAATATCGAAGACTTGGTCCCTAGGTGCAGCCTGTCGGAGTCGAAAAAGAGATACTTGCAAGTTGGTACGTGAAAATATATTTTCTGCATGGTGTTCTTGAGAATCTAACTTGTATATGCATAGTTCAATACTTCAACGTCGTTTACCATGCCTCTCAACAACGACAAGTCATGTCTTCAAAAATCTCCCCCGCCTCTGCTGTACACCTCCCCACTGGATCGACTTTTATCAGTTACCTGTCGAGAAAGATATCATAGCAGGCGCAGAGTGGATATATTGACTATGGGCCGTCCTTCACCGCACAAATCCTCCTTCGTATTGTGCCTCCCATTGTACTAGACTCAACGGCTAGGGAGCTGTGCACACAGTCCCGTTCCTGGGATAAGTGCAACATCTTCAAGTTGTGAGCGAGAAATGCAACTTCCTATCTTTCCTGACTGACGTGAACCACTTCGCAGTATTATCAAAGTCGTATGTTCGAACAAAAATCTTCCATACCATCTACGATTTACTCAAATGTCAAGGATACCTTGACAGCGGCTGCCCTGGGCTTATCAACGATATTCTCCAGGAAATCAATTCCTGTAACTCGGACGATATGGTTTTCAGTCTCGATCTTCGTCGTCGATGCGAAACCGCGGCGCAACATTGGAGCACAAGGTCTGGTCGTTGCAAAAAGTGCTTATCAAACAGCACGAGGTCGGGCGACTCCTCTTCCTTCAATCATGCGATGCTCATTTTTCTCCAGGATCTCAACCTTAAGAATCACGTTCGATTCCTTAATTGTCTCTACTAAGGTGCATTAACAGTCGCTCTTCTGGACGCGATTTTGGTGTTCGCTTCGACTTTCTTTGATGTGGATCCCAACTCTCTATTGGTTCCCCTTCTGATTTTGTTTCCATCCTTCGTTTCTGTGCTAGCGATAAAGAGTAAGTGCTTTCTGATGCAAATAATCTCAGCTCATTTCGCCCAGCAAGCAGCGCGAATTCGTATGCGGGCAAAGTTGTGTCTTAGGCAGACGCCCTGAACACCAGCACATTTTAAGTCATTTGGGCCGTGAGGGATATGACAGGACTGCTGACCCGCATTGCAGAGTCCGAAGGTTCGCCGCTGTCGGACACGCAAAACAATTCCTAAAAGCCTTCCGAGCTTTGGAATGTCATGCATCTGCCTGCCTCGTATCTCTTTCTGTTGCTGATTTAACCAACCAATTTGAAGTTTTTGGGAGGACGTCCAGTGTTATCAGCTCTCCGACAGTGGCTGAAAGGGTTGCCTGACTGGTCCGACAAAGATTTCGCGGCGCACTATTGGGATGACGGTGCCCATGGCAGCGCTGAAAACGATAATATACCTTGAACCGCCACAGCACCCCGCCAACTCGTGCTGGATACTTTCAGAGTATCTTTCCTCGTATTTCTTGACTCTCCAGTGACCAGCCTCCACGCCAAGGCTTTTGAAAACGTTTCCCCGAAAGGATCATACTGATACCTTCATCTTAGCGGGAAAAGTACCGACGTGGCCCCGTCGCAAAAATGGAGGCAAGTGGTCCTGTACGCGGTCCAGCCTTCACCGACTCAGGAGATCTCGTCGGCAATGTCTAGTGATCCTCGGTCTGCAACCCATGAAACATGGGATTTCCCCAGAGAGAAGGGCATTTGTTCACAGTCTCGGCTCGCTAGTATCTTTCTTGGAATCCTTTATAGCTTAACGAACTCTCTGATTATATCGAATCAGATCCACTGATACCGGTGCGAAGGTATCATTTGCATCTCTTATATCCATACGAATTATATCGACTCCCATACATCATACCAGTGCAAGATCCGTCGTGTTTTGTGTATCCTACTAGTATAGATATTCACAATATATATCTATAAACAAAGAAATATAAAAACTTGAACTTGTAATTTTCGAAGGACGCGACGCGACACGCGTCCGTCAGCACGTGATTAAGCTCTTCGCCAGCTGCCACTGCCACCATTGTTAACGGCAAACATCCAGATGTCGGATTACGATTTGACTGGTAACTACTCTCACTGGGCCGACTTTTATCGGCGACCCGACAATCTCAAGGACGGCGATACCATCGACAGATCCTTCATTGACTTTTTGTGGATGACGCTCCATTGCAAAAATCCTGATTCGCAGCACACTGCCGAGAAGTTTGCATCCATAGCTATCGAGTTGATTGATCTTGTCTGGTCACCCTCTAGCTGGGATATCCTCATCTGGCCGTAAGCAGGAGGCTTGGAACCATTCGTTATCTGAATTTATACCGATAGCTTCACTCGCCCGCATATCACGAGAGTCTTGTACACCGTTGATTCCATCCTTGACTCCAAACAGCATCTCGGCGACACCTGCTATGGACTGATTGGCGACATATCTCGAGAGATCGACTCTGGTAGCTCGACTTTCAGCGCTAGTCTTCGGAATCGGTGCAAAGCAGCCAATTTGACCATCGAGCGCGAGACGCGGAGGCTAGAGAGCGTAATGCGTAAACAGGACAAGGTCAGCGAAAACACCGGACTCGCTCATCGTGCTTATACACCGCACAGGACTTGAACTTGCAGACCATTTGTAACATTCACTACTATCTCTCTCGGTGCTTCGTGGTATCATGCCTCGCATGCTTCTTATTTGGCCTTTTGACGTCTGTGGCCTCGATTTTCTTTACTGTCTCTCCGGAAATCGCAATTCGTGGCCTTTCTCTTGCCTATGTCATGGGCCATCTGGCATATGAGGGTACGTGCCTATTCATTCAAATTGCGAGGGTTTGGGCTCATGCTGCTCAGAATATCATGCGTCTAAACACTTGTTAAAAATTAGCGGCGCAGTTGCCTTGCTACACTATTACGTCTTGAGGTCTATATGGGCCTGGAGGGACATGGGCGGGTTGTTCGCCCTTATCGCTGACTCGAAGCTGTCTGACGTCCCACATGCAAAGAGATTTTTAGAGGCTTTCGAAGCTTCGGTATGTCATCCCTATTTGGTGCAACTCTAGTAGTAAATTTGTTCTAGTTCATGGGCGGACACGTTGAATTATGGAAGACACGGTCGAGGGTCAAGAATCTATCAAAATATGCCGACAAAGTTCGAGTCATGAAGGATCAGGATGTGTACGACGACGCCACCGCCTCGACTCTATCATGACCTTGATATCGCAGCAGTGCTCTCAACACCTTTCAACCTAGTCATACCATCGTGGACATGAAATTCTCTCGAAGGCGCTAAACGAACAGAAGATTCAAGAAACTGGAAAACAACGAGCAGTGATGTACTTTTAGTGATAAGAGATTTCCAGGGCGGTTACACCACCAACTTTGCGAGAGGTGAAGGAGAGGTCAGAGCAGACTTGTTTTGATGAGTTTGTGTCGACGTCACTTTGACGATGCTGCGCAATGCGACTTCATTGCTACTGTTGGAGGCTTATCATTTCGACTTACTTATTTCTGATCCTCTACATCAGATTGACTTCAAACCCATGCTCAAACAAACATCGTGCCTCCTGTTGCAATGATTCCAGTAGTATATATGTAGAAATTAGAATTTGTATCACGTCGTACGTTGAAAAACACAGGAAACGCGTAAAATACATTATATTGCAGTACTCATATAAATAGTGCGAGACGCAAGTTACCACTCGAGAGTCGAGATAAGAGAGGGGCAACATAGCGACCATGTTTAACCAAGCTACCGGAGTCTGGACACAAGATCGGTCACCGGTTTATCAGGTCAGTAGCAGCATGGATGTTGCAGCATACACACCGTATGAGGCTCTTCAGAGACTGAGTACGATCTTCTCTGTGTCATCGCAGCTAAATCCTCCGTTTACAGTTACTGCACCTTGGCCTTCGGAATCTTGGCAAGCACCGAGCGGCCACTGCGATAAATAGGTCCCATTACCAGTATCATCATCCGATGTCATTAATCTAAGGATGTCAAGCTGCATCCATCGGCTACACTCGAGAAGAAAGGCTTCATTCAATATAGCTAATTGTACAACTTTCATCAATGATTCTTGTAAACATACGTCTCAACATTCCTGATTGGACCTTGTGCCGGCATCAACACCAACACCATCGTTAGAACCAGCGTTGCAATAGCCAGACCTATTTATTGAGAGGGGTAACAAGCAGCGGTATCTGCGGTCCTTCCTTCGCCTTCCCCGGAACGATGGGGATCAAAACGAAGCCCGCGGGGCCGTGCTGCAGCTCCGGTGCTCCCTTTGGAATGCTGAATTCAAAGTTACTGAGAAGTTCTGTAACCACCGATTGCAACTCCATAATGCTGTTAAGCAGTGAGGGTCGAATAAATTGGTACGTCCGTCGATACTCACGTGAATCGCCACCTATTGATACAGGCAGTTACATGTTAAGATTGATCCTTCGCTTCTAAGGCTTTGGATACTCACCCAATACACCCACGAATACCAGCACCTGCAATTCAAGTTGCGAGGTAATCAACGAAGAATCTTAAACAAAGATACGTTGTTCTTACTGAAAGTCATCCTATCAAGGGATGGAATTAGCGGTCTAATACTTATGTGACAGAGACAGGATCTTACAAATTCGCGTAGACCCCAAGAGATTCCTGCTTTATTCCGCGATCTTCAAGGAACCGACGAGGATTCCACTCTGCAGCATCATCACCCCAGACCGACGGAAGGCTAGTATAAACCAATCAACAGGCTACTCTGGATATAATCAGACAGGACTCGCCGATTATAGGTGTACACCGAGGCGAAAATAACTTGACCCTTAGAAATAGGGATTTCTGAACACAATTGGCCATCCGAAGTGATGATAGGTTCGGCTAGCGGTAGGACATCATCCTGAGCCGCTTTACGAAAGAGGCCATACGCAAGAGGATGGTACCGGAGAACTTCCTGTGATGGCCCAATCATCGTCAATTATAGCTCGAAATATCATAAAACGATGCCACACTTTGATAACAGCGTTGAGCCAAGCCATTGCATCATAATCGTTTGAAGTAAGCGCTCCCGGAGCCTTGTATTTAGCTATGGCTATCTCCTCGCGTACCTTCGCTTGAACCTCAGGATGACGACTCAGCTCATAGAGAAGCCAAGCCATGGTGTTCGCAGTCGTGTCGTGACCTGCTATGATGAATGTCCTATCCAACTTAATCAGCTAAGTAAAGTAGACAAGGGCGGAAGAAGCCTACGCCAGCTGGGAGTCAATTTCTAGGTCGCTCATCTTCTTCTTCGCATCATCGGCAAGATAAGACATCGCTGGTTCATGATGAGAGATGACTGTGATTGGTGTGACGCGTCCCACATACCGAGAACATTGACGACATCCTTCTCAGATGGATTGGCATCATTGGTTACTTCGTTCAGTTGTTGCTCAAAGATATGCCGGGATACTTTCGAAGCAACGTCTCTGAACCGCTTCAGTCGCACAACATCTCTACTAGGCAGCCGCTCGAGAAGTAAAAGCACCCATTCAGGAAGTATACGCCAGAGTGCACTGAAAAGAAGCTCCCATGTCGTCGGCCACATCTGAGATTCACCGCTATTAAAAATGAGTATGCAAGACATACCCCAAATGAAGAGACGTAAACCTACAAGATATTGTTAAGCGCCGCCATCAGCTCGGTTTGTCCACCGTCAAGGGAATTGAATTTATATCTAAAAGAGGCTGGAGATTCGGCTGTAAATTATTTTGAAGATCATGAGCACTGGATGGATCCTTACTGATGCCTATAATGTCTAGCGCGGTCTTACTTGTCCACTGAAGTACGTTGACCTCTTTGCCTTTCCCGACGTACTCGTAGGTCTTCTCTGTAAGCTACGGCATCCAAATGAGCTAATGTCGTGAAAGCCAGAGTGCCTCCGTACCTTCAGGGCTGATGCCTGGAAGACGTTCAGAAAAAGTCGCAGCTGGGATGCAGCAAAAGCAGGACCGAGAATTTTCCGCTGGCGTTGGTGGACGTTACCTGTAACTTCAATCAAACGATGAACACTGGCGATACAGATTCCGTTGACATACCCTCAACAGTAGCTACGCCTTGTCCCACGAATGCGTTCATGATACGACGGGCATCTCTTGTCTTTGGGAATCGGTATCCAGACGAATGAAAAATGTACTGCAACGCCTTTGGGTCAGCGACAGACAAAAAGTCTTGCTGTCATAAAAATTAGAGCCGTTAATGAAAGGTAGGCAAAAGCTCTGACCCCAAAGCACCCGCCAGTGCGATATACGGCGCCGTATTGTTGATACCATTCCATCTCCAAGTCGCCTACATGTTGACGACTACGAAGGAGGTATTCATGACCTTATAAACATCATTCAGAATAAAACAATAAAACTTAGACGACGGAGTCAATCTGAGCAAACCTAATAAGAATGAAGGACGTGGCGGTCCGCGAATCTTTCGAATCGCGTATCTGTGCTTCCAGAGGCGCAGAGGGACGGCAACGAGCAAATAGGCAATTGCAGGGATAACAAAGTAATAGAGAGCAGGCATGTCGCCGGACTTGAACAGAAAGTTATTGAGAGGAAACCGTTAGAAGTGGCCTTAATAAGTGACCCCGTTTGAGCTTATCATGAATTTCTCAGGTTTGGCGAAGAATTTGATCAAGTGTAAGAACCTCTGGAAAACGGCCCCGTCGAGTAACAATACCTGTGTCAGGACGCTCGAATCAGCCACAGATTGTTCCCATCCAGTACGTTGTACCCAATGAACTCACGTGAAGATAATGATGTATAAACTGATCGATCATAAGAAGCTCTGCGAAACGGGCCCGTCAAATAACGAATCATACGTCAAGGCATTGACACGGAGCTGCAGGAGGGTGCATATCTCATTCAACGTGTGAAAGCTATTTCTCAAAGGAGGAAAAAAGACTTGTTGAGCTCCACTTCCTCGGTTATATGTGGTCTCCTGCTCATGAGAAGAATCTTAAATGGCTATTTGTACACGAGTGTCGGCACTGAAGGGTATGTCAGGTGAGCCGCGCGATTCAAACGAGGTACTCACCAGGCTCCAGTCAACGGCGCCGTGGCAGCATATCCGACATGTCATTTGAAAAATGTCATCAGCGTAGCAGCCCATTGCACCATCGGGGGAACAGTAAGATGCTCATCACTCCTGTCACACTTGAGCTTCTGCACGAAGGAAATACGTAGCGGCACTGGAAACATTTCTTTGTACAGTTTCTGCGGTCGGAAATAGAATTCTCCTCACCAAAGTCTGATTTCTAACAGATGGAAAACGTCTGAGGAAACGTTTTCAGCTCCGCGAACTACTTCCGTACAATTTCCTTCGGGCCAAAAACATCGGGAGTCAAGAGTGCATTGGCTCCCAGGCTCAGAGAAGTTATCGAGAGATAGGGTACTTGTCAATGGTATAGATGCCCCGGATTTCGCGCGACTGGAAACGGGACATAGATCAACCTTGTCCGGCATAAGTTGAAAGCGTCGCGTACCCAGAAAATGGCGTCAGAGAACGCACATTATTGGAGACGCGAAAGCCGGCGACTTATAGTATTGTATACGGTACTTATCCAACGGTGCTGTAAGCATAACAGATTAGAGTAAGTGATGATGAACAGTTACAGAGACGAAAGAGAGTCCGGGATCAAACTCAAATCGGACGCGTCCGTCAGCACGTGATTAAGCCCTTCGCCTGCCACCACCACTAGCCTGGCACTAGCGGTCGTCGGTCGACGACTTTGATACCTTGCTTGAGCGGTGTTCACACAGCTTGCTTTGCACAGTGCACTTCCGAGGTGACGACAATGTAATTTTGTGGATCCTACCAATATCCAAGGACAGAGATTCAGAAGATCTGAAGAATGGAGCGTGATATATGATAATTCGAGCAGGTCAGCCCAACACAAAAGTACTGTAAATGTCTGTTACTTTACTCCACATCACACACTGAGCTAGTATCAGTGGAAATCAGATTAATGAGCGGAGGGGTTGTGACAAGAGGAAAGAGGGAGCCTGAGGACCTGTACCTCCACCGTGTCTTAGTAGTTAGTGTATTTGTAGCAGTTAACGAGGTGCTAAAAAAATCCCAGCTGGAGAGTACTTAGGGATGTGCACCGTACCGTTACGGATACGACCGTAACAATACGGCCGTAGACCGTACAAAAAATCTTGCTCACGGTACGGTACGGCTGATGCCAAACCCGTACCGTTGTCCGTATACGGACAGTTTCACGACGGTGGTGAATATCTGTCATCAAAATGTAAGTGTAATTCGCTTTATTGAGATCATATTTACTGATCTGGATATCATTAAATAGTCCCCTACTATTCCATCGACAACCGTACTTCAACCATATGGATACGGCCGTATTTTGGGTCATTGAAGGTGCTCACGGTACGGACCCGTATCCGTATCTGCCGTACGTAGTCACCGTGGTACGGATACGGTGCACATCCCTAAGAGTACTTGGAGAGAACCACCCTGACAGTACTAGGTGCAGCGTGCACTCACCCTCCATGTGCCTCAAAAGCAGGCCCCTTCATGTTTTCTCAGGCTCTTGAGCGAAAACCACAGTTTCTCTGTCTACCCGGGAGGTATACCTTGGATACCATGAAAAGCGGTGGACCAAGAATCATGACGCGCACATTACGTTGTATCACATGCAACACGTGACGACCTCTCCTTGGTAAGCGAAGATTTTAGACCTAGAGAGACCTTGACAAGCAAGGTAAAGTCCAGCTTTATTATATACTCGCGGAACTCGTATCTGTACACCACCATTAACTGCAAGCATCCATCCAGACGTCGGATTACGATTTGACCGGTAACTACTCCCACTGGGCAGACTTTTATCAGCGACCCCACAATTTGCAAGGACGGCAATATCGTCGACAGATCCTTCATTGACTTTTTGTGGATGACGCTCCATCGCCATCCTGATTCGCATCATACTGCCGAGAAGTTTGCATCCACAGTTATCAAGTTGATTGATCTTGTCTGGTCTAGCTGGGTATTCTCATCTGGCCGTAAGTAGGACACGGTCGAGGATCAAGTATCTATCAAAATATGCTGACAAAGTTCGAGCCATGAAGGATCAGGATGTGTACGACGACGCCACCGCCTCGACTCTGTCATGACCTTGATATCGCAGCAGCGCTCTAAATACCTTTCAACCTAGACATACTATCGTGGACATGAAATTCTCTCGAAGGCGCTAAATGAACAGAAGATACAAGAAACTGGAAAACAACGAGCAATGATGTTCTTTTAGTGATAGGAAATTTCCAGGGAGGTTAAATGTTCGAACGAGACAATGAACGGGCTGGCTTTGCTACTACTCTTCTCGTGCTTCACGCTTTGTCTCATACGGTACTGTAAAAATTTCCCCAGATGCTGTACCTTAAAAGTCTTATTCAACGTGTTTCTTTCCACTTATTTAAAAAAATCTTCGTATTCCATGCATCTTCCAGATTCGGTACGCCGGACTTGCGGGCCCACGAGATGCCATTCTTCCTTGAGGTACTTCTCCTGCGCATCCAGAGCTTCTTGTCGCGAAACTCCCGGATGCTCTTCAAGATACTTGTCGAGGAATGCTATGGCATCGAGCACTTCGGCATCTTCTGTCACTACATCCTGGGATTCAATATAAAGCAGAACGGCGATTAAACACTACGCACAGAAGGTATTGGGGCCACCAAAATCCAATTCAAGACCTAGGGTGGTGAGCTCTGGACAGAGAGGTGGGCCATAACGGAACTGCGCTTTGTATGGTTTGAGAGGAACCTGGCGATCGCAGGGATGTCTGTGGCCTTCCGTGAAATCAACAATACGAGCTTTACCGCACCGCCAGTCGTACAGCAAATGGTGGTTGTATCCAGGCCCTATTTGATTATGATCTGCCCCGGCATCGTGAATTTTCTGTAGCGTGCGGGCGATCTTCATTCTTCATCATGGGCCGTGGGTCAGACATTCGTTTACAGCCTGCGAGAAAATACTGCCTACCTTGTCTCTGGCGTGTCATGCTTTGTCCCTCTAATCTGCCCAGACCATGACCATCCTGAAAACTCCATCACAGAGATAACGACGTGCCCGGCCCATGAAGTATTCGCCTCCCAGACCCCGTAATGCCTGGGAACAGCGTCACCCTGGACAGTAGCCAAGCAATGTGCATAGAAGACTGCCTCGCGCCTGAGGGCCTTGTATACATGGTAACCTCGAGATCGGGGATCATCGTCGACATGAAGTGCCACCTTGATTGCAAAGTGAATAGTGGGGTGGCCGTCTCGGACTAGCGCTATGTGAGCGAAAAGCGTACTGTCGAGGAATGGATCTTCCCAGTAATGAGGAGAGTTCCAACCATGGAAATTCTTCGAGAGATGGGACAGGGGTAAGCCGTTTCCAGTGTAAGGCGTAGAGGAAACGAACGTCCCTAGAGAAAATTCCGGACTTTCAGAGAATGTGGGGAGTTGCGTTGCGTGGAAGTCGAGATCGTTTTTGTGAAATGCGATGCGGCGGAAGGAGCTTTGTTTCCCTGTTCCTACGAAGCAAATGCGCAACAGGTCTGCAGACATCGTGGTCGCAGTTTCAATCCAAATGTAGTACTTCCTCGTCGTTTTTCCTCTGTACAAGCAGAGCTACAAGTCACTTGGGCCCTTCAGCGGCTGGCAGTCAGAGTCTAATGTCAGACATGCGATCCTTTCTCACGGGTCAAGTCCTCGAGCATACATTGCCCACCCCACGAGTTTCGTCATATACGTACACATGCAGAGTGCCGCTAGTCAAATGAGTGATGAAATTTTCATTGGCGAGCAACGACTGTCTCACAACAGACATTATCATACCGGTTTTCTAAACTCTAAACTCTAGTAATTTAGAGCTGTCTGCTGGCTTCTAGGTATTCATTTCACGGCTCGAGGACTTTGTTCCTCTATACGAGACCTACCTGTCTTTCTCTTCTCGGTGTGTATTGCAAGCTCTATCCACGTAATTTTAGGAGCCCTCAAGAACCAGTTACCACGGCACAAACGCAACATCCTCAACTTCGTCATTCGGTGCCCTGAAAGGATGTCGACGATGTATCAGGTCTTGAGGTTTCGGGTTACATAGAATTTCGATGGTCCCAGCCCTGATAGCATTCATAAATCTAGGTGAACCCAATCAAAAGAGAAGGAATAAAACGCAACTTGTCACTGATAACGCGTACTCCTCGCACAAACAGAACAACGCTCAGGAGAGGTATTGCCATCTCAGTCATGAACCCGGAGAGATAGAGTAACGATGGTGCCATTAGACAAGTTATACAGATAAAGATAGCTATGACGGGAGCCTCGCCAAAATACATGCAAGATCATGAAGACGAAGATGGAGAAATAGGAGCACTCAGAATGGTTGGTTGTGATATGTGGAAAGAGGAGGAAAGAAGTGGTCACCGTGTTCCCTGCTTTGGAAAGTCCGTATAACGAAGTAGTCTAACGAAATGGATTTACTGCGCATAAGGAGGCGGTGGAGCTGCATCACGGAGTCTGGTTCCTGGCTTTGGTGACATTCAGACGTGCAACAAGAGACAAGCAGAGCAAGGGGTGCTTACATGAGACCTGTGCTCCCGATGTTCAAGTTGAACACATTCTAGAGCTAGAAAAACCTTCTCCGAGAGAGCCCTGCGGCGTCGATACATTTCATCAAAGATATGATCCTTGGGTTCCGGAAGAAATATTGTAAACAAGAAGTATGCTTGTACAAAGCAGTTTTCGAAAAGGTAGACGATTGATGCATGAATGTAGAAGAACTGAGCGACGTAGGCCTCCTTCCGAAAGGTGCAGTAGACGTAGAAAAGCCCGTGGTTGAGCGCCTGAGCTAGAATATACAATCCGGTGCTTTGGAACCACCCGGCTTGGAAGAAATAGGGTGATGGGGTGGGTGAATGAGTAGCAAAGAAATACTATTCCGAGCTCTTACCTTCCGACCTCAAATAGAAGTTATAGACTATAGACGAGGAACATAGGTACGAGAAGAGGATGAGGTCGCCGCCTTCATAATACTCGATGTATGGGACGGCAACGATGAACACAAGCAATGTGACGAATGACATCCAAGGGAGGACATAACTTGATAGATTGTCGACTTCGAAGTATGAAAAGACGTTGAAGAGTGTTATGAAGACGAGAATGTTGTACAGAATGAATATTTGGAAGAAGAGTCCCATTCTCCAAGTGAGGGGAGGAGTAAAGGGATGATGCGGTGATCTGAGCGTACTTTGTAGCCCCTCAAAATAAGTGAACGGCGCTCGGGACGAGCTCCGATCTTTCTTTCCCACGCCCCACGTCCTTCAAATGCATCCCCCTCAACATTCTGCCGCGACGCGAAAGAAGGTCTGCTATACTTAAGCGCCTATCTAGTGTTCTGATTTCTCTAGCTGCCTACGAACTTAGACACCTGGCGGCTTCCAGGATACACGAAAGACGATGAGGAGAAGATTTGGGCGGTGCTGGATGAGGTCTTTCGAGAGCGGGGCGTCGTGCTGTGGCGAAGCACGGACAGTAAGGCTACTTGTACGCTGGTCCCGCCCGATGCTCGTGTAGTATCAAATGAGTTCTCGTATGTGACAAACAGCAGGGAGCGCGACGACGGCCTTGGCACGTCCAGGTGGATACAGCCGTACTCAACATGGGTTCGTTCTCCTTTGAAGCTATTTTCATCATCTCATTGCTTGAACAGAACCCGCTTACGCGCATCGGTCGTACAGATGACGGGCGCGACTTTGCGATACGAGTCATTGCCATTGGGAACGAGGGACACGACCATCTGAGAATACTCCGGAAACTGGCGACAGGTCCTGTTAGCCTTATCAGCGAGAACCACACCCTTCCGATGGAGGCTGAATTTGCCTTTGAAGACATCATTTTCGGGTTTTTCCCCAAGGTTGGCGCCCCGATGGACGAGGCCTTTGGTTATTGGGCGCAGAATTCTGTTGGTGACGTGTTGGATATGATCATGCAGGCATTAGAGGTGAGCCGTTATTTTTCTCGCGTTCATGGCTTATACGTACCACCTAGGGCCTGGCCTTTATCCATGATCTGAGTATTGCCCATCGCGTGAGTAATGCTACGAATACTGGTTGACTAGCCCAAGCTCACCTTTGCTTCCCAAGGATGCATTTATCTCCAATTTCTTGGTTCAATGGTACCCCGAATCTATTCGTGCCGGTCATCAATCTGTATCACGTCCCCGCGTCTACCTTATCGACTTTGAGACAGCCCAAGAGTACCCTCCAGATCAGCCTTGGATGACTGGGTACCCATTGTGTAGCAGCTTTCCTGATATTGCGACTTACTCTCGGCTCCGCGCCCCTGAAATGCTCACTCCCGAAAAACCTTATTGTCCTTTCAAGCTGGACATCTGGCAATTCGGCTCCAGTCTGGAAAAATTTCAGGTAATTGTTATTGACTTACTGTGAGGTGCTCTTTTCATGTTTGTTTTGCAGAGCACTTTTAGCGAGGTCGATACTATTTTGGCGGAGCTTGTCTGTGAGGACCCGGTGTCGAGACCAAGCGCAAGCTCGGCACTGAAAAAATTTGTGTCTACTGTCCACGCGATCCCCCCTGTGTCTTTGCTTATTCTTCCACCGAAAGGAACAATAAGAAATCATAGTTGACGTTATGGACTGCTTCAGACACATTGAACCGAGAGTGACTGGTGTCCGATGATTATTCAATATTATTAGCCCTTCGCTAGCGGCTTCGCGTAAGTTACTCTCCTTTACCATCCCTCCGCATGTGGTGATGATCATTTTCCCTAGGATGCGCTCGTAGCATTCGAAGAAGACAGCAAACAATATGTCGGTGAAGTTGTTCACCTCACCATTTTTTCTTCGCCATATGGACTGTTTCTACAATCAAGATGATAATCTCTTGCACATCGCCGAACCCGGACCAAGGGATAATGGAGTGTGCAAAGAAGATCTGATTTTCTGATCCATATGCGTCCACAAACGCGAATGGGGACAGCGCTTCTGTTTCAGGATGGATGATTCTATCGACTGCCGCTTTGGTAATATATACGCGCGATTTATAGCCTTCACTCGGTGTGTGGATATACGAATGCCAACGGGAGCCTCTGGTACCCACGCACCGTGGTGGGCGTCTTGTAAGACTGTGAAGGCGATTAACTGCTTGTCTTGGGAGTGCTGACGGAGCATGCAGAACGGCGCCCTTTCTCATAAATGTTATGATAGCACTGGAAGCTGATGTGCCGCATTATCCGAATCAGCCTTGAGTCCAGTGATCTTCGGCTATGTCGGAGACACGAGACCCGCGGATTATGTGCAAGACTCGGCGTGAAAGATCATTGATCAGCTTTAAGCGCTGCGTTTTGGTGGCTTTGGGGTAAGTAGACGACGATTCTCATGGTTTCATCATGTGCTCACAAGTACCACCGTACTTATATCCAGAGTTACGAGTCCATATGATACACTTCGCACCCTTCCACTGTCCATCATGCTCCTCGAAACTACTGGTACAGCAGATTTCAAGGTACGCGGCGAAACCTACCAGACGTGGTACAAGGTCATCGGGGACTTGAAGTCTGGCAAGACGCCTCTCGTCACTCTTCATGGAGGACCAGGCTTTACACACGAATAGTACGTTCCTATGTTGCTTCAAGTTGTATCACTGAAACTATATAACGCGCGAACAGCATGCTGTAGGCTTCATCGCCCAGACCGAATGCTCCGATATCTGACAACATTAATACCCACAGTGTACACAAAGCTTTGACGGAATCTACTGGGTGTGTGCCCTTCATGCTTGTCTTTGCGCTTTAGCTGAGTCGGCGCCCCAGGATCCCTATTGTGGCGTACGATCAGATTGGGAACGGACATTCGACGCATTTGCGCGACGCCCCCAAAGAATTCTGGACACCGGAACTTTTCATGGATGAGCTCGATAACCTCCTCAACCATCTCGGCATCTCCGAGTGCTTCGACCTAGCTGGCCAATCTTGGGGAGGTGCGTCAAATCTTGAAACTCATAGGCGATGGAAGCTTATTTTGAATCAGGAATGCTCGCCGGGCAATACGCAGCTACTCGCACGCCCAAGGGCTTACGCCGTCTGGTGATCCTTAACTCACCGGCATCGATGGAACTTTACGAGGTAGGAACTAATGCCCTTTTGGAAAAGTTCCCACCAGATTTCGTTGCCATGCTGCGAAAGCATGAACGAGAGGGAACGACTAACTCGAAGGAGTATGAGGATGGGATGATGGTGTTTATGAAGAAACACGTCTGTACGCTGGATCCGTGGCCCGAAGATGTCATGGCGTCTTTTGAATCGTTTGGAAAGAATCCATCCGTTTACCATACAATGTGAGTTTTCCCTTCTCTTTTGACTTGGTTTGTCTATATTTACGAACGCTACCAAGGTTGGGAGCATCCGAATTCAATGTAACGGGGACGCTCAAAACGTGGTCCATCATCGATGTCCTTCACAAGATCACATATCCCACGTTGATCGTCAGTGCACCGAATGACGAGGTACAGGATGTTGCGGTAATGCCGTGGTTCTTGAGCGTTCCTAAAATCAAGTGGCTGGAACTCGCAAATAGTACACACCTAGGATTGTACGAAGAGAAGGACAGGTGTGTCTCTTTAGATAGTCAAATTCGCTCAAACTAATCGAACATTTTAGATATCTTCGCGTCCTCAAACAATTCCTAGAAGCCTCTGGTTGAATCCTTTATGTACTTGATCGAGTGCCTGTACTCTTACCCCAATGCATTCTAGTTCTGAAATGTTTGAAACGGACTATTGAGGATTCTGTCAATGCCGCGATAAAGATTCTGGAGTCGACTCATCCAAGGCGCAATTGTGAGCATGAAGGATACATACCCAGCCGATTCAGTCAGAGCTTTGTGGACGCTGCAGGTGTTAGCGTTGTCAGATATCAGAGCATTCGGTCCCCGGGGGTGATGGAGCCTGCGGCGTGCTGTTTGCGCAGTATTTACTTTCAGGAATATGATTGTTGAAGCGGTGTATAGACGTGCTATTCATGGGTAAAGCCTAGACATCTATGAAGAGTGACGAGAGACGTCTTGCCAGATTTCAGGTGGCCGATGATCTTGTACATCTCACCGCCCGCCTTGAAATCCGCCGTGCCAGTAATTTCCAGCACGATATCCGAGAGTAACATTGATGGGCCTTCCTCTATTGATGAGCTCTGTGTTTTGGTGTCGATATAGGTCTCTTTTCCATCTACTTTCTATACACTCTAATACCAGCAGGGCCGCGAACTCTGCCGGCTGAACAACCTCCCACCCAGCTCTCCATAACACCCCACGTCCTACACACCCGCGAATTTCTCCTCCTCCCTCCCGCTTCCCACCCAAAGCTCAGAGCGTCCGATTCTGAGTCCACGAGTCGTCGCGAGACAGGACGTGCAGAAAAGCGCCTGCAGGTACTAACGAAAGAAGTCGACTGGAGTGGCGAAGGCTTACGTTGCTCTCGCAGATGAATTAGATTTGGATTCTAAATTGAAGCAGCCTAGTGTGGAAGCGCGCGCGATTTCGCGGTATCTTGATGATGAGGAGTAGGAGGGTGGAGAGGGTGGCCCGGTTGCTATACAGAGGTTTCCCTACTCGGATTTCAGGCCAAAGTCTCAATCCAAACGGAGCTGGTGGTGATGCGACGTTTATTTGTTATATAAGCGTTCTTCGTAATAACATGTAGCCTGTACAGAATGGACCGCACAACAACTTAACGAGGTTTTAACCACTGGAGTTCATCATCATCGGCCGGGTTAGACATGATTTGCCTCAACGCGCAAGATGACTGGTGCATACCTACTATGGACACCAAAAGTTGCGATCGACCTGCTTGCAATTAACGTCCAGGATATCTACTTATTGCCGAGTCAGACACACATGAGGGACACAGCAATTGTTCGCTCGCCTGGGGATTCAGGTAGGCTTCTGCAGTCTACGCGCACCATAGCTGTGGCAGCCAATAAAATCGAGAAGAGGTGGCTAAGTTTGAAGTTCATGCCAGTTGATTGTTGCAGCTCGAGTGAATCCACGAAGGCTTTTATACTTTAGACAGCTCGGACTACAACCAAAAGTAGAGTGCAGGGAGGTCATGCAGTATCGTCGCGCTCTTTTTTTAGTATACAAACACGAGATAATCCCGTTCCCGTGTTCACCGGAAGTGGATCCCTTTCAGACTCTTGCCGAGCAGGCCGACTCAGCACAGGCCCGTGGGGCCTGTCCATCGTTTGTCCTTGTCACATTTAGTCACGGTCACCCAGAAAGTCTATAAACAGGCAGGGCAGCCATGTATCGCCTCTCCTCACTCGGAGAATGGGACTCTTCTTCCAAATATTCATTCTGGATAACATTCTCCTCTTCATAACACTCTTCAACGTCTTTTCATACTTCGAAGTCGACAATCTATCAAGTTATGTCCTCCCTTGGATGTCATTCGTCACATTGCTTGTGTTCATCGTTGCCGTCCCATACATCGAGTATTATGAAGGCGGCGACCTCATCCTCTTCTCGTACCTATGTTCCTCGTCTATAGTCTATAACTTCTACTTGCGGTCAGAAGGTAAGAGCTCGGAATAGTATTTCTTTGCTACTCATTCACCCACCCTATTTCATCCAAGCCGGGTGGTTCCAAAGCACCGGATTGTATATTCTAGCTCAGGTGCTCAACCACGGGCTTTTCTACGTCTACTGCACCTTCCGGAAGGAGGTCTACGTCGCTCAGTTCTTCTACATTCATGCATTAATCGTCTACCTTTTCGAAAACTGCTTTGTACAAGCATACTTCTTATTTACAATATTTCTTCCGGAACCCAAGGATCATATCTTTGATGAAATGTATCGACGCCGCAGGGCTCTCTCGGAGAAGGTTTTTCTAGCTCTAGAATGTGTTCAACTTGAACATCGGGAGCACAGGTCTCATGTAAGCACTCCTTGGTCTGCTTGTCTCATGTTGCACTTCTGAATGTCGCCAAAGCCAGGAACCAGACTCCGTGATGCAGCTCCACCGCCTCCTTATTCGCAGTAAATGTTAGGACTACATCATTACGGACTCGACGACTCGATCTGCTTACATTATCGAATTAATTATAAATCATTACACCGTCATGTGACTGGAACTCGCTGAAGCGGGAAACACGCTGCCCACTTCCTTCCTCCTCTTTCCACTACATTTCACAGCCAACTATGCCTAGTTCTGCCCCTCCCATCGTATTCAGCATGTCGTATGCTATCATTCTTGTCTTTATGACTTGTACATGTCTGTATTTCGACAACTCACTCGTCATAACCGTTTTGTTCTGTTTAACCGGGCTCATGACGCCACTCTTCCTGCATCTCGCCGAGTTCGCAAGAGGGCGATACCTGTACTTGATATTCTTCTGCCTGTTCGAGGAGTATGCAATCGCTGTGACAAGATTAGCAACAGGTGACTTTTCTACCGCATATACCCAGCTATTTTCGCTAACACAACTTTCCAGCATTTCGTGGTCCATCGCTTGCCGTTGCAGCGTTCATCGTCGCCGTGTTTGTCTGGGGCCTCTTCCATGTCTACCTCCGACGCAACACCTCCTTGTATGCGGAACCTTTCCTAGTTGCGCCGCAATTCGTGGCTAGCTCTGGATTCGACGTCTTCGTGTGCATTTTGTCGACTGCAATAGCCATTGCCGGGAAAATTTTGTCGATGTTCAAGCCGCCAATCGAAGCACAACTCCGGCAGTCTTACCAGGATACTTGGGTATTGATCCATGAACGATGGCAGAAATGTGCGAAGAGCATACGAGATGAGGTAACAGCGAGAGAGACAGCTACGACTTGAGCCAGAGGGTATGCTTGAGCCAATTCTACTTCTTGGTTCTGACGTCTCTTCCTAGGTTAGCAGTCTACGACCGTTGCCAGTGCGACGCCTACTGCTACTACTACATCTATCCCACATATCGTTCCGCACATCCTATTCCACTGTCGTTACTTGCATTGATCCTTTCTTCATTCTCACATGGACGTACTAGACGACGGACCAAATTTTGTTTTAACATCTAAGGACTTGAGACTTTTTCCACATACTACATGGGACAATGTTTTGTTTATTGCTTTCTTATTTTGGGTAGCAATCAGACACTTTGCCTGCTCATATTTTGAGGACGCGGCAGAATACGGCAGTGGCACATCAATACGGCTGCCGAAGGAATTCTCTGAGAATCATATGGCGCAAGGACGAAAAACGAAACGGAATATCCAGATACGGCACTTTCCTTACAGGAAATGTATCTAGGTTATATGACATCCGCTTCACATCCTTGGATTTGACGGAGACGTTCATTGTCAAAGAGAGATGCCTGAGAAGTCGCGGGAACCCAAAGGAGTCCTGGTGTGGTTTACTTGCGAAAACGGAACAACCGAGAAGACGAACGAATTCCAGCAGTACACTCGGGCTCGAAACTCGACACTACATCGTGTTATATTACATCTCTATCAGGCTCCTGTGATCATCTCCCTCGTACTTGCCACTCGAAGAAGTCCCTCAAACCTCTAAGATATCTATAACAAAGCACGCCAGCCTCGTCTTCCAGGGCAAGATCAAACAATACACTTGTCTCTGCTCCTCATACATGGCCAGATGGGTACTATTCGAGGGCTCGACCCAGTCGATGCTCGGAACTCTCGACAGCCACAGCATGACGACTTCTTCCTGCACCTCGTCCCGGGAGCTGCTGATATACACCGTCAGATACGCGATATCGGAACCGGTGACTCAGAATCCGGATAGTTTTTGTCGGACCGCCGGTCAGATGAAGAACAAAGGCAAACGTTAGTACACCGTCGGATATTTGATGCATGCGTTGAAAAACATTCGACATCCTTGGCTTCAAGACCGTCGCCCTCCTTAGATACTCCTTCGAGTTAGTCATACCCTCCTGCTCGTGCTGATGCAACACGGCCTCGTGAACTTGATATACCCTGGTAGATTTAGCGGAATAGCCCGAACTATCTGGTGGCAGCTGGTAGACGATACCAGAACCTATTCGAAACGATGTAATCTGAGAGCTAAGTCATATCGCTGAAAGTACATACCGCATGAACAGCATACTGTAGGCTTCACCCCGGACAGAATGCTCGGACATCTAACAACGCTAAAACCTGCAGAGTCCACATTGCTTTGACGGAATCGACTGCGTGCGTGTCCTTCATGTCCACATTTGCGTCTTGGATGAGTCGACTCCAGGATCTTTATCGTGGCGTACTCCATCAAGGCTGGAGAGTTAAGGATCATCAGGTGGGGCAAGCCTTTGGGCGTGCGATTAGCTCCGTATTGCCCAGCCAGCATTCCTGATTCAAGATGTGTTTCAACCGCCCATAAGTTTCGAGATTTGACACACCTCCCCACGACTGGCCGGCTAGGTCGAAGCACTCGGAGATGCCGAGATGGTTGAGGAGGTTATCGAGTTCATCCATGAAAAGTTCTGGTGCCCAGAAATCTTTGGGGGCATCGCGCAAATGTATCAAATGTCCGTTCCCAATCTGATCGTACGCCACAATAGGGATCCTGGGGAGCCGAGTCGGCCAAAGCGCAAAGACAAGCATGAAGGGCACACACCCAGCAGATTCTGTCAAAGCTTTGTGTACACTGTGGGTATTAGTGTTGTCAGATATCGGAGCATTCGGTCTGGGCGATGAAGCCTACAGCATGCTGTTCGCGCGTTATATAATTTCAGTGATATAACTTGAAGCGACATAGGAACGTACTATTCGTATGTAAAGCCTGGTTCTCCATGAAGAGTGACGAGAGGCGTCTTGCCAGATTTCAGGTCGCCGATGACCTTGTACCACGTCTGGTAGCTTTCGCCGCGTACCTTGAAATCTGCTTTACCAGTAGTTTCGAGGAGCATGATGGACAGAGTAACTCACGTGAAGCCGCTGGCGAAGGGCTAATAGGATTACATATAATCATGGGACACGATGTGTCTAGAGCAGCGCAGAACGTCAATTATGATTTCCTATCGTTCTTTGAGTGGAAGAATAGGTAAAGACACAGGAGGGATCGCGCAAGCACAAGTTTGTTCAGTGCTTGCGTTTGGCCTCGACACCGGCTCCTCACAGACAAGCTCCGCCAAAATAGTACCGACCTCGATTAAAGTGCTCTGCAAAACAAATTTCATGAAAAGAGCATCCTCACAGTAAAGTCACTAACAAATACCTGAAAGTTTTCCAGACTGGAGTCAAATTGTCACATGTCCAGCTTGAACGGACAGTAAGGTTTTTCGGGAGTGAGCATTTCAGGCGCACGGGGCCGAGGGTAAGTGGCGATGTCCGGAAAACTGCTACACAATGGGTACCCAGTCATCCAAGGCTGATCTGGAGGGTACTCTTGGGTTGTCTCAAAGTCGATAAGGTCGACGTGGGGACGTGATACAGATTGATGACCGGCACGAATAGATTCGGGGTACCATTGAACCAAGAAATTGGAGATAAATGCATCCTTGGGAAGCAAAGATGAGCTTGGGCTAGTCAACCAGTATTCGTAGCATTACTCACGCGATGGGCAATATTCAAATTATGGATAAAGGCCACGCCCTAGGTGGTACATATAAGCAATGAACGCGAGAACAATAACAGCTCACTTCTAATGCCTGCATGATCATATCCAACACGTCGCCAACGGAATTCTGCGCCCAATAATCAAAGGCCTCGTCCATCGGAGCGCCAACCTTGGGGAAAAAACCAAAAATGGTTTTCAAAGACACATTCAGCCTGCATCGGAAGGGTGTGGTTCTCGCTGATAAGGCTAACAGGGCCTGTCGCCAGTTTCCGGAGTATTCTCAGATGGTCGTGTCCTTCGTTCCCAATGACAATGACTCGTATCGCAAAGTCGCGCCCGTCTTCCGTACGACCGATGCGCGTAAGCGGGTTCTGTTCAAAGAATGAGATAATGACAATAGCTTCAATGGAGAACGAACCCATGTCGAGTACGGCTGCATCCACCTGGACGTGCCAAGGCCGTCATCGCGCTCCCTGCTGTTTGTCACATACGAGAACCCATTTGATACTACACAAGCATCGGGCGGGACCAGCGTACAAGTAGCCTTGCTGTCCGTGCTTCGCCACAGCACGACGCCCCGCTCTCGAAAGACCTCGTCTAGCACCGCCCAAATCTTCTCCTCGTCGGTTTTCGTGTATCCTGGGAGCCGCCATGTGTCCAAGTTCGTAGGCAGCTAGAGAAATCAGAACACAAGACGGCTGCTTAGGTATAGCAGACCTTTCGCGTCTTCTGCGCAGCGGAATGTTGAGGGGGATGCATTTGAAGGGCGTGAGGCGTGGGAAGGAAATAATAGGAGCTCGTTCCGAACACCGTTCACTTATTTTGGAGGGGTTAAAGCACTAACGTAGTCGGATGGATAGCAGAAAAATGCGTGCAAAACAAAAGAAACCCTGTTTACAGCTTTGCTGGACACTCGATACCGCGTATGATATTCCAGATCGCGTCACCCAGTAAATCCGGAGCCTCTTGAACCACCTAGCACCGCAAACATGAGCGATGTACATTTCCCATGCTGGCAGACTCACCAAGTGTCCAGCACCAGGTATTTGCGTCACAGACGCGATCGCGCCTACTTTCAGCAGGGCTTCTTTCTTCTCTCCCGAGCTGTTAGTGTTGACTCAATGGATGGAACAGCCCAGAATAAGTAGCGACGACTTACATCATCTCCTCCCGCTCCCCGTACACCAGATGCACAGCCAACCTCCCCTTCACCCTCTTCAGCTCTGTGATGGGGAAAAAAGCCTCTTGGATATTGGCAAACGGGTACGCTTCGTGTCTCGGAGGGCACTTGAGCTTAACGCCCCCATTCGACGGATCAAGTAACAAGCCATGTTCCTAACAGTGTTATCATCCGTCAACAAGTCACACGTCAAGCAAAATAGACTCACGACGTAAATATCAAGGATACGTCGATCCCACATACTCCACGGAATACGCTTGGCGAGATACGTTCTCGCATCTTCCCGGGACTTCCAATGATCACGTCGTAGGGGGATGGCCTGCGTTGCGAGGGTAACTATAGGCGAATCGTGTTCTGGACCTGTGAATTCTTCCGGCCAGATTGTCGGTTCGATGAGAACGAGGGCGGCGAATGGGACGTCGTCGAGGAAAGATGTCGCTAGTGCTCTAAGCGACGTGAGCTGGATGTACGCGAGCGATTAGGGGCTGCCACGTACGCTGAAGAGCCTCCAGCTGAGTGTCCGACAAGGATGACTTTGTATTTGCCTTGCTGGATCCTATTCGCGAGGTGGGTCTTGTATACATTGGCGCAGGCTTCAGCATAGTCCCTAACGGCTGTTGCCAATCAGGATGAGTAATTTATACCATTTGGTCACTCACAATACTTGAAATCTGGGTCTTCCATTGCCTTTGCATTCAAGGCAGCAGCATCTCCGTGTGTCTGTGCGTCGACCGCCCAGGCTTCCCGTACCAAACCGAGCGTATCTAGAGCAAATATTCTTTGTATCGTCACTTCCCAGTGTTCCTTATCTAAAGAACGGTCAATAATCTATCCTCCAGAACGTAATCAAGGACTCACGAAATCCCGTTCCATGAGCAAAGATGAGAATGAAGCCAGGCCGTTCGTCGATATCCCGCCGATATCGTTTGACTGTGCATTTGAGAGGGCAGGAGTACCGCGTCTCCACGATATGCTTGTCAACGTACATCATAGTAGGAGCTGGAAATAACAGGTATCGCCATCATGTTTGGGTGGCCGTTTATAAATATGCTTAACACCTTGGAAAACGGAAATTTAGAAATCAGCGGCAGCTCGGCCCGTAAAACACCGGACTTTAGACCGAATAATACTTGCTGTGGCTATCATGTCGTTACCTATCGTAATTACAGGACAATAGACCGATATTGAACGTGTATTCGCTGCGCCATTATCTTGAGAGTATAGGTCGTCTTCTACGCACATTCTGGCGCGCGCGGCGCGACTCATTTGGACTTGATCCAAGGTTTCTTCAACTATCCGAGGACCCATCATCCTTAAACTCTAGACCTCGACACAAGGCACGTCGCGGTGCTTCACCGGCTCTTGCCTGGACCAGCATGGTGATATTATGCCTGAGAACGAGCAGACGGATATTGGAAGACGAGGTGCAAGGTGAGTGGTAGTACCTGTAAAGGTCGGCGTCGAATTCATGTTCGGACGTCGCCCATCAAGGGCATCAGTCTTCGGCAGTAGTTGAGTAAATTTTTGTAGTACATAGTGCTTGGACGAGTCCTGGATTGATGCTGAGAATCAATGGTACATGTCTTGGGGCTGGGCTGGGCTCGAATAGATGCTGGGAGAGGAGATTCAGAATCCGGTATGTTACTGTATGAGAGGTTCTCCTTTTTGTTTCGACTTTCGAGCTGTCTAACTCCCAAGTCTTCATACTAACTACTCGATCTTCTGGCAATGTGTGAGTCGGAGTGTCGTTCTCGGGCGAATATTAATAATAATTATACCGTCCTGTAAGGAGGAAACCACTACATGAATTTTGGAAACTTTGGACGCAAAAACGTTCAAAATTTGAAGGAAATGAAAATTATTGACCAATGACCCAAACACTGCCATGTAGCACATGGTGGCGTCGACCCCCCTAGGCACCAAGGACTCAACGCACAAAGATATTAGAAACCTGTACCATTAAAGCACCGATTATCCCTACGTACACCCACATTAGCTACTGGGGCTGGCCACGAGCAAGCGCCGCTGCGTCTCTGTACATAGATTACCGGTCGCGGTTTCAAAATATAGAGTCAGAAAAGAAAAAAACTGCCATGTAGCACGTGACCCGGTAAAACACTCCGGATATCCGGCACTGCCACGATGTTCGTTTTTCGTTCCAAGTCCACGCGCCTATATTTTCGCAGTGCGTATTCGCGTCAGCAATTCAAACCGTTCATGTCGAACGACCGTTACCTCTAGCTGCTCAACATAGGTTGAGGAGACTGCCGCTCATATTTTCCTATTATTTTCAAGACGACGCGACTTTTAGGATAGCAAGCCGGATCTTCTCTGCTTATATGCTAGGAAACGCTCGAAAAATCAATGCTCACTCAGCATTCAGCAGGTTCGACGGTTGAATGGCTAAGATAACAGGATCCCCGCGCATCCCCGCACATCCCCCCTCCACATGCATTCGCCTGGCTTCGATATAACGATATAAAGGGAGTGCCTGCCTGATTGAACTGATTTGAGGCTATCCATCTCGCAAGATTTTATTACAGTTCTGATTTAACTATCATCCGCATGACCCAAGTAACGCAAGTCGTTGCCTATCCCTGAGGCCGTTCGTGTCCTTTGATGACTCAGGACTTGAATATTCTACGTCCAGGTGGATCAACGACGACGTCTATAAAGCTACGAAAGCTGCACTGGCATTTCTCCAGCAGGAAAGTGCACAAACACGTCCGCAATTACATCTAACATCGATACTTCTATGGGTATGCATTCTTGCTGGTTTAGCATACTAAAACGCTGACAGGCCCGATTTTCCCATCACGCAGCCGTCCTCACCCAGCTTGTAGCTAAACCCGACCAAGTCGACTCGGTTGTCGATATATTTTTGGCCACCTATCAGCGTGACCACGAGATCTGGATAGCTCTGAAACACACCGATTCGCCATCGAAATTTACCGTTTTTGATGCTGCTGGTAACGGGGTTCACAACGCGGACGAACTTCTCCAGTCTTCGCCTGTGACGCAGAGTATCAAAATCATGAAGAGCCACAGTAAGGTGGCCATTCCGAACACCGAGAAGACTGTTGGTGCGCCAGTAGGGTTGGTCATATTCTTCAAGGCCAAACCCGGGAAGGCCGACGCAGTGCGCGAACTTATCTCTGTACGTTCTCCCGTCAGATCCAAGCGGAAAATCATGTTGATGTCCGCTTAGACTACTATCTTTTCGGTCATTGCAGAGGAAGAGAAGACTTTGCTTTGGTTCGGCTTGGAGTACCCCGACACTCCAGGTCTCTTCGGAGTTCTGGACTTCTTCACGGACGAAGAAGGACGAAGGTTCCACGTGGCTGGAAAAGCTGTGCAGGCGGTACAGGCTGCGACTGACGTGTTGGCTGAACCTGCTGATTTTTCGGACGTTGATGTTGTCGCAACGAAGATCACGGTTCGTGTCTAGGGGAGGGGAGAAATTATGAACTATATTGTTTGACTCTGTACATCATGCAAGAACAACGGATGGAATGACACGTGCTTCTCAGACTCTGCCTAGCCTGGCGAACCGTCTTTATTATATGACCTCGGTGTCACCTGCATAAACAAATCTCATATGATGTCTCTTCTGAATCCTATCGTCGCCGACGCTAGCAGCGGGATTTCCGCCCTCATTGGGCTGCCTGAAGCTTGGAGTGACTACTCCGGCTATCAGTTCCATAACATATGCCAACTGGACGCACCTTCCACATTGGATCAAAGAAGTGTTAGGTGACGATTGGAACATATGGTCGGGGTCTGTCAGTGTGATGGAGGCCGCCTCCCATGCATCCTGGTGGCTGGGACCCGGACCTAAAGGATCAGGCGCAAACACATCGCCGGGAATCAATGTCCGTGTCCATGTCCAGTCGCATACAGATGCCGACGGAGTCTTGGATATGGCTGCTTCCAAACAGGCCACGCGCCGCCGCCTCGCAAGAATCATTAACAGCACTTCTCGTGTTATCACGGAGGTATGGACTCGCGGAAAACTCGATGAGTTCGGCGAATGTTCCGTGCAGTATATAGGCGGTGGTCGTTTCATCGTCGTCGCTGGTCAGACGATAGTGGACATACGTGATTCTAGGACGTCCGATTTGGCTGTGGAGGTTTTTGAAGACTACGCCTACACACTGTTGGAACATACGGTTCGCAGGGATAGTCCACCTCTGACTGCACCCATCATCAAGCGCGGTCCACTTTTATCCCTGGTTGGCAACCAGGACCATTCGCGCCCGAGAAAATTTCAGATACGCTCTGTGGTTGCGGCAGAATTTTCCTTTTGGTTTGAATTGGGAACTCCCATCGCTGTTGCTGATGCCGGTGTCGAGGGGTCTGACGATGCCATTTCGCTTGAAGAATGTGTGGTTGAGGATGGCATTAGGGTGAAGTTCAGATTTGCTGTCGCAACGCTCGGGCACCACCTTGTTGAGGTGCATGCGGAATTTGCGGACTTGAAAACCTTGATTTCGACGTCACAGATGGCTGAGGTTGAGGTCTTTTACACGAGGGACCAGGATTGAAATAGCGTGGAATTTTTTTGTAAAGTACTTAATATCGCGATCCATGATCGTACCATTATACACAGAAACTGGACTTCAGACTGGTTCTCAGGCCAAGTTCCTGAAGAGTACTTCAGGAAAAGTCATCTGGTGCATGCGGCAATTGCGCTATGGTGGGGTTAGCGTGGGGGGGGATTATTGATTTCGAGTTTCCTGTCTATGGGTCCTCAAGTTCTACAACGGCGGGTTACTGTCTGGGTCGCTCGGTCGTGAGCTCGGCTTGGGGAATAAGTAGAGGGTATTGGGCATCATAGTGCAGTTCGAGTTACCTGTATCCTTGCGTCCGGCGTCCCTGAAGGTACCGTGCCGTGTAACGATGAGATGAGATACAACTCTTGAGATTCGCGTTCGGACCGGGAGCCGACAGACTTGGTCGTCTTACCTCATCCAGGACGCTCCAGTGTCTACGCCGTCTGAGCGTCATTCCCTCCAATATCGTGACGTCAGCACTGCAATGATGCGCCGTATATATACCTCAAGTCTCGTGGACAACCCACTTCTCCTTGTCTATCACCATGAAACCCTCCATCATTTTATTTGCAGCCCTCGCCGTTGGCGCCCAGGCGTCGTGGTTTGGCTCGGACACGCCTCGTACGTCCATAAAGCAGTAAAGGAATCTACGACTGACCACTTTGTGCAGAATACACGGAATGGTCGAATGAAGATCTCCAAAAGTGGCTCAACGACCATCACATCAGCACACCGTCTCTCGACACATATTCTCGCAACGACCTCCTTGAGCTCGTCAAGTCGAATTGGAACGGTGCAGCAGCATGGTCCTACGACCAGTACGTCTCGGCACAAAGTTCTTTCTCGTCGCTGCGCGATTCGGCGTTTGATACCTGGGACGAGTCTCGGCTTCGCGAGTTCTTATTGGAGCAGGGTATCGTTGCACCGAAGGGACACAAAGAGGAGCTTGTCTTGCTCGCCAAGAACCGATACAAGTCGTACACAGACGCCGCCAGCTCCTTCGCGTCTCAGGCTAGCGCGACGGCGAGTTCGGCGGTCTACGGTAACGCTCAGCACCAGGCGACCCAGTCAGTGTCTAGCATTGTGGCCCAAGCGACCGAGGGTGTGTTGAGAGCTATGGACGACAGTAAAGACTACGTGTATTCGACTTGGGACGACGCTCAGCTCCGAGACTACCTTGTGAAGAAGGGCGTTTTGAAGTCAAAGACGGAGAAGAAGAGGGGGGAGCTTCTCGCGATGATGAAGGACGCATACTACAGCGTGGCTGACCCAGTTTGGCAGGGATGGAGCAACTCTTTCATGGTATGTTTCAGCCCTGTTTATCTTTTCCATCCACTCATTGTCTTAGTACGAATGGCTTGCCTCTCATAATGTCCTCGATGGGCGTTCCAATTTGGAGAAGAACCGTGACGCGCTTTTGGCTCAAATGTCTCAATACTACTATACTCCCAACTCTTACTTTTGGGATACCTGGAGCGATAGCGACCTCAAAGCGTGGTTAGTCGAGCATAATATCATCAAGGGCGATGCTCAGGTCAAGCGCGAGAAGATGGTTAAGCTCGTTCGGTCTGTGCAACGGTTTTGTTTATGTTCTGCTTGCTTAATGTTATCACAGAGACAACTATTCCAATGCGCATGACTCGTTTTGGGACGCTTGGAGCGACTCTCAACTCCGTTTGTGGCTCGTCGACAATGGTCATTTGCGCTCTGACGCGCAAGTCAAAAGAGACGAGCTCGTAAAGTTGATGAATCAAAAGTATACCAACTCTATTTCCAGGATCTTCATCTTCTGATGTTGATCTCAGGTACTCGGACGCATCATCACGCACCGCGGCTTATCTCACCTGGCCCGATGCTCGGCTTCGTGCTTTCCTCCGAGAACACGGCATGAGCGAGAACGAACTTCCTACCTCTCGGCCGGGTCTGCTACGTGTGTACTCTTCTTTTCATCATCGCGGACGATAACCTTAACTCCGACCGCAGAGGAAACACGTATCAGGTATTCGCAAAGCAAATATGGGGCCCAATCATTGTTCAACTCGATTAGGGATGTCGTCAACGCGGTTGAAGAGAAGGTAACTCAGGTATGGGAGATGTTCACTGGTAGCGCCGAGGAGAAATTGCAGGCTGGCAAGAAGGCCGGCGAAGATGTTCACGCGAAGGGCAAGCAGGAGTGGGAACATGCGACAGCAAAGGCAGGTCAGGCGACGAAGAAGGCACAAGAAGAATTGTAGAGCATTGTCGAGTTTTGTAGGTCAGGTCGAAGTAGCACAACACTGTACATTTTCCCATCCAAAATCACGTGGAGACGTTGAAAACTAGATCGTTTACGTTTATTGCCAATGTGATTTAGAACGAGAACTACCACGAGGCTCGTGACGATTCGCCCTTTCAGGAGCTTAGAAAATCTTCTGGCCATATCGTAGTAACGGAGATTTCCTATATCAGACGGCAATGCTTCTCCCAAGTTGCAAGGCTGGCAAACTCTTCGGCCTCAAAGACCGTACCTGATTGGTCCCCTTACGAGATAACTATCGTGTTTACACCCTTATACCCTGGACTGTGGACTCCAGTACTCTCCGAGCCAATCCTATCATTGTGGTGTACCCTTTTGAGTCACTCATGCCCGTTAAGCGGACTCTGTCGTTGTGTGTCGTTTCTGATATCAAGATGGCTCTTCTTGCTCGGTGGCCCGGGTGGGGTCGCTGAGTTTATATCTACTCTGGGGTGTCTACTCCTCTAAACCTCAACTGCCACCATGGTTGACTGGCATTCCCCCGAAGTCTTACAGGACAATGCTCGTGAGTGCGTCTCTTTTCCTTTCTCTGTTCATGATCTTTTACGTAGAACCCTTAGTGGCGTTCACCAAAAGCATCCATTGTCTCATCGGTCTATACTTGTCAGTTTTAGTGTCATGGTTCTGCCGGATTGAATCTCATTGCTTTGAAGATGGGAATTCGTGAACACGCTTGACTTTGATTGGGCGGTGATCAGTGGAGAGCAGAAGTTCCGGTGGCCGTTAGTAGGTCCTTGATATAACTTCTCATCGATCACCTTTACTCACCCTCGAAGTTTTTTTACTTCTACGCTCGTTATGGAATGCTTGGCGTGTTGATAGGCTTGTGAGTGTTTTATGAACCGTCAACTCAAAATTGGAATATGCTTATTTGAGTGTAGTGCTGTCGCGTTAAATGTGACCAAAACGTTGGTTACCTGCAATTAGAAGGGACGCACTTGGCTGATGTTCATTGTAGGGATATTCACTGTCAAGGACTCTTCCTCTTCATTCAGATTGTGGGGAACACCTGTCTCGGTGTCGCCAGTATCAACCTTTCCATTCGCACGTACGTTCATAAATTCGTTCCCCTCACTTCCCCCTTCTTAGCATCTTTGTTAGTATCGCGGTTTGGGGCCAAAGCCTCTATGTCACTGTCCCACTCGTAGCGTTGATCTGCGGCCAATTTGGTATCATTCTGAAATCGGTGACCAACGTCCACGCGTCCTTTATTTATGGAGCGGGTTGCAGCATCGATAGTACGGAGTCGTCGCTGTTCGCGGCGATGTACCTCTATACGATGGGAACGGATTTCATCGTGATGTGCTTGATGGTGTATAAGCTGTGGTATAAACGGCGTCACCAACAAAAGAGTAGGATCATGAAGTTGATGTTCGTCGACGGTTTGGCATATTTTGCGCTGGCGTGAGTTTTTGCTTGTTGCGTGTCAGTGAGGCTGTCTATGCTTAGCCGGTTTTCTCTTAGGTTTGTGGTCAATCTCCTTGCGGCGGTATGTTATCTCATGAAGATCTATGCCAATCTTCTCTTACTCTTTCGCAGATATTCTCTCTTCTGGATCTGAACGACGTTATGAGCGTCATTGCTGATGGCCCGGCTTCAATTCTGGCTACAGTGCGAACCATTTCGTTTAATTTCATCTTCTGTGTACCGAAACATACACATGTTCTACTCCAGGTAGCTTCCTGTCGTGTGGTTCGTCGATTGTATCGGTTCCGAGGACCTGGCGCCGAAATATATAGGTCAGTGGCTCTTTAAAACCTTGTTACCCGCTCCTCACATATCGCAATTTCAGTGCCAGCGGTGGTGATTCATCAAGCGGGAATAACAATCGGACACATCCACTCAGTCAACAAGCCCGAATTGACGTCCCCCCAAAGACCGCAGTGGGTGGTGTACATGTGCAGGTAGGGTCTGTCTTTCTATTACACACCGCTAGTTCAGACATTCCGCTGCAGATGCAAACCTTTACAGAAACATCATACGGTGCCCCCGGAAGTACCAAAGACCGCGAGATCGCAGGTGAATTTTTCGATAAGGATTCCTCTGAATCTGAGCTGAAAAGCAAGTCCGCGGGATACTGAATGATTATGACACGACTAGTTATGTTTTTTCCCATTCTCTCTGCAAATGTCCTACTTTTTTGATATCGAAATACACAACCATTTCCCGTTCAAGCGAAATTCAGCAAAATGGTGTGTGTGCTTTGCGCGCGTGGTGATAAGCGATGGGGTGCGGCGTGCTTCTTTGACGCTGGGTAGAGCTCTCCAGCCAACCAGATGCCCCATAGAGTCTCTTCCAACCAAATGGAGTATGAGAAGGTGTGTGCGGTCCTTATTTACCAAGGAAAGAAATATTAATATCACACTTCCTAGGATATCGAGGAGGAATTAAGTTAAATGCAAACTTGCAGTCGCTTCTTAACAAGCAAATGATTGACTTCGCATGGGATGCTGTTCTCTTATAAGCCTTTGGTAGTCCTTTCTTCCTTCTCAGCATACATCATCACTGTCCGCTAATCCTTTTCGATGCCAGCCTCTGTACTAGGTGATCTCTCTTTATTTTTTCTCGTTTCTGTGGCTGTTGTTGCCTATCACTACGTCGAACGTCGGAATAGGGCAGTCAGCAAGCTCCAATGCGCTGTAAGCTATCTTTGTTCTGAGTCTCGAGCCCATAGCTGAATCCCATTGACTTGTGATGTTGGTAGCCGTTGGATCAAGCTCATTGGCTTTGGGGGCATGAATACGCTATTTGGTCTTCGGAAGCCAACGTCAAGCACTCCCAGCACAGCAGGTGGGCCACAATTTTAGGACCCTTGTACAGAATTAAAGCACCACTCTTCGGAAATGATGTGGTAAGATCAGGCCATGTGCCACACAAGGTCCACGCTTTGTTTCAATAACGCTAACGATTTTCATTTCTTAGGTGGTTACATCGGACAATACGGCTGCTCAGCATATCTTGCAGCATTGCTATCAATATGTCAAGGCGCCAGAGTTCCGACCGACGGCTGAGAGGTGGTTGGGAAAAGGAGTGATCTGGGCTGAAGGAGATGAGCATAAACATCAGAGAAGACTGCTCGCTCCAGCATTCACGTATGTCTTCTGTGATGGATCTATGTAACTCGTTCATTGACGTTGGGATTGGCCGACTGTCGCAGGCTTGCCGCAGTAAAGGGAATGATGGACGATGTTATCGCGTGTGTAGAGAGGGTATCCTACCGTTATTTCTATTCGATGAAAAACCGTAACACTGATTTCGGTGCTTCCCAGACTGCGATAGGACTCTCCGAGCACCTTGCTTCGCAAGGGGGTGATGCAGTCGTGAACTTGTCTCCATTCATCTCGTCATGCACGTAAGTTCCTCGTTACCTTTCGTCATCGACCGCGCGCGCCACTTAGCTCGTTCTCCAGCCTTGACATTATTGGCCGCATCGCGTTTGGGCACGATTTTGGCGGGGGCATATCAGAGGACGCCCAGAACATTGCAGAGTCATGGCACCACGACGTGCTTCTGGCGCACACCTTTGCGGGATTCTTCGCGCCGATTCTGCTAGTCAAGTTTCCATGGATCCAGAAGCTTCCAATAGCGGCGCTGCAAACTGACGGCGTCGCTAAGCAAGTTGCTCATCGAATTGGATCGCAGATCCTGAAGGACAATGCGGCGGAGAGCTCTGGGAAGGATATCCTTTCGATACTGTTGGATAATCAGAAACACAACGGGAAAGAGAGTGAGCGATTGTCTGATGAGACGTTGTTGGCGAACGTAAGTTCAACCTCCCCTTCGTTTGTGGTCGCGTTCACGGCGTCCGATTACCAGATATCGACATTTTTGTCAGTTTCTACTTCTACTGCGCGGTGATGCTACCAAATCTGATGCTCATCTTCGTAGAATGGTCGGACACGAGACGACTTCGTGCTCTATAATATTCAGCCTGTACGAGCTCGCTGGTCAACCCGACATCCAAGATAAACTTCGCCGGGAAATCCACGCACTCGGAAGCGATCTGAATTACGACAGTATCAGCAACCTCTCATTCCTGGACGCAGTAATCCGGGAAGGGTAAGTACTTATGTGATGGATACCCATCGTTATTTTTATCTCATGGCAACGGATAATAGACTTCGCCTCCATGCGCCATCTCCCCGCACGGACCGTGTTGCCCTCGAAGATGACGTTATCCCCTTCAGCAGGCCCATCGTCGCAGCGAATGGACATGCCATCACTTCGCTCCCCATCAAAGCAGGCCAGGTACGTCTGTCGAGATAAGCATAGGCTTAATCCCACCTGTTTTCTATTCAGATTATCCAAATTCCCACCTCAGTACTGAACACTGATCCGGAGGTGTGGGGTCCCGACGCTCATGTCTTCAAGCCTTCGCGCTGGCTTGAGACGGCTATGCCCATTGATCAACTCCCTCGAGGACCGGTGAGCGGCCTTGCATCGTTCCTTGATGGACCACGGAACTGTCTTGGGTGGAGGCTTGGTGCGTGTTCGATGGACCGAGAGCTCTGAGAGAAATTGACACTCCATTCTTTAGCTGTTCTTGAATTCAAGGTGATCCTAGCATTATTGATCAGGGACTTCTCCTTCGAACGGACTGGTGCAAAAGTGGAAGAGTTCAGGGCAGCGACTACGCAAGCTTTCGTTGGAGACGAAGTAATAATGCCCCTTCGTGTCTGTTTGGCACAGTAGCAATAGGTAGCAATTCATAGCAGAACTATACATTAAATAATACTATTACTTGAACCATAATTCTATGCATCGTCTTCTCCCAAGAATCTCCCAGCTGCGCGGACAATATCGACCCTACGTTACAGGGATGTCGGTGCATAAGGGGAGGGATAGCATATATACGCCTTCGCAGGCGGAGCGGGAGCTCTGTTTGAGTGACGGCGGGCGAGGCCGATGAGATACATCAAGATACAACGTGTTCCTTCTCCTTTTTATCCCTCCACGGTAACTTCCTCCGGGATGGAGTCCAAATCGGAGAGGCGCCTACGATGCCTGGCATGCTTCACCCGACGCGGCTTAGGCTTCACTGGCACCGGCAGCGGCGTCGAATAAATGATTTCCGGGATATACGTAGGCTGCAACGGCGCGGAGGAATAGAAGATGAATGGTTCCTCGTCTTCTGGGTGGATGTACGGCACGGAAAGGAAAGGGGAACTCGAGCGAATAGGGTCCTCAGGGAGGTGGGGGATGGTGATGTATGGCTCCCTGCGACCGCTTGTGGTAGCCGTCCCCCAGAGCGACTGTTTATGCTCCTGCTGTACCCGCACCCACGCCTCGACGCGCTTGTCCCCCTCCCGCTTTTTGATAAAGTCCACCCTGGCGACTCGTTGTGCAGGTGACTCAAAGAATGGGAGCTGGCGCCCGACATTGGTATACGATGGTGAAGGGATGGCGTTGGACATGGTAGTAATGGATGGTGATGGTAGGGAGATCGTCCTTATAAAAAATAAAATGAGCGCCCGCAGTCCGGTTGCCCCTTTATATAGCTGCGGCAAAGGGATCGTTGACTGCCCTGAGTCATCCTGTGTTACGAATTACACATGTCTCCATGATACAGCGAATCTCGCCCGGGAACCGTTAATGTTCAACCAAGACAGACATCTGATTCACAGACGAACTACTGTAGAACTTTCGAGGCTCTGAACGGAAGAAAGCAGCAGGTTCAGCCGGTGGATCCATTTTTAGCCGATCACGCAGAGATTCAGAAACAAGATGGAATTGAATTTCGCTCGCGGAAGCAAAAGTGTCTGCTCATACAATTGCAGGGGCTTGGGCGCCGTTCCCCTTCGAAACTGGAGTGTGTAAGAACAGGGCGTTACCAATGAGCCCTAGTCCACTAGCTATTTTGGCTTGCTATTCCATCAAATGTGTTGCAAGGGGCCGAGATGCGATGGGACATGTATACGCCACTGCGGCTCAACTGATAAGATGAACGTGAGATGCTGCGCCAAGAGTCCTTCCGGGGTTCCTCAACTTGATGCAACCCGGGGTTGGGCACCCAGACGTGATACAACCGTCCAGATGAAGCACGAAGACAATATTTTGCTCGCTGTACAAAAGGAAAGGTGTCGCTTTCCCGCTCGTCAAATGTAGACCAATTGTCGTCGTATCCGAGAACGGGGGAGGCCGCTGGTATGTCCGATGAGAAAGCAGTACTATTCAAGGAGATCATCGCCCGCAGGGATGGTAAATCACACTTAGAACTGGCCCTTGGGACTAGATGTCAAAAGAAGCTTCTCCCGTAAGCTCAGGACTCTCCCAATCAATGGCAGGACCTGTCTGTGTCATATGTTCACCAGTGTTCCGTTCTTTGGGTGGCCAAGAAGCAACCGAAATGGACCTTGGCTCGGCTGCGAGAAGATTAGTCTTGACCTATAGGCCGCTAAGGACGGTACTAGAGTAGCTGAGACGCCCTGAGGAAAGCATAAGAGGTATACTGAGAGAAGTTGGCGGAACCGTCGTCAAGAGTCGACGAAGTCACCATTAAATGGACAGACGTCGGCAAGAAAACATACCGAGCACGACAACCACGGAGTGGCGCGAGAAGCCTCTGTAATGAAGCGAGTCGTCAACTTCAAGCACACTTCAACGTGAAACTTTTACTTGACCGCTGCAGAGACGGCAATTCGGATTCCGGGACGGATCCGAACGACGCGTCTTGCACGTGATACTGTACAGCCACCTTTATCATTAATGTGCGTCTGACTCCTTGTTCTTGCACCATCACTACGAGGAAATTGTGGTTTGCTCTTCTTGAAGGCCTCATCGTTTTACCGCTGCTACGAAGAACGATATCCGTTCAGGGATCCCTTATTCCATCACTACTAATGCTATATATCACAGAGCGGGACCCATATAGCAATCGGTGCGATGCAACCTCATTTAGGGAATGGAGATGGATGACGAGTCCCCGGCGCGCAAGAGCGATGAGTAATACTCTTGCCGCTCATATATTATCGACATTCACCTGGTCCTTACTGTCAACTTGAACCATGGACGTATCTAGGACAGTGACATTGAACAACGGTGGCTCGATTCCAGTGCTTGGTGCGTACATCGACTCTTCGTTGGTCTGCGATGCTGACCGACTGGGTGTAGGGTTTGGTGTATGGACTGGGATGGATCCTGAACTACAGCGTGGCTCTTTAGAGTGGGTACAGACAGCTATCAAGGCGCGTGAAACGTTGGCTTAGCTTGACTTTCTGTTAACGCCCATGCAGGCGGGCTACAGGCACTTTGATACAGCGTTGATCTATGGTGCGTGGGCCAAATCGTGCGTTCCTGTCTTGGGTTGAATGTTCTTCAGGCACAGAAAAGCCCTTGGGAGAGGCGATACGCAAGTCTGGCATTCCGCGGGAAGAGTTCTTTATTTGTACCAAATTTCCGTGAGTCTGGACTCTGCCTTCTCAGACATGGGAGCTCAACGCCTCGTTTGTAGATGGAACCATCACGCCCGAATTGTAGAGTCACTGAATGAAAGCCTGGAGAGTCTGGGGACGGACTACGTGGATTTGGTACGTCTATTGCAGCCGGTCCTTTACTTTCACTCACCCTGTCCTAGTACTTGATGCACTGGCCCCAATATGTCGTCTACGAGAGTAGGGATTTCTCCGCTCTGATATCTATCGATCTGATGCATCCTAGAGGGCAACTTTTTCCCCAAGAATCCCGATGGGACGGTCCGCGTCACTGAAGAACGGAATTTCAACCAATCATGGGAGGTAATGGAGAAATTACTGGAGACGGGCAAGTGCAAGGCGATCGGTGTTAGTAACTTTTCAATCAAGACGTGCGTCCTACAGTCTACCGTTGCGTGTTACCTTAGACTCACCTCCCTCCCCAACAGACTAGAAAAACTCTTCACGACAGCCAAAATCATACCTGCAGTGAATCAGATTGAGTGAGTTGACGCGCATATCTATGTTTCTGAAACTTGATCTGCGAGCAAACAGATTGCACCCGTATCTCGTACAAGAAGATTTGGTGCAGTATTGCCATGGGAAAGGTATCGTTGTCGCGGCGTACACGCCTACGGGTACGGATGTTGTCAGGAAGGATCCGGTTATGATCGAGCTAGCGGAGAAATACAATGCTACGCCAACGCAAGTTGTGTTGGCCTGGCATCTAGCCCGAGGTGTGGTCGCTGTTCCCAAGAGCGCCGATGAAGGTCGGCAGAAAGAGAACAGGAAGGTAGGTCTACCGTAGCTATTTTGTTATGAGTATATCTAACATTTCCTATGCGTAGCTTCCGGTCTTGGACCCTGAGGATGTTCAGAGGATAAGCGGGCTAGATAGGAATGCCAGGCTGAGTAGTAAGATTGCTGAGGTGAACAGGACACGTTGGGGTTGGACGTATGAGCAGCTGGGTGCGTTTTTATTACTTCCTCTGTCTGGTTGGGTTCCTGATGAGTATTGTAGGATGGGAGTAGATGTCGAATTGGCGGGATCTGAGTCTTGTCTTGCCATTACTGTCGTTGCGAGTGTTATGTTGACTATACACAGGACCCTGAGGTGTATATACGGTGTTGCGATGTTGACGTCACGATATTGGAGGGAATGACGCTCAGACGAAAGCGTCGTGGATGACATAAGACGAAAATCCAAGTCTGTCGGCTCCCGGTCCGAACGCGAATCTCAAGAGTTGCATCTCTTACATGGCACGGTACCTTCAGGGACGCCGGACGCAAGGATACAGGTAACTCGAACTGCACTATGATGCCCAATACCCTCTACTTATTCCCCAAGCCGAGCTCACGACCGAGCGACCCAGACAGTAACCCGCCGTTGTAGAACTTGAGGACCCATAGACGGGAAACTCGAAATCAATAATTCCCCCCATGCTAATCCCACCAGAGCGCAATTTCCGCGTGCACCAGATGTCTTTTCCTGAAGTACTCTTCAGGAACTTGGCCTGAGAACCAGTCTGAAGTCCAGTTTCTGTGTATAATGGTACGATCATGGATCGCGATATTAAGTACTTTACAAAAAAATTCCACGCTATTTCAATCCTGGTCCCTCGTGTAAAAGACCTCAACCTCAACCATCTGTGACGTCGAAACCAAGGTTTCCAAGTCCGCAAATTCCGCATGTACCTCAACAAGGTGGTGTCCCAGTGTTGCGACCGCAAATGTGAACTTCAGCCTAACGCCCTCCTCAACCACACATTCTTCAAGCGAAATGGCATCGTCAGACCCCTCGACACCGGCATCAGCAACAGCGATGGGGGTTCCCAATTCAAACCAAAAGGAAAATTCTGCCGCAACCACAGAGCGAATCTGAAATTTTCTCGGGCGCGAATGGTCCTGGTTGTCAGTCAGGGATAAAAGTGGGCCGCGCTTGATGATGGGTGCAGTCAGAGGTGGACTATCCCTGCGAACCGTATGTTCCAACAGTGTGTAGGCGTAGTCTTCAAAAACCTCCACAGCTAAATCGGACGTCCTAGAATCGCGTATGTCCACTATAGTCTGACCAGCGACGACGATGAAACGACCACCGCCTATATACTGCACGGAACATTCGCCGAACTCATCGAGTTTTCCGCGAGTCCATACCTCCGTGATAACACGAGAAGTGCTGTTAATGATTCTTGCGAGGCGGCGGCGCGTGGCCTGTTTGGAAGCAGCCATATCCAAGACTCCGTCGGCATCTGTATGCGACTGGACATGGACACGGACATTGATTCCCGGCGATGTGTTTGCGCCTGATCCTTTAGGTCCGGGTCCCAGCCACCAGGATGCATGGGAGGCGGCCTCCATCACACTGACAGACCCCGACCATATGTTCCAATCGTCACCCAACACTTCTTTGATTCCGAGTCCTATGTATATAGGATTACTCGGTTATAATGCAAACCTGAACGACCCGTGGGAAAATTCTATTCGACCTATCTTATCTCTCGCTGATTGCCGAACTACCTGCCGAGCTTATCGTATTCGATGCCGGTTTTTAACTCTGCTTCTTCTCTTCCTTTCATCTCTGGAATATTCCCTCTCCCTCATTTATTCTTTCTGGCTTATTTTCCTTTTTCCTGATCGGTTCTCATCTCCCTGTTTCTCTTCTAGCTAGAGCTCGGGCAGGGCACTCCTCTCCATTAAGTATACATCTGACGCTACTTCTTTTGCTCTTCCTCACCGAATTCGAAGCTAATGTTGGTGCTCACGGATTTCGTCAGAGTGCTTTCCTCATGTAAACCATGCTATCTGGGTGGACGTCTTAGGTGCTTCTTGGCTGAATAGGGCATTTATTTCATACTCGACTCTGGCGCGAGGTCCGACGTCTTGGTTCAACGACTCTACAGATTCGTCGCCTCGAAATTTCTCCGGCTCTCATTCCCCGAACTTACCTGTCTTCCACTCTCTGGCGAAGTCCCATCAGTGTTTCTTCTGATGCCGTGGTCGACGTCAGTGATGGTAACGGTTTCACTAAGAAATCTCGGCTCGTCTCGCTTGCCCCCTGCGATTGGCTTGCGACTGTCTTGGGAAGTAAATTTGGCGGAGTCAGGTTTAGCCTTGTGCTCCAAAGTGGCCGCCGCCGTGACGTCGCCTCATCAATACTTTCACCCTTGTTGTGGCCATGGGTCGACTCATACTTGTGATTCGTCGTTGAATACGATGTGCCCGTGTGTAAGGGATTACGTCGACTTTAGATGAAGAAATGTCAGCGTCAGGCTATTCTGTTTTCCGTGTTGACCTTCATATCGATGTCTTTGGCGTTTGGGTCATTGGTGGTACAAGAATCTGAGCGCGTGCCGGATTTGTCTCTGAGTATACTTTTCTACTTGCCTCCAGGTGTATTCTTTTTTGGAATTCTAAATCTTATCTTCCCCCTTGGATGTTCGAAATTTGCTTTTCCATCTGTCCTACGACATGGTTAACATCTCCTGATACTCACCTGCGACCTTTCAATATATCACAAGTCCTTCATGTATGGCATAAACAAAGGACTCGGTAATGCCACACAGATGCGATGGCCCTCACTCGACTGGTCCAATGTGGAAGGTGGGCCCAGTTGGCATATGTTATGGAACTGATAGCCGGAGTAGTCCAAGCTTTAGGCGGCCCAATGAGGGCGGAAATCTGGCTGCTAGCGTCGGCGACGATAGGATTCAGAAGAGACATCATATGAAATTTGTTTATGCAGGTGACACCGAGGTCATATAATAAAGACGGCTCGCCAGGCTGGGCAGAGTCTGAGAAGCACGTGTCATTCCGTCCGACGCAAGAACAACAGTCAAACAATATAGTTCATAATTGGATGAAACACTAGAACATCACTCCCCTCCCCTAGACACGAACCGTGATCTTCGTTGCGACAACATCAACATCCGCAGCATCGACAGGCTCAGCCAACAACTCATCAGTTACAGCCCGTACCGCCTACGCAGCTTTTCCAGCTACGTGGAACCTTCTTCCTTCTTCGTCAGTAAAGAAGTCCAGAATTCCGAAGAGACCTGGGGTGTCGGGGTACTCCAAGCCGAACCAAAGCAATGTCTTCTCTTCCTCTTCAATGAACGAAAAGATAGTAGTCTAAGCGGACATGACATCAACATGAATTTCCGCTCGGATCTGACGGGGAAACGTACAAAGATAAGTTCGCGCACTGCGTCGGCCTTCCCGGGTTTGGCCTTGAAGAATATGACCAACCCTACTGGCGCACCAACAGTCTTCTCGGTGTTCGGAATGGCCACCTTACTGTGGCTCTTCATGATTTTGACACTCTGCGTCACAGCCGAAGACTGGAGAAGTTCGTTCGCTATGTGACCCCCCGCCAGTAGCAGCATCAAAGACGGTAAATTTCGATGGCGAATCGGTGTGTTTCAGAGCCATCCAGATCTCGTGGTCACGTTGATAGGTGGCCAAAAATATATCGACAACCGAGTCGACTTGGTCGGGTTTAGCCACAAGCTGGGTGAGGACGGCTGCGTGATGGAAAAATTGAACCTGTCAGCTTTCTATTCTGCTAAACCAGCAAGAATGCATACCCATAGAAGTATCGATGTTAGGTGCAATTGCGGACGTGTTTGTACACTTTCCTGCTGGAGAAATGCCAGTGCAGCTTTCGTAGCTTTATAGACGTCGTTGATGCACCTGGACCTAGAATATTCAAGTCCTGAGTCATCAAAGGACGCGAACGGCCTCGGGAATATGCAACGACTTGCGTTACTTGGGCCATGCGGATGATAGTTAAACTAGAATTGTATTGAAAATCTTGTGAGATGGATAGCCTCAAGAGGAGCATCAAACTTTGGCGAAGATGACTGATGCTGCTGAATAAGACAATTCCAATCCTTCAAGCAGGAAAAGGCGTGCCTAGGGAGAAAGATATCCGCCAGGATGACTCAGCCAAAGGGGAAGGAACAGATTTTCGAAGCCAGGCGAATGTATTTGGGAGGGATGTGCAGGGATCCTGTTGCTGCCTTAGTCATTCAACCCTCGAACTTGCTGAATGCTGAGTGAGCATTGATTCTCGAGCGTGTCCTAGCGTTTCAGAAAGCATACAAACAGAAAAGATCCAGCTTTCTATCCTAGAAGTCGCGTCATCTTGGAAATAATAGGAAAATATGAGTGGCAGTCTCCTCAACCTATGTTGAGCAGCTAAAAGGTAACGGTCAAACGCATGTGTTCGAACGGTCCGGGTTTGCCTAGCCTGGTAAACCGGCTTCATGAGAAATTCGCGGAACTCGTTACTGTATTCGTGTCTAGCGCACTGCGCCAATGTCGTGTCATCGAGGCTCGAGGGTGTCATTTTGCGAGGAAATTTGACAGTCGTGGGGCAAGAAAGACATACTGTACCTGACCGGCAACTCGGCCAATCTACCGTCTGTTCGCAATATCTCTGGCTTCGCTGGTCCGTTTTGCTTGATTTTAGGTTCAAGAGGAGCACAAACATCTAGATAATAACTGAGGAATATATGTAAATGTTGAATGCTATTACAGAATGCATAGTGTAAGGTATTCCAAAGAGTGAGGTAATTGTCCTATGACTAGGAAGTCGGTCACTGCCCTATTACACTTGTTGAAGTAATCGGAACATCCGTGGAGTGACCGGGATGGGTTGCAATGATATATAGCATGTTTGGACATCTAACTAAGAGATGCCCAAGGGCACAGATTCTCGTGCATGCACAAAAATTGATTGGCATTAATAACCTTGTACCCCAAACTGAAACTATGAATTACTGCAGGTTCCTGGTATAAATTTGCACCTTGGAAATACAAAAACAATACCGAACAATGCAAGGATCATTTATTTATAGTTTAACGGGCCATCCTGTGCATGGTTGAGGGGTGAGAGGCATTGAGAGCATGAACAAACCATGAAATTGCTTATGAAATCAGCATTTTATCGCAAACATTTGTATGTATCTCATGACTGGTTGTATAAATGGGCTCCTGAATGGAATCTCAAGTAGCGCCATCATCCTGCAGTCTAGCGCAGCAAGAATTTTGAAGGTAGGAGAAGTATGTTTCGTGAAAAACGGCTGTGACCGAATGCCGTGTGTGGCCGAGTACCTGACCCTGCACAGTACAATTTCTTTACATTTCAATGCTGACTCAACGAGACAGAACGGGTCACACTTCGAAAAGTGTCAAGGTCCCTGTACCTGCCAGGCATCCAGGCCCCAGGGCACCAAAGGTGGGATGACAGTCCTGAGCGAATTCATAATGCATTGAGAAGACGGGTGCATTCGCTCGGTCAGGAAAGCCGCGAAACCCTAGGCCGGCGGGTCTTCTGCTACGGTCTCGCTAGATAAGTCTTCCTCTGTAGTGGCAAGATCTGTGTCGGCAATGTTAATGAGGGCGCTCGGTCTCTTGCGAACAATGGTATAAACGGACTGAAGGGAGCGAGCTAAAGCCGACATTACCGAAACACGTGACGCCGTGGCCGTAAACTTTTTTTTCCCTTTTTGGCGGCGCTGTATCTCTTGTTATACACACCTAATACACACCCTCCAGTAGCAGCCCGCCTATCTTTCCGGAGGTAGTTCAGCACGACAACGTCGTTGTATAACAGGCCACGAAGAGTCGGGGGATGGTACCCCGAGGGGAAACTCTTGCAGGGTAGGAATGTATTTACGCACGAACGGCAAGCGGGGCCGAACAGTGTGGGACTCAATATTTATGTAATATCCACTAAACCTCCCAAAGGCGTTGTTTCACTGGGAATCGCGCGCTATGCGCTCCCAGGACTTCCGGTTTTACCCAGAAGCCAGAACCAGACGGACAACTACTCAACCATCTGTAAACGTTGACCGCGGCCGACTCATTTGCTTGTTTAGTATCTACCAACTTCAAGTTCGTCTTTCTATACTCTATATCTGCTCACTAAGGACAACTGCACTTTTCAGAAGGGTGCTTGCACTGCTGCAGCTTGGTAATTCGCGTTTGTGGCCCGTTTTAGCTTACGACTTCATCGCCTCACACCGTACACATGTAACTTCATCCCATTGAACCTGGGTTGCTGCGTCTCGACCTCCGAAAGTCACTGAACTGCGATTGGCGAACTGAGTATGGTTTAACGCCCTTAAATACACGAGTAACTCCTTGTTCGTATATGATATTCTGATCCTGCCAGGTTATATATCTCAAGGGGTTCTAAGCGCCGTGATCGAAGCGGGGTATACTACGTGTGATCGGTTTACTAGTTCACACGATTCTGGCGCTTACCTGGTCTCCTCCCAACACTGATGCCTCCTCGAGCCAAACCAGCAGCACCTTCCGGTACACCCTCACTGCGCAAACAAAAAACGGACCAATACCAACACGCTATTCCAAGATTCATATTGCGACGTTTTCAAACTGGACCTCGCAAGTAAGCTAAGCGCTCATGGCTCGGGTATCATATTGTTAACGGATTGCATAGAAAGAAAGCGGAGCGCAGAAAAGAATACAGACGTACCGGTGTTGACCCTGAATATGTCCTCTACTATGACTTGGCCTCAGGGAGCCTCGATGTTCGTCCTATCGGGGACATTTATGGAGTCATGAACCTCTACAGGGATGCAAGCAACCCTAGCAATGTCAACGAGCTAGAGGAAAAGCTTTCCAACCTAGAGGGGGATGCCTCAGAGGTCATTAGAAAACTCCATGATTCTGACCTCGCCAATGGAAAGTCCACCCTTAAACGCCTCGATGTTGAGCGGCTGCGGAAATTCCTATTCGTGATGCACTACCGCAACCTGGGAGGATCATACTTCGATCCTGACCATCCTGATGGCGGCTCGACAATTCGACAGTGGGTCGAGCGCTATAAAACCAAGCATCCATCATGTCAAACGCACACCGACGTATGGCTATCTGTCCTCCGCTACTACTTGGATACTCCCCATACCCAGATCGTCGATGATGCCACTGCGATATATAAAGAACACGGAATGGCGAAGGTTCATCTTCAGATGCTGACCGACACAGTTGATCCCAACATGGAGCATTACCCGGCTCTTGCGTATCAAGCGCAGGCCGGCATGAGTTTCCTTTGTATATGGGAAGCTCATGACACATCAGAGTTTATTCTGAGCAACAGCAGTTTTGGACTGTGGGAGGGCCTAGCCCCCTCTGGCGACCACATTCATCGTGTCTTTGTCGTCAGCCCTCGGATTGCAGTCGTTTTACGATCCAACTTACTTCCCATGTTCGAAAAGATGGGGCCAGTGAACAGCGACCTGATTCAGATTCCCCAAGAACGACCCATATCGAAACTTGTCAACGGGGAAGCTGGATTCCGCGTTCCCGAAGGCAGCGATCCTTTGTCAGGAGTCAATCTGAATCTTCTCAGATCACCTGACGATCTCTTCACATTCACCGTAACGAAACTGTCCCTCGCTCAAACCGACGTTCTTAACGCCGTCGTTTTGAAGAACGTTCACCAGGATGGCGCCATTACATTCTTGGGAAAGGAACGTATGTTCAGAACCATCCGCTCATTCTGCCACGATCACATGAACAAGCATGATCGACCAAAGTTCCTGTCTTTAATGCGGCACCTATCGGTCATCCCGATGGGGCAGGCACCACAGCCGAACGACCCTGTCGATGCTGGGCTTTATGCGGCTCTCATGAATATACTGCTCAACGAGAAACGTTTTCCTTCTCACTATGACCGCGCCCTATCTGTCTTACGACTAGTGAAAGACATTTCCCTGCGAATTAGTTGTCCTTTCATGATGGAACACACCTTCAATCTCTCTACTGTCATACAGAAATGTCAGACTCATTTCGGTGGGGATGTCACCTATGCCGTAGGATTCTCTCTTTCACTGGAACCCTCTCTGTCGGAGGAGGATTCATCGTGGGTGTTTCGAGAGTTGGATCAGTTCGTATCAGACAAACTAGGTGTGCGGCTGGCCTATGATACCAGTGATGGTCTTGGGCAGGTGGGCAAGGAGGTCGTCCTCGTTGCATTTCTTGACTGGATTGTTGATGAATCAGCTCATGTTTTGGATGAGATTCCTGCTGTAGTGTTTGGGGGGGTGCGGGTACAAAAGCTTTAACATTTTCATTCTCCTTTGTCTGTAGTCATCGCTCATATCAGTTGTATGTAAAAACTCAACCTCAGCCATCTGTGATGCCGAAAGCATGGCCTCCGAATCTGCAAAGACCGCATGTACATCAACAATGTGATGTCCCAACCCTTTAACCGCAAACGTGAACTCGACCTTGACACTCTCCTCAACTACATAATTTTCAAAGGACACGGCCTTCGCTGACCCCTCAACAGTGGCTTCGGCAGCAGCAATGTGTTTTTCTAGTTCAAACCGAAGGGAAAATCGTGACTTGACAGCGCGAACCTGGATCTTTCCCGGGCGCGAATGGCCGTGATCGTCGCTGGTTAGGGATACCAGTGGACCACGCTTGACGATCGGCACGGCCACGGGTGGACTATCCCTGCGAACGGTATACTCAAAAAGCTTGCGAGCAGACCGATTAAAAGTCTCCAATGACAACGTACGGTTGTCACATATTTCAACCACTGTCTGGCCAGCAGCAACGGCAATACATCCACCGCCGTCTGCATACCGCACTGAGTACTCGCCGAATTCACTGAGATTTCCACGAGTCCAGACGGACTCGATAAGGAAGGCGGTGTTATTGATGATCGCAAGGCAACGACGTGCTGCCCGTTTGGAAGAAGCCAACATCCCATCTCCATCTTCCCGCGACTCGACGTGGACCATGATTTTCAGCTGCGCCGGGGAGTCGATATTATCTGCTCCGAGTCCGTTACTACGTTTCAGACACCAGAGCGGTGTGCATACCCTTCCCTCACATCAACGCGCCCGTATGTCACACGCCAACTATCATCAACATTTTCTCAATCCACTCTGGAAGGTGCGCCCAGTCGAGATACGTTATGGAACTCGTCGCAGTTCCAGATTCCGGCAGGCCCAAGACTGCACTAGCGGCTTCATCAGCACTGGGTGAAACCGGAGATGTCCTGTGATTTCCATCTATGCAGATGATACCCGGATGCTTGGTGAGGTCGTTGATACTGGTGCCAGGACACATATTCCACTGGCCGTACAAACGTGTTGTAGTGTCAACAGTCTAAGCTCTATAATCGGCTGCTGTCTCATCGCCCAAATGGGCCCTGATCGTCAGTCAATCGTTATTTCGACGAAGGAGATGCCCTTCGGCATCCGGATCAGTCACCCTTCCAACGTAAAGAGCCGCAGGAGTAATAGGGTTGACGACGACACGATTGAGTTCATTGTCAGAACAGGCGCATGTGAAGGTGCCTGTTAGAAGATACGTATTCGGTGAGACGTTTGGAGCCTATTTCAAAGGAGAACCTTTAAGTTCTGGTAGACCCTAACGATGGTACGTTACAGTAAAATTCAAAACCTGAAGAAATGTGTAGTCGTATACGCGTAATCGTGCATTGATGCACGCATTGGAACTCATTGGAGCTCACAGCAGGGGGTTGAATGTGTTGTGGAGGAGGTGCGCACAAGGCGTCATCATCATTTATCGCGCAAAGTTGTGCTGTTCGTCATTTGGATATGGCTGTCTGTGAGAAAAGGAATGGAAACCTCTACAACGCTTGACTTGACTGTAGAAGTGGCTGTATATTGACTCAAGCGGCAATCGATAAACTGTGGGATAGAAGTGGACAGAAACTGCAGACGTCGAAGATTCTTTAGAAAATCAGTAAATGCGAAACGTGGCGGCAGCTACCTTTGAAGAAAGAAACTATAGGCGCCAATTTTAGTCATTGAAATGCTGTCAAGAGTAAAGACATACGGGTAAATCGCGCAAGAAAGCTATTTTTTATAGCAGCACAGCTTGCGCACAGCCGCTGTATCGCGTACGGCATGGCAGCTACTTCCAAATTTGGACGGTAGAGTTTGCTACTGTTTGTCGGCGGGGCCATGCGATCATCATCTGAAGCGGGTCAGCTACTTGCATGTGCCATCCCACCAGCCCTTATACAGTCCTGGACCGACTGTAGCATTTCCAGTGTTGTTCGCCAGAATTTACGTCGGAATTTCCTCTAATCTGCTTCATCTGGTCCCCTTATCTGTTGCTAATGTCAAGGCGCAGTCACAATAGCTACGCGCATGAGAAGCGATTATCCAAATATCGGGTCACGGATGATGAGCTATTCAAGTGCGCCTTTTCTCTTTCTTTACGGTCGTCAACTTGATATTTCCTTCCTAGCTATGTTTTACGTGTATCGTGGGTACCACTCTCCGTATCTTCCCAGACGGATCTTTACTGGCCTTCAGATTTTTGAGTTATCTGTTGATTCCCAAGACAACGGAAACAACCAGCAATGTAGTTTCGGAATCCAAGGAGCGCGAACACATATCAAGACTTTCTGCTTTATCAAACTTTTCCATAGGCGATATATTCAAGGACATTCGAGATGGGCCAAAGAGTGTCAAGTTTCCAGAGAAGCTGTTGAAGGTGCTGGAGCAGAAACTGCAGGACATTGCAATGGGGAAGGATGCTGGGTGTGTGTCCCTGCTTCTCGTGCTTATGGAAATGCTAAGCCGACGTCCCAGTTATTCTGACCAACTCGTGCGGAGAACAATGGCCAAGTTCTACGGAATGTTCATGGTCGACAGCTTCAAGCGTCAAATGAAAGAAAACCGCAAAATTGAGGAACTTATCCTCATGTTCGCCACGCACGCTACCGGGGTTCTCAAGAAGGAGCCAACCCTTGCCGGGGAAGGCTGGAAGCTGGAACTAAACAATCAGATCGCCCTCTTCATCAAATTGCTCCGGGAGTGCCTCCGAAATCTGAGTCACGTAACACCAGAGCTGCTTTCACGACTCGATATTTATACAGCTAAGCTCGCACCTGCTCAGTCAGCGAGCGACTCTGGATACGATTCGTCCTCGACCTCTCGGGATCGCGATTCAACGTCCTCGCTGTCAGTCAGCACTAATATAGCAGACATGGATTTAGTCCGTATCGTCGCCGGTCTGTTTAAAGTAGCAGATTCTGCAGTTCAGCAGGAGATTGAACAGATGAAGAGCATATGTACTGACAAAGCCGCCCTTACGGACCTCAAGGTGCGTCTACTTAGATTTTGACAGTCATGGCCTTTATAATCTAATACTCTTCTAGACGTGTCTTAAGAACATCAACGCCGGAGTGCCTTTTCCTGGACGAAGAGAGGATTTCGACACAGACGACGCTTGGCAACATTGGAAGACATTGGAGACCACCCACCTACAGCAGATGATGGTCGCAATGATTCAATACAACCCGGAGCTTGCAAAATCAACCCCGTCAGACGTTTCACCTTCCACAAGGCGACCTGGATCTGTATATGCACCCCTGGAAACCCCTAGTGCTGCAGCTCGGACTCCTTCGGTAAGCAGCCGACGCTCTTTATATGGTGCGCTCAGCAATGGGGACTTCAATGGAGATGCAACCGACATAGACGACGATGACATCCAGGTTGGCCACCACTTTACGTACATTCCCCCCAATCCGAAGCGCTTTTACAAGAGGCTGTTGGAAATATGCCTGGTAGCAGACCTGGAAGTCATGCTCAGTCCTGAGGTGGACGATAACGATGAAGTCTCTCTAGGCATCCTCTCCGCGCCGCATATTGATCTCTTGAACGAATGCGCGGTTCGATGGCGGATTGGGCATTCTTATCGAGCAGCGTGCTTCCTCGATTTGGTCCGACAGTTCTACGAGCGTGGCGATGTTCCGTTGGAGTGTATACCGGAAGGTCTACAGAACATTGCAAAAACTATGAATGACTTGGACCTGGAAAAGTGGCCGACACAGGACGTAAGGCTACTTTCTTCTCCTAATGTATATGTTACCTATACTAACTTTCCCCATCAGAGCGAATATCTCTCGGGTATCTATGGGAACCTGTTCAACATTTTCTTGTCGTCGTTGTACCATGCCATGGATGATCTTGTGAAGCTCAAGCCATCGGACATAGAGCCATACCTGTCCGTGCTAGAACACGTGCGAGACAGCGGACTACTCGAACGGTTTGATGTGGACATCAATGTGCGGTTATCTGACGTTCAAGAGCGAATACGACAGGTGGCTGGTGAGTTCTATGAAAGGAAGATGCAGGAGTTGAGCTCTGCGCCCGGGGTCAACCGCGCACTTCCACTGTTACTGATGACGGACGAGATTGAGAAGTCGACTAAGCTTCTAGATAAGCGATTTCCTGAGCCTATATTAGGGTACGCCACTTCTAGCTTCTAACGATGCATTCTAAATAATTGTGTAGGCAACTCGATCTGGTATCGTTGATGGTCGAAGTACAAATACCGCGTTTCGTCGCAGATTTGAACAATTCCCAGAAGCGGCTGTTCGAGTCCTCCATGAATGGGCCGACACCGGACGTTCCGATACAAGACATCTTTGCGTTGTACCGGCGGACGAAGACGCTTCTAGGGATGTTTGCTGCGTTCTGTCCATCGTAAGTGTAACAGTGCGGCATCTTTGACAACTCATCTAAAGATATACAGGGGTCAAATTGAGTTTGACATGAACATGTTCTTTGAGCCCTATGTACGACAATGGCTCTTGAACACCGATAGCAAAACTGGGAACTGGGTTGAAGCGGTAAATTGATATTAGATTCTGCTTGTGATCTGCGTTACTCATCTTTTTACGACTAGGCAATCGCTGCGGATAAGGTATTGCAGCACCCTTTCTATTCAGTTTTGATGTTTTAACCAGGCTCTATATAGTTTGAAGCGGAAGATGCAGAGGGACATAGTTCTTCGATTGTCGACTTATTTGACTCCTTACGAAGCCCTATAAACTTCTTACAAGATCTAGAGTGGGAAGATGATTATCAGGGCGCGCGGTTCTTCACGGCGCTGTCTAAGGTACTTACCTTTTTCTACAATGCTTCGCGAAGGTTAATGATTGGATTTTAGACTATCTCGAAAGCGGTCGAACAGTACTGTCGAAGCGTGGAGAGCCTATTTTTGGCAGAGATGTTTCCGCGTCCTACTGATTATCTGCAACCTCAAAAATCATCAGCCTGGCTGGAGAAGGCGCGACAGCTTGCCATCACAGGAGAGAAGAAGGTCGAACCTTTCAACTTCCAGGCTCAATCGTGTGTCAAGTTGAACAATGTCGAAGCCGCCCGGCGATTATTGGACAACATGTACAACCAGATGGAGGCAGACAAGCTTGCCGATGTTATCGCGAACAGTGCTCCTCCGGTGCCTGAAAAGGTGGAACGGGAACGGTTTTTGTTCACGGTCAAGGTTGTGATCGCAGAGGGTCTTGTTCCGATGGAATCGAGTCCTACGTCGAAGCTTGATACTTTTATCACGTTAAGTGACGAGGCGGGGAATCGGCTAGCGAAGACAAGGACGATTTATGAGACGACAAATCCGCGTTGTGAGTCTCATCCGTAACCACTTTTTTGGTATCCTGTACTGATGAGCTCTTTGTTATATAGGGGATGAGACGTTCGATATATCTGTAGACAAGCCTCTGTGGTTGATGGTTAGCGTACGGGATCGTGCGCTAGTGGGAAAGCACGACACAGTTGGACGAGCGTATTTGTGTCTCGATCCCCGGCGATTTGGAGACTTTTTGGCGCATGACCTTTGGATGGACTTGGATACTCAAGGACGGGTACTGGTCCGAGTTAGTATGGAGGGTGAGAAGGACGACATACAGTTTTACTTTGGGCGCGCGTTCCGCTCTTTAAAGCGGGCTGAAGCAGATATGCTTCGCATCTTTATCGATAAGGCCGGTTCTGCGATATGCGATAATATGTTATTAGCTGACGTCCTGATAGATGTCGCCATTCATCCGACAATGCCTTTCACGGAGCGTTGTGAAGACGCTGATCAAAGGTGGTAACCTTGGCTTGGATTACAATCGTGCTCTCGGCAATGTTACGGCACTGTACCGGTCTGCGATTGGGACGGCTGGGAGTGATGTGCAGATACCTCTGCCTCAGACGGAGAAACCTCGAGTGAGACCGGAGGAGCTGACGGATGTGGAGATTGAACAGGCTATATTGCCTCTGTTCGACTATTTTGATGCGAACTTGCAGACGCTCAACACGTATCTGAGTGATACGGCGAAGGAGAAGGTCATGACGCGTGTCTGGAAGGAACTTCTCAATGTCATCGAGGGGCTGCTCATTCCACCACTATCCGAGGTGTCAAGCGACATGAAGCCTCTTAGTGATAAGGAGGTTGATATTGTCTTCAAGTGGCTGAAGGTGGGTTTTTGTCGTTGTTCTCATTTTGCGTGTATTGACTATTTTTTTGGTAGTTCCTACGGGACTACTTTTATGCCGGGGGTGAAGGACCCGTTCCTTTGGAGGTGCTTCAAAACCAAAAGTACCGAGATGTCGTTTCCATACGGCTGTACTATGATTGGCATACGTAAGTCGAGTGTTGTCGCCAAGTCCTTGGCTCTTGATGATTGTTGCGCCACAGGGATGCGTTGATGGAGGAATGTGTGCGAATGATGCAACAGAGCCTGAGCTCCAGTCCTACGATGAAAAAACGAGCGAAGAGCGTGTATTCACAACGGAATCTTGGTACGATCAAGGAACGGAAGAAGGAAAAGCGGCAGGAGAAGGAGGTCTCGAACGGAGAGACGATTATGCAGATTTTACGGATGAGGTGCGATTATCGTTGGGCTGGGCTGGGTTGTACTGATATAAAATTTGTTGGCCGACAGGCCGGGCACCTCAGAGTTCATCGCCCAGCAGCTACAGATCATGTCACAGATGCAAGCCGAACAAGAGCAACGGGCCAAGGATATGGAGCAGCGGAGGTTGAAGCGGCCTTCGCAACGAGCTCCTCCTGTGCCGCCGTTACCGTCATGAATGGGGGGGAATTTATTGTACTGACTGTCTTATATACCTTACACCCTATACCGCTTGCATGTTTTCTTTCTGTCTGTACATACACACATATACATGGGACATTTGTATCACTCCTGGCAGGTGATAAATTCGCACCAGTCAAAATGCAAGGGAAACGACTGGAATAGAGATGGAAATTTGATGCATTCTTTTGACCACAGCAAAATCTGTCGGCTTTACCATTAGGAATCTCGATGCAGTTTTCTATGGTCAAAAACCTGAGTCAAAATTCAATGTGCTGTTTACCTCGTAGTATTCGAAATAGCTGCTACCAAGGCACGAGAAAAGCGCGTCGCGACGATGATGGAACGCGACGAGTAGGGCGTGTTCCCAATCAGGTATATAATTCTAATTAGGAAGGTATGATAAGCCAAAATGCATCAGCCAAATTTGAGCTCAGATTTACAAGTCATCTTGATGGTGAGCTTCAAGACGGTCGGTTACAGGTCTAACGGAGTGTATTTGAGAAGATACGCTGGAGATGTAGCGGCTTTAGGAGATTCCGTAAAGCTGGGCGTTGGATATAAACCAAGGCCTCCTAGGAGACTCTGATTTGTTCATGTGCCCCCGCAAAACGTCAAATCCCTGCAGTGAAACGTGATGGTTAATTGGGTAGATGTCCTGTAAGTATTCACGAGTTGTATATTTGCTCAGGAGCTGAGCGCTGATCATTGCGGTAGATGGCGTGCGTATTTTATCGATAAATTTATTGCATTATATTCAATCTGAGTAGGTTTGACGGGTTTGGTTAATCTGGGGTAAGCCAAGCCCCTCCCCCTCCTCCTAAACTCAAGACGCGTTGCAGTTTCTCAATATCGGCTTGGATGTCCGATATGAATGTGGACGTTCCCATGTCGGATTTTTGCGTGGTGTTCGCGACTGGATTCGTGAATATGATGGGCGCGTGTGTTTATCGTGAGCCAATCGTCGAGGTCGCTCTTGGGGTGGCTGGTGCACTCAATTTAGCGACGGCGTGGAGGATTCGTCGGGCCTGGACGGGGAGGGGTGCGAGGGATGGGCTGTTACCGAGCCATCTCGACGGGAAGCAGTGAGGCTAGGCTAGGGCGCGTAGTTAGATAATGACTCATCATGGCTATCACGTCGGCATTCACCAGCCACTACACAAATCCGTACCGCGAGGCAAGGGCACCGCGTAATGCTGTGCAGTACCCAAGGAACGTGCATCCTTACGGTCTGGATGCATCGTTCCTCGAAGATTCACGAATTCGAAGCGTCCTGTGTATGCTAGGCAAGAATGTTATCGCCGACTCTACCCGAGCCGGACGACCGTTCGAACTCCTGAAAATCGGAGAAAAGGTGGACGGAATAAATCTAAAGTCTAGCGGATGGAGTTTGTACCGGAGGGAGAATCACTTGCTGTTATTTTACGCTACTATCCGAATACTTAGGCATGACAAGGGAATGGAGCGATGATGACAGCGAGACCCCCAAAGAGGCCAGGGGAGGGCCTGGGAGACCCCAGATTTGATCAGATTACGCGATTGTATAAAAGGCGGCCGATACCCTGTCCTCCTCTTCGCTCATTACCACCACCTTCAATTCTACTCATCGTCCGATACTTCTGCAATCATCATGGTATCGTCTCGTCGTTGCTTCCGTATCGTCTGTACTCATTCGTTGTGTTCTCGTAGGTCAAAGTTGGCATTAACGGGTACGCTTTCTTTGGGGATATGATTCCTTGGTAATATCTGACTGGGCTCCGCCTCCCTCGCAGATTCGGTGAGTATTCAGTATTCGAACGCCTAGTACCATCATCTAACAGTGCATACAAGGTCGTATTGGCCGTATCGTCCTCCGAAATGCTCTCCAGGTCCCTGATATCGAAGTCGTTGCTGTGAACGAGTGCGCGTTGTTCTCTTTCTCTACTCAATGAGTGTACTAATGCGCATATATGCAGCCCTTTCATCGACCTTGACTACATGGTATGCTTCCGTTTCCCTCCGCTTACTCGGCATGTCTCACTCTGGGCCTAGGTCTACATGTTCAAGTACGATTCGGTCCATGGACGATTCAAGGGTACCGTCGAAGTCAAGGACGGCAAGCTCTACATTGAGGGCAAGCCCATCACTGTCTTTGGCGAGCGCGACCCCGCTGCCATCCCCTGGGGTTCCGTCGGCGCTGACTACGTCGTCGAGTCCACCGTATGTACTTCACTTCTTCATCTGTCTGGCGGTGTAATGAATTTCCGATATACAGGGTGTGTTCACTACCATCGACAAGTGCGTTATTATTCCTCCGTTTCGTGATCGGATGAATGCGGGGTACTGATTCCGGTTGATAGGGCGTCTGCTCACTTGAAAGGTGGTGCCAAGAAGGTCGTCATCTCTGCGCCTTCTGCTGATGCTCCCATGTTCGTCGTTGGCGTCAACCTTGATGCTTATGACCCAAGCTACAAAGTCGTATGTCCTCCTTAATCCATCACTGATATCGATGCTTCATCTTATCTTGACAGATTTCCAACGCTTCCTGCACAACGAACTGTCTTGCACCTCTAGCCAAAGTCATCCACGACAAGTTCGGCATCGTCGAGGCTTTGATGTCCACCATCCACGCCACCACCGCCACCCAAAAGACCGTCGACGGTCCCTCCAACAAGGACTGGCGTGGAGGCCGTGGTGTTAACAACAACATCATTCCTTCTTCCACTGGTGCCGCAAAGGCTGTCGGAAAGGTTATTCCCTCGTTGAACGGAAAGCTCACGTATGTCATTACGCCGTCTATGTCTTCATTCACTAATTGTATATTAGCGGTCTTGCCTTCCGAGTGCCTACCTCTGATGTTTCAGTCGTCGATCTCGTTGCCCGCATCGAAAAGGAAGCCACCTACGATGAAATCAAGGCTGCTATCAAGGAGGCCGCATCGTCTGGTCCCCTCAAGGGCATCATCGAGTACACCGAAGACGCCGTTGTCTCCACCGACTTTGTCGGCCACTCTGCCTCGTCCATCTTCGATGCCAAGGCGGGCATTCAACTCAACAAGAACTTTGTCAAGTTGGTGGCCTGGTACGACAACGAGTGGGGCTACTCGCGCCGTGTCTGTGACCTCTTGGTGTTCGCTGCTGCGCAGGACAAGAAGGCTGGATTGTAGATGTGGAGAGCGGGATAGTTGTTTACTAACAGGTAGTTACCATTTAGACGAGACGGCAGGAGAAAATGAAAGAAATAGCTGTGTTGTAGTTTCAATAATATTCCGCATTTGTACAATTGACGAAGTTTTTCAGTATAGGATTCCAGATGAGGTTTAGTAGGTTTTAGTCTCGAAATGAGGCATTCGTTGACAGTTAAACGTTGAATCTTGTAATTGAATCTTGAATTCTGTTGCCCTGATTGACGCGCCTTACTTCGCAATGGGTCGTACAACCCCTACCTAGACTGGTGACTGTCGGTCTAACCACTAGTCAAGAAAGAGAGAGTAATAAATTTGGATGGCGGGAAGGACGGGTGGCTGTGCTAGAGTCATGCGAATATCACGTGTGTACTTCGGACCGATGCAAATCGGTTGCCGCGCATGTTTTTTGGTGCTGTTTCAATGCTGTTTTCTTACCGTTACTGCATTCAATGCTCCATGGGAACCCCCCACAAGCGTCGTTCATTCCAAGTATTCCTCTTGACGATGAATTATCCTGTATTCTACTACTAAATCCCATCTTTTCGCCTACAAGACGATTTGACATCAACTCCCCTCAACGGCAATCCCGACTCTGTTATATATATATATTTAGCACACATTCAGTAAGGACGAGGCTGTGATATATGCCAAGCACCTCCTTCTACCACTTCATGTTCCGCAACAGTCCTTTTTCTCGCTTGCGACGTCAAAAGGTGAGAAAGACGGTTACGAGTCCAAGTCCTAGGCATTCAAGCGTGACGGCATACATATTCGTCTGCGAAGCGTGTTGCAGACAACGTCCAGTCGCCACATCACTAATAGCTCTAGTTGGAACAGAGAAATGGCGCGACAGTCATTTACATAAGGGTTAGTACTTGAAGCTAGGATAGTCAGCATGGTATGTCAATTTTTTGAGCTAAATGGTCTGAAACTTAGTTCTAACATAAGCGACAAGTTTTGTGTGCGAAGCACATGTATCAGAACTCAGTTGTAGCCTTGGGCATCGAGCTGGCACCATTTGGCTATTTCAATAACACCCAGTTGGTCGGTCAGAACGGCGATCTCATTCCACATAGCGGCTCGAACGTGACCCGTATGCTGCGGTGATCATTTGAGTGAGACATTGTCCTCTTACAACTTTACAAGAATACTTCCAAGTACATCGCTAGCAGAATATGCGTCCTGGCACCAGTATCAACTATCCCCGTATCATCTGCATAGATGGAAATCACACGACATCTCCGCTTTCTCTCAGTGCCGATGAAGCCGCTAGTGCAGTCTTAAGCTGCATTGGGCTGCCAGCTGCTGGAACTGTAACGACAAGTTCCATAACGTACGTCAACTGGGCGCACCTTCCAGAGTGGATTGAGGAAGTGTTGGATGATAGCTGGCGTGTAACATACGGGGGCGTCGGTGTGGGGGAAGGGTCTGCACACTCAGTCTGGGATTTGAAACGTCAAGGTGCAGATACGCCGCAGCTGACCATCAGGGTCTTCGTCGAGTCACAGACCAATGTCGACGGGGTCTTGGACATGGCTGCTTCTATGCAAGCAGCACGTCGTCGCCTCGCTGGCATCATCAATAGCACCGACTGGCTTATCGAGTGCGTATGGACGCGCGGAAATCTCAGTGCATTCGGCGACGATTCTGTGCGGTATGCAGACGGCGGTGGAGGTGTTATCGTTATTGCTGGCCAGACAGTGATTGAGATTTGTGATGAGGATACGTTGTCATCGGAGAGGTTTAAGAGATACGTTCACACACTGCTGGAGCATACCATTCGCAGGAACAGTCCACCCCCCACCATGCCCATCATTAAGCGTGGCCCATTGGTATCCCTAACCAGCGACAATCACAACTCATGCCCGAGGAGAATCACGATCCGCCCTGTCGATCCATCATTTTCCCTTTGGTTTGAACTGGACAGACCTATTGCTGCTGCCGACGCTTTTGTCAAGGAATCTACATCTGACCCGGCCGTTTCACATAATAACTGTGAAGTTGAAGGGGGTGTTAGGGTGCACTTCATGTTCGTGATCGCAAAGGTAGGACATCATGTTGTGGAGGTGCACGCACACTTTGCAGACTCGGAAACGATGATGTCGAGGACACAGATCTTCGAGGTTGACGTTTCTTACACGGAGAAGCAGACGGATTATAATGGGGAGGATATTTTCATGGCTGCCTCTAAGGAAGCAACAGGTGGACACCATGAACAGTACCACGTTCCCTATCAGGACCCTCCGAACTCATGGAGAGCCTCATTTCTGAAACTATTGTGTCCTGTATACAGACGACGTTCCTGCTGAATGCATGGTAGTCGTTGTTGGTCAGACAGTCGTGATGTGGATAGGTCGTTGACAGCCAAGACTTTAGAAGCTACGCTTAGGACATACCATTCGTCGTCAAGCGTGGCCCACTGTTATTGTTGACCAACGATTATTCGCGCCCGACTCCCGAGAAAAATTTGTATTCACTCTGTTGGCAAGTCACAGTTTTCCCTTTGGTTTGAATGGGACAGACCCATCGCTGGTTTCGGCATCGAGGTTGATGTGACACGTTGAAACAGCGTCTGTTTTTCGTACACATTTCAACCACCGGGCGCGAGACGCGTAGGTTAATGAACGGAGATAAATGCATCCATGGGGAGCGAATGAGCTTGGACTGCTCAAGCAGTATTCAGATCATGGATGCTATGAACGCGGGAATAACCACCACACCTCTAATGCCTGTATGATCACGTCCAATACGTCTCCAACAGAATCTTACACCCAATAGCCAAAGGCCTCATCTATCGAGGCACCAACGGGAAAAAACCGAAAATGATCTCTTCAAGGACATGCATTGGAAGGGTGTGGTTTTCACTAATGAGGTATTGCAAGTTTTCCGATGTGGTCGTATCCTTCGTTCCCAACGACAAAGACTATTATCGCGAAATCGATGCACGCGAGCGGTTCAGGGAATGAGATAATGACGGGAGCTGAGATGGGATGCTGAGCACCGCTGAATCTGCCTGGACAAGCCAAGGCTGTCGTCGAATCCACGGGACACGGGACGAGAGTCGGGTGTGACAAGCGTATGTGCTGTCCATGCTATGCCACAGCAGTGAGCACAGCTCCACGCGCTCGAAAGACCTCATCCAGCACTGCCCAGATCTTCTCCTCGTCTTTCGTGAATGCTGGATACCACCAGGCATTTACGCTCGCAGGCAGCTAGAGAAAAGACAATTGCGTACTAGATATAGCAGATCTTCCGCGGGGTTTTTGTGCAGCGGAGGATTGATAGCGAAGCACTTGCAGCGGTCGAACTTTCGAATAACGCGACAAGAATGTCGAGTATGGAAGGAAGGCACCGGAGTCTTTGGGAGCTCGTCCGGCCATTCTTTTGAAAGGATGAAGATGAGGGGTGGACTATGGTCAAATTCACGTTCATGGTCTCAAAACTAGGAAGCGCCACGTTCATGTACAAATATTCGATTGCGGTTTGGATGGTTTGCGCGAAAATGCAGACACTTGCGATGGTATCACGTACACCAAGGCCGCAGCATCAGGCGTCTGCGCCAACTTTTCCAGCAAGGTCTCTTGTTTCTCCCGCGAACTGTGGCCATAGATTCAATATAGGGAAGATCTCAGAGGAAAAGTAACAACGCACATAATCCCCTCCTACTCTCCGTACGCCTAATACACATCCAGCTCCTGCTTCCCATAATGGGGAAAACCGCATCGCAAATATTGACGAACAGGTATGCATCGTGTCTTGGAGGAGAATATTTGAACCTCACACCCTCATTCAATAATCGATCCGTAAGCCGCGCCCCTATCGCCATCTGTTAAGTAACACAAGTCACCGGGGAAGCAAAACAGACTCACGACGTAAATATCAAGGATGTTTGAATCCGACATACTCCACGGTATACACTTAGTGAGGTACCTCTTCACGTCTTCCCAATGACCACACTGGTGAGGGATAGACTACACGCAACGGCAACCATAGACGAATCGTCCTCAAGACCCGTCAATTCTTCCGGCGGTTTGGTGAGAACGAGGGCAGTGATGGAACGTAGCGCTCTGAGCGGCGTGAGCTGGATGTATGCGCGTGATAATAGGCTGCAACGTAATGCTGAGGAGGCTCCAGCGAAAATGAATCTGTATTTGCCCTGTGGGTAATGCATGGTCGTTGGACCTCGGATCCTCTAGTAACGGGCAGTCCCTCTTAGCTTTGGGTTCTCTCTGTGATGGTCAGCAACGTCCCAAGGTAGCGGGTAGTGAATCACCTTCAAGTCTCGTAACACGATGGATGTCGACTAAGAGGTTCGAGGTCGACATTGAGCTTGGAAGCTGTACATGTCCCGCTTCCAGGATCTGGTGAAGTCGCCTTGAACATCGAAGAAAAGACCTCGACAATGGGAGGCGAGGCCTACTAGCCGTTGTGGACGTCGGTGTTGAAGCGCGCCTACTGACACGTGATTCTCAGACTCTTGTCATAAGAGATTGTCCGGTACTCGGGACGGGTTCCCTACTTGAACCACTTTATGAGCAATGTCCGCCTTCGCCAACTCTACCACTGCAGATGAAGCCCACTCTCGATATGTGCTGCCTATAAGACATAACAGAAGGTCTGCCGCGTCTGAGCAACTTTCCTGTGCGCTGATTGGTCTAGCTGCCTAGGAACTTGTACACCTAGCTTCCAGGATAAACTAAAGACGACGAGAAGAATATTTGAATATTTGGGCAGGGCAGAACCGGAAGATGTCTTGACCCTTTCGGGAGCGGAAAATTGTACTGTGGCATAGCACAGACTGCAGAGATAATAGTCTAGTGCACGCTGCGACGATCGTGTTGTGTCAAGTGGGTTCTCGTACGTGACAGGAGCGCGACGACGTCCATGGAACATCCAGACGTATGCAGCCGTACTCAACATGGGTTTCAGCACCTTTCATGGTCTTATATCCTGAATAGAACCAACTTATTTGCGATACCAATCACTATAATTGGGAATGAGGGACGCGACTATCAGGATCCTTCGAAAACTCGCAACAGGCCTCATCAGCGAAAACCACAATCTTTCGATGTCCGCTGAATTCTGTTGTTGAAGGCGTCATTTTCGGGGTTTCCTCCGAGATTGGCGCCTTGATGGACGAGGCCTTGGGTTATTGGGCGCAAATTCTGTTGGAGAGGTGCAGGCACTAGAGGTGAGCTGTAGTTGTTCCCGTGTTTAACGTCCATCACATATACGTACCACGTAGGGCCTGGCGTTATGTTCATCCGTGACCTAAATATTGTGAATAATGCTTGATCATCTTCTCTTCCCAAGGATGAATTCATCTCCAATTTCTTGGTTCAGTGGTACCCCGAATCTTTTCGCGCCGGTCGTGTCTCATCCCGGCATCTACCTTATCGATTTCGAGGCAGTCCAGGAGTATGTTCCAGATTATCCCTGGATGACCAGCTACTCCTTGTACAGCAGTTCTCCGGACGTCTCCACTTGCTCTCGACCCCGTGCCCCCGATAAACTTTACTCTCCATTCAAACCGGAAATCTCGTAATTAGGTATTTATGGTCTTACTGTGAGGGCTCTCCTTTCATGACTGTTTTTGCAGAGCACCTAAGTTCCCCCACAAGAGTCCGACGTCATTCTGATGGATCGGCGTCTGATATCGATGTCGGATGACCCTGCTCTTTCTCGCGCCTGCGGCGATCTATCCAGTACGGGAACATGCCAGGCCGTCTTTCCTTTGTTAATGGCGCAACCTAGAGACAACACTTGACATGGCAAGCCAGCACTGGCATTGTATCGGCGGAGAACACATTACCACATCAACCGCCATCGCCACGCCCATTCCGCGGCGTTGTATTCATGACGAATCATATGTACATCCCTTTCACGGCATCAAGCTTACGCAGTGACAAACTGATGCAAGGTTGCATGGCTGCAGTTCTAATTCTTGATCTGGATTGTGGACGGGCAGTAAGTGGTTTCACCATTACTTTGACGTGCCTGACAACATCTCTGGGAAGCATGGCGATCACTATTTCGGGAACAAAAGGGTATGAGCATAGAACCCGAGGATTATCTTCCCGAGAGGCTCCGTGCCAGTTGGCGCTTTGCTTAGCGGCAAGAAATTTGGGGAAAACTCGTTTCTGTGTCTACTTGAACATACTCAAGCTGTCTACCCTTCCGCATCTCATCGCCATCCTGTTCCTTATATATCACCCAAGACACCGTCGTGGTCCTGCGGTATGAACCTGTGAATGGAGCACAAGGTAGCAAAGGAAAGAGAACGAGGAGTCAAGTCGCTGAGAATAAGCAACGCAAACAGGAAAAGATAATTTAACTGGGTAACGGTGAGCGTGAAGCGGATCGACAATGGTGGAAATAGGATTTCGATTCTATAATGGTGGAGGTAAACTGTTTTGTTTTCATATTCGGGTATGTAAAGCGCAGCTCTCAATTATACATTTTAGTACCATTCGCAGCACAATATTCTAATCAGGATCTCTCTTGATCCTGAACTTGCTATTAACGGTGATATTTGTCGGAAAGACAAGTGCCATGTAAATTGAAAACAACCGAAAGCAATAGACTACAGATTCCAATTGATAGCAACGAAAATCAAAGCGGATAGTAAATATATGACGAAAGGCTCGGCAAGAAGAGAAAGTGGAATGTACTAAATGAATGGATTGTACGTCATCAAGCGCGCAAAGTTGTCCAACGTAAATGAAGGGAAATTGTAAGAGGGTAGTAGCAAGGACAGAAAATATATACGAAAGCCTTGGCAAGAAGAGAAGGTGAAAGGTACAATATAAACGGATCGTGCGCTGGAGAGGTATGGAGAAAGGTCATACCGCCGACATGGTGAATTGGAGGGGGGTAGTAGCACTTGAAGAAACGGCGGTGAAGGGGAAGAGGACGGAGAGACGGATTGGTGAGAAAGCTGCCGTCATTGCTGCAGACGGTCGACGTCCTAAGTGTCGGGCAAAAGAGCTGGCGGAAAATGTCCAAGCAAGCGACATCCATTCACGCTCAAGAAATGGTTAGAAAGGGGGACCATGCATGTACAGTCTTGCGTATGAGGCGTCTAAGAATCTATATCAGTGTTGTTTCGGATCTGGGAGGGGATGGGGTAGCACCTTTTGAACATACGCCGCACAGCCAGTTGTAGGGCAATGATGGACGAAGTGGGACAGGTAGTCGACATGCGCGTGAATGAGATGTCCACATGTGCATTGTTGTGCCTGTGAGGTTGTGAGCACAGTGAAGACATTGTCAAGAGATATTGGCTCACGTCCTCAGCAGTGGGTAAGAACCAGTCACAGCCGCACGCATGAATGCAGGGTCCCCTCATAGGTGGTGTCGAAAATACCGGAGGGGAGACACTGTTGAGTGCATCACGGAAACGGTCCATCGGCATCGACTTTTGTGGTGAAGACATAGACGGGGAGATCTTGAGTGCAAGAGAGAAGGAAGTAGCAATGAACGTTGGGATTCATATTGACGTGTTTAAATATCCAGAATGGCAAGTGCCGGTGCCATTCCATCGTGATGAAGCTTTAGACCCAGGTTTGTCGCACTCATAGAACCATGTTCGAATCGTGGACTTTGGTCATTCCCCTACCCTTGCCGAGAATCCGGCACGTCTGTGTCACGATCGAACTTGAAGGGATTAGAAGCATCAACATGATGAACTAAGTATAGATGTATGTGATGACTGTAAGTTCCTGAGTGTGATAGAAGAGGATATAAGCATCGACGAACCAAGTGTACGGATGGGCCATGTGAGGCAATTATGTTGGGTTTGAGTTCCAGGTGCCCGCCCGCTGCAAGATTTAGGGCTAGGGTTGCCCAAAGAGCACCGGAAGTACTATCCGCTTTGATTTTCGTTGCTATCAATTGGAATCTGTAGTCTATTGCTTTCGATTGTTTTCAATTTGCATGGAGCATGTCTTTTCATCACCGTAAACAGCGACCTAAGCATCAAGAGAAATTCTGATAAAATTTCGTGCTAATGGTACTTACTAGAAAGTTTAATTGAGCTGCTATTCACCTTCTTGCGATACAGAACCCTCGGCCCACCTTCTCATATCATCTGCATAAGTGGCACGAGAAGAAATGAACCAAAAATGCCAGTAACCTTAACATCCCACAATGTTATACAAGACCGACGATAGTCTTTGGTTTCAACGACCGAGGTGGTGAATATAGACCCAACCTCTCCCCAAACAAGACGCAGTCAGGACCTAGATCTGGCAAAAATAAGCAAAGCAGGCACTGAGAGATACCAGTACTCCCACCATACGAATATGAAAATAAAACAGGTTATTTCCATCTTGATAAAATCGACCACCGGTCAACTCGGTTCACGCTCACTGTTACCCGTTAAATTCTCTTTTCCTGTTTGTGTTGCTGCTTACTCTCAGCGACTTGGCTCCTGGTTCTCTTCCCCTTGCTACCTTGCGCCTCCAGGCGGAACTCGATATTGGCGGCGATCACAGATTTGTACCCCGGGGCCACGACAGCGTCTTGGGTGATCTATGGAGTACATGCTGGGGATGAGGTACGGAAGGATAGACGAGTTGAACATGTTTAAATAGACAACAGAGTCGAGTTTTCGCCAAACTTCGTGTCGTTAGGCAATGCGCCGACCGGCCTGGAGTCTCTCGGAACATAATCTTTGGGGCGCAAAATATTGATCGTCATGCTTCCCAGAAATGAATTGTCAAGCATGTTAAAGTGATGGAGAAAACACTTACTGCTCGTTCGCAATTCAGATTAAGAGTCAGAACTGCAGCCCTGAACCAGTAAGTCACTGCGTAATCTTGATGCTTTGAAGGGATGTACATATGATTCGTCGCGAATACAGCGCTACGGAATGGGCGTGACGGTTGGTGTGGCAGTGTGTTTTATAATGTTGGTGCTGGCTTGCCACGTCAAGTGTTGTCTCTAGGTTGCGCCATTGATAAAGGAAGGAAGGCCTGGCATGTTCCCGTACTGGATAGATCGCCGCAGGCGCGAGAAAGAGCAGGGTCATCCGACATCGATATCAGACGCCGATCCATCAGGATGACGTCGGAATTCTTGTGGGGGAACTGAGGGCACAATATTTGTCGGGGCGCTATATAGTATAAGAAACCACATCAGCCCCGTCTTCCACCGACAATCGCGCACGACCGAAAAACACACATGTATTTGTCCTCATACATCTCTAGGTGCGTACTCTTCGCCAACAGGACCCACTTGATTTTCGGAATTCTCAATCGCTACGGCATGACAGTATCTCATCCTTGGGACTACTGGTATACAGCGTCGGATACAGGGCCCTATGCAAGATACCAACAACCGACCTTGTCTCGAAGGTACCGGCGACTCTGAATTCGGATAGCTCTCACCTAACTGCTAGTCAGATGAAGAACCAAGGAAAAGAAACATCAGCTCACACGCACACCGCCGGGTTCATCGTGTATACTTCAAAAGACGGTATAACATCCTTGAGTCATACTTCATCAAGGTCGTCGCCTCCGCCTGGTACTTCTTTGAGCCATCTCCTCGCGCATCTGCAGCATAGCCACAAACTCTGCAAGGAATCGATTCCTTCTTTTTGGCGAGCGTGTGACGACGTATTGGCCTGCGAGCACACCTAAAAAGTAGGTTCAACAAGCGTTGTCCCTTAACATGAAGTTGTACGTACCGAAGATCGAAGCAGTTGGCGACGTGGTAAGAAGATTGTCGAGCTCGTCCATGAACAACTTGGGCATCCAGCACGGTCAGGTACGGCTCTATGTCCGATGGCTTGAGCTTTACAAGAACGTCCATGGCATGGTACAACGACGGTAAGACAACGTTGAACAGGTTCCCATAGATATCCGAGAGATGTTGGGTCTGATAGTGAAGGTATTGGGAGAAGAAAGCCACGCATCCTTTGTTGGCCACTTTTCAAGGTCAAAGTCATTCATAGCATTTGCAATGTCCTGCAGACGATGCGGTATACAACCCAACGGAACATCGCCACGCTCGTAGAACTGTCGAACCAAATCGAGGAATTACACTGCTCGTATAAGAATGACCAGGGAAAGGCACTCCGGCCTTAAGGTATACCTAGAAGAGAATTAAATTATAAAGGCCACGACTGTCGAGATCTAAGTAGACGCACCTTGAGGTCCGTAAGGGCGGCTTTGTCATTACCTAGTATGCTCTTCATCTGATTAATCTCCTGCTGAAATGCGGACTCGGATACTTTAAACAGACCGGCGACGATGCGGACTAAATCCATGTCTGCTACATTAGTGCTGACTGACAACGAGGACGTTGAATCACTGGCATGATCCCGAGAGGTGCGTACGCGACGAGACGCGACGTGGCAGCTGACTGGTAGTTGTTTCCAAATTTGGACGGGAGTGCCTCCGAAATCTGAGTCACGTAACAGCAGCTGCTTTCGCGACTAGATATTTATACAGCTAAGCTCGCACCTGTTCAGTCAGCGAGCGACTCTGGATACGATTCGTCCTCGCGATACAGCGGCTGTGAGCAGTTGTGGTACCTCAAGACTGTATTAAAAAAGAGTTCTCTAGCGCGATTTACCCACAAAAACCTGTGGATTTAATCGGGATTCATACCACCTCAAGTCCAAATTCGTCCTGCCATGCGTATATGTTCGACCATATATCAAAATGTACGTCTTACTCAGCCTCGACAATTTTATTGCTTCCTGCAGTACTTGTATTTTCGATTACTAACATTAGCGCCTATAGTATGGCACGGAAAGCTAGCTTCCGCCATGCTTCGCAAAGTTTACTACTGATTTTCTGAAGAAATTTCATGTGCATTTTCTCGGCATTTTCTGTCTACTTCTATTCCACGATTGCCGCCTTAAGATATGGCCACTTCTACAGTAAAGTCAACCGTTGTATAGGAGCGGTAAGATTATCCATTTATTTCCTCACCAGCTATATCCAATGACGGACAGCGCGGTTTTTCGCGTCAAATGATAAACACGCCTTCTTCAGCTTTCGAATATTGCTGTAACATACCATGGAATCCAAAAGTGTCAGCATGAAAGAGGCGTCTGGGCTGAGTTTGAGGCAAATTTCTCCGTCACATCCAGAGCGACCAGATACAGTGACAGTAGAAAAACATTCTGCACACCATGGAACTCTATGCGCTTGGCCTGACACACGGGCAACACCACTCTAAGTGATAGCCTATGAACGCGCATGGATTTAATACGACGATGGTAATAGATTCCGCACGTACAGTACACTTGTTTTACAGTTATACAATAGAATATTTCAAGTCAGCGCTAAGGTCAGTCTTAATGTAAATCAATCCTTCCACAATGATTTAGCAACCTCCCAAACAACCTCCCTCGCGTTCTCCAGCTCGTCACAAAGCTGCCCATCGGCAACGCTATCCAAAAGTCCCCTCTTCTCCCACCTCTGTTTCCTGAATACTTTATACATTCTCCCCAACATATCCCAATACCTCTCGTCGCCCAGCGACTCCTCTGTCATCGAAAAGAACTTACTAACTTTCTTCTTCGTGATATCTCTTGGCCCCAACGTCGACAGGTCCTCCAACACCGGCCACGGGACATCCTCAAAAGTCAACGGCTTCCTGTGCGAGAATGACGCCTCTTCAAACTCTCCTAAGCATCTCTGAGCGCGTTTAATAGCCTTTTTGTCAGACCAAATATTTCTGCGACTGATCTCCTTTTCCCTTTCCCGCTGGACCGTAGTAAGACCAATCTGGAGCGATTCTATCCTCGCTTGAAGATGCATGATCTGGACGTCCTTATTTCTTGACTGGGTGCGCAACGTCTTGACCTCGTCAGAAAGTTTCCTCGTTTCATCCAAACCCATGGATAGGATTTTCTGCATCGCCGCGGCTTTCGTGCGCAAGCTCTTTACCTCTTTCTCTGCCACGTCCTTCTCCTTCACAGCCGCAATGTGCTTTGCCTCCAAACCGAGCCTACGCGTTTCCAGGCCGACAGCTGCGCACCCGAAGGTCTTGTTCTTCTCTTTCAGCTCATCAACCTTGGCATGCAGGGCTTTGACTAAGCCATCCTTCGTCGCCATCTTCAAATCGCAGCGGGCCATCTCATCTTCCAACTCCTTCTTCTTGTCCTCGAAGTCGCTCTCCTTCCTGCTCCACTTTTCCGAATCAATCCTCAAGGCATCCCGCTCCGTTGTGAGCATCTCCAATTGACGATCCTTTTCCAAAAGCATCTTCCGCAGCTGGTCAATCTCGCAGGTCATCTCACAGCACTTGGACACGTCCATCTGTCGCTTCCCCTCGGAAGCCATCAACTGCCGGTCCTTAAGCCCAAGCAGATCCTCCAGCTCTTTATTTCTCTGCTCGAGATCACTCAACTTGAGGTCCTGGGTCTCCGCATCTATCTTCATGTCATCGATAGTCCCCTTGAGTGCATCGGATTCCTCGACATATCCCTGGTTTCGGGAAGCTAGATCCACTTCAACTTCACTGACTCGGTGGCGCAGCCCCGCAGATTGGGCGATTTCGCTCTCCAGCTCAGACTTGTAACACTCCGATTGCTTGTGCTGTTCTTCAGCATAGCTCTGTGCGAGTGAGAGCTCTTGATGAAGAGTGCTGAGCGAATCGGACGCTTGAGCATCCGCGGTTTGTTGTAGCATTTTTTCATGCTTCAGTTCACGAACGTGAGCATGCAGGTTCTCGATTATACCGATAAGCTCGAGTTCACGCGTAGAACCAGATGGCTATTTCCAAGGGCGTCAAGAAAAGAATGAATAACGTAGGCAGGGGACGTACAGACGGAGGACTAGGATTCCGCAACATGTCGCAGTGACATATATTTACTTCCCCGCCGGCGATGGAAGCAAACGCAGGACTACGTATAGCTTGCAAAGCTGTAGTGGCTTTGAAAATGGATGAATCAGTCTCTTATACAGAAATATAACTTCAGGGATGTCACCTTGCTCTGTGTTGGCAAACTTGATCATGATCATGGATGAAACGTCGATCCTAGCAAAGAAAAGTGATATCAATCTAACCCGAATAACATCGTCAGAAGTAACACTCACCCCTTCAACTCTCCGAACTGCAATTAGGTTAATTAGAAGTGAAAAATATAGTTGTCGAAAGCAGAAATTGAAACGTACCATCCGAAGGTGTTGCAGCAGCTTCACAATCCATGGTCTAGCCTGGGAGCCTGAGAAGGCAAGATTGTTCTACATAGATAAGGCATCAGTAGTGTCAGCAGATACAGGGCGCAGATGCTTGACCTCTATTTTCAGAGAGATTAGGCAGGGATCATTGGATTTCCTCTGCCTATCCCGGGCTCCTTGCACTTCGTCGTAAAGGCGGGGAAGGGAAAGGTTGCGAGCGGTGACGTAGGAATCATCGGCACGATTCATGGCGACATTCCATCGTGAGTCAGAGTAGTCCATTTGAAAATTAAGTAAGTCGTTATTGTAGAGGATGGCAATGATGTTGACAGTAGGAACACTAAAGGTCAAGGCGGACGTCGGATCCATCTCCGAGTACATGCTGTGATGCCTTCGGACCGGAGTCCCGAAGATGACTCGTCTCTACTTACGATTCTTTGCACTTTCATAAACAGTTATTGCTTCGAAATAATTAGCGCCTCTAAGTATACTGGTATTGGACAAGTATCATCTACCTAATTACAGTTCATCTCGTATTTCTTCTGGCGCTTGTAACGGTACCTGCTGTTCATCTGTCCGTGGTATCGACTCTTCCTCCTTCTCCTTAACATCTTCCTTCACCGTCGCCTCCACCTTCTCAGCCGTCGCCGTCGCCGTCTTCCTCGGTCTCGGCACCTTCCTCTTCCACAACTTTTGCAAATGCTGCTCTAGCACCTTTGCCCTTGCCTTCATCTCGGTCGTCTCAATCACCGGATCCTGGTTCAGCTTGACCGACTTTTGTTTCTCCACCCAGGTGTTCAGCCATGTCTCATGCTCCTTCAGCGTCTTCTCTAGCGCATCTAGTTCCTCTTTGGTCCATTTTGACGGGAGATCTTCCTCAGCCTCCCTTGTGAGATTCTGTCTCGCCTCTGTGAGGAACAGTCGAGTGCTCCAATTCCACATCTGGCTGTTGTTCAGCGCTTGAGGGAAGTTGGCGATTTCAGTGTAGCGATGCACAATCGGTCTCTCAAGGGTCCTAAATAGTAAAGAGGTCAGCGAGGCTACAAACACAGAAATACAACACGTACTCCAAAGCTATACGTTTGTCCAAGAACTGTGACGTTTCGGAGACATCACCCTTATCGTGAAGCCACATTATCGTCTCCTCCAATTTCTCTGCGATAGCGGCGCGCTCTGAGTCTTGTGAGCACTCTTTGAATGGCGTATCGCGGTTCTCTGGGTCAAGAAGGTCTCTTAATTTGTACAAGTAGCTCTCTAGTGTGTTTCGGGCCTCTTCCTTGCGGTTCTTCGCTGCCTCGTCCACGTCGAGTTCTCTTAGTCTAGATCCATACGAATTCAGTTCAAGGGACACAAGGAAAAGACGCGACCCAACCTTCGACGAGCCACGCGTTTCTCTTCAACAGTCATCGGGGGTATAGATGTGAAGTGGACAGTCAGGTTCAACGGGATGGTCGTCAAATCCTTCAGATCTACTTTCTCAGCCTTCGCTTCCGGCGACGCCGACGCGGAAGGCGCAGCCTCAGACGCAGGGGAAGCCTCAGCGGCACTTTCAGTCTCCGTCTCTGTGTCGGACAACGATGAGCTACCGGCTCCGAAGAGACCTTTCAGCTTCCCTGACGATGGAACCGTTAAAACTCGGTCGTTCATTCGTAACGTCTCGACGTACCTGTAATAGACTCGTCCTTTATTTCCCCAAAAGCCACTGCATCGGTAACAGAAACGAATCCAGATTCAGAAAGCATCAGGGTAGCCTTAACCACAGGGTCAGTGGCGCCACGCTCGGTAAGATTACCAATAGCTTCAGCGACGCCTGATACCTCCACCTCCAGTATGCGAGTGGGAAAGCCTCTACGCAAACCTTAAACATACACACAAATTCAATTAAAGAGCGACTTACGGAGCAGGTGCAGTCTTATAATCCAAGTATATATCGAAATCTTCCTTCCGCTTCAGAGTTAGCGTCTTCTTGGAACCCGTCTTGGACCCGGCAGGGAAGATCGTGGTAGAAATACTACGAGGCTTGGCGTTGGGAGACGCAGGCGCAGCGAAATAAGCGGCTTGTATATCGTGGATGCCAATATCCTGAACCTTGATATTCTTCGTTTTAAATTGACGACTGAGGCTGGCACCATGAAGACCGGCACCCAATACGGCAGCCTCATCAGCGTTGACGTTAAGAGAAATTTTGTCCCTAAGAAAGATGATTAGCAACTAGGGCAGCACGAAGACAAAGACGAAGACTTACTCTCCAACAGCGGCCTTCACGGCAGCCTGGATCATGGGTGTACGTGTGCTTCCTCCTGTCAATATGACAGATGTAATATCATTCAAGCTAAGTCCAGCTTTTGTCAGAGCGTCGTATATAGGCTGGGTGTACTTTCCCTTCAAGTCCGCACAAGCAGCCTCGAACGACGCCCTAGTGACCTTCGTCCGGAAGTCGATATCAAAGGCCACACTCTCTACAGATGCAACAGCCTCGGTATTCGCGCTGAGGATAGCCTTGACGCGACTCGCCTCCTTCCACAGCTTCGCCATGCCCCGCTTGTCCTGGCGTATGTCCCTCTTATGTTTGTTCACAAAGTCGTTTACCAGCAGCTCCCTTAGCCGCCGGTCCAACTCTGTACCACCAACTGTGCGGTCATAGCCCACACCTGCAATAGCAATGTGGGTGGCTGGTGTGTCAGTCTTCGATGATGAATCGGTACTGAACGACACGATGGTAGCGCGAACAGACGAAGCACCTGCATCATAGATGATGTGGTATTCCTGCTTGGGAAAGGTACGCGTCATGGCGTAATTCACCGCCACGGCTGTTCCGTCATTGATGAGGGCGAGGGTGCGTAGGCCGGATATCTCGATGGCGTCTGCAACGGCGTCCCGTTCGAACTGGGTGTAATAGGGCGGGACGGTGACAATAACATCAGAGACTTTTTCTTCGCCAAGTGTCTCAGCGAGAGATTTGATGTAGGATAATTGCATCGCGATCAGCTCTTCGACGCTCCATTCGGTTCCGTCGCTCTGCCGGAGGGCGACGGTCTTGCGAGACGTTTCGAGAAGGTCAGCAGTGGAAATGGTGGTGTAGTAAGAGACGGCATCGGACTGGAAGGGTACGGCTTGGAGAAGTTTTAATGATGAAAATGAATCGGAAGGGAACCGTGACGCCTGGCAAAAGTTAGAAATAAAGAATTCCAGGCATTGCAGGTACCGCGTACCAGGTTGAAGGCGTCCGTGCTAAATAATCTGTCGTCTTTCTTCCATGCCACGACAGATTGTATCTTTCTCTTCGAGTCTTTGTTCAGTAACACGTCGAACGGAAGCCCTGGCTTCATCAACGAAGCCTTGATCCATTCTGTGCCGTAGTCGATGGCAAGTACTGACCCGAAAGTCGAGGGAAGAAGAGAAAACAGAGAGATAAGATACCAGACGAATAGTGTACGCATTTTGACAGCTAGTAGGAGGGAAAGATGAGCATAAGCTCTGTCGTGGAGGTTCGTAAACGAATCCGGAAATGGCAGTCGGCCACGTATTGCGCGAAATCTCCAATTTGGGATTTGTTTGGGATGAAATTTGCGGATCTTTCGGGCCGGAGCCACCGCGACGCAAATTCAACACTGCTACCCCGACCGCTAATACTACCACTACTACAGACCAGCTCGTGGTACACCTACTGAAGCCCTGTTCCCTGTTCTCGTTGCCAGTAGGATGGTACGTCGGACGATAAGCATACGTCAGTATCTCGCCGGTCATTTACGCGAGAAAAAGCTTCACGAACAACCAATACTACAAATACTCCCATGCGTCGCTCTTTCTCCATCCCAAAATTCCCCAAGCTCGTCAATTTTGAACGGCACTGTGATTGCAATGTCTCAGCCATGTCTTACATGGTAGCCCTCTTTATTTCTGCCCTGTAGCACGAGTTCCTTGCCCTTGACAAGGAAGACATCACTTTCCCTTGGCTTTGAGGGGATTTCATTACCCTTATCGTCGCTAGTGATGTTGCTCAAGGAGTTGAACACCTCCCATCCCGCTCGTCCATTTCCTCTCTCGTCCCATACATCCTTACCACCACCATTGGCACTTATCATTCTGTAAAGCCATTGCAGTGTGACAGCCATATTTCTTGACCCTTGTTATCCCGGGTCGACATTAGCATCTGTGGCATCTGATGTCAGCGAGGCGCAGCTGGTCTGTGACAATCAAGATTACGGTAAGGATTCAGATGTAATGGGAGGCATTTACTGTCACTTTCAACTCATGCACTAGTAGATAATGTTGCTACAACCGTCATTACTCTTCGCAATGAGCCATCGAGGCCGGTAGGCTGAGCTGTATTAACGACTCGATGGCCAATCAATCCAGTCTTCCAGTCTTCCATGGGCAGCCGCAAGTTCCAACTCTGCGCGCGCGGACTTAAGTATCTGGCCCAGCAACGACCCATCCAAGGATCACCAGTTCAGTCTTCCCACCAAATAGCCTCTCCGAGTTACTGGAGGAGGCATGTCACTGACAGTGGGGCCGCATGGAGGACTCGAAGAAACAAGCGTGAAAGTAATATAATGGTGGTACATATGAAAAAAAAATACAGGATGCGCCGATTCAAGAAAATTCAACTTCAAGCGCGACTGTGACCTCGACATCATAGTTGCGAAGTGCACCTGGACGACATGGTACTTCCCCACGTCCTGCCGATGATTCTGGCACTATCGACGAGAAGCGGCTCAGCTTCGAAACCTTTAGCGGTCTTTACAACGACGGCTTTGGACTCTGGGGGGATTAAGATTCTCGAGACTTGAGCTTAGGCACTTGAGCTATTTATCAGGACGAGAAAGCCATGGCGGAAGCAGGAACGAGCTGATGTAGCAAAAACTGGACCATGCATATAGGTGAACATATGTTCCTAGCGGGCGACATTCCCCAACTGGCTTCACAGTTCGACGCTTGGGTCTCTTGAAATCGCATGTCCTGGCAAAGATAGTTTTCATGTAGTGACCTCAACTGCTTGAAAATGTGGCCAGGAGCTATGTAGTAGAAGGAAGACGCGGAGGCGACGGCACGTAAGGGTGAGCGCCATATGTCTCTGTCTTTCTTCTGGAGCTGATGTTGGTATGTCCCTAGAAATGTAGTTGCTTGGAGGCGAGTCTTGGTATACCCTTCCATGACATCGACCTCTGATGTTCGTTCAATACCAACACCTCTGTATCAACGAGTATCTATTTCAACTGTAAACACGAATATCTCTTATGGCTTATAGTGGTAACGCGTTGCAGCCAGACGTTCATAGAATGCAACCACCAAATGTTGGTTGCGTGTTGCTGCAGGGTCACATCCTTCCATTCCGGCATCTCTCACACAAGAGAAGTACTTAAAAACGTGTCGTACCGTCGACCATACAATGGAGTACAAAACCATGACCGACCAATCTCCTTCCTACAATGCTTTTTCCTCGCGCCAATACTGCAACCATTTCTTCACATCTTCACTGCCCAATTGCGGGAAATTTGCCCCAGGAATCGATCCCGCCGAAAGATGGGGTAGCCCAAATGCCTCTCTATCCTTCCATCCGAGTGCCCCAGCATTCCGCTTGTAATATGGAAGGATACGCTTGGCCGGCAATGCCGTCAGATCCAAAGTCGAGTTCTCCAACCCTTGTAGCCAATGACTATAGGGAACGAGTTTAACGGCCAAATCGTGCGAAATAACTCGAGCTAAGCTGGACCACAAAATTGGCTTCGGGTGAACAAGATGCATGACAACGCCAGTAAAATCCGTGTGATCGACAATGACCTGCGCCGCTACGTGCACTGGTACCCAAGATACGATCTAACAAACCATCAACAAACAGAGGTATAATGCAGACCTAAAGCACACACCTTATCATCATCGGGTAGATAACCGAGCACCTTAGAACTCTGGATCATCGAGGGGATCCACTCTTTTACGTTCCAAGTCCCTTTCGGTCCTCCAGTGAGCTGACCGACTCGAACAACGAGGTAGCGTAAGCCAGGAGCCAAGCGCAACAGCTCCTCAGAAACCCATTTAGACTCGCCGTATCCCATTCCTTGTGCGACGTCTGCGCCAACATGGGTTTCGGCTAATGGGAGGTCCTTATCGGCACCTGGGAAAAGGGAAGTTAAGGTCCGCGAGTCTGGAGGTGGCTGCTTACTCTGGAAAACAGCGATAGAGCTAATAAAGACGAGCCGAGCTCGTGAGGTCAGGGCCAGATCGACCAAATTGCGCAAGCCTCGGATATTTGCCTCGAAGGAAGATAGTCCTAGATTGAAGTCCACCCGCCACGCTTGAATAAATCAGACCGGGCCAACTCAATCGGCATATTGTCTTACCATTGTGAATAATGTGCGTTACGGAGCCTATGACCTGAACAAAGGAGGAAAGGTAAATGCACGGTCGAGGCCCTAAATACGACGGTTCGTACCTCGGCAAGAACTTGGGATTTCGTCGATAAATCAGCTTCCAGCATAGTGACCTTCTCCATGCCAACATCTATCCCATGGCGGGCAAACGCTCGCTGCTGCCTCTCCTCGACGGACGCGTCTCCAGGTCTGTTGACAGCGTAGATGTGTTGAACGTTCTCATCCAAGACCAAGCTGGCTAAAATGTGAGAACCGAGGGCTCCAGTGGTGCCGGTTATGAGCACGACTCTCTTGGTCACCTTGTCAGATTTCTTTTCGGGAGTGACCACAAAGTTCTTTGAGTACTTGTCGACCATTGCTTGCATTGCATCCACCGGAGAGCCTGAACCAACGGCAACATGCTTGCCTTGAGCTACAGACGCCAGGAACTTTGCCAATTGAGCTATATTCGGGTACGTATAGACGAAGTTATCGGTAGTTTGACGGATATCGAACTCGGCTGAATCCTGGAGAGCACGAAGGAGGGTGTTTCGAATCCACGTCGCTTGTAAACTATCAGAAGGAATCAGTGTTAGCTCGGGTAACTTGACAAAGATACGATTACCTATCGCAGCCATGCTGGAAAAAGTCGTCGTTGTCGGAAATAGACTGAGAAAGGACCTGTAGGACAACGGTACGGACGAATTCTTCCGTGGATGCATCGTCCCATTCCGAAGGCGGGGAGATATTAGCTTGTGTGCTCTCTTCCACAGTCTCATAAACAGCTAAGATCTCGTCACTGTAATCTGTAAGAATAGCCTGTCGCCTGGATACAGCGTACCTATCATTAAGCTGCGCTTGTATTAAAAAAGGAGATCATACCGTGCTGTATTCTTGGCCGTATAGGCGAATGGCTTTGTTGGCTTTGCCACGATGATCATCTGCAACTATTTAGTCGAAGGCGATCGTCAAATGATCGAGCTTGCCTCTTTGAATAAACGTGAATGCTGTGGCGCGAATTCGTTCATCCTTTTCATCGTAGGCCTGTGATAAGAGACGGTATATCAGCTGCTGGTTGCTCCCGGACGCCAAAAAAATCTATCACCATATCTGATTCCGGAAATTGGCGATTTTGGTCTCGTCGGCCGGATCGAATGCGAATTGAGGTTTCGGTTCAACAAGAACACCCGCTTGGAATTGCCCTCGGCCAAACATAACGGCGGCGGACACATGAGGATCTTGATTGAGCATGCTCTCTGTACATACATAAACACTGTCAGTATTCATGTCATCTCGCGAATGTAATAGCAGAAACGTTTACCCAAAGGTACAGGGTTCGTCTAAAAATACGGCGGGATTTTAGAACTCGTAATGAATGTGCTGGCAAACGTACCTTCTCTCCTGTGCTGTGCATAATCTGGTCGTCGGTGCGCCCAAATATTTTCCATAATCCTGGCTTAGTCGCGTGCGGCATCAAGAGATCTGACGTCGCATACGCATCAACGCCATTGATTTTTGTGTTGATGACACTAGGTACGCAGAAGTCATTTTTCTGTAACGCGAAGATGAAATGAGATCGATGGCAATGTTAAAGAGGGTGCAGCATACCACCATCACAAACTCGTATAGGTTATTTCCATTTGGCACCATTTCTGGTGTTATGAACTTGGGAAATTCGAAGTAGTCCCAATCGTAACTAGATTTGGCTTGAAGATGATGTTAATATACGAGTGCCAAACTTCAATCGCTACAGGTTCACTCACCCGGTAAAGTAGGGCTGAGTATACCACCTTCGGTGCTTTTTATGCAAGTCGGGTCAGTTATAAATTCAATTTCTCGGAACCTGCACTCACGATCCATAGACAATGAAAATATCAATGCCTCTGGACGTTAGGGCGTCTCCGATGGCCTTATTCAATGGGCCTCCGCCGTAAAGCTAGAACAAGTTATCACACGATCTCGTTGAATGCGGGCTGAACGTACCACTCCGGAACGCGTGGCTAGCCAATCAACATACTCCGGACGACGAGACCATGCCTGAGAAGGGAGAGTAAGTATTACCTTTGCAATGGAATCTTTAGTTGCATGACAAACCTCAACAAACGATGGAACACAAAAAATCAAGTCGCTGCTGCCTGCTTTGGCCGAAGCAAACAGCTTATCTGGCGTCGGAAGTATGGCAGGGGATTTCGGTTCGAATGCGCCTACAACTGACCCCGATGATGCCTACACATGCCAATGAGAATGGTTCAATGGTAAATCAAATCAAATACCGTCCAGCAAAGCTGCGTGATACCGAGTCCATGATACATAGGCATCACATGAACAGCGAAAAGGACGTTGCACAAGTCTCTTCCCCCGAACCAAGGTGCGAGACTCATCTGAACAAGACGATGACCGCTCCAAGGGACTGGCTTCGGATACGCTGTTGAACCTACAACAAAAGTGTGAGTAAGTTTCGGTGATAAATGTGGGAAAAGGTGGTCACCGGATGAGTGCAGGTACATGATGGTGGCATCGGGATCTACATCCCTGAGAAGAAGGTCCTCAGCACTCGTATTCTTCTGCCATTCGGGAAAAAAGAGATCCTCAAAAGCGGGGGCCACGGATGTCTTCGGCAGCTCAGCCAGTAGATATCGGGACCTCAGTATTTCAAGGGCATCACGAGCAAGAGCTTGCATAGACACGTCTCTCCCGACAAGGACGTGCTGTACGCCCACATTGTGCAAAAGGTGTGCGACAGCAGGCGCAGAGTTCCGCGGGGAAATGGGGAAAAAAACGTAGTTGGCGCGTAAAATACTCATCATTGTAGTAAAATAGGTTATGGTATCTGAAGGGATGCGTAAGTATACCACTTATGTGTCAAGGTTTGAAATCTCGCACCGGACATCGTCAATATCGCAATGACGGGAGGCTTGTCAGAATTGAACGGTACAAGACCCTTCATCAACCGAGCACCAGTGTATATGGCGGCAACTGCCTCGGGCCAACATATGGTCCTTACACTACCATCCTCGCGTGCATACACAAAGAGGCGGTGATCAGGAGAGTGTTGGAGATGCCAATCGTACATCTGTTGGAGGGTAAACGACCCATCGATGGGAGGCGGTCGGAATGTGGCGCTTTCCACCGCTTGTTTGTGGGGAGGAGGGGGGATCACTTTGTGAGTAGAAAAGGACATTTCAGATGAGAGATCCTGGAAGAATAGTGAGCCTGCGCACCTACGTTGGTATTTATGGACAATTGTGAACTTGAAGGCTGATCGCGGTAAGCGCTTCAGATGGCCATAGGACCCCGGTCACAGCCGAAACAAACTACAAAGTCTGTGCCAAAAATAAAGTCGTTCTTCTACTGTGCTGTGTAATGATGAGATGATATGAGATAAAGGGACGATCAGGCGGGAACTCTTCGGCTATCAAGGAAGGGCGGGCTATACAAAGGTGTGATGCTTGTCTAACTTCGACGGTGCGAGCCTTGAAACGAGTTGATGATTCTAAATATGAGAGTGACAATGCTTGCGTGAGCACCGAAAAACATCTAGACATTCATCAGGTCAGCTATTACTTAAATAAGTAACACTACAGCCAATTTACCTTCGGTCGCTTCTCAGTTCGACGTGAAAAGATATGGATATTCCTCTGGTATCCGCTAATCTTGCAACTGTTGCAGTAGAAGGCCTTTTATACGGAGTATTTCTCGTCCTCGATTTAACGTCGATAACGTTACTCTTCACACGCGAGGCTTCCTTCTCCTCAGGGGCCACTCGGACATCCAGTTTTGTGGTCATGCGACGACCCATGTTTATTGGTGCAGTCATACTGCTGGTGTCGGTCACAGGGGTGAGTCAAATTAACTAATATTACGGACCTTCTATTAACTAAAGTATGACTGGCGCAGCATTGGATTTGTACAGTTGTCCGACTATTCGATGCTATCGTCAATTTTGAAGGCGGACAACAAGCCTTGAAGTACTATGCAGACCTCTCGCAGACCACGGAGGTCGTGAAAACAGGATTTCTAACAGGATCGGTGGTAACTGGTGACGCTATGATTGTGAGGGCGCTTGCAAATAATTTGAGTCTTGACTAAGTGGAAGCTGCAGATCTATCGCCTCTGGGTCGTCTGGGGATTTAATTATCGCGTCATCATGTTCCCATTAGGTACCTTGGTAGGGCTTACTGGTAAGACACTTTGTAATTTCTTCAATAGAAGGACGAACTCAGTCTACGTAGTATGTGGCGTGGGGATCACGTACCAGTTCGCAAAGTACACCCCTGGCTAGGACGTCTTTGCTACAGTCGCAGGGAGGTGGATCACCAGTGACTGCGTTTTCACGCTTTTGTGAATATATTGCCTATCATTACGGCCAATAGTTGATATCAGTTCTTGCAGGACCAACGTCTATAGCTCAAGTAAACGAAACGCCTCAAAGATAAGACTGTTACTCACAATACCGGCAGGCATGATTGCTTGGTACATTTATAGAACGCACAAGACATCGTCTGCTGTTGGAGGGTCAAGTATAATGGTATCGTTATCGTTGCTTCATCCGGGCAAGACGTGCCTCCTGACTTCGATGTCCTAGTCTGTCCTTGCTATATTCATCGAGAGTGCCGCGATATACACGCAAGTGGAACATTCCTGTCTATCAGTATGCCGGCTGATAACCCTCTCAGGACGGACATGGAACATTTTCTTCATGATAACCTATCTGACAAAGACCAATATTCAATTTAATACCGTTGACTTTTGGCCTGAGGCGGCAGGCCTTGCCTTCAGCTTGATCAATGTTCGCATTGGACTAGGCTGGGCACAGAAAGCAGGAATATCCTCGACGCTAGGGGGGTCTTCGGGATTTCAAAGTGGTCGTGGCTTTGCGCGCGGCACTGAAATTCCTTTGCATCTGTTAACGATCAACATTTCGCAAGAAATTGTGAAGGATAGTGGAGAAAGTCAGACAAATGACGAGGCTCTGAACTCCAAGTCGAGAGGTTATGAGAATTTGGAGGTCTGAGCGTGATGGAGGAAAATTGCTTGCTGGTCAAATACCTGATCATGTACAATTATTCTTGGCTGTAAAGCTGTAATTGACTCCTAACACGTGGGACGAGGTCTTGGTCTAAAGTCATGTCGCGCGATTTATTTAAGAAAAACTTGAAAGTCGACTGTCATTTGCCACACTGTAGCGCACGCCGTCACTATCTCGAAGTTTCTGCGAGTTAAATATAAGCATATGTGCCTTAATGTCAAATCAGACTGGTCTCCCCTTTGATCAGAATAAAAACCACCACCACCACCACCCCAGCAGAGAACTTCTGAACAATGCTTCGCTTCTCCGCAAATGTCCAACATGATGCTTATGACTTCTTGCCCAGTCCGAGACATGCCAAGACACAAGTTCGGTCGTCAAGGTCAGTTGAAAGTTTAGTTGTACGGGCCTGGACCTGATAATGAGTGTGGGCAGGTGACAGGTGTGTCATCACTGTCAGGATGTGAAAAGCGCACGTGCCAGTGAACAACACTTGGTTTGTTGGCGACGTGTACGTTATAACTTCTCATGCCTACAAACGGTGACAGGGTTCTGATTGCTAGTAAGTTTGTGAAGTTGGCTATTTTCTCTACTGATAGCAATCACTTATGACCAGGCTTGCCATTGGGTATCATCTGAACTTTTGAGCAACTCGACGACGAGGGCCCGTGGCACGATGTCGATGTCGTTTGTCGTTTTCATCCACTGCGTCCTTTTTCCAAGTCTTCAAGGTTTTGTAACCTCGGCTTGATTCATCCTAGTGCGAGTACTGCCCTCTCAACTTCTGGCCATCTTCACGCATGTCGGTGATTAATCCTGTTCATTCCCACTCTGTGCTTCTTCGCTGGTGTAGCAACGCTTTTGGGGTGGATAGCTCTCAACTGATAGACATGATTATGCAATTTTCCTTTCCTTGCGGCCTGTGCGCTCTCACGAAGTCCGAACTCTCATGGAAATGAGTCGTTCTTTTCACAGCATGTGTCCTTGTATGCGGCAATCACCCCGAATGTTGTAGTTTGATATACTTATAACAGGCTGGATTTGGGCTACATAATGATGAAGGTACCGTGCCGTGTAATGATGAGACGAGTAAACAGCCTGAGTGTCTTCGTTCCATCTTTCGGTCTTTTCTGGATACATGCGCCCTAGCTTCTACAGCTTCAAATTCCTTCTTGTGGGCCGCATCAATGTTCAAAAAGACACTTCCAGCAAGATTCATGAGAGAGTGCTGGCCCTAGAACAAACATTGCGGCTATTTAAAGTACTTCGGGAACCATTCATGTTGCCGTATATCATTGAACTCTGATGTATCAAAAAATTAAAGAGACGTCCTCCAGCCACCCTAGACTTTCAATTCTTGACCTTTTTTGCTCCGTACGTAAGGAAGATACGGGCGTTACCTAGGAGTTATCATTTTTGTTGATGGGCTGGAAAGTAATCCTATGTACCTCTGAGTCCGAGTCGACCGTTCTGATAGTCAACACTGAATTAAACCTACCTGGCTGGATTTTGGTATGAATCGGACGTATTCGATTAATGTTGCTAGCCATCTCGAAATCCTTCCTAACCCATCTTCACTCGTGAGAAGTCCTATAGGTTGATTGTATACATCAAACCGTACAGAAGGTCCCGACAGGAAGTCGGAGTCATTGATTATCACTTCGCCTGTCAAACAGTCGAAGGGATGATCGATCAAGGTTGCAGTGCCTGATGCGTCCACGCCGATAGTGCAACTTTGAACTGCCACCCTTTTACACTCCCGAATCATTCAGAAGACTCTCAATTCAGTGGGTAATAGTATAACTTACTTGTACTAATCCAATTCCCGCGAGCGAGTTTAAGTTACTATACTTATGTGCGCCATGTGACCGTGTGACAGACCAAAACGGATCTGGCCCCGGCCCGCTGGTAAACGTTCACAGCCTTTATTATTAACATTCAGTTCTGCTAGGTCACACACCATGTTAGTGCCCAGTCGAAAGTATTTCCTGAACAGCCTTCATATCTTTCACTCTTACAGCAATGTTGCCCTCTAGAATTCTTGGCAAAGTTTTTTTTTTGGAATTCGGCGGTCGGGGATCTGGTAAGTAGCGCAGTTAGGAACGCACCGTTTGATTATTCGCCAAGGTTAGCTTCTTTGATGACTTCCATTACTGATAACTTTGTATTGGGTACCACATGCACAGCGTCTCCGTATTCCACGACATGTATCTGTTGAGGATTGTGGTTTCACAGCCACTGGGCCGACGGCTATGCCGTCTTTTGTTTTACCTTATTTTGATTTTCGTACCGATCACTACCGATTCTTGGCTTCGTACCACCACCACCTACGTATCTGTCCACGAATATACGTTCGTTCGAGCCATACCCGTCACGTTCTTTGTACCTGCCGACGTCTATTCCCAACAGTATCGACCGACCAGCGACTGAAATTTATGGCCAAAGTTTGCGCATGTATATGGTTTTCATCACATCTACCGATGATGATCATGATACTGCAGGGCCTATCAAGTAGTTAGCGAGTCTCGTCTGTGTCCCTCATGCTGATGTCGCATTCGGCAGTTATCAAGAGATAAACAAGCTCAGCTTGCCAACTATTTCGGTCTTCGATTATTTATTAAGACTATATAATGGTACGTAGAACCTCCAGACATATCCCCAACATCTCTTTAACCCACAGTTAGTTACTTTACACTCAATGGCACTGAAATCGGACTCGAACACGCTTCCCGCAGTCGTAATTGTATGGAATTATCTCTTTTATTCATATAGCATGCTGATAATTTCAGGTTGGAATTTTTACTGAGCTTCCTGGCGGCCAGGAGCTGCCTGAAAACTTAGGCTATTGCGCATTCTTCCGGTTTCTCTTGGACAAGCGCCAGTCCTACGAGAACATCCCTCTTGAAAGATTTGACATTGACGCGTAAGCACCTTTTGTTCACAAAAATTCACTGGTTGTTCTGAACCATGCTGCTTTTAGTTGGTACGGGAAGAAAAATGGCAGCATTGTCACTAAAAAGGGCTCCTTTTTGAAGTCTATAGCCCTTTGCGACCCTGTGGAATTCGGTATCACCTCCAGAGACGTTGCGACAATGGCGGTATCCACGAGGAAACTTGTCGAACATAGCTTTCTAGCACTGCTGGACGCTGGGATCGATTACCGAGGGCAGAACGTCGGATGCTTCATGTCTTCTACCATGGAAACTGCGTACACAGCCGATCCGGTACGGCTTTAAAGTTCCACTCTGACATCTGAGAATATTCTGACTATTCTGCAGACGAACGCAGAGTCGGCAGGATCGCTTGCCGGATACCCGTACGCTGCCGCAAACAAAGTTTCTTACATTTAGATCTTCGAGGACCTACCATTCCGACAACTACAGCTTGTAGCTCCACCGCGACTGCTTTATATCTCGCTTTTCAGGCTCTCAGAGCGGGAGATTGTGAGGCAGCCGTAGTCGGTGGTTGTCAGCTCAACTACACGTACGTTACCTCTCTGGATTTGATCTATCTCTGCTTTACTAACAACAATGTCGACGAATCGTTTACAGTGTGGAAGATTGGGTCCAGTATAGCGATGGAAAAATCTTGTCCCCGGATGGAGAGTGCAAACCATTCGATGCTTCGGCAGACGGGTAACGACTTCTCAGACGGCAAACTTTTTTTTTGTTAACACTGCCAATCTTCGGGTTTTCTCGTAGCGAAGGTGTCGCCGTCCTAGTCGTCAAACTCCTGGATCGGGCCATTTCTGATGGTGATCACATCTACGCTTCGGTGAGTTCGCTCTGTAAAGATAAGCAGCGAACAAAATCTAATGGCCCCCTCCAGATTCTGGGTGTTGGTATCAATTCAACTGGGTCTGCGGCTCCCGTCAGTGCTCCTGTTGCTGATGCTCAGGCTGATGCGATGCGAAGGGCGTTTGCTGGAACTGGTCGCGAACCATCGGAGGTCGATTTTGTCGAATTACATGCTACAGGTATAGCACTATCTACCCCTTTCCATTCATATATTCACCGCTATGATTAGGAACCGCCGCAGGTGATCCTACAGAAGCCAATTGGGTTGGAAAGGCATTCCAGCGGGACGACGTTTTACCAGTTGGAAGTGTGAAAGGCAATATCGGGTTCGTGGTATTTTTATATGTAAGGAAATTTCTGACCTTTGCCCTTTTTTAGTCATCTGGAGATTGCGTCTTTCTTCGCATCAGTATCAAAAATCTGCTCTATGTTTGAGACGAAGATCATCCCACCCACCATGGGTATTCGTACTCTCAATCCACTCATTGAGTGGAAGAAATACCGACTCGATGTCCCAACCAGCGTCTCTCATCTCAGCGCTCGCTCTTCCTCCGGTCGTCCTTTGATCTCAATTAATAGTTCTGGAATTGGCGGCGCGAATGCTCACGCGGTACTAGAAGGACCTCCATCATATGTTCTCCCGAAGGATTCTTCGACAGACGATGGCCCCACTCTACTAGTTACTGGGGAATTATCCCCGCGATCCGCCTCAGCCAATGCTGACTCCTTATCTGCACTCATCCAGAACCATCCAAGTCAAGCACGGGCAATTTCGACCGTTCATGGCAGACAAGCTCGCCAAATGACCTGGCGTACTTATGCGATACACAATCCCAAGGACTCAACTTTGTCTTTCTCTCCACCGACTCTTGTCCTCGTCAATCGAGCCGTTCTCCTATCATTTTTGTATTCTCAGGACAAGGACCACAGCACATCAGCAGTACGTTGACTGTTTAGCGCCAGTTCTAATGCTAATAATTCTGATGATAGTGGGGCGTGAACTCTTCAACGTCTTTCCCGTTTTCCGGGACAGCGTCCTTCGAATGGACGCTATTTACGAGAGTGTGGTAGGCCACTCTTTGATCCATCACACCGGTCTCTTTACGGATCGGGCGGAGAACGTTTCTTCGCTAAAGAGCGGGGTATGGCCTATCTCTATCATCATCCCTTCCCTAGCCATCTTGCAGATGGCACTCGTAGACCTGCTTCGAAGTGTTGGTATCGTTCCTGATGCCGTATTCGGACATTCGGCTGGTGAGACACCCATGCTCTATGGTGCAGGTCTCGCAAGCCAAGAGATGGCCCTCAAGCTCGCCATTTCCAGGGGAAGGGCCTTCACACTCGCTGAAGATGTTGATGGGTGTATGGCTGCTATGAGCTGCAACTCGACTCAAGCAGAAAAAATCATTCAGTCAGCTAGGCAGGATTCATCTGCCACTTCTGTGCTCGAGATCGCATGTTTCAACGGACCCGACGCTGTCACCATCAGCGGACACAGAGTCTTGGTTGAACGTGCGGTTGACATAGCTCGAAGCGAGGGCATATTCGCTACAAAACTGCGCAGCTCTGTGCCCGTCCACTCGACCCTGATGGAGGTATGCCATGACGAGTTCCAGGACTTTGTTTCGCAAGTGTTTGAGGAGCATCCGACAGCGGCTCCGTCTTTGCCAGTGTATTCGACGGTTACTGGTACTCGACAAACGGAAGCTTTTACATCCCAGTATTTCTGGGCGAACACCAGACAACCTGTGTTGTTCTCTTCGACCGCAGCACGCGTGAGGAAGGACTATCTTGATGCCATATATGTGGAGATTGGACCACATCCCGTGCTTGCTACCTACGTGGAGAATCCACAAGTCAAAGCAGTCCTATGTCCCCTGATTCGACCACGTTCTTCCACTCCCCACTCTCCCACGGAATCGTATACTTTCCTGGACTGTCTTGGTCGAATTACTGTTTTAGGACCGAAACACTCCCAAGTCGATTTCAGACGACTCAATATGTATCACGGCACCTTGAAAGTTGTCCCTGCCATTGCCTATCCATTCCAGCGGAAGAAAATGCCCTATTACCAAGGTCCATCGACACAAAATACTTCCTGAGGTCATGTACGCATTGCGCGGAATGGTCCTTTAGGACAGAAGGACATGAACATCAGTGCTTCAAGTCATCCGAGCTTAATCGATCATGTCATATGTGGTGAAGCGATCATGCCTGCTGCTGGATACATAGAAATGGTGAGTCACCGAGCCATAATATTCTTGACCGCGCGCTAAGCAAAGCACATCGTAGGCGTTTGCAGCGGGCGGTCGAGTCTTATGGAATGTAGCCTTCGAAGCAATTATGCCGCTGTCAAAGAACGCACGGCCGGTGAAGTTCCAGCTTGATGGCTGCCACTGGACTGTTGTATCTACCGTGAATAGCTCAAAGACCTCGGTGAATCTACCTTCTGTCCTCCTTGATTATAGCTGACCAAAATTTCGGCAGGCACACAGAGTCACGCTCAGGGACATTTGTCAAAGGCCAACATTTCACGTCCACCTGACCTGGATATCAATGCCTTTCAATCTCAAAATACGCAATTGAATGTGGAAAGTACGTCGCTTCCATACCGATCTTTCCAGGTCGAAGTTGAGGATTTCCTAGATTTTTACGAAGCACTGTCGTACTTTGCGTAATACGGGCCGCCGTATCAACGAGTTGCTGCCTGTTGGATGAACGAACAAGAGGGCCTATTCCAGATTAGGGCTGCCGATGCAGAGATGATGTATGTCACAGGATTAGGGCTTTTCCTTTAATAAAGGCTGATCTTTTGCTACTCTAGTTCCGAAGGATATACTGTTCATCCGGCAATCTTAGACTCCTGTATACATTCTGCAGTACACCATCGTATCACGGGTAACATGGATCCCAACTCGTATTTTCTTCCGTCTCGGGTGGAAGTGGTGACTTTATACGACAAACCGGAACTGGACGTCCTCCGGAAGCTTCTGTATGCCAAAATCGTCAGACAGAATGGTGATAGAAATGCTTGACAGTACAAACAGATGCCATCGTTTTTGATGTTAGTCTTGTGGGTGAGGATGGCCAACACATCCTCAAGTTATCAGGTCTTCAGGTTGAACGGCATCATCTATCGCCTGTCAAACCAATGTCCCGAAGCTTCGAAATGGTCCACCAACCATATGGACTACCGACTCTGCCATTGCATTATCCTTCGGAGGAAAAAGGCCCAAAACCTCTTTTTCCAGAAAACAACTCTTCTCGCGAAACACCTAACGGCATTAGCCCATTGGATCTCATCCTTGATGAGACTACCGAACGGCTGCGCCGCGCTGTAGATCTGATCGTTGACGATAGTATTCGAGTCCTCAGGATTCTAGATCTGAGTGTAGAAGACTCTATTTGCGCAACGCTCTCGTTGCAACTTTTGCACTTGACGAACGAGAGACAGGTTTTTCTCGAATACTCCAGCATTGGAGCGGGACAAACGCCATTCAACGATTCGGACGGATGTTCCTATCGAAACGTTGTAATTGACTGGGATAGAGCTAGGACCGACCAACACAATTCCTCCGTTTTCTACGACATTATTATCGGTATCAACGCCAGCATCAGCACTTCCCGCATAGACATCCTTTACGATCTTCTGGTTCCGGGGGGTAAAGTCATCATGAGCGTCGCAGACAAGGCACAGGGACCGTCGCTTGAGTTGGGGGATTCATGGCGGACGTCAATGCGCATTCTTCAGGCGTCTTAGCGAGAGGCGACTCCATCCTTATCGAAGCGCAGAAACCAGTCTTACAGCTTCCCGACGTCCGCTTTGGCCATCACAATAAGCTGGCGCCTTCGATACTATCGTTTTGCTTGGGCAAAGAGTTAGCCATTCGCGGCGATATCATCCGGCTTCAAAGTTCAAAAGTACCTGTAATCTGGATCGAGTCCACCGTGGATATTTCAGGCGCCACCGCTCGCGGTTTCTGTCGATCCCTCAGGAGGGAGATTCTCGGGACAAGAATTTGTCTTGTGCTTTTCAGCGAGATAGGGTCGGCACAAGAACGCGGAAGATATATCGAGTGGCTGTCGCATGTGAAGGGCCTCGATCACGAGGCGGAGTTCGTTGTCGAGAGTGATGGCCGGCTCTGCCTTCCTAGATTGATCCCTTCTCCATCATCCAAAGTTTCGAAGACTTCGTCCACTGAACTTGCCCCCAAGTATTGGGTGGTGAAGGATTCAGGTCAAATCACGGAATCCCCTCGTCCGCTTGTCCCGAAGGACCACGTTCTTTTGTCCATAGAGCTCGAATCGACACCTATCGGCGGCCTACGGGGGTGTACGGAGAAATCGTCGAGACATGCAGTACAGATCATCGTATCAACACCCACGTTGCAGCCATTATTTCCGGGCCGCTGTCCAACTTTGCTATTGTCCATATAGGGCAACTTCTTCCCGCCCCTCAATGGAAGGACCGGCTTGACGCACTCGTACCAATTCTCATTATCACCCGTTGCATCGGTTTCGGGTCGCTGAAACTTGAAGACCGCTCTCGAGCGCGGGAGTGTCGAGTAGTTCTCGCGCTCAGAAACGGGGAAGGATCAGATCTTGGCCTCCGCCTTGTGCGCACATTGGAGTTCTTTGGCGTCTCTACAGTCCTCGCATATGGCGAAGCTCCTCAACTTCTCGCAGTCGTAAAATCAAGAGACTTCGTCATCTCAGATTATGATGAACATTGGGAAAGTGTACGGAGCATCTGTGATTTTCTTCACGCATCATTGTACCTTTGGGATGACCCAGTGAGCGGAACAAGAGAAGAAGTCGGAAGGAATTCGTGGGTCGTTTCAGATGCCTTCAAAATACTCGGCGCCATTGAATTGCTGCCGTCACCGTTGCTAGCCCAATCCCGTACTCCTCTTGATATCGTTGAGGCTATGGAGCAGGAGCTCAGCTCATGTCTCCTACGTGCAGACGTATTTTATTTGCTGCATGGCGGAATAGGATCTCTTGGATTACAGATTGCTCTTTGGATGTACCAGGTATGTTTTTCTTTTGTCCTGGCTGGCACAACAGAGACTGATCCCCCGTCTTTAGAAAGGCGCCCGAAAGATCGTACTGACATCTCGTAGTGGAGGGCAGGCTTTGTCAAAGAAAAATCCTGCAGCCTTTCGAATTCTGTCCTATCTTCAGGAACAGCCCGACTTGGAATTGCGTCTTGAATGCTGTGATGCCAGTTCCGTTTCAGACACGCAACGGCTACTATCCAGGCTTCCGGGGTGTATCGGTGGATGTATTCTGCTCTCAGCCGTTTGGGCAGATGGCGCGTACATGAAACATACTCAAGACACCTATTATCACGTCTTTCCGGCCAAGGTTGAAGCATTTAGAGTCCTGGAACAAACTCTTCAGATTAGCAAGCTCGACTTCTTAGTAATGCTATCATCTGTCACCATCTTTGGCAATTCGGGACAAACCAACTACTCTAGGTAAACGGAATTTTATCTCGAGGATGGAGAAGTGTTCTTTACTGTGCTTTTAGCGCCAATACTGCAGTCGACTTCATGACGAAAGACTACCCTAATGCGTTTGCATTGGTAGCTTCGGCTATTATTGACAGCGACACCGTCATCGACCCAAACACTTTGCTTCCTAATCCGTCTTTGATCCAATTCATGCCATGGGCAATGACCAGTCGGCGTGAGTCGTTACTGTCTCTCTCACGTTAAGGTGCTAACATTATCTCATAGAATTGTGCGAGTGCTTGGAGGATGGCCTAAAGAGGTTGCGTAGTCAAGCATTTTGGCTGTACATCCCCGATCTCTCTTGGACAGATGTGCAGACCTTCTGTGGATCATCTCCTCTTTACAATCATCTCGTGCCACCAAAAGCCGCCCCTTCTGAGGATACAACGACAAACTACAAAGTTTCCGTCAAAGAACTTGTCTGTCACTCACTTAATATATCAAGCGAAGAAATCTCCCCCGAGGTCCCGCTCACTGCTTACGGACTGGATTCGCTCTCTGCAAGCCGACTCTCTCTTGCGCTCCGACCTCTTTTGACTGTTACACAGCTGCAGCTCCTCGGTGATGTTAGCATTCAAGACATTTAGGCCTTAGTCGAGAAGAATAACGACCATGGACCTGGAGAGAATGGGAAGTTGCACGGAGATACCATCTCCCAAGGGCCCTCCATCGATCCAGACTCCCGTGTAGATGCTATGCATGCCATGGTGCAAACTTACTCGGAGAACTTTCCACCAGTTTCGAAAAAACGTACGACCTCACCTATCGGTAAGGTTGTACTCGTCACCGGTACAACTAGTGCCTTGGGATGTCATATCTTGGCGAACTTGATATTTGATCCCGACGTACTACATATCTACGCTGTGAATCGTCCAGGAGACATACCTATTGACGAGAGACAGCGGCGGGCATTCCTAGACCGCGACCTACATGTCAGCATGAAGAAGGTGACTATGATGGAGGTAGACCTGTCTGTGGAGACTCGACTCCTTGACAAGGTGCGTATATCATTACGTCGACCTTGAACTGTCAATAATCGCTCAGTCTATAGTTCGCTGACTCAATAACGCATATTATTCATATTGGTGCGAAAACTTTCCGATACTCGTTATCTTCCTATCTGACGGTATCAAAGGGTGGCTTGTGGACTTCAATATGGGCCTGTCTTCATACAAGGCTAACATTCAGGGCTTACGCAACCTGATTGACTTCGCCCTCGCCTCTCAAGCGCGACTCGTGTACGCAAGTTCCATTGGGGTCTTCCAAAGTATGCCTTCAATATTATCAATTTGAGCAGTGGGAAATAACAGTTTTTCCCAGGCGCTGCAGACCATCATCCTCAAGCTGAAACCCACATTGACGCGGAAATTGCACAAGGAAACGGATACGGCGAGTCTAAATGGGTCTCCGAGGAACTCCTGCGTTTGGCTCCCGGTCTGCGCTACCTCGTCGTTCGCGTCGGACAACTTAGTGGTGATTCGAATGGTACCTGGAAAGTCAATGAATGGTTCCCTTCAGTAATTCAGAGCGCACTTTTTCTCAGGTGCCTTCCCAACGAGGACAAGGTGAGTGGTTCCATGATTTGAACCGGAAGCTCTGTTGACGATGGTACCAAGCCCGTATCCTGGCTTCCGGTACATGTGGCTGCTCAAGCAATCGTCGACCGCATTGACATTCTTTCCCCCATCATCCATATCGTACATCCCAAACCAGCTCAATGGTCCAAGCTCGCTCAGGTCATTTCTGAAGAGTTGAACGTCGAGTTGGTGCCTTATGCGCAGTGGTTCAAGTTACTGGAAAAATCCGCTTTGGGTGCAGCAGCACTGCCTGCTATGCGACTTCTCTCGTACTATAAACGCAATGCCGAGGCGTTGCTGGTGAAGGATACCGAGGCATTTGGATTACCCAAGGTTTCAGCAGAGTTGGTGACTGCAGCGGACTTCCCGCAATTGGATGATAATGAAGTGAAGAAGTGGCTGGCTTATTGGCGTCGGGTGGGCATGATATAACGCCATGTACAATTACGGAGGAGGGTAAGTACGCATTACATAAGTCTATGGTTGTAGTCGAAGAGTCTGTACCCTTTTTTCCAAAGTGAATGTTTCCTAACAACGAGGATTAGAGTGTTCATTAACGATACGGCTGACCTTCACCTGGGAGAACGCATGCGTGTGATATTTCGTTCTTCCGAACCGCAGCCCTGGCTTCATCAACGAAGCCTTGATCCATTCCGCGCCACAGTCGATGGCAAGTACCGAAGGACGAGGGAAGAAAAGAAAACAGAGAAAAAAGATACCAGAGGAATGGCGTACGCATTTCGACAGCTAGTAGGAGGGAAAGATGGACATAAGCTCTGCCAAGCTCTGTCGTTAACGAATCCGAAAATAAAAATCGGCCACATATTGCGCGAACTCTCTAACTTAGGATTTGTTTGAGATGAAATTTGCGGGGCCGCAGTCACTGTGACGCAAATTCACTGGCACCACCACTACCGTATCTCCTAAGGTCCAAAGTCAAGCATAGCGGAGCTTATTGCATAAATGTGCACATACTCTGCCTAGAAAGTACAATTGTGTTAATTTCCTTGCTTCGACTCCTTCAGATGCTTCTTCCATATTCGCTGCCCATCTGGACAGTCTGTCTGTACGTGATGAATGAGATCCGAAATTGTATAAACCGTATTATATCGGCGTGCTTCCTCGTAAATAGTGTCCCTGTGGAGGGTCCTGTCCGAGTTAAATAAACATCGACAGCCTGCGCAAAAGTAGCCTTCGACGATCTTTCCCGAGTGTCTGTCGAAATATGGAAGAGGAGCGGCTACTATGCACCGAGCGGTATTACCCCTTTCCGAGATACGCGTCTGGGAGATGTAAGAGTCATATACTTCTCTGCGTCGGGCCACGGAGTTGATACGAGCCATGAACGGTGCCTCGCCTCCCGCATCTTTGACCGCTGCTGCACGAGCTTGTGCGAAGCTCAGTAGATGCCGGAAATCCTGGTAATCGTCCCAACCACGTTCGGAGCACACGGAAGGCACGCTCGCTAATACGCCTTCGGAGACTCCAAACAGTTTGGTCGCCGCATACTTGTTGATGGGACAGTACTCGGGTGCTCTACGAAGACAAGGCATACAGCATCGTTGGCACTCAGGAAGCCAGAGAAGGGGGCCGAAACTACCACATATGCGGCAGGAAGAGTTGCTGCAGAGAGCATCATAGAGATCCTCGAGGGTGAAAAACGAAGCGGCTTGTGTTCTGAGCATTGCTATCAGTGCAATGGGGGCATAATGGGAGATGCGTTGGAGAGCGACTGTTGCATCGATGGCCTTCCTGGCACTCCTATTGACGAGTGAAAAGGATGTGACGATGGTCTGGATATCGCAGTGTTTGGAGATGATGTCGTCCAGGAGCTCGTTGGGAACAATAGCGAGTTTCCCTAGCGTTGCGACTGGTGTCTTAGCTACTGTGCGCGCGAAATGACTAGGACCCTGGATGATTGTAGTAAAGACTCGCTGGTATCCGATGATGTTGGCCATCGCAATGTGTTGTTCCGCCATCATGGTCCTGTAAAGATAGGCTTTCGAAAAACCAGTATTTATGATGTCTGAGTCACTACTAGACGGTGTCACTTTGCTAATATTGCAGTGCAGGAGGAGGAGGATTTTTTATTCTGATCACTGTCCCTAAGAAGGCAACTAACCCTAATCAGAGTCCGTACTACGTGCCTTCGGAGGGGTTCAACTGGTCTCGAAATCACCGTTTTATTCCGGAGGGACCGATCTGAGACCGATTTTTCGTTCGCTGGGGAGGGAGTTAGATGAAGAGATCGGCAACTCCCCTCGTGCGCAAACCCTATTCTCTCGTTCCTCGGTCAGAACGTCGATCACAAGCAACTTGCTATTGTTTTCAGAATGCGACATTGGCAAAATATTTACTAGGCACTGCAATACAAAAGAGAAAAGCATAGGCCACGGTAGTACAGAATGCAAGACTGCCTCCCTCATTCAACAACCTCAACCTCAACCGTCAGCGTCCTCGAAACCAGTGTCTCCGAATCGGCAAAGTGCACCTTCACCACATGACTCCCCATCTTTTGTACCATAAACATTAGCCTGACAGTAACAGAGTCTTCTGCAACCTCCTGAATATACTTGTTAAATAAAAATGCCCATCCTTCGGTAGTAGCATTGGCAGCAGCAATCGGTTTGTCCAGCTGAAAGTACAGTGAAAATCGTCGATCGACACTGTGAACCAAAATCTTGTTCGGACGCTCATCCTCATGATGTTGCATGGAGAGGAGGGGACCCCGCATGATAACGGGCGCAGTCAGGGCTGGACTATCTCTGCGAATCGTATGCTCAAGAAGCTTGAGCGCACAGTCTTCGAAAAGCTCCACCGTCCGTTCCATATCTCACCAGATGTCAATGATAGTCGGACCGGCAACAACGACGAAACGACCACTGCGTATATACTGCACGGAACATTCGCCGAACTCATCGAGCTTTCCACGAGTCCATACCTCCCTGATATCGCGGGAAGTGCTGGTAATGATGCTTGCAAGGCAACGACGTGTCGCCTGTTTGGAAGCAGTCAAATCCAGGACTCCGTCGGCATCTGTGTGTGACTGGACATAGACGTCGATTTTGATTGCCGGCTCGTAGGTACTTTTCTTTGCTCTTTTACGATCCAGCCACCAGGATGCATGCGTAGTCGCCTCTGTCACGCTGACATATCCCGAGTCCTCTGCCCTCCAATCCTCACCTAAAACTTTCTTGATCCACTCTGGAAGGTGCGCCCAGTGGACGTATGTTATGGAACTGCTAGTAGTCCCAGCTTCAGGCAGCCCAACGAGGGTCAAAACCTTGCTGCTAGAGTCGGTATAAGGGTCCAGAGGAGGCATCCTATGTTGCTGATTTATACAGGTGACACCGAGGTGCGTTACGGGGCAGCCAGGATGCACTGTCTGAGAAAACTGGAAAACTGGATGAGATGTATCGATGGTCCGGGTTAAGTAATCGGAGATGCTTTCCGTGCCTAAATGCGGACCGGAACATGCGTCATATACAACGTGACGATTGAAAGCGCCCCCCGCGAGATTAGTGAGATTATGGTCAACTGTTTGGTAGGCGTGACAGACGAAGAAAGTACGTGTAGGGCCTTGAGGATCAAGGTGGCTACGTGTCTGATCGGCACCAAAGTACGGGTTGTTGATAGTCAACAGGTTGCCATCATGGTCCTCGACGCCGACAAGATGTGTATCTTTTATGTATCCAAATGGTTCCTGCGCCACCCAGCTCATCGGAGGATCACTGGCTCCACGACCAAGACTGCAAGTGAGCTCCACTATGGCGGCTTGATCCATACAATTAACCAAACGATGGAGCGTCCCTGGCTTCCCCGACTCGTCAGCCTCGAAATAACCCTGTAAATTGAATATTCCACCATGAAGACGCACGCCGAACCGTGCGGCGCCTGTAATAATACAAGTCAGAATAAACTCATCGAAAACATAAATCAATGCACCATCGCGTGTGTCATATGTCTTGTTGTAGTCTTCAAACGCCCGCCGTGTCATTTCTCTATTCCAATCATAGCTATCGAAGTCGTCGAAGTCGGAACGGGATGTCGACGGCAACATAATTCACAGGAACTCGACGGGAATTCCGCCACTCTCGAAAGCCGGATGTAGGGTTTCAGTAATCCAGTATAATTCCAGTTGCGTCTTCTTTGGCTGAAACCAGTCATCGCTGCTCCCCAACCGGTGTCCCGGAATGTCGTGATTCCCCATTCAACATCGGCATTCAACGCAAATAGTTTCGAGCACGCTTTGGGTTCAGCGACATGGACAGAGATTGTGACGTTTGAAAGCGAGTCAATAGAGAAAATGTTACTCTGGAGGGTCACTCCGCTGCCTGGAGCGCGCCCGCGTATCTGGCCCTGGGCTCCGATGAGATCAGGGTCCCGAACTGCAATAGTCACTGTGAGGGCAGATGTCCTCGAGAGGTCTGAGAGCAAGTCGTAGCCGAAGATATTCGGCTGAAAAGAGCCCTTCTGACCGTCCATCGAGTCGTTCCAGGTAGATTGATTCCAGAGTTCTTGGACATCAAAATGGTTTCCCATTACATGACGCGAATTGAGGATGGGATGGCCTAAGCTCGCGCAGATTTTTTCGACTGTAAACTTCGCCCTTTCAAGCATCACTTCTACGTGCAGTGGATGCCCTTTGCCGTCAATCCTTCCTTCAGTCCACTGGTGACCCTTTCCACTCGAAGCTCGAAATGAGGTGGTATAGAGGTCCTCAGGAGCAACCAGTTGAACATCGACCTTGTTGCGGCGACCAACGAAGTACGGGCAACTCAGGCGGGCTGACAGGTAGGACCGTGGCAAGTTGTTGGGGGGCCCACGTTGAATTTCGAACTGTAAATGATCTTCGGATCCGATAGGTCCCAAAGGATCTCTAAGTTGAAATATCTGTGAGATTGAACGGGGTTCGATTCTGTCCGGGATATTGATCCACTGCCCATGGACTGCAGGAGAATCAAGCCAGCGTAGAACATCGCTAGTCGCGTTATTGATACGAATGTAAATAGAATAGTCTGGCATCTACGAAGCAAGAGAGTTTCGTGACCAGCAGATAAAATAATCAGAACTGACATTGTATTGTGATTCGACAATGGATTTTGAGGCTCGCCGACAAGCACACTCCGATTACTATAAGGAATGATTAAAATGTACACTGACATCCAAAGGACGGAAGAAAAAAAACAGCCAAAAAAAGCACGCTGAAAGAGAACAACGATCTGGCTTTGGCTTTGGCAGCAAACATTGACTGAAGTCTCTAATGCTGAAGCGCTGATACCCAAAGAAAAGCCAGGATACTGAGACAGTTAGCTTACCAGAGAGTGACGCGGAATGCTCAAAGTCAGAGGGAATGCAAGGACCAGTGATGGCGGGCAGACAGACGACGAAGTGACTATACCTAGTGCTTCGTAAAGCTGTCAGTGCTCCCTGTGCTTCTTTTTTGGGGTTGAATTCCCCTGATTCACAAGAAAATCCTCTCAGATCCGAAGGACTTTTCACCGTCTCAAACTTTGGCTGCCAGCGTCCATGAAGGCGGCTATATGATGGCGGGCCGGCAACGTCTGTTCCATAGAATCTCGAGACTTGCGGAGATCATTCTGTGGATTAGGACAAGAAGCCACTTTAGGCAGGGGTCTTGAAATCGACGCCGAAGATTGTATGTCCAGCCTGCAATCGGTACATGAAGCACTGGGGTTACAGCTTATAAAAACTCTCCGGTAAGGCTTCCGTCTCCTGCTTGCAGATGGCATGTGAGGGATTTGCAAATCAGCACTAGCAGAAGTTGTTGGGTCCCTAATTACATAACGCATGGAAGCCTAGTTGATTGAGTTGATTAGAGCACATTCTGAGCAGTGGACAAGCATCTTCTGGGAGGACAACAAAAAATCCGAAAGACATGGAGGCTACGCCTACGAGGAGAGGAGCGAGAACATCGGACAACTCAACCGATTCCAGCAAGTAGATAGGGCGTCAAAGGATACGCTGCCAATCCAGGACATCGCCTATAGTAGGAGAGCACGTTGGATAGATCTCATCAAGCTCGTGAATTGACATACCGTTATTGGAAGTGCGGTGGATGTTGCTGTAATCTGGGTCACACTGTTTTCTTTGTGCATACAAATCCGAGAATCTAAAAAATGACGTTGATAATAATATTGACTTCCCGTACGGTCACGTGATTCTGCGTAACGCTCTGATTCAGATTCTGAGGCTCTCGGCTACCTCTTCATCAAAATCATCAACAGCTCGAAGGTCGCCAACAGACCCCACCACATAATCTGGAATAATGCTTGAGGCATTTGGACCGGTGATGTCGCCTTCTGTGGTGATACCTACACCAGTCAAAGTAGTCGGCATTGATACGCGGAATGAAGCCAAAATCACCCACCTGTCAAGACGAGAAGTGTGGATATCCCACCATTTTGACCAAACAGGATATCGGTATTGAGCCTGTCACCGACCATGATGGTGCGTTTGGGATCGTAGCTGACTCTATATAGGAATTTCAGTACAATCAAAGATTAGGCAAAGAAGCAGATGAGTACTTCGTTCTGATGCAATCTAGCATAGTAGTTGATGGTTTTCCGATACACAACGGATCTTTTCCCAGAGCGTAGCGGAGCGATGCACTTAAAGCTCCTCCTCCCGGTAATACACCACAGGCGTTTGGATAGGTGCTGTCCTCGTTCGTCACAAGAAATTGACACCCCGGGTTTCGAGTCAGATATTGAAACACCTTTGACAGCTTAGTGTACGTGATGTTACTATCGAAACCACACAAAACTGCGGCAACATCTTCGTCGAGAACGAAATCGGCCAGAGAAAATGGCGCTAACGTGCAATCGGCGGAATCCTGTCGGATAGTCAGACAGTAAAAGAGGCGTTAAATGGATCCTACCGTTCCACCGAGATACTGAATGCCTTCTTCTTTGAGTTCCTCCTCTAATCCCGACATCCCGATCACATACACCTTCTTGTCTTTCGGAAACTTGACGACGGATGACAAGTATACGGCAGACGCGTAGGCGGATCCGTAGATTTCGTCCTGCATATCCGTTTAATAGAGGGAAGTTAATCAAGACAAATCACTACTTACCACATGAGCCTCTACCCCAAGCTTGTCAAACTTTGTCTTGTAATCTCTTCTCGACTTTGTGGCATTGTTCGTGACAAAAACGATGGTCTTCTCTAGTGTATTGTCAGATGTCGAGGTACTGCAGAAGACACGACTTCGTACTTCGATGCCGTAGGAGGCGTAAAACGTCGACAGCGCCGTCGATTAACTGATCGTCATGCCATAACACACCGTCGCAGTCGAACATCCAGGTATCGTAGTTATCTATAAGCGAGGCGTATTGCTCTGAGGAAGATAGGCGAACCATCGTAGAAAGAGGTAAGGAACCGGCATCTACCGGGCTGATCAACACGGACCCTAGCAAGAATGTGGTCCGAGTCCGCAAATCGTGCATCGTGTCTCCTTCAGCTCAAGACTCCTTATCATTGTCAACTCCCTTGGAACCATTTCCTTACAGATAGTCGTCGTGAAAATGTGCCAAAAAGACATTCTGGCATCATTGAACCCCCCTGCTCCAGGCATCTGATTTTCCTGTCAAGATATTGAGGCATTTTTGCTGTGAAAGATATAGATTAATATTAGCGTAAACTATACACGGAAGGCTTACCACGCCAGTTTCCCCCGCCTTTGCTTCGTACCTGCAATAAGATCAGAATCATGATATATACGATGAAAACAACGCACATCAAGTCTTGATTCGCTTCCTCTTCTTTGTGACCGCCACATCGTCGTCCGTTCGCGGTCTCTTTGCTTTCCCCTTAGACTGACCCTCGCCGTTCTCCTGAAGTCTAACCGTGTTCCATATCGCTCTCTCGACAGCCCCCCTGCCCACCGTATCCTCCGACGCGGCATCCTGTTCCTTGTTGCTATTGACGCTGCTAGCGATGTCACCGAGGGCGTCGAACAGCTCCTTGTAGGTCTTCATCGTGTATTTTATCCCTTTCCGTCCTCCAGCAGGGGAGAGGACATCGACGGTGGCCTCGTCGGAGAAGAAGGGTATGTTCTCGGGGTATACGAGACTCAAGATCAAGGATGCGGTTGCCGGGCCCACACCCTTGAGTTCGCACAAGATATCCATGCTCTCTTTGACACAGTCCCAGCTACCCAACTCCAGTTCCGGCAGAGCAAGAGCACGCTGGCTGCAATTCCTGACCTGGGCATCCGTGTTCTTCCTTATCATCGCCCGCAACATGGGTCGATTCTGGCCAAAGGCGAGCTTGTAATCCATGATTGTCTGCAGCTCTGGTAGGGTGATGCTCGGCGGTAAACGCGACAAGGTTTGAGTGGCAAATTTCGTCACGGCAGATAGAAGGGCTTGCTGAGAGGGAGAGAAGTCAGCCTGGCGTGGCAGGGCCCTCAGCTGAGCCGGGGTAAACGAACGGATTGTCATGGTGGTGGCGCAACACAGCGAATCGGGCCGGATTCCGGTTACATGATACCTGGGGCTGGAGCAGGCCCCCAGAAGCTCCCGCTAAATTTTGACCGGCAAATTCGTGGAAATTGGACCTCAAATATGCAACATTTAGGTGGCAAAATAATATACTATGTCGGACAAGGCTCTCCGGCACGGACCTGCCGGAGCGCTGCCGGACCTGCCGGTTGGGCTTCCAAAATTGCTTCTTAACCAATTCTTGCTAACGTCGATGCTCTGCGGAAGGATTTGGTGGGGAATATGAGGATAGAGTATTTCTCATCGTTTTTATTACGAACTTACATTATCTGCAGTGCCGACACTGCCCTTTAGACACGGCCACCGCCCAAAATATGCTAAATCCCGGTCCTAGTTGGAGCCCCAAAATATCCTAACTCTGGACAAAGTTTTTGCAGACTTTGGGCCTAAAATATGTTAAAATCCGGACAAAGTTTGGCAGGAGCTTCTGGGGGCCTTCTGGTCCTGACTTCGTTCATATAACCGCCTTCTCCGTTTTATACTTAAACTCAGCAGCAGGAGCTTTTTCGAAAGCAAACTTGTGGAAATCAGTACCCTTTCCTCTCACGTATTCTGCTCCTAACTTACTAGAACCCACCACACCATGGCATTCATCGAGGCGGAGGAGCTGCTAAATGTCTGTGTGCTGCACCATTTCTGTGGAACAATGAACTACAAAATTTCTTCTAGGTCTCTTCCCCCGGGCTTGCGTATATTGTACTAGGCGGCTTCGTCGTTGCTGTTTGTCTTCTCTTCTATTTATATCTGTCGCCGACTCAGTTCTCCAGTTCTCTATGGTTTCTCTCCTGGTAAAAGAAAAGGTCAGAGGCATTCATTTTGCGGTATTCACGTATCTGACGCAGATCTTTCGTAGTTATTCATCAACGAGGTGGTCTTGGGGACAATTGTAGGCATCATCATGGGTCCCTACGTTGCGGGCATCTTTGACCCCCGCTCTTGGGGCGACTCGACCCAAACCGTTACGCTCGAAGTCATGCGCATTGTTCTCGCTACTGGACTCTTTGCCATCGGAGTAGAGCTTCCTGGACCGTATATGGCTCAACACTTCAAAGGACTTGTTGTTATGGTCGTTCCTACCATGGCTATCGGATGGGTTATAGTTGCCGGTTCGTTCACTCATTATACCAGATGAAATCCTTTTCAAGTCCCGAAACAACGGAACCCTTACTTTACGTCTTTTTGGAAGAAAGCGCGAGTACACATTCCGAATGAGTTTTCCTTCGGTGTCTGGATTACATTTTCGGTCCCGGGGCTTGGCTGCTATTGGATGATACTGATACCTGTTTTTACAGGAATCCTTCGAGCCCTGTTCATCGACCTCAACTTTGTCTCTTGTCTTGCTATAGCAGCGTGTCTTACTCCCACGGATCCCATCATATCCGCTGCTATAGTTGGTACGTGCTCTTATTCGTAGATAGTGACATTCTCATCCTTGGGGCAGGCGGTCGGTTTGCCGTAAAACACGTCCCGCTGAACCTCCGTCAAATCCTGTCGGCGGAGTCTGCAGCAAATGATGGTCTCGGTAAGTTGTACCACATCGTAATCCTCTTATATGGTTTGACTCGTTTATCTCAGCCTATCCGTTTCTATCGGTGTCTATATATCTGACCGTCGAGACTTCTCGCCGAGTGGCCATCGGCAAGTGGTTTGTTGTTGGCTGGTTATGTGGGTATCCGTATTTTCACCTCTCCTGCAGTACTCACTCGTCCATCACAGATGAAGTCGTCCTTGGCGTAGTCTTAGGAGCCGTTCTCGGGCGCACTTTTGCCTGGCTAATGAGAATTTCCCTTCGGAAGGGTTTCATTGACCGTCAGTCCTACGTCGCGCAATACCTCGCAATGGCATTCTTCACCATCGGCATCGCCAGCACTATCGGAAGCGACGACTTACTTGCCGCCTTCGCTGCAGGTCGCGCTATCTTCCTTCTTGCATCTTTAAGCTGCTGACGTCTCGAGTCGTTCACACAGGCAACGCCATATCATGGGACGGCCACTTCAACACCCAAACTGAAGACGAGATATTCGTATCGGTGATTGATCTGGTACTGAATTGCGCATGCTTTGTGTATATAGGCGCATGGCTCCCCTTCGCCGCTTTCAACAGCCCCGAGTTGGGTATCACCCCCTGGCGATTGGTTGTTCTTTTCATAGCTATCCTGGCGCTCCGCCGCATCCCGTCAGTCCTACTTCTGTATAAATGGATCCCAGAAATAAGGACGTGGCGTGAGGCACTGTTTTCAGGGCACTTTGGTATGTATGTGTACTATCTTTCGGCTGCATTTTCTGATCATTTTTTAGGTCCGGTGCGTTCCTTAGACTTGGAAAACGGAATGGTGTCTTACGAAACTAGATGGGCGTGGGTGCGGTGTTTATATCGACTCTGGCCCTGACTGAACTCCCGGAGCCGCACAATCCGCCAGAGAGCCAGCAGGAACTCCTTGCTGCGACTTTACAACCGATTGTATCGTTTGTCGTCTTAGGGTCGATCATCATACGTACGAAATCCCCCCGCTTTTCTTCCAATCGAAATGAACGTCCTTTTTCGTAGATGGCCTCTCAATCCCGTTCTTCTCCTTCGGCAGGACCTTGTCACGCACGCTTTCCATGAATACGGATGCTTCGACGTTGATAATCGATCCCAATAATAAGATCCCGGTGAGTGTACGAGTGCGGTGCATTATTACTGTGACTCAACGGCGCTTAGTATCCTGGCGCTGGGGTGTATCCTGAGGTGGTCGAACGTGGGCCGGTGAACGACACGGCGCCGTCGAATGACAGGACCGTCAATTTCGCTGTTGCCCAATAACACTGGCTGTGTCGTACTCGAAACAACCAACCTTTCTGAGTACCATTAGAATTCACAATAGAAACGGGTAGAAGATACATCCGTACATAAAGCCTCGTGCTCTTATTCAAAATCCAATACCCTGTGTATAGAATCGCAAACATCTCATTGGTTATACTGTACAATATGTAAGTATTATCAAAGAGCTGTGTCACTGCCGTCGGTCATCCCTGCTTGGCTAGATAAATCTCATATTGTTTGGGAGTGAACGTTTTCTAACAACTAGGATTAGAGTGTTCATTGACGATACGGCTAATCTTCACCTGGGAGAATGCGTGCATCTGTGATATTTCGTTCTTCAACAGCTCATTGACTACGCCCAGTTCAATGCCCTGCAAGCACACTAATAGGGCTAGGCAAACTTACTCCACCGATGCCTCGCCAACGTTGACTTTCCCTCAAATGCCTGTGAGATTGAACGCATGGATACATGACAAAGGAACAGAGGGACTGATAGTACGGACCTCGCTGACAAGGATGATAGCGTAGTTCTCCCCACACCCACTCGACTGGTCTTCAATATCCAGATGCGTCACTGGTATAGCATTTCGGATGGCATTCTCCAGGTCCGTCGTGTTGACTGGCATCGCAGAAAATTTGCGAGAAAGGGGGCCGTGGTGGTCGAAAAGATGATCTGATAACAAGATCCGGGCCGATCTCCGGTTAGAGTGTAAACTCTGAATGACGTAAGTAAACGTGATCGTGTTGTTCAACGACGATGGACGTGGTGAGGGCCAAGGTGGCAGCGACGCCGATCCCTGCGAGCGTCGAGGAGAGTCGTGAAAATCGCCTTCAGCGGCTTAAATCACGTTTCCGTGACCGCGGTGGGCGAGTTGCTTGTTGTCTATTTCTGCTCTCAGGATCACTGAAATATTTTATAGGATCTTTCAGCCTACAGGTGAAAATAAGCTTGTGGGTATTTTGCTCGCACATCGGACAGCGCAGCAGAGGCGCTCGAGGTCAAGGAGTCTCTCACCGGTGAAGACGACCAAAGTGGTGAAGGGGAAGAAAGCGAAGAAACAGGCTGAGGACGAATCGGTTGCAGGTGCGTTCCCTGCTTTTTTCTTTCGGAATTGGTACCAGCGTCAAACAGGTCCGTCGACTGTCAAAGGCAAATCAAAAGCGAAAGCCAAACCGAAGCCGACAACTGCGACGAAGGCTAAACGTCGAGGACGGCCACCAAAGGCTTCCGTTGATGGTACGCTATCACTTTAATATTTAATGAACTAGGCTGTAACGCGCCGCATAGAGGCCCCACCTGAAAAGTCGAAGGCAAAGACTTCCAGGACTCGCAAATCCACTGCAGCGGCCCCACCGAATGATGACAGCGAGGAAGTACCGCTTTCGAAGGCCGTGTCGAAGAAACCGCGTACAGCCAGGCCCCCTCCCATGACGCCTATTCAAGAGGCCGATGAGGAAGAGGATGCCGAAGCAGAAACCGTCGTTGCTGTATCTAAGGGAAGAAAGAAAGGTGAGGGCCTGTCCTGCCGACTGTCCGTTTGCCGCTGAGCCCCCCTAGCCCTGCCTAACAGACTAAAGACACCTTCCAAGGCACGAGCAGCGTCGAAGATGAAGTCGAAGGCTATGGATGCTGATGAGGACGCGCCTGTTGACATGCCACCAAAGGGTTCCAGAGCGGGCTCCTCGAAATCAAAGTCGAAGGCTAAGGTCCGAGCTAAGGCAGTAGAGGAGCCGGAGGTTGCTATTAAACCATCCGCAGCCCCATCATTGGAAAGTTTGGTCAGCGTCACAGCGCCTTCAAAGTTGAAAGGCAAGGCCAAAACTGTGAAGGATGTTGATCAGGCGATAGGTGCTTCGGCTGGACGGTTGGGCAAGCTATCGACATCCCAAGCTGCAAACCCCACTAGCAGCTCTTCAAAGTCAAAAGCCAAGGCTAAAACGGTGGAAGTCGTGGAAGTCCCTACTCGTAAGGCAGCCAAAGCTTCGACAAAGGTCCGGAAAGCGAAGGGCGGCAATGACGCTCAACCTGCTTCCGCAGCGTCATCGTCGAAGTTGAAGAGTGATGACCAGGTTCGTGCCGGGAAACCACCACCTAAAACAAAGCGGCCACGTACAGACGAGGACGAGGAAGTAGGTGAAAGCGTTGTGAAGAAGCCGAGAGTTGAGGAGCCGCAAGTCTCGACGAAGAAACGCAAGGCCAAAGACATTTTAGAGGAGGTTAACGCTGCCGAGAAACTGGCAAAACGGAGCAAGACATCAAAATCTCTGGTAGTCCAAGACGATATCAAAGTAGTCCCCCGAAAACAGTACGTGATTGAAACTCGGAGGCTTTCAAAGGGCTCATCTTCATGTTAGGATGAAAACCAGTACTTCCAAGCTAAAGGAGAATGTGAAAAGGGCACCTAAGAAAGCGACCGTTAGAAAGGTATGATGTCGTTCATCAGTCCCTCTTGCCCATCTTTATGCGTTTCCAGGGTCCGCGAAAAAGTGTCGTTGCGCGGCTCCATGCCCCCTTACCTCCCATCGAAGACGAGGACGAAGCAGATCCTATTGATTTTCTCTCATGATGATCTATCACTGATTTATATCTGTCCTTATCGCTTTGTAATACAGACACACTACCTATAAGTATTGTACATATTATACTAAGAGACGTCCTACATAGAGAACAATGTCGTCCTGGTAGCCTGACCAGGCATGAGCGTAGGGATCGTTGCCGAGCTCTTCACTTGGGAGCTCGCAGAGCAGGGATTCGCGTTGAAGGCGGATCATTGTGATCATGACTAAAGTTGGGTGGGACCAACTGTACCCGTGATGTTGATAATGGGGTTAGCTCGAAAGTATCGATCCTGCGGTTGCGTATACACGGAAACCAAACCTCCAATAGATCCTGCATGGCGAATTCAATTTTTTTGCTCTGAACCGGGAGACAAAGACCGACCCTTTGTGTACTAAAGACGGCTACGTATGAAACAGGTGCTTCGGAGAATTAGGGTGAACAAATGAAGTACAAGGGAGACGGGACTTACCTAGGGAGACCAATAGATTCGGTAAGCCACTCCAAGCGCCCCAATCCAATCCCGTGAGGAGTATGACGTTGATTCTAGTATAAATTTATTGAGGGGCGGCTCATATAACGAGTGGAAAGGACCTACACGACGCCTACAAGACTAAACATGGTGAATATGGCAAGTCGGATGCAAGATGATAGTACGCCGCGCCGCCTATCGTGAGGTGAAGCACGCCAGTATTGTTGCACTAAGAAGCCGATCATGACTGTGAGGATAAGTGTTGGAAGCATGATTGTGAATGTGAAGATAGTCGTTGCCATGTTGCTATAGGATTTCAGATTCAGCCTGGGAACAGTCGATTCTCCAAAGAGTTTGAGCCTACAGAATATGATAGTCTATAGTACAAAACATTTTGCTATCAGCGAGAATCACCGATTGCGGGTGCCGGATACCGTACTGAAAAGAAAAAAATTCCTTTGGATGGAATGACAAGTATGGGAAAATGAGATGCTTACGACTAGGGCAAGGACAAAAATAATGGTGGGGAACAGATAAGGCAGACACATCAGCTATAATTTAGCTTGAGAATGATCTCTTTGACAAATCAGCGTGGTTTGCGGCGAAGACGTACTAGGATGCTGCAGGTCACTCCTTCGATTCTTCGCCCTGAGCCGCTTCTCAGCTCGAAAAGTAACTAGATCATAGATAGGTAGGTGCAAAAAAGCCCAAGTAGAGTAATAGCGCACATAAATGACGAAGGCCAATGTAGTTCCGGCTGTCCTGGTGTAGGTATATAACCTCGGGGTCCACATATATTGCATATGCACTCACAAAGTCGGAGCTGCGCTCACAGCCAATGCTTGCACCAGACAAACACCTGCATCCGAGTCGGACTTTCTCAACTGACCCGTAATGAATCTAGAACATAAGATAGGATTATTGATTGAAGTTGAACATCATGCAAGGAGTCTTACAAGAAGGAAAAGGAAAGGCAAGCCACTATCCAACTGAAGTTCAGGTTGAACCACGTCGGACTTCGGGAAACCTTGGACGAGCAGAGAACTGTCGATAGTATAAGGGACGATCCTATCCAACCAAAGGTGTGCATGATGATGAAGATCGTCACCAACGCATTGGGTGGTTCTTCCAATATAGTCAGTGGTAGCCGGATCTTTGAGCTCGAAGTCAACTGACCGTCTGCCATCCTCGGTCTCCAGAAAAGGGAAAGAAATGGAAGGGAAAGCGCAATTTCTTCAAAACAGAAACAGGAAACAGGGAGAGAGAGATACGAAACATCAAACAAGGTAGACTCGAACTAGTCTCACCACCAGTTGATGACAATCGATCAACTCGGGCAGGCGGATGTGTTGATCGACTGTCATCAACCGAAGTGGGGACTGGCTCGAGTCTACAAACAAGGTGCGGTTGTACCAAAGGGAAAGGATTTGGGGTCAATCCAAATTTGTCCAATCACTGAAGGGGGTATCAAGCTTGATTAATGATTCTTCGAAGACGTGATGAATGTAGTCAGTTTTTTTCGGATTCAATATTGTTGTGCAATAGAATATACGCTCAGATTCCTGTGGCTAGCCGGCTTATATGTGCGCGCCGTACACGGCAGACACAGGCTCTGAGACGTAGTAACTGATAAACCGGAAGTAGACACGTTTTTCAGAGCCTTCGGTGACGAGAGCAACGCAAGTTGGAAATGTGGGAGTCTAAACGCCGGTATCGATGGTCGAATCTTGTTGATCAGCTCTTCTCGTGGCAGTTGCACCGCTTGGTGAACCGGAGATCGAGCCCAAATACTGCCGGAGAAAACCAATCATGATATACGCTCTTTGTATATTGGGAGGCTGACAATGATTTGATCTTCAAGATATACGCGCGGGAACAGTAGACTGAGCCATGCCCGCAGTGAAAGAGGACTTTGCCAACAAGAACAATCCTTGTCAAAGAGTCATTCAATCATTGTGTCCTGGGAACAAACATCACGTAGTAATTTGGCAGATTGACTGCCGGAGTGGTACCTGAAATTAGTCCGAAACGTGCAGAGACCGCCGGAGTCCACTTGAGGGCGACTTTGAGGTGACCTGTCGCGCCAACGGTGTTACCACTCTATCCTAGGCCGGGATCAAAGACCTCACAGCAAAATACACGGTATTCTGGGTGATAGCAAGAAGCCTGTAAGTGAAAAGCAATAGCTCAAACAATGCAGCACCAATGATACGTGTGGTCCGGGTCAAATCTAGGAATCCCTTCGAAAACTCCCAATACCCCCATGATGTACAGAGCGCTCGACGCTCCTCTCCCAAACAGCCAAGGCTCTTTCCCACTGATTCCAATACCACGGTTCACCTCCTGGCGTGACTCTTGCGCGAAACGAATGAAACAAAACTCTTTCAAGTTCGTCCATTCGCCACAAAGCCCATAGCATTACTGTTCCTAAGGCATCCACATCTAAGATATGCCTCTGCGGAATAGGTAACGGAAGGGAAGACGGCACGACCTTATGCCGCATGCGCTGCCTTCTACTGAGATGTCCTGCCTGATGCTGCGGCTCGAAAACAGAGACAAAAAGCGCCTCCGAAGATACAGTGAAGACGCCTTCGGAGCGAACTCCCAGGAGATATGCATGAGCAGCAGAAGGTGCCATGAACATGATGGTAAAGAATTTGCGGGAAAGATAGCGAATTGTTAATTCCGGGCGATCCTCGTTCCCTGCTCGGGGTTGGAAAACCATACTAGGCGCCCCCAGATCGTTTGGCACCAGTCGAACGGTTACGTCCGTTTCTTCGACCTTCTGTTTGAGATAAGTCTCGAGCCGTCTCCGTGCGTATGCTTCGAAGATGCCTTCTCCAAGCCACTTTACTCCGCCGCCTGGTACAGATTTCCTCCCTGAGGTGGCAGGTCGCGGGTCGGGCTTGATATATACATCTAGACGCTTGGAATAATGCAGTATCCATGCGTGGTAGACAATTCGCGGGAATGAGAGGAAGAGGTCAAAAGGTGCAGCCAGGAGGATAGGGAGAAGGGAACGCGTTTCTAGCGGTTGGGCAGATTTAGCTCGAAGGGCTGCAGACAGTTTGAGTTGGCCTGGTACAGTTGGTGCTGAGGCATCCTCTGTGTAGAGATCGACATGGACGACGGGTAGAGGAGGTGCGTACGGGACGTAGGCTTTACCTGGAGGATGACTAGGTTTCCGTATACGTATTGTGTAGAACCCGGACCGGTCGTTGAATGGAGACACGTGGAAGTCCCGTGGAAACGTCCATTGATAATCAAATCTGTTGTATCGTAGGCATAAATTTCAAAAAGTTCGAGGATAACAAGGCGAACACACCCGGCACTGCAAGAATCTTCATTTTTTCCCACTTCTAGAACATGAACGTGGCTTTCACCGAACGTATTATGAATCTGCGCATAGGAACATAAGTGAAAGTTCAATTAAACAGAGTGTAGGACGTAGCACTCACTTCAAGCACCGTCAGCCAGAAGACCCCTGCCTTGTAGCAAAAATACACGGTCAAAGGGTTGATGCCTTCAAAACCCAGGTAGCTGGGCATCGTCATCATCCAGGCGTCGTCAAGCATATCCTCTCCGTATTCGTGCGAGGCGAGCAAAGCGTTCAATCTGTCCCGTATCGACTTGGACCCTACTTGGGGCGACAGATAGGGCTCTGCTCTCAGTCCGGTGAGCCGTCCCCACAGTCCACCGTAGCGAAAGACCAGACCATAACCTAGGTCGAGCTTTCCTGACTCGAGCGCATTCAGAGATACCAACAGGGACACAGTAGGGTAGCTGAAGGTGTGCTTGGACAGCGTCGGCAGCAAACGTGCATGTGTCACTTGGTTCTTGAGGACATATCCAAGCCTTGCAGCATCAGAGGCTGCAGTTTTTGACCTGAAGTAACCGGAAACAAGTGTAAAAGGTAGAGAAAGGTATGCCAGGACTGCGAGACATACAGCGAGCATGAGCGTAGTAATGAGAGAGGTGATGACCAAATCGAGATCGTAGTCGCCGTCCCAATTATTTAATGGCCGGTTACACCGTCCGAGGCATCCTTGAGCACCCTCATTACGACGAGGACACCCAGCTGCAGCCTATGTAGAAGCCTTCATACCGCTCTTGATGTCCTGCTCGAACAGCGTCAGTCCTCATTGGTGGTACAAGAAATGCTGCGCACCTAATTACCTTTGTCCGCGATGTTTTCACTGACGGCGAACACGTATTCTGTTCGGTCGAAGCATCTCGGATTGCGCAGTACGTCACTGTCGCTAAAATTTGAAGCCGTAATTCGCCATCCGCGATATATTGATGATGCTGTCGACCGGAGACGGAATCTGTAAAATATCCACCACGACGGTCGAGGAACTTCTTATATGCGCCTGTATGCGCTCCTTGCCACTGTCCGATGTGTTGAGCAAGACGATTCTAGCGATGACCGATGTGGTAAGAAAGAAAGAACCAGTGGCTGGGCACCGTCTGTCATTGCTCACGACCGTGACCACGGTCGTTTACTCGTCATCTCTCTCCCTTGTACTTGTATCATGTTCATCACTTTCCAATAATTTCTTGCTCTCGGTATCTCTTTTATTGCTCTATTTAAGCCAAGCCTGTTGGTGCTGCCATCATTCGGGACGACCATCACACCGCCGCCTTGTATTGAGTCGACTTTGCTCTTGCCTTTTCCTCTTTTTTTCGACGCTGAAAGCATTGCTTCAAGTCTTATTCCGCCGTTGAGGGTATCCTTGACGCTGACGCCGACAGGAGCCCCCCTGGGAAAGACAGCTATTTCGTGGCCAATATCAGGCAGTAGACAACAAACAGCACGACCAATAACGATGGCCAGGAAAGAGGAACGGCGGACAGAGCATAGATGTTCGACGCCGTCCTCGCTGCCAGACGGCGTTGCCGAGCTTGCGGGTGACGAGTCATCATCATCACACTCAATGTCACCCACCATGACCGACTCTGCACCCTCCATGTCGGCGTCTACCTCCGCCACACCACCACCAGATAGCGCTACCTCGTCCAAGATGTCGACGCCCCCGCCGTCATCGACACCCAAGTCCAAAAAACCACCGCCCTCAGCGCCCCAGTTGATTGGGCACCTGCCCGTTGCTCGCGATGAGGCACTGAGTTCGTTCACAGAGATGGCTGACAATTGGTATCAGTACAAGTCCCTGGGACGTTCTAGGGAGCTTTTGGAGAGCATGAACTGCGATTGTACCTATGAACATGGTTAGTTCTCCTCGTAGGGTAGATTCTCACCTCTCACCCATCGCATCTAGGCGAAGACAGCCCAGAGGATGCTTGTGGGCAGGGATCCGATTGTATCAATCGTCTTACGCAAGTTGAATGTCTCCTGGAAGATTGTCGATGTCAATCGTACTGCCAGAACCGACGGTGGGTGCGCGTCCTGGGAGTTGCAGAGCCCAATGTCTCATCTCGTTCCTTTTCAGCTTTCAAAACAAAGAATATGCGTCAATTGAGATAGTAAAGACAGAGATGAAAGGGTACGGGCTTAGGGCTGAAGAGGACTTGTCAAAGTGCGTTTTCTGCCTCTTTTCCGCTGAACAGGTGCTCAGTAAAGACGACAGGGACACCTTCATCTACGAGTACATCGGCGACGTTGTCAACAACCAGTCGTTCAAGAAGCGTATGAGGGATTATGCGTCTGAGGGGATCGAGCATTTTTATTTTATGATGCTGCAGAAGGACGAGGTGAGCGTGGCAGCTAACTTGTTTTCAACACCCCGCTTCACGTCTTTCGTAGTTCATTGACGCCACCAAGAATGGTGGTATCGGACGGTTCGCCAATCACAGTTGCAATCCTAACTGCTACGTCGCCAAATGGACTATCGGTAACTCCGTGCGCATGGGTATATTTGCGAAGCGTTATATCAGGAAAAACGAGGAGCTGACGTTCAATTACAATGTTGATCGTTACGGGCAAGCAATATTATCATTCGAATTCTATGCTCCTCTCATCAGCTTGTAGACATCAAGCACAGACGTGTTACTGCGGAGAGCCGCAATGTGTTGGATTCATCGGAGGAAAGACTCAGACAGACGTGTCGGCTATGGATGACTTATATCTTGACGGTGAGATTGGTCGTTGTAGTTATGCCATTAACTAACTTGCACTTCAGCTCTTGGTATCACTGACGAGTCCGAGCTTATGGAGTATAAGGGCACCAAAAAGAGAAAGGGCAAGAAACTCGACGATCCTGATTTCCTGGTATGTTCATTTTCCATGCCGGATGGGCATCTGATGCGAGATCACGTTTTCAGCCGCAAATGAAATCTATCACGTTGAAGGATGTACCGAAAGTGGTCCAGGCTGTACGGCAGACGACGAGTCCGAAGGTTCTATATAAACTTCTCACACGTATGAAGGTCATTGCCCTGCCCTGCTTCTTTGTTGCCCTTTGACGTGTTGCTGATGTGCAGTAGATTACCGAAGATCAAACTGCGCTGAGGCAAATTATGCGTCTGCGTGGTTTCAGTCTTATGAAGAACATCTTGGAGGACTACTCGGAAGAGACGGATCTGATTTGTTTGGTACGAAGGTCCAGCGCGTCCTTTGATGTCAATTCAACGCGTCACTTTCTTAGACTCTGGAGTGCATGTCAACATGGCCGTTAGCGTTTCGCAACAAGGTAGAGGATTCCCAGGTAAATATACCTGTGAAAGTCTGTGCCGAATCAGAGAACGAGGCTGTGAAGGAGTTGGCGTCAAAGGTATGGACGGATCCATGATCGTTGGACAATGCACGATTGACCTCCCTATGTAGCTAATAGCGCACTGGGATACGTTAACATTAGGTTATCGGATACCCAAACGTGCAAAAGCGGTCCGTGGCGTATGCATTGCCCATTATATTTACAGTACTTGACCTTACAAATAGGATATCGACAAGGACCGTCCGGCACCACGAGCACCACGAGCACCTGTTTATCCGTTCCATGATGTCCCGTCCTACAAACGCCGCAAGCCTCCCCCGAAACGCAAGCGAATCGAGGAAGTCGAGTATGTTCCCTCTGAATTGTTCTTCACTTCAACGCCTTGGCAAGGTTACACGCGGGAAGATCCAAATGCCCTCACCCGACCTCTGTCCCCTGACATAGTAGAGCGTCAGGAGGCAATAGAAAGGATGGAGGGAGTGTTCACAAAAGAGAAAGTTGATGCGATTATTACTGCTGCTGCTGAGGCACAGCGGTTAGCCGCTGAGGAGGCACAACGGGCTGCGGCAGAGGCGGAGGAGAAAGCCAAGGCGGCGGCGGTGGCGAAGGAGGCACGCGCAACAAAGAAGAGACCACATCATAGCTCACACCATAGTCCCCAGAAGAAACCGGAGACGTCCGAGCAGAAAGAGGCTAACAAGGAGAAGAGGCTATTGAAGCTCGTTGGTGCTGTGGTCGTGAAATGCATGTCGAAGTATGCCAAATCGATGGAGCATGATGTATTTAAGAAGCATGCGAAGGAGGTCGGTGCCTCTGTCTTCCTTTCCATACCTTACTGTGACTCATCATACCTGCATGCAGCTTACACATATCATTGCTGAGAAGGAGAAGAAGTCACACAGCTACCGGGATGGGAGATTAGATGCTCTTTCGGATGAGAAAGTTGTGAAGATTAAGAAGTTCGCAAAGGAGTATATTGGAAAGATTTTGAGGAAGTCGGAGAAACAGAAACGGATGGATGCTGTCGTAGAGGCGACGCCTTCTGGGTCGGCAGACACGCCTAATTCGATAGGAGGGGGCGATTTTGTGGATATACCGATGACGATGGAGGATGCAATGGACGTCGCGGATTATGGGAGTGATGATGATGACGAACCGAGTCTCATGGTTGTAGGAGATGGAGGCGAAGATGGTAAGAGTCCAATGGAGGTGGACCCGCCAGAATTTTCGGATCCTCGGTTACGTGCTTCGTAACCTGATACTCACATCTTGTTCCACTAAATTTATGGATTTGTTAAGTACCTTGGAATAACGAGAGTGCTACTTTTATCGAGGTGTGTGTTAATCGATTATCTTCATACTTGTTCACAATATGTTCTTGTAAAGATCTTAATGACCCATTCAGTCGTAGGTATCTGGAATGTTTCCAGTGGACGCGGTTTGATGAATTCATCTCGCACCTAATCTAATCTTTTTTTATGTAAGATAATCTAACTTGTCGGTCTTCCTCAGCCTTCCTAAATCCTCTATCACAATCTTACCTCTTGCTTCATTTCGCCGTCATTCCTGCAAGGACCTGGCATCATGCAGTATCTTTCACTTCTCCAGAATCAACATGACCCAACAGTTCTTTCTGTGCTGTCACGTCAGTTCCGTCTCTCAGTAATGCACGAGACCTACGATATGAACCCTACTCTTTTTTCACTCAGTGCATTACATTACAAAATGCGTGGAACACTGCAAGCGTTACGGATTTTGCCGTCAGGCGGACTTCAATAGATGCTGTACGCCCCAGGCCCTATCACTCTCTTCGTCTTTTCTCTTCATGAATGACATCTCCGCAGTTAGGTGACAAATGCAGCGGTCGCGAGTGTTACATTCACCTTGTGTGCTTCCGAAAAGTCGCTGCAAATGGCCAGCTTATGACTCTCTGTGTTGGGCGGGCCACTGGGGTGACTGTGCTTACACTAATCCTTCCTGCCAAGGAGACATCGTCAATCATCTATGGCTCGTATACATCCTTCAACTCTCCAACCTTGCTCCTTGAATGTGATAATGGGTCCTTGATCATCATTAGGATACCCCGGAGGGCGACTTGTAGAAAAACGTTCTGAAACTTGGTCCACCCCAGAAAGTTGGACAGGTTCCGTCTACTTCATAATTCAGCCTGGAACCTGGGGCACAGACGTCGTCGAATTGACGTTTCGCCCTGAGGTCGATATGGGCGCTTTGCTATGAAATGTTTCACCACTCGCAACTGAGCGCGCCGAGGCCCTGAAGGAGTGTCTTAACGCATGTTGGCTATTGGGCTTACCAGGATTTTGGCTTGATTTTGTCCTTCCGCCTCCGCGCTTCTGGTTGGGGCGTTTTAATGCCACGAAAAAATACCGAGTTCATTTTTCCTTCGGTACTTATTCAAGATAGTAGCGACATGCCAGACGAAGAACACCTTCGGATGTTGGATGGCTCCGTACCCCGTCTTTAACTTTACGACAACCAGGAGCCCATGGCTGTACATTTGACCAGTTAAATGATAGGTGTCTCCGGCTCTGGGAGACACAGCCAGTCATTAGTCGCAGTCTCCAAGCCCTTGATCCACCAAGATTGTCACATAGAATGATTAACAGTTGATCATATGGATCCATCAACTGTTCTCTTCGGCACCAACCAACGGGTCACCGTTTGCCTCCAGCGCCTTTGGCGCGGAAACAATTGTTCTCGACACCTTGCTCCGTCCACTTTAACGTACTCGCAGCAAGTGGCGGTTCCGTCCTATGAGGCTTTGTCTTGTTCGTCTCGTCAAAGAGCGCCGCGTAAAAGTCGCGGCTTGACACCACCAGCCTTCAGGTGCCCGCCGATGACATCAACTCCATATATTTCACAACGGCCGCCTACTGCTACCATCAATGGTCTATCATGCGTACTCGAGACCTTCTTGCTTCTCACTACTTCCGGGCCCTTCAAGGAGAGATTATGACTCGACTGTCCGTCTATTGCTGGCTCTCAGGCACTCGTCAGATACTATCCCCGCCATCAGAGTCGTTACGCGACGACGATCATTGCTTCAGGACCTGGATAATCCGGATCTGATCTCCTTGGGCGCTCAGACCTCGAAGTGCTTCTCCGTAAGGAACCGCTCGAAACCTGTGAACAAGTTTTTTCGTTGTTGACAGGTCTCCGAATAATACGAAATATCCAGAACGATGTCCTGGTAACAGTTTTTTCGCCTATGGCCGAATGGGTATTCTCTTGGCCTACAATGCTTTGATGTCTTGGAGCAGCTATTTTCGTATTATGATGACAACCAAATGTGATTATTCCTACCGCCGACAAGTTTGCGACGAGAAGGCATGGCCGGTTACTTGATTGCTATACTTTTCAACTTGAACTGTTGTTACTGGTGCTGGTAAGCGAGTGTCTCCATCGCTTTCCTGCAGTCTCTTAATTGATTTACGTATTTTCAAGGCACAACACATGCGGTTGACAGGCGTTTTGTGGTGGCGGTACATTGTTATTTGTCTTGGCCGACGAAAATGTTCTTGTCCACTCGATCGGATAATTCCTTTATCCTTCATACTCTCGCTTTCCTCTTTCCCTCATCCTCCTTCACGTCGTTTCTCCTTAATCCTCCTTTTCGACCTCCATTTATTTCAATTCCTACCCACCATGTATGCCGCAAGATTCTTTTTGTTCGTTCTCGCATTCGTTATCACCCTTGTGGACGCCCTACCAATTCACAACCACTGGCGACGCTGCCGTGCACTGTCAGCCTCCTCTTCAACCGAAATTTCTTCCAGTCCTACTGCCTCGTTGACTGCCACTGTGGTGTTGTTGAACAGCCCTACCGAATCCAGCACCGAATCTTCCAGTAGCTCAGCGACCATCTCTGCGTCTTCCTCGGGTCCTTCATCAACCCCTTCATCCACCTCCAAGTCCGATGGTTCTCTATCATCTCTTTTCCCTGTGTCCTCAATCATTGATTCTTGGACGACCTCCACGTTGAGTGATGATGCCCTTCCTTTGTCAGACAGCACGCTGCAACCGCACAATGAGATCAGTGCCCTCTCGCATGACTACGTGACTGCTCCTGACGGTGTCGAGTCAATGAAGGCGTTCTACCCCCAGGGATCCTACACGTTCAAACACGATCCCCAGGGTGGCTTCTCCTTTTACGCTCCGGGACCGAGCAGTCTCGATCTGACCACCGCCAAAGAAGCAACGTTCGGGTACTCTGTTTTCTTTGAGGACGGGTTCGAATTCAATAAGGGAGGGAAGCTCCTTGGGCTATGTGAGTAATACTTGCTTATCGGCGGGCCTTTCTTTGTTCCTGACCTAGACTTTCCGCCACAGATGGAGGCAATGACGAAGATACTGCCCAGAGCTGTTCCGGTGGCCGTCGTTCAGACGAGTGTTTCTCGGCTCGCCTGATGTTCCGCACAGACGGTGCTGGGGAGATCTACACATACCTACCCCCCAGCTTCGACGCCAATAGCAACTTTTGTAATGATGAAGGATCGGAGTGTAACCCGACCTATGGAGCTTCGATTAACCGTGGCGCTTTCTCCTTCAAAGCAGGAGAGAGGACAACGGTGAGCCAACGCGTGCGCCTCAATGACGTTGGCCAGGAGAATGGGGAATTGGAGCTCTTTGTTGGCGGTGAAAGTGTCATTAGCGCCAGCGGCCTCGTTCTCAGGAATAGCGAAGAAGGAAAGATCAGGGGTATGATGTTCCAGACGTTCTTCGGTGGTATGCCTTGATATTTCTCTCAATCCATACGTCCTAATGGCTAAACGATATTGTAGGATCCACCTCAGATTGGGCATCTCCCCAAGATCAAAATGCATACTTTTCCGCCTTCTCGGTTGCCATCACCGAGAGCCTTTAGAGATGAAACGACAACTTACAGATTATCGATGAATTTACTCATCACCGACGCTCGCTAACCGGCTCACTCATTAATCCAACATCGCTGGAACGATGTTGAACACACGCTCTCATTATTAAACGCACTACGCTTTACGCGCATGTCGCATTGCTTTCGTTAATGTATCGCTATATCTCTTTCCCGACTTGGTATTTACTGTTTACTTATACTCGTACTGGACCAGACTAGATGTACCAGCAGGGAGTCCCAGTGATTTCCCGCCGAGGTCTCTGGGTTTACGCTGGAGTTTTCGACCTTTTGTTGAAATATTAGATACCGCAATTTTATAATCGGATTAACAGCTCTACTATGCATGGGAGGTGCCAGTGAAAAGTGGAAGTTTTTCTGATCTTATCTTATCGGAGCCCAAATTTTTCGTTCTTTCCTTTTTCCCACGTGCGTAGCTCTGTCAACCATGAGCGCAGTGTCTGGGACGAAACGCAAACGGGAAAAATCTCCAGAAAGACTGTCATTTACTGTCTCCAGCACGACTGCTAAGCCTGGGACTAATGGACCTGTACTAGGTGCGAGAAATATTCCTGGGACGTTTAGCGGTATTGATAACATTCTAGTGAGCTTTCCCGGTATTGATGCTCCTGCATCTACGCCGTTCAAGTGCTATGCTCGAAAAAAAGCCAAGTCAAAGACCAAGGAAAAGGGGAAAAACGATGCAAAGTCTAGCACAGACGCGATGATCATCGTTGGAGAAACGCCCAGTGTCGAGTTTGTTTCCAATGAAGAAGAGAATAAGCATATTGCGGATTCTGGCTGTCGGTGAGTGGCCAGGTATTCATTTCATTAACTCAAAGTACTAACAATGAATATCAGGTATCTATTGGCGGTACATAACCCGCGAACATCCTCGCTGACCCTGCTGCCTACACCGGCACCCATGCATTCGTTGGCACGCACCGTCAAGGCACTCAAATCCGTTCCCGCAAGTTCCACACCAACACAGTTGGCTTACCGCGAGGCAAGGAATGCGCTTGGGGAGTCATTTGGGACGAAAAAGTCCCAGGCGGCTATCCGTGCGCAGGAGCGTAACAAGGTCGACATCAGTGCTATGAAGGGCGTGATGGGGTATGTCCAAGATGCCATCGACGTGGGTGCGGTGGGACTGCCTACTCTGCGTATGTTTTAATTACTCTTGCTGGGGCTATACAAGTCACTAATGCAATGTGCTTTGCCAGAGGAAGCCAAAGAAGCGGCAGATATGAGCCGTCCGATCCCACCGTATAATGCAACGACGAGTGATCCAGCAGAGGTGTATGATTTGCATGATATTATCCCGGAAAACGAATGGAAGGCGATACCCACGGAGATATTAAACAAGTCCACAAGCGAGAAAGAAAAGGTTGCGCTGTTGCCTGCGCGTAACTCGGACTGGGTATATTCAAATCTGAAACGTCTTGATTTGTCGGAGAAGGGGACAAAGAAGAAGCTGTAGGTCTTTTCTACTCTCCTTCCTTCGGTAAATGCTGATGGTAGCTTTCTGTTACAGGAAAATAATCTACTACATTTCGGCCATGCTCGCCTTCCGACGCACGGCTGGGCATAAAGAGGTCGAGAAGGCCAAACTCGAGGAGCGTCTGTCAGCAATTCCTGCTGTTATCTTGGATAACCTCTTGGCCCGGTTTACGGAGTTTTCCAGGGAGTCTACGGTGTGCGTAAATATAGCTATTGACCCCGGTGTGTACTTATTTCCATATTGTAGCCATCGAGTGACCAAAACTACGGAGACCAAGCTCCTCACGCATCTTTTTGCGTTATGTCTCAAGGTTGATGATTACGCATCGGATCCCGGTGTCATCGCTCATGACCTATCCATTCCGCCCACCCAGTAAGCCTTCCTCTGAAGCCGTTTCAGTGGCTCCACTCACCCGTTGCCACTATTACAGAGTGAACCAGCTTTTCCGGAGTTTAGGTAACTCTTCAGTGCTTCGTGTGGGATTGGGACTCATGTTTTGCACCGATAGGTTGTCAGCTGAAGAAACTTGGCGAGAGAGACCGTGCGAGGTACGGGCTGTCTAACGATATTTCTAACACGAAAATGGCCGTATTGACGGCTCCGGTGCAATTCCCGAAGCCGCCGAGGAGGAAAGGGAGGAGTTAGGTGTTCTATTCACGTCCAGGCTCGGGGTGTACGCTACTACTGATTATATGGTGACTAAGTATTAACCCTCTTCAAGCTCGGCTACTCCCGCTATATTACTTCGAAATAAAACTACAGTGAGATATAAAAATAGTTCTTTGGAGATGAATTCAATTGGCTTGATCGCCGGTCACTGAACAAAATTTTTTAAAGTTGTGTCAGAGTTAGAACAGCACTCGCGGAGGTGAATCCTACCTCATGGAGCCGGTGTACGTGGAGGACTCCGAAAACCTGGCGGGCGAAACCTGGACATTGTAAAATGTTGTCAGCCAAAGCGGGAGGGGAGGGGGTGGCGAACTTACGGGAAAAACGCGACAAGATGTTTGAGATGGGTTTCTTGTGTCGTTTGTGGTGACAGGTCGCCGGCTGGACACAGAATAGAAGACAGGTTGAGCACCATTCACGATGGAAGGCGTCGTCCATGATATGCATGGGATGGGACGGAGGCTTGTCGTTAGGGCATCCACATCGGATGAAATAGTGCGAGTTCTTGTGAGGACAGCAGGGGCACTCGGTCGATCGTGAGGGCGGTGAAGCAGAAGAGGAAGACATTGTTGGGCTATAGGACCAGAAAGCTACTTGTGTAGCCTTTAAATAGTCCAGCGGGACCTCGAACGGTGATCATAATCCTGGCTGTACGTTAATGTTCTCGGAGCTGTAATATGTAGCTCTGAGTATTTCAACGCGCCCATGACGTCGGGGTTCAAGTTTATGCATTATGGCTAAAACATATTGTTCGGGGACCTTGTGGTACGGCGCGTGCGTGGCGCGTGTTGTCCAGATAGGTTGAGTTACTTTTCGCGAAGGGATTACTTCAACGAGTTGGCCGTGATTTAATGATGGATGGATAGAGGGGATCCCGGATCTTGAATTTGGAAGCGCTTTGGATAACGGAAGACGATGAGAGTTCCTTGGCTGTGCTGTAACAGTAGTATTTTCATGGGACTTTTGGTTAAATGAGAGCGAACCGCACGGTCAGAGGACGCCGTGTGGCGAGTCACCGACTTTGGGGTGCACCGTAAAGCACCTGCGTCGGAGATGACATTGTAAGTTGAAATTTTTTATAAAAGTGCCATAGCGGTTGGTGGCCGGTCGGGTGTGAATGAAATTGTGGCGCCCTGCGTTTCCTTTTCTGTAAAGTGGGTAGGTTTACAGGCGGCACCGACCATTTACCACGAGTCCACCGTAGTAATTGGTCATAGTGGGTCCTCGTGGGTGCTCAGGTTCATCACCGTTCCCTTGACAATTTGTGTTTGCCGATCTTTATCGTCGTCAACATGTTTGCATACAACAGTAGTACGAGGCAATAGCACCCGCAATCCCGGCCACTAAACTTGGGCCTCAAGTCACTTGAGCTGGTCTATATACAGTAACGAGTTCCACGAGTATCTCAAAACTGCCGGTTTACCAGGCTATCGAACTGGTGATTTGAGTTCATAAAGCACGGGACCGTGGAGTGGACATATGACTAGATAGGATTCTCATGAAAGTTACATGGAAGACTCTAGTGCATTCTATGGTATCGGTGAGAAGCGACGGAGCGAGGAGCGAGGAGAGGTTTAATATCTGGTGGCGTGGTCGAGAAACGGTCCAGAGACGGGTATCGGAAAAAGAAGGGTGTAGATGTGTGCGTGTCATTAGATCGCTATGTAAAAGGTAGGGTATCATTGTGCAACTCGACGCGAAGGAAAGATCGAAGATAAGGCGGATATTAGATGTCGAAAAAGGCCCATCACGTAGGATAAGAGTGGGTGTTTGTGAGCTTTATCTGGAAAAAAAGGTGAGTAGGCGGCTGTCGAGGGGAGGTATCTTGACAGACGTACATAGCTCGATGTTGAGCTGCTCGTAGTCATACGCGGGACCCGTATGTGATGAATGGTCTCCGCAATACACTTGGCAGTCGCAGCACCATAGTTTGTGGTAGGCATCGCTTTCTCCGCGACGGGACATGGGAGACCAAGGCGGTTGGTCATTGACGTGGCCACACCGAACAGGGCAGTGCTCGCTTGAGCTATGGGGACAGTGATCGCACCATTCTGGCATCAAGAGAAATGGCCGCTGAGCAAGGTTCGATGACGCGTGAAAAGGCATGAGGGGGACCAAAGGAGGTGACTGTCTGCCATGGGGTAATACTTATACAATACGTAGTCGCCTAGAAATAGCCAGTCGTCATTGGACAAGAGGGTCGCTGTGATCTGATAGGAATCCAGAAATAGCGGTGGAAACTCATGGTTTGTTTTCTGACCGGTGAGTGTTCGGGCTTCGTAAGATGTATGACCGCTGGGCGCCTGATGTTGGTGAGTAGACACTTGATGTCGTAGGAATGAAAACACGAGATTCGTGAATAAATGGAACGATATATTGGATAGGGAGGTACGCTTTGGGGCTATCCAGACCAGGGTCAACGAGGTCCACTCAATGACGTGCTCTACTCAGAAAGCAGGGCCATCTCAGGACATAGCTATATCGCAGCTCCTGACAGGGGGGAGGGGCCGGGCCGTGGATACAATGTCCTAGCAAGGGCCGACGTCGTTAGACGATCGAAAACCAAATTGAAAGGGCTGCTCACTCGTGTGGTGATAACCTAGGGAAATAGATACTGAATCGTATCACCGACGCATCGGGCCGTCCAAAAAGAGAAGTGTCGGGCCCAGCGATCGTAACTGCTCCCGATACCGCCATCTATGTGAGCCGACGCCACTGACAATCATTGTACCGTAGCAGTACGCAGAAAAAGACACCCCGGAAGGTGAAAACGGTAAGCGAAAGTGAGGAAAGCGGGGACTGCATAGATGCTGTTTTCAGCAAGTAAAATTCAAGCGTGATGTAGGTTTCGTCCATGGTGGGATGATGTCGGTGGCATTATTTAACGACTCGGATTGGACTTGGTCAGACAGTTAGCTCCTGTATATGATTGCAATATCCGAAATTCAGCCTCGACGATGACAATGTGGTTCCCGCGATTGGCCAATTGTACTTCGGATGGAGACGGGATGTCACCTCGGATAATTCGAACCTGTCGTATCTCGTAAGTTCTGGCGTGCTGACTATCCAGGTTTGAGGAGCCTGGAAATGGGTCCTTTCCAAGATTTTTTTGAGGGATTTCCATGGAGAGCTTTCGTGAGGAGAGGCACATCGATGCCGTACAACGCATTATGCCCAAGACAATATATGATGGTGTAAGATCAGAACGAAACTTATTACGACGCCACATGGAATGGACGGCAGAAACTGTTAAGATGCGGCAGGAGAGCGACAAGACTGAAAATGCCAGAGCGCTAGCAGTTGACGATCCGCAAAGCCCGGGAAGCGTCTGTTCTTGGCGGCTAATTTTTCTTTGAACTTCCAAGGACAGCTTCATATTTGATGATGACGGGCAGATTGAAGGAACAAAGCACAGAAATGGAGACAAGGAAAGAGCTAAGAAGAATACACAAGACAGGCAGTATGAACATATCGAGACCAAATATTCGATGGACGTGGGACGGGATTGCTGACGTCGAACAAGAAGATGGCTCTAGTTGATGAAACAAGTCAGGGCCGGTCACACCGGTCACATCACGGCGAATTCCATCTTCGATCCCTTCTACGACGACCCTCTCGACCCTTGTGCGACCATCCGGACGACGACGAGCAGTAGTTCTGTATGGTTCAGTGCATCGCACCGTGTGCTACTTGTCGCTATTCGTCGTGACAGGCTCCTTGTTACGGTATCCGGATCAGTAGCCTTGGACATTACTTAGGCCTAACACTGACGCCGCATATCAACAGCCTGTAGTCCGTATATTGCTTGCCAGGCCATTTCCGGGTACCCACGCTAGGACGTCAGGGTATACACGCAGCAGCGACACCGGCGACGACGAACGTATGGCATCGAGCAGCTCGTCGAACATTAACGGGGGCGCCAAGTCGTCGCGGTTTTCAACACTGAAGGTCTTCAAACTACACAAGAAGGAAAAGGAACCCTCGCTACCGCCACCACCACCACCAAAGGACTCATACTATCTCAATAACCGGTCTCTAGCTTCACTTTCTCCAGATTCTTTTTCACTACCAAGTTCCCCTCTTTCCCCTCCCTTCCACTACCCGTTTGCGCCAAGGAAGCAATCCGCTTTCCCGCATCCCAATAGCTCCACTATGTCACTCGTATCATCCTCGGCCTCTGCCATGTCGTATACGCCTGAGCAGGGCCAGCATTTAGTCTCCAAAAAGTCGGGCTTTTTCAGGTTCACCAAACGGAGTCCAAAGTCACCGTCAGTGAAGGGTTCCGTGAAGGATGAGACGTCAACGCTCCAATCGTTTGATTCGAATGACGAAGGCATCTCTATGCCATGGAACTTCCAGGTGCGTCGCTCTGCGGTGGTTCGAGTACGCTTTCTCATGCCTTGTTACAGCATAATATGCATGTTGATGAGTCGTACGTCAATCGTTTATTTCGCAGTTTTTTTGTTGATTTTTCTATCTATCACTAGGTATGCCGGCCTTCCGCCTTCATGGGCAACAAAGCTACAAGATGCAGGATACTCAGAAGAAGAAATGGCTCAAATACAGGAAGCACGTCGGACGGCAGGTACACGGTCTCCGGCATCACAGTACTTGTTTTCCGACCGGCCTCGATCACCAGCGAACGATACTTCATCTACGTGCAACACATCCGTCGTAGCACGGCCTACCCCCAGGACTACCTCGCTTCCTCGTCAGTACTCGGACGCTTCCCTGAGTAAGAAAAATCACCAAAGAGCTTCGCCATCAAATGGTTCTACATCATCCAATCATACGACGCCGAGCAAAAGCCCGCCTGCACCAATCAATATCTGTGCAAAGAAACCGGCGCCGGGTTCGTCGCGAACACGAAACAATTCGGCAGCGTCTTCAACATCATTATCGATATCAATAAGCTCTGAACCGCACCATCCTGATGTCCACGAATCGAGTCCACCGGTCGTGGCATCGCCTGCAGGGGCTGACTCTGGAACACCTTCTACGCCACCAAGACGGATGCTTCACGTTACGAACGGCTCACCGTCCATGCAGTCTCCTCCCCCTTCCTACTCCAAGTCCCTACTCACCGACAACGGATATCCGGTCGACAAAAAGGACCGCACACTGTTTGAGTCTCCATCCCACTCAACGCCGCCTTCATCATTCCCTGTACCTCCATTAGGCACTGAACCTCCTCGTCACAGATCGCAACACAGTGTCGAAAGTGTGGCTTCACGCGACGCATCAGTGTCTTCCCACGTCAGATCAAGTTCATCACAATCCTCGGCCAAGGAGAAACGGCGGTCGAAGCGATTCACCACATTACCGCCTCGATTATCATTGCATGCTCATGAGGCTTCTGATCTTTCGTCATGGTCAGAAGCGCTGATATCTGCCATACCATCTGACCTTTCAAGTTCAGATAGCGGGCCTGCTTCCGGCTCTTCTGCGTTTGCTACAGCCGGGACGGAGCATTCAACCGCTGGATCCTTCTTGTCCGGGTCATCGTGGCGCAGTTCACCAAGCAGTGAACGTAGTATGGGCGCAAGAAGCGACGTAGGATCGAATGCTTCGTCTCAATTATCTGCCGGCCGACCAACACCTCCGAAGAGGACACCACCTTCTGCACCCTCGTCGAATAGGCCATCACCTCCCTCTCGTGCTATTCCACCGGTTGTCATCAATGACGGACTTGATGAAGATGAACCATCACCATCACTGCCTCCGCAAACCGCCATTACTTCGTCCCTTAGTCCACCTTATGATGTAGAGCCGCTATCGCCGGCATCAGTGCAGTCGTGGGGTGAAATATCAGGTATCATCAGCAGGAATGGCAAGTTAAGCCCAGATCCCAAGTTCTCCTTGCCCGCTCTGAGTGAAAGTCATTCCCCTACGCTACTTTTGACACCTGGAACCACCAGCACGAAGAAGGTCGAGGAGAAGGTGCGGAGTGGATGGATGGATGATGACGAGGACAGAGGGAGCTTTTTGAGTGCTGAGGATGGCGACCGGGAGAGAGATTCAAACCGCTATTCGAGTCAGAGCAGTGCATCGACGATGTCCACTGCTACTGTCACGGCGGCAACTGTTATTAGAGGTGCGCCGGTGGTCGAGCGGGTAGCGGCTAATGTGGCGGAGAGGAACAAGCCTGCTCCACTACCAAACATTGGGATAAGGGAGAAGAGGGAAGATAATAAGGGTCTTCTGCCTTCCCCTACGGCAGCCGACTTTATGGGTGTCCGGTCGCGATCTCCAGTGGCCAGACATCCTGGGTCACCTCTCAGTTCTCATTTTGGAAGTGAAGAAGGGTCTGGTTCCGGGTCATCGAGTTCACAATCTCAGGAGAACCAGACGCCAACGACAGATGCTGATCCTACATTATACTGGGACGAACTATCTCCAGATCCGAACAAGACGTCATTCTCGCCCGATCCGCGTGTGGTACTCTCAAGGTCGGATACGTTCGGTGGGGTGCACAAGGAGAAAGAGTTGTCAGCGGAAGAGGACGACGAAGACGAAGACGATGATAGTAACGAGCTTGATGACTCTGACGAGGAGGAGGCCGAAGTTGAGCACGTCAACTTGACGGCGCCGCGGCCCACCATTGTTATCAGCAGTGCAAGGGCTTCCCTGGCTCCGGTGTCGTTGCTTGCGTCTGGGGGGATTACACCGATTTCGCCTGCTCAGCGGTATCCCGGGTGGCTGTCCGAGGTTGTACGCCCGCTGGAGGAGTTCATCGACGAGCCTGTCGATCCTAGAGAGGTTTATCTTGATTTGCAAGAGATTGCGGAAGGCGAGAGCGGCTCGGTGTATGCAGCCACCCTCGCAGATGATAAATCACACAGACTAAAGCTACCGCCGCTTATCAAAGCGCAGGACAATGATAATGCACAGAACGGCATCAAGACGCTTGTGGCCATCAAGAGCGTGGCGATTCTCCCATCTGGATCGGAGAAGCTTGCTGATCTAGAACGCGAATTGAAGCTGCTGAAGGGTCTGATGCATCCGAATGTCCTGGGTCTGGACGCGTTGTATGTGGATCTCCAGGAGGATTCTTTGTGGATACGGATGGAGCTAATGGAGAGGAGTCTGGCGGATGTGATTGGGCTGGTGACTGAAGGTTTGATGCTACAGGAGAGGATGATGGCACGTTTTGCGAGTGATGTGAGTAAAGACAACATTCTTTTGAGTATCAGACGTTGATACTCGTTGATTTAGGTGTTGGAGGCGCTTGTGTATCTTCAATCGCACGGTATCGCCCATCGGGATGTTCGGTCGGATAACCTGCTTCTCAATAGTCACGGAATACTCAAACTGAGTGGGTAGAAATTTCCACTAGTCTGTATACGCTAACACTATCTTTATAGCCGATTTTTCCAATGCCATCCAGACTACGTCCCAATCGTCAACGTGTTCTGATCCTGTCGGAGTATTGTACTGGCAAGCTCCGGAGGTGCGATGGTGCGTATTTTGTCCCTAGCGTCGTCTCTCTCCATCTCTCTTATTCTACGTTTTAGCGCACCATATGATCCCCTTAAAGTTGACGTATGGTCATTGGGGGCGACGGTATGGGAGATGGCTGAGGCCGAACCTCCGTTCTTCCAAACGTCGGAAGCTGAGGACCGGTGGCCGCCGTTAACTCATCCAGAGGTGTATTCACCAGCTTTTCGGGAATTCCTACGTGCGTGTTCCGACCCTCCTGCGACGCGGCCTTCTCCTGCGGAGCTAGCCAAGGTATGGTCTTTTCATATTCACCTGAACCTGAACTTAGATCATCTCTCAGAATCCCTTTATCAACAACTCGTGCGGTCGCCCTGTCATCATACAGATCCTGTCCCAATGCATGGCTATTGAAAAGATAGTACAGGAGCGAGAACTATCACCTCAACCATAGCATATACCCCCTACCCCCTTGGTTATACACTAATATCTTATTCATCTCATAAACCATTTATGTTTCCTGCTACGCTTTCCACTGCATTTTTTAGGTTTAAGGACTCTCTCGCTACCATATCATTTTCGTCTTCGCTACATTCCGCAATGAAGGTCGATGTCTCTGCCACGAATCCTACATGATCGGTTATTTAGGATGCGGATTGTTGTTATATAGGGTTATTCTTACCAAGAAGTTTTCCGCCGTGCGTTTGCCACAATGTTTTTGAGCACACCAAGGCATATAACCGTACTTGAACGTCCTCTGAACGGGTATGCATCAGAAGATCGAGATTGATAGACTTCAGCAACACGTCATCCGATGCATTGTCCGTGAGTGCACTCAAGGCATCTTGAAGAAGTCGCTTCCCTTCCGGAAGATTCAGCCTCAAGCAGACAGGAACTTGGGATATCAGATGCGAAGAAAGGTGCCGTATTTTATCATCACGCCAAAAGACTATGCAGTGATCGGTGAGCCAAAAGTTAACGGATTATCGGGAGCATCTTACCTCCATCGTCGTAGTTCATGCTTTTCGTGAGAGTTTCCAGGACGGCCGACCATAAGGCGCCGTCGTGGCTTGAAGTGGTGAAACTCTTCAGGAGCTCAATGGAAGGTTGTATGAGAAACGACATATATGGACACATCAACCCCTTGCAAATGGTACACTGTGAGAGGGAGAATTGACATTTAAAGAATGTATACCTTGAAATAATCCAAGAGGCTAGAATAGACATGACAGAACGTAACCTTCCTGGTCGCGTCATCTAAAAAACAATTATACCCAGGCCTCCTACGTAGACCGAAAAACGTACCAGCAGCAACAGTGACGAAGGCCCAATCATAAAGACGCCGGAACAGAGGCCTGAACGTATTTTCGTTGATCTTGACGATCAACTCGAGGAATGCGGGTACTACTGGTGTTCTGGACTATTAAAAAGGTTAGATCGGGTAACGAACAAATGCAACACCGTACGAGTTCACTGTAGCTCAATGCACCAAATGCCTCTAGAAAGGTATTGAAAAGCGTTCTCAGATTGTCTTGAATAACCCCTTTGCTGGCGACACGAAGAGATTTTTTCACAATATCGAACAAGGCATCGTACTGGTCCTAAAATAGTGTATACTTAATATTAAAAAATGGATAGCAGAGAAGGGATTCTTACAATGGACGGACTTGGTAACAGCGACGCCCATATCTGGGTGAGAGTCGGAACAAGTACCTTCTCTGGGGCCTTCTTGGTCAAGGTCTTGACAAATGAGGTTAATGACGCGCTTCGCGCCCCTTTGGAAGTGAAGATATAAAGCTTGATAACTTGGGTAAGTTCCCCGCTTCCCCAGAATGAAGGGATCGATGTTAAAAGCCCATGCAACACTTCAGTCGTAATGGTCATCAAATCTATAATGAAATCATCAGTATTTTTGGTGTGGAAGACTGGCAAGCACAAACCCTCTGTTCCATCACGAAGAATACCTACGCAGAGATCGACGATTTCACGGAAGAACGGAATTATCCTGGGACCTAATTTCGCACTACAGCAACGTCAAAAAAAGATGGGAGATAACTGGATATGAACATACGCCAGAGGTGACAAAGCACTCATCGCATGGATTGTGTTCCTACTACCGCGGATATCAGAGACCAACACAGGAAGAACTTGCGTGATAGCAGCTTCTTCTCCCGAACAGATATGGGCGCCAACGGATTGCAAAGCCTTAAGGCTTGAGACGGCAATAGGTCCAGTAGGGAAAGAAATGAGGAGATCCTTCGTGCGTTCAATAATCTTTACAATGGCAGCGGTAGATTTTCGACGAATGCTGTCCGACACCATAGGCACCCGTTCGGCGATAAGGTCTAAAGCACCGACTTGTACCTGCAAAATTGGTCAGATCGCGTATTCGGATCAGCCGCAAATCATTACCGTTTGTTCCGAAGACTCGAGCATGGCTATCACAGAGTTCAAGAAATCGACAGCAGACATGACTTTGAGCGCTTGCGCCAACGATAGGCGCGAGGCTTTGTTCACATCTTCCATTCGAGTATCAGATCCCTGACCGCTTGGTAGAGTCGCCATGAGCACCAGAAGGGACACAAAGGTATTGATGCTAGCACTTGATCCCGGTGTTGACTTCGCAGCGAAACCGACGAAAGCAAGTATAGCTTGAGCCCTTCTTCTGAAAGCGGTTGTAGGAGAAACGGAATGTTCCTCATGACTAAGAGTACAGCATCAGCATGATCCGGAATACAATGCGAATGTCTACGAACAAGTTGTCGTCAAGGAACGATGGCTCAAGATTCTCCGGGTCTTTCGCTCGGGAAGCAAGTCGATGACTTTCCTCAAGCATCTCAGTGAGAATCTGATGCAATGTGAGCTACAGGAAGGTCCCAGCGGAACACCAAACAAACGTACGTTTAGCTGCAAGACTGAGGGGTAGTGGTGTAGTAGCGACAGCGGCAATGCAAAAGTACTACGAGCTTCATCCGGACTTTGACGTATGACGCGATTGGCAGCCTTTTCGATGAGAAGAAGACAAACAGGCGCCAGATAATCAGTAGGGCCGAGGACATCCACCAAATGAATGAAGAAACTAAATGTGATTTCAGTAAAACTAAGGCAACGGGAATAAGAGACGACGAACTTGGTACGACGGTGCCGGGGTATGTGGTTTGCGGCGTCAGTGAACACTCGCAGGAATTCGCGGGAACCGAGGTGAAGGTCCATCCGAGAAGAATGTGAACGCTTCAAGGAAGAAACCATGACCGGTACGATGCTGTCGATTGTCTGATAATACAGTCTCAGTGAACTGCGGTATGGAGCCAAGAGAAATTCCGTACCTTTTGTACAACAGTAAAGCTGTACGTATCGTCGCGGTGGAACACATTTGACCCCATGAACGTGAAAACAGGCATGATATTGTGGAGTACAGAGTCGGGCGTCAACCTGGCCAATGTTGCCATAAGTAACAACGCTTGCTGGAACGTCTGAGGATTTTGGGCAGCTATAAAAATAATAAGACGAAAGCATGGTGCGGAGAAGACACAAGAGACTGACTGCGAATGAGATCCACCAAGACTTCCAAACGAATAGCACTTGGTGCCACATTCGGAGCTTCCTGTATATGCGAAAATCAGGAATCACACACCTAACAGTACATATTGTACATACCGTGACTTTATCAGCAACATTGTCGATTGCGGACATCATGGATTGTTCGACAAAAGAAATGTCGACATTGTCCGACGACGAAGACTGGATGATACTGCTCAAGGCCTGAACCATTGCAGCGATAACGTCGAAAGAACCTGGCAGAGAGGTCGTAGCCAGCACTTCAGCTAGAATACTCAACCTGGGAAGAGTCTCTTGAGCAGGCCTGCGAAAGATACATCAGTGCCACAGCGCACATAACAGCTTCGGTGATCGACTTACTCAGTTACCAGTCTGGGTCGTTTACTAGCCCTTGGACCGTTCCCGGAGTCAGGTTGAAGCATATTGAGAAGTTGTACAATCAAAGCCGGTTCGATTAAGATTTTTGTTAGTAGGGTGGTACAAACAGCATGCTAAAGAGAGCTTAGATGTAATATTGATATAGATATGTCTGGGCTTACCACATCGGAGTCCTCTGTGCTGAGACCGAGGAGGAGACCGCAAAGTTCAACCTTGCGCTCCATTATCAGGTTCGTAAACAAGTCTCGTTGTAAAGATTCCGTCAGCTTGGTCCTCGGGGATGACGACGAGGTGCCTAAAATATATGACGTCATTATAACAGAACAGTCATAGCGTTTTTCGGCGTACCAGATCCAAGGAAACGGCGTAAGCAATGACAGTATGTCTGCCACATTTCGTTTCCATCCGTATTCAAAATTTTCACAGACGAAGCATCAAAGGTGGAAACCAACAGCGATGTAAACTCTTCCAAAGTTGACCCATATATGTCGTTAACTTGGGCGTCCTGAGCGATCAACTTCACAGATGGAAGGAGAATCACAGCTTTATCCTCGTCAGAAATGCTGCTAATAGATCTGAGCAGACAAAGCTGAGAGTGTGGAGACGGAGACACGTTGATATGTGACGCAAGATAGCAGAGGATACGATATTTGTATCTGAAAAATCCGTCAGAAATCTCGGTCACTGAGAAGACAATGAACACCCACTGTGCGTTTTTCCGTTTGTCCGACTTTAATCGTTGGAGATGTTCTAGATGGAAGATAGATAGGAATGCCGGATCATGAAGCAGATGCTCTTCATGCTCGGCAATAGCTGCGAGATACTGTTTAAGATCGTCCTGGTCAAGATATTGCAAGTTCACTGTGGCATTCAAATCACTCAAAGATAGATCATATTCAAAACTTGAAAGCCACTGACCTGTGCTTGCTCCATAGATAGTATCAAATGCGTACACTCTAGTGTACTTCTTCTCGGACGCCTTCGCTAACAGGCTGACGCATTGCAACATCGCTTTCCTAATCTCAAGGCTGGGACTTTGGAGAGAAACCAACAAACAAGGGACGATGGTCTGGAAGTCGACGCTTTCATCTCCAGACATGTGGGCCTTCAGTAGGGCGATGGTATGCCCGAAAGCAACTACAGCAAGATCTTCGTCATCGCAATTCACCCATACACCGGTCAAAAATGCCAGTGCTTCATCTGCGATGTTCATAAACAAAGTTCGAAGCATGTGCATCGCAATGTTTGAGCTTGATGAATTTGCCAGCCCGTAAATCGAGCGCATCAAGGTGACGTAGCGATGATCGCGGTCGTCTGACGTTCCCTGGACGACGGTGATCAGAGTAATCTTTGGTCATCGAACCACAGGAGCTCACCTGCACAGGTCTGGTGGAAAGCCAGTTTACCAAGATGCCCTCAGGGCTTGAGACGCCGGCGCATATTGTGATGATGGACATCTGGAGCCAATAAGCCGTATTTTTGCTGTTGGGCTTCGATACGACGCTCTTTCCGATGCGGTCGTCGTCAAGGTACTGGGAACAAGGCTTAGCACCTGTCAGTCATTCTATTATCAAGCTTACCTCCAGAGGGTCTTCGGAACCGCTTGAGGGATCCTCAACCTTTGAGAGCTGTTCCAGATCGAGCGTCCGTAGCGCCTTGTGTGCGGCATCAATCTGATGGCTACCAGAAAGACGACGGAGCAGCGAACGTGCGACCATGTAAGCAAATATCCGTACGTAGGCGTTGGAATCGTTGAATTTGACCATCAGCTCGTCCAGATGATGTGAGAAGTTGTTCGAGGACAAAATGTTTTCTGATAAGAAGTGTCAGGAAATACGAGGAAGAGTAGACAGAAAACTAACCAGCCATTCTTGCAGCGACTTGTATATTGAAGGTTGCCATTTTATCGCCACCATCGGAGCTATCTTTGGCTTTCATCGATGTCCATAGACCAATGCATCCGTTCAACAACTCATAGTATCCAGCGCCAGACTTTGGGGTGTTTTCCTCGAGGATGTCCCACAACAGCTCCACAGTAAGCTGCCGTGGTTTTGAGTATAGCATCAAAGGAAAGACGATTTTGTGGAAGACTTTTTCCTGCGTGTCTATTTCCACCTTCTGGTAGAAATGTCTAGTCAAGAAGTTTAGATGAGTCTTGAGGATCGGACGTTTCGGCTTCGTGCTCGAGAACAAGGTCGATAGTTGATTTATGTACGTTTCCGAATCCTTGATCAGTGCCGGGAGAATGACCTCAGGTTGCTCATACAGAGCCTCCAAAACACGGTGATCTGAATCTTGAGTACGAGCAACCAATGCAGAAGAAAGCAAGGCCTTGAGTGTGTCATTAATAGGTGTATACGTGATACATCAGGATTCGCGTCGCACCTTTTGTTCTGACGTCAACGATCCGGAAAGACGTCTCTTGATAAGGTCTTTCACCGCAATAAGACGTATCTTGGGGTCTGCGCTGGTGGAGGCTAAGATTGCATCGTTATTGTCATCTTTCGACGATGTACCCGCAGTCGTGCTGTATGTTTGGTTCTGTGATATCTGAGTTCATGTGTGACGCACTCCCAACTCGAGAGAACATACCATCGAAAGAGACATTACGAGATTGTCCAATGATGTCTTTAGTTCCTCTTCATCTTGAGCCATCTCCTCTGAGACGCTATGCAAGATGGCAGGGTAACGTTGGTGAATGTGGGACAACAAGCGACGAGCGACGAGAATTGTATTCGATGACCCTGTCTCGGAAACGGCCAGCTTGATGAGGTGTTCAGATAATCGTCCTATAATGATATCTGGCGTATTCGAAGACATGAGAATCGTCTCAAGTAATCTGAATGCCGTATCTTCGTCCAGTCGCTGAGTCAGACCACTCAATAAAGGACTGAGAAATTTTTCTGTGCCGGTCCAGCCCAATGCTTCGCCTACTTGAATGGAAATATTCCTGCCAAGATTCGTGAATTCCTCGTTCCGGTGCAAAGAAAAGAACCTACGGTAGAGAAAGTATTGTCTTGACAGCACTGTCCGGGAGATCGTCCATTCCATCTTGACCCTCGCATACTGAAACTACAGCACTTACGAATTGCTTGGAAGACACGCAATTTGCGCAAGAGGACATGGCCGTCACAATGGCCTTTTGAGCAGCTGCAGTGAAGCTGCATTTATGGGACAGGGTAGATAGCAAAATATAGCTTCCCAGAATGGTATCTTTGGTTAAGAACTCGGAAGGATGTTGCAAGGGTTCAAGAAGAGCAGGTAGAAGATGTGCCAGAGTTCCGTCATCTAGCACCTTGCTGTGCAGCATGTAGTCATGTAGAGTAGCGGCATTGAAAGCCAAGAGCGACCGGTGGGAGTATCCGCCTTTAATTGCAGCTGGAAGCAAATTGGCAATGAAACGAGATACATCAGAATTTCTGAACATCTCTTTCACAAGCGCTATTCTAGGAACGCTTTGAGCGGCTTTCTTGAATGGAATGAGGAAGCTCCAGGTAGAATTGGGCCTGCTGACAAGTAAATACAACGTTCTCTGTACAGGGACATACATACCGGATGTGCAGGATAGTAACCATCTTGGCAAAATGGGGTGATTCGTGATACGGCAGAAACAAGGAGAGAACGGACTCGACATTGAATTCGTTGATCCTGTGAGAATGTTCAATGTTCATTCGCAGCTTCACCTCAAAAAGATTGATAACGCACCTAAATCTCCTAACAAGCCATTCTATTATTTTGCCAGTTGGTGCCTCCAGCAGGTACGGTCCCAGCTGCACCAGAAAAGCACCAATCGTCTCATCGAGCTTCGCAAGAGCCTCGGCGGGCAAAAGGGTTCGGTCGGTTTCCTTCGACGCGTCAGAGAACAAAGGACCTTCGAATTTTGATAACGCTGGATTTATGGACACAAGCTGAAGAAATCCATTGGTACCCAATGCATGGATAGATTCTAGGTCGTGCAGGTCGGCCTCGCCACCGGTGAAGAGGTAGGATTCGCCAGCTTTTCTTCGGGACCGGTCGACAAGAAGGGCACTGTTTAAGGATGAACCCTGTGCCAATTGCCTGGCAAGACTGGAAGCCATGGTTGTCGTCCCTTAAGTCGATGACCTCACGAAATTTTTTGGCAAGCAGTTGTTGACATGTGTTAGCCACCCGTCCGGCATACGGTCCGGTAGCCGCGGAACTTGAAGATGAGACTCTTGTCTTGACTCCTGTCCCACTCATTTCATCGTCTTCCCCTCATAAGCCTTGGACGCCATGTCACATAGCAATTCTACATCCGTGAGTTTCTTACTTGGAAGATACAGGCATGTCTTTATTGGTTTCATGTATCAGATCGTACCAGAACTACCAGTTGAACTCATTGAAAAAATACTGGAAAACCTTCGCGATGATAAACATACTCTCATATCCTGCTCCCTTGTCTCTCGTTTTTTTCATTCCTGTACCTGCCGGCACCTTTTTAGAACCATATCAGTAAAAGGCTGGAGAGATTCTCTTCTCCGTCTAAAGAACCTCACCGACTCTCCTCACATCACCAAATGTGTCGAATCATGCCTCCTCTCGTCTTGTATACATCCTAGTTATCTCTCGCAAGCAGGACTCCTTCTGGTCTCCATGACCAGCCTCACAGACCTTCAAATGACAAATATCTCCATCACATCCCTTGAGTGGCTGCGAACCCTCATCGTCCGCCTTCCCCGCCTAAAGTCTCTCACAATAGCCTCAGTTTTAGTTAAGCATGAGGAGGATTTATTGGTCTCGTCAGACTCAATCTCGTTCGATGGTCCTCGCATTGAAAGACTACACATAAACTATCCCCGCTTAACAACGAATGCTCAGTCTTTCTTCCGGTCCGCTCTTCTTCCACAGTATCGCAGCATATTTCTCGAGCCCCTGCAGGAATTGCATATCCAGATGTATTATCTCGATCACACATTCGTCTCTCTGTGCCGCGATTTGATCCAAGCTGCTACTATGGTCAAGTCCCTTGACATCGCGGGTGATTGCAGCAGTTCCTGTAGGTACTCATTCATAGCACGCTACTTCATATTGAACAATCTCGCACAGTATCACCATGGCCGAGTATTCAGCCGATCATCTTACCAATCAATCTGCAATTTTTTGCTGTCGGCCTCCACTTCGCGTCGAATCATACACACCTCTCAGCCATGCGCTGGTTTGCCGATGCCCTATTCTCTGGACCTTGCGAATCCGTAGAACAGCTTCATATCATGATATCCTTTGACTCTGTTTCACTTCTCCTTCGAGATCACGAAACGTGGACCCATCTTAGACAATTGGATCGGGTGCTCTCCGCGGCTACTACATTTCACTGTCTTCAGATCACCTACCGCTGCCATCAAGGCTTAACACCAGAAGGAAAGTCTCGCCTACTGTCTTGCACATTGGAGACGTTTGCATCTTTGCAAGAAATAGGCGCTCTTAAAATCAAACTTCATGGAGACTCATCCTAAGCAGCCCTTAGGAACAAATTGTATCAAAAACTATACTAGCGCAAGAATGAAAGCAAAGCATTTAGTTTGGCTCGGGTCTACGTTGCACTAACTGTGATAGGTACTGTAAAGCTTTCGTCAGAGAAGCCTGTCTCACGACGTTGCCGAACGCTTACCCAACAACCCAAGTCTTATCAATGGCGGTGCAGTTTCCCACCGAATTCATAGGCATAGTTGGAGGGTAGCAAGCGGAACGAGCCAGCGACGCATCAATGTCCTGCCATCATTGTCAGACGTAATATCATTCATCGATGATACTACTTACAATGTCCTCCCAGGAAGATTTCATGGGAGTATCCGCCGTATTTCTGAAAAAGTATACGCATGTCCTACACGACAAGGTCTACAGGTCATGAAGAAAGCTTCAGTGCAAAAAGAAGGATTTGGTCGATAATACATGCCTTGCTTTCTCCAGGACCAAGAGTAAACGTATTCCGAATGCTACCTTTACCTGAAAGGATCTGCACAAGATTCATTAAACTCTTCTCAGAGTAGATCGTCTTCGACCAGATTGTGACTAACCCCAACAGCGGCCTTGATCTTGTCGCAATCCTCACCAATGGGCGGGAGGTCGGTCCCATTCCGGCTACAGGTAATGGAACCTGATCATTTCAGTAATGTGGTTGCAAGTTCCAAGTATACGACTCACAGGGTTCGCCGCTGACATCAACAGGCGAGGCTACATCCAGTGCGACTGGGTTCCCCAACGAACAAGTCTCTGTGACAACTTCAACCAAGGCATTATCAACGAGGACATATTCAGTTGTAGAGCTCTGGCATACATGAGATGACGAGCGCTCGGTGTTAATGGGAGGCTTACCTGGACATCCGTGCATCGCCCTGAGACGGCAGGTGAAGTAATGCCCAACAGAAAAACTATGAGGAACAAAGAAAAGAAAGACGCCATTGGAGACGAGTCAAAGCTGCGCAGACACTCTGCTTTTATACCTGCAATGTCCGGCTTGAACGCTTAAGCGATGTCCAAAATAGAAGAATCCCATTCGCTACTCGATAACCCCTACATAACAACGAAGTCCCAAAAATGATAAGCACTGCTTCTCGATGCGCGCCGCCATTGGAAGCGAATGTTTACTAGTCCATACGCAAACCTAGTAAAGAACCACGTATCTGTGAGAAGGGCAAGAATTAATGAGTGGCTAGGGTACAGGGGCACGATTTCTTTACCTAGTTCTCCGACTTGGCCTTCAAACCCTTCGCCATGGCTCCCACACCGTTGATCAACTTCTGCCCCACAAAGAAACGTACGAAATAGGCCAAAACTCCATTGAAGACCTCGATGCTTTCATATTTGACCTTCCCCCCTTGCTCCACAGTGCAAGATTGCCAGCGCTCTGCGTCGAGCAGCCACCGAGGCAGACCAGTGATTCTCCATGCCACGCGGTGATTGTCGTGATCTAAAGCCGTACAGACGACGAACGCAGAGGATCTGTTGTAGAAGGGTACGTCTTCAAGGCTGGGGGTAAGATGGACGGGACAGATGTGCATGTATTTGCCCTCGGCGATGGTTTGGTCTGGGAGAATGTTACGAGAGCTGTCGGTGATTTTTTGATCGCGGCTAAACTGGAATAAGGCTTTTGCCACGGCTCATTGAGAAAGAGCTACATACACAAAGGGATTCCTGGAGAAAGTCAAGTAAAGGTCATGTCGTGCAAGAAGACCTTGTCGTACCACTCTTTATACCCTTTGAAATCCAACAAATTGTTCCAAACTATTTCTATTGGCACTTCAATGATAGCAGAGCCTGATGCCGCAAATACGCCATCCGAGGAGCTAGGCGGTAGTTGTTGAGTCATTAGGTGAAGGAGCCAACTGTATTCGTGAGACTCGTGAGTCGTGGTGATACACAGCGTGGTTGGTCGGAATTCGGGACGGAATTCCGAACTCGAAGCACGCTCACGTGGTTTTCTCCGTTGGTCAACTTTTGAAGAGTACTTAAAGGCGTTTTGGTGTAACAACATATTGATGGTATGTGATTAGTAGTATAGCAAGGAGGATTATAAATATGAACAGAAATACGCGTAGTACTTCCTGAAATTGCGATGAGAGAATTATTTTCATTCACTTGACCGCAACATTTTCACGTGGATTGGCATTTTGACTTCTTCACCCACGAAAGCCTGAAGTGTCCCCGCGATATAGCCCTTCACGTCATCAGGGGTACTAGTCAGTTCAAAATCCCGAATTAAAAGAGAGATCATAATCTTGAACTCCAGAAGAGCTAACCAAGGCGAGTAAGATCAAACATTTTCGAAGAACGAGAAGAAAAAAACCTTACCAAGCCGCCAACCAATGCAACTACGCGGGCCATCCAGGAATGACGCGATATTCCCGTATGGACCATATGGTAACTGGTCTGCGGAGGGCACTCCACCAGGAAGAAGCCAGCGCTCGGGCTTGAACTCTTCAGCGTCCTTTCCCCACACAAGGGGGTCGGTATTTTGAACTGCACTTGGTATATGGAAGACCTGGCGACTGTTCAAGTATAACATCTAGTAGATAAGGAATATACCGACCTGTCCAGCCTTGATGGCAATCGAAGATACGGTCTTACCATCGACAGTGGTCAGCGGCTGGCTCAAAGGGATCACATCGTCTTCCAAAGCAATGCGATCGGTTCGCGGCGCAGCAGGATGAACGCGCAACCTGAACGCGATGCGTGAGTACCAAAATCCCCAAAGATTACTACTTTACGCACCCCTCACGACAAACAGCGTCGAGGTACGGTAGGCTTTGGATGTGGTCGTAGCTGAAGTCGCTCAGGTCACGTATTTCTTGCCGTAGCTTCTGTTGAACCGCGGGGTGGCGGGCGAGTTCCAAAAGAGTGAAGCTTACAGTACAGGACGTCGTTTCATGGCCCACCATTCTGGTAAATGGAATGAGGAGGGATAAATATGAAAATACAAAGGAATAACATGCATGAATGTCGAGATCTAATGTCGCTGTCAGGACGAGGAAGTTCGGAACGGAAACCTGAGACTTACATTCTCCAGCAGCGTGGTATGTGAGAGACGCTCGTCGAGCTTAGAATTCTTCTGGTCCTTGACCAGAATTGAGAGAATATCCTTTCCACCACCGCTCTCCAATTGTGCTTTGTTCTGCCGGAGAAGTTCTCCCGCGAGTTTGATGGCCACTCTCTTGGCGACACCGTCTGTCTGCAAAGCCGGGATGGGGAGCTCGGTGATCCAGGGGAATGCACACATCATGATGGGCGCCAAGAACCCCGCCATGGTCCTTCCAAGTAAAACATCCTGGTGCCAGGACTCGGCGATGTTCCTTGCTTCCTTGGACTCGCCGCAGCCAAAATCATGACCGAACGCGATCCGGCCAATGATATCAAGTCTGTTCAACCATCAGAAGTGAGGTACAAAGCAATGACGCGAGTACCGAGAACTGACGTGCAAGCAGATACGAAAGGAGCGATATCCATGGTGGTCTCGTATCCTTGCGATCCGACATGATTTGCGACTCGCTCTACGAACTATTTTGTAGAGAGCAGTCAGTACGGATGGGATTGGTAAATCTAGGATATACCTTCTGGGTGCATTCGACGACATCATCGGACATCCCTTTCACGGCACCGAGTCTGTAAAACAACGGATAAATCGGATCGTAAGATAACGCCATTTCAAACTCACGTAAACGCTGGCGCAATAAGCCTGCGCTGGTGCTTGTGTTCATCGCCCTGAGCATAAACGACACCCTTTCCAATGAGCTTATCTGTGAGCGGCAGGAACGCTGGTGCTTTGGCTGGCAGGGAATCTATCAGAAATAGAAAAAAGAGAGTGGCGGAGAAAACACGAACGGTATCGGTAAGCATTTGCAAGAATGTGATGAGACGCAAGATTATCTGCTGCGACAATCTGAAGACCTTGAGGATATTTCCAAAGCCGATGGTCACGATAAAGACTCACTACATCGCGCTGAAAGAAAGAGGCTTTGATCCTGTACAGAGGTCCTAGCTCTGTGGCCCATTTCAAGTACATTGCGCAGGCTTCATGCTGCCAAACAACGTATTCGTGGCCCCAGAGCCAATGGGCTTCGAGTGTTGGCTACCAGAACATTCAGCGCCGGTCTTAAATTTGCTAGTATTAAAAAAGATACGCACAGCACACCGCACCTTGCTTGTAGGGTCCCTTCTGCGTTGGATGTAACGAAGGACCAGCAATGAGAACAAAGTCAAGGCCACGGGGGAAAGGTCTCCGATAGACAGCATAGTGGAAGCGTAGCAAGTAAACGCGGGAGGGTAGATCCACTTACTCAAACCTACTTATATCAGCTTATCAATTTCACGAGATCGTCGGGCGTTTAAACGACTTGAAGAAGCTCATCAGCGCTCTTCCAGGCTGACCGAGCGCCTGATAAATTTTTGTTAAATAATCTACATGTAAACTGCTTAGTATATTAGAAATATTAGAAATCATACGGTAGAAAGACCTATCATTGAAACAGATCGAACTTCCACGGAGTATAAGGCCTAGGTCGACGTATGAGAAAAGACCAAGATTGCCAGATCTTAGGACTATTCTCCTGACTGCCGGATCAGTTTTTATCGTAACAACTACACAGACCTTTTGGAAATCAAGTCCTCTTCGGTTCGCCAGGAGACCACCCTGACGCACAAGATCGCATCCGTTTTTGAAAAACAGAGAAATCAGAACTCCGAACGGCAAATCTGATTTCAGGATCAGAGGAATTTGTATAGGTGATTTTCGGCGCAACATAAACTGAACAAAGAGAAGAAAGACTCATCGGTGGAATGGTATCAGCGGCAAACTTCAAAGTCAATGGAATCTGGATAAGGACGGCGCGTTGTTTGTCCTTGTCTGTTCCCGAGTTGCCGGATTCGGAACCTCGGTCCGTTCCTATCTCAGATTCAACCACCATCTCAGGCAAGGGGGTTGTAAAAACATAAAAAATCATATCGGGTCGAAATTATTTTTAAGGCCTGCTTGAGGCGACCGACCGACCGGCGTGGGAATAACATACCGAGAATAGTAGCTGAGTCATACAACTCTACCATTTGGGGATCACACAGCCACCGGCAACTTGTCAGCTCCCGGACCCGAAGCTACCCCATCTTGCACCCGACTTGCACCAGTCCTCCCAACAACTGCCCTGAGCCTACTGTGAGTGACAGATCATCAGAAACATGTTCTTTCACACTGAATAATGTGTTTATCGCACCCAGGATAACTTCATTCCACTATACAAAGGGTGGGCAAAAATATTTTTAAGGCCTCCTGGGATCGACCGACCGACCAACCCGATGTGCCGGCTTGCCGGGCCGCAACCCCCTTGATCTCAGGGCCACTCTACCCTTTTCTGCCCCTTCAAGTTCTCATCGAGTTCAACATATGCAACTCGGGTTTTCTGCGTTGAAAGCGGAGAAACGGAATGCCCGTTTTTTGTGTTTCTGATCCTAGAATCTCTTCATTTGGATTTGTTATTGAATGCATTAAGATTCCAAGCTTTCAGTATCGCTGCCGGACCTCAGTTCGATAGGCCAGACATATCACGCGTTTGGGATGTGAACATCATTACCACGGTTCTCTGTTTTGCTCTGTCTCTTCCTCTGCATCATATATAGTATACTAGTCTCGATATTTCTCTTGCCGATCTTCGTCATATCCCATGGTCGACTGGAAATCCTCAGCGGAGCTGCTGAAAGATGCCGGTGGGTTTGACTCGGTCCTTGTGTTGGTGAACTCACCTAACACATTTTCTCTGTAGACGCATTTTCCAAGATAATACACCTCTTGTTGGGCGTTTATATGCACGCCACCTTTCATCTCCCTACCGTGACGGCCACTGACAGACACATACGTTACAGCTGGGAATGGATCAATACCGTGAATTTCGAATATGCGATTATTACTGGTAAGCAGAGGTTCAGATGGCCCTTGGTTCGTGTCTACTTCGTTTCTGTTGGACCGAGACTGATCATTTTGCAGATCTTCTATTTTTACGGACGCTATGCGATGTTTGGTGGACTCATTGGCTTGTAAGTTAGTGACGCGGGCGTTCTGTATTTGATACTCACCTAGACGCCCAGCGTTATCGCACTCAATGAGACGACCACGTACGTGATTCAAGGAACGACACTATTAGATTTGACGATTTCCCTCCCTTTGCAGTCGCATGAATTGTAATGTCTTGTACACATTTCTGCAGTTTTTAGGTAACACCGCTCTGGGAACCGCTAGCATTAACCTCTCCATCCGAACGTCAGTGTGAACCACCTTTCCTACATTGTCAAAATGCTGACAACTAGTATACAGGATCGCCATATACTCCCAAAAACTATACATCGTAGTACCGCTATCGGTGATTATCCTTGGGCATTGGATTATAATACTCTGGTCGGTCACCAATGTCAGAGCGATCTGGGTTGACGGATCCGGGTGCGCTGTCGCAAGCAGTAACCCGAAGCTCTTCGTGGCCATGTATGTTTACAGTATGGGCTTCGACTTCATCATCATGTGCTTGATGGCGTACAAACTCGGCTTCGTTAAACGAAACCAGCACAGGAGCCAAATCGTGCAACTCATGTTCATAGATGGTCTTGGGTACTTTCTCACCGCGTGAGTTCGTTTCATTAATGCTTCGGAAGCGAGCCGCTAACGTATTCGATGATGCAGGTTTTTGGTCAATCTCGTAGCCGTGGTCAGCATCGATTGGCTGTTAGCATCGGCTCTAGGCTCATTTTCTCCCTCCAGGTTTTTTCCGTCCTCAACCTCAATTCCATCATGTCCATCATTGCTGATGCCCCTGCAAGCACTCTTGCAACCGTAAGTCTGATCTTTCTATTCTACACGCCACATCATATGAAAATTTCCAGATTGTCTCATGCCGTGTTGTGCGGCGCTTGTATCAGTTCCAGCAGAAAGGCGCGGATATCTTTAGGTTGGTTCCCCCGACATACCCACGCGCATTCACGTTCATTCCCATGAAACAGTCATAATATGTCTAGCGTCCTTAGGACCGGTCGTCAGAATAATGTCTCGGCTCACAGGACAGCCAATGAAGTCCTTGTCCAGGTTTGTGATTCATTGAAATGGATATCTTTGCTCATGTTGCTTGACGATGCTAGATGAACACATTTGTGCGATCAGACGCGAGCTACGAGCCGCCTGCACAGCCGAAGGCAGATGAAGATACAAATACTAGTACCGAAGACATTAAGCACCAGCTGTAGGATGTCTTGCTTCTTGGTAGTCAGTTATCCACTCGGAACATGGGTTCAAGACTATATTGCTAATTATTTCTGTATAGCTTAGTGGGATGGGATGGGAATTTGAACAGGAAGCGCACTGCATACGACCTAGTTTTGCGCATTCCGAGGTCGTGATATTTCTATGGACTTGTTGCTTGAATACTTGTCGAAGTCGTTTTGTTTTATTGGGTTCGATCATTATAATCTGTTACTTACATAAAACTCACTCTCCAGAGACCAATGACGTTCCTTTACTTCGCACTTGCTCGGAGCGAGAATGGTAGACCACAGCAAGACCGGCGCAGACAGTAAAAATGTTTGAATTCACAGAAGTTCAACTTCCATTCAAAACCTTTCGAGACGGGGATAATAAATAGCATAAAGGACTAGAAAATACTGTAGTTGTACACTGACCAGCAGGGACCAGCAGGTCAAAATACTTATGTACATCCCAAACCATCTTACATAGATCCGGGACCGGGACGGCGGCCCGGCAACTCTCGGATTTTCCGTCGTTGAACAACACGTGGCGATGCTCATGGCAAAGTACAAACGCCCACTTGCAAGCGAACGACTATTCAACTCGCCCTTTCTCGACCCAGATCTTGACTGGTTCTAGGTGGAAACGAGGCTCTTTCTGGAGGAAGCAGGTTACAAGTTACCACCTAAGTTCGATCCCTCTTGGTCCCCTACAAATGAAATCGAAAAAAAGCAAGCTAAAGCTCGATTACCGGTACGTATATGTTACATATAGATACGGCTCTACTTATGCTCTTCCCAGCGATGGACTCTTGCATCAGCGGTGAGGTTGAGCGACGGTTTACCAGTCATCTTGAAGCGGGTCGAGTTAGATTCGCCCGAATTCGAAATATCAGTCTTATTCTCGTCGCCGCCTCTCTCCTTGGATCCCAGGAACCATTGCGTTCCTATTCACCATCTCAAATATGAAGAGTTCTGAATCCTTGTCCTACCACTGTTACGGAAATTCGATGACCCTCCGTTCGATACGGCGGGCGAAGTAGTTGAATGTTTTAGACAAATATTTGAGGTAGGCTCACCAGTGCATATCTAATATTTCTTTTGATTCATGTGATAATAAGGTATCCGGTTCATGCACCAGAACCTCGTTGCACATCGGTCAGTTCGATCGTTCTCGTATGGAGCTGTTTAACTTGACCTTCACCTCTCATTAGTGATTGTACAAAATTAAACATCATGCTGGATCCAACAAAACTGTATCCGAAAGGGTTTGTTCCTGAGCGACCTTACATGAAGGTTGACGACAGTGGCCTGGTTTCGCCAAGTTGCACCCTCACCGCGCGTTGGCCCGCGATACTACCTCATCGATTTCGGTCACTCTCGCCGATACGATCCGGCGGATAGTATACCTCATGAACGGGTCCTGCGGGTAGGGGACAAATCGGCACCTGAGCATTGCAACCCTGATGAATTGCTGTGTAATCCCTTCCCTACTGACATATATTACCTTGGAAATCTAGTCAGGGAGTACTTCTTAGACGTAAGTGCTCGAAATCGTGCCAGTGTAATATTAAAAATTCGCGTTTAGACTAAAAACTACTGCCATCCCACTAGAATCGGTCTCGGCTTTTTACGGCTGCTAGTTGAAGACCTGGTGAAGGAGAATCCTTCTGATCGTCCTACCATCGATGATGTGGTAATGCAGTTTGACGTGATCGTGAATTCCCTTTCCCGATTTTGTCTTCAAGCTTTGACCCAGCTAGGAAATCAAACGCTCTTCTTCCCTTTTGCCTATGTTGCCCGGCGCTTGGAGTTCACTCTGATACTGAGGCCCCCCTTACCCAAGATTGCCGCATCTCCTTCTTGAGTTTTAACTGCTACGCGGGACTTCTATACGAGTAAACGGCAGCAAATCGCTGTTTCTACCACATGATTGCGCCTGTTCTCTAGCCTAGGTCAGACTTGTTACTCTGCTTAGCATCTCATACAGCTCTTGAGATGTAGACCTTGGTTGATGTAGCCGCTCGTTGTCATACCCTTCGTACATTCATTTGGTATGAAAATACGACAGTCATTGATACAAGGAGTTATTCCTTAACAGAATGTTGCATTCTCAGATGCAATGGGCAGAAAGGCTTGCGATAGTATGGTATATATCATGGCAAGACTGAAGGCGAAGGCGAAGAGACTGCGAATGGGAGACGGTATGGTGGGAGGACTCAGAGGAGGAGGGTGTTTTTCGGGTTAATGAAAAGACTCAAGGTTCTATCCAAGTTCATGCAAAATCTCCGCGCATCAAGCTTGGGTCGGTATACAACGTCTCCATGTAGGAAAGTGGAAAGTCCTGCGATTGGCCGACTCTGTTACTATTACATACGTAAATTGGCTAGGTACGTGTACACTGAAACGAGTCCGCAAGGTATTAGGTACCATTACCGCGTAGGGAACGGTGTCCATTCTTCCAAGTTTCATGGCGCCTTCATCTACTGCGACAGTCGATCTGAACAATGTTACTGCTCTCAAGGCCTACTACAAACTCCTTGTAGGACGTCGCAGAGCGGCAGCCGGGAACCCCCTGCACAAAGGATGTACATTTGTCGTCGAATTACCGCCTCACCCTGCCATTGTCAACAATCATTGCCGACCATTACCACCATATGCACATAATGGTGGTACATACAAGCTCGTCCTAGTAGATGCTCCGCTCCCTTTCCAGCACGATAAACAGTACTCCCAAGTTTGGGTTGCGGACGTCCATGCCTTAGGCTTCCAAAAAGAAAAGCTCGGCAGGGTCATCATGAAGATCATTCAGCCCTCCCTTATCTGTCTTCCCGATCCTGACTGGCACCTGGAGGTGCAAGACTACGTCAGACCGTGGACTCTTTGGCGCACTGAGGATAAGGCGTATCAGGAGCTCCAGCCGTTGGAAGGAAGCACGGTGCCATTTTATTTTGGCAAGCAAACGGTCAGTTCCCATCACATATAAGTATCGGGCTGCTATCAACTGTTCTGTATGCAGGTCACGATGCCGGCGGGAGAAGACGCAGAGGTTCTGTTCATGGAATATGTAGAAGGCAAAACACTCGAGCAATGGAAGAAGGACCGACTAGCCCATGAGAAGCCTGAGGACTTGGGGGGCGCTAACGAAGCATATGTGGAAGAGACGAAGCAGATGGTGAGTCAATATAATACCATTTTTGTGCCTTTGACTCAACCATACACGGTACACCAGTACAAGAAAGTCTTACTCGGTGTACACGCCTTCAACAAGCTAGGCGTCGGACACACAGATATACGCCCACCAAACATCATCATTACTCCATCTGGAGAGCCCGTGTTCATCGACTTTGCTAACGCGCGCTGTAAAGTCGATCCACACAAGGTTCGGACAATATTCAGAAATCCCCTCAAGGCAGTCTCTCTTGTTCGAGATTGCTGTAAACAGCACGAGGATGAAATCATCGAATGGTCCAAGGCCGAGTTGGACAATGAAAAGTCGTGGATCCAGTATTGATTGGGATCAGTGGGGAGGGTCATCTGGTCGTTCGCTCGTATAACACCCAGAACTAATTCTGTATTCTGGCGGAGTCTGTAAGCGTGAAATTGTCAGTACTTGAGAAGGTTCTCGGGAGGAAAACATATTGGGTTTAGTGCATGCTTCCAATAATAACTTGGCAGCTGCAAACTTGTTGAAGTTCCGTTGACAAGATGACAAATATTACTTTAAGCCACCCTTGAGACTCTTGAGAGTCAGACGGACCGACACTAATCTTGCTAGTTCTTCCTTCCCTCGCTCACCTTCACAATAACTGGCTTCCTATGCTTGACGGCAGCTATTGATACCTGCACCCTTCAGCCCCTCATCGACTGCACGAACTTTACCGATCCAGAACCACTTAACATGATTGTTATATAATTTCGGAGACGGACTATTGTACACGGAATATACTACTACCACTCAGCGATAAAACATGGATCAAAATCCAAAACCCAGATCATCCGAATCCGAATCCGAGTCGTCCTCCTCCATTTCCAGACAAACCTGCAGACCATCCTTGGACAACAAGTTCAGTCTATCCTCGTCGCGACCTGTGAGAGACCACTCCAGCTGTCCTTGGAGTACGACATTCAAAGAATGGAGCCATGGCCCGACCATCTTCACTCTAGATGAAATCATCTCAACAAACTTGCGGTCCAAAAATGTCGCCTGGTAACGGGCATCGGATTGAAAGCTGCACGCCTCAATAGATAGGGAGCGGAGGTAAGGGACGACACAGTGTTGTCCGCGATCATCGACCTCCGCCAAAGACAACACAACAACGCGGAGCGCATCATCATCTACCGAAGCCGTCCATGCTACGATCTTAATCTTCAACTCAGAGAGTGTTCGCGACAATCTCAAAATGCCGACGAGATTATCATTCAGATGGGCGTGGGCAACCGTGAGCTTTGTGAGGGAACAGCCCGAGTTGGAAATCAGGATATTGAGCGACTCGAGTGCACCAGGCGGACAAAAGACGTTCCTTCCCTCATGATCACAATTCTCCGTTCCCGTCGCCAGTTCCATTTGTTTTAGAGAGGGCAACTCGAGGCTCCGAAGGAAGGAGCAATCACACGCAGACAGGGTGTGCACGTTAGGATTTCGCACGCGGGGAGACACTTCAAAGAGCGAGGGCGTATCGTGGGGGAAATCAGATGAGAGGTACTCGAACGATTGGAGCTAGGGACAATCACGGAGAACAGAAAGGAAGTGACGCGTCAGTTCGTGACTCTCGTATGGGCGTGTATCAGAGAAAGAGATTAATTGGGAAAATGGGAGGTTGACGTTCATGTTTCTTGAGAGATCAGTGAATTTGACGGTTTTGAGCGAGGGGGCCTGTGCAAAGGCTCCAGTCCAAGGATCGCGCACGGGGATGGAGTACTTGGCGCCAAGTGTAAGATGGAGGGATTCGAGCAAAGGTACGTGTCCCTGAATGGGGGGTAGGACGCTATAGATGTACTCTGGCATGTCGAAATAGATGTGCTGCCATCGGTAGGACTGCTTCATCAATAGCCGGAAACACATCATGCCTGTGTTCGCGTCATCCAAATGAAACTGCTTGCGGGCCTCATTGAAAAACTGGATAGAAAGTGGATACTGCTGCGATCGATTCAATGCAGTGTCCAGTAGCTGGATCACACCTTTTCTTCTCGGAGTATCCCATGAGAACGAGACGACCATAGTAGACCACAACTGTGGACAGGCTTGGGTAACAATGTGTCTCCATGCCCCACATACTTGCCCGAGTCTCCAAGGACCATTGTTGATATCTGAGACCCAAAAGCTGCCAGAAAAACTGTCGCCAAGACGCGTGACGTACGGTCGAGGAGGGTCGCGTGTTTGAAGGAATATCTCAATGAGAATATCTGAAGGAAGAGCTCGAATAGGGGAATACGTAGCGCGGTAATCCGCGTTTATTTGTTTCACGTACGCCTTCTGGCGTTCCAAATAGGCAAGGGCGCTGCGGACAGTATTGACATCGGCCTCTATCTTCTTGGCTGCTTCATCTACGTTTCGCATTAAGCCATTGAGAGTGGCACGCAGAGGCATGTTGTCCCTGTGAGTGGAAAGCGCAGAGAGTTCCGACGAGAAGTTCTTCAGCCAGTCATATTTGGAGGGCAAGGATGCCAAAAAATCGCTGCTAGACATCCTGAGTGTGAGAAATCTTGCTACTTATATTTATACGTAACACTCACGGTGGATGGATTGTTTCAGCCATATTTCAATAAACGGCGTTTTCAACAGAATGATTGTTATATTTCAGTTGTCGGTGCTGGTGGTAAGAAGCAGAGATGTATTGATGTCTATTTGGCCTGCAAAGTAGAGTTGTGTTCAGATTGTGTCGGACCGGAACAAGTGGCTTGATCCGCACACCATGCCTTCGTCTTCCACGGATCAACCCGACCTCAGCAACTACCACGACGAGCTCGTCGTACGCCGTAAAGAGGCCGGAATAAATCCCTTGCACAGAGGCTGCACTCTATCCGTCAAGTTGGATCCCTATACCAGCCCTGCCAGTGCCACCCCCGAAAAACGCCCCCTCCCATCGTTCGCAAGAAATGGGGGCATGCTCGACCTCATGTTGGTGGACGCCCCACGTCCATTCGTCCACGATGAACAGTACTCCCAAGTTTGGGTGGCGGACGTTCATTCCTTGGGGTTTTGTAAAAGAAAACTCAGCAAAGTCGTCTTGAAGATCATTCAGCCTTCCCTCATCCCTCATCCCGACCTCGACTGGTATCTGGAAGTGTACGATTACGTCAGGCCATGGACTCTTTGGAGTACGGAAGACAATGCCTATCGAGAATTAGAGTCGCTGCAAGGAAAGATAGTGCCATATTACTTTGCGAAATACAAGGTCAGCTCCTACCAATGGCATCCGAGTCGGGCTGCTACCGACTGTTTTGTAGCTCACGATGCCGTCAGGAGAAGATGCGGAGGTTCTGATCATGGAATGCGTCGAAGGCAAGACGCTCGAACAGTGGATCGAGGACCGGCCAGCCCATGATATGCCGGACGATCTGGGAGATGCTAATGAGGCATATGTAGAGTAGATGATGAGTATTATATTCTTTTATTCTTTGCCTCCAACAATTGGACACTAGTTCAAGAAAACCCTACTCAGCGTGCACGCTATCAACAAGCTGGGCGTCGGACACAACGACATGCGTCCAGGAAACATCATCGTCACTCCCTCTGGAGATCCCGTGGTGTTCGACTTTGCTATGGCAGGCTGTGAAATCTACCCGGATGAAGTACGAGAGCGCTATGGAAACCCTATCATGGCGACAGGGCCTCTGCGACATTGTTGCACTCAGCACGACGAAGAGATCTTTAACTGGATCAGGGACGAGTTGGCGAAGCCTAGCTCGTGGGCCCGATATTGACGACCAGAGCATTTCTACATACCGCGACGAACTTCACCTAAACGAATGCGAGGACGTATTGCATAGATTCGGAAGCCGCGTTAGTTACTGAAGGCTTTCGACAGCTGCCTCTCAGCCATATTTGTTCCTGTATATTGCCGTTGCTTTTGTAAATGGAATCCTGCTATTGCTTCGGAAAATAATGCTATAAGCGTCGTTGTAGGCTGAAGTAACTGAAGGCGTCCAGTCGCGGCAGTTGAAATGTGTCCAAGCGATGAGGCCTGCCGACGAGGGATTGCCGTCATCGGAACATAGATAGCTTCGAAGTCCAAGAGACCATTATTCCAGCCCTTTCATACGAACAACAATCTCCCGCCACTTGACCAGCTTCCTCGTATCAGGCATAAACTCATCTCCCAACCACTCCCTCAGCCACTTGACCAATTTCTTCCACGGGCTCTCCGGCTCCAATCCGCACGCTTCTGCCCAAAATACCAACGCCATCGCCACCGTATCTCTCGTAGGCTTGATCCCCAACCCCTTCATCCATCCAAGCACATACGGAATCTCCTCCTCCTTACCTGCCAGACCTAGCAGTAGCAGGTAATCATAGCAGTTCTGCGAGGTCACGCTCACGTTCACCAGTCCCGTTCCAGGACCAGGTTCGAGGTCGACCTTCCGCTTCCCTAGTCTCGCAGGAGGGTCAGTACTGGCTAGTGAAGGGTTCATGTTGAACACCGCCCAGCGAAACATACGCCCGGCCTTGTCAACAGGACGTTTCCATACTCCCGGTCGATACGCCTTGGGTTTCTGATCCCCAAGGAGGTCAACAAATGACCTCACCACGTCTTCCCTCGTCTGCGGCTCCCTCGGTCCCCAGCGTAACTGCGCCAGCGCCCCGCGTATGTTATCATCCATCCTCAGCGAGAGCCGTATACACTGCAGCAGGAGTGAGAATGTCCTCCCATCCGGATACACGCCGTACATCCCAATCATATGGTCCCACAAAAGAAAGACAACATCCGGCCGCTTGATGTGGTACAGAGACAGGATAAAGTCGTTCATCGCGACGACAGACACGTCAATGGGTCGCTGGACGCGGTATGAAGCCGGAAGAGGGACGTCCACCCTCGAACTGCTTTGCTCGAGGAATGCAAATGCCTTGTTCGGCTGCCCAATGTGGGTCAGCACTTGAAGACCGACTGAGAGGACCTTGGTGTCTTGCATCAACCCAGAATGGACGAGTCTCGACAAATATCGCTTCGCTCTTTGTAGATCTCCTCGCTGGAAGAGCGTTCGCAGGAGAACGGTGTAAGTGGGAATAGACGGGCGTACGCGGCGCTCCCTTTTGCCTTTGTGGTACAATGAAAGAATGCCTTTGGCTGGGATGTGCCGACGCTCCGGTCGTGCTAGAGATGCAAAAGTGGCGTTCCACTGCCGGTCTGTCATCTGTGGTCGGAACCCAAGCGGTTTATGGCTAACGGCACGCGACTGAGGTGCGCTTTTGGGCGTCATACCACGGAGGAACTCGAACGCAGAAAAGTCGCCGTGTGGGTGATTGTGAGAGGACAAGAAGAACTTTTTGACCTCTGCCCGGTATCGCGCTGGGTCCTCGATAGCGCCGTGCTTGGAGAATATTCGGATGTACGCCTCGAGATGATCGGTATCAGGAATCCTCCCTTCCCGCAGCATACGCTCCCGGAGGTATTTGGTCAGCTCAAGGGTGATCCAGCGGTCATTGAGTAAGACGAAGTACGTAGTCCGCCACAGCTTGATATGCCGTGATTCCATTGCCTGTAAAATCCGGAGAACCATCCTAGCGTGCTCTGGAGAACGAACGCGATTGGTCGACAACGCGTGCAACAGGAGATTAAAGTGGGCAGACGGTGGAGTTATCCGGATGAGGAGAAATTGGTCGATGACACGGTGGATAGGCTGGCAAAGATTGAACCTAGCGAGATGTAGGGTGACGAGAATCAAAAGCCCTGGCTTGTACTTGTGCGACAGTGACTCTATGTGGGACCAGGCGAGCTCGAGCAGAACGCTGGCAGCATGATGGGGTGTTCGCACTTTGAATGCGACCAGGGAAAGTAATAACCACTCTGGTACGCGCTTCCCCTGATCGTCCTGCTCCCGCGTCGTATATCCTTCATCCCGGAGGACCGATACTGCTTGTTCGATGTCGGACTTGGTCATGACGTGCTTAAAGCTGGAATACTCCTCAAACGAGAGATTCTGCTTGTAGAGCCCGACGTGCAATCCGAGGCGCCTGTGGGCGCTGGCAGCGAACAGGATGCGCCAGACAGGGTAGTGTGTCGCGTTGAAGAGTTGACGGACGTAGTAATGGCCGACGACTGGACGCGACGAGGTAGCATCAACGATAGGACGCAGAGGCAACGCTTTGGTCGCTATACAGCGTGCTTGCTGCCATCGAAACGAAGAATATCGCGTGGGATTTGCAGATCTGCAGACCTGTGAGCGCAAAGAAAGGCACGGAAACCGAATCTGACCTGTACTCGCAATCTTTGAAAACAGTTCTCAGTGATGAGATATCACGCTTTCCTGATGGAAGAGCTGCCGCCGAAAGCGAAGGGAACCGTTCCTCAGCAATGCGCTGGGCCGACAGAGAGCGCGTTTGTTGCCATGCTCTCCGTACTAACAAAGAATTTCGCATATGATTCGCATCTAAAGGCGGAATCAATATCAGAAAATCGTGGCAGCAGCATACCCTACCTCGCGACGGAAAAATACGAAGTCAAGTTGCAATCGTGGTCTGTCGCCCTCCAAAATTGCGTTCGCCACAAAACCTAAATAGAGCCACACAAGGAGCCACCGGCGGACTTGAAAATATTTTCTCAGCAACTCTTTCACCATCCACAACGACAAAATGCCCCGTATCCTGTTCGTCAGCGGTTTCCATCCCTCTACTCGTGCTCGGGACTTGGCCTACGAATTCGAACGGTATGGACGACTCCTTCGTAAGGAAGAAGTACTCATTTTCTCCATTGTCGCAGATTTGGTCCCTTGGTTCGATGTGACGTCCCTGCCCCCCGCAACCCCCACGCAAGTTCCAACCCGTGAGTATACATCTGAGTTTTTGCCACCCATTCCCTTCGCAGTCGATTGGTGCCGCCGAGTGTCAATACGAGTCGATACGAGTCGTCGAATTTTGCTCGCGAATTTTTTTGGCGTCGATACTCTGCTTGCCACAATGATTTCCACGAACCAAAACGCTCAACATACCCTCGAACACCTCGCAGTTACGCCTTTGTCGAGTTCCGTCAGCAACGTGATGCGGAGGATGCTTATTACGATATGTTTGTGTTTTTTAGGCGGTTTGCCTTATTTCAGCAGTCTGACATCTGTTTCAGGCATGGGAGATACTTTGAGGGTTCCCGTCTGAGCATCCAGGTATATCCCTTTCTATTTCTCCTTCTCTATAATCTTCCGCTGACTGTCTCACCAGTGGGCGAAGAACCCTCCGTCTTCCGTGTGGCGCTACGAGAGACGGACCTCTCCTCCTCATCGCCGCGACCGCTCCCGGAGCCCGCGCCGACGTGACGATAGGGACGAAAGAGCTGAAAGAATGGACAGGGATAGAGGAGATAGAGATAGAGACAGAGACAGAGATCGGCGCAGGAGGAGTAGGAGCCCTGACCGGAGGCCGCGCAGTCCAAGCCCCGAACGAAGGCGTGATGACAGGGCAAGGACTCCACCGCCACTCGAATCAAAATATGTCGAACCCAAGCTCGACGACCGCGACCGTGACCGTGCGCAGACCCCGCCATATGATCACTAAAAATGTCCAGTACTCCGTTGATTCTTTGCTTACTCTTATGTACTGGCTCGAACTTTTTTGTAGCCCCAGATTTCCATAGTTGATCTGTTTCTTTTTGCAATAAAAAAGGTTGCCCTTGGCGTCCTCATATTCAATTGAGTTGTGGTCAACTACAAGTGTTCTACTGTGCAATCATCGTCGTTCTGTCAACGGAAGTGCCAAGTTTTTATTGAAAGCATGTACCAAACTCAAAATGTTTTCCTCTTGCAAACTTTCTAGGTATTAACAATTTCACACTTCTCAGACTTCGCCAGAATACAGAATTACATAGAAGAGAAAGGACGGCTATGTGTTATACCAGCGAATGAACAGATGACCCTACCCGCTAATCCCAATCAATACCGGATCCTAGAGATGGGTGATTTGGAAGACAAACGTCAACTAGAAGGCAAGTCAACATCAGCGATTTATTAACATCAATGCCATTTTGCAACATACTTCTTTCGCTGCCGTATATGAAATCCATAGGTTGTTTCCCGCTAGGGTTATCAGACGTTGCCTTGCATCTACGTATCCCGGAGCCTGTGATAGGGATACATGGGCTGAAAGAACATTGGACGGAGAGACAAAGATCGCAGTCCTAGCCACAACCTCAATCGGTTCTACGACCTGACCGCAACCACGCCATACGGAACACCACAAATGGCTAGCAGTATCTGTTCGCTAGTTACACTGGAAAGTGAAAAACAAAGCGCAAACGCCCGATCAGTATCGGACCCACGAGTTGGGCTTCTCCAACTCGTCCCCAATCCAGTTGGCAATTTCCTCGTCGTGCTGGGTGCAACAATCCCGAAGAGGCCCCGTCGCCATGACAGGATTTCCGAACCGCTCTCGTACTTGATCCGGGTCGATTTTGCACCCTGCCATAGCAAAATCAAACACAACGGGGTCTCCGTAGGGGGTGATGATGATGTTTCCTGGACGCATGTCATTGTGTCCGACGCCCAGCTTGTTGATAGCGTGCACACCGAGTAGGATTTTTTTGAGCTGGTGTCCGATGATTAGAGGAAAAGAATAAAAGAATATAGAATTCACCATCTGCTTCGTTGTCCTCCCCCAAATCTTCGGGCGCATCGTGGGCAGGCCGGTCCTCGAGCCACCGTTCGAGTGTCTTGCCTTGAACATATTCCATGATGAGAACCTCAGCATCTTCTCCTCCCGGCATGGTGATCTACAAGCGCAAAAGTTAGTCGCGGCTCGAAATACGGGGAGGGATTCATCCGACCTTGTGTTTCCCAAAGTAATATGGCACTGTCTTTCCTTGCAGCGTCTCTAGTTCTCGATAGGCATTGTCTTCCGTCCTCCAAAGAGTCCATGGTCTGACGTAGTCGTACACCTCCAGATGCCAGTCAAGGTCGGGAAGGGGGAGGAGGGAGGGCTGAATGATCTTCATGATGACTCTGCCAAGGTTTCGTTTACAAAATCCCAAGGAATGGACGTCCGCCATCCAAACTTGGGAGTACTGTTCATCGTGCTGGAACGGGAGTGGAGCATCTACTAGGACGAGCTTGTATGTGCCGCCATTATGTGCATATAGCGGCAGTTGACGGTAGTGGCCGTCAGTGGGGACAGGGTGCGGGGGTAATTCAATGACACAAGTCCAACCTCTGTGCAGAGGATCCAATGCTGCCGCTTTGCGACGCCATACAAGCAGTTCGTAGTAATCCTTGAGAGTAATAACGTTGCTGAGATCGACTTGGTCAGTACTCATCGCTGTCGAAGACAACGAGCCGGCTATATAAAATATCGTCCCCGAAAAGGACATTCCGCTATTAGCTCATCGAGCGAATCTTACCGTTACGGATACGGCCGTAAAGCTGTCTCTAACCACTCCCTCGACGACCGTATTCCAACCGTATAAATACGGCGTCGTCAAAAGTGCTCACGGTACGGACCCTTATCCGTATTCATCGTAGTACAGAGCAATCCTGTTCAAAGTAACCTATCTGAGCACGCCAATGCTGCAATGAGGGAGGCTTACCTTGGATACTTGGGCTAGTTGTGCAGAATCCGAAAGGTGATGCGAGATGTACCCAAGCTAGGTGAAGAGAATCGCACGGAATGATAGAGGTATAAGAAAGCTATACACCAGGGTCGTCCCTGTGTATAATAAGCTATACAAGTCATTGCCGTCGGCCCGTCTTAGCATAAGTCGCGTAATTTGCTTATTGCTTGACAGCGACCAATTCAAAGCTTCCTCACATTCATGCTGAGGAGGTAACGCCCAAATCGATGAGGTTTTGCTCGCAGTCGTCGCATCCAACGAGTAAGACCAGAACTGATGATTCTCATGCGCACATCTATTCGTTGTCTAACGATTTCGAGTGTTCATTCAGAAAAATCATCAATGATTCTACACAACGCCAGATGCAGCCGGTATAAGCGCCTCTTCGTCTCCGCCTACAGCCCAGTAAGTAAGCCAGGCCCAAACAATCGACGAATCACGCACCTTCATAGAACTTTTGCAAAAACGTTTTCTTCGTCCTCTCCTGCGGCTTCAAAAGGACACCCAGCACCTGATCCGGGAGCTTCCAGCAGTTCATCGTCTCTTGGTACTCCTGCCTGCTCTTCAAGAGCAGTACCTCGATGGCGCGGGGATCGGTGACGTGCCGATGGCGCTCAAAGCGCTGGCGGATGCAATAGCGTATGTAGGCAGGCGAGACGTTGAGGGCGTAGAGGGAGATGATTTCCGGGGCCTAGGTGGAGGTCATTGCTAGAGTAAAAACGGATGGCAAAGGGACGTACGCCGCGGCACCAGTCACGGTAGAGCTGGATAACACGCTGTCGGGCCTCTACAGGGCTCTGCGAGCGAATAGAAGGTCGCGCGAGCCGTGCTGGAATCGTGAAGGACATGGTTGCAAGCAGAGTTCAATGACGCCGGCCAGCACCGGTCCTTGGGACGGATTGGGGTATATATTCCCACAAGAAGGGAATCGTCCGAAAGAATACAAATTCAGATCTAAAATGCGTCTGCTTTGTGAAAATTCCCCCAAAGATTGATTTCATTTTGGATTTTTATTTTTCCCTCATTTCTTGGTCGGATTCGGGCCGGAACAAGGCGAAGAACGAATCAAAGTCCGACAGTTTGAAGTCCCGCAATCACTCTCCAATCGACCCTCATCTTATCCTCATCTTACATTGACGACCATGGTTCGTGGAACAGGTATGGAATTAATTCATCGTTTTTCTGCAATCCCTGATATCATTTTCTTCATCCTCAGGAAAATTCAAGCAAAAGCGTGGCGGTGGCAGGAACTTTAGGTGTGCCCGTCCATTTATCATGGTGTATCCACGTCGCTGATGATCCACAGCAAGGACATGATTCTAGATGAGAATGGTACCGCTGTATCTGCCGCACGGTACGTATTCCCGTCCGTCGCCACACGTTTCCAATATCTGAACGATCGATCGCCTTAGCGCTCGTAGGGACGCGGAGGAGGAATCCTCAGAAGAAGAAGAAGAGGAGGAAGAGGAAGAGGAAGAAGAAGAGGATGGAGAGGAGGACGCAGACAAGCCAGAACTGAGTCGCGCTGAGCGCAAAGAACTCAAGAAGAAGCAAGCTGCCGAGAAACAGAAACAGAAACAGAAAGCCGAAGGGGAGGATGAAGAAGATGAGGACCTCATCAACCCCAACCACGTTACCAAGAAACTCAACATATCCGACCTCGGTGCGCCGAGGGAGCTCAGCCGTCGTGAAAGGGAAGCCAAAGAGAAGAAGGATGCCCAGGACCGGTATTGGAAGGTGCGATCCCCTTATCTTCGGGTAATCGTTCGTAAACGAATTTTTTCTTGCAGTTACATCTCCAGGGAAAGACCGATCAAGCAAAGGCTGACTTGTCTCGTCTCGCAAAGATTAAAGCGGATCGCGAAGCTGCGCAGGCCAAGAGGAAGGCTGAGGCTGAAGGTACTTGCCGGATCATATTCTTTTCTTGTATGTTGCTTACTTTCTAACCCTACAGCGAAAGCGCAGGAGCTCGCTGCCAAGCAGAAGGCCGCTGCTGGAAGGCGATAAACGAGTTCTGTATCAGCTTTGTTGCTTTTTGGTTTTGCGAATGCCTTGCTATAACACGAGACTGAGACTCCGCGGTTGTGTGAAGTTCGCGATTTACGCTGCGCTTAGACTGAACATGCGGTTCGAACGTTCCTTTCTGTTTGAGGACAAAAGTAAAACCGAAGCCCAAGTCATCTTCAGAAATTGAACCTGACGACGTCTCGTGTCCCTGTTAGTACACCACGACACCTCTTTACAGTTCCCTATTCAGTGATTCTGTGGTCTCTGATTTTCGAGGCTAGACAGATCTGACATGCAAAGGATGTGGAACTAGTAGGATTTCAACTTCAGAATCGTCGGCGTCATCATTCATTGACACTACAGTCTACACAAATATTCCGCGAGGTGTCATGAAACGAATGTAACTGGCCGCGTAGGTTTTCTGTCCATGTACGATGATAAAATCTAATATAACGACGGGAAGACTTTAAAAGAGTGTAATTTACCCACAGATGGTAGGGTATAAGAGATCTGTAACGTTGCGAGGAATCCAACCGCCCGCAAGACCAGCTTGATAGCTCCAATCGTCCGCAGATTCTGCTTTCCTGCATGGGCGACATCAATAGACTGCTGGACGTTACAAAGGAAGTCAACTAACCAGGTCCAATGTATCCAATTCTGGTACGTTATAACCTACAGTCATGTCAGCCTTGCCCTCACGGCCAAATCCCGCACTTAATCACGTACCTGAGCCTCCCAGTACTTCCTTAAAAAGTCCTTGTACTCTTGGCTAAAGGACGACGCTGATCCTGTTTTGCACCCGCAGTCACCCACCCAAGTACTGTTAGGATAGGTGCCATCATAGCGAGCACCAACCCCACGGCCTGTAACATAATTCAGCCTGGCTGGATAAACAAAGGACTGGATCGAAGGACTTTCCATTCAAGTACTTTGCACAATCAGTGGGAGCAGCCGTCCACTCGCCAACGATTGTCCAGAGATGGAAGGAAGACAATGAAGGACCCTCCTGGCACGCTGCCGCAATATGCTCGTCGTCGGATCGTGCGACCTCCTAGATTACATATGAGTACAAAACTCTATTGTGCGATGCGGGAGACTCGAGCAGACCTCGCTGGAGAACATCTGATAAATATGCGTGTCCATGGCTACACCATCATAATTGACCTCGCGTCGCATGAAGTCTTTCCAATAGCTGAGGTCTTGAAACGCGTCGTGGATTAAAACAACGGCATTTGTCCCAGGTATCGATCTATCGGATCGAAGAAACCATGGTGAGGTTGGGTGTTATCGACAAGCGCCGCATCACCTTACCGAATAGCATCATAACTATCTTCCCAGTACTGGTAGTAAATTGAGAATTCATTGTATATCAGTTAAGAAACGACGATGCTCACCTGTTTTACGACTTGCAGCACATCGTCGCCACAAAACCCAGCTGGTCTTAATCCAATAAATTCATAGTATCGGCGGGAGTGATACATAGGACTCAACTCGTTCAATGGTTCAATGATGGAAGCGTTTCCGCCAAAGAGGCCAGCCATCTCGTAGAGAATGTCATTGCTCCGAACGATATTCGAGTGATCCGAATGCCATCCACTAGTCGATATCCGTTCAATGAAGGCGTTCCAAAGATAAATGAAGTAAGCTTACGGATACGACATCCTCCGACCAGAATTATCGAATCTACGTAAATATCAGTGGTAGGAAAGCGAGAATCGAGCAGCGCGGGTGAAGGTAACAAACCCATTCTGACTCCCAGGAACTCCTACGACAGAACATGAAGCTAACACGATTCCATGAAACCACTCGAGACGTACCATGAAGATCCACGATGACTTGAAGTCCATGCGCTGCCGCCCAGCGGAGCGCTTTTCGCAAGTAGTCGACTTGTCCTTGTATGTACGGTTCGTGTTCCGTGACGTTAAACGCCCAATAGCCGATAGGTATACGAACATGATTCAAACTAGCACAGGTCAAATGAACATTAGCGAGAAGACAACCGGTCGATAGCACGCACCCCGCAGAAGCAATGTCAGCAAAATCGGATTCAGTAATCCAGGTACTCCAGTGTTTCGTCAACGTTTCTCTGGCGATATCGGTGTCCTGATATTCGCAAAATGTCCATTCGTCGACGATGGTTGATATACCTGAAGTAAAGATTCAAAGCGAGTTCATGCAACACCGAACAACGTGCAACTCACCTGTATTTTCGAACAGAGATGGAGTAATCCAAGGCTAGAGACATCGCCGTTACTAAAACGCCTTGGGAGGGAAGAACCAAAAAGCGCACTTCGAGAACGAGCCAACCACCAAGGTTGACACCTCGTACTTTGTCTGTACCATAATTGAAGACCGGCGAGATAGTTAAAACAGGTGCTAGAAGAGAAAATCCAAAGGCGGCAACAGTCACCGCGCGTAGAAGAGTGATACCCATGTTGGAGAGAATGGAAGGAAGGACGAAAGTACCGATGCCTCAAGTAAGCCACCGCTTTTAACGAACAGAAAATGATCGATCGAGCCGGCCAGGAGGTAATAGTAGCGCATTGGTTTAATTTTCAGCTCCCTCGCGCACATTACCCACATGTCATGTAAGCGGACGATCGCGTCTCAAGGGACCATGATGAAACTGGAATCTTCCCAAACGACGAGGTCAGAAATAGAAAAGAAAACAGGAAGCATGATAGCAACTGGAAAGGGCAAATAAAGGATCGACAAAAGCCGGGTTCTCAGTCTATGGCTCTGAGAATTTGCGCTGAGGAACAGGGAAGCATCATAGACCACGAGGGAGACATGCCCGAGTGAGAGCTACCATTGGACGAAAGCCGCGCTTAACTAATGGATATTTTGGAGCGAGCAAGCGAGCACCAGGGAACCTCAGACGTCCCGAAGACATAAGGAAGAATGTGAATGACTCGGAGAGTATTTGAGCCAAAATTGAGCCATACATACGCGGAGCCACTCGGTATTGAGAGGTGCACGCCATAACACAGGCTCGTGGGCAGATGAGAGAAGAGCAACTTGAATCCTGATGACCGCAAAAACTGCGAAGGTGACGAGACTCAAGCATTTGTGATGGTATGGTGCACATTTACTTTAAAGATTATGTTGAAAATGCCTCGGCTTGAGACGTTTCATTTGATCTCTAATCGTAAAAACGAGGTCAGAAAAACAAGTTGAAAGTCGGGATCATTTACGCACTATCCAAGGTAAGGAAAAGTGCCCGAACAAGGGAATGGAAAGGCGTTTCCTACGGTCAGAAAAAAGGAAATCATTTTTCATTCGCAGAAAAGCAGCTGTTTCTGGCACGCGAAAGGAGTTCATTATGTTTTCCATATCCCATTTTGCGGCACGCAAAGGGAAAGGAAAGTCACAACGTTTTCAGAATCTTTGAACGTCGAACGACGAACATAGTGGTTGAAAAATAAAAACTTGCGAGGGGATACCGGACCCCGCCGAGTCCCGGCCGTCGGCCATGACATCAAGCAATGCCACTTGAAAGATTCGAACTTTCGACCTCAAGATCACATTACGCAGCTCCCAATGTTCATATATGGGACTTGCGCTCTAACCGACTGAGCCAAAGAGGCATAAGGACAATGTCCTGTCTTTGGCATAAAATTCGGCCATCTCTGTCGGAACAGTAGGCTTCAAGTCTCATCCCTCCTCCGAGTCTCGGTCATCTTTACTTTGAGCGATCATGATTTCCATACCAGAATTCACCTACTCGCATATTCCTGGAGCCCTGGATTGGCATTTTCCTCCAAGGATGCTTCTATCACCAACTGACAACAGAGAGCATGCTGAACTCGAGGCCCGCGCCGACAGGATAGTTGCTCTATACAAGCTTCCGCCAGCTTTTGGTGCCAATTTTATAGGAGCTACAAGGAGGTTTGTACCCTATATTTTCATCATTATGCAACATTAACCCGTATTTTAGGATCTGGCGGGCCATGTAGATGTTCTCTATTGGCTCCGAATCTACGTTTGCTAACCTGTTCACGTCCAGGCAGAATGGGGATGACCAGGACGAATATGTGATAGGGTTATTTCCTCCGGACTCGAAATTTATTGTCAACGTTGGTGGAAAAAAACACATCTACCCTCTTCACAAATTTGTACAGCGTTGGACCTGCAGCTGTGCTTCTCTCCCTTCTGTTGCTCCCGTAGATCGTACTTTTCGTTCGATGACATTGAACGAAGGCAAAGCCTTGTATGAATACCTCTACACAGGGGACTCGACACTCGTACTCGGAGCGCTTCTAGATGTCACTGGAATTCCCGAGTACGCAATGACGAACCCAATCACATTTGGCAGACGCTGGAGCACGCTGATCAACTTCATGATGGAGACTGTCTCCTGAAAAGCTGGAACTCACCGGATGCAAAATCATGGTCTTCGCAGAACAGATTTCATTCATGTCTATTCGAGACGACAAGTTGTGGGATACAGTTAATTTGGCCTGGTATTTACTTCGATGCGCCTATCCTGCCGGACGTTACCGCACACCGGACGATTGGAGGGATCGCTCTAATGCAGCTTGGTCTCAAGCCCACGAACTGTATGGAAAGTCATATGATGCCAAGATGTGCTCAATGTCGTCCATGGAGTTTGGCAGGCGTTTCGATCTGCATACCATGTATAATGCAAGGATGTAACTGTGATTTTATGCTTGTTTTATGTGCACCTTATGATTTTGACTCAGAAAGACATATGCGAGGACCTACGAGTGTTTCGTGTCGCCGAAAAACGTCTTTCTTCTCTTGGATGTCAAAAGATCATGTAAGAGATCTACCTCAAGGAGGGTCGCCAGAGTACGAGTAGTCAAAGACACGACATCGAGGTAAAAATCAAAGGTTAAGAGAGAGAAGAGCCGAAAACGGCGCATACGGCGCTTGCCGCAAGGGATATGTAAGCAAAAGAAAATAAATGACGTAGCTAACGGTCCGAAGGAAATCCGTATCCCTTACAGATCAAGGCAGTATTAACTCCACTTTGACTTCTGATTGCCAGATCTGGCTCACTTAGAGTCACTCTACCACCATGACCGTCGACCAATCAAGCAACCCATTGAGTTCTCTGCATACCTGCTATATAATGCTATATAATGAACTCGCATTACAAAAAATCGATGTTTCATATCCACCGATGAACTCAGCCCGAGATTTCATCCGCATGGCCATCTACTACAATGCCAATGACAGGTAATTGAGGCTTCAAGCTTCAAGTTGTATTCTATGTATGTGAACAGAATAATGACTGACTCTAATTATCTTTCTGTGGTACGTAACTTCATCTAAAGTATCACACGGTCTAACCATATCTCCGGACACGTGCCAAACAGGCGCTTAAAGTCGCCCTTTTTGCTGTGCTGAGCCGCGTTTTCATTTCCATCCTTTGCATTCCCCAAGGCTACATATGCCTGCAAACAACAGGGCTTTCGACCAAGCACTGCGAAAATATCTCTTGTCTCTAAGGCCTACGTTTACGCCTTCTCATCCAGACGAAGTGTTCGAAGTTGTACGGGCATATGTCGAGACAAATCAGTTACATCGTTCTGTGGATTGGGCTGCCAGCGTGATTAAGCCTCTGCTGCAGTTCTTCGACGCCATAGATCAGGGAGTCTCATCGAATCCTGAGATTGCTGGACTCATTTGGGGATGTATCAAGTTTATATTTACGGTGGGTTTCTAGGCGTGATTACGTTGTAGGATAATCAATCTCAAGCTATTCGTGGACAGGTCGTTTGCAATCACTCGGCCTATTTCAATAAAATTACCACAGTCCTCAAAGATATATCCCGTCGCCTTCATTTCTACCAGGCTTATGCCGTAGATCTGTACGAGCACTCTTCAAGAGTTCAAGAAGTGCGCCGTCCTTTTCTGAAAACGCTGTTCCCTCTCTCATCTGTTTGTAAGGCACTGGCTGACGTGTATGGCTCCATCTTGAAATTCTGTTTCAAAGTCGATTGTATATTTCTCGACCCAGTGTCAAAGAAACAGCTGGGTACGTCCAGTTCTTACTACTGGTCACTTTCGAGCGCCGATACCTACAATGCAAGGTTCTTTTCGTATCTTTCTCAAGTCGATAAATCCCTGGGGTTCTGCTCAGTTGGATGATATTGTCGCAGAGCTTGATGCTACCAGACTCATCTTGGAGTCTGAGGTTCAACATGACGATCGTGTAGAGACGTCTTATGAACGTCGAGCCGCCCAGTCAGGAAGACAGCAGATGCAGCAAATGATTGCAAGGCAAGAGGATAGGCTATGGTTGCTTAGTCAAAGGGAGAAACACTGGGACGCAGAAGCAGTCAAAGAAGAGCGCAAGGAGGCAGGTGAGAAACTGAATGACCGTATTCACTCTCAATGGTTTAAACTCATCATGATTTGAAGAATCCCGGCTTCGGGCATTTCTCAAGAAAATCTCATATGCCAACTGTGAGGATAAACATGAAGAATGTTGCCTAAAACTACATGAAAATTCAACATCAGGGCTATGGCTTCTCAACTTGCTACAATACCAGGAATGGAAGGCAGGACGGACGAGCTTTGTATGGTTTCACGGAAAACGTACTGTACGCTCCATGGTTTTTAAGACTGAAACTGATTTCAAACTTGTTTAGCCGGCATGGGGAAGACAATTTTGACGTGAGTGATGTGGTTTGGATGTGAGTTTGTCAACATATAAAGCTGACACCTCTAAGGTCGATTGTGATCCAAGATTTACTCGCACGACAAACCACCGACAACGCCACCGCAGTAGCATACTTTTATTGTCAACATGATCAAACTGCAAAAACGGAACCTCTTAAGATACTCGGAACTATCCTTTATCAAATCGTCTCACGAATTCCCGCTGCCCGTATCCAGCAACTGGAGGACAGCAAAATCTCCCCCACGACGATCATGGGGCTGGAGAAACTTATCAAAATGGCATGTGGCGATTTCTCCCGGACCTACGTCGTGATTGACGCCCTGGACGAATGTACCGACGAAGGTGCACAACTTACAGTCCTCGCTTCACTGAAAAGGATGCACAGCTCCCCTCGTCTTCATATTCTCATAATGAGCCGTTGGACATCCCAGATGGATAGAATGCTTAAGGCGATTCCTTCCTTCAATATCTCAGATTCAGATGGAGTCCTGTCTGATTTACGAGAGTATGTCCACAGGCGGGTGAACTGTCCGGCTGAAGACGAGCCCGTCATTCGAATCTCCAACCCTGATCTTCGGCAGGAGATCATCAATACTCTGGTGGAAAGAGCGGACGGGATGTATGTCTTTCCAAAAATTTAGTGCGCTACGGTATTATTTAACGGGTTTGATATCTACAGGTTTCTATGGGTGCACCTTCAAATTCTTCATCTCTGTGACCAACAGACTGATCGCGATATAAGATCATCCCTTACTGAGCTTCCCCAAGGTCTAGACGCCACCTATGTCCGTAGTCTTACCTCTATGTACATGCTCGACGAGCGGAGGAGGACGCGTGTCAAATGCGCTTTGCAATGGCTCGTGTGCACTCGAACCTTGATCTCCCTCGAGCTCCTCCAACAGTGCATAGCTGTCGATGACATGGATGATGAATGGGATCCTCAAAACGTCGTTACCGACCCCGTGGCTCTGATTGCTGATTGTGCTAGCCTTGTTCAAATTGCTGAGGCTGATGGACGCAAATTCGTACACTTTGTCCACGCCTCGGTGAAGGAGTTTCTCACTACTACCCGTCGAACCGAGGACTTGTCTCTTGAAGTTAGATACTTCATCTTCGAGTCTGTGCCAAATGCGCACTTGTCTGTCTTCAAAACGTGTCTCAAATGTGCGCAGTTGTTCGAAAAACACGTTGGTCGAATACCCTGCGTTGCTCTCATAGAGTACATTCGAGGGACGGAGTATCTCTGGCATCTGCATCATGCAGACCAAGTAGCAGAACTAACGACGCTACTGGAAGCGTATCTGGAAATGTTTTCTATGAAGAATTCTCCTCTAAACCGGAGGTGAGAGTGTAGCATTTTTGATATACATATGATGTCTTATGGATTGAGTACCAGAGATGAGAGTGGTGAAGTCGTTGGGATAACGAGTGCTCTGCATATTGCAGCAGATCTCTCCTGTCATCGCCTCGTCGAGTACATGATTTCTTCACGTGGCTTCGATGTAATGCAGCGTGATCTACTCGGTAGAACCCCTCTCCACTACGCTGCCGGATGCCCTCTTACACGATTCCAATTTGCCGATGCAAGCCTTCGGAGTACGCGGTTTCTTCTCGCTAAAGGAGCAGATGTTCATGCTGCGGACAAGCATGGATTTACTCCTCTCCATCTTGTGACCCGGACATGGTTCAGTTATGACGACGAAGGAGCGCGGTTGTTCATGACTCTGCGCACTGACGTCGGTCATCTCACCGAGCCCCTACAAGCCGAAGCTGACACCTCTGGTCAATATCCTCGGGAGTCGAGTCCCATCACATCAGTGGCATCGTTTCATGTCATGGGAAAGCATTCTGCTGAAGGCAATATGCGTGACATACTCTTGAAGATCGCGCAAAAAGCAGGCGTGCATGTCGACGATCGGTATGCCATGGTGCACGCGTCTATCAATCATATACGCTCTGTTTCTCGCCATCTGGTAGAGCTCCTTCTTGAAAACGGTGCTGATCCAAACAAACCAGACTCGCTTGGACAGACGCCGTTCCGTGGTTACGTACTCAGGGATGATTGGAAGAGCGACGAACGGTTTATGAGGATCATTCGGGGTGGTGGTGGTGGTGGTGGTCCTTGGCTGATGAATATGAGACCAACCGTATCTGGGGCTAATATTTTAACTCCTGAAGTTCCTGCCGGCACTTCAGCGAAGATAGATAGATCTGCGATGAGCAAGCTGGAATCAATGATAAGATGATGGATCCAAAACTTATATTCAAACTGTATACTAATATGTGGGCGAAGGTGGGCGATTGAATGTGCTTTGTCGAGATGCTCGCGTGACTGGATCTCAAAAGACGCAAAATCATTATTTATTTAAAGTTTAAACATTTGTTTTACATACACTGCGCGAGCCATCAGATAGACCTGAAGGGGGACATGTCAATACTATACCTCATATCGGACAGCGAAGAGTAATCCGCATCTGTGGATATACACCGCCAAAGCTTAGAATTCATGCTTGTAATGGAAAAACCCGGCTGGTATCGTTGAAAGTAACCTTCACCCGAAAAGCCCAAGAGCCTCGTTTATAACAGCGAACTTTCGACTGTATCTAGACGGTTCCGAACGACATTGGGACGTATTTATGATCACGAATTTCTGAACGAGGAATTCCATGATATTACATATATAAGGATCATATACGCTCGAGGGGAGACTTGAATTGGGATACGTAAGTAATAAGCTTTTACGGCATCTGCGAATCAGTGTGGCGTCAACGACACGTCACTCTGGCCAGCTGTAGGAGCTTCAGCATCAAAAAAGTTACTCGGAAATTCCAGGGCCAACAGGCCGAAGGCATGTAGGACATCGAAAAATATGCAAACGTTAAACCTGATAATCTCAAGATAATCTGAGGCGAATTCTGAATTTCAAAATCAAACATGTCGTTCATTGCCGAAAAAAGGCATTGCCTACCTGCACCAGTACCACGATGAGCGACTATGTTCCCTCCATTCAGGACCTTCGTGTGAAGCTCTGCTATATTTGCAGAGAAGAGGAACTCTTTGACAGTGCGAACTTCTTACTTCTTGGTCATTGCATTATCTAAACTGTATTAGCAGAGCCGGAAATTCCGCCACGGATCTGGATACACCCATGCAAATGCGCGCTGGTTGCTCATGAAGCGTGTCTGCTGAAATGGATACAGACGGCACAGGCGACGTCGGCTGAGGCTGGGGAGAGAGCCATGACATGCCCCCAGTGCAGGATGCCGTACGAGATTGAGAGCCGAAATCCAAGACTCTTGAGGATCCTCTCGTGGTGCAGCCGACAGCTACCGACATTGGGGAGGGTATGTCTCTGGACAGGGTTTGCTGGATTTTTGGTGTCTATGCAGGCTGGTGAATACACATGCCATCTTTCTCTGTATATCTGTACTGAGACCAGCAGGGATATATGTTTTACTCACTGGATACGGTGCTCATGCGATTCAGCAATTCTTTGGACAAGAGTGCGTGGACGACCTTTGAAATCTTTCGTGTCTGACCGTTCGCAGGATGTACGACTTTGTACTCACTGACGACCCTGCCAACTGGCCAATAATGGCGTACATCCAGCTTCCTCTCATTCCCATCAGCCTTGTCGTCTCCCGATACGCCCATGTTTCCCCAATCATGCCCACTATTATCGCATGCTTCTCGCTCATGCCTCGAGGCATCTTTGCTCTGACCCACCATAGCAATTACGCGAATAATATACGCATTGAGTCGTCCTTGTGGCCGCCATCTCCATACGCGTTCGCGTGTGTCCTTCTCCCCATTACAAACGCTATATATCGCGCATGCTTTGAGCGGCTCTCCTACAAAATCTTAGGTACGACGGACCCGACAGAGTACGAGGATAACCTCCGGTTCGTGTTCAACGCTGATGACGAGCAACGGGATCGGGAAGGCGAACAACCACCAGCACCAGCCGAGGGACAGGCACCCGAGCCTAACCCTCCTCCTGCCGTCGTTCCCGCTCCTCCGGCAAACGGTGACGCCGTCGGTCAGCAACTGGCCGATATCACCATTGAGATCAAGTCTCCCAGCCGCATCGGTCGCAGAATCGGGGGTGCCCTACTTCTACCGACGATTGCAAACAGAATGGGCTCTTTGCTCTTGATGCTATCAAAACATTCGTTGTACATGCGCAGGTTCCTTGGCGTGCGTCCGCCATGGCAGAGTCAGGTTCCCTTCCCTGTTGCGTGGCTCAAGACCAATGCTCAAGGCAAGCCCGTCGTCCCCTGGGGTCTGGTTCTGCGCGCCTTCTGGGGCGGCGTCAGTCCTTGGGCCGAGCTCGATCCCGTCTGGTGGCGTAATTCGGTCGGCTTTGGGATCTTCATCGTGGTAAGTGCTTGTTCTCGATGTGATCGGAGATTAGGCATTGACAGTTATGCAGGCTAAAGATTGTATGAAGCTTCTCTATCGCTGGCTGGTGAAGAGAGAGAAGGAGACCCGAAAAGTGAAGGATCGACCCTTCTCGGAGGTCGATATATCAAATCTGGATCTTATCAAGGCCGGGGATGGGCAGGCATAATTCTTTTGGTCTTGGATATCAACGATGTTAACCTTGTTTTGTAGTACTAGCTTTTCATAATGTTATTGCCCTCCTCTCTACTCCGCCTAATCAACGTCAGTGCTCTAACGGCATTTCCTTTACCAGATACGTAGGAGTCGCAGCGACCTCCGGGTTCCCACAGAGGGTAAGTACTAGGCTTGGACATATCCCTATTATGTCTCTTTTGCCAAGTAGTAGTTGGCTGGAGCATTGTTTCATGATTGTTGCTCATGACGGGCTCCGTCATCATTCTTACTCACTCCGATTAAGCACCCTTTCGGTGCAACGGAGTCGCCCGGCGGTCTCAGTTGAGGTGAGGTAAAGGTTGATCGTTGGCAACTGATAACTCCTATCAAGACCATGCCCACAAACAAATACGGCGTCACCGAGGAGCTGAACTCTTATGAGATATTTTGGAGAGACACGTACCACTTTCTATGCGAGAGAGGCTATAAATTACGACCAAGATATCATCCAGACTGGGTGCCATCTTGGAAACCAGGCCGGGAACTAGATGCAGAGGACTGGCAGTGTATCCATGTACGTCCACAATAGCTCAAATCCGGATACCACTCACCTTATCTAAAGGGTAGAGGCGCTGTGAATGATGCCTTTTCCCTCAAGACACAGGCAAAAGTCGTCCTCAAAGTAATCGAATCGGACGAGTTGCCGATTCTTCGAATATTCAATGATCCTAGCGTGCGGTCTCTATCGAATAACCGTACTGTGCCTATCTTGGAAACGATTCACCTCGAGGACGACCCTGGGAAGAGAGTCATAATCGTCATGCCCTTTCTTCGCTGGTTCTTCGACCCACCTTTTGAGACACTTCACCAAATCCTGATGCATGTCAGCAGCTCCTCTCAGTACTGTATATTCGTATTACAGCCCTGCTTAACTCTGATAATGTCGTTTCAGGGCCTCGCTTTCATTCACGAGCATCACGTCGCACACAGGCTCGTCTTTCCCATCCGGCTGATCCCAAAGTGTGTTGACATTTGCTTCACTAGAGATGCCTGTTATCTCAACATCGTCATGGACTCATCTCGTCTTATACCGAAGGGATTCCACTTGAACGATCCTTGGATAGCAGCCGATGTGAAGTCAAGCTATAAAGCCCGCAGCCGCTCTTCGGTCCATCCTATAAACTATTATTACATCGACTTTGAGCTATCCGTAATTGTAAACGATGAGGAGCCTCTTGCGTACGGCCGGGTCGGACTGGATCGATCAGTTCCCGAGTGGGCGACACCAGACAAGCCGTACAATCCTTACAAACTGGATATCTATCAACTCGGAAACGTGTTTCGCAAAGAATTCACCGATGTTGGCTTCTCTTTTCTTTCGTTCACCTGACTGTTTTAATCATCGATCCAACAGAGGTATATCGGTGTCGATGTTCTTCTTCCCTTAGTGGAGAGTATGACGCAGCCAATACCCAGCGAACGACCGACCGCGGCTGAAGCATTGGCAACACTTGACGCTCTTTCTGGGACCCCTTCCCGACATATCTGTTTGCGCGCATACGGGTCGAGCAAGAGGATGAAGCTCAAACTCCTTGATCTCTTTGATAAGTACAAAGATAAACTATTCCTCACTCGGGCTCCAAGCTAAACCTGAATATGCCTTCGTATTCTTACAGGCTCGTTGCCTCTCAGTAGCTATTAATGTTAGCAATAGGACTTTTGGCTAACGATCATCATTGCTGTATCGTATTTTTCCAAACCTGCCCGAAACGTTCAATATCAACGCAGAGGGAATTTGGCCTCCACTGCCGAGGTGATAGCTTCGCGAGTGCGTCGACCGCACGCCATTGCTCCGCCATGGACCTCCACCAAGCAGAGTCAGGGACTTCTGCTCTTCGGGACCTTGCGCTCTCCCCTTCTCAAGCCCACGAGCTTGAGATAGAACGTGAAAATTCTCAATCCTCAGACCCCTTGGCGCCTGATATGAATCAGATCACGGATAGGGTAAAGTGGGACTTGCTCGTTGGGATCTACTCCATTCCGATAATCCTGCGTCTCTACGACTCTTATCGCCATGGCTAGTCATCGCCTTACTCGCTGCAGCTCGATAGCGGGGCTTCTACGAGCCAGCACAATGTCAATCTATGCTTCGATTGGCAGTGCTAGTACCTCAAGCGAGTAAAAGATCGCTGGGGCTATGGTCTCCATCCTACAAGGCATGATTATATTTAGTGGTACCGCTCTGAATTTGAACGAGCTCTGTTGACTGTTTTTGACTCACTGAATATGTGCTTTTGAATCTTAAGGAATCTTCTACCTCCGGCAAATATATTTGAACGAGTGTTTCTAGGTGTTTCTCTACTGTCATCCGAACAGAAATGTCGCGATATTGTCGTTCTCGGCTGTTTTATGCATTGTTTACATGTGGTAGCTGCTATACCCTGCCGTGGGAATAATAATGCGCTGGTCCAGATTCCTATTACGTTTCCACTTCGACATGTCCGGGGACCCGAACAAAATTTTCTTTCTTCCCAGCATCTTGTCGTGTGCTCCTTCTAACGACTGGTCGTCCCGTGGTTCATCTTTGGGTGCTTGAGTTGCTCGCTACCGAACCCTTAATCCGATAATTGAATTTTCCTTAGACCGTGAGGGCTCAGTGCTGAGTGTTTATGTGGGTTTCTTTGTCGTCTAATACCACTTGGGAATTAACTGATCCTTTGCCTAGTCATACCGGTCTCCAATGCAACGTTCCGGTCTTCCTCTGGATGAAATATTGGCCAAACATGACTGGATATCAGCTTTCGCTCATCCACCTGACGTCACCTCCCTACTGCACGACAACGTCGCGCCATCACCTCTGCAAACTATTCAACTGAAGGCGTCTCTGGAGGGCCTGAAAAACCCTCTTGTTGAAATAGATAGCGACCTTGATCTGCTTCGTGATGCTGTGAGGACGCTGGAAGCTCGCAGGTTGCGTCTCCGATCACTCAAAAACGACTACGAGACAACACTGTCTCCAATACGTCGTATTCCCTCGGAGATCACGATGGAGATTCTACGTCGCTCGTGGCAAGATAATGGATTCAAAGATACATCCTCGGAGAGACGTCTTACCGGATTCAACGTCTTCAAAATCCGAGATGGGCCTTGGCATCTTGGCCAAGTGTGCAGCTTATGGCGAAATGTCATTAAAACACTTTGTCCGGAATTGTGGGCGTCCATGACAGTAGAGGTTCCGTTCTCATACAAGCCTAAGGTGCCTCTGAAGGCCGACGCAGTGGAAATACTCCGCGTTGTCCTTGAACGCTCTCGTAATCATCCTCTCGATTTTTATTTTGAGTACAATGGCCCCGACTCGGAGGCGGACGAAGCAGAATCCCAGTCAATGAAGCAATGCTTCGATATCATGATCGCTCATTCGAGGCGATGGAGAGCCGTCGAAATGACGATCCATCCATCCTTTTTCCCACGACTCTCCCTCATTCGCGGAAAGACCGATTTGCTTCGAGACATGTACTTCGATTGTTATCACAACCCACCGTCCGGAGACGTCCGCGCCTTCGAGATTGCTCCCAAGCTCGAAAATCTGCATCTGAAAGGCATGCACGGAGAGGCCAACATACCTTTCCCTGCATCCAATCTTGTCTCTTTCTCTGACGCAAGACCGTTTGCCGGAGACCGGCTGACCCTCAGATATCTCGACGTCGTGAAATCAGCTCCGAAACTCCTTTCATTTTCGTACAACGACTGTGGTGTTCAAAGCTTGAATATCCACCCTGTTCCCGACCCTCCGAGTCCTGTTATGGCTTCATCGGTCGAAGAACTTTCGGCGTCTTCGCCAAGTTTTTTGCGCAGCCTGGTATTACCGTCGCTGAAGGAAGTCACGCTAACAACCATGTACGAATTTGACATGGAAGAACAAGTAATAAAATGCCCTGTGGGTGCGCTGGGCGCACTCCACCAGATGCTGCTACAGTCACAATGTTCTCTAACACGATTATGCCTCGTCGATGCGGACCTCGACGACAACCTTGCGAACGTCATACGACTCGTGCCTAGATTGCAGGAATTCGCCATCGAATTCTACGAATGGGTGCCAGACATCGCAGACAATTACGGTGCCATCATGCAGTCTCTTGTGACACAATTGAGCGAGGTCAGCGTGGTAGATGGGTCTCTCCAACACTCCATGGTCCCGTTTCTGCAAAAACTTACTGTTGACATGCATACCATCCGCTACGCTCACGTCTCTTTCATCAATTCTGCATTTGTCGACATGGTAGCTTCGCGAGTGCGTCGACCGCACGACATACCACATCTCACAGAGCTCGACCTATGGGTGATGGGGCGAGGATGGAGCTACGCTCTTGATAAGGAGGCTAAGAAAACCTTGAAGAGTTTGCGACGTGAGGGACTTGAGCTTGACTTTTGTCTGGATGATGGAGATCCAGCATCCGAGCCAGACTCGGACTCGGACGAGCTTTGATATGGAGTGAAATCGTATTCATCGTCAGAGTCCCTACGAGTCCAAGTCTTAATACTGTCTTATAGCACTTAGTTTTGACTTAGCTCATATTGTTACCAGTGCAAAATTTCTGATTGTTGAAGTAGTGTTGTTCGACTGTATTGTGGTTCATAAAGAATAGTGTTAGGATCGTTAACTACTGTGATCATTCAAGTTGATGATGTTGTCTTACACTGCACTGGCCGGAACGAGCATCGACCCGCAGGGAATTGTAGTTTTTTAACACTCTCACTGACTGCTACATTCCTAAATCTTTCGTAAACCTTTCTTTTGCATTTACACAAAAAAAACGCACTTCTCTGTGCTTCTCTGGAGCTTCCCTGACATTGAAACCACGAACTCACTCTCGCGGGTCGCTGCCGGATCTCGGCAAGTACATCTTTAGAGCTCCGCTTCTCAGCCGGGAATTTCACTTTCAAAGTGACCTTTCCGAGTCTGCTCATCGACATCAACTTGCTCGTTGCCATTTGTCCTTGACTCGCTCTTTCCTGCCCTGTGAAAATGGTCGGTTTTCATGTTGGGACCGTCAATCACGGCCCGCGCCCACGAAGGAAGGCCCAAATATCGGAATCTCCATGAGGTTACCCTACCGTTTGCGAGATTGCACTTTTCGCTTTCAAGATACCTGACTAACGAGGAGCAGCGGAAAGCGCCACAGGCTGTAGCGCTACAGTCCAGAATGTCGATTGATGCAAAGTAGGTTGTCATCACAAACACTGTCAGGCTCTATGTCGGCAGCACAGTCGAATACACTGGCGCCGGGCGACAACGCCATCCGATTTTTAAGACGACCGTACCCGTACCAGTGGTGAATCACTAGCACTCACCACAGACGCATGATGTGCTCTTCATCCGATCAGACTCTTACCTACATCGAGAGGGTTCCGCGCGGTATTCGTTAAGGCATGATGCATGAGATATGGTACTCGATGAGAAGGATACTCACCTTCCGCGTCTTCGAGGCCACGCATACACCCTCGTTCGTGCCTTTCATGACTTCCTGACATGGAAGTCCCGAGTCGTGGAAATCTGAAAGCTGGTCTAACTCCATGGCGATTGTCAACTGCCGTTGTTTCGTATTTTCTGCCGGTGAAAGATACTTATCTGACGTACGATAGGCACTGAGATGTCCTGGCTTGGTCATTAGTCGTCCTCGCTTGTGCGACAAGCCATGGCGCGGACAGGGTATCTCTATGATGTGGAGGTAGCTGAACAACACGTGAGTTCCCTGATGATTTTGCGCGATACTCCAACTTACTGTTGATAACAGCGGATTTTTTCTTCTCAGTGTTTTTCTCGCTGCTTTTCCTGCCACCTTCTGCTTCTGGCTGGGCGAATGTGGCTGGTGCAAGGTGAGGGCTAGCAGGACCTGCGTACCACGCTGTTGCTATTGGTCGGGTGAAAGGTAACACACATTTCCCATGCGTGTTTGTCAGTCGTGTTAGCAGGTGAAAATACAGTTTGTTTCTTGTCGTTCTAAATTTCTAACACATCTTTCATACATATCAACTAAGATTCTTCAAATCAGCCGGTTCCAACAAAGACCTCCTTCGACACCTTCCACACATGTCCCGTCCAAAGAGCATTAGCACCTCCAGCCCTCTCCGCACCATCCTTCTTCAAAGCATGATCCCAGCCCGCGCTCCCATACCCTTCCTCGAACAGCTTCTGCGCCATTGTGCAGAACAACGAGAGCTGCTCGCTGTCTGAAGGAACATTCTCTACTCTAACTACCGGCAACCCAACCCTCGCTGCTATCTCTCCGTACGAAGCCCTCTCGCCTTCAATGCGGAAGATCCGTTCGTTCAGCTCGGAAGGCGGAAGGGTTGTAAGCACGTGTGCGACAAACCCTACTCTGAGTGAGCGACACTTTTGGATTCGGAACACATCACGTACCCCCCACGTCCTCATCAGCAGTGAACGAGCTCGGTGTGTTACCCGTACCGACTACAAGATTGATCTTACCCGTGGAAGGGTACCCACAAGCAATAGGTATCCAGCTGAAGAATTGCCCAGTCTGCAGGTGAATCTCAAGTCAACAAACTTTTTCCTCGAAACAATGGTACTCACGAAGAATCTCGCAGAGGGCAATCCGATCTCTTTCATATGCTCTGTCGGCGGTGTTATATAACGCCCGAAAGGAACAGCATCTACAACTCACTAGCGACATCATCCTTAGCCTTCCAAAGCCCCGTCGGGGCACCCACAGAGGACACGCCAAACTCAGATGGCACGAACAGCTTAACGCCCGCCGCACGGGCAGCGTCCACCAGCGCCGTCTCCTCCGCGCAGATCCCCTCCTCCGTCTGCCAGTTCGCCGTTGAGACGAGGACCTCAATGTGGTGGGCCCGGAGGACGGCAGCGACCTCTTCGACGTTCTTGTAGTCTTCCACTTTGGCGATCTTCACATTGGGGGAGGGTGGTATGGCATCCGCGGATGAGGAGGACGTACGGGTGATAACTAGGATGGGGGAGGTGGCGGTGGTCCGTTCGTGTAGGGCGGCGAAGATGTGTTTTCCGATGTGCCCTGCTGCGCCGACCATTGCGAAGGATTTGTAGGGGGGAGATGACATGGTGTGTTGTGAACTCTGGTTTCTTCAACGTGTACCAGCCGTCTATTATTTTATACCCATCTATTATTGTACTCAATGTAAGCAACAGTCAGCAAGCAAGAACGGGCGGAAATGGCAAGCAGCTTAGTAAGAGCTCCCCAGCTGGGACCAACCAGAATTTTCGAATAAAGCACAAGAAAAGCAATTACGGGATAACGTGATGGCGGCTTGGGACGCGTTAGCCTGGCAAATCCGGCTTTATTATATATGTACTCGCCGAACTCTGCGGAATTCGTAACTGTATATAAATAGTACCCGACCGACGCGGAGGCGGGGAAGCTAAAGACGAGTAAGTCCTGAGGCGAACCGAAAGACAGGATAGCTACGAAATATAAGCAGAGGAGAGTCCCGGAGAACACTAGACTCAAGGAACCTAAAAAACCGTAATGGGTCGAATCTCTTTTAAAGGCCTGCTTGAGGTGACCTGGGAGTAACTCTCGAATGCAACCGTAGATATCGATACGTCCACAAAGTATCGGCTGTACACACGCCATACACGGTAATATACTTCAACAGCAAGATTACGGAAGCTCGACGACTCCGACTTCAGGGATATAAATGGCCAACTGATACGAGGTGGAGAGAGGGAAGAGAGGGAAGGGGAGTATGTTTAGCAATCATTTTGATCGAACCCTCTTCAGTCTGTACCACCATCATCGAATCCTTGCCTTTCATTTATCCTTTATCCCGTTCCTGTTCCTTTAACGTCCATCCTAACCATTTTCACCGTAATCGATCCAGAGTCAGAGAGCCCTCCTCCTGGAGAGATCAGCGTTAACGTTTAAATTTCGCCATAGATAGCCTTACTCGCCGACGCCATAGTGGATGTCCTCAGTGACGACCACCGCAGCATTTGCGCGCTTTTATCCGTACCGTGCTGCCTACGTTCTCGGGCAAGAGTTCATTCTTTCCGTATAGTCCACCTTCTGAGTGAAGATTCTGTCTTGGTGTTCTATGATCTGTGCCAATCGTCGCCGGGGATCCCACATCTGGTGCATATTGTTCTTCCCAGAACTACAGAACACACAGACGAGCTTCATCAGCTGCTGGAGAGCCATCCTCTTCCCAATGTCCAAGCACTCACTCTAAAAAATACGTTTCGACACAGCAACATAAAAAAGGAGGTCCCCAGTGCCTTTTTATCGCATTCCCTCGCCTCATTGACGCTTGACCTCCGATTATTCCGTCTCGAGAGCCTGTATGAGCTTTTGACGTGTTATCCAACTCTCAAACATCTCGACATTTCTCTCGTCGATGTAATGTGGACTAGAAAGGGGGAGGTCAACCAGGGTGCGATCCTCGAGTTCCGCCCTCCCCCTCTGTTCGGCCGTCCGACTATTGACGGTCAACACACTGCCCAGCGTCACATTGGCAGGATTCAAGGTGCCAGAGTTGCACAAGTGCTAGCAGCTGCTCAAAAACCCTAGTGGAGCTTTGCAACGCTTGCACATTTACCAGCCTCGCCATTGGTGTGAGTCTCCTTTGCGCTCAAAGTGATTATCACTTGACAATGCACCTGTTAGACGCACCTCCGATCAAGTTGGAAGTGCTGCACGTGCCTTTCCTGACCTTGGAAGCATGCAGGTACGACTACAATGCGGGTATGGGTGTGAAATGGTTTGTTGATTGTCTGGAATCCGGAATGGGCCCCGTGAAGGTCTCTAGAATAAACATTCTTCTGACGCCATCGGAGGAACTCGATGGTAGTTTTTTCGAGCGCTCAGTTGACAAGTACATCTGGTCATCGTTGAATTCTACGTTGACGACTCCAAGATTTGCTGCTACGACACTTCGTATCTGGGTTGGCTACACGGTAGAATGGTATCCGACGACGCCTGATGCAGATTTTCTGGAACAAACACAGCTGTTCATTTGCAATGCGCTCCCTGGCTTACATTCGGAGAATAGGTTGGAGGTCCGTTGCAAGGTATTGCAGCATTCCTTCGACGAAGTGAGGCACTTGACGGGCTTGAAGCAGATGTTATGAACTTCTTTCACATACATTCATGCACCTAGGACCACCCAATGCATCACCTTTGCTAAATTCACAAATTAGCGCTCTCCTGAGCATGAAATATGTAATATTGTTATGCCCCATAGATAACTAGTGAGAAATAAAGTAGCCAGAAAATTATAGCCAATGCCAATGGCCTTTAAGTTACGTGCGCCAACCTTTGAACAAATCAACTTGAATGAGAAGTTTCATGATCGCAAGAGCGATACGCACACGCACCTGATGGCAAGACCCTATACCATCCTCGTCCATCTCGGCGGTTTTGTGGTTTTGAGCAATCTCTTCAGTTCGATCAAGTCAGGATTGTCTTCGGCAGGTAAAGGAAGGTAGTTTTCTGGATCCATGCAGGCAACGGCAAGAAAGAGGTTGACCTCAGCGCCGGGTTGTACTGGCTTCACAACGCCGCAGACCTGAGTGGGAAGGTTTATTTGCTTCTGGATGAGGCGCCGGGCGGTCTCCATCATCGTGTCGACTCGCTCGAAAGCGGTCTTGTCGGTGCCCCAGCCTTTCTTTAGGCCATACTCGAGGAGAAAAGGTCCCTTCAAGGGGTAACCACAAACGCGGCGGTCTTCGATGATAAGCAACATAAAGTTATGGATTGTACTGTGAAAGTATACTTGATTTTGTGAGCACGAGCTGGTGATGGTCAACGAACGAGCTCGAGATGCTAATAGGAGCGTCCTTCGGAAATTCAATGACGGTGCGGCGTAGAAGATATTTTAATTGCCGCCTGAATGTTCATGCAGGTGAGTCCGGAATCACGCGAAACTGTTTGCTGACAAAGTGCAGAAATTGACTCGCACCAGACCTTCCATAAGTAGTAAATGTTCCTTCATCCACTCCCCTGGGAAGGGAAAGTATAGCTACTTATTCTTGCAAAATGACTGCTCCGTCCCCGTCTTCTTCTTGAGAGAGATGACATCAGAGTTAACGACCAAAGAACGTCGAAAAAAAATCATCTTCCATTACTCCTACGTTGCTCCTACGGTTACCAAAGCTCTTGGAGTACCTTACGGCCTTTACCCGTTTTCTTAGGAAAAGTACTAGTAAGAGAGAAAATATGCCTCTTCAGCGGCATCTCCTCGTCGGCTATAAGCGGGGATCGTTTGTACCTACCAGAAGCAATTGACGAGAAGAGTCCGGGGAACGTGAAACGGTTAGCATGGGCGCTAATCGCATTAACATAAGCACTGATAGTTAATACACAAGCGTCTTTCCGCTGTGTAAGCTCTGGGCTCTAGTATATAGTCTGGTTATGTAGTCCTTCACAGCGCATAAAAATACGTGTCTAATCAATCGAAACACGAAGGCGCCCCCACCTAAAGCAAACAAGGAAAGAACCACCACTGGACCTCTTCCGCGTACTGGACCCATTGCTCTCCAAACAGCATGTTCATCTGCCGATCCTCCGCCTGGGCACGACTTATCCCCACAGACAGCGTCCACGACCACCATAAACCCCACAGCAAGTACATCACCACCCTTCCCCACCCCGTCCCAAACGCACATTCCGCCGCCCAGCTCCCACACGTGAAATGGGCAATACTGATTCCCACTACGAGCAGCATTGACCCTGCGTAGGCGGGGTGACGTACGTGAGCATAGGAGCGCGACGTGATCAGCTTGTGCTCGGGGTGGATCGTCAGGTCGAACGTGAAAAGTTCGCCGAGCGCGTAGAAGCAGTCAATCCGGATGAGTGCTCCGCAAAGGATGGAGGCAGAGCCTATGAGAAAGAGCAGGGTTGGAGGGAGTTGAAGTGAGGGTAGCGTAGAGGTGGGACAGATAAGCGTTGATGCCTGAGGCGCACTCGCTGGGACTAAGGTAGAGAGGTAGAGAAGTGTCTCGAACGCGGCAAAAATCCAGAGCACCACTGAGTGGATCTAAGAAAAAGTTAGAAAAGCTTAAGCAAGAACAAACTTTTCATACCCAGAATATGAGGGGCGCTATTTGAAGAACGAAATGGGCTTCCGTGTGGTAGCGACCCTTTTTAGGCGTAGGGTTCGGGCACGTCAGAGCCGCTTGGTGAATGATGGCCTGGATGACAGTAAATGAAGCCCGAATGAAAGACATGGCTAGAAGGTCGATTGCAAGATGGCAGCCAGATAGAGCTCATCTTGTACACTATATATACTTCAAGTATCGATGGCGCGAGGCAGGATGCAAAGGACCACTGAGTGTTCTGCGAGTAAAAGAATCATCTCTGAGGTTCGCAATACCTCAAAAGAACGGTCATCTCATCTGGTTCTAGTCGTCGAAGGTCCGCGGGAAGCTAGTCAAGAATGCGGGAAGGGTTCGTGGTAGGAAGTCGAGTTGAGTTGCCCTTTAAAGGGAAGACGCTGCTATAAGTCAACTAACCAACGAGTTGACGTCAAAAGATCAAAGACCGCAACACATGCAAATTATCCTTCTCCTAAGGATGTTCATGAAGAGACGCGACGTGCCTGCGCTGTAATACCCGAGGTGTCAGGCCGAGGATTCAGAAGAAAGAGGAATTGGTCTCACCAGGTTCTATCACATAAAATTACATTATAGTCTTTATTCAGTCTATATAAAGCATCAATCTCAAATTCAAATGTCTTATGCTGCAAAACCGAGCTCACAGTGGAACTCTTCAAGAATATCCAACAGCCCAGATAATCCCGTCGTCCATCAACAAGTACACCACCCCCAGGCTCTCGTCAATCTCGATACTGCCCCTCCTATTCCCGTGCCAACTACCCATTCCCCGTCCCTCGTTAAGCCGATCTACAAGATTAATCTCCAGGGGCAGATGAAGATCGTGCATTGAGCAGCTCTTATTCCTTACAAGCCTCAAAAGCTTAACACGGTCCCCCGCTGTTCCGTCCATGTAATGAACCAACACGTGTCTGCCCGACGCAGCAGGAATTGCTTCCATCATCTCGCATCGCGGGAACTCGAACTCGAACTCCGTTCGCTCGTCCTCCGGACACTGGAAGGAATATCGAACGCGGTAGCCGGGAAGGACGGAGGTATGCGATACGAACCGCCCAGTCGAAGGGCAGTTATGTATGTTCGATGTAAACTGTGGTAGAGGGGGTTGTACTATCGGTGCCCGCAAGAATATCTCACTGACCGATAGATCGGGCGACAGTGTATACTGATGGACGGTGTACGTGTTCCGAGTGTGTTTGATGACGTTGAGTGTATTTCCGGAAATGTAACCGTCAAGGTGAGTTTTGATGGACGGTTCTGGCAACGATGCTTCGGGGACGGCGTTGAGCATAAGTTCGCTCTCAGTAGCAATCTGAAGATTCTTGATTCCAAAGCCTGCGCGAAGCTTTTGTGTATGCCACGCCAGCGCGACTAAGTATCGATCACTGATGGCAAGCGTAATGTACGAATGGGAAAAGGATCGCCCGAGGTTTATTTCCGTACGGAAAGTCTGTTCAAATTTGACCAAACTTCGGTCAGCGTAATCCACGCGGATTCCTGTGGCATACGCAGTTCTGTTTCTTTATCAGTTATCACAGAACAGGAAATCCAAAGGAGAAAACTCACAACATGCTGTCATAAGAAGACACATATGCCAACACCATTCGGCCCGGTACACCGTAGGAGGGATATGATACCGAGTGTAGTTTCCCCACATCTCTCATGACGCCTACGCAGCTCCCGATCTTCGTATCCCAGCAGCTGATAACCTCTGTTGCAGCGGAACCTGTTACCACAAGGTGTGTTCCAGGGATAACGGCGAGAAAACACTCGTCGGTGCTCGCCGGTTTGTAGTGTCTCGTTTCCGTTCGCCTCCAGTACCGCGCTTTAGGACTAGGTAACGACCAGTTCTTCCATAGAAAGATAACGCGGTACGCAATCTTTCTGAGAGTGCTGCAAGTGAGCAGGGATAGATCTTCTAGAGGGGGACATATGGGTGATATCTTGCGCGTCGCGTGAAGGATATGACTCCACAGTTCCCGAGAGTTGAAGAACTCGGAGGCAGACTGCAAAGGACCTCATGAGCTGACCGACAGTAATAGTACAACGATAACCTACATGAAGCAGTGGCAACGCCTCACGCAGATCCATATGCCATAGTATCTCGAAATGAATATCTACGGGGAGCTCCAGGAAAGACGACGCTGGTGCTGCCACCATAGCTGTGCGACGTGGCTGGAGGTAGATAGCTTAAAGAAGATGTTGGAGCCAGAAATAACCACGGTTATCGATGGTTGTCGCACGGTCAAATTGGAAAAACGTAAAACGCGATAACTTCTTCCGGCATTTCACGACATACGGACGCATGGCGCTAGGTACTGATGGCTGTGTTGTGCATTTCAGCTGTCAGATTTCTGGTGTTACAATGGGGAGCATACGCGGTGGCTTGTACGCCTTAAAACAATCATTCACACCCTACACAAAGAACAATTTTTGGCACTCGTAGAGTAGATGTTATACGCTGCAAGTAAAGATGAGTCGGCCCAACGGAATCAAATTTCATTTCGCGCACCACTCGGCCCATGCACGTTCCAGACAAGATAAGACGCCATCAGACATCCAGAATGCCTCATACCAGTATTAGCAGTACTTATCGAGCCATCGATGGAGCTGATGGACTGATATATACAGCTTGACTCATCCACCATCCGAGTCGGCGAAAAGGGCTAGCGGCACGGCGTAAATAACACGCCACTTCAGAAGACAGAACAGGAAATGGTAATCTTGCTGGAAAGTGTCGATGACGGAGACAGTTGGAGCTTTACTACGCCATTGCTTCTGTCCGTCACGGTCACCGTCGTCTTCGATGTCCGAGATCGGAGAATGTTTCTTGAGATAATTGAGAAAAATCTCGCGGATTCTACGATATGAGATAAAGGAAAAGAAAGAATAAGGTGGAGGGCGAGTCAAGCATGTTGTGGTCAGAAGCAAACCAGTAAAAAGTACTATTTCGGATTTCGGCTTTACATGTTATCGGTCCGAACCTTCCGTGGTCATGGAGTTTCCGAATTCGGAAGACTTCGTCCTGACCATTATTGCGCCGGTACACACACACACCACACCCTGACGGTAATAATCTGCATATTGAGATGCGCTTATTCCTCTTCTCAAACATGGCGTTCCATAAGGTGCAGGGTGAGGTGCGCTACTTGACCTACAACACAGCCGAAGAGCACGTTATCACCGTAACGACAATCGGCTGGGATCCCTTTCATGGATCCCGAAGATCTTGTCGCCGTAGTTGCAAGAAACGCTATGCTAAAGGACAAGCTAAATATGAGGAAGCATCCGTGGCGAATTATTTCGCTTTGGAACGTGTGCCCTGCTCTACTTTCGTTGGAAATGTCATATGATGTATATCACTGGCAAGGGCTATGCTACAGAATATTCGCGCCTTTTCCCTTCCTCATATCGCGTTCGATCGTGCCACACAATGAGTCCAAATATGTGGTTGAAGATAAGCGACAGCGAGCTCAGTTATATCAGATATAGGAGGAATGTAGAAATGGTTTCCAAAGCTAGACCTTGTCGTGAAGTCCGGATAGAAACTTATCTCTGTACTCGTCGAAGAGATCACATATCCTGAGTAGCGCCCTCTTGCTCTATCCAGCTGAGGGACGACAGATACGACGGGGGCGAGACTCGAGGATTATAGACTCAAGGGTGGCCAGAGCTTCAGTTGCACTCGGACGCTCGCTTGGTATCGTTCGCGTCATACTCTCTACCAAAGGAATGAGGACATCCAGGCCAAGGTATCTCTGTGTGCTTGTCACATATCTATCACGAGAAGGGAGTCCAAACGAACCGTCAGGATTGTCTTGCGGAACACGTTTCCAAGCTGATAGACATCCAGTTTGAAAGGATCGTACGGCTCGTCCGGTGTCGCCCACTCAGGAACTGATCGGTCCTGACCGACCTGACCAGACGCCAAAGGGTTGTCGTCGTGTACGAGAACCGACAGCTCAAAATCGATGAAATAATAATCTATAGGATGGACCGAGGAACGACTACGCGATTTGTAGTCGGACTTCATATCGGGTGCACTCCAAGGGACCATTATATGATACCCTTTCGGTATGAGACGCGATGAATCCATCAGAAGGTTAAAGGAGCACGCATCTCTAATGAGGTAAATATAAGTACACATCTACCTGAGTCCGAAGCAACACGTACCTATGAGCAATGTGATGTTCATGCATGAACGCCAGGCCCTAAGACGATATTAGAGTCAGGTGTGATAATAGGAGACAGTGGTACCGAAAGAAATTGTCGGAAGGCATCTAGGACCTGGTGGAGAGTTTCAAAGGCCGGACTGAAGAACCAGCATAAGAAAGGCATAACGATTATGAGTCGCTGATCCGGGTCGTCTTCGAGGTGTATCTCGTCCAGGATAGGTACTGCCCGGTTGTTGGGTAGAGATCTTAGGGCCGGTGAGTTCAATATTCGAAGAATCGGCAATTCTTCGGGATATATTAGTTTGAGGACCACTTTCGAATTGGTCTTGAGGGCGAACGCATCGTTTACAACAGCCCTTCCCTTGACAAGAATCCTCAGATTATCATCGGAATCCAAAATACGAACGTACTGGGAGGCAAAACCAATCCTCCGCTTTCACTTCTTTTCCAGGTTTCCAAGATGGTACCCAGTCTGGATGATATCTCGGACGCAACCGGTAGCCTCGCTGGAGAAGAAAGTTATAGTAACCTCCCCAAATCACTTCGTGAGAGTAGAGCTCTTCACTGACGCCGTACTTGTTTGTAGGCATGAGGTATTAGTGATGGCAGTAAGAGATAAGAGACGAACTTGAAATAGGGGCGTCGGATACCCGGTCCGAGTCTGACTGCCGTACCAACGGCGTTCGTGTCTTAAGTACTAGAGGCTGCTATTATGATATATACATTGCTGAAATTGCATAGTTCACGTTTCCTGAGTCCGCATGCTGGACCCAGCCAGACCCAGCCCCGGAATAAATAAAGGTGAAAAAGGAGTAAAAAGGAACAATTGAGGAACAACGTTACCAAGTTCGCGAAAGGTTTTTCCGACAACGTTATCGCAAGGGCAAGAATAAATAAGTATCCCCTGTATGCTTTAATGATAAATACCGTACCCTGACTTTACCACGTACACATCCCTCGAGCCCAATAAAAGAAGAAAATCTCATTACTTCGCCAAAACGCCCATCTTGTGGTTCTCCCAATCCGACCTCGCGTCGTCCCACTTGATTCTGCCCCCGTCGGCACTATCATGCTCGCGATCGATCCGGACCTGTACCTCGAGCTCTATACCACCCTTGGTCGTCACCGGACCACCAGCTGTCTGATCATCCGATCGGCTAGTAGAGAACGCGTTGTTACGTCCGCTGGATGGGTTCCTGGATTTCATGGAGCGCATACCCGCATCTGAATTGGTAGGTTAGGCGGTGACCGTTGGGGGGAATAAATAAACACTCACCTCGGGTTTTGATAAGGATGTTTTGGGACATGATCCAAGTGAATGCAAAGCCGAGGCTTGCGCTGAGAGTGGTAGGGTGAGTGTGCATTTGAATGGGGTAATTATAGCGATACTTACGCAGCAGCTTGGGCGTCGAGCTTGGAAGCTCGATAAAGGACAAGGTTCAACGTATTCGACACTATGTTTTAGTTAAGTATGATCAAGGTAGGATGTGCATACGGCCTACCTGTGAGTATCAAGATGTATCCCAATCCATCGACAATCATGGCCTTCACGAGACCGGTCATTCTGTAACACAAGAAGTCAGACGAGAAGACAGGACAAGAACCTAGGGCTCACGAAGATAGTCCGTTCGCGCTGGCCCTAAATAGATAGTAGGTTGATATCCCCAGTGTTGCCATGTCGTATCTGAAAGAATGAAATCAGCAACAGAAAGAGGAAAGCTTAAGGCCGAAATGACGAACAACATAGCCCAAATGTAGAACGTCCAGTTTACCAACTTTGATGGATCATTCCCCGAGGTGCAGCTGTCGAAAACGGTGTCGTTTAGATCTCAATTCAAAGAATAGAAGGAGCGACGCACTTTCCGTTACTCTGGATCATGATACGACCATACAAGTTCGTGAACCATTCCAATACCGTGATGAGCACAGTGAAGACGATGAGGAATATCCTGACTCGGTCAGAACGTCGAGAAATGCTGTACGCTCTAGCCGGAAAATCAGCGCATGAGATTACCAGTGTCGATCTAAACTCACCGAATCCCAAGGATGAATTGGCATATTGTGGTCTGCAGGACTAGAATGGCGGAGTGAATTAAACGCAAGATCAGAACATGGCGGTGCCAACCTTTCATGACGACGGAAACCATGTAGAAATTCCTGCAAGACTTTGCGCTAAACGAGTGCGAAAAGTACCCAACATTGCTGATAACCAATGTTATGATACTGACGTAACGAATGAGGACAAAAAGGACGAGACTAATAAAGGAGCATCTCATTAGCTTGAAGAAGCAAATATCAATAGCAACACACTTGAGTCGAATCTGCGGCCCTTTATCTCGCCAGAACTTGTATTCTGCAGGAAGAGTGCGGACATAGCTAAAGCACGGAAACGGCAATTAGCTATAGGCGCGAATCAAAGAAGGAAAGCGGCTTGCTCGTAGATGCAAATCGCAATAGTTCCTAGACGCAAAATGGTCTCCAACGAGAGAGAGATGTTGGAGGACATCGCGGGTGTAGCTGAGAGGACCAGCCCTCTCCATCAATTTAAATAGACCTGTAAAGGGGAGAGTTGTCAGTGGACCCCTTTCTCTCTTGGGTCATCCGGGACGATGGCGGGACCTGAGGATCGCACATTGTACTAGCAGAGAAAGACAGCGCTGACCTGAGATGAAAAGGAAGTTGAAATTTCGCGCCCACAAGTTCAACCTGATGGTTAATATGTATTTCCCTCTTCTCTGGGGAGCCTGGGGGAGAGGGGCACGCGTATGAGGAATGTGCCTCCGCGATTCGGATTTGAATATTACTGGAAGAAGGCTTTTTCTGATCTCGACGGTTCCTGAGAAGAAAACGGACCGGTATGGACTATAAAGTGGGCCCAAAGGTTATTCGCACGTCGGTGCTTGGCTATCAGTCGAGAAAAGTGTGGATCTATACCATCGAAATAACGCACCAATACCACCAGGTTCTCTTCATGGCTTCCGCTGCTCCAGGCATGCCACGGCGGAATATAGTTTCTCAGCAGTGACGGCCCGCTTTTGCTCCGAGTCCGCTTACGCTCCTGCTGGAGATATCCCATCCCATTCGTTGGCATCTGTTGGCATTGAGGGGCAGAAGAAGGAGAGATAGGGCATGATAGATATATATCCTCTGTAATAAAAGCTAGCGAAGGAGAACACACTTGCTGTACAAGTTATACTTGAACTGTGACCTGCGACTTGAAATATGAACAGCATTGGAATTTGCGGAAGCTAGAAGGATTGAGCATCCGTCAATGTTACGACGAGGGTCATCGAAGCAAAGATCATCGGCGGCGCGTAGAACGGTGATAAAAAGCGACATCGGGAAGTACGTACACGTGCTTTGCGTAAAATAAAATCTCGGATATCTATCACCTGGATGCCAGTACGCTCTGACTTGACTCTGATGCTGGTTCTCATACCACTTCAATCTGTCGTTGGGCCTTGTATCGATCAGTCGGGCTTCACCTCTCACAGCTGTCCATCTTGGAGGTTTGCTCATCGGGAGGGTAACGACGTCGACACATATTGTACAGAAGATGTAAGAAAGAGCAGCATGCACTGGCATAGCGCGCCAATGGGAGTATCTAGAGACAGATTCCTGTAGCAGTTTGAGGAGAAGAACCGGGGATGAACGGAGAGACTTTACGCAAATTATCGAGGTTGAACTTGGTCGGGAACAACTTGAAGTCTGCCGGAACTTTAAGTTCCCGAATGCCGGCTCTTTCCTTCCCACGCTCCACGTCCTTGTCGCGGTCGCGTTAGCTGAATCTACTGCTGCAAATAATTCTCTCTCGATCCTACGTGCAGAAGACGCAACAGAAGGTCTGCTACTTAAGTGCCTATACCGTGCTCTGATCTCCCTAGCTGCCTACGAACCTGGACACCTAGCGACAGGCCCGACGAGAAGGTTTGGCAGCGCTGGGCGAGGTCCGATTTCGAGAACGGGGCGATGCTCGTGTCGTGTCAAATGTGTTACTGTGCCTGACGAACGGCAAGGAGTGCGATGACGACCTTGGCATGTCCAGCCTACGCAGCCGTACTCAGTATTGGTTCGTTTCCATTGCAATTCTTGACATTGCCTTATCCCCGATGTTGATGTACTACGCAGGACCTAACTTTTACCATGATCTGAAAGATCAGCCATGGGATATCCCTCATAAGCAAAATATCCGGATATTTTCCTTTACTGGTGACCTCATGCGCTCGAAATGCTCACCCCCTTGTTTTCCCTTTAAACTGGACGTTTGACAATTCTGCTCCAGGATCGAAACATTCCAAGTATTCATCTTTAAATAATTTGAACGTGTTCATTTTATTAACGTATATCGCAGTGCTTTCAGAAAGGTTGATGGTAGACCCCGTACATTGTCTCGGCCATTCCCCAGTCATGTTTAAGATTGCTGTGCAGACGGGCATCGATTTTACCATCACCATGTCCTCCGAAACTACTGGCACAGTACACTTCAAGGTCGGCTCCAAAATCTACAAGACATGGTACAAGGTACTCGGCGACCTCAACTGTGGCAAGGTCCCTCTCGTTACTCTCCACGGAGGGCCGGGATTCACCCACGAATAGTAAGTATTGTATCATTGCTACAACAACGCAGGTCTGACCATTCTGAAGCATGCTGTAGGTTTCTTCGAGGTGTCACACACCCGGATCTGATAATCCGTTTAGGGTCCACAAGGAAGTAACAGAGACTTCCGGGTTGGTATATGTCGTGACTCGCAGTCTGTATGTACTGACTATACGTGCGCAGGATCCCTGTTGTATTCTATGACCAGTTAGGCAATGGTCAGTCGACACACCTCAATGACGCCCCAAAGGATTTCTGGACGCCCGAGTTGTTCATGGACGAGCTCGACAACCTTCTCGCCAAATTAGGCATTGCCAACCACTTTGATCTCCTAGGTCAATCATGGGGAGGTGCGCACAACTTCATGTTGACGCTCACCATTCGTGTAATTGCCTTTGCAGGTATGCTCGCAGGCCAATATGCCGCCGCACGTTCGCCAATGGGCCTGCGCCGTTTGATTATCCTCAACGCCCCAGCGTCGATGGAACTCTACCAAAAAGGGGTTGATTCTCTGCTTGACAGGTTCCCTCCAGAGTTTGTGGCCATGCTGAAGAAGCACGAGCATGAGGGTACGACCACATCGAAGGAGTACCAAGAAGGGACGATGATATTTATGAAGAAGCATGTATGCACCCTAGACCAGTGGCCCGCCGATGTCGTAACGTCTTTCAACGCGTACATGGAAAACCCGACCGTGTACAACGCTATGTGAGTTAACTTTCTTTGATTTTGTTCTTCGTCTGATTGGCCGATAGGCAAGGGCCATCTGAATTCCGAGTCACCGGTAGCCTTAAAACATGGTCAATCGTAGATATCTTACACAAGATCGCGTATCCGACGCTGTATATCGGTAGTCCTCAAGATGAGGTGCAGGAAGCAGCCGTCATGCCGTGGCTTTCGAGAGTTCCGAAAATTGAGTTGGTCAAGCTTCTGAATAGTTCGCATCTGGGTATGTACGAGGAGAAAGACCGGTATGTGCCCATTCAGAGATTCGAACACATAAGAACTGATCGAGAAATGATAGATACTTGTGGATACTCAAAGGATTCCTGGAAGCTTCTTAGTTCAATCTACTAAATTGAATGCCTGCTACTTCTTAACAATGTGTCGTGCGAAGCTTTCTAGCCAACGGGCTTGTGTCCTCGAGGAACGAGACTCTAGGATACTCCAAAGATTCTCTGACAGCTGTCGCTCGCCAATAAGGAATTATGGAGACAGAGATACGTGTTGCAATGTACGTATATTGTGCTTGCTTCCCTTGTTGTGTATGTAACGTCCGGGACCGCTGCCGTGTGCTGCCTGAGCTTCGCCTTTGCGTCGAGGTGAGTACGTGCTCAAGTTCTCGAGTCTGACGCCAACTCAGGTACTTGACTTTGTTTAAATTAATGGAAGAAAACTAGACTCGTAACCGTCTCTCTGGACCCTTGACGTTGCAAGCAAGAAAGGGTTATCAGAGAGACTGGTAAATCTGACTTTGAAATCCCAATGCTGCGCGGGTGGCTGAGAAGAGGTCATGTGAATATCACGTGTAGACTTCGGGCCGAAACGCGTCCGCCGTGAATACCGTCGTTTACATGTTTCTTGCATGTTTCCCGTTTGTATTACTACTATGAATCCCTCGAACAACTCCCTAAGTATTCCAGCAAGTTATAACTCGTTCTTCGAAAGTCGCACTTCCTCTAACAATGCCAACTTCCGTCCTAGAACCCAAACAGCTTCTGGGAGACTGACCGGCATATTGCACTTGAGGGCAATTCACGAAGGTTGATATTAAAGCGAAAAGTTTTTGTTGGTGAAAAGGTGGGCTCAGGCATAAACAATGGAAACGGGTCAGTAGAGATGGACATGGGCAAAGGAACAGCGTTAAATTGGAGGGTCGTTCGCGTTATATTAAAGCAAGAAGCAAGCCGGCAACCGGTTGGCCTCGGTCCGAAGTCTACACGTGATATTCACATGACCTCTTCTCAGCCACCCGCGCAGCATTGGGATTTCAAAGTCAGATTTACCAGTCTCTCTGATAACCCTTTCTTGCTTGCAACGTCAAGGGTCAGAGAGACGGTAACCAGTCTAGAAGAAAACGTGTTCTGTTCTGGAGTTCTCCTTGCATGACACAGTCATTATTTCCCTATCAAGTGTGAAATGAACAAGACTTGTTAAGGTACAGCGGTCAAAGTATAATCAAAATATCGGATCCAGACTAACATATAGGTACGAGTAAGCTAAAGTACCGCGTGAAATATGAGAAGAGTAGTAGCAAAGCTAGATTCCGCGCGCCGCTCGACTGGGTTAAAAGCACTGCGCAGCACCAAAAAATGTCATCGCCCGTTTCATTTCCAGTTTCTTGCGTCTTCTGTTCGTTTGGCACATTTGCTTGTCGCTATTGGGAGATACTGAAGTAAACACTTCCGTGTCGAGGCGAGTCATGACGGTACGGAAAGCGTCCAGAGCACTATGAGGTCATGAGATGGTGGCGTCTTCGTGCGCATCCTGCTCCTTCATGGTTTGAACCCTGTCCGCAAATTCCGACAGCGTTTGAATCTTCGACCGTGTCTTCCATAACTCCGCGTGTCCGTCCATGAACTAGAAATAACTTTACTACAGCAGACATTTCACTGAAAAGGGATGACATACCGAAGTTTGGAAGGCGTCCAAAAATTTCTTTGCGTGTGAGACGTTAGATAGCTGCGAACCTTCCAACTCGGCAATGAGGGCGAGAAACCCGCACATGTCCCTCCAAGCCCATACAGACTTCAAGACCGTAGAGTACAACATGCGGACAGCGCAGGCGGTTTCGTACATGTGTGCAGATGCCTCCGAAACTGAGCCGGAAGAGTCATAAACACGCATAAAATTCGAACGAACATACCCTCATATGCCAGATAGCCCAGGAGATAAGCGAGAGTAAATCCACGAATTGCAAATTCCGGAGAGATGGGAAAGAAAAGCGAGGCTACGAATGACAAGATGAAAACTGAGATACATAATATCCCAGAGTACTTGGAAAGACGGCAGTAGGCGTTACAAACGCGCTGCGTGTTGAAGTCCTGTATGACGCGTAAGCACATTGAATGAATACTATGTATGGTACTAACCTTGCGCAGTTTATACATCATGATCTCTAGCCTCCACGTCTCCCACTCGATTGTCAAACTCGCTGCCTTGCACCGATCGCGAAGACTACCGCTGAAAGCCACGCTACCAGAGTCGATTTCTCGGGAGATGTTGCGAATAAGCTCGTAGCAGGTATCACCCAGATGTTCCTCAGAGTCCAGAATAGTATCGACAGTGCACAAGACTCTCGTGATATGTGGACGGGTGAAACTGTACACACATTAGTTGAAGATAAACGAATGATTCCAGGCTACTTACGGCCAAACGAAAATATTCCAATAGGTAGGTGAACAGACAAGATCAATCAACTCGATAGCTGTGGATGCAAAGTTCTCGGGGGCATGATACCAGATTGAATGATAACTTTTGGGATGGAGGATTTGGCACAAAGAGTTGATGAAGAGGTTGTTGATGATGATGTCCTTGACGGGTATCTGATAAAAGTCGGCCCAGTGGGAGTAGTATCCTTTAGAATCGTACGCTGACATCTGGACGAGTATTTGTGGCGGTGGTGGTATGTAAGAATTTCGATCACTGCATCATCCAGGATGAGTCGGACTAACACGTGATTCTCTTGCTTCACTACCACCACTACCTCGCCATGTCAGGGCCGTGGGCCCGGCCGTTCCTTATTGGGACCTTGTGCCGGTAACAATACCAATACCAATACCTTAGGATTTCATTCGATTCGAGGTACTGCAACTATACGCGTTACAATACAGCTTCACTTTCGGCATCGAATACTTGGTAGTATTAACAACGGTTTAGCGGGGTCGAAGAGAGTATAGCGCTGTTCAAAAAAGAGATACTTGGTGAGTGGTATTTTCCTCCATGGCGGTCTTGAGAACCAGACAGTAAAATTCAGCTCAATATACACGCTCGCCTTGTTCAAGCTGATTGCCTGCTTTCCTATTGCTGCCGATTCGACATCTTCCATCATGACTCTCGATGACACCAAGTGGGAGGGCTCTTCTCTTCCACAAGATACTCGGAGCGCTCTCACCTTGCGTCCGCCTGCTTGCACATCTCCCCGCTGGCCAGGCTTCTATCGACAACCTATCGAGAACGACATCATAGACGGCACAGACTGGATCGATTCCTTATGGAAAATCTTACACCGCGCAAATCTTTCAAATTCGCACCGTACTTCCAGATGCTTTGACTCCACGTCTAGGAATGTATCCAGAGTGACCCTCATCCATCTGTGAGCTCAACGTCCATTTCCCTTCCTTTACTTGGCTGACCCGAAGTCCTGGAAGCATGATCAGGTCGCGCATACAAACGAAAATACTCTATACCATCTACGATATCCTCGAATGCAGAGGATACACCGAAAGCATCTGTCCTGGGCTCATTAACGATATCCTTCAAGAAATCAAGGACAAGAACAGTATCTGCTATCGCTCAAAGTCGAGTACGCGGTCATTCGCCCTTCGTGGTTCTTTGGTGCGTTACAGGCGCGCACGAGGAATAGAAGTCCTGACTACTGGGATTTTAGAGAACTTTTTGACGCTGCACCTCTCAAACATCAAGGAACAGAACACGATTTTGAGTGCGTCTGCCGATGGAAAGATTGGATTTATATCTGCAGACGATATTGCGGATTTGGCTGTCAGGACGTTGACGGATGAGAAGAGCCATAACACGGACCATATTCTTACGGGCCCTGAACTGCTCTCTTATGACGATGTTTCTCCCGTCCTCTACTTATCTATTCCACCATAGCTGATTGTCAAACTAGGTTGTTGCTATCTTCACAGACGTACTTGGGCGGAAGATTACTCACACACGCATCACCATCGAGGAGTTGAAGAGAGACCTTGCTTTCGGTCTTCCTGAAGATTACGCTGAGATGCTCTCGTCTTTGGATGACCTGAATGCTAACGGTATTGAAGAAAAGATATTCGCAGCAGAGAAGAAAGTTACCGGAAAGAGAACATTGAAGAGCTTCGTGGAAGCGAACAAGGATAGTTTTTAGAGCATGAATGTATGCTAATTGAGGTGATATTTAATATAGAATGATAGGAATATTATCAGTAAGTACTCACTCAAGGCTGCGATTCCAACCAAATGCTCTCCTGTCAAACTGGCATTTTCGTTGCTCCAGGTTCTTGTCGACGTCCAACAGCAGGGTTAAATGGAGTAATATGCTCCAAGTAATAGTGGTATGCGAATAGTACGCGGCTTACGCGTCACGACAACAAACCAAGTCAAACGGGACGCGAGATGATGATGCGAAGGAAAGGAAGGATTCTCGTTGATTTGTCATCACTCAGTCTCCGGGCCGCTCTATGCCCGTGACTTCCTTGAAAGTTACACGGCTTGTACTTCGTTCATCTTGAATGCGGCATAGTTCATACCGGTATGGCAACCGTTTATTTCACTCCTCTGACGCTAATTCAGCATAGACTTGAAATTAGACAATCTTCTTAAAGCTCTTTACAAGTTGTTCGCAACATACAAGCTACGTCAACAAGTCCTCAAGGCCTCAAGCTCAAGCTCCATCACTACATATTTCCTGGCCCTGTAGTATGTTATATTAGGTAGCATGCATGGATAGTAAGTAATCCAGAAGATATTATTGGATACTCGAACTATCCTAGTATTGGCATCATTTCATGAACAGACTTGGCGCCACGACGCTGTGCTAGAACACGTAAAATTCTATTGTAGTACCCTCGGATCGCAAGATCATGATTCAGTGAGTACTAGGCTCTACGCCCTCGTGGAAACTTGCTTCCAACACCTGCTCCCGTGCCGCATTGTCCCCGATTGAAAAAGGGCTGCCCCTGCCACCAAACTTCCCCCAAGCTGACGACGTGTTCGCCCAGAGCAAACTTGGAGCGGGCTGAAGTTGTTCAATGCGGAATTTGCTGTTCGTATTCCCAGTTCTGCCTAAACTCCAAAAGTATGGCATTGTACGTCGCCGGATCACGATCGGAATCTACAAACGGCTCCCAGAATGCGACATCTGACGTCCGCTTGTCAAACGTGGTGAATAAAACCTCCCATGCCGGAGCATTTGGCCGTAGACGTCCTATGCCTTTCATGCGTTGGAGGTCTCCTGTCTTGGCCAAGACTTTGAATGTGATAAGTAGATTTCTAGGCCTGAAAAGTTCGTCTGTGGCTAGCTGGGGAACTCTATGGTCAGGGGAATACCGTCCCAGAGACGTCGAGGTGGTTAATTGATCGAGGTATCCTTGAAAGAGCGGTATGAACTGGGATACATGATGAAGGTGTTTGATAACTGCGCCGCACATGTTCTCGAACAGATGCATGTCAGCGAACTTTGTGAAGATGGCAGATGGGAGGACAGGCAGCTGGAATGGTTTTGCCAGCAGACGGTAGATGGGTATTGCCTCGGAAGGGTCCCTAGTGAACACGAAATCTATAAACGTGTTGTCCACAGAGGTCCACCATCTGGAGGTTTCTTCGACGAAATCTGGATCGCCTAAGCTGGGTAAAGTGCCGAGGGCGTCTAAAAAAATATCCCACAATAATTGCTGATTATCTATCTGGGACCAAGCGATAGTATGAGAACCGCCTTCAATGGCGTATCGTGTTATGGTATACAGGTGCCGGATGATAGTACGGCATATACGTCTCTTCTCCGGCTTCCAGACTTGTTCTGTCAGGGTCGTGACATAGCGTTGAAGATGAACTAAGACATCGTGTCTTAGAACGGCATCCTCGATATGTTGCGAACGAAGCATAGACAGTAATACCTGTAGGGGTATGGGTACACCAGGCCAACATGGTGAAGAATCCTCTCCTCCGGCGTCCGTTTCTGCACTTCGAGAAAAGTGGCAGACTAACAGCTTGCCGAGAAGCGGATACAAACAGGACGAAATAGCGGAAGTAAGGCTGGCCTGGACATCACAATCCGCGTCACAGATCTCTATATCTGGGCAACCAGGTTCCGGATACATTGCAGAAGCACGGAACCCGATAGCAGGCTCTACCCAATTAAACGACCAGTATGTCTTTGGAAATGCATTCAAAAGATCTTTGTAGAGAATAACAGCAGCTTTTCCATGGAATGGGCCGCCTTGCGTAAGAATATTGCAGAGAATATTGGCCCATATCACCGGCTGCTCAGCCAAATATGACTTGAGAAGGTCCGCTATAACATTGGCATCGTCGCCCCTTTGATACCTCAATGCAGCGAGGAAGGTGGTATGCGATGAGTGAATGTTCTCTTTGGCGAGACCGTCCATGACAATCGTGAACAGAGGATTCAAGACTCCTGAATTAGCAGGAATTTGAAGATGTAGGCAGGCCCGTAAACATCGCTCCAAATCTCCGTCCATGCCTGAGCGAACACCGGTCCGGATGTCGATGCAATCTTCAATTCCTTGGCGCAAAGACTCAAGCATGCTCTCCTTTTGCTTGATCAGGTCAGTCGATTTCAGAGGAAGACAGCTGGTAGACTGCACGGCGATGCTTTGGACAATGGGGTTGGAAGAAATCGAATGAAGCCATGCTACTGCTTGGACCTCTGGGAAGTCGTCCATCTCATAGTCCGCCATACATTCAACATTCTTCAATGATTTGACATGAGCTCTGGGCTGAACCGAGTCAGCACAAGGAAAGCATGTAGAGAAGATGTGACAGGTAGCGTGATGGTACCCCGAAGACATCTGGTTGAAGACGAAGTGGGCGGGTCCTGAGAGCGATGTTCTGAACGGACAGTGAGGATAGGCGAGAGGGAGGAGGTTGGTGCTAACATATGCAATGAAACCGATGAATATGACAGTAGTCGTCACGCTACCGATTGCCACACTCTGAGGGAGGAGGAAAATAATCAAGCCAAGGAGGAAAAGACCCAAGGCAGTATGCATGAGTACTGGGAGCAAGCCAATGATCATGGGTATATGCCAGATTTGAAGATTCATGTAGCGAACGTGGCGTACACGCACTCGGTCAAGAGGCGTTCCCGATGGCACTGACACATACTGGTGTATCCACTGCTTTGCGAGGGCCGCAACTAAAGCTGTGGAAAGGCTGATTGATAAACTCGCGAACCACAGCCCGTTGACCCATGAGTCAAGTGTCTTTGGATGGAAAGACGTGTACGGAGTAAGGCTAGAGCGAGGAACAAGATCGACAGATGCTCCATTGGCCATGGCGCGTTGAACACTGACGAGCTCGAATAGAAGAGATGCCGAAACTTCACTATAGTCAATCTGGAGATTCTGAGATGTCTGAACAACGAAGGTCGAGACAACAGCGGAGAAGAGTCCAGCCTACAGATCATCATGTTAAAAAGTGATAGATAGGGAGAACAAAACAACGCACAAATATGAGGAGTACGTCCAATCCATCCCTCCAGTCTTCTACCATCTCCGCATCGAAGATCGCACATTCGTCCAGATATATTCTCCATATCCTCGCAAAGAGCCCCATCTCTTCTCCTCTGGCATCTTCTGAATATTTTTGCTCATAGTCCGAGGGATCGTGACCTTGGAGAGAATTGTTAGCTAGAAAGATTATTCCCAAGGATCGCAGCTACCTCTTGTCTGCGATTGAGCCTTGAGACCCATCCGACGACGACTGAATTTTCGGCGCCTGGATCTCGGGTAATGTGACGTCGCATTCGGTATAGCAGATGTGGATGTCGCATTGCTGCTAGCTGCAGAATCGGCACCATTTGAGAACAGTGGCCCGCCTGGAGGGGAGGAATCCATGAACAAGGTGAGAGCGGTGCCCCACGAACGAAAATAGTTATAAATATTGATGCTTTCAAAAGTGTAAACGATCACGTACATCCCCATCAAGGGAAAGCTTACACCCACATGAACTAGCCATACCGTTGAATTGAGGGTTTGATATGTAAATATCTGCTCGGTAGATCAATCCGAAAACACCTCCCGAAATGACGTCACCATGGTCTGCGAAAGCCTCCAAAAACCGAGTTCTAGCAAGAAATGGTGCTTAAAATACCACTACTAGAGACATAAAGGCGTGAGGGAAGTCAACGGGCTGGTATTGGTAGTGGATTAGTATCCAGTACCGACACAAGGTCATGATAAGGAACAGCTGGACACACAACCCTGACATCATTAAAGGTCGTATGTGTGTTGTGGCCATCAAGAATCATTCCGTGCCATGGTGATCGCACTATTGATGTGCATTTGAAGTGGTAGACAAGCTCGACAAGTAGGAAACGGCGGCACAGGACGTGTAGACAAAGATGCTCCTAGAATGCTCAACACAAAACACCACATCAGGGCCAGACTTCTTCACCTACAATCAAACAGGAAGCAAAGAACGGAAGGACAGAACGCAACCAAGTTGAACCAACGAAGCGCAGGACATCATGGTCAAGCACAGTCGTCCGATAGTCAGTTCAGGCAACGGACTATTTGGAGTCATGCTCGGCCTTTGAAACTACGAACTTCGAAACAAAGACCATGGTCAAGCACGACTAAGCAGGCAAGCAATTCAAGAAGGAGATTGCCTGAAGTAGTGCTCAAGCCCATGGTGATGGTTGTGATTCAAGCGGCAAATTTCAAATTGATGACCGCAAAAAAGCATTTTAAATATTTCCAAGGCGCTTATATACTACACCTTTTGACTCGGTCTGGCTCAATGAAGTCTTGCAAGCCAGAAAAGCTTAAATCGAACCTTACCGTCCCCCACACCCTCAGGCTTGAGCTTTGTTGCAAGTACGTCATCACTCAACCTATCCTGACAGGTAAATTTAATTTTCCCAGTAGTTATCGAGCAACCGTAAGTACAATTTCTCCAATAACTATAGTAGGGCTGTCAACATGTCTCTCACGTCGCAACCGATGATAGGACCATGTGCGTCGTCTGTCCCCATTACCTCCCTGGCCACGTTTTAAGATAATTTTGTATCATTAAATAAGTAGATAAATAGATACATGTAATATTTGAATATATATAATCAACAATAAAATATGTGCCGGTGGGCGGGCATGGCGGGCTGTAGGCGTCGACGGTGGCCATCGCTATCAGGTATGGTCGAAACGGGGACTGTGAGGACGTGGGGATTATTGCACTGCCGAAAAGGGCGAGACATGCAGGAGAAGGTCGGCGTCGCCTGCCGTCCGCATCCCGACCTCGCTTGCATCCATCCGCCCTTCTGCACCTCTCCGGCACACCCTCACCTTCCGCTCCATCCCTCGGCTATGACTTTATAAGACTCTGCTTCATGCTCGAAGCCTCCCCACCCCTCACGCCATCGCTGTCGCCATCGTGACCGTCGTTGTCGGGTGTGCGTCGCTTTCCTGGCCGCAGATGGCGGCCGATGTTGTTTTTCTGGTTGGACCTAGTATCGTTAGTGCATTTGCAAGCTGGGGTCGACGGCGATTGACCCCGATTTCGATGTGGGGATGCTAGGGTGGGTCATAATAGGAATGGGATTGGGCATCGTGGTTGCAGCAGGCGTTGGTGGGCGTAGTTAATGGCAAAAGTGGTGGTGGCGTTCCTCGTCGTTCGGGATGGAGCTAATAATGCTGCCTTGCGTGAGGGCTTACGCGCGGCCAGTGGGTAGGAGCACAATGCATGATATCCGGCTGTTTGGGGGCCACCGATGCATCAAAAGTATCTATAAAGATTGTATTGACATGATAAGTAAATACAATATACCTTGGGCCCATTGAAATGGGCAAGGGAGGCGGACGGGGAACTACGCGATAGGCGTATGGTGAGGGAAAGAAGCAGAAAAGAAGTTGCACAGCCACTCGATCACTCTGCGGTTTCACGGACCGGAGCGATTGAGCGAGCGGAATGCATGCTCGGGATGCATCCTCTGCTCGATTCATCCCTTCTGCGGCCCCAAAAATCATCGGAATATAGTATTATAGCAGTGTAGAGTATATTTATGTGGGTTTTTGTGTATGAAATTCATCCCAACCTTGATTAATCTATGTTCCATGGTCGAAAAACCGCATTTTGGGCCATTTGTTAGAGTATATCTGTTTTATGCAGTTCCCTATATCATCACCAAGGTCCGGATGAGATGAATATGCAATACTATGCTTCATATTGTCCAAATGTAGTGTCCAATTTACAGAGATCCACTTGTATAAACCTCATTATTCACTTCATTGCTTAGAAAATGTACGTGCATATTCTCCCTTGGTGCGCTTTCGTCTGACCGAAAAAAAATTGTGTCGGAGCCTCAGGGCAGGTGCCTTTTCAGATATATACCACCCAGAATAAGTGAAACCCATACTTTTATAGACTCTGTATTCTCGTTTGATTGTGTACTGTGGGGTAAAGGATGTGGTGCATCTGCATTTGACAACATAATTCATATTTATCTCTAAATCAGATATAAAATGGAAACGAAAAAGCTATATATAATATATAAATACTAATAGACACCATCTGTTAAACTCTTGAGGGCTGGAAGAACTTCATTGACTGTACATTTGCGACCCATTGGTCACTGTGAGTGATTTAGGGGCTGTCCGGCAAATTCCGAAAATCAGCTCGAAATGTTCTTCTTTCACTAGTCCTACATGCATCGAGAAAGAAGCTTACAGAGTCATCATATCCTGTACTGGCACATAATCTAAAAGAACAGATTATATTATCCACTATCCCAAATATTTCATCCAGGATTCCAAGCCTATCGGATTGGGAATGCTATATTCCCACGGTAGGCACATCCAAGCGCACGTCGACGCATTCACCCAAAATATGCCATTGGTAGGTGTTTAGCAGTACCAGTGCATGGAATGTTATTTCCGAGCCTGAGTTTTTTTTATTGGGACCCAAGCAATGAATGGGAGGGCGGGAAAACACGGCACCAATCAGGTATACTTGCGTGCACTGATGACGTAGCTGAGAACGGACCGATGGGATTAATACGACGCACCACATGTAGATAAGGCGGCATACAATGGGCATACAGCGGCCGAAAATTAATCTAAAATGTATTTCACCGAGAACACATCAATATAAATACAATTTTACAGGACTGCATGAATTGTATTTTTGACAGCTTCAGTAGTTACTGGGTAAATTGTATTTGACGTTCCTCAGTAGTTACTGGGATAAATTGTATTAAATGGACAGTACAGCCTCCATCACTACGCTGCTGCCGTAGAACAATTCACGAAGAGGGTAGAATTCACTGTCGAGCTTCGTCGTCGATGTAAGATTGCTGGGCCGGAATTAGAAGACAAGATGTTGATGTTGCAAGCGGTAGTTATCAGACAACACAGAGTCAGTCCAAATCAGTTCCTGCAGTCATACGAAACTTTATCATCGCTCAGGATTTCAGCCCTAAGGACTTCGTCAAAACCATTGATTATATCTACTACGGAAGTTTTGTGATACTTTGCTTGGTCCTTGTTCTGTTTTGGCTGTGCCAGCCCCTCAAGTCCGGATTTTCTGCCTGGTTGCTCGGTGTTAGGTTCACCACTTCCGTCAGTACGTCTTTTTCTGACACCAATTATAACCGACTGCTGCTCATCTCACTCGGCATCCGACGCACATTCGCGTGCGCACGATATTGTCCCAGAGTTCAACGACCTGAACACCAACACATTCCAGCTGATTTGGGCTGTGAGAGATATGGCAGGGCTGCTGACCCTCATAGCCGAGTCCGGAGGTTCACCGTTTCCTGATGTGTTGCAAGCAGAGCGGTTCCTCCAGGCATTCCGAGCTTCCGTATGTTGTTCCTCTCTTTTCATGTCGTTTATTTGAGCAGTTACCTTATCAAGTTCCTGGGAGGACGTAAAGAGTTATCTTCACTTAGATCGTGGCTGCAGGAGAGGCATTGCTGGACTGACAAAAATTTTGGCGCGCACCATTGGAACAACCATGGCAAGAATCTACTCCGTACCCGCTATACCACCTACCAGGCACCGTCGGCTCAGCGCGTCCTTCCTCGTATTTCTCCATTCTCCAGTATGGCAGCGACTCGCATATACACGAAGGTTTTTGGAGCGATCTCTCGCAGCGACAACGAGAAGCTCCAGACGGACTCCGCTCGGCATAATGGATATCGACGTCTCGCCACTGCAAAACCGGCAGCCGGTGCTACTGCACTCGTTCCTGTCTCTATTGCTTCCGGAGATGACCTCTCAACGGCGAATTCCAGCTATTCTCGAACGATCACCCAGGACACGAAGGATTCCACATGAGTAGTTGACTGGCTCGGTGCACGACTTGCTACTATTCTTTTCGTCTCGCTTCTTCTGGCGTAATGATCTTTTCTCTTTCTCTTCACTAGGGGCGTTGGCTCGAAATTGATTTGTATGGCCCAATTTGAATGAAATGTTATTCTCAATTCGGATGACTAGTGAACTATACCGTGTACCGAGACTGGTGTCGATCTGTCTGACCATACTAGTCGCAAGTAGTTCAAGAGATGCAGATGATAAAGCATGTACTATGTACTTTGGCCGCTGCGCTTTAACTCTTGTCTACGTTGTCCGTTTACCCTAAACTAAAATGCGCAAACCGACGGGTTGACTATATGGGATTCTTGTTACATAAGATGCAGATGTATATCCCGCCAACTTGCGAGGATCACCATTTTTTGTCTGATGCTCGGCACCTGTAAATCCCGCCGACTGCGTTGTGGGATAGAGATTGAAGCTTGATGTTGTGAAATGTCACTTTTCTTTTGCATGGCCCGTCGTAGCCCGTAATCAGGTCATCAACTCCCGGCTTGATTAGTGCCCAGCATTTCCTGCGTGTCTTGTCCAGTATCTAAAGAGCTAACGACTGCCGTGGTTCGATATTCAAGCCATGTTCCAACGACTCTATGTAATGGTCAATTCGACTGGACCATCTGGTTCCGTCGTTTGCGATTTCCACGCCTGCAGTCGTCTTCCTGTCAAAAGCACTGTAGAAAGTGGGTACGTACAGTACCTCGCCCAAACAATGCTCTCGTACCGCTGAGGTCCCTTTGTTGGGTCCGTCCATTGTGCATGCTCGATGTTTTAGTCTACTGAGCAAGAATTACAGATGTCACCTGATACATTTGTTGTCTTTCCGACGTGTTCATGTTTTTCAACCAAGCGCTGCTGAGAAGCCCGGATTCAATCTCGGGAGAATCGTCTTTGAGAAATTAATTGGACAGATCAATTGAAAGTTTATGGACGGGTACATAGAGTTTCTGTTGTAGCATGTATACTATCCAGATCTTCGGCAGGTCTTTAAGACCCCTCGCACAAAACAAATGGGTTTCCATTAAGTCCGTCAAGGTAAGTGACAACACTAAGAAAACGTTTGAGCCGGCTCGGTAGAACGGAGACGAATACATACGCGCAGTACTCTGCTCCATCCTTAGCACGAGTGTATACGACACGGTCAGAACCTGGACTGCCAGTGACGTATAGCCCGTTGGGAAGGATAGGAAACTGCCAGTTCAACGTCAATCACTACCGTAATCGAGAAATCGTTCAAAGTACCTCCTCGAGGGTCGGATCCACACCAAGACACCGCATGGTCAGATTATTAATGTTATTGAACTGATGAGGGTAAGCCACCACTGTGCGTCGCAGTCAGATTGATGCGTAAACATGGTACCGGCATCTGACTCGCGGTCTTGAGAAATTGGCACGAAGGACCGACCATACCCTTCTTCTACGGCCGCTCTCACTGCGGCAATGGTGTAGTTATTCTTGCCGCAATCGGCGACGGGTTCAGACGACCAATCGCGTCCAGTAGGGGTGGCCATTGCAAGGGCCAGCAGAGAAGACACGAAGAGAAGGGACCATTGGAACATCGTGAAGAAATTTGAAGGACCGGGTAGCTCTTCAGATACTTGAATATCTGGGGGAAGACAGGTATATATACCTAGAAAGTACTGAGCGGGATCAGTTTCAAGGGGACAGATAACCGAGATTTCAAGCTTCACAATTGGGTGTGGATGATCCATAAGAGCTGTCAAATTGAATGGCGCGCATCACTTTGACGCGTAGGACTAATGCCCAGAATCGGCTCCTTCATGATACGGACCTATCATCATTTTGTAAATGATTCTTCGACACCAGCACCGCGAGACCGACCTCCGATAGGACTAGCATTGCCAGTGGTAGATGTACACTTGAACTGAAGGCGTTGACTGAAGGATAAGTTCGACAGATGTTTGATTTCGACCAGTTTACTGTGCAGTGTGCATGACTTGTCCAGACCTTTGAGAAGTATCTGTAGGGATTGAAATAGGATTTGGAATTTCCCTGCTTCTTTCTTTATGATGGGTTTGACGCGTCTGTGGCGTGTGAATATATTTACCTCGGACCCTATGCAGTGCCTCGTGCGACTGCGCGACCGTCTCACCAATCGCACTGTAAAAGTTCGAAAGGATCCGACCGACAAGTACGTCTTCAGCTCTGAGCCGAAAATGAAAGGCGCTCTAGAAGCATAGAAAGCCTTTTAGAGGTGCCATAGACGCATAATGATGATGATGCCGACGCTAGGCCTCTCCCAGTTAATGCAGGGAGCCAGATTTCATACTTGGAACGCGTCGCAATGGGGTCGAGTCGTATTCGGCTTCGTTATTCTATCTTGGCAAATGACGAGCTCACATTCATTTCATCCTACGAAACATGTGTCCCACGTGCAGGCTGCCACAAGTGCCAACGCCGAAGGATTCTTTCGGGACCTTCGGATTGGGGTAGTTCGTCGAAGTATGGTACACAATATAGACCCAGGACTCCACGCTTCGTTGGTATTGTTTCGACACAAGTGCTGATGATGTCCACACGGTTATTGTAACCTACCTAATCGAACACCACCGTTAAATCTGACGTGGTCCTGTCAGTCAGCCAGTTGTCGAAGGTTACAATCTGCGACGCACCCAATTGTACATACAAAAGGCACCTTTACCCAAGCTGTCTGCTAGAGGCGGGCTCTTCAGGGCCTGACGCTCGTCGATGATGCAGGATGGAGGCCATCTGACGTTCTGCCTTGTTTCCGGTCCTTCCGTTCGAAATTTGCAACGACGAAAGCAGATCGTGAGAAGGGTGTTGCAGAGCAACTGAAGCTATCGTGAAACTCATCTTCCTGCCCTTTCTCTCGTGATATTGAAGACTTCCTGCGGCTAGGATGCCGGCCGTTCCTTTTGCATCGACAGCGCAATCCTCGCTTTCTTCTACAGGCATAAGCTCTTGCCGTCGTCCATATACTGGGGAGGCTATTCCCGTATTAGCAACTGACGATGTATGAGATACGGCACGATAAGAAAAAGTATAATGAGACACTGAAATATCCCGCGAAACCTTGGCTCTTTCACATTGATAGCTTCGTGTTTCGCACGATATTGCATCGATGCCAAAACGACAGGCGTGCGGTAGCCTCGATATCGTCAAAGAGTAGAAAGGCCCCTACATCGAATGCGAATCGAAGGACAGTGCCTCTAGTTCCATGGTCAAACAGAGTTAAATCTGCCTTCAAGGTCCCGAGGTAGCGCGATAATGTCGGAAGGTCAACAGAAGGCTGTATTACGGAAGGCGTCCTACTTTCAACCATCCTGGACGACGTCTGGCTCGGAAACTGTGTTGAGCATTGAAGAAAACGGTGACGATCCGGCGCTGGTCTTGTTAGTATCGGCGATGAGGAAGTTCGTGGTCGCAAGGTCCACAGTTACGAGTACCGTGAGTATCTATAAAGCCGGCTCGCCAGGCTAGTCGTAAGGATCGGAGTCGGTCGCTGACACGTGTTCCTCTTGCTTCAATACCAGCACTACCTCAGAGTCGCGTCCAGTAGCGGCATCTAGGATTTCCTATCTATCTTCTATTCGAGGCGCCGTGACTCTAGGCGATACTGTACAGCTTCACTATCGGCATTGAAGAATTGGCTCAACGACGGTCTGGTGGAGTATAGCTATTAGCGCCAGGGGATTCTTGGTGAGTGGGATTTTCCTCCATGGCGGTCTTGAGAATCTGACAGTAAAATTCAGCTCAATATATGCGCTCGCCTTTGGGCTGATTGCCTGCATTCCTATATCTGCCGATTCGAATATTCTATCATGACTCTCGTCAGCGCCAAGTCGGGTGACTCTTCTCTTCCACAAGATACTCAGAACGATCTCGCTTTTCATCCATCTGTATCCACACCTCCTCGCTGGCCAGGCTTCTATCAACAACCTATCGAGAACGATATCATAGACGGCACAGACTGGATTGATTCCTTATGGGCAGTCCTACACCGCACAGAATTTTGTCGTTCTACTGGATGCTTTGTCTCCACGTCTAGAAAACTAGGCGAGCATGTTGCAAGGTATCACACGTTCAAGTTCAGCTTCATTTGGTTGTGAGCCCAACATCAGCCCCCGTCCCTTTGCCTTTCTGACTCGAAGTATCGAAGTATAATCAGGTCGCACATCCAAACGAAAACACTCTATACCATCTACGACATTATCGAATACCGAGGATACCTTGAAAGTGTCTGTCCTGGGCTCATCAACGACGTTCTCCAAGAAATCGGTGACAACGGCTCAGATACAATGGCATTCAGTGACGACCTTCGTCGTCGATGCAAGACTGCTGGACCAGAATTAGAACGCAAGGTGTCGATGCTGCAAGCGATAGTTATCAGACAACACAGAGTCAGTCCAAATCTGTTCCTGCAGTTATACGAAACTCATCCCTTATCGTTCAGGATTTCAACCCTAAAACCTTCGTCAAAACTATTAATTATCTCCGCTTCGGCGCCTACGTGATACTTTACTGTATCACTTTCCCACTTTTGTTCTGCTTGGCTGCCTCCGAGTCTTCATCTGCTAGTACTACCTGTTTAGGATACATTGGGTTAATCAGTGTCTACGCGATTACAGCGGGTAGGTCTTTTCTACTGTGGCTGACTACTGCTCATCTCGCTCAGTATCAGAGTCACATCCGCCCGCGTGCGAACTTGCCCAAGAGGTCGACAGCCTAAACGCCAACACATTTCAACTGATTTGGGCTGTGAGAAACGTAGCAGGGTTGCTGACCCTCATAGCCGAGTCCGAAGGTTCACCAATGTCCGATATGCTCCACGCGAAACTGTTTCTAGAGGCTTTCCAGTTTTCAGTATGTCATAATTCTCTTGGTTCTTTCTATTATTCATTCGGGCGCCTTTTCAAGTTCTTGGGAGGTCGTCAAGAGTTATTGGATCTCCGGTCGTGGCTCCAAGAATTGCCTAGTTGGACTGACGAAAATCTTGGCGCACATCATTGGAACGACCACGACGTTACCTCCCCTCGTGACAACAGTCTGCACTATATCCCTTACCAAGCACCGTCGACTCGGACTCGAAACATCTTTCCTCGTGTTCCTCGATTCTCAAGTATCGCGGTGACTAGAATCTACCAGAAGGTCTTTGGAAGATACTCTCGCAGCGACCTCCTACCGACGACCTCCTCTCGACAAGTTGAGCATCAAAAGGTTGCCGCCACCAACACTCAAGCCAGTGATACTGCACGCGTTCCTGTGTCTACCTCTTCAGGGATTGGTCTCTCAAGGGCGATTTTCAGATATTCTCGTTCGGCAGCGGAAGATTATGTATGAGAATGGGATGTTCGGTGACCGGCTCGATGTACGACTTGCTACTATTCTTCTCATGTTGCTTCTTCTGGCGTAGCGACCTTCTCTCTTTCCCTTCACACGAAGTGCTGGACTGCATAAGCTCGAGATTGATTTGTATGGCCCAATGAAATGTTTTTCTCAGTTCGCACTCGTTTGAATACCAAGCGGGGCTCTTATGGGATGTGACTAGGAACTGTACAGTGTTACGTATCTCCTCGGAAATAGATGGAACGTAAGCGAATCCGTACGAGAATCCATCAGCTGCCAACGAAAGAGTTTCGATACGTAGTCACTATCCTCTTCCTCCAGCACCCCCACGCCGCACCGCATCAACCATGACCAAGGTCGAAGGGCTGCTCTCGCCTTGGTTTATCATCACAAGGAATACGCATCTGTGAGCGATCAGAACTGTGTTACGATGCGGTATTCTTATTCGCTTCTTTTTAAAATGCATAGACATCTCTACCGTCATTGAAGACGTTACCGGTCCTCTCGGTCTCTGTACGGAAGCTAGCATTTGTATCCTTCAAGCGTCTCTTTTTCTAGGTGTTGCTCGCTCTGTTTTCTTCAGGCCTTCTTATACTCAACATGAAGTATCATACGCCGCGCCTACCCCCACTGGGCGGATGTTTACTTTCAAGTCATTTTATCTGAGTTCCTCGAAGTCTTCAGGTCTTCTTAGGCAGTGAGTGTATTGCCGAAAACCCTTTACTTCTATTCCGACCGTACGCTCAAGAATTATCAGTCAGATTATCTTATCTACGTAAAGCATCGGGTTCGTGAAATATGTCGGTATGGACTCTGAGTCGTTCCTCCGTGTTGCTGGGGTCCTGATGTCCATTTTTTGCTCAGCCAACCAGGCATTTTCGATCGCGGGTGAACTCTCCGTCACTTGAAGCGTGAAGCTGGGCCTTGGAGGGGATTGCCTACCCACATTGTCCAGTCGGAAGGCGCACAACTGTCTGGCATGTCGCATGCGTGGATCTTTTTAGAAGCATTTCAAGTGTTGGTACGTCTTATAATTAACTACCTACTTATCCCTTCGAAATAGTCTTGGGTGGCCTATCGATGCTCCAGTTTGACAAGGTTGTCCCGTTGAACGATCCGCGTCAAGACACATCTGTACCATGGGATGGCGGACGTCGTCATCTCCCTCGTTTGCTTCGCGGTCGTCATCAATTCCCTTATCCTCATCCTAGCAGGCGCTACCAACGCCGCTTCTCTGTTTGACGCGTATGATCTCATCTGTAACGCCGTCTCCCCTTCCGCTGCCTCCCTCTTTGACGTCACACTCCTGTTCTCCGGCCAATCTTCATTCCTCATCGCCACCCAGCATGTACCGTAACCGAATTTCTAAGGCACGTCGCGTGTTGGTTGAATTCAACCTTGAGACGATCCGCTGAATATGCGGCTAGCTCCTGAGAAGGCTCGGTGGACGGATCGATTTCTGGAACGTCAGTGATCTGGCGGCAGAGACGTTCTAGAAGTCGAGATGCCGCAGAGCATGGTGGTGTTTTACTGGGGGCTGGTGAGCGAGATTGACGTTCCACGTTAATCTGCACATTTGCGGGAGCATGAACCAGATGTTTGGCAACGGGGACTTTCTTGCTCGTTCAGGGAATCATGTCGAAGAAAGACCGCTGTTTTGGTTCCTTCTCCTTTGCAGCCTTTTCCCGCTGAGTCTGGAAACATGTTTCCTTATTTTTTGTGTATTGTGTCGAGAACCGTCGTTGAAGCAGCACCGAGGTTGATCATATCTCCGCATGTTGGGCACAGTACTTACAATCCCCTGATACATAGACGTCAATCAGAATGATGAAATCACGAGTAATTTCTGGTCGGACTTACACCCTTGTCAATACCCTTGTTCGAGGTTGGGCACTGCCATGACAAATGAGGACAGCTAAATTTTGAAAGGCCGAAACTGTGTAGCGCAGCCAATTATGCATTTCATAGGTCTTTTTCATGGACTGCTGACACACAAAAGTTCATTGTTAATCCAGCTCCTCTAAGCCTTGTTTCGATTGAAAAAAAAATCATATAGAATTTTTTACAGGGCCACCGACCGACCGGATGTACCGGCTTGACGGTCCGGTAACACCTTGCTTAGTCATGTGCCGGTAACGCGTCAGTGGCGTGGGAACCCCACTGTGACCCTAACACTGGCCTTGTGGCAGCTTCTTTACACCGCCAAGTCCTCACACTGGATAGTCCACCGCATTTAGTTTGGTGAACGTGTTTGTTATTGTCCAGCCAGGCTTCTCTGTCGAAGGATTCCATTACGTTTCACCCGCGTCAACGAGGCCTGAAAACAGTTTCTTCTTTTTCTTTCTTACAATCTTGATCTCTGCTACTGCGACCGATTTATCGCTCTCTGTTCCGCTCATCAAACTATCTATATATCTCAGCAGAAAAACAAATCGTTCTGACTCCAGATATCACATAACCCTTGTACGCCGTGCTTAAGAGTACTGCAGTGATACTGGTTTTTGACTAAGATTTCTATTCTAGGTTGTGATGCAATCTACTCTCACCGCTCTGGAGGAGATCCTAGCCAAACATGACTGGATATCAACTTTCACACATTCACCCGATATCCTCTCGCTTTTACGCTCCAACGACGCGCCATCACCTTCACAATCTGCTCCGCTGAGGGCGTCTTTCGAGAGACTGAAGACGGCTCGCGCAGAGTTACAGAGCGACCTTGATCTGCTCCATAATGCTACCGCGTCGCTGCAGAGTCAAATGTCGCGTCTCCAGTCATTCGAAAATGACTATAAAGCGGCATTTTCTCCGATACGTTGCGTTCCCTCGGAGATCACGTCGGAGATTCTACGCCATGTATGGGAAAATGACTACCATTTACCAGGAATGCACGTTCCTGGATTCAACGTTTTCACTATCCAGAATGGACCGTGGTATCTTGGTCAAGTGTGTAGCTCGTGGCGAAATGTTATCGAAACGCTTTGTCCGGAGCTATGGTCCACCATGACAGTGAAAATTCCGTTCTCCTATCCCCAAGTGCGTCTGATAGCGGACGCAGTAGAAATACTCCGCGTCGTCCTGGAACGCTCCCGTAATCATCCACTCAATTTTTATTTTCATTACGACGGCACCGAGGTGGGAGAAGATCAAGCGATGAAGCGATGTTTTGATGTCATGGTCTCCCATTCGAAACGGTGGAGAGCGGTTAGAATAGTGCTTCCACCAGCTCTTCTTCCACAACTCTCTCTCATCCGCGGAAAGATTGATTGGCTTAGAGACATGTACATTGATTGTTCTCGCGCCGACGGTCAGCCCGGAGACATTCATGCCTTCGAAATCGCCCCCAAACTCGAAAAGTTGCACATGGAAGGCATGTACCCAGAAGCCGCCATCCCTTTCCCGGTCGACAGTCTTGTGTCTTTCTCCGATAAAAGACCATTTGCTGGAGACCGGTGGACCCCCAAATATCTTGACATCATCAAATCGGCCCCAAAACTTCGCTCATTTTCCTATAACGACTACAGTATCGACCCGATACCCACGCCCATTTTTCGGCGTCTTCGCCAAGCTTTATGCGCAGCCTGGTACTACCGTCACTGAAGGGTGTCATGCTAACCACCGCGGATGATATACTCGAGATGGAAAACGAAGTGATAAAATGCCCTGTGGGTGCGCTAAGCGCACTCCACGAAATGCTTGTGCAGTCCCAGTGTTTTCTAACGCGACTACACCTCATCGATGTGGTCTTGAACGATAACCTCGGGAACATCATACGGCTCATGCCTAGCTTGCAAGAGTTCGTCATCATTTTCCACGAGTGGGAGGATGAATACGACACCATTATGGTGTCTCTTGTGACACAATTGAGCGAGACGAACCTCGTAGATGGGTCACTTCAACATACCATGGTCCCATCTCTGCAAGAACTCGGCATCTACTTGTATTCTCTTCAGTACACTCACGTCTTTTTCATTGATTCAGCATTTGTCGACATGGTTGCTTCGCGAGTGCGTCGTCCCCCCGACTCGCGATGTCTCACCAGGCTCAATCTATGGGTGGTGGGAGCGGGCTGGAGCTATGATCTTGTTAGGGAGGATGAGAATGCCTTGAACAATTTGGAATGCGAGGGACTCAAGCTTGACTTCACCACGGAAGATGGAGATCCCGAGACGGATTCTGATGAATGATGTGGCTGGACTGTATTCTCTCTGTTTATCATGCCAGTGCGAAACTCATGTACTCCTTACTGATACTGTTGATGTAATGCCGTACGGTTCAGTTGTATTGGAAGAATGCAGGTAGGACATACGGCTGAAGGGTTTGTTCGAGGAGACAAGTTGACCGTCATGCTGGATTTAAGATTTTAGCTGAGTGTTCTTCGTCTAGAAACCCATGGGTTGCCATAGTGGTGGTCTACTCCTTGTCGTGACGTGAACCACCTCAGCGCGATCGTTCTGTAACAGCCCGCGTGAACTCATTTGTATGTGTCACTAACTAAGGATCGGGGTATCCAAGTTTTATTCACGATCGCACTGGTAAATATCTGCAGAAACTCCCTGCTTCAATCCTATCTGAGATCTCTGGTAACTGGTTAGATGAGACTCAAACTTAAACATGGGTTGAAATCCGTTCTTCGAGAGAAGGCATGCACTTCAGGAGGTATGGGCGTAAAACCTCCGACGTCGACGTCGGCTATGTGACTTGAATTTTCAAGGTTGTGCTATTGGCACGCCCGCTCGTATTTTGGCGCTATGAGATGTTCAGGAAAGCGGGGCTTCTTAGGAGGTGGCTGATGGGGAAGACGGTGAGAAGCCTATCCGCTAACTTGAAGTCTCTCCACACATAAATATCCATATTTCGGATTAATCGCAGAGTGAGAGCTGCCAAAGAGACCCGGCATTTGCCGCTGGTGACCAATAATATTATGGTCGCGCCACACGATCACGTTACTTTGCTCCTTGTTCTACGCGACCTGAAAACTTGCCTCCTCTTTGACTCCCTGCTCTCCCTCTACCAGGTTCGACTTGAACTCGACGCCATGTCTTTGGACGCAAGTAAGAACTCGAATTCACCGATTGATGATTTCCCGGTGAATTCTCACCCTGCCACTCAATCTGCCACAACGAAAAAAACTCTATCGCAGGAGTCTGTGACCGACCAATCATGCTCGTCTGTACATGGTACTTCACTCAGAAATGACGTCCAAACTGCTGATTCCAAAATCTACTTTACGTCAAATTACAATCGATACATTCAAGCAGATCTCGAAAACCGCGTTTTCATGCCTGCCGATGACTTTTTCACTAACATTCTCCATCTTCCTCAAGATTGGCGCGCTAACGACGAGATACAAACCCTGATCGCAACCATTAAAAACGATCCTACATTCAGAGGACATGTCAAGACCTATTTGGAACTACGCGATAAGAGCAATCCCAAGTCTGGAGAGAAGGTCTTTCATCATCCTCACGGGCTGATGTTTGATAGCACGTTCGATGCTCTAGGTGCCACTGAGAACTGCGGACTGGGCCTTGATGCAAACCCGGTCGTCGGTGGCTCACAAGATATTCCTGATTCCTGGGGTGTTCTTCGCGCGATGTTCGGCAGTTCAGGAAATTTACTTGACGCTATGCGGGGCAACGGGTCCGGGACTACCACCTCGTGGGCTCAAACTATGCACTGGCAAGAATTCGAACCCGACGAGTGCTATCTAGACGAGGGTTCCGATGCCATCTATAGCGTCCTAATGGCTGGTAAGCCTCTTTTTTCCCTTGACGTTCATCTGACCCCAAATTCCCATATCCAGATGGCAAAGATCCACGGGTACGACTACGACGCAAACCCATCCTGCGGTACGATCCCGGGAGCATCCTACCACCCACTTGGTCCTACCCCTCCTCATACAAGCGTCGCTCAGAGGCTGATGATGCTTCTTGTGTCCCTTTGAAGTATGCACGCACCGGCACGGCGCGTGATATTTCGGAGGCCAGGAATGCGACAGAGGCACTTGGTTCTGTAAAAGAGGAAGTCTCGGAGGAGGACGAAGCGCGAGAGGAAGAAATATCACAGGGCCGCCGACACATGCAGCTTCAGTGGTCGTCATGCGCTCAAGGTCCTGTCTGGCGCTGGCTTTCGGACACATTGTATAGGTGCTCTCGTTGCGGGGGGGTATCCAACCCCTCTACTATGACCGCTCCGTCATCCGCGTGTGCAAACCGGTTGACATATTTAATGGAGATGCAAATTCGCAGGCTACTGACGTGACGGACGCGTTTGCGGCAATGCTCGTCGGATGGGGTCGCCTTACTCTCAAGCAGTGGGGCATCCAAGAGGAATTTCACGATAACAGGGCGCTCAGAAGGTGCATGGACAGATACGACGACCCCAAGGCCATCTTTGCTGGGGTGAAGCTCATGTTGGTTGGAGGGGGTAGAAATGTCGAGGTCACCCTAGGCCGGATTATCTCCCACCATCCTGGTATCGTCCGTCGGGACACTCACGTAGTTGAGGCTGCATCGGAGCACGAGGGGTGGAAGGGTAAACGACTTATCGTCAAGATCAGTTGGCCAGACATCAGTCGGACATCGGAGGCCGATTTCGTCGGGAAAGCTCGAGAGAAGGCACGAACGATGACACAAGGTAAAAGACCAGACTGGGCCCTAGATCATTTGCCCGACATTCTCCTCTCTCAAGGCTTTGGCTACGATGCAGATTCTACCCAAGCGAACCTCGTCACTCTCTTCGGAAAAGCTATGTTCGTAGGTGAGAAACTCGAGTACGAAGGACGTGTCTGTCGAATCACTGTCCAGGAGAGACTGCATCCTCTCGACGAATTGCAGACGGCTCAAGAGTTTGCCCAGGTTTTCTTCGATATTTTGCAGAGTGTGTACATTGTTTGTTTTCTTCTTCCCAGTGAATTCTGACGATTGCCGTAGTTCACAAATGGCTATATGATCATCCGCGAATTCTGCACCGGGATATCAGTACAAGCAATATTATGTGGCGCCGCACCGTCGATGGTCATCTACGTGGGGTCCTGAATGATTTCGACCTGTCCTCCTTCCATGATGACACCGGTACTTCCTCGATTGAGTGCACTGGAACTCTACCCTACATGGCGTATGAATTGTTCGATGACGACGAGAATGGAAATCCACACAAACACCTCTATCGACATGATCTAGAGTCTATTTTCTACGTCATTCTTCTGCTTTGTTGTCGTTGCGAGCTTGTCACTGCATAGAAATCTTCGGAACACAAGATCCTAGTGCGCACAAAAGTCCATTCTAAATTTGACAAATGGTATAGAAGCGGCCGTGATAGCTTGCTGATGGCAAGTAAATGTGCTGTCTTCATGGAAATTTTCGAAGCCAGTCCCAAGTTGGGTAGCGGTTTCACCGACTTTCAGCCCTGGATCGATGGCTTTGCACTGCAGTTCGCTCGGGGATTTTGTCTTCGGACGAAACACAAATTGGACTTGGAAGACTATGAACCTGAAAATGCGGTCAAGAAAATTTCCAAACCAACAGCCATGGAACCCTTTAACAACGAAACTCTGAATGACTGTGTTTCTTACTCAGCCATCGTCGAAATTTGTAGCAAATTCGCTGGTTCGGCTCTTGTAGTACACAATGACCAACTCGAAGTTGCTTAGTGTTAGTAGTAGTAGTCTTTATGCCTACGTAAAATTTCTTTCACCTAAATGTGTTGACGGCACAGTGACATGACACTCAACACGAGCTGCCCGCCTACACGTGATTCTCTTACTTCAATACCACCACCACCGTGGCTACAGTGCCGACTCCGACTTTCATCTCGCATCGGCCAGTAGCGTTTGGCGATTTCTACTCAAGGCACTGAAAATAGAGGCGATACAACGCTGCTGCGTAGCGCTGCACCTGTCGACGTCCAAGGCTTGGACACTGTCAACGACTGGCTGGTGCCTCCTGGAAGGGTATAACAGGACTCGAAAAGAGATACTTTGTACGTGAAAACATTTACTGCACGCCGTTCTTGAAAATCTGACTTGTGTATATATGTTCAGTCGAGATATTGAGCTCGATATATGTATACGTTCTTCATGCTGATCACCCGTATTTTCCAATTCGACCTCGTTCACCATGACTCTCGACGTTGCCAAGCCAGGAGGCTCCAAAAACCTTCGGAATGGTCCCACCTCTGTTGATACACCTCCCCACTGGGCAGACTTTTATCAATTACCTGTCGAGAACGATATTATAGCCGGCACGGAGTGGGTATATGGTTTGTGGGCCGTCCTGCACCGCACAGCTCCTCCTTCGTATTGCGCCTCTGGAGCACTTGATAAGACCGCTAGGGAGTTGTGCGCTCTTCTCATGCAGTCCGGTGCCGGGGATAGGTCCATCCTCTTCAAGCTGTAAGTGAGAAAGTCTGTCTCTCTCCTTTACCTGACCCGACTACAGTATCATCACGGCGCATATTCGAACAAACACATTTCATGCTATCTATGACATCCTCGAATGCCAGGGGTATCTTCAAAGCGTCTGCCCTGCGCTCATCGACGTCATTCTCCAGGAAATCAAAGCTTCCGAATCGGACGACGTAACCTTCAGTGTCGATCTTCGCCGTCGATGCAAAATTGCCGGGCCTATTTTGGAGCACAAGATGTCAACGTTGCAAAAGGTGCTCATTAAACAACACAGAGTCAGTGGAATCATCTTCCTTCAATCATGCGACGCTCATCTTCACTTATTGCAGAATCTCAACCTCAAGAATCACGCTCGATTCCTCAAATGCCTCTTCCGGGGGATGTTGACACTGGCTTTTGTGTTTGCGCTTTCATTGTTCGCCTTGACCTTTGTCGGTATAGCTCCTGATTCTAGATTCCTCAACTTTTTAAGTCCCATCCTGCCTTTTTGTCCTGGGCTAGTGATGATGAGTACGTCTTTATAATGCAATTGGTCATGTCACAGCTCAATCTTGCCTATAGCAAGCAGTGCAAGTTCGTATGCGTGCAGTATCGTCTCCCAAGTAGACACCATGAATACGGACGCATTCAAGCTCATTTGGGCTGTGAGAGAGATGACGGGGCTGCTGGCCCTCATAGCAGAGTCCGACCGTTTCCCGCTGACCAATTCATCGCGTGCGAGCCGATTCATAAAGGCTTTCCGAACTTCGGTACGTCATGTTTCCTTCCCGTGTCTCTTTCTGCCGTTTATTGAACCGACCACTTGCAAGTTCTTGGAAGGAGGTTCGATGCTATTAGGTCTCCGGTGGTTTCTGCAGGAGCTGCCTGATTGGCGCGACAAAGATTTCGCAGCGCACTATTGGGATGACTGTGAGCATGTCAACGCTGATGACGGCAGCGACGCGCCCCATGCCTCACAGCCAACTGCTTAGGATATCTTTCCTCTTGTTTCTTGACTACTGCGGTGACTACCGTCCTCTACACGAAGCCGTTTGGATGGGTTTCTCGCAGGTGGCGATAACGATAGGACCGTGCGGTGGTCTCATTGATATTTGAAGGGCCCAGTGAGGCAAGAGATCCTGTATCTATTCTGCCTCTACCGATTCTAGAGACAGGCTCTCGAGTGACTCTAGGACGCGGAGCAGAGATGGACGTGTCTCGCTCGGTACATATCTTGCTTGTATCCTTCTCAGAACTCTTGATGACTTACGGCCTCTCTGATTATATCATGAAATACATCATACATAAGCAAAGATAGCCCTTGCGTTGTGCATTGATTCTGAGTTGGCAGCACGTGATTAAATTATCTCAAGTTCGACCTGTCTTACCTTTCTTACCACCACCACCACCACCACTATTCATCCGGATGCCGGAGTACGATTCTACAGGGTACTCCCACTGGGCGGACTTTTATCAGATACCTATCAAGGACAACAACATCATCAACGACCGCTTCATTGAATGTTTGTGGTATATCCTCCATCTCAAGAACAGTTCTCTTCGGTATCATGCCGCCGAGAACTTTTCATCTGCAGCTATCGAGTTGATTGATCTGGTCTGTTCACCCTTCTATTGGAATATTCTCGTCTGGCCGTAAGCGGGAGTCTTGGACCCATTCATTTACTCTTCAACTAATACATATACAGCTTCACCCGCCCACATATCACGAGAGTCTTGTGCACTGTCGATATTATCCTGGACTCTGAGCAACATCTAGGCGATACCTGCTACGAACTTATTCGCGATATCTCCCGAGAAATCGATTCTGGAAGCGTGGCTAGTCTTCGGAGTAGGTGCAAAGCAGCGAGATTGACTATCGAGCGGGAGACATGGAGGATGGAGTTCATGATGTATAAACTGCGCAAGGTTAGTGCAACCCGTCATGTTCATTCATTGCGCTTACTTACACGCCATAGGACTTCAACCCAATGGGCGTTCGTGAAGCCTACCAGCGCTTCGCCAAGTACTCTGGGATTTTATGCGCCTCAGTTTTCATCTTGTTGACCGTGGCCGCGTTTTTCGTTTCCGATGTCTCTTCAGAATGGGCAATTCGTGGATTTACGCTCGCCTATCTCCTGGGCTATCTGGCATATGAGGGTATGGGTGCCTGCTCTTTTGAAAATTTTATGGGTGTTTATGTGTCTCAGGACTGGGGGCATCTATACCCATGTACTCTACGGCCTCCGCCCTTCACCAGGTATACTATACGGTCTTGCAGTCCGTATGGGCTTGGAGGGACATGCGCGGGTTTCTCAAACTCATCGCTGAGTTGGAAGGTTCGCAACTGTCTGACACCTCGCACGCACATGTAAAGAGGTTTTTGGATGCTTTCCAAGCTTCGGTATGTTTTCGTTTTTGGTGAAACATTTGTTGTATAGTAATTTTATTTTAGTTCATGGACGGACACGTGGAACTATGGAAGACACGGTCGAAGATTCAAACCCTGACAAAATTCGCGGACGAGCTTCAAGCCATGAAGGAGTAGGATTCGCATGAAGACTCATCAACGGCACGTCCTTGGTATCGCCTGAACGCTTTCCAACTTGGTCGCATTGTCCTGGCTCGCCTCTACACGAAAGTCTCTAGTTTGGTATCTCGCAATGACGGCAGTTAGCAGATGGGCATTTTCTAGTGCAGGGGTATCACCCGCTGATGCATGGGCGAATGGCCTGCGAAATCTGGCTATTCTTTGGTGCATCTCGGCTCCCAGCGCCCCTTTTCCCCCAGTGTCTGATATTTTTAATTTTGATTGACCGCTGTATATACTTCTAGTCTTATTTAATTGGCACCGGAATAATGATTGTATCATGCAAGGAAGGAACATCGAGAACCCTAAACACGCAGAAATGAGATAACGAAATACATTCCATTTATTTTTGATTTAAAAAGTCTTCCATCATATAGGTACACGGGCCCGGTTCATTTATTAGTCCAACATCTCGGGAAAATTCGCTTGTACGGTATATTCAAGAACGCAGCCAGAAGAAGCGCTGCACTATAGAAGGGAAGTGCCAAAGCCAGACAGTTCCTCGTGCCATTCGACTGTGTATCGTTGGTAACCCCTCTGACAGGCTGCATCTAAGAGATTCGCATCGATCCTCGCCCGCTTCGTTTCGATCTTCTATTCAAGCGACGACACGAGGCTCTCTTTGCATACGTATAATGTATTGCATTCAATATAATCAGAGACGCCGTTAGGCTACAAGATTTTGAAGAGGATACCAGCAAGATATGCACCGCGACGGTCTGGACCAAACGTACTTTTTACCTGAGGGTCTGAGATTACGTCTCTCAATGAGCGGAGGCAGTATCTGGTGCGTGCACTTTTGATGCCATCGGTACGGTCCTATCGTCTGCAAGAAACCGTTCCAAAGAATCGGGGAAAGATGCCTTGCTTCGATGCTTCGGATAACACCTTGAGTTGGTGCTAGAAATTGTTTCAGTCCACCGCTGTCGACCATAACGTACCAAATCCTGAGAAACGAGGATGTTCCATCCTGAGGAGACACCGCTTCCAACAAAGTCGTTACACCTCGAATACCCTAAGCTTTGAGCAGGCCAGGCGTCGAAGACTGCCCTGGAAACCATAAGCCTACGTCGACATCAAGGAGTGTAGCACTTACCAAAATCCACAGACACCCTTCATGACAGCGAAACATGAGAAGATGGGCTACCAAAGTCGTTAGCATATCATCATGGCTGAAAAGAAACTGAATGCTTACACAAATTCCCTACTCCGATAATCCCGCCCCGACAACGGACCGTCTTCTTTGCCACTCCCGTCAAGACATGACGTGGGTGACAGACGAAGGTGTACTGGGGCTGATCGGGTTCAACTCAAGGAACAAACGGCGAACACTTGAAGTAAATACTTGGTAAAGAAACTATGCGTCGCGTTTCCGTACGGGTTTATTGTAGTCTTCGCGCCACTTATCCGCCCAGAGCCCCACGATGTACCATTTGATTTTGTCCCTCCAGTTGATCTCGCCGAGCATTGCGTTTATGGTATCACGCTGGACCGGTGTCTCATCGAAGTCGTCATCCCAGGACGTCGCGATATAGAAGACGAATCCAACCTCCTTTGAACGAACTGGCGTCGCTCGAAGCGTCAGGTTCGTACGGTCCCTGAGTCGATCAATGAGTGCGGCGAGGAGTTTGCTAGGGTTCTTAACAGGCTCATTCGGAACGAGACGGAGAGCCAAGTCGTAGCCGTCATCCATGTCACGGACGCCGATGCCAAGGGCAAACTTTGGAGGAGCACGGGCCCACCCGGTGATAAGCAAGTAATCGAGTGGGAGGGCGCTGAAGGGTTCGTGCGCGGCCATGTACTCGAAAGTGAGGGTCTGAGGAAGGATCAAGACATGAAAGGAGTGCCAAGTCTATTCGCACCTCGTCCCACTCATCCTCACTGTCTTCGTCCTCTTCCTCGCTGGCAAACCCTTCATCCGTCTCCTTGGTGTTGACGGCATTCAAGTTGTGAGGACCTTCATATGGAGAGGGCAGCCCTGGGAACGAAGAGTCCGAGGTGGTAGTCATGTATTAGAGGACACAGCATCAATAAGCACCTGCGAGGACCAGTTCGATTAATTCCGGATACCGAACGTAGAAACTAGTACGACCGTGGATGCGGAGCTCATGGGAGCATGATGCCAAATTGAATAGATAACTTTTGGGATATCATGGACCGCAAAGAGTAAATGAAGAAGATTGTATTGACGATCATAATGGCACAGTGATGGGTAACTCGTAGAAGCCAGCCCAGCGAGAGTGACTTTGAGAATCATGAGCTGACATCGGCGGCGATGGTGGTAAGAATTGAATTAAACTTTCAATCGGACTTTGAGAGCTGACAACCATTCACCTCGATGCACAACACGAGGCTCTCTATACGTATTGCGTTTAATATAATCACAGACGCAGTTAGGCTACAAGAGTTCGAAGAGGATACTAGCACCGAGACAGTCTGGACCAAACGTCCTTTTCACCTGCGCGTCTGAGAACCCAGGTACCCATCGCTCAGATGGGCGAAGGCAGTATCGCTTTCCTCCGCTCCGCTTTTGGTGCTATCGGCACGGTCCTTTCGTCTGCAAGAAAAGGACGGTCACTCCAAGAAACGGGTCCTAAGGCCTAGGAATCCGGGGAAAGACGCTCTGAGCACTGTATCCAGGGTGCCCGACCGCTATTGACAAGAATCTGAACCGGAGACTTGTGTGCAGAACTTGTCCCGAATATAACGACCAAGTCGTGAAGCAGCGTTACGATACCAAGGACATGCTGTCGATGAGCCCGCGGCGTCGTCGTACACATCCTGTTTCTTCATGGCTCGAACCTTGTCCGTGAATTTTGTCAGAGTACGAATCTTCGACCGTGTCTTCCATAATTCTACGTCCCCACCCATGAACTAGAACAAATTCAATACGATACAACACTGAATAGGGACGACATACCGAAGTTTGGAAAGAGTCCAAAAACAACTTTGCGTGGGGGACGTCAGACAGCTGCGACTCAGCAATGAGCGCAAGAAGCCCGCGCATGTCCCTCCAAGCCCATATATACGTAATGGCCTCCATGTTTACCCTGTTGTTATTCGTAGCAATCTTGCTCAAGTATGCTTTTCTCTGACATCCTAAACAGGCGTAAGTGAAGCCGAACTTGAACGAACAGCCACACATACCCTCTTGTGCTAGAAATCCCATGAGAAAGGCGAAAGAGAAGCCACGAATCTGGTGTTTGGATGAGACGGTGAAGAAAAGCCAGGCCACGAGCATCGGAAAGAAGACTGTCATGCATAACCCTACACAGACAAAACAGAGGCGGGTGTAAATGTAATACAAGCGCGTCGGATCGAAGTCCTGTGTGGCGCGTAAGCACAATGAATGAATACAATGTTTGCACTAACTTTGCGCAGTCTATATATCGCGTTCTCCATCCTCCGCGTCTCGCGCTCAATGGTCAAATTCGCCGCTTCGCACCGATCCCGCAGACTAGCGCTGAAGACCACACTGCCAGAGTCGACTTCTCGGGAGATGTCACGAATAAGGTCATGGCAAGTATCGCCGAGATTTTCATTGGAGTCAAGGACGGTGCCGATGGTGCACAGTACTCTTGTGATATGTAGGCGAGTAAAGCTGTATATGTCTTAGCTGAAGACAAACAAATGATTCCGGGCCTCCTACTTACGGCCAGACGAGTATATTCCAAAAGGAAGGCGACCAGACGAGATCAATGAGTTCGATAGCTGCAGATGCAAAGTCTTCGGCAGCATTGTATGGCTGATCGCAGTCATAATGGAGGACTCTCCACAGGAAGCGAATCATCACGTCAGCGGTGCTGCCATTGCTGACGGGGAGCTGATAGAAATCATTATTCCAGTGGGAGTGACCGTTAGAATCGTAGGGCGACATCTAGATGGTGGTGGTACGAATCAAAGTCACTGGTCTGAAAATTAAATCAGAAATTAGAATCGAAGTCAAGGGGGTTGCGGATTTTTAAAAAAGGATATCGGGTCGATATTATTTTCAAGGCCTCCCTTGGGCGACCGACCGACCGATGAGGGAATAACATACCCGATATGGTATGTTATTTCAGGGTCCCGTCGGTTATATAATTCACAGCCACTGGCAACTTTGGTCACCGAGCCGAGGAATCTCGTCATCATTGCCGAAAGCCAGCCTGCTGCGACCTCAGAGGCCTCCGTTGGGCCTCCCAAGCATCCAAAGCTGTCATTTTGAAGTACTACAGTGTAAAACTGCGTCTATGTATGCTCAAGATACCTCAATCCCTCACAATGAGGGGTTGGCAATATTATTTTTAAGGGCTCCTGGAGCCGACCGACCGTCCGACCCGATGTGCCGGAACAACGGTCCGCAACCCCCTTGATCGAAGTTCGAATGGAGCTTGATCACGTGCTGAGCTTCTTTCATAAGACTGCCGGTGACGCGTCTGTGGCGTGTGAATTTTACTCAGACTTTGGACCCATCCATCTCGCAACTTCCTTAAGCCGCCAAACCCTCACGCTGGATGGTCCGCTGCACTGAGTAGGGTGGACGTGTTTGTTTTTTCTGTCCAGCCAGTCTTGCTTCGCCGGTGAAGGATTCCATTACGTTTTTCACTCGCGTCAACGTGGCCTGAAAATACTTAGTTTCCCTTTTTTTCGTTTCTTGCAATCTTGTTCCCTGTTACGGCGATTCATCGCTCTTTGTTCGCTCGCCAAACTATTTATACATCCCACCAGCAAAACAAATCGTTCTGACACTCTAGATATCGCATAACACTTGTACGTACAGCGTGCTTATTACTGTTGCGATGATGCTGATATTTCCATTTCAGGTTATGATGCAATCTACTCCCACCACTCTGGAGGAGATCCTGGCCAGACATGAGTGGATATCAACCTTCACTCATCCACCCGATGTTGCCTTCCTTGTGCGCACCAACGACGCGCCGTCACCTCTACAATCTGCTGGTCTGAAGGCATCGTTAGAGAGTGTAAAGACGGCTCTCGCTGAGCTACAGAGCGACCTTGATTTGCTCCATAATGCTACTGCGGTGCTGCAGAGTCAAATGTCGCGTCTCCAGTCATTCAAAGATGGCTATAAAGCAGCATTGTCTCCAATACGTCGCATTCCCCCGGAGATCACGAAGGAGATTCTACGCCGTTCATGGGAACATGACAATTTGGGCAGCTGTTTCCCAGGGAGGCATGTTTCTGGATTCAACGTCTTCACTGTTCAGGAGGGACCGTGGCATCTTGGCCAAGTGTGCAGGTTGTGGCGAAATGTTATTGAATCACTCTGTCCGGAGCTATGGGCTGCCATTGCAGTGGATATTCCGCTCCGCCTCGTGCCTAGAGCTTCTCTGAAGGCGGACGCTCTAGTAGAAATGCTCCGCGTCGTCCTTGAACGCTCCCGTAACCATCCACTCGATTTTTATTTAGAGCTCTACGCCGCCGAAGCGGGTGCCTTACAAACCAAAGTGATGGAGCGATGTTTTCATATCCTGGTCGCCCATTCAAAGCGATGGAGAGCGATCGAAATAGTGATTCCCCCAGCCCTTCTTCCACAACTCTCTCTCATTCGTGGAAAGACTGAGTGTCTTAGAGACATATACATTTATTGCTCCCGCGCTGACCCTCAGTCCGGAGATATTCATGCCTTCGAGATCGCCCCCAAACTCGAAAAGTTGTACTTCAAAGGCCTGCCCCCAGAAGCCAACATTCATTTCCCAGTCGACAACCTTGTGTCTTTCTCCGATGAAAGACCCTTTGCTGGAGACCGGTGGAACCCCAAGTATCTTGACATCATCAAATCGGCTCCAAAACTTCGCTCATTTTCCTATAACGACTACGGTGTTAGTCTGATACCCACGCCGTTTTCTGCCCCTGGCGTCATGTCCAGATCGGTCGAAGAACTTTCAGCGTCTTCACCAAGTTTTATGCGCAGCCTGGTACTACCATCGCTGAAGGGTTTTACGCTAACAACCGGGTATCACATACTCCAGATGGGACACGAACTGATAAAATGTCCTGTGGATGCACTGAGCGCACTCCACGAAATGCTTGTGCAGTCCCAATGCTTCCTAACGCGACTACACCTCATCGATGCGGTCTTGAACGATGATCTCGCGAAGATCATACGACTCATGCCTGGCTTACAGGATTTCGTCATCAAATTCCACGAGTGGGAGGATGAATACGACCCCATCATGGTGTCTCTTGTGACACAATTGAGCGAGACGAACCTCGTAGATGGGTCACTTCAACATACCACGGTCCCATCCCTGCAAGAACTCGGCATCTACCTGTATTCTCTCCATTACACTTACGTTTATTTCATTGATTCAACATCTGTCGACATGGTTGCTTCGCGAGTGCGTCGTCTCGCCAGGCTCGATCTATTGGTGCGAGGGTCAGGCTGGAGTTATGAGATTAATGAGGTTGTCTTGAACAGTTTGAGAGGCGAGGGACTTGAGCTTCACTTCAGCAGGTTTGACGGAGATCCCGGGACAAATTCTGATGAATGATATGGTGGGACTGTAATCTCTGTTTATCGTGCAAGTGTGAAGCACCTGTACTTCTTAGTAGTACTGTTGCAGTAGTGTCGTACGGTTCAGTTGTATCGGAGGAACCTAGAATACCAGGATGATACAGCTAAGGGTTTTGTCCGGCGAGGCAGGTTGAACATCAGGATGGATTTCGCTGCTTAGTGAAAGTTGTGGCTCCATACCTTTTGTCTAGAAACACACGGATCGCCATAGCAGCCGCCACCCCTCCTCGCATCTTTTACTAGCAGGACCACAGCGAACTCGACATATCAGGCGTTGTCGTGACGTGAGCGCCTCAGCGTTATCGTTTCGTATTATCCGTACTTGCCCATGAACTCAATCGTATGTATTTCTCACTTGGAATCCGGGTATCCAAGTTTTATTCACGATCACATTCTGTATCTAGCTAAAGGAGGTATGGGTGTACAACCTGCGTCGACGTCGACCCTGTGGCTTGAATTTTCAAAGTTGTGGTACCGGCATGCACACTTGATAGACCCAGTCACATTTAATGGCAACGCTGTCTACCATCAGCTACCTGGTCGCTTGTGGATCCAACCCGACAATTCTTGCCACGAGCTCATTAACTAAATTTCGGGAAAATTGCGGACAATGATTATGTGTTTGAAAATCGATGATGAGATTGGAACACTACAGGGGAAAGATAAGTACCGACATTGAATTTGAACATTACGCATTCAAGCGCGAGGCGCAGGTGTATTCAATAATATAACCAGGGACCTCGTTGGGCTACGGGGAGGGTTCGAGCAAGGATAATAGCAAGCCATACACGGAAGCAGTCCAAACCGAACATTCACTCATCTCCGCCCCATGGGCGTCCGAGAATCACTGAAAAGGCCGTTCCCTGAAGAGACAAGAACATGTACAGTAATGCGTGCCTTCACCAGTGCAATTTCAATGCTTATGAGGCCGTCGCACGCTCCTATTGTTACCGCCTTCGAGTAGGAGATGCTAGTCACCCCAATAGCGAATAGAGAGACGTGAAGGAACCCGGAAGATATTCTAAGGTGCGCCCATGAACGGTAGGTCGTCATCGTCAGCGTTGGTACAGTCACGATCATCCCACTAGTGCGCCACGAAATCTTTGTCGGGCCAATCAGGCAACCCCTGCAGCCACCACCGGAGATCCAATAACACTGAACGTCCTCCCAAGAACTTGCAAGTAGTCAGTCCGATCAACAAACACGAGACAAAAACTTGACATACCGAAGTTCGGAAAGCCTCCATGAATCGTCTGGCATGAGACACATCCGTCAGCGGTGAACGGTCAGACTCGGCTATGAGAGCCAGCAGCCCCGCCATATCCCTCACAGCCCAAACGAGCTTGAATGTGTCCGTACTAATGGTATCTGCATAGGAGACAATTTTTTGCGCATACGAACATGAATCGCTTGCTAGGCGGAATTGAGCGGTGACATGACGACCGTTTGCATCAGAAAGACTTACTTATCATCGCCAGCAAAGGACCGAAAGACAGAACAATACATACAAAGTCGATGATTCGAGATTTAGGAGCTATACCGAAAAAAGTCAAGGCGAACGCCCAAAGTGCAGACACGAAAGCTAGTGTCAACAGGCCTCGGAAGAGGCAATTGAGAAATATAACGTAATTCTTGAGGTTGAGATTCTGCAAGGAGAGAAGATGAGCGTCGCATGATTGAATGAAGATGATTCGACTGACTTTGTGCTGTCTAATGACCACCTTTTGCAACGTCGACATCCTGTACTCCAAAATATGCCCAGCAATTCGACATCGACGGCGAAGATCGACACTGAAGGTTACACGTTTCGATTCGCAGGCCTGGATTTCTTGGAGAATGTCGTTGATGAGCGCAGGGCAGACACTTTGAAGGTACCCTTGGCATTCGAGGATATCGTAGACAGCATGAAGTGTTTTTGTGCGTGTATGCGCCTTGATGACACTGAAGTCGAGTCAGGTAAAGGAGACAGACTGGTTTCCCCACTTACAGCCTGAGGGGGGTGCTCTCTTCCCGGAAACAGAGAAGACTGCACAACTTCCTAGCCGTCTTATCAAGTTCTCTAAAGGCGCAATACGAAGGAGGAGTTGCGCGGTGCAGGACGGCCCACAGACAATAGATCCACTCCGTGCCAGCTATGACATCGTTCTCGATAGGTAGTTGATAAAAGTCTGCCCAGTGGGGAGGTGTACCAGCAGAGTCAGGTGCATTCCGAAGATTTTTGGGAAAAGCAGATTTGGAGTTTCCAGGCATGGCGACGTCGAGAATCACGGGAAACGATGTCGAATAGAAAATACGGTTGATCAGCTTGAAGAACGCATATATCGAGCTCAGTATCCCCACTGAACATATACAAATCAGATTCTCAAGAACGCCAAGCAGCAAATATGTTTTCACGTACCAAGTATCTCTTTTCGAACCGTGTTATGCTCTCCTAAGAGGCACCAGACAGTTGTTGACAGCAGCGCCTAGCGTCCAAGCCTTCGACGTCGACAGTGCAGCGTTACACAACAGCCTTGTATTGCCTCTATTTCCAGTGCCTTGAATAGAAAATCCCAAATGCTGCTGGCCGACGCGATGTGAAAGTCGGAGTCAGCGCGGTATGCACGGTAGTGGTGGTATTGAAGCAAGAAAATCACGTGTTGGCGAGGGCAGCTCGTACATATGTTTTTCAACAAAAACATTACTGAGGCATAAAGCTAAAAGTGATCGCTATCTAGCACTGAGCGACTTCGAGTTGGTCATTGCGTACTACAAGAGCCGAACCAGCGAATTTGCTACAAATATCGACGATGGCTGAGTAAGAAACACAGTCCTTCAAAGTTTCGTCGTCAAAGGGTTCCATGGCTGTTGGTTTGGAAAATTTCTTCACCGCATTTCCAGGTTTATATCCTTTCAGGTTCAATTTGTGTTGCAACCGGAGACAAAAACCCTCCGCGAACTGCAGGGCAAAGCCATCGATCCAGGGCTGAAAGTCGGTGAAACTACTACCCAACCTGGGACTGGCTCTAACAATTTTCATGAAAACAGTAGATTTATACGCCTCCAGCAGGCTACCACAGTTGTGTACCATTTATCGAATTGAGAATGGACTTTTGTCTGTAGGTCCACTTCTGTACAATCGTACAACTTGCATAAAAATTTTGCTGAAAATGACAATAAAATTCAACTATGTACTACGATTAAGCTTGAAGGTCTTCGTTTCAGGATCCCAGCTTCTTACAGAGCTTCCACCGATATCTAACCTGTACCTCTTTTCACTTACATTTACATCGGTCTCTACGGATCGTGCACGCTTTTGCTGCCGACTCATCTGGTGTTGGTGACGTACCTCCACCCAGATATCTTTGGCCCGAAGACGCATAGGTTCGGCATCCCCCCGAGGCCCAGGACCTTTGCGTCGATGACGATGTCATGTTCAGGTGTTAAAGAATTCTCATCAATCTGTAACAGTGGGCTAAGCCACCATCTAACATGCAGTGGAAGAAATTGCTCACTACGCCCGAATTGACTAAAACTGCGCCGGAGTAGTACCGCACACCGAGGTCATTCGCATTGCGGTACGTTCGGAACTTTGTCCCTATGTCAGTATGCTCCCCTTCACTTGGAATCCATATTCCCTTCTCCTTGGGGGTATGAGGGAGTTTCGCATAGAGTTGGTATGACTCGAGATCTCTATGTTTTGTTTCTTTTCGATCTTGTATTCCATCTAGGATGAAGGAGACTAGGCTGTAGGCGACCTTGGTGATCTCCCCATTGGTGTTTTTGAATACCTTTGCGGCAATTCCTCCTCCAATCTCCCCCTGATGGTAAATGCCGAGGAGAGCCTTCAACAAGTCTCTGAGGCATTTCCGACCTGAATCAGCATGTGCAATCTCGAAAATGAAGAGGGGCCAGAGGTCCTTGAAGTCCTTTTCAGGGTTCTGGGCAAAGATGGCGAGGCCCGGGTTTTTGGAGCCCCGTCCTTCGATGGGATAATCAACACTCTCTTTGACATACAGTTGTCTGCCAAGCTTGCGAGCTACGATAACATTATAAACCACCACCACCGTGACTCGGTGCATTAGCGTGGGGAACGTGACGATGATCATGTCGTCTGTTAATTCCAGCCTAGTCAAAATATGTCAGATCCGGCGATGAAACCATGGATAGACTACTCACATTGCCGGAAATCTCTCACAAACAATGTCGTAGTGATTCCTCACCCAATCTCCGACCTCAGGATCTAGTCGGAACGTCATCTCTATACTCTCCGCGGTAGCCCTGCGCTGTTCGACATCCGTGAGGAAATGTTTAAGGACGAGAGGAGCGTCTTCTTCGAAGACATCACGTTCCCAGTCTGTGCCGTCTATGATATCGTTCTCGACAGGTTGTTGATAGAAGTCTGGCCAACGGGGAGGTGTAGAAGCAGGCGGACTAAAGGCGGGATCGTTCTGAGTATCTTGAGGAGAGGAGCCCTCCGACTTGGCGCTGTCGAGAGTCATGATGGAAGATGTCGAATCGGCAGATACAGGAATGCAGGCAACCGGCTTGAAGAAGGCAAGCGCACATATTGAGCTGAATTTTACCCTGGAGAAAAATACCGCTCACCGGGTATCTCTTTTTTGAACAGCGCTACACTCTCCCCAGACCTCGCTTAGGAACCAAGTCTTCGATGTCGACAGTGAAGCCGTATTGTCTCGCCTGTAGTTGCAGCGCCTCGAATATAAGAAAACTCCCGACGCGACTCTGGGATAGTGGTGGTATTGAAGCAAGAGAAGCACGTGGTCAGCGGCCTATCGCGAACGGTGTAACGCCAGCGCCAGGAACCACTGTCCTTTCACCCCAGCAAGGTGATTCGTTCACCTACTAGAATCGCGCTGTGAATACAACAGCACACATGGCGCAGAGGCACTCTCTTATTCAGGACGAAAAGTTCCGGGCAATAAGTAGAAGCTGCACCGTGAAAATCTGACGCCACGGTCGTCAGGTAGTGGGTAAGTGAAAATGTATTAGCATATTTCCTTCATCCAACTTGAATCTCGAGTCAGCAATCAAATACACAGCTCGAGTGCGGGCCAAATTGAGGATAACATTTCATTCAAGTTAGGCTATACATGTCTATTTGAAGCCTATATATGCAGCGCCTCGTGTGAAGAGAAAGAGATAAGATCGTTATACTAGAAGAGGCGAAGTGGTCGAGGAAGAGAGGAATAGTAGCAAGTCATACACCGGGCCAGACTCATGCGGAATCCTCCATTTCCTGGGCGGTTAATTGAGAATCGCCGTTGAGAGGGCATCGCCCGGAGTGGTAGAGACAGGAATGAGTGCAGTATCCAGGCGCAATAACACCGGCTTCTGGTGGTGCAATGGCGAGGCGTCGATAGTTATTCTGCCGAGATGAGTCTGTCTGGAGGTTCCCGTCGTCACTGCAAGAGATCGTTCTAAAAACTTTCGGGTAGGTGCGAGCCGCTGCTATACTGGAGAGTCGAGATATACGAGGAAAGATGTTTTGAGTGCGAGTCGACAGTGCACGGTAAGCGATATGCTGAGTGGGTGCGGGCAAACTATTGTCACCGGGTTATGCAATGTCACGGTCGTTCCAATAGTGCGCGACAAAATTTCTGTCTGTCCAGCTAGGCAACCCCTGCAACCATGACCTGAGTTTAGATAACTCTTCACGTCCTCCCAGGAACTTGACCAGGTTGCTCAAATAAAGGACATACGAAAAGAGAGGAACACGACATACCGAAGCTTGAAAAGCCTTTAGGAACTGCTCTGCGTGCAACATATCAGACAACGGCGATTCAGCTATGCAGGTCAGCAGCCCTGCCACGTCTCTCACAGCCCAAATCAGTTCGAATGTGCTGGTGTTCAAGACGTCGACGTCGCGGACAACATCGAGTGCATGAGGCTGTAGACCGGATGCTGAGCGAGATGGGCAGCAGTCGGTCACTGTTGGTATCAGAAAAAGACTCGGACTTACTTATTCTAACCGTGAAAGCGCAGAATATCCCGATGTCTACTAAACAGGAATCAAATGTAGACTCGATAGGATTCCAGGGGTAAAGCAGGGCAAAGACCAAGAAAACTATCGCAATCCCTCCGAAGTAGAGACAAGTGATGGTTTTGGCGAGCTTCTTGGGGTTGAAATCCTGAGCGACGATAAAGGTAAGTTTTGCATGACGGAAAGGACAGAATTGGACTGACTCTGTGTTGTCTGATAACTACCGCTTGCAGCGTCGACATCTTGTATTCTAATTCCGGCACAGCAGTCTTGCATCGACGACGAAGGTCGGCACTGAATGTCACCGTATCCGAGCTGTTGTCCTTGATTTCTTGTAGAATGTCGCTGATAAGCCCAGGGCAGACACTTTCAAGGTATCCTCTGTGTTCGAGGATATCGTAGATAGCATGGAGTGTTTTTGTTCGGACGTGCGACTTGGTCAGACTTCACTTTGTGTCAGCTAAGCAAATGAAGGAGGCTGAATTTGGGCTTACAACTGGATGGGGCTCAGTATGCACTGGTGATGCAATGTGAGATACAGGCCTAATTGCCTAGATGTGGAGTCAAAGCATCCGGAAGCACGATACAAAGGGGGATCTGTGCGGTGTAGGACTGCCCATAAGAAATCGATCCAGGCTGTGCCATCTATGATGTCGCACTCGATAGGTCGTCGATAGAAGCCTGGCCACTGGGGACTCAGAGGTGTACAAGCAGGTGGACGGAAGTCGGGAGAATGTTGAAGATTTTTCGGATGATTGAAGACTCCTGACTTGGCGCTATCAAGAGTCATGGTAGAAGGTGTCGGGGCGGGTTTCAGGGCGAGCGCATGAGCCATCCCGCTCGGGATCCTACAGGAAACTGTCCTATTGAGCTATACGCATACTAGTCAGATTCTCGAGACCTCCATGAAGCAAATAAATTCTCGCCCACCAAGTATCTTCTTTCTAATAACGTTATACTCTCTTCGGAGGCGCCAGACCGTTGATGATAGCAGACAAGTCTTCGATGCCGACAGTGAAGCTGTATTGTACCGCATATAGCTGCAGTACCTCGAATAGAAGGAAATCCTAAGTGCTGCTACTCGACGCGACTTGGAGGTGGTGGTCGTATTGAAGCAAAAGAATCACGTGGTCAGTGCGCGCCTGTGAAATTGTTATCCTTCCACGACGACGGCTTCCTCATGTTGGATATCGAGCTCGTGGCTCGCGTGTTTATTGGTAATCAGTCACGTGTACGTATCGGTAAAATTTCGTAGCTACGCTTTTCTCTTCTTTACTCGATTGACTACGTACGCCGTCCTCATGTACTCCGTCAATCCCGTATTCGTGCTCTGATCCCTTGTATGCTTCCACACCTGCAAGATTATTTCAACACCTCAACACCGACACCAACGAGTTGCCGGCGACTCGTCACCCAGGACCCTTTTCTTTGATGCTCAACAACCAGACGCGGTCCAGGATGGCTGAAAGCGGGACGCCTTTCCTTCAAGCTCGGCCTCGACCTCGAATCAGCAAAGACGGACGATCCTGCCGTCCAGCCATTGACATCGCGCTACCTCGAGGCCATGAAGGTACCTCAGTGTCTGCTACTTTCAACGTTACTAACCGTGGACCTAGAGCCTGCACTGCCCGTCAATTAGCATCCCGTATTCTAACCGCGTTCGATGACGGCAAGGACTTCCTACACTTTGACGACAATAAACCTGCCATACGCTTTGGCATCGATACAATTGTTTGTCAGCGTGAAGGAGCCAGGCATTTCGTGGTCAATGAGGCGGTCGTGTTGGTTTGTCTCGTTCTACTTTTTTTATCGAGTCGCATCTCATGTATCATCAGTTGCTTATACGAGTATGGGCTCCCCAGTACATGGACGACAGCCAGAACTCGAGCAGAAAGCGGGGGCTATACTTTCGATACAAAAGGAACGGCCGCAATCCCAGCTACTTCACCGTCAGATCTTCGGTATCATGAAGGAGGGGCACGGAGCCGAGTTTCACAGAAGCTTTGTTTCCCCTGCGACGGCTATCTCCCTTTGTCGTATGCTACTTTCTTCGTTACCGAATTCGAACGGAAGGACGGACAATGAGCAGAACGTCGGATGGCTCGAGCCTGCATCGATGCATCACCGAAGAGCTACATTCGACCCCATCTCCGGCGGATATCTTGGTGCACGCGAGGGTGCTTATTATTTCCATGTAGTAATTGGGTGCGATGTTGGACACTGCTTTAAACACTTTAAGCTAACCTTGTCACAGGGCAACATTATGTTTCACGGTGGTATTCCAATAACCAACCTTATCAACAACCCATCGGCGCTCAGGTCAATTTTCATCGAATGTGTCGTTATTTCCTGGACATAATATACGCCGACATGCCAAAGAGAAGCTTCCAATCTCGACCCTACCTGACTCACTAGTACTGGGCTGCAGTAGCGGATTGCTAGTGATCGACCACGTCCTCTATTACCCTGTAAACATCGGGAAACGAAAACCTCTGACAACGGCCATGACCAATCTCCAACTTGCAAGCATGCACCTCGTCTGCACCCGATAAACATTCTACGTACGCCATCGATAAGGAGCTAGATGGGGAAGCGGACCTGCACACACGCAGGTTCCATAAAACCAAGTCGTCAGATCGCTACTTTACCGGTCTACGAAACGAGGATAGGATTACATGGTATGTTTTTTCCAACATCAGTTATCTTTACAGTTGCTCAGGACGAATACCTAAGTGCTCTTGAAGATTGAACAAGATCTCTGCAATGAAAAGTGGAAGATACGGTATGCCTCATCCTCCGTCGAACTAAACTGATACTGACATAACAACCAGAATCGAAGGTCGCGGAAGATCCTTCAACGTTACGCCGTGATGTGCGCTTATCGTGGTTTGTAAGTCATTCTTTGACATCCGCACCGCGAGACTGACCTCGGATAAGCAGCGAGTCCACGTACACTTGAACCGAAGGACACATTGGACAGATGCTTGATTTCTCCGGGTTTACTATGCGCGTGGCCTGCTCTGACCTTTGATATGTGTATGTCGGGATTGAAATAGGAGTTGAGACGACCTCGATGATGCAGACGCGTTTGTGGCGTGGGAACACATTCGCGGAGGTCCGACCCTAGACATGCTTTAACATTTAACCTTTCCACCACACCTGTCATGGAGGTATGGTATAAGGAAATTACCACCCCGAATGACTTTGCCGAGGTAAGTATGTTTTACTCTTCTCCGGCCCCACTAATAACAATCTGTGCAGGGAGGGTCTGAACAGCATTTGCCTACTATGCGCGATGCTCTCGACGGTCTCCGTGATATGGAGGCCTCAGTATTCCACTCCACCAACTATCTCATAACCCAAATCACAACCTGTACTCCTTTTCAGGAGAAAGCAATGCTGGCCATATTCGAGCCTTTCCGTGACGCCGTCGTTGATTTCCTCAATCCCGTTGTCGAAGCTTGGTCACACGTGGCGCCCGTTGTCAGCTACTTGGCGAGCCTCCCAGCCCCACCGTCGTCCTGGATCGCGGGAAAGTACTATTCCATGCGGCTGAACGCTCAATCTGCGAGAAACTGTCTCTCCAACCTCGATGCCGTCGTTGCCAGCGTCGAGGCTCCGCTCCTTGATCAGCTCCGCGGACCATGGGGACTCGAGCAGCTGCTTCGCGTATTGAAGTGGCTGGGGACATCGTCGACACGAGTGGATATCCTGGACAGCTTACATCAGCTATTACTCGAATTTCATACCTACTGCGTGCGCACTATGCGGTACCTGGACGTCATCGAGCAGTTCGTTGTTGGTCTGCATGATTTTTTCAGCGACAAGGACCGTGTAAGAGCATTGAACGGGCGCGAGGAAGTATGCATGCGATTGCGTGATCTGAGCCGATTTGCGACCAAAAGTATACAGGATGCTCCTTCTCACCCGTATATACTCGGATTGAAGGGCTCGGAGGTATCGGTCAGATCGGATTACAGGGGCCGAGGTCATCTTCGCGAGGACTCTACATTTTCCCGAATCATCTCCTGAATGTAGACTTGCATTGTAATTCAAGAGTTCGTTCACCATTCAGAAACAGTATGCTGAGCTGATTGACCGGCCACAACTTCTCTGCTAGCTTTCATATCCAAAGAAGTTCGGGAAACTGTTGTCCATGTCATCTGGAAATAAAGATCGCGTTGTGTAATTTATTCGCATGTGTGTGTTTATTTAAGGGTAATAGAAGAGAGAAAAGTTGTATGTACGTCGACAGCGCGTCCACATCCCAAGCCGAGATCGTAAAAGAGACAGCGACTTTGAGAATTCTGATGCTCCCGCAAGAGTCTGTTCAAAGTTTGAATAATTTCGGAACGAAGGAGACGAGCAGAGTGCGCACTTTCCACTTGCGTCCTTAGAAAACCCCTTGGCTGTCGGAAACTGGACGTCGCCGAGAAGACTGATAAAGAGTGAAGCGAATAGTAAAACGAGACCATATATGCACCCACTCTGCTGTATGCTGGTCATATCCAAATACGTGTCTTTAGGCGCATTACTGGATATTCAAACGAGTGCTCCACTAGCTGAATTGAGAATAACATTTCACTGGGCCATACATATCAATCTCGAGTCTATGCCGGTCCAACGTCCCGTCTGAAGAGAAAGAAGAAGATCCTTATCCTAAAGAGGCATCACGTTCGACGGAGAATAGCAACAAGTATTCCACCTAGTCACCGAGCGTCCATCTCTCACGCAGATCCTCCGTGTCCTGGGTGACCGACCGAGAATAGCTGAAATTCGTGGTGGAGAGACCATCTCCCGAAGCAATAGAGTCAGGAATAGATGCGGTGGTGCTGGCTCCCGGTTTTGCAGTGGCGAGACATCGATACTCATACTACCGAGATGAGTCCATCTGCAGGTTCTCGTCGTCGCTGTGAGAGATCGCTCTAGAAATCTTGGTGCAGATGCGAGTTACTGCCGTACTGGAGAGTGGGGAAACACGATGAAGGCCACTTTGAGCGCGCAGAGCCATGAACTAGCGGCTGCGGAGTAAATTGTTGTCATAGTCGTTCCAATGGTGTGCGCCAAAATCTATGTCAGTCCAGAAAGGCAAACCCTGCAGCCAAGACCTGAGTTTAGATAACTCTTCACGTCCTCCCAGGAACTTGATATCGTAACTAGTCAGATAAATGACATACGAAAAGAGAAGAACACGTCATACGGAAGCTCGGAATGCCTTTAGGAACCGCTCTGCGTGCAACACATCAGGAAACGGTGGACCTTCGGACTCGGCTATGAGGGTCAGCAACCCTGCCATGTCTCTCTCACAGCCCAAATCAGTTGGAATGTATTGGTGTTCAGGTCGTCGATCTTGGGGACAATATCGCACGCGTACGAGTATGTATTGTATGCTGAATGAGATGAGCAGCAGTCGGACATTGTTGGTATCAGAAAAAGACTTACTTAATAAAGCTGTGAGGTAGGCGCTGAACATCCCAATGTATAATGACCCAAATCTAGGCTCGGCGGGAGCCCACGGCAAAAGCAGAACAAGCAGCAAAAAAAATACCACAAAACTTCTACGAACAATGGTTTTAACGAAATCGTTAGGATTGAAATCCTGGGGTGATGAAGGATGAGTTTCGTATGATTGCAGGAACAGAATTGGACCGACTCTGTGTTGTCTGATGACTACTGCTTGCAGAATTGACATCTTGTGTTCTAATTCCGGCCCGGCAGTCATGCATCGGCGACGGATGTCTGCACTGAATGTCACCATTTCCGAGCTGTTGTCCTTGATTTCTTGGAGAATGTCGTTGATGATCCCAGGGCAGACACTTTCAAAGTATCCTCTGTATTCGAGGATGTCGTAGATGGCGTGTAGTGTATTCGTTTGGACGTGTGACTTGATCGTACTTCAAGCATTTCAATTTTCGGGTCAACAAAGCAAAAGAAGGGAGCTGAAATTCGGCTCACAGCCGGATCAGTTTGCATACGTTCCTAGATGTGGAGTCGAAGCATCTGGAAGTACGATTTGAAGAAGGATTCGCGGAGTGTAGGTCTTCCCATAAGGAATCGATCCAGTCGGTACCGTCTATTATATCGTTCTCGCTAGGTAGCCGATAGAAGCCTGGCGACCGTGGACGACAGGCGGGAGCATTCTGAGTATCTTGCGGACAAGAAGAGCCTCCTGATTTAGCACTGTCGAGAGTCATGATACAGAGACAGCAATCAGCTTGAAGAAGACGAGCACATATATTGAGCTGTCTTGCTCAGGCGCCATATTGAACTTTACATATACAAGTCAGATTCTCGCGACCGCCATGGAGATATTTCCACTTACCAAGGAACTCTTTTTCGAACCGTGCTATAGGGGCACCAGACCGTCGTAGCGACAACCAAGTCTTCGATGCCCACAGTGAAGGTGCCTATATGTAGTTGTCTTGTATCACCTATAGTTGCAGTGCCAGAGCAGAAGGAAATCCTAATTGCCGTTAATCGACAAGGTAGTGGTCGTGGTGGTATTGAAGCAAGATAATCACGTGTCAGTAAGGATTGGTCCCTAGCCTGGCAAGCCGCTTTATAGTTACTCGCAGAACTCATACCTGCATATAGGCGATCCCTATGCCTAGCGCAATGTCTGTGTCATCCTTTCACACCCCAAATCAACGACTGAGAAACGGAGGATATATTGTTACAGTCTCACTCTTGAATTACAATGTAAATCTATATTCAAGGGATAATTCGAGAAAATGTAGAATCCTCCCGAAGATGGCGTCGGCCCTTGTAGTCCGAGCGGACTGGTACCTCTGAGCCTTTCCATCCGAGCTTAGACGAGTGGTAAGGAGCATGCTGCATAATATCCACCGCAAATTGACTCAGATCATACAATCGTCGGCTTATTTCCTCCCGCCCGTTCAATGCTCTTATACGGCCCTCATCACTACAAAAATCATGCAGGCCAACAATGTACTGCTCGATGACGTTGAGATACCGCATCGTGCGCTCGCAGTAGATGCGAAATTCGAATAATAACTGAGGTAGGCTGTCCAGTATATCCACTCGCGTTGACGATGTCCCAAGCCATTTCGATGTGCGAAGCAGCTGCTCGAGCCCACATGGTCCGCGGAGCTGATTGAGGAGCGGATCCTTAACTCGGACGATGGCTATACAGAGAATCGGCAAACAGTTTCTTGCCGACTGCGCGTTTAGTCGGATGGAGTGGTACATTTCACCAATCCAGGACGTCTCCTCAGGATCCGGTGTTGGTTGGTGTAGAAGGCTTGCAAAGAAGCTGACAACATAGGGTACATCTGACCATGCTTCGATGACTGGGTTGAGGAAATCGACAACGGCATCACGGAAAGGCTCGAATATGGCCAGCATTGCTTTCTCTTGAAAAGGAGTACAGATCGTGACTTGAGTTATGAGATAGTTGGCAGAGTGAAAATCCGAGGCCTCCATATCGCGGAGACCATCGAGAGCATCGTGCATAGTAGGCAAATGCTCAGCAGAGGCTGCCTGCACAGACCAATAAGCTTGAGCCACGAAAGAGTGAATATAAACAATACCCCAGCGTCCTGCTCGCGTTCCGGCTGCCAGGAATAAGTTAATAATTTTATTAGATGTCATTGCGCTTACCTGGAGCATGCTGGTGGTGGTAAAAAATCAAATGTAAATAGTTCAGAAAGGAGGCGCGCTTGCTTACGTTACGATGTCTCAGCAATGGAGAGGTCCATCTGCCTGTCGAGCTTCTACTCGAACAGAAAAAAAGGAGTTAATGATATATTCCAAGCTATATGGTCGGGCAAAGAGAAACGAAGGTAGCAAAAATACGAAGAGGCAAAATTTTCTAGAAGGAATGATAGGAAAGATCGAACTAGTCGCCGAACACCCATTTCTCACGCAGAATTCTCTGTTTCCAACTGAGAATCACTGGATATTGTAGCTGAGAGGCCATCTCCAAGAGTGGTAGAGACCGGGACGAGCACAACATTACTGACTTCCGTTTGCGCGGGGCGAGGCAACGAAGCCTGTTCTGCTGAGATACGGCCGTTCCTATCATTACTATGAGAAACCGTTCCAAAGGCGTTCTGGTAGATACTAAGTAGTCGCTGCAATACTTGAGAGTCGAGAAATACGAGGAAAGATGCTTTGAAAGGGAGTCGACGGTGCGCGGTAAGCAGTATAGTAGGTTCAGGGCACATCGTTGTCGGGTGAGGCAATGACATCGAGTTGCAGTGTGTTGCACAGTCTGAGTCTTGTTCCTTCGTCATCGATTATCATCATGTCTATCATCATGTCCGGCGCTCCTTTGAAGACCAACGATACCCTGATGGAAGCTAGTCGTTCCAATGGTGCGCGGAAAAGTTTTCGTCAGCCCAATTAGGTAACTCCTGCAGCCGGGACCGGATATTAGACAACTCATCGCGTCCTCCCAGGAACTGGATAAGATATTTGCTTGAATGAACGACAGAAAGAAACGGGAAAATGACATACCGAAGTTCGGAAAGCCTCTAGGAAACGCTCCGCATCCCGCAGGGGTGAACATTCAGCCTCGGCTATGCGAGTCAGCAATGCTGCCATGTCTCTCACCGCCCAAATGAGTTGGAATGTCTCGACGTTCAAGCGGTCGACATGACGGGCCATGCTCCTCATACACAGACACGCACTCTCGGCTGAGCGAGATAAGCTTCGGTTGGTCAGATTAGAAAAGACATACCCATCATTCCCACCAAGCAACAGAGCAGCAGAGCATAAGCTACAAAGGTTATAATTGCAGAATCAGGATCTATACTCGGGGTCCACATTAAAAATACACCGCCCACACAAAGTGGTATGAGTGATATGACTGAGCTCCAGAGAAGATGGTCGAAGAACCTGAGGAGGTTCCTAGCGTTAAGATCCTGAAATAATGAGGAGGGGTGAAATTTGCATGCCTGAAAAACAGCCTTGGACTGACCTTGTGTTGTCTAACGACGACCTTTTGCAACATGCACGTCTTGTCCTCCAACTGTGGACCAGCAACTTTGCATCGATGACGAAGGCTGAGACTGAACGTCATGCTGTCCGAGTTATTGTCCTTGATTTCCTGGAGAATGTCGTTTATAAGCCCAGGACAGGCGCTTTGGAGGTAACCTTGGTATTCGAGGATGTCGTAAATGGCGTAGAGCGTTTTCGTTCGAACATGTGGTCTGATGGATCTTCAAGCGGGTCATGTCAGTCTGACAAACAGGGACGTTTCATTTTTGGCTCACAGGTCGATGAGACGAAGTTATACCATGCAAGATCCCCGCTTAGAACCCTAGACGCGTACGCAAGGCTTCTGGCAGCAGGATACGAGGCAGGATCTCTGCGGTGAAGGATTTCCCATAGATGATCGATCCATTTCGTGCCGGCTATGATATCGTTTGGGACAGGTGATTGATAGAAGTCGGCCCAATGGGAATGTTTACCTCCAGCTTTGGAGTGTAAATCGGCAGGGCCATCGGGAGCACTCTGAATATTCTGCAGAAAAGAATCCCTAGACTTGATAGTGTCGAGAGTCATGGTAAAAAATGTCGAATATACGTCGAGACTCGATGCGGGTAATCAACGTGAGAAGCCGAGCGTGTATATTGAGCTATCCCGCTTGGACCCAGACAAGAATCCGTCCTATTGTACTTTCCACATAAAGTTAGATTCTCCAGACCGCCATGGAGAAAATGCATCTCAACTCACCGTGTATCTCTTCTTCAGACAGTGTTATACTCACCCGGGAGGTCGCGTCTGGGAATCGAGTCTTCGCCTATGCACTACTGAGCTTCCGCGAAAGAAGGAAATCCCAGATGTTACTGGTTGACGCGATTCAAGAGTCGGCAGGGTAGTGATGGCGGTATTGAGGCAAGAGAATCACGTGTCTCCCGTCACTAAGAAGTATTTGAATTTCGTATACTTGCTATCTTTCCAATGTCTTTCCGATGATCTATTTTACATCACAGCGTCTTGTTTTTATAACGAGTTACTAAGGTAGATCAGTACTAGTAGTCTACCCTTATGCTCCTGAGCTCTATCAGCAGAGGTGGCTAATAAATTTAATCTTCTAGTTTCCTTCTAGTTTTCCTGTTTTTTTCGTGTGTTACAGTCATTGATCCCAATACCGTTCTTTATCTGCAATACAGCTGGACGACACTATTTCGGCAGTACTAGTAAGAGAATTTTTGCACGAATAAATTAACAACCTAATCGGAAGAGGATGTTGAATGCAATCCCACAAAAAGTTCATCCGAGTCAGAGTCTGACTCCTCCTAGCCTGAAATCAAGCTCAAGCTCCAGTCCCTCGTCTTTCAAACTGTTCAAGGCAGCCTCATCAAGATCATAGCTCCACCCACGCCCCATCACTGATAGTTGGAGCTTCGTGAGATGTGGCACGTCGGACGGGCGACGTAGTCGTGAAGCAATCATGTCGACAAATGCGGAATTGAGAAAAACGACGTGAGTGTACCGGAGAGCATTCAGATGAACACCAATTGTTTGCAGGGACGGGACCATGGAATGCTGAAGTGATCTGTCTACCAGACTGACTTCGGCCAATTGCGCCACAAGAGACTGCATAATGGGACCATAATCGTCTACCCACTCATTGCACTCAATGACCAATTCCATCAGGCCAGGCATGATCCGTATGATATTTGCAAAGTTGTCGTTCAAGACCACATCGACAAGGTGTAATCGCGTTAGGGAACATTGGGATTTCAGAAGCATTTCGTGGAGTGCATCCAACGCACCCACAGGGCAACGTACCGCATGGTCAGGTTCTCTAATTCCTAGGTCCCATTCAGTGGTTAGCGTGAGATCCTCCAGCGAGGGTAGCACCAAGCTGCGCATAAAGGTTGGCGAAGCCGTCGAAATCCTTTTGACCGATGTGGATATGACGCGGGGGGTGGAAAACGGGGTGGATATCGGGGCATACTCGTAATCATTGTATGAGAATGAGAGGAGCTTTGGAGCTGATTTTACGATGTCGAGGTATTTGAAGGTTAGCCGGTCTCCGGCAAATGGCCTTGCATCGGAGAAAGATACGAGATTGGTGATTGGGAAACGGATGCTAGCTTCTGGGTGCATGCCTTTCAGATGAAGATTTTCGAGTTTGGGAGCAATCTCGAAGGCGCGAATGTCTCCGGACGGTGCGTCGCGACAACAATCAATATACATGTCTCGAAGCAAATCGGTCTTTCCGCGGATGAGAGAGAGTCGTGAAAGAAAGGATGCGTCGAGGGTCATTTTGACCGCTCTCCATCGGTTTGAATGGGCAATCATGATAGAAAAACATCGCTCCGTTACTTGGGTTTTCCCATCCTCCACCTTCGAGTTGAGACCATGGTCATCAAAATGAATATCGAGTGGATGATTACGAGAGCGTTCAAGGACGATGCTGAGTATTTCCACTGCCGCGTCCGCTTTCAGAGATGCTTTGGACTTGGCGCGGAATGGTCTCGCTACTATTACGGAAGCCCATAGCTCCGGACAAAGAGTTTCAATAACGTTTCGCCACGAGCTGCACACTTGCATCAGTAGATTGGAAAAAAAATTGCCGGGGGTTGCGGTGACCACGGTCCGACGAAATTCTTATCCGCCTCGTCAAGCCCTCACAAGTCCATATAACCAAAGCGTGATGTTGCGCCCTTTTTTATAGGCTATTATAACCCCGCGTAATAATTATTTGCACTTTGAGATTGCATTAAATTATTTCCTGCTCGTGTATCACTACCGTAAGCACAATAAAATGTGGCCTGGCTCGCACTGACTGATTGGAAAAAGGTAGTAAGAATTGGATTTGATTTTTAGGTTGTTTTTAGGTGTCTAAAACGATGACATAAATGTATCACAGGTCAGCAAACCCCACAGCGTTGATGTCGAGCTCGAGGTCGCTTGACTCTACCACCAGAATCGGCACCTTCTACGGAAAGCCTATTGCGTTCCTCTGTATCTTTGTCCATGCTAGCTTCATTGTCTGGTTCATCGGTTCCCGTTTTGTGTGTGGAGGATTGCCTAGCTACATTCAACCCTGTCGAATATTGCGCTTCTTGTGAATCGAAAGTCACGGTCCTGAGTCGGATGCTCTACTGAATTTCACTGTTCAGTAACTTCAGTTTCATCCCGCTGAATTGGCGGGAGTACGAGAGAAAGGAAACTAATGTCAGACACTAAGAGAATTACGAGAAGTGAGACGAGGTGCATGGCATGAAAAACTAGTACGCAATTGGACTTCTAGTGGCTCGATTACTAGTGGTTGATTCCGAGTCGGAGATGTTACAATCGACGACGTCGTGTCACTATGTGATGTACCACGTGATGTCTCGCGGTTCGTTCCGCGTTTTAACTCGCCGCTACTTACTCATTTTCCTTCTCGTCGTGAAGGCCTATCGGGCCAGACTCAGCTCTTCAAGACCTATTTCCTCTAGGCCTACCCTTCTCCGACGCGGATTTCTTCTTCCGAGCCCGGAAAACTCCAACGTAATTTCTTCAATATAAATACAGTCCGAAGTCGCGGTCAAGCGCTAACATCTCAGCCAGCGTACGATCATCTCACCAAGAATCGCAAATTTCCAGCCTGCCGGGATCCTCTCATTTATTATTGCATGAAGTTCAACTAGTGGTCTTCTGAAGCAGGGTATTCCAGAGTTGGAGCGAGGAGGAAGTGCGTGTTTGAAGGGCACCCAAGTCAAGCATTGGTGAGTTTGATAATGGCTCTCTCCTTGGGATTCGCTCCATAGTAACTTAGGGAATTGTTCAAGCCGATGACGTGTGCCCTTTCCTATGCGATATCGTTATTTAATAATGTCTGGAGTGCTGTGGAGGGGAAGGCCCGGCGCCAACAAATTGAGGTAACATTCCTTTCCCTAGAGGTGTTTTCAAGGCTGAAAAGACTGATAAACTATTTAGGACCCTTCCTAACAGTGACTTTGCGAGGCGATTGTCGGAGAAGAGGAAGGAGCAGGAGCGAGCACGTACAGTATAAAGTTAAGGTCACTTGTGTAAACAGCAGCGTACTTGTATTATGTTCATCGTAATAATAAATTTACTATTTCAAGTCTTTCCGAGTCTCTAAGAGTGAACCCATACGATATATACATGCCCCCAGCCACCTGAAAACGACCAGCTGCTACGAGCCCGCTTTAAGATGGTGCCCGTGTTATATTTGCCTATGGCACGAAGTAAGTGTACTAATACCTTTCGAAGCCTGCCACGCATTGCTGATATCGGAAACGCTCGTAAGGATATGTGTAGAATTCTCATTTTTCCACGCTTCATATGGGCATATAAGGCTGGCGCAATTATTTTGGATGTTGCCATGCATTTCGAGCCTTGCCACGGGCTTATACGGCCTTATATATTTTTGTTCAATTCACTGATGTGGCCAAGATGCCACGGTCCCTCTCGGATTGTAAACACGTTGAATCCGGAAAGACATCTACTCGATATGCCTCTGAATTCGACACCTTTCCACGAGAGACGCAGTATCTCCATCGCGATCTCTGGGGGAATACGACGTATTGGAGATAGTGCTGTCTCGTAGTCTTGTTTGAGTGATTGTAGACGCGACACTCGAGCCTCCACCGACGCGGCAACATTATGGAGCAAATCAAGGTCTCTCTGTAGTTCAGCGAGAGTCGTCTTCAGATCCTCCAAAGATACCTTCAACCCAGCAAATTGTAGAGGTGATGGCGCGTCGTTGGTGCGCAGAAGGGAGGCAACATCGGGTGGATGTGTTAAGAATCGGACTAATTTGAGTAATACGCGAGGTAATGAATACTCGAGTAAAACCCAAGATGTGAGCGAGGATGTCCGTAAGCTAAGTTCCAAACCACCAAGAGGGATCCGATAGGGTGCTAACAAGCGCTAGGCGTAGTTAACGGGGCGTCAGCAAGCGCTAGGCGTAACTAACAGGGTTTCCAACAAGCGCTAGGCGTAGTTGGGAAGCAGTTGATTGGCAAGCGCTAGGCGTAACCGATCAGGAATGCTTAAATCACACAGTTAAGTGGACGTTCGAGGATGGGTAAAATTAGATTAAGATCCTCTAATACAATTTATCTACAAGTTTATATACTAAGGGAAGGTTCGAGTCATTATTATTCTACAATGTTCCATTATATTCTAGTATTGGTACGAAGAATTGAGAAAGTAATAGAAAGTAATAGAAAATACAAGTGAGTCACTGTTAAGACCGAGAAGGCCGAGTATGGGCATGTGTTGACTCATGCACCAAGTCAACGGATACGTGAAATCCATAACAGAGCCCCCCCAGTCTACATATGCCTTAACGAGGCGAAAGGAAAGGAAATTAAACAGGTAGAAGAAGTGAACCGCGTCGTACATTTGAATTGTTCTGTAACTTCAAGCATAGGGGAATAGAATTTATCCCACATCCTCCACATATAGAGGGCAAGGTTCGCCACGTTCGGGAATGCCATCATGTACCGACTTCTCGTTCATAGATGGATCGAGAATTAAGTTGAAGTCCAGTTTGGGGGTTCGATCAGGTACTGTGAGTGAATGTGTGGATGAATGCCCGGAGTCAACTATTATAGTAAATTCGAAATGGTTTCCATAGCTGCATGCACCTAAATTTGGTTCAGGTGATATGCGAGTAGAGGAAGCCCAGGGCTGCATGCGACGAAGCTGGGAATCGGCGTGTGCTGCCGGTTCGTGGGAGCCGTTTCCAAAACGGGAACGATATTGATGATGGGACTCATCATTTCGCCGTTTCATCGATACAACCATTGATGCATTCACCCTCGAGATTGAGTCCAACCGTCCGTCTTGCCTCAATGTATTTGTGTCCTTCAATTCACCTTTTGATGCACCTGTACTGCCTCGTTTATGCCCGACGACTTTTGTTTGAACTGGCACGGTCGGAGCCCAGTCTGTCGAACACGATAGAAGGTCGACTTTGATATTTCGATAAGGGATTATGCGACATACTGTGATATGAATGGTGAAAGTGTCCCCGGGTACGTCGTTGGGACTATTGATGAGCCAAATATTCTGATTTAATTGATCGTGTTCATATTTCTCCGATAAGCTGCGTTTCGATGATGCTATATTGAACGTGACACTCTGTGGAAGGTCTGTGAGTAGTCGTTTTGACTCTCGTTTAATCACCGCAACTTCTGCTATAAGTGACAGGCAGAAGTAAACTGAAAACCTAGGAAAACAGATTGACTCCGGAGTGATCTGAGGACAGAATTCCAATCGAGACGAGCTCTGAATCCCTCGGAGGTACTCAAATTTGTTCTCGGGCATCGCTATGAGGTAATTATAGCTGCACGACGCCATAAGAATCTTTGGAACTTGGAAATCGCGCGAGGCTCGATGGACAAGGAACTCGGAGAATTCCTTGCAGACCAGGATGAGCATAGAGTTATGAAGGTAATGGCAGTAAGTAGTGAGTTCGTGGCTGGAGACAAAGTTGAGCTCTTCGGAGGTATCAACTAGAGACTGTGCGTTCATTCCGATAGTGAGTCGATGTGGAGTATGCATTGTTGTCCTAATACGTACAGCCCTTAGAAAGCTGGAGATGTTTGTACAATGAAGAATGAAGTGCTCGGAAACGAGGGCATGAGGTGAGTCAAAAAGTCGCCGCTGATGAGTTTCCTGGCTGATGTTTTGCTTATTAAACCGACCATGGTGCGTTGTCAGAGGTCGGATGTTGACAGGTATATTGGCACTGGACTCCTGAGGTATCACGAAGCATCTGTTGGCTACCTCTCCGTGTACTCGTCGATATTTTGGATGACGACCAGATTTATGGGTCCGACAATATAATTCAAAGACACAGCACTTCCAATCGGTAGTTGATGGTACCGTAGGGAGTTTATGTCCGTTGAGACGTTGACCGTATAGTCGACATTCAATTTGAGTCTGATCAGTCCTTTCCATAGCTTGTACAAGTTCAGCGTTTGGAATCGACTCTGTGTTGATTCTGATAGTGAGTCGACACAAATTATGTACCGTCCTAATACACCGACTCCTTTGAATGGTTCGTCGTCGTCGTTTCATCCCCTGGATTCCCCTATGAACACGATAAAATCTTTTGCGAGGAATACGAACAGGACAGACGGTATTCCAGTTTCCTACCGATGTTAGAGCATTGCGGATGTTTGCAATGCGAAGGACAAAGAGTTGGGAGACGAGGAGATAGGGTAAGTCCTCTCCCTGATGCCAACAAGTTTCTTGGCTGATGTTTTCTTCAGGAAATAGGATGTTATGAATGCAGGGTGTGACTGAATGTCGTTTAGGAGACGCGCAGATTGAGGGCAGCTTCATCGTGCAACGATAGCAAAGGGAATCGGCTTTCGCAGTTGCCGGTGAGTTGTTTCCAAAATAGGAATGATATTGATGATGTTGATCGCCGTGGCCTTCCTTTTGCTGTGTTATGGATACCATTGGTTCGTTCGCCCTTGAGACTGTGTCCAGCTGTGGGTTCTTCCCCCGTAAATCAGAGTATCCTGTCGCGTTGTCCTGGACAATATTGATTTTGACCATGCTGTGTATGTTGATACCCGAATCCCGAATTTGATCATCAAGTTTCCGCATGAACCCGGTGCGCAGATCACCTTCTCCCTTTGACAGCTTGAAGTCACCATGAAAAGTAACTTTTGGTATGACTCTAGGACTCATCGAAGACGCACTCGATCCTTCCCAAGATCCATTAGAAGGACTTCTAGTTGACTGGGGTTTCGTAGGCAGGTGAGTTTGATTTTCATCTCGTGGACTCATCAATTGACTGTCATAATCGTGAAGCCTTCGCTTGGCATGTACCCGAGGTAGGAAATCAGATTCCTCTGGCTTGTACACCATACACTCGATATTGTTATGACGATGAGTGTTCTCGGTCGTTCGTGTACTAGCAGAGTCGTGACTCGGCCATGAATGAGATATGGGTTCCGTTTCCGTCGCAGTCATGGTGATATAGTTGCCAGGGCTTCTCACAGCTGTTTGGAGGTGCGCTAATGATAGAGTTGGAGCTGATTTCTCCGAAGTGAAGCATTGACTGACTTCGCTTTGAAGACAAGTAAACGAGGACGGCCGCTGCACGCATTCCCTCCTTCGTATTAGTCTATGCCGGCGGTTAATGTGGTTGAATGTAGGATGGTGGAATAGTCGCTGTAACCGTTTTCGCAGCTGAAGGATGCGACATCTCACTCTATGCGGTATCAAGGACTTTCTATTCCTCTCTGATAAGGGTGCGCAAGGTGTATTTGAAGCGATTCGGAAGGTGCGAATTCCGTTACCGGCTAAATTGTGATTGATTGAAGTATTGGTATCATAGTCCAGGGCTTCGAGGTTCGGAACTCTGTTCTTTTGACTGTACTGTTCCTCTTCTCTCATAATGATACCTGGTACTCCCCCCAAACTCCAGTCGGAGGCCGAGTTCTGACGAGAGGTCTTCGACTTGAGAGGATTGGAATATGATGCAGGAGGAACAGTAGGAAGGTAATATTCTTGTTTTCCGAGATGGGCTCTATCAGCATTACGCTGAGCTGCGAGAAGGCTTTCATCTAGCATCACACGTGTCTGACATTCGTCCCAGTCATGGACATCGTAAAGCATATGGAGGAAATGCTCAACGCGAATGCGGTACTGCAGGGCATATATCTCGAAGTCGTTTGCGGTCAAACTTTTCGCGGTGTCAATGGCCCATACAGGTGGTCGGAGATCTGAATAACCGAAGGTGTCAAGAGATGAAGAGGCTAATGCATGGCGAGTCGTCAGGCTGATGAGAAGTTCCTGATAGATCTCCTCGTCTAATTTGTACACGACGTCTTTCGCAAACGTGGTGCAGGCAGAAACGGATGTGAGAAGGCAATCCAGAATGCTCGTTTCTTCCGAAAATGTATGAGTATACTGGTGGTGGGTCAAGACACGAGCACTGGCGATTTGTAGGCCATTCCCGAGTTTCTTGTTCCTACAGAGCTTAAGTATCTGTATAATTCGATCCTTACGCCTCTGCAAACGCGCATTTTCCGTGAAGGTAAAAAGGGGAACACAGGATGGCCACAAGCGAGTAATCTTCTTCTTAGCAGTGTCCATGATGTCCACCGGGTCGACTGGTAATACGAGTGGTGCCAGAGCATCCGGAAATGCAAATGAGTCGTCAGACAGATGATGAGATGGGGGAGCAGACTGCGAAGCAAGCAAATGGATTGGTGAAATGGATTCAGACATTGTATTTAAATCCAATGCGAGTACAATGCGAGTAAGTGCTGATGCAAGCAGGAAGTAACGGATAAATTGATTCCCTCTACAAGGTGGTCCCAATGTGTCTACCAATGTTAAGAATCGGACTAATTTGAGTAATACGCGAGGTAATGAATACTCGAGTAAAACCCAAGATGTGAGCGAGGATGTCCGTAAGCTAAGTTCCAAACCACCAAGAGGGATCCGATAGGGTGCTAACAAGCGCTAGGCGTAGTTAACGGGGCGTCAGCAAGCGCTAGGCGTAACTAACAGGGTTTCCAACAAGCGCTAGGCGTAGTTGGGAAGCAGTTGATTGGCAAGCGCTAGGCGTAACCGATCAGGAATGCTTAAATCACACAGTTAAGTGGACGTTCGAGGATGGGTAAAATTAGATTAAGATCCTCTAATACAATTTATCTACAAGTTTATATACTAAGGGAAGGTTCGAGTCATTATTATTCTACAATGTTCCATTATATTCTAGTATTGGTACGAAGAATTGAGAAAGTAATAGAAAGTAATAGAAAATACAAGTGAGTCACTGTTAAGACCGAGAAGGCCGAGTATGGGCATGTGTTGACTCATGCACCAAGTCAACGGATACGTGAAATCCATAACAGGATGGGTGAAGGTTGATATCCAGTCATGTCTAGCCATGATCTCCTCCAGAGTGATGGGAGTAGACTGCATCATCATCTGAAATCAAAATCCCAGTCAACTACAGACGACCAGCATCACAGTCCTAAAGCACGTACAAATCAAAATTGTTGTGTTTTTGTACCTGAGGAGAGTCAGGACGATCTGTTTCGCTGATCGGATGAACGGATACTATCGATGAGGGGAACAGGAAAGGATGAATCGTTCGCAACAAGACAGGAATGGAAGAAAGACGAAGAAGAAACTAACTTCAGGCCACGTTGACGCGGATGTACATGAAACGTAATCCAGCCAGTATAGCTTCACAAGAAGGCGACAACAATCGCCTGCATCGCAGGGTCAGTACTTTGACTCCAGATGAAGATTTCTTGCATTAATTCCCTAGATAAAACTCAAACCATGGCATTATATATATGTCGAATAAGTTGGTAATACTTAGGCGCAAGATCAGTCACCTCCCAGAGGTACAGATACAATAAAGCATAGCTTTACGATACACCGGAGAGTAGTGTAACAACTCATGAATGCAGCGAGGACGTGAGCGTCGAGCAAGGTGAAAGGGACAACTACCTTCTCGAACTACGAGAACCACCATATACGGTGTCATCTAGCCAGATACTGGGTTGAAGCAGGAAGACAGTTTGAGTAAGAAGTACAGGATTTTGGCACCCGGACGATAAGCTGAGGTAGAACCTATCGTATCATTCAGAGTCGGAGTCTGTCTCTGCGTCACCATCATCTAGGTTGAAATCTAGCACAAGTCCCTCATCTTCAAAACTCGACAGGGCATTTTCATCCTCCCTATTAAAACCATAAGTCCATCCCCATCCCATCACCCATAGCGTCAGTTTTGTGAGGTGCGGCTCGGACGGACGACGTAACCGGGAAGCAACCATGTTCACAAATGTGGAATCGACGAAAGAGACGTGAGTGTACCGGAGACTGCAGAGGCGAACACCGAGGCTTTTCAGGGACGGGACCACGGAATGGTGAACTGAACCGTCTATCAGATCCACCTCGCTCAATCGTGATACAAGAAGCCTCATAACGGAGTCATATTCATCTTCCCACTTGTGGAATTCGATGTCAAATTTTTGCAGACCAGGCAAGATCTGTAAGACGTTCACAAGGCTATCGGTCAAGACAACATCGACGAGGCACAGTCGTGTGAGGGAACATTGCGACTGTAAAAGCATTTCGTGTAGTGCACCCAGCGCACCCACAGGGCATTGTACTACACCTTCTCCTTCCTCCAGGTCATACGTGGTTGTTAGCGTGACGTCCTTCAGCAACGGTAGTACCATACTACGCATAAAGTTTGGCGAAGATGCCGAGAGTTCTTGGAGCGATCTGGACATGACGCTGGGAATGGAAAATGGTGTAGATATCAGATTAACACCGTAGTCATTGTACGAAAATGACCGAAGTTTGGGTGCCGATTGAACAACATGAAGATATTCGGGAGTCACCCGGTCTCCAGCGAATGGTCTTGCATCTGAGAAAGACACAAGATTGGTGAATGGGAAAGGGATGTTGACTTCTGGATGCATGTCTTTCAAATGCAGTATTTCGAGTTTGGGGGCAACCTCAAAGGCGTGGATGTCTCCGGGCTGAGGGTCGTAACAGCAACAGAGGTACGCGTCTCTGAGTGAATCGATCTTTCCGCGGATGTGAGAGAGTCGCGGAATAAGGTAAGGGGGAAGTCTCAGTTCGACGGCTCTCCATCGTTTTGAATGGGTGACCATAAGATCAAAACATCGCTCCATTGCTTGTGTTTCTCTCTCATGCCAGTCAGGACCATAATATTTGAAATAAAAATCAAGAGGGTGGTTACGGGAGCGTCCAAGGACGACGCGGAGCATTTCCACAGCCTCCATAGGGACTTTAGGCTGGTAGGATAATGGAATCTCCACTGTCACGGTAGCCCATAGCTCCGGGCAAAGTGTTTCAAGAGCATTTCGCCATAAGCTGCACACTTGGCCAAGATACCACGGCCCCTCCTGGATGGAGAAGACATTGAATCCTGAAATATGCCTTCCCAAGAAGCGGCTGCCGAGATTGTCGCTTTTCCCTGCACAGCGTAGAATCTCCATTGTGATCTCCGGGGGTATGCGACGTATCGGAGACAATGCTACTTTATAGTCATTTTCGAATGACTGGAGACGCGACATTTGACTCTGCAGCGCCGTCGTAGCATTGTGGAGCAAGTCAAGGTTGCTCTGTAGCTCAGCAAGAGCCTTCTTCAGTCCACGGAAAGACGCCCACAGCCGAGCAGATTGTAAAGGTGATGGCGGGTCGTTGGTGCGCAAAAGCGAGAGGATATCGGGTGAATGCGTGAAAGTTGATATCCAGTCATGTTTGACTAGGATCTCCTCCAGAGTAGATTGCATTTATACCTGCAACGGAAATATCAGTCAAATTTCAGTATCGCCGTAACAGTATACCTACAAGTGTTATGTGATATCTAGATGGTCAGAAAGATTTGTTTCGCTGGTGGGATGTATAGATAGTTTGACGAGCGGCACAGAGAGCGATGAATCGCGGTAACAGAAGAAAGGAAAAAAAGATAGTCTATTGTTTAACACGGCGGGTTGCCGTTCAAGGGCGTTATGACAACGCCTTACATAACTTGATGGCCTTGCGTCGGCATTGCGATATCGATTAGGTTTTGAGCTTACCGGCGGCAAGTTTGGCATGCCGAATTCAAGCCGGTTAGGGCGTTGCGACAGAAAATATCTCTTGCTTCGCTTTCCCTTCATAATTATTTTATTTTACATCACCATACACTTTGAATATCAAATATCCTGCTTCTCCCAACTTCACTACGTATTCCAATACCCTTTAACTTTCGAGTTGTTAGGGACAGAGTAATGTTCCCACGCCACAGACGCGTGATGCCAGGACTTGGATAGACCCAGCTTGTATTTTTGGTCTAACGTAAGGATGCGATTCGTATTAATACATTTACAGTAAAAGAAGATACCTATGACGTTCCCTCACCGAGCATAACAATAACATAAACATTTGCTGCAACAACGAGAAGCCAAATCGCCGCGCCCAACAAGGTAGCGACGATGTGGTTAGCAAAACAGACAGAGTTCCCATCTTCATCCTGCACGGTCATGACACGTTTATTGCTCGTCAACCACAAGAGGGGAAAGACGATGAAGGGAAGAACGATGGACAGGACGACTTGGGACGCAACGAGGAGGGTGTCAATCCCCTCTTTGCCTACGGCTATGGCGACAGTGAGTGCAGGAATAAGGGACATCAGCCTTGTGAGGAGACGCCTGAACACTGGTGAAAGGCGAATGTTAAGAAATCCCTCGGACACAGCCTGACCCGCGACAGTGGCGATGAGGGAAGAAGATTGGCCGGAAAACAAGAGTGCGACGGCAAACAGGGAGGCAGCGGAAGGGGAGACGGCGCTACGAATGAGATCGTATGCGTCAAACAGAGAAGCGGCGTTGGTGGCGGAAGGAAGGGTGGCACCTGCTAGGATAAGGATGAGGGAATTGATGACGACTGCGAAGCAAACGAGGGAGATAACGACGTCCGCCATCCCATGGTACAGATGTGTCTTGACGAAGGAAAGCGAATTGTTGGTCGGTACTTGTGTTGGGCCCATGGGCGGGATGCGGAAGGCGTACCGAATTCGTTGTTTGAACGTCTGACCCTTCGGTTTCTCCGCGTCGAGATCGTCCGACGACTCCGATACACGGTCCTGTGTGGCCAAAGCCGAGCCAAGAAAGAGACTGTGTGGCATGACTGTTGCTCCTATTATGCCCACCGACGTATACAGTGCCCCATCCTTGAATATGTACTTTGACGGGACATATCCAAGGAAAGCGCTGGGCCAGTGAACGTTCACGCGGGCGATGATGATGCACATACAAATCAGGACAGCAATCACCAGTATGGCTATGATCACCTCAAATATGCGTACAGGCCGCCCGCGGAGTGGATCACCCAAAGCGAGGATAAGGAGAACGTCGAATGCGGTGATGAGCACACCATGCCAAATCTCGAGGGCAGGGAGGAGCAGGCACAGCGCAATGGCGGACCCGAGCAGCTCCGCGAGGTCTGTCGCTATGATCGCCATCTCCGACAGAATGTAGAGAGGATATAGGAGCGCAACCCGAGTTACCATGCGAGGATACAGCATAACCCGGCAGTGTGAAGCCAGGTCAAGGCCAGTAACGCATCCAAGGCGACTACACAACACCTAATCAAGGAAATCAGTAAATCTGCATCAAGCCCAACGGAGATCTACCTACCTGGAAGAACACAGCGAACAGTCCAGAAAGGAGGACCACAAACAGTAGTCGATAGCCGAACGACGAGCCTGCTTGCAGGTCAACGCCCCAGTTGCCTCTGCAGGGATAATCAGCGCAGGGAAGAATCCGACAAGAGGGTACTCACGGATCAAAATACGCGACTGCGCATACCAGGCCGACGCCAGTATGTTTCTTTCCGTGAATCCAAATGGTCTTCAAGAGGGATCTAGCTGTGATAACCATTGATATTGGGGGTAAAGGTGAGGAATGTCCGATCTTATATACATATCCAGAACGGGGTGAACCAGGCAGAGGGGACCCAGAAAAGCGGAATCCATGCCTCCGCCTAGAAAACGAGTTAGTGGTAGACCGCCAAGGTTGCCATGTGCCGTAAGTTCTCGGTCGTTTCCGGCGTCTTAGGGGCATTAAATGACCCCAAAGCGTCGGGATTCCCTGTTTCGGCTGTCGGTCAGGTTCTTTATCAGATAAGTATTCAGTGGTATTTTGTATGGCTTGCAGCATCCAACCTCCGCGAACCTATGCCATCATGCTACCATTGAATCGGCATGTAGACGTGAGACCATCTTTTTGCTAGCTCGAAATACGGACGCGGGAGATTCCAGAGACCAAACGCAACGTCCGGCTCGGCGCACTCTATATCAACTAGGTATCAATACAAGAGCGGTCTTTCGGCGGATATAGCACGGTAGTTATATCTATAGCTATGAACAGTTGTGAACGCTTATCATCTGTTGTTGAAAGGTTAAGAGCGCCTGAGACTGTCAAATTGAATAGTGAAGTTGACGCATCAAAAGAAGTACGAGTAACTAAAAACCAGCGAGACAGCTTTTGAAATTCCAACAGTTTTTCTGATGTTAAAGCTAGTTAGGCTCGGCCGCTTGCTCAGAAAACGCTCCAGTTAAAGACTAGCAGATGAACCCAGGCGTCTGGGTAAGCACAGAATTCAACGCATAGACTGCCGTCGGCACACTTGGCATGTTGTCAGTCTGAAAATGGTTCATTGGATCTGGTTATTACCCGGTGGTTTGGGAACATCACGCTCGTATCGCGAGTGTGAGCGGGACCGCCATTCGAGTTTGCGTAACAGTGTTGCTACGTCAACCACCACAAAGTGCCTGCGGCTTATTCTGAGCCGCAGCAGGCTATAAACATTTACGGTTAGTAGCTTCATCACATACAACCAAATGCTAATCTCTCGTAATTCTTTAAAGGGTCTTTCAGGACCGGCTTCCGTTCCATTGGGTAATGGGAGTGCGATGTATGACTGTTCTTGGTGAAAGGGAAAAGTCTTGATGCTCCGTGAACTTTCCGAGCATTGAAGTAATCTAGGGAAGGTCTTGCCCCTTCCCGAGTTCTAACCATTGTAGTCCTAATTATATTAACCCCTGATGACTTTTGACCAACTAAATCTTCCTTACTTAGACCGGCCTGGAATCTGATACAATTCTCAAACGCGCAGATAGCCTGAAGTTGAATTATCATTCTCTAGGTCTCGTGCCTTACATTTTTTCAAGCCCGGTCTCCAAGCCTCAAGCTTCAAGCCGCACACTATTTGAAGAATGAAGGAATCAGGGGAAGAGAATATTTTCACCGTGACTTTTTGGATTTATTCGTCGACGCTGCTCCTCAGCAAAAAGGTACCGTCGTTCGTACGAGGGGTCTAAGCTAAACTAGATAAATTACTGCTGCTCGTCCACGCCCGAGCCAAAGTATTAAGGTAAAGAGTGTGCCGAAGACCGAACAGAAACGTACGCTCTGCGGCTTTGGCAAACACCCACTGCGCGCGCTCCCTGAGAGAATAAAATTCGCACAAGTTTAGAAACTGCCTGCCATCTATCGCACGAATATTCAATAAACTGTACCCGGCGTTATCGTCAGACGACCATTGCAAGATAAAACTCGGGGTTTTGAGGTATCTAGCACCGTCGCAATAGAAAACAAACCAGAAAGGCAGTTAAAAGAGCCGACTCTTGGAAATCGAGCAGGAACAGAGTCCGTAGATCCTACTAGCGTGGGACGTCTCAAGAAATCATGCATCAAGTGCCATGTCGCAGCAAAGACGAGTCGGCAGTCAGGCTAATCATCCAACGAGGATTAATTAGCCGTAGATATAAATAACGAATAGGTTTCACTGGATGTCCCGCAGCTCTTACAACCGGCTTACCGATCGGTATCAGGAGGAAAGCTTGAAGTGTAGAATTTATCATCCAATAGGGAGGTTATCGACATTTCTCTTTGACCAGCATCGTACGTTGCGTCAGGATCTGCGTGCACAAATAGTCGTGTTGCCAAGGTAAGTTTCATCTCCATCGGGGGCTCCACACCATACCACACCATCCAGGTCTTGTATCGCCGCGGAGAGCCGCTAGCAGGCCATCTCCAAGGGACTGGAGCGTACGATTAGAGATGCTGGAGATTGCGCCATGTGCTTGGTTCGGTGCCGAAGGTAACAGTGGTATTGGGAAGTCAATGATAGTAAAAATAACGAGTACGCCGGAGTTCCAAGTCAAAGCCCGAGTGAATGTGGAGAAGTAAGCGGTTTTAGGCCAAGCAAACAGTGCGAGAAGAGCGTCTGCTTACTGACAAGAGCCTTGGAAGCTAGAAGTAGTGTTGATAGCCACCGACCCCCTGGAGAGTAGCGAAGCTCGAGCAGAGTCGTTTTTATCACGACGTTGACGGCCCTTGCAAGTCAAACCAAACCTTAACTGGAAGAAAAAGGTACACGAAGATCACAGACAACGTAATAGGCTTCAGTCTTATCGTCATAGTTGAAACATAGAAAAATATCTTGGCGAGGTGTCCGATGCTACCCGGAGACACCTTCTACACCTTTGGGAGTAGTTATCTTGACGGTGCCAGTGCCGATATCGTTCACCGAGGACAAAGCATGCAAGCGCCAGCCAATCTGGTGTACGAGCGAAATTTGAACACGGACGTAGACAAGCTAGTATCCGTTACCGAATTCGGGATGGCACGAGATCAAGCGACTTCAGGACGGCAATGCTGATGCTCAGCATCTGTTCGACACAGAGGGTACAAACCCCAAAAGGTGAGACCAAATTTGATCAAGTTTTGAACGAAGAAGGGAAGATATAATCAAATAATGCGCACCCTTGGTGGTGTAGGAAGTATCAGAGGTGAACGCTGAAAGGTTGAGGTACCTAGCCGGAGGTAATACCGCTAGTATATAGCAGTTCACGAGCTGAAAAGTTTCTCTGCATTTATCACGCGCATGGCTGAGTATTGGCGGTATAGGCTGAGAAAGAGCGATAAACACCAGAGTTGTTCCCACGCCACAGACGCGTCAAGCGGATAGGAAATCCGAACACGTGCCTAATACTTTCTCTTGCTTCAGTCCCACCACAACGCCTGCCCGCACTCAACTTCACCTCTCTCCTCTCATTGTCAAATTTTTTTCTGAACAAAAAAATCCGAGGAAACTGAAGGGAAGAAGGCAGAAAGGGATTCAATCACAGACCCGAACAACACTTGATTTCACCAGACACTTCGAACAATGCAATGGTTCCACCTAGAAGAGCCCGACACTGTGAGGCAGGTGAAGCCGTGGATGAGTAAAAATGCGTTTGCTGCATGTCGTTCTTATCTGACCTCAAAGCTCAGACAACCAGAGCAAGAGCAAGCCGGACCGAAGAACCTATCCTCAACATGGCATGATTTCGTTTTCTTAGTCACCGCCGCCATTTTCTGCCTTCTCAAAGGACATCCTTTCCCAGGCCTCGACACGCCCGTGCTACGAAACCGAGTTGGGCCCAAACTCCAAAACTTCCCGGCTTGCTCGGCCTAAGAGACCCCATTCTCAACAGTTTATTCTTCACCGCTAGATTACAGCTTGCCGTCGCAAAGGAAGAGCGTGAAATGGTCAGCTTGATGCTGGATATGTTAGTATAAATTCAATGATAGTGCGGAAAGGTAAGCGTGCTTCCAGTGCGCCTTTCATGCCACACTAACTTTAGACTAGGGTTTGGGACTATATTATATTGCTATCTTCTGATGTGCCTATCACACCTCTCCTCAAAATAGTTTCCTTGCCTACCCCCGACGACCCCGTCTCAGCGCCACCGATACTCCCCTCTGAGACTTTCTCCCAGAATACGAGCTCGGCAGTAACGCACTGAGACAAGAACCTATACGAATTTTCACTCGAGATAGCCCATGCCGTCCTCCGCGTACAAGGCGTCTGCGTATGAAGAGCTTCTTACATATGCTCGAAATATTGCATGGTACTTTCATGGGATCGTAAGTGAATCACTCCATTCAAACTATTTCTTCGTCTGACCGTACACTTGAGCGCTCGTCTCTTAAATGGATACCATCCTAATTGTATCCTCTTTTCCTTCGAAACCGACTCTCTGCCATTCAGTCTCGGAATTTGATGTGGTTTGTTCTCCCTGTCAAAACACTGTACGTGCATCGTCGACGAGTCCTTTTTCTCGCGCAGGAGGGTTCCTCGTCGGCTGGCCTAAGGCGCCGGCTATTAAGTTTCCACCCACGTCAAGTGACCTGAACTTAATAATGCCTTTTTTGTCTTACATTGTAATCTGTTCCAGTTCTGTTCCGCTCGTCGAACTATCTATACATCCCATTCCCAAAACAAATTGCCTTGATTCCCCAGGTACACCAAAACACAACCATTTTGGCTTGTACGTACTTTTACTGCGGTGATGCTTCTGGTAGTTGACTCAGATTCCCGTTTCAGGTATGATGCAATCTACTCTAGAGGACATCGTGGTCAGACACGGTTGGATATCAACCTCCGCTCATCCATCTGATGTCCTTGCGCTATTACGCACCAACGACGCTCCGTCACCTCTACAATCTGCTCGGCTGAAGGCGTCTTTTGAGGGTCTGAAGACAGCTCTCGCTGAACTACAGAGCAACATTGATTTGCTCCATACTGTTTCTGCGTCGCTGCAGACCCAAATGTCGTGTCTCCTGTCACTCAAACACGACTACGAGACAGCACTGTCTCCAATACGTCGTATTCCCCCGGAGATTACGACGGAGATTCTATGCCGCTCGAGTAAAGATATCGTTGTCAGTGACATATCCCTGGGGAGACGTATTTCTGGATTCAACGTCTTCACAGTCGGAGATGGGCCGTGGTATCTTGGCCAGGTGTGCAGCTCGTGGAGACATGTTGTTGAAACGCTCTGCCCAGAGTTATGGGCCTCCATGACAGTGGAGATCCCGTTCCTTTACAATCGTAAAAGGCCTGTGAAAGCCGACAGGATGGAAATACTCCGCGTCATCCTTGAACGCTCTCGTAATCATCCCCTCGATTTTTACGTTGAACACTATGGTCTTCGCGCGGTGGAGGAAGAAACAATGGATCAATGTTTCGATATTATGGTTTCCCAATCGAAACGATGGAGAGCGGTAGAAATGAAGCTCGGCCCATCTGTGCTTCCACGACTCTCTCTCGTCCATGGAAAGATTAATTGGCTTAGAGAGGCGTACATCTATTGTCCTGATGACAGGCCGCCGTCCGGAGATATTAATGCCTTCGAGGTAGCCCCCAAACTCGAAAAACTGCACCTGAAAGGCATGCATCCGGAAGCTAACATCCATTTCCCAGTCACCAATCTTGTATCTTTCTCGGATGCAAGACCATTTTCCGGAGACCGGTTGACCCTCGAATATCTTGACGTCATTACATCGGCTCCAAAGCTTCGCTCATTTTCATACAACGATTACGGTCATAGCTTTATATTCACCCCGTTTCCCACTCCCCGCGTCATGTCCAGATCTCTTGAAGAACTTTCGGCGTCTTCACCAAGCTTCATGCGTAGCATGATACTACCGTCATTGAAGAAGGCCCTACTATCGACCATGAATGACATAGACATGGACGAAGAAGAAGTGGTAACCGTAAACTGCCCTGAGGGTGCGTTGGGAGCACTCCACGATATGCTTCTACAATCGCATTGTTCCCTAACGCGATTGCACCTCGTTGATGTGGTCTTAAACGATAATCTTGCGAACATCATACGCCTCATGCCTAGGTTGCAGGAATTTGTCGTTGAATTCTACGAGTGGGTGGGCGCTTATAACACCGTTATGAAGTCTCTTGTGACACAATTGAGTGAGGTCAGCCTGGTAGATGGGTCGCTTCAGCATTCTGCGGTCCCGTCCCTGCAGAAACTCGGTGTTTACCTGCACGATCTCCTGGGCGCTCACGTCTCTTTCATTGATTCTGCATTTGTGGACATGATTGCTTCACGAGTGCGTCGCCCGTTAGACGCACCATGTCTCACGGAGCTCGGTCTTTGGGTGTCAGGCACGGGCTGGACCTATGGTCTTGATAAGGAGGATGAAAATGTGTTGAACAGTTTGGAAGGCGAAGGACTTGATCTGGATTTCAGCCTGGATAATGAAGATTCGGAGTCAGACTGATGAACCTTGATCTGGTGGGATTTTATTCTTGTTTCATCCATCCTGATTGCTCTCCTAGTTTGATAGCAGTTTGTATTCATACAGCTGAGAAACTCCCGTACTGCTTACTAGTAATGTTGGAGTAGTGTCCAAGTCATTCAGCTGTATGATATTGTGATAATAAAGATCGGTGTTGGGATATGCATAGAAAGTGACTTAACTTGCAGGGAGAGGCGAACTTGTGTACTTAAAGGTAGCTTGCAACCGGAAAAAACGACAACTTGTACCGGCCCGAAATTTTACACGCTATTATAACTTCAATGGGATAAGCTTGATTACAACACCCCAAATTGCACTGTGTACACTGCAGAAATGAGTTCCACAAGTACTTAAACAACAAAGCGGCTTCAACTTGCCAGGCCCTTTACATGCAGGTACGAGTTCCGCGAGTATCTGTAAACTGTCACTGTAAAGCGGCTTCCCCCCTAGCCGGACCCCCCACTGACACGTGATTCTCTTGACTCAATACCACCATTTACGATTTCGTTCTTTTTCGAGGTGCTGCGAGCAGGGACAATACAAGGAAGCTCGGCAGCATAGGCGAAGACCCAATCCAGACACGACCTCTGGGGAGAGTATAACGCTGCTCGAAGAAGAAATACTTGGTGAGTAGGCATATTTGCTCCGTGGCGGTCTCGAGAATCTTACTCTATGCGTAAAGTACAATAGGGCGGCTTCCTGTCTGAGTCCGACGGGATATCTCAGTATATTCTCTAGCCTTCTTGAGTCTGATCACCTGCATTCGCGTATTTGCCGATTCGACATTTTTGCCATGACTCTCAACAACATCAAGTCTAGAGAATCCTCTCTTCCACAAAACGCTTTCGCTATCCCTACGCTTGATTTTGAATCGCTCTCCATTGTCTCCACGGCTGTTGGTGCACCTTCCCACTGGGCCGACTTCTATCAATTACCTGTCGCGAACAATATCACGATCGGCACAAAATGGATCGATACCCTATGGGAAGTCCTCCACCGCAGAACTCCTGCTTCGTATCATGCTTCCGGTTCCTTTGCCTTTACGTCTAAGAGTTTAAGTGACAGGTTCACGAAGAATTTTAAGGACCACGGCCTCCTCATTCAGTTGTGAGCCAGAAAATGAAGTTTCTTTCTGTGTCTGACTGACCTGATCCATTTGAAGATTCATCAGACCACATGTTCGAACGAAAACGCTCTACGCAATCTACGACATCCTTGAATACTATGGTCACCTTGAAATCGTCTGTCCTGGGCTTATAACCGACATTCTCCAAGAAATCAAAGACGGAAACTCGGATAGCATGTCCTTTAGTGTCAGCCTTCGTCATCGATGTAAAATTGCCGCTCCACAGTTAGAGCGCGAGACGCGGATGTTGCAAAAGGTGGTCATTAGACAACACAAGGTCAGTCCAAGGCTATTCTTTCAGCCATGCGAAATTCATACCTCTCCATCACTCAGGACCTCGGTACTCACAACGTCCCCAGATATTTTGAATATCTCCTCTGGGGCGCGGGAGCTCTGACTTCTGTGTGTACACTTTGGCTGTTGGCCTTGGTTTTATCCGGTACAGATTCCGATCCTGCGTTCACGATCTTTGCAATCTGCGTCGCGCCGCCCATCTACTTGATAACAATGATGAGTATGTCTTTTCTAATGTATTAACTGGTCGGGACTCATCTTGCTCAGTACAAAAGTATCCGCGGGCGCTCTGGCTTGTCCATGACGCCGACGTCTTGAACACCAACGCATTCCAACTCATTTGGGCAGTGAGAGACATGGCAGCATTGCTGACCCGCATAGCTGAGACTGAGGGTTCGTCGCTGTGTGATGTGTCGCACGCGGAGCGTTTCCTAGAGGCTTTCCGAGCTTCGGTATGTCGTTTTTCCTCTCGTGCCCTTCCGTCGTTCATTTGATCAAATTTCTTATCAAGTTCCTGGGAGGACGTGAAGAGTTGTCCAAACTTCGGTCGTGGCTGCAGGAGTTACCTAATTGGACTGACAAAAACTTTTCCGCACACCATTGGAACGACCATGACGTTGCATCACCCGACAATGATGTGCCCTGAACCTACTATGTCGCTTACCAGGCACCGTCGACTCCCCCTTAAAGCATTTTTCCTCGTATTTCTCGACTCTCAAGTACCTACCAGAAGGCCTTTGGAACGGCTTTGCAGCGACGATAGGGACCTCCAGATGACACTATCTCAGCAGAATGAGCATCAACACCGCACCACCGCGAAAATGAAAGCCAGTACTACTGCTCCAGTTCCTATGTCTACCGCTTCGGGAGATACCCAGTGATTCTCCTTCAGGAACGGAAATTTTTTCATGAAAGAGGGATGTTCGTACTGTTATTCTTCTTCTTTGAACGTCATGCCGTGTCGAATTTTTACTTCTCTGTTTCTCTTCACCCTGATCCGAAGCGCTGGACTATGTAGGTTTAGGTACAGATGTATGGCCGTAATCTCAATTCAATTTTATCGGAAATTTGACAGGCACATGTACATCGAGAATCCCATGACAGGTAGACGTCGAAGTCAATGAATTCGAGAATCTATCATCGCTATGTCTGGCGCTAGTCTGTCTGGTCAGCGGTCACACTGGCACTTCCCTCCATAACATTCGCAGATGATAAATTTGGTCCGGGAGAGCCAGGGAGATGCTATTTCTAAATCTTAGAACTGTGTAGAAGGTTAAGTAACGCAAAGACGTACCAAAAGTACTGATATTTGCAAGCCCTTCCGCTGGAACGAGATTTTTTTTTTTTTTTTTTGAGTCCTGTTGGTATATGATGTACCTAATCCTACACGCTAGCGTATGGTGGGATATTGCTACTTGTCTGTATGTTGTCCTTGCTGGAACGAGATGCCGGTCGGGTGTCTCGTCCTTCTGTCCACAGTGTAACAGATAAAGCTACTATTTTTTGCGGTATGTTATAGAGCCTTTGTTGATGTTACGTTCATTGCTATACGAGATGGGGTGAAAGATACTACATAGTCTTGCAAAAGAGAAGCGAGCTGAGCAATGATGTCAGCTGCAAATAGCCGATGTATAACAAGGTCGTACTTTATAGCTTCAAGGCTTTGTCTTTTCAATAAAATGTCCTACTGAGCAGTCTAAAGTTGAACATTTCAAGATCGCAAGCCTGAGACTTGAGTCCTGAAACTTGGTTTGACGCGTCTGTGGCGTGGGAAGTTGGCACTTGCTCCGTAACCAGCACTTGCCCTTACTGCGACCGACTCATCGTCTTCCGTTTCGCAACCCCACCAGGATAACAAAATTGTTTTGACTCCCCAGATACGACAAAACATTTGTACGTGATTTTACTGCAGTGATGCTGATAGTTGACTGGGATTCCCATTTCAGCTTGCAATGCAATCTACTCTAGAGGAGATTTTGGCCAGACACGACTGGATGTCAACCTTCACTCATCCACCTGATGTCCTTGCGCTGTTACGCACCAATCATGCGCCATCACCTCCACAATCTGCTCGGCTGAAGGCGTCTTTTAAGGGTCTGCAGACAGCGCTCGCTGAGCTACAGAGCAACCTTGATTTGCTCCATAATGTTGCGGCGTCGCTGCAGAACCAAATGTCGTGTCTCCTGTCTCTCAAACACGACTACGAGACAGTACTGTCTCCAATACGCCGTATTCCCTCGGAGATCGCGATGGAGATCCTATGCCGCTCGTGGAAAGATGCTGAATTCAGTGACATATCCCTGGGGAGACGTCCTGCCGGATTCAACGTGTTCAGAATCCGAGAGGGACCGTGGCATCTTGGCCAGGTGTGCAGCTCGTGGCGGAATGTTATTGAAACACTTTGCCCAGAGCTATGGGCGACTATGATAGTGAACTTGAAGATTTCGTTTCCCTACGAGCGTTTGTTCGGCAACCTGGTGGAAATACTCCGGATCGTCCTCGGACGCTCCCGTAATCATCCTCTCAGTTTTTCTTTTCGTTTCCACGGCACTGAGGTGGAAGAAAGCGACATTCCAGAAATAGAGCAGTATTTCGATACCATGATCACTCATTCAAAACGATGGAAAGCCGTCGACCTGACAATTCTCCCTGACCTTGTTCCCCGACTCTCTCGCATTCGTGGAAAGATTGATTGGCTGACAGAGATGTACCTCTGTTGTCCTTACGACCTTCAGCATGGAGACATACATGCCTTTGAGATTGCCCCCGCACTCGAACAACTGCATCTAAAAGGCATACACCAAGTGGCCAACATTCGTTTCCCAACATCCAATCTTGTATCTTTCTCTGACGCAAGATCATTTGCTGGAGATCGGCTGACTGCCGAGTATCTTCACATCATTAAATCATCTCCAAAGCTTCGCTCATTTTCATACAACGACTATGGCGTTCAAAGCTTGGATATCCTTCCTTTGGTCCGCCCTCCCGTCATGTCTCCATCGGTCGAAGAGCTTTCGGCGTCTTCGCCAAACTTTATGCGCGGCCTTGTACTACCATCGCTGAAGGATGTCACGCTATCAACCAATGCTCATGAGAAAGATATGGAAGAAGAAGTGATGAGTTGCCCTGTCGGTGCACTTGGTGCACTCCATGAGATGCTTTTGCAGTCGCGATGTTCTCTGTCACGATTAAGCCTCATTGATGCAGTCTTGGACGACAATCTCACAAACATCATACGGCTCATGCCTGGTTTGCAGGAATTCATGATTAACTTCAACGAGTGGGTCGACGACTATGATCCCATTATGCAGTCTCTTGTGACACAATTGAGCGAGGTCAGTCTCGTAGACGGGACACTTCAGCACTCCGTGGTCCCGTCTCTGCAATCAATCCGTGTCTACCTGTTCAATGTCCGGTACAGTCATGTCTCTTTCATCAATTCCGCATTCGTAGACATGGTTGCCTCGCGATTGCGGCGACCGTCCGATGCGCCTCGCCTCACAGAGTTCTATCTACATATGTCGGGGCTGGGAGGGAGCTTCGATCTTGATGAGGAGGCAGAGAATGTCTTGGCAAGCTTGAAAGACGAGGGACTTCGGCTTAATTATTATATACGCATGGATGAAGGGTAGGTAGGTAGGTGGTATTACACGGCAGACCATTTCGAGACAGACCCTGATGGATGATTATGTCAGGGTTCCCTGTATCGTTAAACCGTCTCCAAAGCTTAGTATATTTTGTATGGAAATGTCGGAATGTACCCATAGATAGGGCAAAAATATGTGCAACAAAAAAAAATTAGCGGCCCTTCGGGCCCAACCCGGTGTGTACCGGTCCGCAATCCCGGTCACCCCCTTGTGAACACTGGCATGTGCTAAATACGTCTCCTTTTTCAGTACCACCACGGCCGCGTATACAGCAATTGCGCAATTCCCGCCTCTCCTCATGTACTCTCTTGAACAATGGAAGCAAGCGGAGGCAGGAAGAAGGCGGAACGATGCTCATCAGCGACACGAGACTCGAATGGCGCTTGATTTTACCGTGCAATCGACGGCTAGCGCTGTGAGGAAGGCGAGACGTGAGTGAATGAAAAAAGAGCGGCCAGTACGCCGTTCATAACTGACTTTACAACTCAGAAATCGAATCTGGCATTTTCTGCCTTCCTCGTGTTTACTTGATACTGTTGTATTTCGACCGTATCTTCACATAACGCGTAACGGGGGTCCATTATGTGAAGATAGGCGAACTTCGTAACGCGTAACAGGCCCATTTAGTGCCTTAAATTACTCAATAAAGCAATAAAATTTCGGTCCGGCATGCGCCGGACTGCCTATTAAGGTAGATTACATCATAATGAAGATGTAACTGGGTGAAGATGTGCATAACGCGTAACACCCCGTGAAGATACGGTCGAAATACAACAGTATACTGCATATCCTGTCCGGCAGAGCCCGACCCAGCATCACTTTCCTCATCATCATCCTCACGGAAAGCAGACAGCTCTATCGACCCATGCAAGAACGTCAGACTCCCAGTAATTCTCTGCTTGAGGCTGCTCAGTCTTAGTAACATCACGGTGGATCACGCTATGGTTGATTTCGACTCTTGGACTCACGGGGACACAGCGAACGCCTGAATGCTGTAATGCTGTGGCTATGATAGTGCGAAAATGTAAATGTGGTTCCAGCAAGACTTTCGCGTGTTCTACTAATTTTGATTATTGTTCAAGGGGCTCCGTTCTATCGCATTTATCCTCGAATGAATGCCTTGCCTATCTCCGGGGACCCGCATAGCATGCCTTAGATCACAGCAGGAACGTGCCGGAACAACAATCTACGCAAAACCCCTCCAATGAAAACGTGTTACCAGCATCTCCTCATCTGCTTTCCAGGTTTATCAGCGCCATCCAGGGTATAGCGCCAAGGGGACGTCAAAAGAAATCCGTATCACATCCTCATTGCGTTCGCGTGTCCGGAGGATTCCTACCGGGGGCCGCCTGGATCATATAAGTAAAAAGATTTCTGAGCGCCTCCATTATCTTCTCATCCCAAGGATGTCTACCGCTTCGCCACATCCTGATCGTAAACCCCGCCACGCTTCGACCATGGACATTGACCAAGCCGAGTCTGGTTCTTCTCGGCTCCTACTCGAAAAATCCTTGTCTGATGACCCCACAGTCGATGGTAGTTTCTTCTATCGCGCGCCCGTTTTGAATGATATCACGATCGGGACGTGCTGGGTCCGCCAGTACAGGATGCTTCACCGGGAACAACCTGCGGAGTATTTCGTCATCAAGGAATTGGCTTCTGCGTATGGCAAGCTCCTTGATGTCTACGACCACGTCCGGCATGATATGTTAGGCCTCATCCCATGGTAAGCGAATGCTTTATTTGACCCCTTTCATCGTCTGATCGCGCATAGGTACACCCATCCCAAGCTGTTGAGAATCCTGCTTAGTTACAGGGACTTCTGCGAATATAATAGCTCTCTCGACAGCTCTTGCCAAGCGCTTGTCGCCGACATTCTCCAAGAAATTCACGATAGCCGCTCGGATACCGTTCATTTCACTGTTGACATTCGCAAGCAATGCAAAGTGCTCGGCCCAAAATTTGAAGCCGAGATCTTTATATTGCAGACGTTGATGGAAAAGCGATACAGGGTTCGTATTTTCCCTCCTGCTTTTCTGTTATGTCAACTCAGATCTTTTCAGCTTTTCAACCCGGAGAAAGTTTACAGAATCGTCGAACCTCTCAACATGTACTCGATGGCTCTTTACTTCGCAAGCGGCATTCTTATACCACTCGCTTTGCTCTTCGATACATCTTGAAAGTATGCTATGACGGCAGTGTTGCTCATGCTATACTGCGCTGGCCTAGGATTTGCTAGTAGGAGCTCATTAAGTTGCTCAACGGTCTCACCATGCTCACCTCCTCTTAGTAAATAGCACCCGCACGGCCATGCTTAAAGTCCATGATGCCATTAACAACGTGTACAAGCATAGCTATCTGAGCACATGGGCCTATCTTGACTTGGCGGCATTTCTCTCACGGTTAGGCTCATCGGAAGGTCCACTACCTGGCATGTCGCCCGCAGCGGTGTCTTTAGAGTCCTTCCAAGCTCGTGTACGACATCTCTTCATCTTTGTTTCTCCCTTGCTGAGGCGTGTTTATAGTTCTTGGGAGGACGAGATGTTCTATTCAAGGTCCACCTCCAGATAGAGTCCCCTGTGCCTGAGTACAACGAGTTGGAGGATGAATACTGGCTCGAGGAACGACTCTGGGCTGCTACTCAGTACAATAGCACGTCCGCAACGGGCGGTCCCGATACATCATCGCTGGTTGCTGCTGCGAATTCTTCGCATGCTATCCCGCAGTCGACCACGGCCACGCTTACTTCTGAGGTTTCCGATAATTCGTCCGGCTCTCCTCATACAACATCTAGTATTGGCCAAGCAGGTAGCGGAATTCAGGTTCAACCTGCTACATCATATCTCCGTCGGAGGCGCTCTCCCGTTCGTTCTCACCAGATTCCTCTCACGATCTAAAGCTTCATGGATAGCCTGACTTCAGTGACATTTCACACGGAATGAGGTTTTTATAAATTGGTTTTCTTACGTTGAACTAATGCTTCTTTGATGTATACCTACGCTTGTTAGTTCGATATGTAATAATTACATGCCATATTTTCTTCCCAACGCGTCGATCCCACCTCCTACTTGGCATTGGCGAGCTGGACGTCTTTGAACATGACCAGCTTAGAAGTGGCGCTCCATCAACGACGAGAGACTCGGACCACGCTTGATTTTGCGCGGCAGCATACGATGAACATCACGTTCAAGAAGAGCCCAATACTGCGAGGAAGCGAAACCGTGGAAGGTAAAAACATGTCTTTCACTATGTCGTTCCTATCTAACTTTCAAAACCCAGAAATTCAAACGAGAGAGAGCAAGACCCTACTGGAGATCTTGTTCTCGACATCTGGTTTCCTCGGGTTTACTTGGACCTTCTGTGGCAGGGCACACGGCGGACACCTTTGATGCTAGAACTGTGAGTGTGAATTTTGAAAAGGGAAACATGTTTCCAACGTGCCTTTGGCGTGTCCTACTAATATATATATATATTTCTGCCTACAGTCCTTCCGACGTACCCACAGATGACTTCCTCGCCTACCTCTAGCAACTCCCATCCTACTTATGGACTCTTCTACGAGCCTCCCTCCCAGAATGCCATCACGGCGGGAAGGGACTGGGACAAGAATTTAGGCATGATTCTTCATTCGCGCTATGGCCAGCGGTTACAGTACTCCTCGTATAAGGAAATAGCATCTGCGTATGCAGAGATCCTACAGCTGCTCGAGGCATCGCAAGGTAATCTCGTGGGACTGTGAGCAGATTACTCCATTCAGACTTTTGCTTCTCTGACGTACAATTTGGAGTTATTATCGCTCACATCTCGAACAAATGCTGTCGACCGCTGAAATTTTTGTTCAGTATAGCAAGTGGAACCTAGAAGACCCGCATCCAATTTACGAAGAACTGTTCAGAAGTCAAAATAGTTTAGACTTTTATGGTCAGGGTGTCAGGGACCCCGCCAATTTCTACCACCAAAGTAAAAGTATGAGTTCGAGAATTGAAGCCGAGATTTCTCTGCTAAGAGATCGGACGGGGCTTGAACAGCGGTATAAAGTTAGCCTTGATTCAATTATTCTTGATACTACAGTAATGCTTCTCTGCTATACAGGACTTCGATAACAGAAGTCTTCTCGGGCTCATTACTCGAATATCCAAGATCCTATCGGAAATATCTATCGCAACATTTGTCTGTATGACCGTATTGGCCGTGGCTTTACCCTGGCATTGGAAGTTTATTATATCCAAGGCAATTTTTGCCTTGGCCGTCGGAGCAGTAGCGTATTTCGGTATGTTCTCCTTTTTTTATTCGAGATTGATCCTCACTCATCCCGCCTCAGGATTTGACGTGTCAAAACGCATGCAGAGATTCGCTGTCGCTGTTCAAACCCTGTATATGCATTACTTCTTATTCATTTGGGCCTGGAACGACTTGAAGGCGTTCCTGACCCGTATAGCCGAATCAGATGGCCCGGTATCTGACCTGCAGGATGCGCGCGAATTCTTACGGGCGTTCAAATATTCGGTACGGCATCCTACATTTAGACTACATCAACATCATTGAAGCGGTTTCCTGCTAGTTTTTTGGGAAAGAAGAAGATTTAGAGCTCCTGCAGATGCGGATATTTGCTTCACTAACATACGGCACCAAGGGAGAGCCCGGGTTTTTGCAGTCAATTGATGGCGCGACGTCTTCTGGGAGGAGGAAGATCGCAGCGGCATGAGCACTTGTTTCAAGTTACCTTGCCTGCCTACCAATTGCCATTATTGATCATGACTGCTAGTGGCACCCGAGTTGGGGCGAGCTCCTTTTGGTTTGATACGCAATGCCACTACTTACTACTTTCGCGTCTTCTTGTCGGTAGCTGCTATCACAAAGTATGAAAATGGCTGACATCTACTTATTCTGGGTTCAGAGTCTGTAGCTGTGTGAGGCCAAGTTACTCGTCAAGATCGAACTAGCAGATGCGTCGTTCCACACCAGTTCAGAAGGATATCAAGACATTAGCGCTAAGTAACCGTGCCGACATTTATATATGAACAAAGTATGAGACTAAAATTGTTTCTATTCGTTATGCGCGAGTCTTGTACACTGCTGAAAGAAGTTAGCTTGCTTACCTACCTACCTACCTACCCTTTTAGATTTCTATTTCGACACTTTTCATTTGGTATGTTCGCCTCAGTTGCCACGGTTCCTCCTCCACGTCTCAGCGTTTAAAACACCATCTACTTGTCGCCTGTTTTTCTTGTGTCGTGTGTTATCGTCTTTGCTCTTCCTCGACATCACAGCTCCCTCCTCAGCTTGCTGCACGGCTGGTTCCACACGGTTCTGCAACGCAGAATTTCCCACACGCAGACTAATGACAGATTGCACGAGATGTGCATTCTCCTGTTTCAGTAGGTCTGTCTCCTGCTCCAGGGCAGTAATGCGGGATTGCAGTTGTCGAACAAAGTCCACAAACCCAGACCGGAGGCGTTGTACCGGTTCGTCATCATTCTCGGCGACAGACTGCTCAGACCCAGTCTCGTCATCCTCAGATTCTGAATCAAACTCTGGGCGCTTGCGCTTTCCTAGACTATTAGCTGCGTCTATAACCCTGGCCTCTTCATTCTGTCGTACGATGACCCGTGGACGTCCACGAACAGGTCTTGTTCCAATCCAACAACGCATCCAAGCATTACAGTTCAAGTTTTTGGACGCAATGCAGAGTTTGCATCGAAGACCTCGGATCTCCTTGCGCCCTCCTGGTTCATGTACTGGCGAATCTATAGATTTGGCTTCGCAGCGAATGCCAGCCTGTTCGCATTTTCGGCACTAGTAGTAGGTGCGGCATTAATCATAGATTACACTGGCCAAACGGAGAACTTACCGGTTGGTCGAACGCTAGCCCTTTTAAGGACCAGGTGCGCATGCCCGGAGCACCCTGGGGTTTCGACTCTGACATTTTCTTTACTTCGTGGAGCCATGGATAGGCTAGGTAGAGAAGATATTTGTACTCTTCATAGGGCATCGATAAAGCACTGAGAACGACGTCGTCGCTTTCCTTTCGAAGGTTCTCCAGCAGTGAATGAAGAACCGCGTCTGTGTAACTTGGCCAGGACTCTGATTCCTCCTTCCTTCGATACCCCAACCTTCCTTTAGCACAAACCCAGGTTTGCTGCCAGTGGCACTTTAGGACACAAAGGAGAATTTCACTAAAACTCTCACCTCACGCTCCGATTTATCAGGGCCGGAAGTCTGGGACCAATATTTCTTTCGTTGCGGGTTTTGCTCCCTGTTGGGTCTCTCAACGTCGGCCTCGACCTTTTTGCTGTCATTGCGAAGCTGGCTTTGGCTTGTCCTTTGAGGTTGGCGGTAAGAATCAAGGCGGGAACTTAAAGAATCAGTCGTCGATGACCTGTCGATGGTGGAAGGCGTCTCTCGGATCGTCAATGGCTTATTGTCCTGGTCAGTGACTGAGGCGGTATGGCCTAGAAGATGGCGGCATGAAGCGGAATCTCACAGAGAAAATTGGGTCCTACCCATAGTGGTACTCAGTGTCCCGGGCGAGTCTCGGTTACAAATGGACGTTATGGAGCACTAGGCTGAAGCCAACATGAAAAAACAAGGGTCTGTCCGATACTATTATAGTATCTTCCCACGCAGGTGCATTTTAGGATATGACATGACCATAACAAACGAGAACTTCAGAAGCGCAACATGACTAAATCATTGAATTAAAGAAGAAGACATGTAAGGGCACAATTCACGTACTTACATTGGGAAAACACCCTGTCCGTCCCACGTAGTAGGCAGTCACTGGACGGCAAAATATTTCTATAGCGGCGATAATACACAGAAATGAGACACTAATTAGCGTCAAAGAGGCTCAGTCCTTCGAAAACACATTGTTTGCGGCTCTCACAATCCTCAGGTGGTCCAAAGAGAAAGGCATTGTGGGAGCTATCAATGTTCCTGGCGCACGGAGCAGATAATCAGCCAATAGAAACCCGATTGAAGAAAGACGGCAACACGCCTCAAACGTCTCAACCACGCGTGCACCGATACGCCACCCAGATATTCCAGTTTAGCCAGTCCATCAAGTCATTGATATCATCTTCCCAATCACTTGGTAGTGAGCTAAACGGACTAGCGGGGAAGCTATCCTTTTCTAGTCCACAAAAAATGCCCTAGACTCATATCCGTGTGACCCCACGACGGATATTAGGGCTGTAGGATCAGCCGTTCTGAGCACGTCAACTACAGAAAATTGTGGCGCCTTGATTTGCGAAGAATATGTTGTGCATATCTTGAGGTTTGGCACCTACTGTAATGGGCGGGTCCAAGGTTGTGAGGCCGAAGAATCTCCCCGTAGTTGGCGTGTCGTCCTTGGAGCAGAGAACTCAATGAATCGAAGATGATAGTCGTTTGATCGACCCCCAAACTTCCCCGCGCGATTTCTGCATCGGGCTCCAAACAACAATGATGTCGCCGTCACCAATATGGTAGCCCCAACTTCGATGAGGTATCAGGCTTGGGATGAGGGATCGTTGGATGTGCGCGTCTCCTGGATAACGATTGCGCCATGAGGTGAAAAGATCGATGATGACGGCGTCCCTTTCCATTGAGAAGGAAGGAAGGGACTTCCTACAGGCGGTTGACGTAGCGAGCCGCCAGGGTGCCGGCCATTGGAAACAAAGTTGAGCAAAGATGCGGCTTGTACTACGCCTGCCGTTACGTCGCAAAGCATGATCTTGCTTGAAGGGCAAAGCATTCTGAGATATGAAATCACTCAGTCTTGTTGGCAACTAGAAGTATCCAATCACCTACCGTGAAGGAAATCTGCCGTTCCCAGCCTCTAAGCCGTTTGCTCGCGCTGCCATCGGTCCATTCCGGTATGATTGTTCCCCGTACAACAAGTTCTTGACTATCCTTCGGTCCATACTGAGAATTCACTGCACTAGCTCCATTGAATGCCACCACGTAAACAAGGAGTTCCCAGAATCCAGCACGCGCTCGTCCTTTGCCGAATCGATTCGTATGTTCTGTGTCTATAGATGTCCACTGAGGCGGAAGCGCCGCGTCCGCGGTATAAGACGGTCCAACGGAGCAAGGCCATAGACTATGTTGCGTCCTACGAAATATGTATATTTCGACTGAATCAAATCATGCATTCACGAGGACATACCGTTGAAGCGAGAATAGGGACAATCACAGCATTGCACCGCTCCTTCCATGCAAATCTTCTCTGACAGTCTGAGTCTGACTTGACAGAATGTCTTAGCTTGCTTCTCACTTGAACCGCGTGAGTATATACGCCGTATCTCTGTCCCACAATGTCGGAAAAGGCCCACAGAAACGAAAGACGTGCCGGCTTACTAGGTATATACATCTCCTGAAGGAGATATGCTCATAGGAATGTCACATTTGTCCAGGGGACACGGTGTGTGGTGGGCATTGAGTAACACAGGCGCGACGACGAGGTCGAAGGAGGCGGCTAGCTGGCGTGTCCTGTAAGGAATGGTCTAGGATCGCTAGAAGATGATGCAGCCAACGAGGCGATTATTATCGCAGTCATTGTTATTGCTGAAACAAGGAGAAAGTGGAAGGACGGCAGGAGAGCAGGAGACCGTCATGGTGGGAAGAGCCTGACCGCGTCCCGGCGTTCGGGACCCCGGACCGAATCCGAACACTGTCACTTTCTGAGTCTCTGCCTCTTGCGCTTTTTCCTCCTGCCGATTTCTTTATCTTCTTTTGAATTTCTCAACCTATTATTGAAACCTGCCGGTAATTAAATTGCCATAGAACCTGTGTGTATCTTTTCCACCTAACGTGATTGGCGATTCACTCAAATTTCACTGCCAGTGATATTTCCCGGTCATTTCAGGCTCTGATGCAATCCACTTTGGAGGAGATCCTAGCCAGACACAACATATCAACCTTCACTCATCCACCTAATATTGCATCACTTTTGCGTACCAATGACGTGCCATCGCCTCCACAGTCCATCCAGCTGAAGACGTCTCTGGAGGGCTTGAAAGGGCCTCTCGCTGAATTAGAGAGCGACCTTGATTTGCTCAGAAATGCGGTCGTGTCGCTAGAAACTCAGATGTCGCGTCTCCAGTCACTGAAACATGACTACGAGACAGCATTCTCTCCAATACGTTGTATTCCCTTGGAGATCACGATGGAAATCATACGCCGCTCGTGGAAGAATAGCCTTTCAGGATTCCATGTCTTCAGAATCTCGGAGGGGCCGTGGCACCTTGGTCAGGTGTGCAGCTCGTGGCGAAATGTTATCGAGAAACACTGTCCGGAGCTATGGGCCACCATGAAAGTGACACCGTTCTCTCCCGATGGTGAATTAGCGGAGAAATCCGACATGGTGGAAATACTCCGCATTGTTCTTGAACGCTCCCGTAACCATCCTCTCAATTTTCGTTTTGACTACTATTTGGCGGTGAAGGAAGGGAAACCTAATCACACAGTGGAAGAGTGTTTCGATATCATGGTCACCCATTCTAAGCGATGGAGGGAGGTAGAAATGACGATCCACCCATCCTTTTTTCCACGACTCTCTCTTATTCATGGGAAAATTGATTGGCTAGTGAACATACATCTCTCTTGTTCTGACGCCCCGCAGTCCGGAGATATTGGTGCCTTCGAGGTCGCCCCAAAACTGGAAGAGCTGCACCTGGAAGGCATGCACCCTGAAACTATCATTCGTTTCCCAGTAACCAATCTTGTGTCTTTCTCTGACGAAAGAGAATTTGCTAGAGAAAAGTTGACTCCCGAATATCTTAATGTTGTTAATTTGGCTCCAAAACTTCGCTCATTTTCATACCACGACTACAGTATTCAGACCCCGATGTCCACGCCGCATTCCTTTCCTCGTGTCATGTCCATATCGCTCTTAGAACTTTCTGCGTCTTCGCCAAGCTTTCTGCGCAGTCTGGAACTACCATCGCTCAAGGAGTTCACGCTAACAACCGCGTATGACGCAGACATAGGAGAAGTAGTGATAAAATGTCCCGTGGGCGCGCTGGGTGCACTCCACGAGATGCTTCTGCGGTCGCAATGTTCGCTAACGCAACTACACCTCGTCGATGCAGTCTTGGACAATAACCTCGCAAACATCGTCCGACTCATTCCTAGCTTGCAGGAATTCGTCATCGATTTTTACGAGTGGGTGGATGGTTATGATCCCATTATGCAGTCGCTTGTGACTCAATTGAGTGAGGTCAGCCTGGTGGACGGATCATTTCAGCACTGCGCGGTTCCAAATCTGCAAAAGCTTGGTGTCAATCTGTTTGATCTCTATCACCCTCGTGTCTCTTTTATCAATTCCGCATTTGTTGACATGGTCGCTTCACGACTGCATCGACCGTCTGAAGCGCCACGTCTTACGAAGCTCGAACTATGGATGGAGGAGGGACGACATGATCTTGATGAATCGGCCGCGAATGCCTTGAAGAGTTTGAGGGATGAAGGACTTGAGCTTGATCTCAACCCGGACAATGAGGATCCCATGTTTCGACTGTACTATTAATATTAGTTGTATAGTACAAGTGCGACTTTCCTATACTTGCACTCTCAGTTCACTGAACACTACTTTTGACAGTTGCCACCGGTGGGCACCCAGAGCTATTGCTGAAAAGTTGGCCAACCTCAGAATGCTGTTGTTAGCCTGGCAATCGATGCGATGGCTTGAAACAAGGAAGGGTGGCAGGCAAGCAAGAGAACATCACGGTGGTGAGAGTCTGCCAACCCGTATGAACCCTGGCTCTCCTTCTTCAGCTCATTGTAACCAAGATCGAAAGAAATTTATCACGACGACGGTGACTATCTGGAACTTGAGCTCGTGGCCAACAATACACGACGACAAATCACTACTTCGAGTTCGTCAAGTGATATGACCGTGTTTCTGATTCCAAATGGAGCCCTTGACGGCAGACGAAAGCAAAACCGTAATTCAGCAAAATGTTGGCCCAATGCTCCAGACTTTGCTTGTATCATCGGCACCTTTAATAGCGAGCAGGCCCCTACCCAGCGGTGATTTGATATTAGGGCAAACCCCCAGCCAACTCACATCCTCGTCTTAAATCTTGAACTGCATCTCTTTCTCTCTTAGAATTTGAACGACGAAAAATAACGGGATTTTCAAATTTCCGAGATGAGTACGTGCTTCGTCCTTTTCTATTCTGCCGAAAATGTCTGAGGTTGAAGAATCCCCCGTAGTTGGCGCGTCGTCCTTAGGGCAGACAACTCATATATTGAATCGAAGATGACGGTCGTCTGATCGATCCCCAAACCTCCCCCCGTGAGTTCCGCATCAGGCTCGAAAGCCGACAAAACAGCTATGATGTCGTCGTCACCAATGCATGCGATATGGTAGTCCCAACATCGATGAAGTATCAGGCCTTCAGGCTGCGATGAGGCATCGTTGGATATGGGGATATGCGCGTCTCCTCGGCAACAATTGTGCCATGAGATCGATTAGATTGACGGCATCCCTTTCCATAAAAGAAGGAAGGAACGGACTTCTCCCAGGCGGTTGACATAGTGCGCTGTCAGGGCGCCAGCCATTAGAAACAAGAAGTTAAAGGTGAGGGAAGATGCGACTTGTACGCCTGCCGTGACGTCGCATAGCATGACCTCGGTTGAAGGATAAAGATAGAACTAACAGCCATTCTGAAATACGAAAACACTCAGTCTTGTGGGAAACTATTAGTATCTAATTACCTACCGCGAGAGAAATCTGCCGTTCCCACGTACACGCCTCCAAGTCATTTGCTTGCACTGCCATCGATTCATTCCGGTATGATTCTTCCTCAGACGACGGTATCTTGATCCTCCTGCGGCTCATGCTGAACCTTCACTGCACAAGCTCCATTGAATGCTGCCTCGTCAACAAGGGTGATGTGCTGGATACTGGGTGCTAGCAACCGACTGTCCCTCACAGAATTGATACGTATGCTCTGTCTCTGTAGGTGCCCACTGAGCTGGGCCGTGTCCACGGTATAAGACGGATCTAATGGGGCGCGGCCGAAAACTATGCAGAGTCCTATTAATATGTATATTTCAACTGAAATAAATCATGTATTCACGAGGACATACCATTGCAGTGAGAATAGGGCCAATCGCAGCGTCGTGCTGCTCCTTCCATGCAAATCTTCTCTGACCTGACAGAATGCCCTTGCTTGCTTTGGGCTTGAACCGCGTGAGTATATATGCGCCGTATCTATGGCTTACAATGTCGGAAAAGGCCCCTGGAAACGAAAGACGCTTCGACTGACTGGGGATATGCATCTCCTGAAGGAAATCGACTCTTACAAATATCACTCATTTGTTCGGGGCACGGTATGGGATGAGCATTGAGTAGCACAGTGACGAGGTCGAAAGAGGCGGCTAGCTGGCGAGTGTCCTGTAAGGAATGGTCTGGGATCGCTAGAAGATGATGCAGCCGACGAGGGCAATTGTCATCGCAGTCGTCGTTGTTGCCAGTGAAACAAGGAGAAAGTGGTCGTCGGTGGGAAGAACGTTCGAATGATCTGAATTTGAATTATCGACGACGCGTCCCAGCGTCCGGGACCCCGGGCCGAACCCGAACACCATCTCTTTCTGTCTCTGCCTCTTGCGCTTTTTCTCCTACCTGCCCTCTGTCCTTTTCTTCATCGTCTTTTGAATCCTTCAACATCCTTTTGAACCTTCCGGTAATCAAATTATCATAAAACCTGTGCATATCTTTGTTGCCTAATGTGGTTGGGGATTCACTCAATATTCACTGCCAGTGATTTTCCCTAGTCATATCAGGCTCTGATGGATCCTTCCCGCATTCCTCTGGAGGCAATATTTGCCAAGTATGACTGGATATCCACATTCACCCATCCACCTGACATTGCTTCCCTTCTGTGTACCAACGACGCGCCGTCGCCTCTACAGGCTACTCAGCTGAAGACATCTCTGGAGGGCTTGAAAGGGCCTCTCGCTGAACTAGAGAGCGACCTTGATTTGCTCCATAACGCAATTGCGTCACTGGAAACTCATATGTTGCGTCTTCAGTCACTCAAGCATGACTATGAGATAGCATTGGCTCTAATACGTCGCATTCCCTTGGAGATCACGATGGAAATCATACGCCGCTCGTGGAAGAATAGTCTCTCAGGATTCCATGTCTTCAGAATCCTGGAGGGGCCATGGCATCTTGGTCAGGTGTGCAGTTCGTGGCGAAATGTTATCGAGAAACACTGCCCTGAGTTATGGGCCACCATGGTGGTGGGATCATTCTCCTACGAGGGTAAAGTGGCGAAGAAATCTGACAGGGTGGAAATACTCCGCATTGTTCTTGAACGCTCCCGTAACCATCCTCTCAATTTTCGTTTTGACTACTATTTGGCGGTGAAGGAAGGGGAATCCGATATCATGGGAAAGTGTTTCGACATCGTGATCGCCCATTCTAAGCGATGGAGGGCGGTAGAAATGACGATCCTCCCATCCCTTTTTCCACGACTTTCTCTCATTCATGGAAAGATCGATTGGTTGGCGGACATGGACCTCTCTTGTTCTGGCGTCCCGCAATCCGGAGATATTGGTGCCTTCGAGATCGCCCCCAAACTGAAGAAACTGCATCTATCTTATCTGCACCCTGAAGCTAGCACCCGTTTCCCAGTCACCAATCTCGTATCTTTTTCCGATGTAAGAGCATTTGCCGGAGACAAGCTGACGCCCGAATATCTTAATGTCGTCGAATTGGCACCGAAACTTCGCTCATTTTCATATAACGACCATAGCGACTACAGTATTCACAATCAAATGTCAACGCCGCTTTCCTTTCCTCGTGTCATGTCCAGATCGCTCATAGAACTTTCGGCTTCTTCGCCAAACTTTCTTCGCAGTATAGAGCTACCGTCGCTGAAGGAATTCACGCTAACAACCATGTGTGGCGCAGACTTAGGAGAAAAAGTGATAAAATGTCCCGCGCGCGCATTGGGTGCACTCCACGAGATGCTTCTGCGGTCGCAATGTTCGCTAACGCAATTACACCTCATCGATCCGGTCTTGGACAATAACCTCGCGAACATCATCCGGCTCGTACCTAGTTTGCAAGGGCTCGTCATCGAATTTTACGAGTGGGTGGATGGTTATGACCCCATTATGCAGTCGCTTGTGACTCAGTTGAGCGAGGTCAGCCTGGTGAATGGATCATTTCAACACTACATGGTTCCTACTCTGCAAAAGCTTGGTGTTAATCTGCTTGATCTCTCTCACCCTCGCATCTATTTTATCAATTCCGCATTTGTCCATATGGTAGCTTCGCGGCTGCATCCACCATCTGATACACCAGGTCTCACGAAACTCCGACTATGGATGGAGCAGGGACGACATGATCTTGATGAGGCGGCTAAGAATGCCTTGATGAGTTTGAGGGATGAAGGACTTGAGCTTGGTCTCAGCTCGGACGATTTGGATGAGGATCCCATGTTTGAATGATATGGCGGGACTACTATTGACCTTTCTAATATTGATTTTACAGTACAGGTGCGATTTTTATGTACTTGCACTCTCTGCTTTACTGAGGATTATTTTGATAGTTGCCACCAATGTGCACCTAGTATAGATATTGCTGAGAAGTCAGCTAACGTCAACCGTAGAGCTCTGTAGTTAACCCGACAATCGGTACGATGGCTTGAAACAAGGAAGGGCGGCAGGCGAGCAACAGAACGTCACAGTAGTGAAAGCCGGCCAACCCGTATGAACCCCAGCTCTCCCTCTTCAGCTCATTGCAACCAAGATCGAGAAGAAATTTATCACGACGACGGTGACTATCTGGACATTTGAGCTCGTGGCCAACAATACACGACGACAAGTCACTACTTCGAGTTCGTCAAGCGATACCACCGTGTTTTTGATCCAGATGGAGCCCTTAACGGCAGACGAAAGCAAAACCGTAATTCAGCAAAATGTTGGCCCAATGCTCCAGACTTTGCCAGTATCATCGGCACCCTTAATAGCGAGCGATATCCTGTCCGGCAAAGCCCGACCCACTATCACTTTCCTCATCATCATCCTCACGGAAAGCAGACAGCTCTATCGACCCATGCAAGAACGTCAGACTCCCAGTAATTCTCTGCTTGAGGCTGCTCGGTCTTAGTAACATCACGGTGGATCACGCTATAGTTGATTTCGACTCTTGGACTCACGGGGACACGGCGAACGCCTGAATGCTGTAAAGCTGTGGCTATGATAGTGCGAAAATGTAAGTGTGATTCCAGCAAGACTTTCGCGTGTTCTACTAATTTTGATTGCTGTCCAAGGGGCTCCGTTCTATCGCATTTATCCTCAAATGGATGCCTTGCCTATCTTCGGGGACCCGCATAGCAAGCCTTAGATCACAGCAGGAACGTGCCGGAATAACAATCTACGCAAAACCCCTCCAATTAAAACGTGTTACCAGCATCTCCTCATCTGCTTTCCAAGTTTATCAGCGCCATCCAGGGTGTAGCGCCAGGGGACGTCAAAAGAAATCCGTATCACATCCTCATTGCGTTCGCGTGTCCGGAGGATTCCTACCGGGGGCCGCCTGGATCATATAAGTAAAAAGATTTCTGAGCGCCTCCATTATCTTCTCATCCCAAGGATGTCTACCTCTTCGCCACATCCTGACCGTAAACCCCGCCACGCTTCGATCATGGACATTGACCAAGCCGAGTCTGGTTCTTCTCGGATCCTACTCGCAAAATCCTTGTCTGATGACCCCACAGTCGATGGTAGTTTCTTCTATCGCACGCCCGCTTTGAATGATATCACGATCTGGACGTGCTGGGCCCGCCAGTACAGGATGCTTCACCGGGACAATCTATGGAGTATTTCGTCGTCAAGGAATTGGCTTCCGCGTATGGCAAGCTCCTTGATGTCTACGACCACGTCCGGCATGATATGTTAGGCCTCATCCCATGGTAAGCGAATGCTTTATTTGATCCCTTTCATCGCCTGATCGTGCATAGGTACACCCATCCAAAACTGTTGAGAATCCTGCTTAGTTACAGGGACTTCTGCGAATATAATAGCTCTCTCGACAGCTCTTGCCAAGCGCTTGTCGCCGACAATTCTTCAAGAAATTCACGATAGCTGCTCGGATACCGTTCATTTCACTGTTGACATTCGCAAGCAATGCAAAGTGCGCGGCCCAAAAATTGAAACTGAGATCTTTATACTGTACTATTTCGATCAATTCGAACGCGATTCAGGAAATTTGGGCCGAAAAAAACCCAAAAGAAATCGGAATAATCGAGAATTTTTTATTTCCGTTCTCAGATTTTTTGGCTGTGACGCGTGACGTTCGAATTGAACGAAATAGTACAGTATTGCAGACCCTGATGGAAAGGCGATACATGGTGCGTATCTGCCCTCATGCCTTTCAATTATGTCAACTCAGATCTTTTCAGCTTTTCAACCCGGAGAAAGTTTACAGAATCGTCGAACCTCCCAACATGTATTCGATGTCTCTTTACTTCGCAAGCGGCATTCTTATACCACTCGCTTTGCTCTTCGATACATCTAGAAAGTATGCTATGACGGCAGTGTTGCTCATGCTATACTGCGCTGGCCTAGGATTTACTAGTAGGTGCCATTATGTCGCTCAACGGTCTCACCATACTCATCTCCTCTTAGTAAATAGCACCCGCACGGACATGCTTAAAGTCTATGATACCATTAACAACGTGTACAAGTATAGCTATCTGAGTAAATGGGCCTATCTTGACTTGGCGGCGTTTCTCTCACGGTTAGGCTCATCGGAAGGTCCACTACCTGGCATGTCGCGCGCAGCGATGTCTTCAGAGTCCTTCCAAGCTCGGGTACGACATCTCTTCATCTTTGTTTCTCCCTTGCTGAGGCGGGTTTATAGGTCTTGGGAGGACAAGATGTTCTATTCAAGGTCCACCTCCAGATAGAGTCCCCTGTGCCTGAGTACAACGAGTTGGAGGATGAATACTGGCTCGAGGAACGACTCTGGGCTGCTACTCAGTACAATAGCACGTCCGCAGCGGGCGGTCCCGATACATCATCGCTGGTTGCTGCTGCGAATTTTTCGCATGCTATTCCGCAGTCGACCACAGCCGCGCTTACTTCTGAGGTTTCCGATAATTCATCCGGCTCTCCCCCTACAACATCTAGTATTGGCCAAGCAGGTAGCGGAATTCAGGTTCAACCTGCTACATCATATTATTTCCGTCGGAGGTGCTCTCCCGTTCGTTCTCACTAGATTCCTCTCACGATCTGAAGCTTCATGGATAGTCTGACTGCAGTGACATTTCACACGGAATGAGGTTTTTATAAATTGGCCGTTTTTCTTACGTTGAAGCTAATGCTTCTTTGATATATACCTACGCTTGTTGGTTCGATACGTAATAATTACATGCTATATCTTCTTCCCAGAGCCTCTATCTTACCTCTTAGCACTGGCGAACTGGACTTCTTTGAACATGACCAGCCAGAAGAGGCGCTTCATCGACGACAAGCGACTCGGACCATGCTTGATTTTACGTGGCAGCATACGACGAACATCACAGCAGTGACGTTTAGGAAGAGCCCAATACTGCGAGGAAGGCGAGGCCGTGGGTGGTGAAAACATCTTTTGCAGTTTGTCGTTCCTATCTGACTTTTAAACCCAGAAATTCAAACGAGAGCCAGCGAGACCCTACCGGAGACCTTATTCTCGACGTCTGCCCTCCATGGGTTTACTTGGTTGGACCTTCTGTGCCAGACCTCGACACTGCTATACCTCGGCCAAACCCGAAACCTCCCTCGCTCGGCCTCAGAAACACCATTCTCACTGGTGGCTTGCTATTGGTGGACAGTTGCACTATCCACTAATGTTGACTGGATCGTCGCAACGAGCAGGGCATACGGCGGATACCTTGATGTTAGCACTGTGCTGGTATAATGACAGTGTGAATTTTGAAAAGGTAAGCGTGTTTCCAACGCGTCATTCGCGTGTCCTACTAATATATATACTACAGTGTATACAGTCCTTCCGGTGTACCCACAGATGACTTCCTCGCCTACCTCTAGCGACTCCAATCTTGACCCTACTTCTGGACTCTTCTATGAGCCTCCCTTCCAGAATGCGATCACGGCAGGAATGGGCTGGGACAAGAATTTATACGGAATTCTTCATTTGAAATCTCCCACATCGCATTACTCTGCGTACAGGGAGATAGCATCTGCGTACGCTGAGATCTTACAACTGTTCGAGGCATCGAATGGTAATCTCGTGGGATTGTGAGCGGATTATTCTATTCGAACCTTTTAATTTCTAACGTACAATTTGGAGTTATTACCGCTCGGATCTCAAACAAATACTGTCCACCGCTGAATATTTTGTTCACTATATCAAGTGGCACAGAGAAGAAGCCCTGCACGTTGGACAACTGTTCGACAATATTCGGCATCCGGGGACGTACGTGAATGGGGTAGCGTACTATACCGATGCCCGCCATCAAAGTAAAACCATGAGTTCGAAGATTGAAACCGAGATTTCTCTATTAAGACGACGGGCGGGGCTTGAACAACGGTATAAGGTTAGCCCTGATTCAGTAATCCTTGGTACTATAATAGTGTTTCTCTGTCATACAGGACTTCGATAAAAGGAGGCTTCTCGAGTTTAATACCCGAGTATCCATGATCATGACAGAAATATCTATCGCAATATTTGTCTGTATGGCCATATTGGTCATTGCTTTCCCTTGGCATTGGAATTTTATTATGTCTAGGGCAGCCGTGCTCGCCTTGGCCATCGGAGCAGTAGCGTATTTTGGTATGTTCTCTTCTTCTATTCGAAATTGAACCTCGCTCACTGTTCCATCCTTAGGATTTGACGTGTCGAAGCGCATACAGAGAGTTGCTCTCGCTGTTCAAACCCTATACATGCATTACTTTCTATTCATTTGGGCCTGGAATGACTTAAAGGTGTTCCTGACTCGTGTGGCAGAAACGGATGATAGCGCAATACAGAAGCAGCAGGATTCGCCAAACTTCGTATCGTCTTTCCAAAATTCAGTACGGCATCCTATATTTGACTTACATCGTCATTGACACGGTTTCCTACTAGTTCTGCGAGAAAGAGGAAGAATTGCTACTCCTGCAGATGCGGATATCTGCTTCACCCGCATACAGCACCAAGGAAGATCCCAAGTTTTGGTGGCCGATTGGTAGCGAGTCTTCTGGGAGGAGGAAGAACGCATGAGCGCAAGTTACCTACCTGTCAATCACCATTATTATCAACTACCTCGGCTGGGGAGAGCTTTCTTCATATATTACCAGATGCGGCGCCTAAATACCTCTTGATGACCCTACCTCTTTACTACACAACGGAAACCTTGAACGCAGCATATAGAGGTAAACGACGTGGAGGCGTTCTCTTAGTGATGTCAAAAATCTGCAGGACGATAGAAGCTACACAGAAGCCTGCGACCAAGGATCAGGCGCGGCTGCCGCCAAGAGAAAATCCGACACCACGGGCGCAGCGTATGAATGAAAACATGTTAGCAGCTCGTTTCAATATCGTCCGTGTTGGATGCAGAACTCGTCTAAATTTCTTACTTTCTATCCGTGCATCAAAGCATCGACTGATGAGAATGCGAATTCTTCCTTGAACTCTTTACAGAGTTTTACTATACCTTTGATACATGAAAACAGTTACTTTCTCCGTTGCCACGGTTATCTCGCCGCCAGTGTCGAGCCCACGAAAACCACTTATGAAATGGTGACTGTACCATCCAAACTTCATGAAGACGCTAAGATTTTACATAAGAAACGATATGAGCTATATGAAACAAACCACATACCTCATCGGCATTCCCATATGAAGCTCCGGGACATCCATCACGCATATGCCTTTGGAATTTGGCGATGCTCTTCAAACACTGCTCCCAATCACTTCCGAAATACTGGCTTGGTCTCCAAAACTCTGATTCTGAACCACGGCTATCAAAGGTTCGGAATACCGCATCCCACGTCTGATCCTGTGGGCGAAGACTGCCCAAGTGCCAAAGCGTATCAGGAAAGTACCATGCAAGCACTTTGAACGCCATGAGAAGATGATTGTATTGGAAAAGGTAGTCCATGGCAAGGACACGTAGATCATCTGGCAGCGTGGCCAGACCATTAACATATCCCCTAACCAGTTTGTGAGGTCCCAAGTCGGCGTAGAAATTTGTACCGTCCATCGATTCTTCCACACGTCGGAAGGAGTCAGTAGAAATTGTACCTTTGTACATCGCTGTAGCAAACAGCGAATGAGAGAAAAATAGTTCTGGGATAAGATAATTGGAATATTGTTGACGGTCTGCGAATAACATTGTCGTGATCATCGGCACCAGCGGTTGACTGCACCATTTGGTGCATTGTGCCCCAAGAGCAGGATTCAGTTGAGATATCGCATCTACGCAGTCCGTCCAAACTTGCAATAAATGTTCTTGATCAGGCCCAACGAGCGTGCTAAAAACATCCGACTGGATCACTAATATGGCGACTTGGGAAATCGCCTGCCATTCCCTCGTTGTCTCGTCTCGCTTGTTTTTAGACTGGGCTAAGGACGAAATGTAGTAGTCAAATCGGCTTAAAACAACAGAAAGGAAGGTGGTTCCGGATGGGTAATGCTGTATTTGTGACAGTTGAATGGAAGCGAGTAGTAACTGGAGCGGTTCAGGGAAGTTAGTTGGTATGGGTATGGATGTCCATTTCCCCATGAACAGCCAACACAGCAGTTCACCGAGGAGGGGATATAAGGACCATGAAATGGCTGTTTGGATAGACACATTGCTATTGGAACACCAATTATCCAGAAGCCGTATCTCAGGTCCCCTCCTTCTCGACATTTCTATAGGATAGCTTCGGAATATGACATCTGGCTCTGTCCAGTGAGCCGACCAGTACTCAAAGGGAATCACTTGGAAGAGTATTCCGTAAACTGTTATGTCACGCTGAAAATTATCCACCACACTGAGATGGCTCCGAGACGGGCCGAGCACATCGCAAAGGACATGGGCCCAAACAATGGGCTGTTGGGATTGCTCCGAAGGAATGATGGTACTGATATATTGTGCAAAGCTGTCAGGTGTTATAGGGCATTCAGACATGATTCGAAAAGCGGCTTGTATGATTCAGGGATCGATATTGTGGTCAAGATGCAAAGACGATGGACCCCTGAGATTGCTATGGTACCGGTAACCAAAACGAAGATATGTACATAGGAGACGATCGAGTTTTCCTTTCTTGATGTTCTCTGGAAACTCCGAAGAGTTATGGTCGATAACGAAGCCTGTTGGAGACAGAAGACATGCCTTAATTTCGGCTCGGCAATGGAACATGATATTACTGAAGTCGCGAGACACCAGTTTTGTTGATTGCAATGGAAGGGAACTTGTCGTCTCGATGGCTAAGTTCTGAACATTGGGATCAGAGGTCGCGGAGTGTAGCCAAAGTATCGCGCGGGTGTCGATTATATCACTCATTTGAGTGACACACGCTTGTTCCACGTCTCTGAAAGAGGATTTGAATAATAGGTTGTTTGGGATGCTGTAGAACCGGTTTCGAAAGTAACTGTAACTAGGATATATGAACACAGTCAGGGGAGATCTGTAGGGGTATTGATGGTGGATCAATGGGAGAAGGTTCGTTACGATGTAGAAGGCAAGTGCGACAAAGCCCAGGCCGCCTATGACTGCAGAGATTACGACATGAAGCCAGCTCACAAATACAACGAGACCGATGATGAAGATGCCCAACGATACATGCAGAAGCACAGGTAGTAGGCCAATGATGATAGGGACGTGCCATTCCTCCAGCCCCATGAATCGGAAATGCCGGAGACGGCCACGATCACGTGCGGTGCCTGATGGGATGGAGATGTAATGATGGATCCATTGTTTTGCGACGACGACGACTAAAGCAGTGATAAGACTTAGCGATAGACTGGTGAACCAAAGGCCGTTCACCCATGCATCGAGTGCATTGGGATGGAAGGCAGTGAAAGGATTGATGCCGGATCTCGGCACATCGTCAACCGGCGATTCATTAGCAGTCGCTCGTTGAATGTTGATCAATTTGTACAACAATGACGCTGTGACCTGGCTGTTATCAACCTGGAGACTCTGTGATGTCTGCACGACGAATGTAGTCACCACTGCAGAGAAAAGACCGGCCTGGGTATTACATAGGAATTAAAAATACAAGCAAGAGTCATAACCTGGAGGGACGTACGAAAACCAGGAGTACATCAAGCCTGTCACGCCAGTCTTCTATCATTTCGGCATCGAAGACGGCACACTTGTCCAGATATGTTCGCCAAAACCTGGCGAACGGGCCTAATTCCTCATGCTTTTCATCTTCAGGATATTTCCTCTCATACCCCATAGCCCCGGAACCTATATGACTGCCTTTAGTACGCAAGCTGTTTTGCATATCGAAAGAAATGTCATACTTTTTGGAGCATACATTGATTTTTACGAGTCTGAAGAATGAGGTAACTCGTTCTTTTTTGCCCATTTCCTCTTTCATTTTCGTCTGCCATTTAAACTGTCGCTTTAGAATCTAATATGTGTAAACAAACACTTCGAGACCTTTCTTTCTTCTTTGTGTACGTGTTTCGTCATTTAGTTTTGTTTTTAGTCTTTTAATGTATTGTATGAGTAGCATGAACTTTTTTTTTTTTTTGAAAGCAGCTTGGTTACATGTCTGTGGGTTTCGTATTTAAGGATGCCGGTAGTAAATACATGTAAATAAATATGTCTTTGACATGTTTCTCCAAGAGTACCCTATTATATGTTGCTGTATTACTTGGATTAGAGGTTATCAATTGTCAGTATATGTGTTGTCATTTTTCTGCTGTGAATTATAGTCATTGTCTTTAAATATACTTGACTTTTATGTTTTGATGACTTAGAAAAAGAAATTCCTGTTATGGTTTAAGTTGCGTACTCAGTAAAATTCCGATTGTAACGATATTGCGATAACCTGCAAGGAATAAAGTAATAAGTAGCTGCTGAACACTAGAATGGAGTAATCGTGTCTCTATGACATGATTGTAATATACGTACGCGAAGCTGTTATATTTGAAGCAAGTTTGAAGATGATCAACGTGCAATTGGATATCTGCAGACACAACCCAGCCAGGGAAAGAGAGGACAGTGTCTAGCCAGAGGAGGAAGATGTCAGTAAAGGTGGGAAGACAGTTGAATGGGAAGAGATATGGCTCAGTATGAAGTGAAATGACTTGATGATTTCGTTCCGGGTATGTGGTCGTGTGGGATCTGGTGGATATAACGTCAGTAGATGGGTTGTTTTAATGTGTTTTTCCGGACGTACTGTTTAAACTATAGGCTTCAGCTGCAGACGACGAGTACGTGATATAGCCCAGCCTATCCTTCTCGTATATCAGCTGGTAGATAACAGATTTCAAATGATAAAGATGTACATTTACGGGTTTTCGAGGGCTTCCGAGAACATATCAAGAACATATCAAGAACTGTTTGTAAGTACTTAGTAAATCTGAAAGGAGGGTTCAGTTAATCGTTGGATAGTCAGATGGGAACAACTTACCACCTTTCTATAGTCCTTGGCTTTGAAGGTCACAGTGGTTTCGTTGGCCCTATAGATCCATGCTCGACTATCCACTATTCTGTTCGCCAGTTCGGTTGTAAAAACCATCCCCCCCGTCGGATTGAACCCCCGTATGGTGTAGTGCTTGATTCCGTTCAAGTTCTTGGACGTGTGCCATCCCACGCTGTCAATTGTTAAGATGGGGCTGTAGGATTTTTAATGACTTATGATATCATGAGCGTGCATGTTCCCGACCACCAGATCTGAGTGCTGAAGCGACGAAGAGCTTCGTCGAGTATTATTCCACCTCGCTTGCTGTGGAGGGTCTGCTTTGTTTTGTCCCAGTCGAACAATGGTTGTCTTCCGATTGATTGTCGCCATACATAATATGCGGGCTTTAAGACGAACATATCTATGAAAAACAAGGATAAGATGCTCAAAAAGAAGAACGAGTAACTGTGTACTGATGCTCCCGGCAAGTCCGAGATTCACGACTGATTTCAGACCCTAAACAAAGACGCGACTTTAGTCACAGCGCGGTACATATATCATCGTACTCGCCTTGGTAGAATACCAGGACGACATTGAGGCAGAGAAAAGTGGGGTAAGCAGAAGATGGGAGATGAAAGGTTGGAAAGAGAGTGAATGAGTGTGGAAAGTCAAGAGTAGTGCGGGAATTAGCTTGGAGGGTCAGGAAAATAAGAGTGATCGGAGCCCAAGTCGACGATCACTGATATCACATTGACTCTAACACCGTGATTCCTGCTCAAGTAGTCGCTGCTTTACATTCCAGGAAGCGTAGTTTCTGACGGTCTTCAGCAAGGTATGCGTTGACGTTGGAATTACCTGTATTTTAGGCATCAACAAATCACTTAAGTGTTCATTTCCCCTCCGCACCCTCAATCCCAGGGCAGTATCAGCAACAAAGTCGTCACTTCTGAAGAAATACGCATCCTCTTTCACGACTTCATTGAAGAGAAGCTCGATATCATATAGATTGGGACGAGATGTGCGCCCATTGCTGTCGAAACACAAGCTGGTCCCATCAATATCACTCGCCATACCCATGTCCATTGTGACGACTGAACAGGTATCTTGTCGGCTCTTCACATACCTTCCCCTCCCTATACGTACTGAGTTCCCATGTCACGTCCACGGATTCTTTGCGCTAACTCAATCGAGGTAGAATCTCACCAACAAGACCCAAATTTGAATCGTCTGCGGAAGCGATGACAGCATCTTAAAAGAGTGGAATCAACTGCTCTTCGAGACGTACCTTCCAAAGGCTTGGGCAGTATTTTTACCTGTTCTTATTGAACAGGATGTGCTGAAACAAATATACCGAGCTTGGCCGGCTGCACAACCGATCGTGGAGATGGGAGACAGCACGTATTGGCAAGACCTGCCTCGCAATCTGCTCTCCGCCATTGCATCCTAGGGATCTGTCGTATGGCCATTTGTACAGCATAGTCTGAAGAGCAATTTGTGGAACATGGAAGTCGCACCTTTTCAGAATCTCTGGTCTGTCATAGTGGCAGGCAGTACTATCGACGTCGAGGCCCTTCAGGCCTTGGTAGATTCGGGACTGAATATCGTACAGCTCTACTGAATATACCATGTAGGCGGAGATCAATCATACGGTATTAACACTGGTTATCGCACATGCTGGATTACTCATAAGTTGCTTTAATCTCACGCTGTCATTTCAGTGTATATCTGGATGTCATACTGATTGTTGTGGTGAATGTTTAGAACATTTCTGACCTCAAAGCACAAGTCTCTGCTAACTATCGAGGCGCTACGTTTATCCGTACCCTTATCGAGGAGTTCTCATTGGAAGTCGTTCAGGTAACTCTGTCCTACAGAGTGATTTCCTGCAGGCCCTGACAATATCTTAGTTCTATGACTGCCATTCAAAACACCACGGAGGCTGCCGTGCGAGAATCACTGCGTTTAGTCGACAAGAAATTTGGGGGAAAACCTCTCGAGGCTATTGATTACATGGATGACGGAGAAGAGCTCCGGCTTAAGATCAACATTGATCCAAAAAGTGGTGAAGCAGTGTTTGACTTCATGGGTACCAGCCCACAGTCATAAGTTATCCTTCGTTGCTGTATGTTACTCAGATGTATAAGACTTTAAACATGGAAGGTGCACCAAGAGTTCTGCAATCCGTGTCGCATGCTCATTGATATCTTAGGATTTACATTCCCGCCCAAGGATCTTACCGTCACCAATTCAGCTATGGTTGACACCCAGACAGCCCTGGAATGGACCGATTCTGATGTCTGCCTGTGTTGTCAAGACCCATTCACGTCCACAAATCGCAAGCACCACTGCCAGAACTGTGGTCAAGTCTTCAATCAGAAACGTTCATCCAAATCAATTCCCCTGCCTCGTTTCGGTATAGCCCAGGACGTGCACGTATGCGATAGCTGCTATTCCAAGATACGGAAGAAAGCCGATAAGGCGTGAGTCTGTTTTGTCTCGTCCGACACATACTTTGACGTGTGACTCTAGGAACAAGACGCATCGGCATTCTATGAGTCTTCATGGCAGTTGGCACCATAGTGCGTGAGATCTTGCAGACGCTGTGCTACAACAATCTATTCAACTGTCCCTTCAAAAAACGGGGTTGAATGGTGCCTCTCGGCTGGGCTACGTTCCTTCTCCTCCTACCTGGCAGTACTTGGAGCCTCCACTGGTCGACCGTACTATGCATTCCCGTTCATCCGTTATCGATGAGGAAAATGATCCCGATTTGAAAGCCGCCATCGAAGCTGGCCTCCGTGAAGCAAATGCACTAAAACCCAGCACCCCGATTGCAGTGGAAACGCTACGCTCAGAAGCCCCTTCTTCTGAATATTCAGGTCCTGGCTACTCACAGTCTTATCCTCCTGGTGTCGTACCCTCTCATCCTTCTCTTCCAAAGCTACCCAACTATGACTTTGAACCTCTTGAGTCGGACGCTATCAAAGGTTCCATCTGGACAAATGATCGTTGTTTTGGGATCTCATGAGCTTTGCGGTTAACGATGTTGTTCCCATCTATCATGGCAGCACTAGCACCACTTCAGGTTCGACACGAGCAGAGTCAATATCAACACCCGCGTCCAGCACGCTGTCATGCCTGCAGCGTGTCTAAGCGTGTAATTTTGCGAAAATCAATAAATTACACTTAGGCACTGTGTAGACTTAGCAAGCTCGCTGACAGTGCAAGCGGCACGAGAAGAAGCAAGGTCACCGAGTCAGAATGCCCTTCTGTCAGAAAAAGAAGCCACAGAATTAAAACATAGGACTTCGTTGCTGCACTGTACCTCATGGGCATGCACGGCAATAAGGCTGACTAGCGAGCTCGCTCGCAATGACATCCGTTGGCATTAGGGGATTCAGACTTGGTGGGACGTGCTTGTACTCGGACCGAAGCTAATTTAGATAGCTACGTGTCGATAATCAATGACGCATAGACCCTGGAGATCCGGAGAAGCGATACCACGTGAGAGATCATCAAGAGAACCATCGGGCATGGTCTAGAAACAGGTACCGGCCGAAGGGATTAGTGAGCGGACTGGAATTCCGATGCGTCTCTTGGTTACCATGTCTAGACTATGACGCTGTCACCTTCAGAACAGAACAGAGAACCAAGAATGATGTGTGATCAATGATCGTGTGTTATACAGCTATTGAGTGCTAGTCCGCGGACAGCCTCTGCTGTCGGGCGAGCGACGTCGACGCTGCCTAGTCCTTTGAGACTACCAAACAGACAGAAAGCGGTGCTCTGCCAAGAGAGCTGTGATGTTTCAGATGAGGGATTATCGGCCGACACAAGAAGCATTTTACTAATAAACCGTTTGTAACAATCAATCTCTCGTAGTATAAGTAGGGCAGATTTTCATGTATTAGAATAAGCTACCTACCCCCCACGTATAGTAATAAAGTCTCAGTCTGAACCTGGACTTGTTGCGACGCGTAAGAGTTAGTAACTTTGAGTCTCGGCTATACCAGAGAGTTAGCGAGCTCACTAGAGAAATAAACCAGAGATACATATTGGATAATAAAACTTCGGTTTTACTTGAGACACGAACGAGACCTGGTACCAGTGAAGCTGAGCCAGTCTCTAGAGAAAACTGAGAAAACATCTGAGAAAACCTCTGTACCATTTCTGGTTCAGTAGTAAGAGAGAATTGTGTTGTGTCGGCCTCTGAGTAGGCCTTGAGAAGTAGTACGAGAGAATCAGCCAGCTTGAGCTGTTCTAGCAGTTGCACGAAGTGTGACAGGTGTGCGCAGTTGGACCTCGCGGCATCATTGTTAGAGCGAGCGCACTGTGTGTGAGGACTCGTGGGGACGTTCTGAGAGATTAGATTGTGTGTATTGAGATTTGAGAGTGCCGAGAGCCTCTATCACGACGAGTTTAGGACTCAGGCTTAGCGAGCTAGGAAAGGAATCGAAGTCGTGCGCAGTAGAACCTAGCGGCGATTCGTATTCTTAGCGAGCTCACTGAACGAACTTGATCGTTTTGCAGATCTGCATGTCCATGTGTATTTTCTGTTGAAATATCATTTGCCTTGAGGGTTGCGTGGTTCGCCGTGCTCTCTTGTAAAAGCTCCGAGGAGATAGAGAATTTGAGATTTGCTTGACAATTGTACGCGATCGCGTTGCATTACTTAGCGAGCTCTCTAAGATAATTTGAGATACTGTCAGGGCGCAAGAAGAATTAAATTCCTTGCTCCCTTCCGCACTTATAGAGATTGTGTGTGTGTGTGTGTTAGTGGGATTGAGTAGTGGTTTAGGGTGTTGTTCATGCTAGGCCACTCTTAGTTTCACGAGTGCCCGTTACCAGCCTCGTCAACGCCCATGATGTTTTCTGGAGAGAGGATGCATTGTCTGAGTCACAGATAGTGAGACAGCCTGACGAGGTAGCAACGGATTTGACATCGGAGCCTTCGATACCACTGCAGATGAACCACGGTGATCTACTGCATACATTCATCGTCCACCATGCTCCAGGATGGACGCTTTTCCGAAATTTGTACATGTCCAACGGCACTGTTACGATTTTTCCATTTTCCTTATCTTATCTCAGAACCTAATCTACCTGGGGTCATTGAGCTCGAGGACTACCCACGTAATCATCACGGACATCGGACCACTTAACACACGGTCACCATGACCTTATCGGATGACTTCAGACCCATTACTACGGCGAGCGACTCTCGCATGTATACCACACGACATTCATTGTTTCACGCATGACAACCGCATGATGGACACGTAGCATATCTAAATATAGCACTCAGGACTTAGTATATAAGTAGCATGGATATCCCTTGTATATCCTCAGATTCGAACTAAAGTTTATCTCACCTTGCCAACTGCACGATTAGCACCGATTAGCATAAACGGCTATACGAGTGATTGTCCGAACGCGAGACAGCTCATAGTCCTTACGTTAATAAGGTCACGTGTTAGGCTAGGCCTAACAATTAGTTCGAATCTTCCCCTCCTTCTCTCCAACGCTCAGCCGTGAGGAAGGACCCCCATGAACAATGACGACAAGTACACAATTACCATTGTATCGGCAATCGGAGGAGCAGCACTCCTCTCCCTTCTCGTAGGCCTCCTCGTTCTAGCATACGAGGAGCGCATTCGACGATTCTTAGGAATCCAACGCTATCCCATCCCCCGCACGTACCAGGACTTTTCCAGGTATGTCACCCCCTATGAACAGAGGTACCCCACGCGGCCGATACGGCGTGCCACGGGATTTGAGCCCGGAAGGGAGCATGCCCGTCAACGATCGTTCCCAGCTCCCACCCCCACCCCTTCCTCCTCGACCGAGTTTCCTCCGCGTCGGCAGGAACCCCGCCATCCGACCCGCAACGTCTCTAGGATGCCTTCTCCACCCAGTACCGACACTCTCGAGGAGTCTGCGGAGATCATCCGCTACCTCCTCGTCTCCCAACCAACTCCCCGCACCAGAACCCCCGACGAGATCGACCCCTCCCCCATCTACAACTATGGAGAAGAGCTCCGAAGACACTTCGTCGCTCCCTCTCCCCCCCTCCTCGCCCGACCAGAGAGGATCCTGGTCGCCGCGGCCCCAAGACCACGCCCTGAGCCGGCACCATTCCCCACCCCTGCATGACCAATTCCCCGGTATGTCCCCGTCCCCACCAACGAGCTCTACGAATCAAGCTCAGATAGCGGATCCGAATTCTCCCTCGGGCTCTTCTTCGAGCACGGAGAGACCCTTCCTGACCCCCCAGAACGGGAGGTCCCAATCGAGCTCACCCATGATCGTCTCGACGACGATCCCCTCAACTCTACTGGAGGGGATTACGTCTGGCCTCTACTCTCTGCCATTGACAGAGAAATCATTGGCCCACAACACTCCCAGGCTTGGGGGCTCCAACAAAATGACGTCGACCGACGCTCAGGATTCCTTGGTGGACCCCAGAGGGACACCATGGACGAGTACCTCACTCGCCATCGAGGAGACGAGGTTCCCTTCTTCGGAAACACCACTGCCACCATGGCAGCAAGGATATTCGCCAACAGAGAGCGAACATTATACCCACCCTCCGCAGGGCCCCACGTTTTCGGCCTATGAGACCGAACCCCCGATGAGCAAGCCACGCTCGACCGCCAGCTACTCGCACTGGCACAAACCCTCGGAGATCGCCCCGACTACGACGCCACATTGGTCGGCACCGACCCCGGAATCGACATTCCATAATTTTAACTACGATTACGAGACCTTCGGGGGTCTCGATGACTTTGACCCCGAACAGATCTGATACTCCGCACCCCCATATCCCCCGCCAGGATGGCAACCCCATCCTCATCCCCTATCCCCGCCCCGTAACGCCTTCGGGCATACAACAAGACCATGAAGTGGCAAACTCCCGCCGCGAGGCTATTACCCCGGCAACACGACTAGTTTCCTCATGGGAGGAGGAGACGCTATCCCCGAGGACGATGGAGCCGGTGGCTCCCGACAGCCCCCCCCCCTCTCCCCAGCCGAGCGACTGCAAAAAGCAATCGACCTGGCAGCAGAAAAGGCCTGGAAAGTAGAGGAACTCCGGCAATTGGTAGAAGAAGCTGAGCGCGACCACGATGCTCACGTCGACTACAACCGACTCCCAAACCGTCGCCAAGGGAAGGCGAAAGAACCACCCTGTGGGAGGCCGCAGCTACCCAATCCGCAGTGCCCCTTCTTTGATAGAACTGACAGGTTTTCTGTGCCCCGACCCCCACCAGACTGGCAGCCGAACGACCCGCCCCCACATCCGATGGGCAGTCTCGATGACGGACATCCCCTACTCAGGATAAAACCCATCCTACTACCCCCACCCGCCAAGTTCAAGGGCGACCACAATGATATCGAACGGTATATCGGCGACTGCCAGATATACTTCGAGACCTTCGCCACGTACTTCCCGTACACCTCGCAGAAGGTCCCGTTCGCAGCCTCCTATCTGGAGGGACCAGCAAAGAAGTGGTGGATTCATATCCGCCAGACCTTCTGGGGAACACAAGCAGGAGAAGTTCCCCGATTCCGATGGCCCTCATGGGTCAAGTACGTAACGCTCGTCTTCGAGCAGTTCCGCGACCCCGCCATCCAAGACGTCCATGAGCAACAGATGTTCGCCCTCCGAATGGGGACCAAGCCGGCCACCCAGTACTTCCAGGAACTGGAAATGGAGGCAGACCAGGCAGGTCGGCGCCACAAAGAGGACACCCGCGGACCGATGGTTCACGCCGTACGAACTGGGGTCCCCGATTCCTACACAAACGCCATCGCCAACTACGGACGAGACGTTCCGGACACCTACCCTGAATGGAAGGCCCGGATCCTCGTCATGTACGAGGAGTGACAAAAGAAACTGGCGTTCGACGCCACGCATGGAACGAGAGGATCGGGAGGCTACGCAGCGAAGCCCGCCCACACTACCGCCACCAGCTACGCCAAGATAGCAGCAGGTGGCATGACAAGTTCATCGTCGGCCAAGCCGACGAGCAGTGGAGGCAACAAGGGAGGCCGAGACGCAGCGACAGGCAAGTGGGTCAAGATGACGGGAGTTACATTCGGCGGACAGGGACAGCCGATGGATATCAGCGAGATGAGGAGGAAGGGGATGTGCTTCCGGTGCGGTAAGCACGGACACATGGGTCGGGACTGTCCCGACAAGACCAAGTTCACAGATATACGGTCAGTACAAGTTACTGAGCCGTTGAGTGAAGCGACGAAGATTGAGGAGGTGAAGGAGGAAAAAGCGGTGGCGGTCTAGGGTTCGATTCCCCTAGTACCGCCAAGGACTTACTTACTGATGTGCGCTCGTCTTCTGCTGGCCGGACTTATCATTTTTTACCTAGTACACATGTTCCATACGCGCATTCGAATATACCCCACCCCCCCGCTTTGGGGGCGGTACCTTTTACTTCTACCAGCACGACCCGAACCCCAGTACCAGAATCGACAAACCGATATGCCCTTCTCGACAATGAAGGGCACGACAACGACAACGACGACACTGACCTCCGCCCCCGGGATGATGGGCGCGCTACAGGTGATGCTGTAGCCGCTACGGGAGACACGAGTAGATGGGGCCCATACACGATTGAAGGGTGAATGCCTTTGTCGCAGGGTCTAATGTCAAAAGCGCTCAGCCCACCATCGTTAGGACCAGTCCAGTGAAGAGGCTTCCGTGTGCGTAAGCTAGAAATGCAACAGCGTCGAAGACACTGATCACACCCACACCCAACACTACACACACAAACCCTCAAGTTCGTGGGGGATTCTGATGTGATAGAAGCAGATAGAATTAGCACAACCAAACTCTCAGAATATATAGTACGCCGTATAGCGATAGCGCTCGTATCATATCTAGATTTCTCTAAGTCCAAAGGCTTTTAAAACAAGAGGAGCGACAGTTGTCGCTGGGCCTCAAGGCAAAGGTGTAGTAACAATACACACAACGTCAAGAGACGCACACAAAACCCTCAATAAGTCTCGAGCGACACACGAAATGACCTCAAACAACTTAAAACACACAATACACGACTCAAAGCTTCGCGCTCTAAGCAGAAACCCTTCACAAAACCATCCACTAAAGCCACAGGATTCAAACCTACATGCTCGAGCTTCCAAACCAATCGTAGATCCACAGGGTTCTAACCTATGCGATCCAGAGACTCAACAACCTTATAAAACGCCGTCCGCAAGCCACAGGGTTTGAACCTATGCCACTTGGGAAATATATACCCTCAAGCGAGCACTAATCAAGCCAAAGGGTTTGAACCTCTGCCACCTGTAGTGCCTCGCGTCACAAGAAACCCTCAAAGCACAAGAGCGCGTCCTCAATGACACTGAACTCTTCTTCTCAGGTTAGAGCGCAAGTCACCCAACCAATTAACAATCACACAAGTGCCACGTTAGCTTTCTATGCCTCGCGCGCAACTCAATTCACTCAATATGATATCAATTCTAGGTATATTCTCTCGCTCGAAGTTACAAACTGATCCTGATGCTAGGGCGTCAAGCTGAGGGCTTGCGCGCGACTACAACGGGGGTCCGAAACTTTTATACTACAATTTACACTGCGCTATTTATCTAGTCTACGTCCTACAAATTAGTACAACCATATATAGTATTATTTGGGTTGCGGAACTCCGTTTCCTGGGTCCCGCGCGTGTCGTTGTCATCACACCATAGCTTGGTGGTTACTCAGAGCTCCATCCTGGGGCCAGACTCTTGGTTTCTCTGTGACTCGAAGTCAGTTAGCAGTGCCCGGCACGCGTATGGATGTTACTTGGTATATCCTCGGAGTTGCAGCATTCCGCGCAGCTCACGTATCTCGGAATAATGTCTTCTAGTAATTTCTATGGTAGCTAGACCAACCAGCTCCTTGTCTAGGTCTTGCGCGCTTCGGCCGAAGCCAGAAACCTCGGATTTAATCGCATTCTGACATTCTAAAGTCTAGAGCGGCATCTGCCAGTACGGCAGTGCCTGGTGCATCATAGATCAATGTTGCACGAAGTTTTAATTATCTCACAAGCTTCTTCTGTTCTATTCTTAGCGCGCGTATTGTATACACTGTCAGCGCACTCAGTGTCGAGTACTAGGACTTTAGACATAGTGTGACCTATATAGTATCACTCTCAAGTTAAGCCATGCGCTCCACCCAGCGTCACTCAAGGCATCTCATTGCCTGCACCTTAAATACTGCGCTCTAGCTATTGCTTCTCTGCATTGGTAACTCATTATTATAAAATGTATGTATTAATACATTTCGCAAAATTACACGCGTAAACGCTTTCAGAGCGTGTCACCGGGAAATCCTCAAAGGGCCATCACAGCCGTCTGCCAGGATGCAAGAAAAGGTAGTCTCGAACGACGCCTCGTCACGACTTAGTCGGGCGAAGCAAGAGGCTACTGGGCATGGGGCAGAGAGCCCCATCAACAAGAAGACCACGGACGACAACGTTCCACAGCGAACTAAGCGTCCAGCAAGTAGCCCACGCGGGGAAACCCAACCGGCAAACGCAAACGACGACAAGCCACCCACTATAGTGGTACCCGCCTCAATGACGAGCTTGCCTCATCAGGGTAGGATGATGACGCCTCAAGAGCGACCACCCCCCCAGCCACAACCGGGAAAGGATGGAAAGGTGATGACATCGCAGAGCCCCGAGGCAGCAGGAGAAGTTGGACGTCCATGTTCGACGCTCTCAACGACTCCCGCCATTCCTGAGCGAGCTCTCGCCAACAAGGGCGGCACCTCGGTCAGGTCGAGCCCCTTACTTCAGCGCATCAGGCCCCATGACCAGCGACCGGGTCCGAATCTCCGCTCGCCGACATCCCTGGGCAACGACGGTGAACAGCGCCCACTGAAGAACGTCGGTGATGCCAACGCCATGACGAGCAAAGCTGCAGGACAGGAAACAGCTAGCACCCAGGCTGTGAAAAGGGGGTCTCCACCGGTAACTATGATCGAAGTTCCCGACGAAGACGATGACACGTTGTTTCAGATTTGGCTTGCCAAAGAAACGACGCCGGCGATAGAGATCGTACTCAACCCACAAGCCCCTCCCCAAGATGAGGGTCGTGTCTCTACTCCCTACGATGACAACCTCCTGCGCGTTCCCCACGCCACCGACAAGTCCTCCCGACCCCCCCCAAAGGAGTTCCGATGGGTGAAACCCTTTGAAGTTGACTGGACTCTTCACACCGTCTGCGAAGCACGAAACGACAACGCCGCCCAAGCCACTATCTTCGTATGGGCACACAAAGATCATCTCGCCGAAATCACCGATGATCTTCTCACCTCGTTATGACTCAAAGGAGAAACAGCCTGAGAACAATTGTACGAGCTCCGCGAACCAATACGCTACATACGACGAACCTGATCCAGCGAAAGGGACCTCACGCTTGACATCCAGCTGAACCCTGTACTGGGCACCAAGACTCTCCTAACGAGAGGGTTGCTCGACAGCGGCTGCACTGGCAGCGCGATCAACCGAGCCTTCATACGCAAACATGGGCTCGACACCGACAAAACAGCTATACCCATCCCCGTTTACAACGCCGATGGTACCCGAAACTCGGCAGGTGACATCACGGAATACGTCGCCTTCCGCATGACGATCGGAGACCACAGCGAGCGCATTGACCTCGCCGTCACGGACCTTGGAAAGACCGACCTATACCTCGGGTTTGACTGGCTGAAACGCCACAACCCCGTCGTCAACTGGAAGACGGGATCAATTGTTTTCGGACGCTGTCAGTGCATCAACAACCCCTTTCCCCTACCCGATCACGATGACCACGACCAATGGGACGGAGAACTCGAGGAGGGCGATAGCATCCTCGCAGTCAATATGGAGGAGGAACTAGTCATCCGCGCCGTCCACCACACCAACGACCTCGCCGCGGCAGCCAACGTGGAGAAACTGAAGCTCATGTTCGAGCAAATGCACCTGTAGCAGGCACCTGTATATATCAAAGCCAGTCAATTGACTGGTCACCCATTTATAGTGCTCAATGCTGTCACTCTCCCTGGGGACCGTCACGACTGGTCACAGCGCTCCCTCGCGCTCGCTAGGGCACTGCCACGCCTCCATTGCTGCTCATCGGCGGTGCGCACTTGCACGCTCATTGTGGGTGCTTAAATTCCATTTTGAGACAGATCTGAAAAATGGTCTGATTGGGTCTATTTTTTGGGTGCTTTTTTTTAGGGCATCGGGGGACAGTATATTTGGATCATAGCGTGCCCTCCCGACCGTAGGGGGGGGGGCGGGAGAGCGCTATTTTTGGAAATTTTTCAACACCACTTTTTTTTTGTTGGTCTTGATAGCCACCACTATTTCCCATCATTTTCGTGAATTTCAATTTTTGGGTCAGCGGGCAGGTACGGGATTGTGGTGGGATTGGAGCAGGATCCAGTTCATGCCGAAATCAGGCCAGGACGTAGGCAAATACATGTAAACATTCTCTTCATTGCCTCAGAAAATCACCAAAAAATACAATTAAATGCCAGTAAATGTTCCCTATCCACTGTCTGATACACAGCGCACCTCAACGGCAACCACACAGTCAATGAAGACAGGTCATACTACGCATCAACAGCCCCCACAAGCCCAACATCACCACCAGAGCATTCCTTCCAGACCCTCTTGACGACCTCCATCTCGCAAGCATCCGGCTGGTCTTCAGTGCGGGACCACTGGCTGTCCATGGTCATTTCAATGACAATGTAAATGGGTCGTGCATCAACGCGTTGAAGCCAAGCACAATCTGGATCCGTGGTAGCAAATTTGAGCAGCAGTTCACTGATAATCTATCAGCCCCAGCCAATCACTCACCGAACCATTCCTCCCTCGACGAGCTCCAATCCAGTCATTTCTCAGTCAGGAGGGTGCAGATCAGTGATAGAGGGTGAACGCAGTGATGACGGCTGCGGGTAAGACGAAATGTGCCATAACCCGGGACCCGGGTACCAACGGAACACCTTATACTGACCCTGCACAGTAGCACGAACAAAACAAACACTTCGTATATGCAGGGACTAGTGACTACATTTGCCTAAGTATACATATGCACCCAGAATGAAGAAGACTTGCATTTATTTGTATAGTAACCCGCGCGCTACACAAGTTTATAACAAATGTCCTAAAACGAAGTCAACGTCCTCCACTGCCTTATGCCAATCTTCGCGAGCTCGATCAGCTGCAGCCTTCTCACGATATCCTTGCTCACTCATCCCATCAATGATCCAAGCCCAAAAACACAACGCTGCTAAGATACTGACCCATCTGTTCATCCCCGGCAGCCGCAGAGTCTCCCAGTCGCCATCGGAATTTCTGTTGGGGTGTCCTTCCTCATCAACGGCTAGAGAGATATCGGACTCGTCGCGCTGGCGAAAATCAGGCTGTAACTGCGACCACCACAGCCAGAACTTCGTCGCAAATTCCTGCACGGGGTCGATGCCGTCTCTCACCGCCTGGAGGCGAAAACGATCTGTTCGGGCTCGATTAATCCAATTGCCCATGGGTTTGGGACGATCTGCCGCAATGAATTTACCACCGTGCTTCCAATTATTTTCCTGGACCTCAAATTTAATCCATTTATTTACAAGGTCCAAAAACTGCACTGGGACCGATTCCCGTTGGAAGAGAGCGATTGCACTGATAGCCCATTTAGGCGTGTCCTTGGGTACGTCAAGCTTGGGAGCTACCTTGGCGACAGGGGAAGCCGACGACTCGTTCTGCTGAGCTGAATCTGAGGTGTTGGTCTTCGAGTTGCTTGCCGACGTTCGGATCCTCTTGGACTTCTCTGCTAGTTCATTAGTACACTGTGATAGCTTCAGTCGTTGATATAACACACCAGACTCCAAATCCTTCCTCTGAACATTGCTGCTAGCCTCCACCGTGCATTTCCTTTTTCCCTGCACCCTCTCGGCGCCCATACCCTCCTCCAAATCGTCCTTCTTGGATTTTGCCATTCGGCGGCGTTTCCGTTCCACCTCGCCTCCCTTTTTCTCCTCGTCCCTCTGTCTTCTCTTGTTATCCACAGGCAGGTTCGATTCCAATGCAACAGGAATGTCCATAGGTGATGACGCCTCGACTGCGGTAGGCGAGCATGCTCTTGAAACAGCCGGGGACAAGGGTGGTGATCCGCCAGTGTCACAGCCACTGGGCGACATCGGAGATTTTGTAGGGGGCGAACGGTGCAGCGACAGTCCATCAACATCCACGTCACTCACAACCAGGTTCAGTGCTTGCTCGACTTCGTCGGGCTGAAGTTCTGCTTCGGAAGCTGCTGGATTTGCGCCTAACTTGGCCATCTTGTCAATCTCGGGGGCTTTTTGGCTTGACGGCGATTGTGACCCTCCTCCTTTCAGTCTGTCCAGCTCATTCTGTGCAGTGGCTGATGGCGCACCCGTAGGCTCACTGGCCGTTCCTGATCCCGTCATCTCTGAGGTTCCACCATCCTGTCCTTCTTCTCGAATGGGCTGCTTTTCCACCGGCTTGTTCACCTTCTTCATGGGCGGCTCCCGCAAAACTTTCTTGGACTTCGATGTGGTTTGTGTCTTTGCTGGCACCTCCTTTGGAATCGACTCTTTGCCTCCAGACGCGTTGTACATGTCACCGTCGACGCAGTGCAAAGCAACGCCTTCCGCCTCGGCGGCAAAACCGATGCTTTCCAATGTTGGCGTATTCGCTGGCAACGCTCGTGCCCGGCACATCTCTACAGCTACAAGACCTATTACTATCATCAAACAATATACAATAATCACAATACGTACTGAAGCATTTCTTGAGAAAGTTTCCATAGATTGGCAGAATATAAGACTTGTATTTATCACGCTCGGCCTCGACAAAGGTCTGCTTGACAGAGCCTAGTGTTTTGCCACCATGGAATCTGGCTCACACTGTGAATGACGTAGCAATGAGAATAGAAGAATCACATATGACGAGATGTGTAGGCGCCCTCCATCTGCTGGTTCGGGACCACCCACATACACAGATACCAGACATCCCATCGCTTCCACGACCATGTCGATCAACGGCTTGATGACACTCAGCAGACGTTCCAAACAACTGATAATGAATCCAATCAAGCTAGTCCTATTGTTGAAAATGATGAGACACGTACGCTTGCATATCCTGTGACTCCTTGGAGACTGGAGCGTGCAACTTCTCCTCAAATTCCTTCATAGCCACTTCATGGTCCTCGGTGGCCAAGTCCTCCCATGATTTCTTCTCCTCCTTCGACAAATCGCGATACATCTTGCTCTTGAACGATTGGAACGAAGCCGTGTGTTTCGAGGCCTCCATTGGCCGGTTCTTCTTCTTCAACTCCTCCAAATGCGACTGCCAAGCGGCATCAACATCCGTAGCATTAGCCTTTGACCAGAGAGTAAAAGCTTGAGGTTTGCGAGGTTTAGACAGTCCGACCCCAGTCAGACGATGCAGGAGAACGGTCCAAGGGTTGTCAGCGCCAGTATCCTTCGCGGACATATCACGGCGTTTGGAATATTGATACTGAAGCCAACGTCGAATTTGCTAGAAAGATCACTGCTCAGCATTCACATCACGTTGCCATAAACATGTCCTAAGCGCGCGCTTCCATCACGGTGCTTATAGTGACGATTACTCACCTCTGCTCGGTACTTCAACGCCTTCTTGTCCTCCTGGTGCTTGATCATTTCTTTCTCGTATTCCTCAAAGCTCAGCGTGTCTTCATCAGGAAAGACGACTTCTGGATCAGGCGCACTGTTGTTGACCTTGGTGAGATGTTCGGGCGAGGGTTCGACATTGTGTGTCAAACTCAACGGATATCGCTTGAGATAGCGGCGGACAACATTGGCAATGAACTCTGCAGCACGTCCCTCATCGACGGCTTTGATGTAGCCCTCGATCTCCTGAATTAGGAATTCGCGTCGGGAACCTCGGAAGGTGCCTGGATTGACCATGATACCTGTTTCTTACTGGTGAGTATTCTGCCTAGTCATGCTTTAAGTTCGAACTCACCAAGTACTCGAAGCTATAGGCCTGGTTGCTTGCGCAAAGAGCAGATTTTTGCTAGGTAAGGCTGTAACCGAAGCCAAATTTGAATTCCCAAAATAAAATTGATTTATGGCGCCTTTTTCTCAGATGTGGAATAGCTTTTAGAATTCTGCGGTGGCCACGGCAAAGACGGAGTTCCTGGCCTCCTATATGAATCTACCCTACCCACTGATCCTATGTGCCCACGTCATGTCGTCTATTCCACCTTCCTCGACGAGCTCCTTTCGCTCATCCAACCACTCCTCAAGTCAGCAAGCAAGCCGCACCCCAAGTATGAGTCCCTCTGGTATGACATCATATCAGGCTGTTGTTCTCAACATCCCTTCACTGAAACAACCACGTCCAGCTGCGAACTTTAATTTCCGATCGACCATTGACGATGAGGAAGACGAGCAGCGCTGTAAGTGCCCTCATTCAGCGTATGAAGATGAACTGACAGATCTCATCCAGTTGAGGATTCTACTGTTACAACGACAATTGTCACCACCACCATAGTGAAATCTCCCATTTGTTCATCGACGCCCCAGTTCCAGGCACCTCCTCAAGTGTACCCCGTCACCCCTTCCAGAGGACATCATTTCAAAGACGAACCTGTTCCTGTCTCACTCCCACCAGCCACACCAACGAAAGGACAACACAAGGATTTATATTCGTCGCCATCCACTCCTCGCACCCCTGTTTCATATCCTCCAGTCGATAACATCCGTGATGGCAAGGGCAAGGAAACTCCGACTTCCAAGCCTCCACCCAGCCCTCGAGCTCGAGCCCTTCGCTACCACATCCCCCATCCAGATGCTTTACGCCCGCCTACCAATCTATTTCCTACTCCGAAAAAATGGCATATTGTAACTGTTGGTCAAGAAGTTGGTATATTTCCAAGCTGGTCAGTCGTTCTCTTTCCTGCCTTGTTGCGTATTTCATCTCAGGCTGAACCTTCTCCAGGTTAGATGTTCTTGCTCGGACCCGTGGCGTTCCCGACCATGCATACGACTCACGACCCACCTTTGAACAGGCCGTTGCCGAGTATCGCAAACAGTACGATGCGGGCGACGTTGAAGTTGTTCTTCTTCCAGGCTCAAAGTGGGCCAAAGCCGCTAGCTTGGAGGATGAATTTGGTGAAATGGCGTATGGTGAGGATGTGGAGCATGCGTTGCGAGAGGTAGAGGCCCGTGCAGAAGCGGAAAAGGCTTACCAGGCGGTCCTCAAAGCACGCGGATTTGCCTAGTCAATTGTTCCTTATTAGATTCGACGTACATAAATTTTGAATACATGCACCCTCTACTCCCCTTTCCTTCACTTCACAGACACGGAACTCACACGGAACCCATCCCAGGTCCCTTGAAACTTGGCTGAATATGTATTGAGTACCTCGTGTCTCCCAGTCTCTGTCTCACCCCAAATATTCCAACCCTGAACACCAAGATAATTAATCATTACGCATAGTAGTTGAGGTGACAGATCGGTTTGGTCTAAGTATCTCCTGTTCCTCCCCTGTGCTCGGCAGCCTGCTCTGACATTATTAACGACTGTGCCCTGCCAACGCAGCCGAATCAATAACCGTACAAGATGAGCAGCATGGGATCCAGACCTTTTCTTGTCGCGACGAGTTCGTGCTTTCTCGGCCAGTTGCTCCCTGTTACCTTGTCGATAACGAGCCTGACTTTCCCGTTTGCGTTCCATGTACTTTACGTGTTCTTCAGCAGACAGGGCCGCAATCCGTTCATGCCAGCTGCGTAGTCTTGAATCAGAGGTCCAGCAAAGAGCAGTAGCGTACAGATATGTACCGTTTGTTTCGATCCTTAGCCTTCTCGACCAGAGTCTCATTGTTCCTGTAAACCGTGTTTGAAAGTGGAAGATTATCACGGAAATGAGAACATACCAATTGTAATACCTCCTGCAAGCTAGAATTCGAGGGCTTGTACTCTTCATTTCCAGGGCGATCGCAGCGAGAACAGGATCCTCATCATCAATGAAGTCGCACCATGTGCGGCATTGTCTCCTCGGTGGGACGTAGAGGTATTTGTCGCGCGTGTGGTCAATATCCATGGTAGTCAGAAGAAGAAAGGAGGATATACTATTTTGGGATGGTCACTGATCCATATCGGGCATGGTCGTGAATTCGCCACCTCGCTCATCTGAACCTCCCTTATATCGGACTGTTGCGTGGTGGTCATACCCCAAAAGTGTCAGATGTAGAACTAATGATATATGAGTGTGTTAACGAAGCTTTGCCCCGCTGTCGATCAAGTCCATCATCAACGCAAACTTCAACGAGTTGTACAATCATTCGAGTTGAACCATGTATATGGAATAATCATTCCAGCAGTCATTTATTAACAGTGACACTCCAACCACTTCGGTGCAGGATTCTTGGCAACTTGCTTGGACTTTGGACATTTGGTGCTAGGAAATGCCTTGTGGGAGATATTTACAACTATGAAAGGGACATATTGTGTACTAACCCAAGTTCACTCGCCCATGATGTGAATTTTTCATAGTTGTGGTGAACAATCTCATTGTTAGGTCTGCATTACAAACATAGGGCTACTAGGCATACGAGAGATGATAATAACTATATAGCAGCCGTTCGTAGTTCATCAAGAGTAGAGAACATTTCCAAACCTATCGACCAACGTGCGGCACGCTCCTCCTTCGCACGAATAAGCTCCTCGCCTTGTAACGATGACCAATACTCCTCGCTCGACCTAAAACCATAGTCCACCCACTGGAAAAGTCCACCGGCACTATACTGAGTGAAGGAGTATCGTCGCTCTCCTTTGCCGATCTTCGTGTTGGAATGTCTCAGGATGGCGGAGGGAATGAGGATGCTGGAGCCTGGGGGGAAGTCTATGACTAGCTTCAAATCCCACAAGACGAGATGACCACCGCGTCGTGGATTGAAGTTCCCGAGCGCCGTGATGACGCACCACCCAAATGGTAGGTTGCCGGAGTCCGTGTGACGAAAGCAGAATGTACGTGGTCCGAAATTAAAGGTTGCTGAGGCGAAGATGCTGCTAGCCCAATTTAGGATGAGGTTGGCGTCGTGCAGGAGGAGATCACGGAGGTGCGTTGCGTAGTAGCTAAACATCTTTGGAACCCACGTGGCGAACGTGGCTGGAGTCATTGTTAGAACAGAAGGCCAGCGACTAATGATGGTATGACTTACAACTCCCGAATCCCGCCAGACGCATGAATGCAACGCAGTTGATCAGCGTGAGCAAGACGGACATGTTGGCGTCGTTGTGATGGAGGTTTTGCGGATGCTGTGCTGATCATCAGGGTCGACGTTCAACGAGGGGCTAGTGGCTTACCGTTTGGCCACCGCCGTACGAAATTCCATAGCTGAGGGCACAAAATCTGCCCCTTCGATGTTTACATTGCTCCTGGGTCAGTTTACACTGCGGTCGCAGTGTTTCGAGGGTCTCAGCAGCATCTTGGTGCACGGAATCCCAGTCAGGATCGTCGGGATGCCCAGCCAGGACAGTAATGACGCGACCCTGCGAATCGACTACGGGGGTGGCCATGCTGTTGGAGGATCGATCGATAAGGGTCCACGATCAGGGAGTTCAGGGGACTTACTGTCCTTGCCACTTGCAGTGCTGGAAGTTGAACTTGGGCCCGGTTAGTTCTTCCAGAGTATGCTCCCGTTTCCATGACTCCTCCACCAAGCCAACATACCCGGAGGATGCATGCGGTGCATCGGCGACGTCGAAATCGGTGACAAGCGGCTCGGCAGCATGGGTGTGCTTGCTTCTCAGACGGGACGGAATGTCTGGATCATGCGTGAACCGGTCTTGGGTCTTTTTCTCGCGGCGCTTCTGTTTGCGATTTTCGCGACTCTGTCTCTTGCTGTGGTTCTTTGACGTGGCGGAACACAGAGGATGCGAGGTCAGCGGTGCCGGTACCGAGAGCTCTGCAAAGATTTCGGTATCAGGCGAGGGTGACGGTGCACGGCTAGTACACGGTGTAGTCGGTGGCGACGACAGAGGGCTTTGGCTATCGAAGGGGTCGTAGGGGTCGAGGGCTTCGAGGGCATCCTCCTCCTCGACGCGATGCCATACAATGGCACTGAGATCGAAGGTCGGGTTGGATATTTTGATAACTTCGCCCCCCCACGGCGAGAACACACGTTCAGAACGCGTCTGTACACGGGTTGAATCAGCTCCGTCAATCACCAACGAATAATGATCAGAACATACCGTCCTTGGAGTGAAGAAGTCCACGAGAACGTCTGAGAGAGATGATTGAGACAACAGTTGTATGAGGTGCGAGATAGGCAGCATCTACAAACCTCACATGGGAGTCGTCGTCTGGAGGGTGCGTATTTCTGGGCTCGAATATTCGCATGGCACCGGGCGACGGCTCTCTTGTGAGGCGGTAGACGCTGAGGTGAGGTGAGGCGCGTGGAAAGTAAATGGCTTACCTGGAAGGAGCTTCATGGAAAATGTTGAATGGGATCTGAGTGAAGTTACGCCGATTTGAAAGTGCTCTGTTGAAGGTGGCACATGGACGACACGTGATTTCAATGCCTTTTCTCGAGATCCAAAACGGCCGACGCGTGCGATTTGGTGGGCGAGCCAGTGTCGCCGTCTATAGTGACCGAGTGGACCTCGACGACGATTTCGAAGTAATTGTCTCCAATGAGTCGTCCATATCTGCGACGGGACGTCTAGTTCAAGCACCATCTTCACCTCAAAAAGGATGCACGACGTGGCTAATGGGCGATAGTTGGGTGCTGAACGACGATACAGATGTATTTTTGGATCCGTCAGAGGAGTGGCACGATGAAGAACTTAACGGCGAGGTTTACGATAGCCGTATTTTCCAGCAGGCCGAGCGCGGAGTACCTTTGAAGGGAAAACGTCGTAGGCGTAGCAAGGTTTCGGTGAGTGTTTGTTAATTTGGGTCAAATTGGATAATTGACAGGCGGTTAAGAAACGGCCACATATTGTCTGGAGGGATCTCCATCGGGGGCAATATTTGGATGAGTTACTACGCCTGGAAGGTAGAGGGGATTATCGCAAGGATACGGCATGCCCAGATTGTGTCGCTCGCTCCAAAAACAAGTCGAGCAATTTGGGGGAGCTGACCTTTCACTGCCGTGACTGTTTTCTCGATGACCTGGTGTGCGAGTCGTGCTGTGTTCAAAGGCACCGTCGCGAACCACTGCATCGAATCGAGGTAGAGTGATGGATGTTTTCTTTGAGACTATGGGTCTGATATGCACTCCCAGCGCTGGAACGGCGAGTACTTCGAGGCCTCGATGCTGAAAGATATTGGACTCCGCGTGCAACTTAACCACGTCAGTATGCGATGCCGTTTGCCTATCGCTGGCCACCAAGAGTTCAAAGTCTTACATGTTAATGGAATACACCACGTCGCATTGGATTACTGCGGCTGCGAGCGTCAACTACCCAAGCACATCCAGCTCCTTCGTCGTGGATGGTTTCCAGCCACCCAGCGTGTCCCTCGAACTGCAGCGAGTTTCCAGCTGTTGGAGTTCCTGCATATGTTGTCTTTGTGCGCCAAATCCTCTCTCTACGACTTCTATCGGACACTTGAGAAGTTGACGACCAATACTGGAATCGATGTTCCCAAGTCACGTAACAAGGCACTGATGTGGATGCTCCTGCAATGGCGTCACCTCAAGATGCTTAAGCGAGGGGGTAGAGCTCACGTTAATAATGGCGTCGAGACCACCCAGCCCTACGATCTCGCAGTATTGTGTCCATCATGTCCCCGGCCAGAAATCAATTTACCTGAGGGATGGGAGAAAGCTCCTCCCGAGTTCCAGTGAGTTGTACGTGTTGTGGTGACGAATTGTTACTGACCCTGTGTAATAGGTTCTTATATATGGTCATACTGTGCATGGACGCGAATTTTCGCTTGAAGAGTCAGATGGTTTTCTTGTATTCTTGAGATCCAGGGCTCGGTATCGGTTGGGGTTATTTTGTACCACAAGAGCCTTTTGATGCATATGTGCTCAATCATACGTCTGATGAAGATGTACGCTGCCTGTTTGTGCAACAGAGTCCACAGAAAGTGCTGACTGGTGTTTTAGATCAGTACCTGTGTGGGATTCGCTGCTCTCGCAAAGGCAGACACCAAATTTTCGAAGGGTATGCAATATACAGGTGTAGGGGCGGTATCGTGCGCACGTGGGGAATTTATCATGCGGCTGGTGAATTTGCATAAGGGAGAGAGGTAAGTTTATGACTGGTTGCAGTTATATTTGGAACTCATGGGTATTAGATATGCGCCAATGGACTACGTTTTTGGTTCAGCTTTAACCTCGTTCGCTGGGCTGCTTCAGGTGATCATAAGCTATGACATAGCCTGTCAGTGGTTTGTGAACCTTGGTGATCGCATGGCCAAGTGGCCAACGGAGATATCGGACATGGGTGGTGCAACCCTGACTCCCGCAATTCCCAAATTCCATGAACCCACCCACAAACAAGAAAATCATCAAGAATTCTCTTGCAACTTGATAAAAGGAATGGCCGCTTCAGATTGCGAGGTACCGGAACGGATCTGGGGGCCCCATAATGCACTCGGGAATTCTACGAAGACGATGGGGCCTGGATCTCGCCATGACGTACTGGATGACAATTTTGGATTTTGGAATTGGCAGAAGTATATTAGTATGGGTACGTTTTTAAATGGTTATTGTGGTGAGTATACTGAGAGTATATGTTAGGTACAACTCTCTTGCGCAAGTACGTGGCGGCAGTGAAGGAGCGCAACATTCAAGTTGAAGGACATCGCAGGTTCTCCGCAGGACTACCCGAGAGCTTGGTCGACGAGTGGGAAAAGGTTTGCGTTCTGTGGGAGAACGACAGGTTTCCAAAGAAAGCTGAGAATCCGTTTGCCATAAACCAGGATTGTGAGTATCATCGGCTCAACATTCACAAAAGGCTAACAAGTGATATAGATATGACAGAGACCGAGGTAGAGAAAGAACTCGAGGCTGAGGAGGAGGAGTGGCATCGCCAGGGCGGCCGCGTCCTGCACTCGACTAGTGCCAATAAGTTCATAGTGCTAGCGTTAGCTCTCGAGGAATCACAGTACGTCAGCAAGTGATTTGGCTTGGCATGGTTCAATGCTAATGATGAAAAAGACAGAAGGTACGCGAACTGGCGGCACAACACAAAAATCCAACGACACGACAGGGAACTGCCTTGAAGGAGCAGCGCAAGATTCTCAAAGACAAGCTTCGAAACTGGCTCGTTCTTCGGGCTATCTATATCCCCGGTCTTGTACAGTATCTTACAGAGATAGGAGAGCCATCTGGGAACAACAACAATGAGGATCCAGAGCAGGCCAAACTTTGGCTGCCATCTGATTTGCCCATGGGTCGTCGGAGGGCGATTTGTATGGAGGGCCTTCCTCGCATCGAGGAGAAGCTCCGTGCAGCACAATGTCAAGACGCCCTCAATGGCATTCAACACATGCTTCACCTGAAGACTCAAATGATTCATTTTCGCAACAAGAACACGCGCGGACAACGACCAAGCACGCGAGCAAGGGCAGTTATTGATGGGGTACACCAACGTGCATTAGCCTTCGCCACGAAATACCGCGTCGCTCGCGCTGCAAAGCTGGAATTATCAGGCCCGGGGGAGTGGGAGGAGACTTTGAGGGTTTTGGACAACAAGGATATCAGGTCCTACACGGATGGCGAGCGGAAGAAACGAGGTCCAGGACGCCGCGGCAACAACAAAGATGACGATGAAGCCATCCATGCAAGTGATGATGAGGAACAGGAAGAGGAAATTAACCTTGAGGTGGACGACCGTGATCCGAAAGAGGGCACAGGGGAAACCAGGCATACGCTGTCGTGGATCTGGCAGACTACCACCATCAATATTGAAGACGGCACCGATAATAACGAGGAGATTCTCCGGGCGGAGTAGTGTAAGAGTCATGCACGATCGAGGAGGGGGCTCGAGGAAGTATTACTTTTGCGGGAGGAAATGCGCCGTGTTTTGAAGTTTCTGGGCTGGAAGGCAGAATGGTGGGAGGATCGGCGAGCTGCCCGGGACGTTGCGGGGGATGACAGCTTGGCCGAAGGACTGTTCGCGTATGCGCGAAGACAAGGAATGCTTCAGAACAAGCTCAAGGAGAAGTTTGAACAGCTGTGGAAGACGCCATTAGAGGAGGTTGAGCCGGAAAGTGACCATGAGGATGAAGAGGATGACGGTTCCGATGAATCAGATGACGATTCGGAGAGTGATACTGATCCGTTCTTGTAGATATGGTTCTGTTTGGCCTATTTCCGTTTGGTAGAATATCAATGCATCTGCTATTTTCTGAGCCGGACGGGATAAGCTGAAAGTACCAAGAGGTAATTTGATTACTTTGATTAGCCATTTCGGGCCATATCCCGCTAAGATCCCGCCACAATCCCGTACCTGCCCGCTGACCCAAAAATTGAAATTCACGAAAATAATGGGAAATAGTGGTGGCTATCAAGACCAACAAAAAAAAAGTGGTGTTGAAAAATTTCCAAAAATAGCGCTCTCCCGCCCCCCCCCCCTACGGTCGGGAGGGCACGCTATGATCCAAATATACTGTCCCCCGATGCCCTAAAAAAAAGCACCCAAAAAAGCACCCAAAAAATAGACCCAATCAGACCATTTTTCAGATCTGTCTCAAAATGGAATTTAAGCACCCACAATGAGCGTGCAAGCGCGCACCGCCGATGAGCAGCAATGGAGGCGTGGCAGTGCCCTAGCGAGCGCGAGGGAGCGCTGTGACCAGTCGTGATGGTCCCCAGGGAGAGTGACAGCATTGAGCACTATAAATGGGTGACCAGTCAATTGACTGGCTGGATATATCACAGAGGCCAGTCAATTGACTGGCTTTGATATATACTATTGACTGCTAAGGCTGGCAAATGGTCCCTGAGCATTACCGCTCATACCGCGATTTATTCTCAAAGGAGAACTTTGACGAACTTCCCGAACGACGCCCGTGGGATCACGCCATTGAGCTGATCCCAAACGCCAAGTCAACGCTAGACTGCAAGGTCTACCCGCTCAACCGCAACGAGCAAGAACAACTCGACAAGTTCCTCGATGAGAACCTCGAGTCAGGAAGGATCAAGCCTTCCAAATCTCCCTTCGCATCTCCGTTCTTCTTCGTCAAAAAGAAGGACGGTTCCTTACATCCCGTCCAGGACTACCGAAAGCTGAACGAGATGACGATCAAGAACCGATACCCCCTCCCACTCATCTCTGACCTCATCGACAAGCTACAAGGAGCCAAATACTTCACAAAGCTCGACGTTCGTTGGGGATACAACAACGTCAGGATAAAGGAGGGCAACGAACAGAAGGCTGCATTCCGTATGAACCGTGGCCTATATGAACCAACAGTGATGTTCTTTGGACTCACCAATTCCCCCGCCACTTTCCAATGGATGATGAACGATATCTTCAAAGATCTCATCGCCAGCGGAAAGGTAACGATTTACCTCAACGACATCTTGATCTTCACCAAAGATCTCGACGAACACCGACGAATAGTACGACAGGTACTACAGAAGATACGGGAACACAAGTTGTTCCTCAAGGCTGAAAAATGTGAATTTGAGGTACTCGAGACCGAGTATCTCGGCGTCATCATCAGCGAAGGTTCAGTACGCATGGACCCCGTCAAGGTCGCCGGCATTGCGGAATGGCCAACCCCGACGAAGAAGAAAGAACTCCAGTCATTTCTGGGATTCACCAACTTCTACCGAAAGTTCATCAAGAACTATTCGAAGATCGTACGTCCGCTTACCCAACTCACAGGCAAAACAGATTGGACATGGGGAACAGCCCAGAACCAGGCGTTCCAACAGCTGAAGAAGCAGATGGCCGAGGACGTCATCCTCGCCATCCCGAACGGGACTGGAAGGTTCAGAGTGGAGGCTGATGCAAGCAACGGCGCCATCGGCGCCGTGCTCAGCCAGCAGCAAGATGGTAAGTGGAGGCCCATAGCCTTCATGTCCAAGGCACTCACTGCCACGGAACGCAACTACGAGATCTATGACAAGGAGCTGCTCGCAATCATGCTCGCTCTTTCCAAATGGCGCCACTACCTAATGGGCACAGTCAAAGATGTGGAAATCTGGACGGATCACCAAAACCTCCAGTACTTCCGCAAACCGCAGAAGCTCAACCGCCGTCAAGCTCGGTGGGTCACCGAACTCGCAGAGTACCACTTTGTACTCCATCACAAGCCAGGCACACAGAACGTCAAGGCCGACTTGCTATCCCGACGCAGCGATCACGACCAAGGCGAAGACGACAACAGAGACATCACGGTTCTCTCCCCGCACCACTTCTGGGCCATGATCATGCCCACTGTCAGCGAAACGCACAAGAAAGTCCAGCGCGTCACCAAGCAGAAAGAGCTATGGGACACCGGCATCGCGACCTCTCTCGAACACGAGCGAGGGATATCTGAGGAAGGAGGAGTACTCCTCTACGACCAACGAATCTACGTCCCAAGACACTCGGGACTACAAGGGGAAATCATTTCCCAGTATCATGACCATATCATGGCAGGACACCCAGGTATCGCCAAGACTAAGGAACTCGTTCTACACGAGTACTGGTGGCCAAAGATGGAGAAAGACGTCAAGGCGTACGTCGCAGGATGCGAGACTTGTCAACGCACCAAGTCGAGCAACCAAGCGAAGGCAGCGCCTCTCCACCTGAACGCAATCCCGACAGAGCCATGGACTCACATCTCTGTCGACATGATCACTGGACTCCCCGAGTCAGACGGACATGATGCCCTGCTGGTCGTCATTGATAGATTCTCCAAGGGCATCATCCTAGTCCCTTGCAACGTCGAACTCTCAGCCGAAGGCTGGGCCCGTATCCTCCGCGACCACGTCTACGCGCGCCACGGAATGCCAAAAGTGGTGATCTCCGACAGGGGTCCCCAATTCGTATCCAAGTTCATGACGGAACTTTACCGGATGCTCGACATCAAGCAGAACGCCTCCACCGCGTTCCACCCGCAGACCGACGGCCAAACGGAGCACGTCAACCAAGAGGTTGAGAAGTATCTTCGGATCTTCATCAACCACCAACAGACCGATTGGGCCGACTGGCTGCCTCTTGCAGAGTTCGCCCACAACAACCGCGTACACTCCGCAACGGGCAAATCCCTGTTTATGGTCATGTATGGAAGAAATCCTCGAATCCTTCCCGACTCCCCGTCAACCACAGGCACTGAAGTACCCGCCGCCACCGACTTCTCGAAGAAGATGGCAAAGATCCACAGAGAGGCCGAAGCTGCCCTTACCGAAGCAGCAGGGCGAATGAAGAAGGCTTACGACAAGCACAAGCGCAACACTCACATGTACGAAGTCGGAGACCAGGTATGGTTGGACACCACCAACCTTCATCTCCCACAACCAAAGAAGAAACTCGATGATAAGAGAGTAGGACCCTTTGAGATCCTCGAGACCGGTACTTCATCGTACAAACTGAAGCTTCCGCCACACTGGAAGATTCACCCGTGCTTTAACGAGAAGCTTTTGACGCTATACGTGGCCCTGACGTTCCCTAATCAGGAACTTCCACCGCCTCCACCGCCAGACCTCATCGACAGCAAAGAACAATGGGAAGTCGAAGAAGTACTCGACTCCAAAATACGCAAAATCCGCGGACGACGGGGACAACCCGCCACCACAATAATCGACTATTTCATCAAGTGGAAAGGATACACCCGGGAACACAATTCGTGGACCACAGAGGCAGACATGGGCAATGCAGAAGAAGCGATTGCCGAGTACGAGGCCAAAGTCGCAGCGCACAGAAGGATGGCATGCTTACACCTAGGCAAAATCATAACGAAAACCCCGAAATCTCCCCTCGCCATGTTCATAGACCATGAATACTGCAACGGGAGCTTCCGATACCTCGCGCAGCTCAAAAACGGCACCCAGAAATGGACCACCAATCCCGATGTCACAAAATTCAAGACATTCTTAGACGAGTATTGGGCTAGCCAAGGAAGCCCTACCGACTCTGAAGAAGCAACAACCTAGGCAGTCGGGACGCCTGCCTTAACGAGAGGGTAATGTTACGATTTTTCCATTTTCCTTATCTTATCTCAGAACCTAATCTACCTGGGGTCATTGAGCTCGAGGACTACCCACGTAATCATCACGGACATCGGACCACTTAACACACGGTCACCACGACCTTATCGGATGACTTCAGACCCATTACTACGGCGAGCGACTCTCGCATGTATACCGCACGACATTCATTGTTTCACGCATGACAACCGCATGATGGACACATAGCATATCTAAATATAGCACTCAGGACTTAGTATATAAGTAGCATGGATATCCCTTGTATATCCTCAGATTCGAACTAAAGTTTATCTCACCTTGCCAACTGCATGATTAGCACCGATTAGCATAAACGGCTATACAAGTGATTGTCCGAACGCAAGACAGCTCATAGTCCTTACGTTAATAAGGTCACGTGTTAGGCTAGGCCTAACAGGCACGCTATTCCTTCTCTCTTCAAATCGCTCTTTCCTCGAGTTCTGTCTAATGATCAGCTCCGGTATTCATAAGGTGAACACACCCGAAAACGCCACGCTGAGCGAGCCTACATTACAGCACATAAATTATATTACCCCTCTCGAAGTTCAGAAACGCTGGGGAGGGTCCAAAAATTGCGTATGGGCAGTAGAAGGAAATATGGTATATTTCTTAAACCGCATGCACTATTCCCTTTCTCATATCATTTCATAGCTCCTCGTTAATGAACCATGTCAATTTCTAGGACATTTCTATTACCTAGTCGCTGAACTCTTCTGTCCAAGCCTTTTGGCATGGGGCCTTCTCGGCAGTTTCTGCCGCCGACGCCTACTCCACTAAATTCACCCACCCTGTACCGCCAGCACTAGACCGGGTGATATTCGCGCATAGTGATGAGAATGGGTGGTGCAACCACCCTGGATTTAATGTGTTTTTATGCACGCTGCATATCCCTCGTTTGCCATTGAAGATAAGCAAGAATGGGAAGACTGAACAGCCCCTACCTCGGGATCGTCTGTTGACCGTGCATGGTATTTTCCGCTCGTCCTCCTTAGTGATCAGAGCACTTCTCATCGTGGTGCATTGTGTGGGAGTCAGACTCAGCGCATTGCATCTGAAGCCTGGGAGTACATGCGCGAGAAGTCACGGCTTATGGGGAGCAAAGACGGCGGGTGGTGGGAGTCTATTTGCACGTCCGTATTGAAGTTCTCTGGTCTGGATGTCGTCAGGAAGAATGGGGATGACCTTCCGATGCCGGACAAGGTTGTTATCATGTATATCAGCTGGCAGGGCATGCCGAGGAGGAGGCTTACAGACGAGGCACATGATTCGTTGGTAACGGCTCTAGAGGAGTTCATTGATCGGAAGAAAGACGAGGGCTCTGAGCTAAATGTCATGCAAGCTGAGCGCATGTCGAAGGATGCGCAGGTGCATGCTGCTGCCTAGACGATGATCTGGAGTCCACGGAAATGGACTGACTCACCTACTTTTTATGCCTTCGACGAGGTGTCCATGGTGACTGAGATCTTATATCCAGGAGGGTTTGCGCACAATTACCACTGGATGATGCAAGCCCTCGGAATGTCGCATGTTGTGGTCTGGAATGATACGTTAGTGCTAACTCTGTTTTCTTCTCTTTGGCTCGATGCTGATGTGATGTATACTAGTTATTACATGCACCTGAATGAGCCTGACATCGATTACCCCGAAGGATCTCAAGGGGATTATATTTTGGTCCATGGACCAACCGTCGCACGGATAATCGAGGATCGTATTGCATTGCTGAAGCCAATATTGCATTTCCAAAACGGGAATGATATTGATGATAGGCCCCTTGATTTCGCTCTCTCATCGATTCCAACATTGATCTCTTCATTTTTGAGATCCTGTCCAAACGTTGGCCTTGCTTCAATGTCGCTGCGACCTTTACTGCATTGAGGTCAAATGTGATACTCATGTGTACCACACATCGCATGTTTATACCCGGATCCCAAATGTGATTTTTAAATTCTCTTGTTGGTCCGTTGTGCTGACATCTTTCCTGATAGCATCGGTTGCTATCGGCCAGAACTTCTACAGCTATGCCGAAAGTGTCAAAATGACTTCCGAATCCATGGCTACTACGTCGTTTAGGCTCAATGATGCTTGTATCAACACATGAAGGCGGCGTGGTCAGTGCTAAGTCTGTTGAGTCTCTGACTCAGAGGAGGCTGGTTGGGATGTGTCCATGAGATACGATAGAACTGACTGTAATAGGCAAGATGATGATGGAGCAAGGTACATTGTTCGAGCTGGTTCTAGGCTGGATGCTCTGATTTGACTGACTATAATCAGATTTCCCCGACAACTTGTGCTTCGAAAATACTATATCAAAATCAACACTATGTAATGGTTTAGTGAGTAGTCATTTTGACTCTTGTCTATTTACCACGGCTTCTGGGGGTAGCAGTTCTTGTTGATGGTCCATTACCGGCTCCTTTTTTGATGCCCACTGCGTTTTCTTCTGTGATTCAAGCTACGATGGGGCACCTCCCCATGGGATCAGCTATATGGACTGCAGACACGGATACTTTCAGAACCGTATGGTTCCTCTCCTTCATAGCGTCTGTCTTGCTCTGCGGCATCCAAGTTCCAACTGCTTTTGGAAGTATGTACTGATTTCCTTCTCCTGCTGTGTTTTCGCAAATGTTCTGCAAATACTGGCTTGTTCTCTCTACCGTGGATGTTAATGCGTGTATATCGGGTTCTTGGTCCACAACGATTCGAGCACTCTCTGGCGGCCATGCTAGATTTGGATGTCCAAGGAGGTCAGCATGCGTAAAGGCAAGATCCGGAGATTTCATGGGAGTGCTAATGATGGAGAAAGGTATGTGGTTTAAACTGGTACCAAGCTTGATGTTCTGATTCACCCGGTTGGCTGCAGCTGTCTCCGATGTATGTTTCAGAGTTTGGACTGGAGGTTGAAATTATGAATGGAGGAGCAGCAAATAATAGAATAGATCAGAGAAGGAGGGTTGTGGAGACACGATTAAGCATAGGATGGGGTGGGATGGGGTTGTTGATGGTGGTTCTTGTTCTTGTTCCTCTGTATGTTAACGCAAGATAAGAATACTTAGACAGATTCAACATTTATTGATATCGCAACTGAATAGCATAAAAGGGTATAGAAATATGCTTGACGGGTATGACAAAAGCAAAAAGAGACCCAAGTGACAGTGCGTCAGTCCCCCGCTCTTCCCTGACGAATCGGTGGCTAAAGAAAGTGCGAACCGTTGAATTGCATATTTTTACCATGAGCCAGCAGTACAGCCACGTAAAATTTGAGATCCATCACAGTAATACAATTCCAGATCTGTACCTAAAGTGGATGAAAGAGTGCAGATTCGGGTGACAAAGAGCAAGGAGATGGGGAATGTCTAAAACGTGGAAAATAGTAGCTGGGTATAGCTGTAACATGAGGCTGGCATGTGATTTTGACATTTTACGTATGGGGCTTTGCGAAGTGCTTCCACTGTACAGAACTGTGATAGAATGCATAAATTGATCTGCACTGTAGGTACCGGGAGAATTTGTACAGTATGGATGCTATAGCCTCCTTATTTTGTTACATCTTCACCTAATCCTAAGGCTTCGCTGGTGCATTATAGTGCGTGTATTGAATATTCCAAGGTGAACTGGGAGGACCCATGTCACTGGGATAAAAGGCCATTTTATAGGTATGAGAGGTGGTATTCCCTGGCATAAACTGGAATCGAGGATAATCTGTGTCGACTGGGGCTGAATGCGGCTTATCCTCGACCAGTTGGTCGACCTCCTCATCATCAGATGTTGGGGGGCTGTATGATGTGCCAACCGCATGAGGTCCCGAAAAGGGCAGAGTAGCGATTGATCGTGGCGCAGTCGGACTAAATGGCCCATGCGCCCTACTGTTAGGTTGCATTTTATCGTGGGGGCCGTTGTGTACCGGGACGTCGCTAGTTCTTAAGATGGTAGAGTTGATGGGGTTGGGACCGCTGGACAAACTTCTGGATGCTGCCGCACGTCTCTTGTTAAGTGAAGGTCCGGATACCCTGTCGTTGTATGAGCTATTCTGTAGTAGTGGATTAGAGTCTTCGTATGTATTACGAAGTATCTCGTGATGAGTAAAGCCGCCGTTGCATGCTCGTGTGCCATCGGTCGTTCTTAATGATATGTCGGATATGTCAGAAGCGGGAATCCTGTCGTTATCCTCTAACAGTGTCTTGTACACTGGCAAGTCACTGATGGGAGTTGGAAGACCTCTGAAAGTCGCTTCAACATCTCGATGATCCCTCTCTCGCGAAACTTCCTGAGGGAGGTCATTGGAGGTTGATCACCAAGGTCGACAATCGATAGAGAATCCATGGAAGTTGGGGGCAAGCCATGTTGGATGGATTGAATCACTTTTAGGAGGAGTTGGCAATGGATATCGACCGAGGAGGTCTTCGTGATGATGATGATGGCGATAGTCTTCACCGTCAGGAGATGTGGCTTCATACCTGTACAGTCAGCGGAGGGAAGGTGAACGAAGATATTTGCAATCGAGTTTGAGCGGAGGTAACCTGTGGCGATGGTTGGGGATGTCAATGAAAGAGTCACGAAGCCTGGAAGAACGATGGTTGGCTTCGTTTAAGTTTAGTACCGGCGAAGCAGGACTGTAATCGCGATTACGGTGGTGAATTTCAGCTGGGGTATCTTTCATTGGATCATTAGCTAGGAACGTGTCAGCCTGAGGAGATGTCAAGCCGTCGTTGAAGTTCGCCGGCCGCACCTCCTCACTGTCCTGCGTGTAGCGCTGCAGTGGCACAGGGTGAGTATAGGGCTGATATCTCTGCCTGTTATTCGCCCCTGATATTCGTGATAATGGATCAGATTAGGAATGAAGCAGGGAGTTGCCAGGAATCTTGGTGAGCGAAGAGCACCAAGTCGATGGTGCGCTGTACCGACCGTTGCCCATATGGAGAGTTCGACGTCTTGGGGAGTCGTCGTTGTCAATGATTGGGAGTAGAATATGATCTGAGGTACCAGAGGAGCCACTTGAAGTCGACAGTGAGAGTCGACTCGTGGCTTGGTGTTCACTCATAGCGTTCATATTGACTCTAACACCATTATGAGTCTTTCGCTTTGGATGCTGTGGAGTATGAGACCTAAGCAAAGGACGATTCGTTGGATGTCCGGTGTTTGTGTCGGAAGAGTCATGCTGGTAGGGAGGGAAGTCGGTTTGGATCGTGCTAGCGTGACCGTTAGTAGCTGTCGCGAAAATAAGCTGAGGAAGTATTCACCAGACCTCGACGTGCTCTGTAAGTTCATCTGGAAGTGCCTCGTATTTGTCAGGACAGGAGCACCGATGCCTGCTCGTCAATGCCAATCAGTGTGTCGTGGCGCAGCAATAAATGTACTCACTGAGGAGTCTGCATGTTCATGCAAATAGTAAATGGACCGGTCTTCTCCTTCATATCTCTCTCATCTGGTAGCCTGATTTGACACGCTAGGCATAGAGCACGGTTAGTGACCGTCTGCAATCGCTAAAAAAAAATGTCAACCAAAAAGATGTCGTTAAGGACAGCCGCTAATCAGTAGTCTGGATCGTGTAGTCGTATGACACGAGTTGTCGGGGGTCGGATTGCTACCAGAAATTATACCTTTTTCTTTCCTGTAAGTTCTCTTTGGTCGCTTTTATCTATCATTGCGTCAGTGTATTAGGTACGGCTAGGGTCTCTGGTTCGCACTCTTTCCGTATCGTGAATCTCGATTGCTTGAACACGAATGTCGTGCGATGAACCCGTTAATGACAGGGATCTATAGGCAAGCTTTCCAGTCTCTTGAATCTTTGAAGGTTAAAGTTATTGGCGTCTTGTATGCATGGCATGCTGTAATAGTGTTTTATTGTGGGCTAGCTTCATTTCGTAGGTCTGATTTAATTGTTCATTCAGATACTTTCAGGTATGTTCGAGGGTCGTGAGCAGGCCGAGATGATATCGAGGCCATGCACCACTGGTCAAGTCAACGTGTGTTTGCCGTCCAATCTTGATATATATGTCGGTGTTTGTTATGAATCAGGATGTTTTAGTGGCCGCCTTGGTTTTGTGCAGCGAAGATTGTGATGAACAGTTGTTCTAGGTCTTGGAGCACCTGCTCCATTACGATGTCGACCCTCGTTTATGAGAGGAGATTTGCGAGATATTTTGTATTTATTTTGGGTACATGTTTCATATTCCGAATTGGTTCAGTCTTGTCCATAAAGTGGTGGACTGCGCAGGGTAGTATTCGTATCACGAAGATAGACGAACTCAGTACGAGATCAGCCGTTGAATATTTGTAGGGATGATATTTGACATGTTGGGAATAAGTACGTCCATTTAATGATGGGTTGGCGATGTAGACGGTGTGTGGTTACATGCTGCTGAGCTAAGTTTGATCAAAGGATGATGGGGGCTAGCGTGCCTTCGTTTTCATTCAGTCAGTTTTGACGATCAAACATGTGCTGTACGGATACTCGCATGTTGTGGTTCGATTCGTCTGCTGGAATTTTCTCGGCTAGGCGGAAACATTCTATATGGTTTGTTCAAGACTTGATGACCTATTCTAATGATACACGGGCATTTGTTCATGACCATATTTTGGATTTTATATGTAGACTATGTATTTAATGTTCGCCATGTTATCCTTATGATGTCCTGGCTTGTCGGATAATTGTCACTTAAGTGTGTTTTCCCGCTTTTTTATTTTATTTTACTTTGATATCTGTTTCGTGGTTCCGGCTTATATTTTTTCCCGCCTAACTCAACTTGCCGGATCGTGTTATTGTCCGTTTATTTTCTAACCTTATCATCGCATGTTCTTAGGTGCCACTAGTTACGAGTTTGTATACGACAATATCATGAATATCAGTCTAATTTGCCAGCCCATTTGCAGGTCGTGAACTTAGAGGTTGGATGAGCATGGCGGTGGTGACAGCAAGTATAATCATTATAAGGTGGGTGTTTTTGTGGTATTTTTGGTCCTAGCTTAATGTAACATCGTTTATGCTGGTAGGTGTTCAGCGGTTGTGCTAGATCTCGATCTGGAGTCTTTTATTCTATTAATTACCCAATGGGGATTAAGTTATGTCAACATCTGGCGCCCACGTCTGTTTGTAGTTACTATAGCAGTCAAGCAGCAGTTTTCTTTTGTGTTTGATGGATCCTGATATTTACTGATATCGTATGCTGGTGTGCAGGTTTATCTCATGATATCGGTCTGTTTTCTATGTTCTTTTGTCGTTTATACAATCGGGAACATTGTGCGATTCGTACCTGAAGTCTACCTATCTGAAGATCTTGATTCGTGTTTACACTTATTGTTGTGTTTTCGTGTTAGGTCATTGAAATCCAAGGTTGTGTCACCTGGCAAACATTCACGAATTACTTGTTTGCAGTTTGAGTATGGTAAGGCCTTTCTCATCCATTTCTCGTTATTGGCTTACTGGTTTTTTTTTCCCCTTTCTTTCTGAATGATCCTTTTCTGATGGACTTTTTCACCGCTGGGACTTTCGAACAGGACAAAAAAAATTCTGGGTCATTCAGCTTGGGTGACAAGTCATTTGAAGACGTATTCCGTGACCTTCTTGCCCAGGTGTATTTGCCTTGGGTGTCTGGGATTGCACCACTTTTATTATCCAACGACCCACCGTCCGATGTTGACCGTGCCCGACTACTTGCTGAAATTGAACAGGGAAAGAATAATATCGAGCAGCTGACTCACTGGTGGACCCACGCTTGTGCAATAACGGCCTATCTCGAAGGACAGCTAAACGTTGCATCTGCCAATGTTGAGGATGCGCAGATTGTCCTACACCCAGTCAGGCTGGTCAATGATGATGTTATTGGGGAGATATTTTGATAGTGTGCCGAAATCGAGTCGCCGTTGAACAGCAACAACGTCAGGGGAGTACCGTGGACTTTGTCACAAGTCTGTCGACGTTGGAGGGCAGTGGCATTGAACACAGGTAGACTGTGGATGAAGGTGTCGCTGGATTTTGGAGTTGATGAATTGTTTATGGCTTCTTTCGGTGGGGCCCATGCATTGGTGCAGCAAATTATTCGAGCACGACCTCATGATCTCTTCCTTGACGTGACCATTAAAGCCGGATCCGTCACAGATCTGAGCACGAATTGTGTATTTCATGCGCTTATGCTGTTCTCCTCTTCCTTTCGTTCCTTCACAATCGATGCCGGCTCGTCGTCTTATGCGATCCTGTCCCAGTGTAAAGGGTCTTTCGGCTGTCTAGAAACCCTATCCATTTGCGACATGTCCTATCATCTATTCGACGGTCACGATGCACAGGATCCGTATGATGAACTTTCCCTCAACACTTTCACCTTTGCTCCAAATCTCGAGTGTCTGCAGGTGTACGTACTGCCGCTTCGTGCGTTCACCTTTGCGTCTAGCACCCTCCATGCAGTGACATGGTTTTCCATCCCGCTTTACTCGCAGTGGGTGCCCGTGTTCAAGCTGATGAAAGAGATGAAGTGCCTGGAGTGCTTGGACCTGATTTGCAATTGTGACGTCAACGATATTGACGAAGACCCTGCTTCCATCATGCTTCCGCATCTACGTCAAATGGTTCTTCGCGATCCCGTGAGTTGGCAAAATATGCTGCTTGTTTGGGATAAGATCGACGCACCAAATGTCACTACGCTTCTCCTGTCCTACGAAGGAGAATACACCATTGTAACTTACCCACTTCTTCTAACCTCAGCAATTTCCATTACCAAATTGCATGTTCATATCAGCAAACTATTAATCAATTCTGATGGTCATTGCTCCCTTATGATGCGGTTTCTTCAACAAATGCCTAATCTTATCACATTCTGTCTTCATACGAACTATCCTTGCATGGCTCTCTTTCAAAATGGGTTGCAAGATGGGTACTTTCTTCCAAAATTACACGAGCTGTCCTTTGGATATAGTGGTGGTACCAATATCGAGGATGATGCACATGTCATCGATGCTTTATATGCCCGTGTTATGGAACCTGTCTTCCATCCCATTAAGAAGATCAGTCTTCAATGGGTTCTGTCTTACGCCACGCAGGATCACAAGCAGAAGTGGGACCAGGTGTGCAGAAGTGACGTTGTTGTTGTGAAGGTAGACAGGTATCTGTCTTGTCATAGGGTGTTTTGAATGGTCGGAAGAATTGACAGGTTGATTCTGATCGGTATTCATTGCGTTTCGGGGCACATTTTATTGACTATCTTAAAATTTGCGCAGGGTTGTATGTGGTCGTTGAGTCAGATTTTATTGTAGATGTTATTTCCATTCTCACTTACGTCTTGCTTTGCGGTTTGATGTTGTCTCCTCGTCATGCGTCGGCCGAGTCTTTATATCATGTTATTGTATATATGTTTGTCCTATCTTTTGATGTTAACAATGAAATGCTCTGACGTATGTAAAGCTAGATTGTCCAAATGTGTGCCTTATCTCGCTTCGCAGGTTTCTGGTGGTATGGTGTATCGTTGAGGTTGGGTTCACATGCGTGCGACCCTGAAGCCGGCATGTAGCGGCTGCCTTTGTCGATAAAGGCCCTTATACATTATGTGTCCATTGTGTTTCATGATGTCGTAGCATAACTCTGATGTTGTGTGATAAACATTTGAAGAGTCGACTTAACAGTCGACAAATATGTGAACGTAGCGAACTGAGGGAGTTTCGAACCAAGTAGCCTAGGGTGCTGGATGACGTACCCACGTGTAGCCGTTGATCGACTGCAATGTCATTACTGTTTTTAGGTTCAGAAATGACACTAGTGATCGATGCAGGATATGGACTGAGTGTATCCGATATGTTCTGAAAACATGGGTGTTATATCAGGAAGACAGGAAATGTTGCCCATCTAATGGCATCTATCGAATTTGGTGACGCTTGGTTCAGTCTGGATTGTCCTGCAGAATGATGTCATACCTCACGTGGTGTTGACCATAACGCGCATCGCATTATTGTTTCACTTAAAGTTGATCATCTTCTGTTCCTCCATTTTAGGCATCGTATTTCATGGAGGTAAGTGGTGCTTGTGGTCTCGTTGAAGTGTTTGCTGATACACTAGGGTGTCCAGGGGCTGCTATTCGAAATGGACCTTGTCCAAATGCTGCTCACCAACATCTCCAGAGAGTCTTCCCTGGAGGAAATCCCATTACCTCCGTCGTCAGATGTTATGGCGATGCTTACTCATAATCTCCCACCATCCGATGCCTTTAGGTCCACTGTACTCACAAAGATACAACAATACGAGCGATTTATTGTCATGGTCAACAACTCCGGTCATCGATTGGGTATAAAAGATCAATCATTCTTTTCTACGGAGAAAAAAAAAGTGGAAAGTCTTCTTGTTAGTCTAAAATCGATCGTACATCCTCTCCACTATGTACCGGACGACATTGTGTTGGAAGTATTATCGGTAATTGTTGGTTCTGCAAGGGCATCCTCTGTTTTGACAGACACAGATCTTTGGGCATGTTCCCGAGTTTGTAAAAGGTGGAGAGCACTCATTATCACAACGCCATCATTGTGGTCCGATATACATCTCAACTTCGACAGCGACGTATATCTGAAGTACCATTTATCTCATGCTGAGTGCATACTCGACGAACATCTGCAAAGAAGCGGAAGTCATCTTCTCAACGTTTTCATTCGCGGCCCTCGTAAACGTCCAGATAAAAATCGTGTGCTCTTGCGTCTTCTCTCGTCGGTAACCAGATGGTGATCATTGACTGTTGATGCTGGTCCCGGGGTGTACAAGGTTTTCGAAAAGTGTCCTAGAAATTCTTTGAAAGAGTTGCACAGTCTTTCTATAACGGATTCCGTGTACATGGATATGGATCCCGAGGAGGAGGAGGATCCATATAGCACTGTTGTCCTCAAGGCATTTCGTGTTACCCCAAAGTTGCGCCGGTTATTCATCTCTCCTCTTCTACTCGCATCTTTATTGCTTTCCGCCAACACCTTATACAAGAATATCGAAGCGTTTTCAGTGAGCCTGTTTGAACAGCTTTCTGAAGTCTCAGAGCTTCTTCCGATGATGCAGGCTTTGAAGTCTGTGGATATTCTTTGCGACGAGAGATGGGAAGATGATGACGATGCGATCAACCTTTCTTTGGTTTCCTGCATCACTTTACGAGATTACAACGACTTCGGCCTGATTCCTGAAACATGGAATAAATTGGTTCTTCCTAATGTTACAACACTTTGACTGGCATACGAAGAGACAGTTTTCCTTCCAAAACTCCCTCAGTTCAAACAACCCAATCTGCGTATCGTCAAATTCACCTGTAGTTTCGATGCTTTCATGGGTTCCGACTTCCCAGACTTTGAACGCGAATTGATTGTGATGTTAAAGGCCTTGCCGAACATCAATATTTTGCATTTGGCGTCCTATCCTTTCACTCCCATTTTACTAGAAGAAATGCGCTCCGATCCTCATTTTCTTCCTTCTCTCACAGACGTTACCTTGCTTTGGATATGCTCCAAAGTTACCGACGATGAACTATTTTTACTCATTGATATGTTGCATACACGCGCGGTGTCTGCTACTTGTGCGACCGTAAAACGCATTGTGTTAGAATCGGAGGTCACTATTTATGGTGGGCCAACACCTCATCACATCATATGGTATGATCTACAGGATAGTGGATTGGAAGTGGTGGAATCGAGAGATCCTTTGCTTTAGATGTGGGTAATCAGTGGTGTTGTATAGATTTTGGAGAAGCATGTCGCCTACGTAAGTTTCTTGACTATTTACACCTTTCTTTCCCTGACGCTATAGACAAGATATTCAACGTGTTTCGATTCATTCTTTTCTTCATGTTAACACCTGCTTGTTTGTTCAAGTATGTTACATTTGCACGATTTGGCAACTGGTGTCATATTTAGACTATCTTTTTCGTCGTTGTTTGTTAGAACATTTCACAGTACATACGAGACAATGAATGCTATGTGACGACCAAAAATATGACCGGTAGTATATCTATAATATTTACATAACTTGTGCAACATCCGATTCAATGGCTATAAGATAATCTGGGATGATATTTTTCATGTATACACCATCCATGAACCCCGCAACACGGATGTCATGTCCCATTAGACAACAATTGGCCAGGCGTGCGATGACACTGTCAGTCATGTGAGGAAACTTTAGAAGGGGACTGTTCGCTTCAATTGTGATGGAAAGCATGTCCAAGGTTTCGGACAGTGATCAATGGCGTCTCTCTATCATATCGGCCAAATGGCAAGAGACGAATTCGATACTACCTTGCCCGTGATCCGATGGACATGAGGCCGTAATGGTGAATCAAGTCAAAGCAGGATTCACATAACAAAGTCCTGGTGTGTCGTCCTCCGAAACAAACGATAAAACCTTGATGATGATGTGGATGATAGAGTCACATTCTTCATACCACCGATCATAATGGAAAGCCAGATCCATAAGAAGTGGCAGCTCTGACAAGATGTTGAAAATGTCATCGGTAAGAAGAGTATTGTATACTGCTATGTGGGTTAAGGTCACGTAGCATCGAGACCGAACTATGAGGTCGTGCACGTCACCCAGACAGTCGCTGTCTGTAAAGTCCAATATGCTGTGAAGAGGATGGCTCTCGACGATAATAGAGTGGATGAAGGGCAGTGTCATGCTTCTAAACAATGCTCCTTGAGATGCTACAAACACACGGATGTTAGGACAATCAATTCTATGCGTCCTAGCATGGAATTGGCCCATCCAAGGTCATTGATATACCGCTTGGAAATACCATATATGTGGTGAAGATTTTAGGTGATGTAGAGTAAGGTCGTGGACATATTCGCTTGCGTGGCAGTTGCGAATGTCCTCGTAGAATGCGATGGATGTATGAGGAACAGAAAACATGGACCGGGAGTCGAAACCCGTGAAAGTGAGCCGTTCGAGTATAGGCGCTACCGTGAAAGCGCTGACATTGTGCAGCATAGATATGTCGTTACCAATAGCGCGGACAGTGCAACGGCGAAGGTTAGGCACATGGCCTGCAAGCCTTGACAGTAAAGGAACGAATGTTGAAGGGAGATGCAAATCGAGAACCTTCAGACGTTGCGAGTGTGCCATGACCATGCAAAGGGCTTCTGCAAGGGAAGGAGCTGCAGACTCTTCGTCCGATCCCACGAACATAACATTGAGTTCTCTGTCCTTGGAACGGCGGATAGCCATGGAAGCCAATTCTGCCCAAGCTTTAGTACGTCCTCGAATTGAGCCTGGGCCTGAGACAATGGCCAACGTGGTCCAAAAACCCGTACACAGATTAATGGCAATGTTACGCCATTGACAACACATGTGGGATATCACGAAGGCCATGTTTTCTTTGTCTCCCACCTTAAAGGTGTAGGTAGATTCTTCGTAGAACTCGGAGAATACTTTCATCAGGATCTCTGGAGGTGTACGAAGGATGATCGGTTCTTCGAGCCTGTCATTGGTCATGGTTGGCTTCATCGGTTTACGAGTGGAAAGAGAATGAGGCGATGGAAAAGTAATGGATGGCACGACGGGGTCAGGATGTATCGAAGGTATGACGTAGTCTACGTCGGTAGGGACTTTGGGGACAGCGAGATTTGATACGAATCAACCGTAAAAGTTCTGTTAGTGTGGAGGCTGATCAATTGACTGTCAAATAGGCATACTTTAGTGCTTACCGTGGGTGCAAGAGGGGCAGGCGTAAGAATCGTCTTATCCGGTACTGTCGTATCATGCTGTACAATGTTTAGCTGCTCCATGGGTCTTGCTATACATGGATATCACTTACGTCCTGGTCGATGAAGCTGGAGTTGTCGATCAAAGGATACCAGGAGTCTTGAGGATCGTTCGTGTTCTATGATGGGGTTACGAGCAAGAAAATCAGACGATAGGCAGTACATACAGGTTGAGCAGGTTGAGCATAAGAGTCGACCGTAAGACGGGGATAGCCAGACGTGTCTGTGTACTGTGTCAAAGGTGAGTACAAAGATGTATATACTGACACCTAGTGGAATGTACCTTAAACGTCGGATTCGTCGTTTTTGAGTTCTGCATTTGAATGGGTTGGATGTGATGGTTGGTGAAATGTAAGAGATTATCGTGTAGGGTTTGTGAGGTTGGCGGAAGTATTTATGCACCCGGGGCAAATTTTATGTACGCTTGTTAACGTTAACAAACTATCCATTTCATTTGTTCCTCTAGATAGGTGTGGGAATTATGGTGCTTATGATCAGGCTGCCCATTGCTGGTTGATAACGTCGGTCTAGTCATGATCGAATATCTGCCATGCTGTTACATCGGTAACTGAAGGGATGCTATGAAGAATATCCCTGTTTCTTCTCTTTGTACCAGTAAAGCCAATAGGAGATAATCACGGCTTTAAATTTTATATACGGTTTCGGCTATCTAGAAAAGGTATTTCTGCGTTGTACAAGTGACTGCCACTGACACAATATCGAGCGAGTAATGAGAATTTTTGTCGATATACCGTGCAAGAATTATACGGATTTTGGGCGTATAGTGAACTCAGAATGATTTCCAAATTTAATTTTTTGTTCTGTTCCGGTGAGTAGTTTAGATGATGTCATATCAGATCGGTGGCAAAGTCGGATGTACCTCGTTAGTGTTAGTGTTGTTCTGGAAGGCAGGGGTCTGTTACAAGTCCTTTAAGTTATCACGCATTCGAAACATCAATCGTACTAGTTGCATCATGTGTATCATTTGATTCACACAGAGATCGTCAATATTGGTGTTAAATGGCATGGCACGTTGTGCTACATTTAAGGTTGCGACGTCTTAGGGTACGATCAAAGTCCGATTCTTCATCTGTCAGAATCTTTGACTACGAGAGCGGGGGCCGTGGCAAGCCATCGTAAGGGGCGAGTATTTCCAGGGTCCAGCTTCGGCGGCGGGCGCAATGTGCCAACCAAGTCATATGAATCAGGGTTAGGGGTGGCCAATGTTTACTTGCGTTAGTTCAGAGCCGCGACCTAACTTCCCATGGATATCGATGAATAGGATAATGGCTTGTATTTTCATTTGTATATATGATTTCTGTGAGCGAGTGAGTCGAGACATATTAGAAAGGATTTGAAAGATCGTGTCAAAAGGCCAGATGATTATAGCAGACCTATAAAGTTTAAACACGATACTCGTACGAGCGATCCCATTTGAAAGCCAAAGGCCGGTAAAATAAAAACAAGCAAGGTAACATGCTGTGCAGCGAACAAGAATTTGTATCGGTCTTCCTGATGTATTATGTCTGAATTTTTCATGATAAGACGGATATCTGTCTACTTTCATGATAAGCAGGCTATTCTTGTATACTCCGTTCTGGTCTTCTTTGCGTATTTGGATGGTGTACGATAGAGGTTGCTGGAGATTGGCCTTTTCGATAAAGTGGAATCCAAGTTCCATAAGACAACTATAATTGGCATCGATGAATTGTGAATCATCCGCTGTATCAGCATGACCCCCATATACCAAGAACAGTCTGCGCAGTCTTGGAATGGTACATGAGTCATGTATTCCGGTTCGAAAGAGAGTTGTGTAAGGATGAATTGCACGGAGATAGAACGTGATCACATCAGGTGTTTGCTGGAGAAAGCGTATCAGCAGGGAATAATGCCAGACGTCGGATCTGGCCAAAAAATTTGCCAATATGAATACACAGTTCGGTAGTGGATACGGTCGAAGGGAGAAGGATCGGGTAGATAATGATGGAATACTTTTCATCGTAGGTCAAAAGAAGCATGGTGACCATTGGTGCATCAATTTTATTCCATTCGTTGCACACCAGTGGTATGTTCTCTCGATTCTCAGGATCGTAAAGGACTATTTGGCGTAAATGTAGACAGAAGTGTGCTGGTGCCACGTTTATTGTCAATGTCATAATGGCACAAGTATTTCGACTGGTTAGTTTGTGCTATCAGTTTAAATATTGGCGTTCGTCCTGCGACACAAAGCGGGACAGAAACCTGGGCTCCATCATTTATATCAGTTTTGTCACTTGAACATGGTTGTTCATCTGTTTGTACAATGGCGCGCGAACTTGGATCATAGCGTCAAGAATGATAGATGCGAAATAAAAGGACTGGAAGATGGACATATGTCCATGGGTGTTCGAAGTCTTAGTACAAAGGTGAAATAAAGGAGGGTAAGAACACGACAAGGATATAATTGCGGAGATGCCAGAAGCAAGAAACGGGGAAGGCGCGATGACAGTCTGATCTCCGGTAAGAATGTTGGAGTATTTGTTCCTGAAGGACAGATATTTATACCGAGTGATTTATGAGCAGTGCCTGTATAGAATAATGATAATGATATCAGACAGCTAATATATATGGGGGTCAGAGTCCTGGTAAATGCAGAAAACATCTACACACACCTATCTCCGTGTCGCCATGAGTTCTTTTCCGAGTTGATATTGGTGTCAAGGATATCAAGGCCATCGATCCGCAAGTTTGGATCGTCGAAGAGGATGAGAACGAAGAAGGGAGGGGCAGAGGGGTGGGAGGAAATTACCACCGTAATATTCCATGTGGCTTGAAAATTTAACGGGTAATGTCGAGACGTCCTTGATATTTTTAACGATTCTATGGCGGGTGTAGTAACCTCGAAGATGTCCTCAGGCATATATGCAGAGATACGTCGTCAAGCTCACCTGACATGACTTTGCACATGCTTCAGAGCCACCAGCCGGGCATGCAAAGTAACGAGTGGTGGACGGGGTGCAGAGGTCGTTGACCAGCGCGTTGATAGCGTTTGGATGTGGAGTTGTCGTTTTGTTCCTGTGTCGGATATGGGGTGTGTCGTCGAGCTGTGGCAAGTCCCTGAGGAGGAGCAGAAATATGTCCTGTTACGGCTATTATAATGTTGAAGGTTGGAACTCATCGACGTCGATGTTAAGAGTGAAGAGGATAAGATGATATCAGTGGAGGCGCTGTAAAGCGAGAGGTTGTATCAAGAAATCGTAGCTGGATCAGAAAATTCATGGGCGCTGACATCATCATTGTACTCTCTGAATGTCGAATCGGTGGGATTGCTGGTTTCGTTCCCATGGTAGTAAAAGTTACAGTGACGGTATTTTATACATAAAATTGACGCATTTGTGTTAGGTGGTTCGCTCTGATGTTTTTATATGATGTCGTACTGTCTACAGATGTTTTCGATTTTGTACGAGATTATGGAGTGCAGGGTGTAGGATGAAGATTATTTTATTGTTTATTTATGAGGTTGTTGTCTTACTATCTGTATATTGACGGTTTTCCCAATGAAGGTTTCATCAGAATTGATTAAGCAATTCTAGACAGTGGTAAAGGAAAGCACACCTATAGGGAGATATATAAGCGTGACGAGGATGCGATAACCGCGCGATGATCCGGTGCTTCATGGTGAATTTTGGCGGTGGCTGGCGTATTCAATATGCCTTTGTGCGAATGGTTTTCATATGTCGGTGGGTCTTTTTTATACCCTTGGAGTATCCGAGCTGATTATCGAGACAATCTATTGTTTGTTAGGTGTGGGGATCCTGCGTCTGAATTGTGAATGGCATAGGGCCGTAGGCATGTGTTATTCGGGTAAAATGTCAGGAATGTCTTCATCGTGACATTCATTTAACAGCTTTGAAAGGATGATGTGTAGTCGCCTTAAGTTATTGGTGGTTTTGTCTCAGTGGTTAGTATTGTTCGACCAGATTTATTTTTTGGATTTATTGTTATCCTTCTGCATGTCAATATGTCTGATTAGGAGGAGAAGTGGAGGGTGTAGTAGTACTGTTTTAGTGTGTGCATAACATGTTTAAATTCTGCGTTGATTCCTTCTATTCAGCTGTATATTGTTACATTCTCTTCGGTGTGTGAAGGCCTAGATCTCGATCTAGTGGTCGAAATTGCCTAATGGGGACCAACCCGTAGGTTGACCGATTGTGATCTAACTTTGGCGGTATTCAGATTTTCGACTCTTTTTTGAAAGCAGGGCTATATATTATCTGTCTTTGTTTCCAACTCGCTTATACATACGTACATTGATTGTTTACGCAGTCTGCGCGGTAAAAACACGTGTAGATCTCAGATGCATCCCATTGTGTGTTTGTGTTTGGTTGAAGAATGGCCGCTTTATGGTGAAGATTCGATATAATTGTTTATCAAAAATACGCTTGTGAGCTACCTGTTCACTTATCTCGAGGATGGTACGGTTCTCTTTCAATTGTCTTTAGTCGTTGTCTGATCGAGTGTTTTTTTTACTGCATCGTTTTTCGCTTTCCGCTTTGGCTGCTCTTGCTGCTACGTTGTGTCCCATGGTGTTTTTTTGTGTGGACAGGAAAAACAAGATTTCGAGTCCTTTGTAGAGAGCAATAAATCCCTTGAGGATCTTTTCCATGAATTGCTTTTCGTCCAAATGTACCTGCCTCATTCATCTGCGACTGCGAACCTTCTGGCGTCCAATGTTCTGCCCTCCGACATAGATCGTGTACATTATGAGACAGTCACCGAACATGGACAGGAGGATATCCGGAACATAGCCTCAAGATTGAAGTACGCTTGCGCTGTCGTGAACCACCTTGATAGGCAGTTGGAACTCGCTACCGACAGTGTCGAAGATGCCCGGGTGATAGTGCATCCGATGAGGCGGTTCAACGACGACGTTTTAGTGGAAGTATTTCAGCACTGCGTAGAAATGGAATCTACATTGAACAGCATTGATATCAGGGGGATGCCGTGGACCCTGTTGCTGGAGGAGTTTGGTGATAAATGCTGGTAGATTGTGGACAAGAGTGCGCCTTGATTTCGGTTGTGATGAAGCATTTATGGAATCGGTTGGGGCTTCATATCTTCTATCCAACCAGCTGCTCAGAGCAGCTCCCTTCAACGTTGACGTGTCGATTGAAGGCTCTCCAGGTGCCTCGACGGTCAACCGCCTCTTCCAAACCCTTGTACTGTTTTCTCCTTGGTTTCAGTCGTTGACAATCGATGCTGGAGCATCATCGTATCGGTTTTTGTCCGCCTGTAAAGGGTTCTTTCCTATTTTACAGTCGCTTTCCATTTGTGATGCATCCTACTATTTGTTCGAGGGTTCGGAAACAGAGGATCCATATCACAATCTTACCATCGACGCCTTCACCTTCGCACCAAGGCTCGAGTGCTTACGGGTACACGCTCTGCTGCTTCAGTCCGTTGTGCTGGCGTCTGTCACTCTTAACTCCGTCGTTCAGTTTTCGATGCCATTATATTCCCAATGGACGACAGTCTTCAGATTAATATCACAGATGATCAAGTTGGAAACGTTGGATCTACTCTGTGATTGTGATGTCGATGCTATCGACAACGATCCGAGCCCCGTCGTAGTTCTGTCTTTGCGTTGACTGATGCTTCATGATCCTGATGGTTGGCAGAACATCCCGGTGGTGTGGGACAAGGTTGACGTGTCTCAGGTTACTATGGTTGTTTTATCTTATCAAGGAGAATATTCCGTGGTCACGTATCCGAGTCTTCTCGCTTCGGTTGCGTCTGTCACAGAATTACACGTTCATGTTGGTGAATTCGTGGACAATTCAGATAATCATTCTACCCAGATGATTTCCTTCCTTTGATATATGCCAAACCTGGCCATGTTCTGTATTCAAACATTTTCTCATTGTACTCTCTTTTTTCAAGAGGTATCTCGAGATTCGCATTTCCTCCCCAATCTGCACGAGATCTTATTTGGATACGAGGGCGGCGTCGATGCAGAAGGTGATGCTCATCTGATTGAGGCTATGTACATTCGCGCCACCAATCCTGCTTTCCGCACTATCGAAAAGATCAGTCTTCGATCGCCTCTCTCTTACTCTACAGATCTCTACAGGCAGAAGTGGGACGCATTGTGTAGGAACAATAAAGTTGTTGTGGAGGTGGATGATTTTCCGTTTTGTTATTTTGAATGTTAAGATTTTATATGTTTTGATAACTGGGATGATGATTCGATACTATCGGTGGAGGGCTATGTATCATCGGTTGCATTTTGATAGATGTTCGAATCCTTGGGAGCAGACAGTCAATCGTAGTCACATGTCATGCGGTCGTTTAAAGATTGTGATTCACGTTTTCGTAAGGTGCTTGTATACTAGTATGCTCAGTAAGTGAGTACAACGCACGAGTGTTCCACAGGTGCTGGCTTTTTCGTTGTTCGTTCGATGCTGGATGGCTCCTCGTGTTTACTTGGGCCTTGACATTTTGAGTAGCGAGGTGGAAGGACTGTAAGCGGTTGGCTAGATTGCTGATATATCACCAGTAAGATTGTAATCTGGTCGGCGGTCGGCGTACTTACCCTGTCTGCATGTAGTGATATGGTGTTGTTAGCATCCAGGGAAGGTAATGAAACGGTGCCTTTGTGGAGTACAGAAAAAGGACCGGTGCGATTGGGGGTAAAGAGGTAAAAGAAAATGGAAAAATCGAAGGTAGAAGGCCTCGGATCTTCGATATCGTTATGGGTATTGTAAGTGTGATGACCATTTTGATGACGCGGAAATGTTAGGACAGTCGACGAGTTTGGGCAGGTGTTCTACAAGTACAAATATAGGATCAAAATTTGTTACAGTCTGTCAGGCTACAAACAAGCACATCTTTTGTCTGCTGTCCAGCTTGAGAACGTTTGGGGATTCGAAAATGAGCGGTGGATCATCATTTATGGTGCGTATTTTGGCGGCTGCACTGTATATTCATGTTAATCGTGCTCGTATTATAGTATATGAATCCGATTTATGACCAACACGGTGCGATTTGTACTCGCCTGCATTCTGAACGACTCGAAGCAGTAAGTACCATCTGCCTACAAATATTTTGTCTAATGGCGATATTTATACAGACCACGGGTGGCCTTCAGTTTTGTCAAGAATTTTACCATATTGCGAACTATAGTCGCATCTTGCCTGTCCAAGAAGTACATGTTATTCGTCGAATGGGACTTGGTTGAGAGGTTGAACATTGGTTCCTCAGCATAGTTTACAAGGGTTGGATAAGGCAGTTGTATTGTCTGATATACCCGCATCCTTGGTGTGCACCCTTTGTATTTCTTTGACGGTCGGTTAACATGTTTTTTTTTTCTTTGTTAGGTACACGGGCACATTGGGTCGGACACCCTCTCTACTGGAATTTTTGCCACTTCAGATCCTACTATTCGTTTGGTGCAGCCTGATGCCGTGGACAAGTCTGACAAGTCTGATGTTCTGCCATCACGAGTCCCTCTCTCTTTTAATGCCACCAGGCAGCAGGGGCGGGGTATGTTCGATATTGTTGTTCCGGAATCGCCTGTTCATTGGACACCTCCTGAAATCTGGATGGCAGTGTTTTCAGAGATCTGTAACATTTCAACCTACTCTTTTGAGGTTGGGAAGAAGAAGAATGCGGTGTTCGTGATTTCTCATGTATGTCATCAATGGCGAGATATCGCTATTGAGTCATGCACGAGGTTTTGGTCTATGTTGATCATTGACGCTGGTTCAAGCGGACGTCGAGGCCATACTAAAGGCTGGGCAGAGCTAACAGCCATGGCTTTGAATCGTTCAAAGGGTAGAGAGGTCAGCATTGTGTTCGTGGGGTCAGACCGTCAATGTGTGGGGCCGCGTCTCGTCGAAGCGCTACATCAGGTTATGGATCGATCGCAATGCCTGTGGAACCTCGAACTGCGTCTCCCTTTATCGTTCATTCCTCTTCTTTCGGTGCTCATAGGCCATATACCCATTCTTTGTCGGTGTACCGTTCATTTTATGGGCGATACTATATCTGCAGATCACCAAATTGATGTGTTTGCTATAGCACCTCGACTCAAACAGCTTACTCTCATGGGTTTTGGTCCAGGGTCCACATTTTCTATTCCTTACTCATCTGTTATATCCTATGAGGATGTTCGTGATTGCCGCATCAGCAAAGGTGTTCACGAATCCACTATACGTTATCTGCAATGTTCTCCTCATGTACGGTTTTTTCAGGCCATTTATCAGCATCCTTGGATGGGCCGTTTCCGTGCCATCGAGCCCCCGGTGGAATGTCCTAGTGTTCATGTTTTTGCCGCATCCCAGGGAGCCTTGTTCCGAAGCGTGATGCTGCCTTCCGTTCATTCCATCATAATTGAAAGCAAACCTCCTGATGGTATACTGGATTTTACAGATGGAGATTTTTTACCGGCCATGCACAATCTCGTCGTCAGGTCTCAGTGCTATATGACTTTGCATCAATTGTCGATATATGACACCCATATCACCTACTATAACGTTTTTAATATCTTGACGGATCTACGTTTTCTGACGACTCTGGTGTTTGGTTTTACCCGATGGTATGAGGCATGCGATGCTGTCATTCATGATATCATCATTGCTTTATCCGTCACCATGGGCGAGGATGCGATTGGTCCTTATCACGTGGCACCTGCATTGCTGCATCTCGTTGTCACTGCCTCCGAACCTTTGGATGATGGTCGAGGAAGTATTGAGTTCGTTTGCTCCCATTTTGCGGATATGGTGGAAGGTCGATGTTCCCGTCTTGCAGGTCACTTGGGAAAATTTAGTGTTATGGTCAAAGTGGGTAGTCCTTTCCTGGACTTCCCTTGTATGTCTGATGAAGTTATCACGTGTTTGGTTGAATGTCGTCGGATGGGGCACGATATTTGCATCGCCGGTTACATTGATGGTGATTTCATGAACAATATCGTTGAATCGGATAATTGAAAGCTCACGCAAGTGTAGTGGGGTCGTGTTATTATGGTTTGTCCGTCATATATTCAGGTGTAACAACTTACGATAGCCGGAACGCCAGATTTTGAGTGATTCTGCATTCACTGTGTGGATACTGCCATGTAATACTACCTACCTACCTACGGTGCTGTAAACGTTGATATTAGAATTAGGTGCAACAATCGTATCAATTATCTAGGTGACGGTCGTAATCATGAGGTACAAATGATATCAGGTTCACTACGTTTATTTGCCGAGTCCATAAAGTTGAATCTATATTCTGATGATGTTTATCGATCTGTATCGGTACTGATTGAATTAGACACATTTTTCTCTCCTTTCGATCTTGTGTTCTTTCTTTACTTTCATTTGTCCCTTGATATTTTTCGTGCTCTGGATATTGCTTGAATCTGATATTTGCATGTTGATGTCAGCCTGTGTCTTGCTTCTGTCAGTATGGGTTGTCAAGTCCTTGTCTTGATTGACAGTTCTACTTCACACAGTGGCAGAAGGGTTCTAGGTTTCTAGAGTGGAATCTGGTGTTTTTTCGGTCTGAACTTTTCAGGCTGTCATTTATATTCATTCATATGTTGAGGATGATACGTCATGGTCAATCACAATGGTAGAATGTTTGTTCTCACTTTCTGGACACGCCATGCCATGGCTGTGGGTCCAGCCATTGTTTATTGGGACCTTGTATTGGTACTAACAACATCGAGTTTCTATGATGGTAATAGCAGGTCTGAATTATCTCATAAGGGCGGATGTATTTTGTTTGGTATAACTACCGTCACGAGTAACATAGGGCCGTCGGTATCGAAGTAACACGGCCTCGCGAGCCTGTATCTAGGGAATAGCATCTGAACTCATAAGCATTTATCCGAAGTTAGTATCGCATCAGGTTTGTCTTAAGTTTTTCATGTACTCAATGTTTGTCGTAGCGATTATGCGTCGGAGCATACAGGATTTTGTTCGTCCTTATGATAAGATGTCATTGTGCATCCATGCTTTATTGGTGAGGCATCAAAAGTATTCTGTGACATTGTTTGCTGTCCAGCCGTAAGGGTCCGATCTTTTTCTCCTGGGAAGACGGGCATCCTATTAATCAACATTTAGAATGTTGTCTTGCAAGCCGGCACAGAACATTTGTTCCTGTGTACCTGTGGACACTGTACAGAGAACCACATGGCAATCCTATGTCTGTTTGAGGCACGCTTTGATGTAGCATATGGAAGCGAGTCAAGTGTTGGTCGCGGCAAGGACGAATCTGGCATAAAGTCTGATCATTTTAGATAAGGTTAGCGATCACTATTTGAGAATGTGTGCCTTCGTATTAGTTACGTTATTGATAAGTTGAACGTAGCAAACAAAGAAAATAAGGTATTTATGTCGGTGAGCAGAAATTCATGGTTAGTTGTATTCCTCTGTGTAGCGATTCGTGTGTATGATGTATATGGCGTGTTTCTGTCATGTCAAACGAACAGTAACTTCGTGTCTGAGATTATTCTAGGCGCTTTTCAACTGGAACCAGTTGCAGACCTGATGACGCCGTTTCCATGTATGTATATATTTCAGATGGGTTAAAGCCGCGCTTTGTGCATCGGTTGGTGTTGATCGTCGTAGTCGTATGACGTCGGCAAAGTCCTGTCGGCTACATCTCTGACATCATTCATTTCGGGGGTCAATATCCGTCTTCTTTTTTTTTCTGAATCAATATTTTAGAAATATATATTTGATTTGGAAGAGATCAACAGTCAAACGGGTTATTACATTGAGTGGATTATTTGAAGGTGGATGCAGCGAGTGTCTTTTTGTTCTGTCCTCTACTTCCAGTGGCTCGACATGCCGGATTCATCTGAAGATGGGCAGTATGATGATGCTTATCTCCAGCAGTATCTCGCCCAGTCTTCCAAGATACAAAGGTTTTTTGTGGTAAAAAAGTGTCTCAAGGACATTCACGACGGTCAAGAAGGATTCTATGTCGGCAGACAAAGAAAAACAGCAGATGCGGTAACCGTTTCGTGAGCTAGTACGCATGCTTTTCTCGATCTTTTTATTTTTATTTCCTGGTGTTGACTATGGGTTCATCACTCTAGACGAGTTTGTCTGTCGTGAATCTGTCTTGTCTGCTTTGGCATGGCGCCCTCTCATCGGTCCTAGAATTCCTACAGAGCTGCAATGGCATATCATTCGCATGGTATCATCCATTTCCTCTCTTAAATCGATGAGATTGGTTTGTCGGTCTTGGAACAACGAAATACTTTGTTGGACATGTCTGTTTCATCGACTCCTTTTCATGGCTGATGACGATATGGACATATCCCTCGTGCGCGAATGAGTCGAATTTCGTGTCGGCATATTCTTGTCTCATCATGGTATCGAGAACCGTGTCACTAGTATCACTGCGTACAAATGGACGCTGAATGACCATTGTTGGTTCCTTTATCAATTGACCTCCATGACTCATGTCAGGATCATCGAATGTGGGACCTTAAGATGGTTATACTGTCTTCCCAGTTCTCTCACCCACCTGATGATCGTGAGAACTTCCATCGAGGTCGTAGGAGGGTTCCAACATCTCCTCCAGCAGCCTAGCCGCTTAACTTGTCTAATGCTTGATTCGGCATGGGTCGTAGGTTTGGTGAGTGTTTTTTTGCACTTTGACTTTTTACCGTGCAATAATACTTTATCATTAGTTCATGTGTGGTGATCCCAGTGATAACGATAATGAACTTTGGCGAACGAGGTATAGACTTTCGGGTGCCATACGAGATGTGTTCGATATTGGAACGGCCATGTTATCAGAATTGTCGGTATATCAAGATAGCGATGTCTTTGCGGATTTGGTGGATGGACAGTCTTTATTCCAACTCATTATGTTTTGGTTGGGTGGTGATATCGAAGGATGGCTCATCCATCACATTCAACCCGACGAAATTTTTCCTAGAGGAATTGATGGGCATTTTATCACCACATTACGTGTCCATTTCGAGGATACTACGTTGGTGGATTGGCAGGCATGGGAACAGTTTGGGTGGCACATTACTGATTTGACTGTAGGGGGTGAGTTGTAATCTTTGTATCACGAACTGTTTTTTAATTTTTTTTTTCTCATGTCTTATTTGATGAAGTATCAGGATTGTTGCGGGTTATGATTATCGACATTGACTGCTTTACACGACTCCATATACTCCATTTGGATTACCACTTCTTGATTTCATTTTCGTGGTTGGCAGAATCTGTTTCGACTTGGACATGTCATTTGAAAAGGGGTCTATGGATTTACATTCATCACGATGCACCATGGGATGTCTCATCGAGGGAACATTTTGATCAAGATCGATGGGGAGATTCCGCTCACTGTCGAGACTGGCCCGAGTGGTGGCTGGAGTTTGAGATCGCACTTTTTCCTCACTTCAGATGCGACACGTTAACTGGTGGATTTGGGGGTGACCTTCATATCGTGTTTGTGTCCAAATCACTTCCTGATGGAGACCTCCTCACCGAAGAGCGTACGTTGTATGAGGGTGCTCATGGATTTGTCACATTGTACGATAATTTCAGACAGGAAAACGGTTATACGACACAAGTGTCGACAGATGTTAGTATAATTACTTATGATTCGTATCGGTATTCTTTCCGTTCTTAAACGTACCTTTTCACTATTTCTCTATGATTTTATGTTTCTCTAGCGACAATTCAATGCAATATTATGTCGCATCATCGCTTTTTATGTATCTTTCATTGGTACCGTATCGTTGCGTCTGAGAGGGTAAATCAAAGTATATGAAGCATACCACATCATATATGACACGATAGGAAAGATACCCGTGCATCTAACAGTAAGCTTGTTTTTTACTAAGTATCCTTATTCCCGTACTGCTCTACTGCAGTTTTGTCAGAATGAAACAATGACATTTCTTCAACTAATAGAACTTACATCCTTCCATCCTCCGAGTCCAGAATGGGAGTGACGCGTCCAGACCATATACGTCTTCATCGATTGTCGAGGACGCGTCGGCAGCGTATGTTGGTTGAAGAATGTGCTGCATGGATATATCATGGGTACTATCATATAATTATTTTTCGGTCCCTGTTGTTAAGGGTTCGACCCGACTTCGGGTTGTAAAACATAAGTAATTGACAGCTGTAAACTTGACCTCTAATTATGTTTATTCAGATACAGGTATATGTTTGTATTGGTCCAAACAATGCCCAATCGGTCGAAATCCCGTTTTTCGCTGTAACACGGATGGCCAATATAATCAACCTCCCTCCTTCCTTTCATAAAACATCATTTATTTGGTCCGTTGTGGTTATGTAATATCATTGAATTCACCGTACTATTATCGTTATGGTGTAGTTTATGCTTCTGCATTTTGATGCTAGATCTTTGGGGTGTGGCTAAAAGATGTGCCGTATTCTCAGGCATTGTGTTAAGCGTATCACACGATCCATTCAGGGGAGAATAAGATTTAGTTACGTGATGATCCAAATAAAGAGATGAAGGTGGTATAAGGCGCGAATGGACCTCGGACGCTCTGGTGTCTAGCTGTCTTCAGTATGTCCAATGAACAGCCTCAGTTTACTATCAGTTGCTCGACTGGCGCCTCCATTCCCGTCTGTCGTCACCTTCAGGGTGTCAATCAATCTTTAGCCCAGATGCGCGAGGTGCAGGACGGAACTGCCAAATATTACCGTCAACAATGAATATACCTTCATTTTCGATTCCTCTGATTCATCTCTGGTTTGTTGTTGTGTTTCTATCGCGAGTGGTGTTATTGATGTGCTCTCGTGCAGCGAGGCATACTTTTCGTCACGGGCCCGATGTTCCTCAGCGAGAGATGCTAGTTTTACCATGGGAACTCCAATGCAAAATCCTACGCTCGATATTGTCTGTATCCCTTCTCAAAAACATGCGTCTTGTATGTTGTCGGTGGAATGATGTGGTTACAGGCGAATCCACAATGTTTCACCATGTACGCTTTGCGACACGCGAACTAGATAGCGATGGAAATTGGGAAAAGTTGGAACAGGCAGGAGCGGTATTTTTTCGCTGTCATGGTTTATCCCATATGATAACTCGTATCACCATGCAAAACTGGGTGCTGGATAGCAGATGTTGGTTTCTGCACGAGCTTACTCGTTTGACTCATGTTCAAATCATCCGGTGCAGTGACTGGAATTGGCTATACTGTTTGCCTTCTACAGTTATGCATCTTCTCGTTCACGACACTCACATTCAAGTACTGGGAGGATTTCAGAGGTTGATATCCGGGTGTTCTAATTTAAAATGTTTGGACCTTGATTCGGCAACAGTGCACAATCTAGTAAGTATTCTGTCTATTTTCTTGTTTAAATCGATGTCTTTAATTTGTTGAATGTAGGTGGCAAACGTGAACGGGACACCCTGTAGTGTCCACACTTGGCGTTCAATGTGTGGTCTTCCAAATACCCCATATCCGGTTCAGAGTTTCGATCTGGTTCCGCTTCGTGAACTGTCTATCCAGTATTCTTCCCTTGACAGTCACAGTTTTGGATTGGATGTCATGCTCTTTTGGCTTGCAGGAGATGTCAATTCGCAGATGAGAGGGGTGGTCTTGAGTGACGCGGAGACCTTTTCGCATCAGGTGGATGCTAGATTCATGCGAAAACTTCGTCTCCATCTGGGAAATGGTTTCGGGATCATGCCAGCTATTTGGGGACGCTGGAGTCAAAGTGTTACAGATTTGACACTCGGCGGTATGTTTTCACTGCCGGCATATGATTCAATCTGACATGTATTTAGGTTCATATGCGACCACTGTATCAGTTGCTCAGCTTGGGTGGTTACATTCGTTATCCTTCGAAATCAATTTCCCTGATGATTTTCAATGGATATTCAACGTTATCTCCACGTGGCGTGTCGCCCAGAGGGATTCGTTGACTGTGTTCATCTATAATGATGATCCTTGGGGTGCCTGTAAATCAGTATGTCTTGTTCATCGCAAGCTTTGGTGGGATACTCTCGTGGCCTGTTTGAAGCAAGCGTTTTCTATAAGCGGCAATCAGAATGCTGGAATTCCCATGTTCAGCGGCAGTTTCCACATTGTTTTCATAGTGGCGTCTCTGCCATCGGGAGCTCCCAAGGTCGATCGCACGTCTTTAATCCGGTTCGCCAATGCCATTGTCGACACATACTGTTCCTTTAGGACCGAGATGGGAATCATTGGAACTGTTGCGGTAGGAGTTGATGTAAGAAGCTATACAGGTTATCGTGGTCTATAGATTGTATTAATCGAGCTCTTATAATCATAGTTGTGATGTGGAGTAAATACTTGACTAGCATGTGTGTGAGGTACTGTATATTACTGATGCATTCTGCTACTTAAAAGGAGTTAGGGTTGGTATGGGAATACAAAGTCGCACGTCGCGGTGCTTAGTCATTGTATTGACGGTCTTGAAGGTTTGTTTGAACTTGTGTTTAGTTAGCTTTAAAAATGTGGTCAATGGCAACGACAACAATGTTTCTTTTTATGTCTTTCAGTGAGGAATATTAGCGGTAACGTTGTATTAACATGGCGCGCCGGTATCTGTATCATACTAATTTCAGCAAGAGTGTCATTTAATCCAGACATCGTGACTGCGTAAGGATGAAACTGCCTATCGCACAGGTGTTGTACCCGATGTCGGTTCCTGTATTTGACGCTCAGACAGATGAACATCCTCTAGTGAAGGTCAGAAGATGTAGAGTCGACATTGCCGAAAGAAAATCGGCAACCGTGCTTCCCAACTTGTACTGATTCAGGGACAGTTTAATACCTTGAATCAGCTCGGCCGCCTCCGAAACATAGGAAATCAAACCGAGCCTAGCGGTTGTTTTTTAAGTTTTCATGTGCTCGAATACATTTAAACGGCGGTTAGCAATATCCTAGTGTCATGTTTTTAGGGCTTAGAGCATGAATCAGAGTATGTCGATAGGTAACTCTGTTAACGGATACTGCCATCCATGATGTTGTAAGGATGGCTGATCAGTTTCGTCTCATATGTACATTTATGTGATTTCATGTGAATCCATAGGGTATATGGCATTGTATGCAGGTGATTCGACAGTCAATTCGTACTTTAATTCACCTATTTAGTTACTGACAGCGCTTGCGAATCTCTATTATTATTATTATTATTATTTTGCTCTTGGTTTGTTATTTTTTATCAAGCTTGATCCAGGGTTGACAGCGATCTATAGTGTCGGATGCATAGGCAGACATATATGTTCGATAATGAGGGGCTAGAAGGATGTGCGACAACTCGGAATGTCATCATGTCAAGCTTTGTGGGGTTGACATGAATGTTTTGTGTTTGACCTTTTGTAGTATTCGAAAATGGAATCAAGGTATTGTGGTCATGTATTCGGTACTACTTTTTGTAAGCTCTATGGGAACTTTCGTTCAAGCAATAATGCGCGGAGGACATCATCGGTATGGTATATGTTGCATGATCTATAAGTAGTGATGGTTAATAGAATCACCTTCCTTCTTTTCTTCTATATGATGGCCTACGATGAATATGTTGATCTCAGTCAATCAATCGGAGATTACCCGATGGGGATATGTGTATATTATTATGGTTTGATCATAAAAATACAGTCCGTATCGTAGCTTTTAGCGACTCGTTATTCAAAGTCATCGAGGTGGTGGTCGTCCTTGAGATGTTACAGTTTGCTTGAGCTTTTGTTGCATACATGCTGACTCCTTAAGACTCGATATCATATAATTATTACGTTGATATCAATGTACCTGTAGATCCGCACGTGTATTTATGTGTGTATGATTGGCAACAGGATCCAGGTGTGGTCGTTCGTCGTGAAGAAAAAGAAAATACTTACAAGCTCTCTATCGCATACGTCGTTAACATGGTGAGCCCCTTGTACATGCTTTTCAGTGTTGCCTTGGTTTTATAGTGTCTTTTTTCGTTCCTTGTATCTTTTTTTGTTGCTCCTCTCGTTTTTCTGACATTTGTCTTCCTTTTCGCTGATATGCTAATTCGTCGTTCGTGGAACAGGGAAAAAAAACCTTGAGGTCTATTGGGGTGGGCAACAGCTCGTTTGACGAGTTACCCTTTGATCTTCTTTCTGCTCCATTGCAATTTCCTCATACGACCAGTACTGCGAAGCTTTTGGCGTCCAACGCTGCACCTTCAGAAGTTCAGTGTATGCATTTCCAGTCTGTCATTGAACGCGGACAGGAGGACATGCAGAGGTTATATCTGAGGCTGATTTGCGCTCGCGCTATCGTGAAATACCTCAATGGGCAATTGGAGCTCGCCACCGCCAATGTTGAGGACGCCCGGATGATAATACATCCAATGAGGCAGGTCAATGATGACGTATTAGGGTTGATTTTTCAGCACTGCGTAGAAACGGAGTCTCCGCTAAACAGCATCAATGTCAGAGGGATGCCGTGGACCCTGTCGCACATCTGTGGCCGTTGGAGGAGTTTGGTGATGAATACGGGCAGGTTGTGGACGAGGGTAAGGCTCGATCTTGGCCGTGATGAAGCCTTTATGGGTTCGGTCGGCGCCTCATATCTTATATCCAACCAGTTGCTCAGAGCAGCACCTTTTAAGGTCGACATGACAATTAAAGGTTATCCAGGAGATTCGGTGGTTAAATGTTTCTTCCCGGCCCTTGTGCCGTTTTCTCCTCGGATTTGGTCGTTGAAGATTGAAGCTAGTCCATCAGCTTGTCGGTTTCTGTCTGTATGCAAAGGTTTTTTCCCTTGCTTACAGTCTCTCTCGATTCGTGGTGCATCCTACTATTCCGAGAGTTTGGAAACAAACGATATGTATCAGGACCTTACCCTTGACACTTTCACCTTTGCGCCAAGTCTTGAACGTCTACGGATATGCGCGTTGCCGCTCCGGTCCCTTTCTTTTGCATCTACCACTCTCAATTCCGTCACTCGGTTTTCCATATCACTATATTCCCAGTGGACAACAGTTCTCGAAAGAACGGCGCAGATGGGCAGGTTAGAGTCGCTGGATTTGATCTGTGATTGTGATGTCGACGATATCGATAACGATCTGAACCCTGTTAAAATTCTGTCTTTGCGTCAACTGGTTCTCCATGACCCGGATAATTGGCAGACTATTCCGATTGTGTGGGACAAGGTTGATGTGTCCCAGGTCACCACGGTTATATTGTCTTACGATGGATCTCATTTCGTTGTTACCTATCCTCTCCTTCGTGCTCCTGCCACGTCCATCACAGAATTGCACGTTCACATTGGCGGTTATTTAATCAACACGAATAGCCACTGTTCCCTGATGATCGAGTTCCTCCGCCATACAGTGTTACACCGGCCAGTGAGACAGCACTGGCCAGTGAGACAACAGGCTCGGAATGGGCCATTTGAACCGCAATGCCCTCGGACTTTTCCCTGAATAGAACATATTAAGTGTATGTATCTTTATCAGAACATCCGGTACTGTGAAGGCATCATAGTGTTGGTCTGTATGGCAGATTACAGTAAAATAGCTGAAAATGAAATATGTTTTGACATTTCTGGACTTGATAACACCTCTGGAGCCATGAAATTCTTGGCATACCATGACATTGTATATGTGAATCAGATGGGGTATAATTGGGCAGCTTAACAATGACAACAAGCGAAAGAATTGAGATGAAGTCAAAGAGCCGCTGAAAGTGGCACTATGTTGTCACATCACATTCCTTCCAAATCAGGCTGGCCAGCAAGAGTTGGCTGATTCTGACTCGTAACGTGTCTGATGTGTGTTGATTATTGGTGATTACCTTCCCGATTTGGTTTATCGTGCGTGATGTGACACGTCTCACTGGCTTGTAAATCGCTGATCTTGCACTTTTGGTACTGATAAGCCTGGATATGGATAGAACCTACTCCAATGCAATAATTTTGGTAGGGAATAATGTACACTGATAATCATGCCTTTATTGTCCCAGCTCCGATTGTCCATCTTGTATCGTTTAAGGCAACTCCGAAGGTGTTTTTGATTTCGGTGTCTCACTGGCCAGTGTAACACTGTACACCGAATCTGACTGCCTTTTGTATTTGAACCCCTCATCCTTGTACCCCCTTGTTTCGGGAGGCATTGCAGGAACCGTATTTCCTCCCAAATTTGCGCGAGTTTTTCTTTGGATATGAGGGCAGCTTCAATGCGGATGATGATACGCATATTATTGAAGCAATATACGTTCGCATCACAAATCCTCTTTTCCACCCTATCGAGAAGATCGGTCTTCAGTCACCCCTTTCTTATGCTACAGGCCTTTGTGAACAGAAGTGGGATGTAGTGTGCAAGAGCGGTAAAGTCATTGTGGAATTAGACAAGCCTCGAATTTGTCCCGGTAGATATTACTGAGGTCTATGGGTTTTTGGGTGTCTGTGTTTCGGTACGTGCTATGAATGGTTGTGTGCGACGGCGTGTTCGTTTGGGTCATGATTTCATTGCATTTTATTTCGATGTCTCTTCTTCTTGGCACGTTATCTGTTTGTTTTTAAATCTTAACAAGGTGACTGTGTCTTTTGTTATCTATGTAATATCAGATGCAATTTAGTTGTCGGTTCTGCAGTATATTGTGTGCACGCCGGTATGGGTCTCTCATCGAACAACCGGTCTGAGTATGTGATGGCGCTGTACTTCTACATCGTGCCATACAAATGTACAGTATATCGTCTATTGTGGGCCTCATGTGTGCGACACTGATACATCATGAGGAACTATGTATTCTTTTGATATATCGTAGATGACTGTATGGAACTGTAAGCAGTGTTGCACTGTGTCGCAATGGATCGATGGTCCTTGAATGCTGACAAACGGTGGTGCATTGATTGAAGGGGTCATACGAAGGGTGCATACACTCAAAACACAGAGTCAATGTTAAACGGCAATGTTGGGCATCGTCTTGGAACCGTTGTCCAGATGTCGTGATTTACATAAGGTTAGGTTGTATTCGTTCAAGATACACCACTTACATTTCTTCATCCCATTTGGTTCAATCTTCTTGCAGAGTATTCTGATTAACACGTAGGCTGGGCTGTATGTTTTTGGTTTGCATATGTTGTTGCTATTGTCATCTCGCTTGTAACAGTAGTTCCGGTCTGTGTTGTTTGGCCGAGACTCGGCAAAATAAAAAGGCGAATGGAACATTCGTGAGGAACTGAGCGGATGCTAGATCTTCAAGATCGAACGAAAATTCCGTCGCTTGATGCATATGCTTGCATCTTTGGGTTCTATCCTCATTGTACCGAAAACCGGAAATAAAGAGTAACATTTTCCCCTTGCCTTCCCTCCCTTTTTTTTTTCTTTCCTTTTGTTCTTTACCCACTACTTCCTATGTAATAGGGAAGAATATTTATTCAAGTAAGATGGAGGTAATGATGGGTGATTCCGAAAAAGCGAGACAACGGTATCAGGGAATCTATTGTTCTCAGTGTAGATGCCGCTGTCTCGTCCATTCCCACTGTATGGCGAATACACAACGGCATCATTTTATATGACACGTGTTGATTAGGTATAAATGCAGCTGTGGATGAACCGTAAGACTATAGGCAGACTGCCCTTACAGTCGCAGTATTGCGAAGAAACCTCGAATTCAAGGATCTTGAATATATTGGCTAACATGGAATATCGGGTGTGTATTGATGTGTTGGCCTTTATTACATTAGGATTGACTGCGATATTATACAGGACTCTAAGAATACAGTCGATCAACTTTCGTCGAGTCGACATTATATTCAAGCCATTGAGTCTGCAAGTGCCGCTTGTGTATAACTTGCAATACTTGTCGAATCTGACTATTGTTGTTCAGGTTACCAATGAACCGGAGATTACTACACCGGACCGTTTACTTCCTGGAACACTTGTTCACGCAACAATGGTTCAAGAAGTGTGTATTGTTATATCCTGTTGATAATCTATTAATCCTTGTCTAGTATAGAGATCAACCGGTAAATGCGACAGCAGATGCGTCGGATGCATCTGTGCTCAAGGTGGGTGTTTGTCCTACTCACGTGCCATTAGTGTCGAACTGAGTTCCCGTCTCATGCTAGTGCGACAAGCGTGTTGACGCATCTATTATTGTAATCGGAAATCTTACTGCGTCAGAACCTTCTGAAAGCTCAGTGCAGTTAAGTTCTGCTGTAGCGGCTGTTCATGTACTATCCATGGATCTCCCTGGTCGAGAAGCATCTGCGGAGCAAGAGGTCGTTGTGTTAGAACCTTCTGAAAGCCTGGTGCGACTCATACCCGCTGTCGTGGCCATCCGTGTACCATATACGGATTTTCTTGATCGAGAAGAGTCTGCGGGACAATCCATAGCTGCTTTTCTGCCTTTGGAGCCAGCTGCCCATCATACGCTGCCAGAGGTTTGGCTCGTCGTGTTCGCCGAGATTCATCGCAACGTCAGTTACTGTTTTCCACTCGGGAAGAAGGAAGTGCCTGCTTTTGTCATTTCTCATGTGTGTCGCCAGTGGCGGTATATCGCTATTGACATGTGCCCACAACTTTGGTCTCATATGGCAATCACGGTGGCTCCGAGTGCTGGTCGAGGTGTTACTAAATGCTGGGGTGACTTGACCACCATGGCATTGTGTCGGTCCAAGCAAAAACCCCTCACCGTGGTGTTTATGGCTTCGGATGATGAAGCTGCGGTCCCGTCACTCTCCGAAGCATTGTTCATGCTAGCCAAGTCGCAACAACTTCATGATATCAAGTTATATCTTCCTTCACCATTCGTACCTTTACTCTCGGTCTTTAAAGGTTGATTGCCAATCCTTCGTCGCAGTGTGGTCCAGGCAATTGGCGTCATTTCCCCTCCTCGTCATGTTAGTGCATTTGCCGTGGCACCACGTCTCGAGGAGATCACTTTTGCAGGATTTGATGCAAGGACCACCTTTGATGTTCCTCGTGCAAACATAACCTCATATGATGATGCGCGCGAATGCTACACCGCTGAAGACGTCCACAATAGTATCGTTCAAAATCTGCATGCTTCGCCGAATCTATGGAGTTTTCGAGGGGTGTATCAACGCGATATACCGATCCAATTCGAGCCTTTCCAGCCAGTAGAATGCCCTAACCTTCATGTTTTCATCGCCTCGCAAGGTGCCGTGTTTAGAAGCATCACATTGCCTGCAGTCAAGACTATTGTCATCGAGAGTCTTCCTCCCGACGGCTTGGTCCTTCTTACAGACAGTGATTGCTTCCCCGCCTTGCACAACCTGATTCTTCGATCTCGTTGTCATCTGCATTTGACTGAACTGTCGGTGATCGACACTCAAATAAACAATTCCATCTTCGACATCCTATCAGAGTTGATGGTGTTAACGACGCTCTCATTCACATTCACCCAATGGTTTCAGGAATGTGATGATATCATACATGATATTGTCATCGCTTTATCCGTTGTCGTGGTCAAGGATTCGCGTATTTACTGTGTCGCCCCCGCTTTATCTCGATTCAATGTTTCTGTCACCCATTCACTCCTTCATTTTGGTTGGCAAGAGATAACCTTCGTTTGTGTTCATCTCACAGACATGGTGAAACGTCGACATTTCCCGCCTTCAGATATATTGGATTGAATTGCGGTATCAATCGATGCCAGGACTCCGTTTCTTCATTTCTCTCGTTTGAACGATGAAGTCATCATGACGTTGGCAAATTGTTGGATTATGGGGCATGACATTCGGCTATCTGGTTTTGTGGATGGCGCTTACGTGGCGAACATTATACCAGGTAATCTCCTGGCAGTCTTGGACCATCCGTTTAGTGAGTAGTGGACATGTTGTTGCTGGATATACTGTTCGCGATTGGGACGTTTCGGTCTATTTATTAATACCATTTTGGTCAGCGTCATCGTTATGGTCAAGATCCGGAGTTGTAGGTTTCCTATTATGTTCTATTTTTGGCTAGGAACGTGTCCAAAAAGGGTGAATGTACTCCTACCACTACTCCGGACCTTTAAGATACCTTTTGTCGTAGATCAATTATTAATCAAACAACTTATTCATGAGTGTTCCTTATTAGGACCTTAAGCTGATGACAATGGCACCAACACCGACGCCATCAAAAATAGGCTGATACAGCCATAAATTCGATCCGGCCTGGCTACGAGTTTGTTCGCCATATCCAATTACAAGCTATTCTATGATTCCCAGTAGCGAGGTTATGTCTACTCTTGCTGAAATCCGTACCATATATGTATATGTTCGCATGTATGCGTGTTTCTGCATTCATTGTACGTATATGTCTAATGCTATATCTATGGATTTTAACCTCTGTGACAATTGTAAGATATAACATCTACCTCAGTAAAAAGGTCAATGGCAAGTTTATAACGTTTTGCAAATGCTGTAACAAGTCCTTTAGCATACTCAACTGGTGAAGATTTTCCTATAATGCGAGGCGGTTCTGTCAATTTCGTCATTATAAATATAATGTGAAGCCTCCCTCGAAACTTGGTTCCACCGTTAAGAGGACTTGCTGCAAAACATTCTGACATTAGCCAGTCGAACAAGGACGACCACCAAACATGCCAGCTGCTGCAAGTTATCCAATCATCTACCTGCACATCATAAATGCGTAGATTGCAGAAACACGTGTCCATCGAAGACCAAGGATGTTCTTTGTATACGTATATATAGAAGTCAGTTTTGCAATGACAGGTCCACTGCCGTGCAATGTTTAGTGGCCATGATATGCCATCATCATTATCTAAGTTTATTTCGATGTGAAGGATGGATAACATAGAGAGATTTTGGATGTTCAGGAGTGCTTCAGGATAGTCTTCTCCTGGTGAAAACAGGTCATTCAGCTTTAAGCATAGGATCTGACATTGATCAACACACCTTTTATAGTCAGGTTGGACAGTGATTCGTCTAAATTTTCCCACATGTCCAGTCAGATATAAGGAATCGTGTTCCCCCCAAATCCACAGCGCAGCGTTGTAAGTGTGGTGCCGTTGATTCGAAGAGACGGCATGCCTAGTTGATTGTCGGAAAGTTCGATAATCCTGTTTCCTACTAGCATGTATAGCAACTCCTTGATAGTTTTGTACCCATTTTTTCGAGTTATGTCATCTGAGTCATGATAGATCGACAGTTCTTTAAGTATGATTGGATTGTACGATGCAAGGGACATCCTGGACTCATCGGTCTCAAGTCGTTCATCGTACTCAAGTTCATCGAGTTCGTTGAACCAAAGTCCAAGTTCAGCGTTCCATAGTTGACAGGTTTCGTCTTTCTCGTCGAGATATGGGTGTACCTGTGTCCACATCAACCAAAGGGTGTATTTGCATTGAATGCGATACGTACAGTGCAGGAAATATTCAAGTTGTCCAACATAAGACTTGTGAGACGTGAATTATGCGCTGCCAGCCGGTGCAGGTCTGGAAGCACTTGGACATTGGTCCTCCTTATCACTAGTTTTGTGACGCTTGACGGGATGCAATAAAGCCATTCCCAAGGCTGACAATCGACGATTCGAACTGTGTGCACTTGTTGGAGCAAATGAAGATACCAACAGTGCGTATCCAGCTGCCAATTGCGTAAGGTTATAGTGGTTACGTTATGTTCGATGCCATGTAACACCAGGAACAAAGACGCAGAATATTCTATGTGGCGGGATTGACTGGGATTAATGTTATGGTGATCAGAGAAGTCGAGAAATGAAAATAGCGGGGTGTGAAATATGACCTCGCGATTCCATTCTCGATTTACAAGACGGTAAGTCTTTAGTTCTGTCGTCTTCGAGTATAGGGATATGACGTGGCACTGGAGTTCGACAGGGAGGCGCGGATTTTCTGAAGCACGATTGCCATCTTCGTCGTTTGGAAGGGGTTTCATAGTGTGCATTTCCTGATCTGCAAACGTCGTGCTCAGAATCATGTTCTGATACTGTTAGAAAAGTAATGCCTTATGTTTCTTCTTCTTCAGCTTCACATCACGTTTCAGAGCATCCTTTTGCTCTTCATAAAAGATGTCAGATCCATCTCTGACATCCTCCAGTTCAGCCCATCTGTCGCATATCGTCTCCATCCGATTGTCGTCCCAAAACTCGCGCATGCACTGATCATTGTATGTCGATTGCTCGTCATCATTTTCAGTCACCATACGCTGGATGGTGAAATCGTCATGAAGCGTGTAATGAACATATTCGGGGAAGTATCTGAAATCCATAGTGCTCGAAGGTTGCTACTAAGAGTTTTGTCGACATGTGCTTGTGTATCTGGCATCTTTATTCGTTATCAGGCGCGTATTCTACACCTTTTTTTCTGAGTTTTTATGATTGTGTGATCGGTCCATGTGTCATTGTTATCGTGCATGTTTTTTTTTTTTAATTATATTTTGGATACTGTATGCGTCATTTTGTACTTGTATTGTCAAATATTGGATTCAACGATAACGACGGAAAGAAGATACTTATTTCAGTATCAAACAACGTAATGATGTAGGGGTAATTTTGATTCTGTTGATCGATGCGTCATCACCATTTTTTGATCTGACAACGTGTTTTCCACATGGCCGATCCAATTTCATTATGATCACGTGGATAAATCATGTTTTCACCTTTGTAGTATTTTGACTTGCTTCCGTTCTGTTCACTTTGCTTTTCGAATTTCTTGCAGATTGGTAGATCTATTTTGGGGTTTATCGTATAACATGGCAAGAACTAAAGAAACCGAGATGATAGCGGTATGTGGGCTCTCACGTTTAGTTTATTATTATGATGTGAAATTGTTGTCGACAGTGGAGACAGATGTACTATGAGGGCCTTGCAAGAGCTGCACGTCAAGCAACAAATACAAACGATAATCACGCGTCAACCAATTGTGGTAGAACAGACAATATGTCTGACAATAGTTGCATTGTTTCGTCGGTACATTGAGTGAGTCTAGCTGTTTAATGCTGTTAGATGTTACATAGCTGATTTATACTTTATCATGTAGGATGAAACCTCGTCAACATTATATCAGACGCGAATCGATGAAACAGATGTTGATGAACAGGCAAGACAATCTTGCGAAATTGCAGCAAAAAATATCAAAATCAGCTCTAAGCAGACGGTAACTACAATCAGGATGGTTTGGCGATTCATGAACATGTTTGACGTGTTGTTTTCAGCAGCACTATAATCCCTTCCTCGACATAGAGGCAATGGATGATGATCATGATGAGGAAGTATCTGACAACGAGGAACTGGATCAATTCATCTTGCAAGATGACGAAGTCAATGGTGTGGAGTGCTCATGACACGTTCGTTCACCTGCTGTTATGCATGAACACGCCAAATCAACATATTTGACTGATGTCATTCGACACTGGGAATTTGAAACCGATGGATGTTCTACAGAACATGGTTCAGTTCATAGACATTGTTTTCATTAAAGCGCCCTTTTTTATGTGTGTGTAGCTCGAAAAATCCCCTCCATGTGGAACGCAAGACTATGCAGCAGTTCGTTTCAATGATATTAGTGACCTTGAACTTATCATTGATGTGTTTTACTTCAGTCTGGTCTCGCCGCCGGTCTGCTAATAGGACGCGCCACTTCGATCGACGAATCGTATATATGGAAGATGAAATGCCGGGTATGCAGCTTATATATTTTTCAAGTTGTGACAGCATATCGATCTTAATTTTCATTTTGCAGCGCCATCATGGTCGTTATATTGTGGCCAACATACTTGCGTGTTCTGAACATGTTCCAGTCGTTCAAGTACTCATGCGATCTGCAATTTACGTACCGTCCGACCCGTACTGTGTCTATCTTGAGGCACATATGACTAAAGCCCTTAAAACCTGGCTGAAGACTGTTCCTAGTGTAGTCGTCTTCAACAATAGCGTCATCCTGACTGCAGTGGACTATAGCGACTGGCACAAAGTTATGACACACATGCCTAAATACCGAGAGCCGAATTCGTTTGCTGGTGATCAATGGCGTACCATTGGATACGGAACGTCTACCGGTCAACCTGTTTTCGTCATTGGACCATCAGATGATATTCAACAACCTGGATATGATGTTCTTATGGTGCCGATGCTTTCTGTGCAGGGCGGTGCATACGACACTTATCCCGTACAGTCACTGGAACCCATGCTATTTGATGCTATGACAATGGCGATCATCCATGGCAAGGAATTGCTACGAGAGATAGTGGAAGATACACTTTTCGACTTTAGGGGTCAAGACTACGAATACGGTTTGTTGCAAGAAACAGTTCCGTATGACTGTTTACGGCCGATCGATTGCATTGACGACAAGCTATTACGCTTATTTATCAAAAGCGATCATCCTCAGATCATCCAGAATATAGATCAGGCTCCGTGTCCGCGGAGCTGGGAATTTTACTCAGGAGAACCAGTTATGATACACCGCTGGTCGGATCAGGGTTCCTCTCAATTGTTCACAGATGGGAGAAGCCGTGCCTGCATTGTAATTGATGTTCAAGACACATACCTCGAGGTTGATGATATCGAAGGATCCGGACAATTTATTGTGAAGGAATGGCATACAATTGAGAAAATATTCAGAGTAGGTCAGTTTGTGGTTGGAAATGGTGTCTGTGGTTTTGTAGATGCGGTCGAGTTAAACGCTCTTCATCTGGTCATGCTGGATGGAGGTCAGGAAAGGGAGCAAGTAGTCAATGTAAGTCTACATCCTCTTTTTTTTTTTCTGTGTGTCTTTTCTGTCCTCCTCTATTCGTGGATTGTTGTGGTATACCAGTAAGGGAGAGACCTTTGTTACTGTATTGTCGGATATGTGTTCAATGTAATTACATGGTTCGAATTGCTGATGTATTTTTCTCATAGTGGTCTGTTGTTCATCCCAACAGTGTGCGGTTCTCAGACGCTTATTCATCCCACCATCCGCCAGCTTCAAGTTTAAATTTATCCAACTGTCCTGCACACGATTTTGCCTTAAATCACACCAGTCCTTTGGTTGGGATGTGCGGTGTTGTTCTTCAACAACATAATCCATTCCAAGGCCTGATGGTGGTTGTCAAGGATGTCAGGGTCGAAAAAATGGACAGCCAATCTTCAAGTATGGCTACGAGCGAATATGGCAATGAGGCAGACAAATCCTTAGTCCTTTTGTCGGGTATAAATTCTCTGACAGCTATTGACACAATAGCGGCACACAACACCAATAAACGAGTAATGTTGTTGGTTCAGTGTTTGAGCTACGCTCCCGGATCAGGTGGAGGTTTCTCAGAAATATGGGTTCCATATAAAGACGTGGTAGACGTAAAGTATGTATCATCATCTCTATGCATCTACAGTTTTCCTTATTGACTGCTCGAATCTACGCTTTAGAACACACTTGCCTTTGGTAGCCGTGCAAGGATTGGTAAACGAACCGCGTTTTCTACCCCCCATTAGGGCGAATCCAACAACTCCTCATCACGAAACTTGTTCTACAACTCTGCTGCCAACAGCAGAAGAAGGCTCTCTATCTCCAGCATGGAACCTGGCTTCCAGTCTCCCATGTGGTCTGAAATGCCTGACACCAGATGATGCGTTCTTATCTGTGGAGAGTGGCTCATCGACCGAAGACTTTTCTGTTTCTTGCCATTGGACTCAAGACATACGAATGTCAGCAATAGGCGATCTAAAAGTCCGCGTGATAGTGGATGGTCGGGAGTGTTGAGGATCTTTAATTCGTCTGGGAAACCAAATGCAGTTGCGCTTATTGAGAGGCGGGCCTATCAAGCCGCATAGGATACTGCCTCGACATCCCATGCCGAGAAATCAGCATGGTTCGTTGTGGGTGATTATACAAGGAGAGCACTGCGGTGTACTTGTTCGGGGCTTGTGTCATTTTTGCCACAATCATGTAACTTGGTGGGATGTGCGAGTCACCAAACGGAGGAGAGGCGGCAAGTGGGTTTACCTAGACAGGGATCTTGTGGTACCTTCTACCGATCTTACTGTGGTGATGGAGCCTGCAGATGAAAAGGCTGCGAATCAGGCAGAGGCATATAAAATGCGGGAATTCAGCAGGGCTGATTACTTCAAAAAAGGTTAACCGTCTACTGTAATGACCGAGTTTCAGATGATATCTTTTTGTATTTACATTTATTGTAATCTGCTGCCATTGCTGTAATCGTGTGCGACAGGCTCAGTGCATGGTTATACGTAACAACGTGATAATAGTAACTTCAAACAGTGAAAACTTGCATTTGTCCCTTTCACATATCGACCATTGTATGATCAATCTAGAGCCTTTCAGTATCAAGTAATCATGACATGGATATTGTCCCAATAATTACACTTGACGTGTTCAATTTATGGTCCGCGGGATCCATGTGCGTTAGACCTGGCGATATCTATAAGTGATTTGCAAGTCTATATTAATGCTCACCATAGAATACATGCAGAGAACGCTCCATTAAGACTGGCATTAAATTGAGCTGCCCGGCACTAGGAGGGTGATATGTTTCGATGTCGTTGGTACTCGCTTCTTGCAGTGTATGCGTATATGTTACGACATTCGTCGAATTTGTGTTACAAAACCCATCTGATTCATGGGTATCTCGTAGGGGAAAAAAACAAAACAAAAAACAAAAAAAGGCCATCAGCATGTGAATCGAGAGTGGGTATAATGTTTTGTACCAGCCTCCACAATTGAATCTGAAAGGCCGTTATCAGTATGTAGAATACTGTAAGACAATCGAACTGTGACATGCTTAAACACTTCTCCGTCTCTAGAATTTCCAAGTTGTCGCATTCGCATTCAGTAACGGCTAAAACAATGTCGAGACATTGTTTAGGTGTTACATTGTCATCCTGTTTCGGTACTATGAATGGTTTGGTCTATCAGGGCGAGACAGACATGAGAAAAGTGGTAAGTGTCACCATTTGTATCGTTCATGATCATGGTTCTCAACTCCCATACCGTTGAGGTCAACACCATGATATATGGTTGACGAGCGACCTTTGTATGTTTTACTCCGATTGGATATCAATAGATTCAATGCATAGTTTACTGCATGTTACCTGGATACCATACAATACCCAGTTCTGGCCCGGATTAAATCTTAACCGGTCTGGTCTATGTAGGTAACCTCCAATGGATCCGACATGTAGCTTTCAGTTGGGTCTGACCACGCAAACCGTGTATCTTGGTGGAGTTGTCCAAGGGTCTTTCCGTGAAGTTCGGTCGAGGAGCGACGGCAAATTCTGTACCATATCCAATGATGTTGGAGTGACTCGTGTAACGTAATTATCGGAGGTGTGTCAGAAATTTAATAACAATGTCCTGTTACAATGATATATGACTCGTGGATGTCTGTTCATGGCCGAGTTCCAGACCTTTTCATGTAGAGGATTTATCGGTTTTAGCTGTGTCGCTGTTGCTTTGTGTTTCCAACATGAGAACGGTCAAGGACAGTGTAATTGTGTTGTTTCAAGCATGTGGGTCCATGTCAGTCCACATGATGACATTCCGGTCTTCTGACCTGATCTTCACATGTCACTTTACTTCGGATTGCCGCGCTTGACTTCTTAATTTAAACAGGAACACCACGTGTTAAAATCACCTTACCGGTACCTATTTCATATGTCTTTTTCGATAAGACGTATATACATACCGCATGCCCGATCCCTGGTTGTAGGATAATTCTTTCAAGAGATAATGGAAGCGACTCACTGAACAGAAGGAAAAATATCGAATTGGCCTGTAGGATGAGATAAAGGTCAATGGAATCGAGTTAGTAGCGAGCGGATGAAGGAAAAAGAAGGGTCTAACAGATAAGTAGAAAAGACTACCATCCTCTGCATCGTTGGCCTCGGGTTTTTTATTTTTTTCCTGCTTCCCCTGGTGCTTGACATGTCTCTCGAACAGGTCTCTGCCGCTGATCGTTTGTCTCAGCCATATCATCTGACGTGCAGTCATCTATGGGACCTTTATTCGCTTTTGAACCATCTACGTGAAGTGCAGGATGGAACCGCTGCGTTTTATTGTCAGCAGAGAATAAATATTCATTTTTTGTTTCTTGGATATATTGCCGGTTTGGTCTTATGCTTGCGTGCGACGTGTATCGTTTTTTTGATGTCCTTTGTAGCAAGGCAGGCTCGATCCAGGACGATGTATCCAGCGATGCCAGCTTTAGTACCATGGCTACCATGGGACATCCAGTGCAACATTTTGCATTTCGTTTTGCCCATGTCAGCCCTCAAAGACTTATGCTCAGTGTGTCGTTCATGGAATGATATAATTGTAGGAAAATCTATGTTATTTCACCGTATGCTGTTCACGTCGCATGTTGAACGTGATTCCAGCGAGAGCTGGCAATCCCTAGAACGCGAGGCATTCCAGTTCATTCGGTTTCATGGTTTATCTCATACGATAACCAACATTACCATGCGAGATTGGGTGCTAGACAGTCGATGCTGGTTTTTGCACGAGCTGACCCGGCTAACACACATTCAAATCATCCAATGCGGCGAATGGAATTGGTTGTACTGTCTACCTTCAACCGTTACTCATCTTCTTGTTCGTGATACATGTATTCAAGTAGTGGGAGGTTTCCAAAGGTTATTTTCCGGATCTTCTAGTTTGATCCATCTGGATCTTGATTCTGTTGCAATTGATAACCTAGTAAGTTGTATCCTACTCTGATTATATATGTGTAACTTATGCTTTTAAAGATTGTTCCTATGAATGGAGATCTATGTGCCGTTCATAGTTGGTGATGTGCGTATGGCTTGCCGGACACTCCTTTGCCCGTTCAGACTTCCAGTCTTGTCCCGCTTCATGACTTTTCCATCCGGTATTCTTCACACACTGGGCATGGAATCGGATTTGAGAGGATAATTAATTGGCTTGCAGGGGATATCGAAAGTATGGAATACAAGACTGGTACACTCTATTCCAAATGCATCTGTGCCTTAATACCCTGGATACCGCTATATTGCTAAATATAGATATGAATTCTTTATAAATATAATAAATACAACTATTTTGGGAAAACCTTTTTAGTACTGTAGCTCCATGTATGGAAGCAATTAAAGGTAAGGAATAAAAGAGGATTGATTGTATTGCTTATAATCAACATCTGAATGGTAGAAGGAGTGGTCAGTTGCTTAAGTTAGAGTTGGAGGCATTAGACATGTCTAAAATTCTTAGTGATATCTAGGTCAGATCAAGAGGGTTCCAAAAAGTTAATAAATACATAGGGTGAATTAAAAATTTTCAGGCTTTTGCTAGACCCTCCCTCCCTGTCACATGACTACTAAGTTGTCATATATACTATATCAGATATGCCAGAGATGCCAGAATCAGACTTAACTGAGAAATTGGCAATATCAGGCTGTCTCTGCTCTTCAATGCCAGTTTTGCACTCATTGGACTCATATATTGATAAGGGATCTCCATATTAATCAGGTATTATTTTATCTTATATAATATGACAATAAATCACAATATATGCCTAAATATCAGCTCCAGGCCAGCTTCAACCCAACTGAGTATACTGTAGTATTTCCACCAGATCTTCACAGGGTGTTACACATTATGCACATCTTCACCAGGTTACATCTTCATTATGATGTCATCTGCCTTAATAGGCAGTCCAGTGCAAGCCAGACCAAAAAATTATTGCTATATTAAGTAATTTAAGGCATCAAAAGGGCCTGTTATGCATTATGAAGTTCACAGATCTTCACTTCACAGGGGACCATTACGCATTATGTGAATATCTGGTTGAAATACTACAGTAATATTAGTTGGATATCACTGTTCTGAGTGATCATATATTGGGTTTAAAACTTGTTTTACACAAGTCTAATTGCTGTGAGCACATACAAGTCAGGGGCTTTATCTATTTCTGGCTCAAAGGACTGGGATCCTTGTTGAAAGTTGTGGTTCAGAGCTAGGGATGTGCACCATACCATTATGGATATAGCCATATCCTTAACAGATGCCTACAGATATGGATGAGCTGTAGCTGTACCATAGGGACACCAAAAGTGAGCTTCACGGTACATACAGGTATGTATATAGATGTTACAGCTGTATTACAGTCATAGAATACATTATTCAAATGATCAGTACATTCTCTAAGACTCTGTAGTGTAGAACTAATCTTCTTCATCATCTAATAGCTCATCTACCATTGTACGAGCCAGATGCAATCTGTGCTTCACTAACATTAAAGTATAAATAGTACTAGGCTTCAGATTGGCATGTTGCATTGAGATTGTGCCTCTGCTTGAAGAAAAGATGCACTTGAGTGCTACTGCAGATTTTAAAATACGTCAATGTGAGGGAAGAATACCACTAATATTAAAATTGTGTATCTGGAATAGACATCATATCATAAGCAAGGCAGTACAGATTGGGAAACTGGCCATGACACTTGTACCACCAGCTAACTGGATCACAAAAGTCAAAGTCCTCATGGCTCTGTGTGAGCACAAAGTACTCATTCATTTCATCAGAGCTCCATCTTGGTCTCTGCTTATAATGCACTGTAAAGCTTACTTTTTGTGGAGAACCTTGCCCAAATAATAGTGCAGCACTGGTTGATGGTGTCCAGACAATGGGAGTAGGTGCTGGAGCAGCCACAGATGCAGTAGAAGCATAATTGTCGAGATAGTATTGTTACAAATCATGTTTAGCTTGCTTAAGATATTGGTCCAACTCTTTCTCATTGGAGTACTCTGATTTGAGACTGCCATATATAGTCATAATGGCTTATCCCATACAGTTGCTATAGGTAATTGCCATATCATAGACTGTACCATATCTTGCAGCCTGGAGCATACCATGGTACAGACCCATATCCTTATACACTATACATATCAACTGTATTACAGATATGGTGCACATCCCTATTCAGAGCATCGGCAGCACCTGAGGTTTGACATATCCTCCTTCCATAACACAGTCTATCATACCAGTATGATCAGTACTCCTATCCTCAATAATTATAAGACCTGGGGAGAACAGTACTTCTGTTTCATCACTCTGACACTCTTCTCAGGTCTGTATTTTGTTATTTCATTGTAGTTATCGCTCTTACACTCTCCTCATATGGAGTATTACATCTCGAGAGCTTCTCTGTGTACCTACCCTCCTATACCCTTCTTTGAACATTTGTCCTCCTGTATTTAATACTCACACAGATAAGCAAAGCAATTAGAATTTTTTCATGATTGGCAGTTGACCCTCTCTCCTTATCTGGCATTCCAGCACTCTCTTGGGTCAGGCTTAAAGCCTGCAATATGACCTGATCCAGCCTGACACTCAAAAGCTCAACCCTGATGGAGGGCTTTGGCAGGCTTAGGGCTCAGACTTTACACTTTATGGAAGCCTGACCCTCCAAAACCTGGCCCAACCTAACCCAGATATCACTAAAAATTCTCAGTATGCAAACAAGAATCATGAGAGAGGGAGGAAAACATCTTGTTGGGAGGAAAAGATAGATGCAAGACCATACAAACAAGCACTGATGTATCTATCTTTTAATGATTCATCTAAATGTATGTAAAATAAAAGATTTATAATTTTATAATAATAAAAACTCAGCTCGATGACTATATATATGACTAAGCAGTCATCCACCTCGATGCATGACAAGTCACATGATGTGACAAAGAGCTTCATCTAGCTGAATGACATGTGACTACAGTCACAGTCACAATTTTATTTACTGATTCAATGAGGTCTAGAAGTGTCACAGTTCAGTTTATTTGCTTTATTTGCTATTTATCATAGACCTGTCACATTATATCTCTCATTATCTGACCAATCTTAAATCATATTATTATTAAATTGATCTGTAATTGAATTTAAAACATATTTTATGTAAGTCTAATTGCCATAAGCATATACTGTACATACAAGTATGGATGAGATGTCTCCTAGAGATTTGAGCCAAAAAAGTGAAAAGTAATTTAGTAGGTCACAGCCTGTCACAGATCCTTGCAATCCTGTGGATGAGAAGAGAAAAGATGAAGATCTGCAGTATAAATGCCAATATTTAAGCACAGTCACAGATGCATACATCTTAGTCACAATTGATATTCTTTCTATATATGTATTAATATAGCAAAATCAATGTGTCTGAGGTCCTATTACTATGTATAGTAAGAACAAATATACATACACACCGGCTATACATATAACTGGAGCGTACCAGTTTTGTATTCCATACGAAAGTCAGATGAGAGGATCTTTGTTGAAAGAGGGGGAATCCTTTTCATGGCAGATAGATGGCAGATTCATACAGAAGCTTCGGCTTTATCTAGAAGGAGGGTTCACTATCAGGCCAGGTATATGGGAGCGTTGGAGTGAATCTGTAACCGATTTAACACTTGGTGGTGCGTGCCAATCTCTCTGGCGGTTGTGTCGCGCTGATGATCGACTAGGATCAAGTATGACTGTATTATCAATTTCATATTTCGAGCGTCTTCAGTCTCTATCCTTTGAAATCAGCTATCCTTTAGACCATAGATGGGTATTCGACGTTATCTCGTCTTGGTGTGTGGCTCAGCAGGACACTTTGACGCTGTTTGTCTACAATGATGATCCATGGAGTCCTTGTGAGCCAGATGGGTTTGAGCATCGGACACGCTGGTGGGATGCTATTATCGGTTGTATGAAACGTGTTTGCTTGGCGAGGGACGACACGACTGTGAAGATTCCTGCGTTCAGTGGTGGGTTCCGAGTAGTTTTCATGGTGGCGTCGCTACCTTTCAACCCACCCGAGGCTCATAGCACGTCTTTAATCCAGTGTGCCGACAGAGTTATCGATTCGTACCTTTCTCTTAGGTCACAGTGCTACGTGTCATCTACTGTCTCGGTAGGGGTTGACGTCAAAAGATATATGAATTGTCGAAGTATCTAGAATACAATACAACTCGCTTATTACGGTTATTGTTCAAAATGTAATTATATTTGTCATGTGTTGTTCATGTCGAAACATATTGCGGGGCTCGCCAGGCGAATGAATGTGATAGTGTTATGGTGAACCCACTTTGGCGAATCCACCTGTCATAGTACATGCGTAGTAACGGAGAGACCAGACCGGATCCAACGTTCCTAGATGTTAAGCGATCCGTCTGATGTACTACAGCTTTTTCTGGAATATCCCTCTTTTGGCAAACCCGACTCTCACTTTTCCTTTTGTTTTATTCTCTGTTCTGTTCTGGGCCATGTATGTTCACCTGGCCATCGAATATAACTGCGTATTTTGCATATCGGTTTATGATATCAGAATGATAGGTCGGATACCTGATTATCAAGTGCTTATGCTGGAATTTCGACATTATGGGACACATTAGTGTTCATGCTGTTCTTTTTCTACAAGATACAACATTGAAGAAACGGTAACCTGACGGAGAAATCTGAGGTTGGTTGACACCTCTGACATATCCTGATTATTTGGATTATGCAGGTGCATTGTATAATCAACTACTACAGTGCTGTGCTTTGGGTTGAACTTTGTGCCTGTAAATTACTCGATGTGTAAAACTTCGGCATGAGCATTTCATTATCCGCAAACAGTTTCAAGAGCAGATGTATTCAGATCTAGATTCCATCACTCCAGATATTTCGATCTCAGGGTTGGTCGAAGCGGACAAGAGGCGGGCCTGTCGAGTCGGTCTTTAGCTGTAGAACGCGACAGTGTGGATCACAAAGGACCTTACATAAAAAAAATTATAAAACGACAGCTATCCATTCTCCTGTTTGGTCGAGAGCTATACAGCTAAACAAGGGTTCAGCATTGAAAAGGAGCGAAGTCGAACAGTGCGTCACCCTTACCTTTCTTTCTGACCATGTCGTACGCTCCAGGCTCGTATTTCTATAATTCTGCCTATAATCATTATCCGTTGTCTCAAGATGTGCGATCTTCCTCACGTATATCGTTGACTGTCTATTGATGCATTGTCTGTTAGATAGACGATTGGGATATGCGCCCTCCTTTTGATTTGCTTACTGATACGGTGCGCCCTATGTGGTCTCATCGATTGCTGTCTGATCCTGTCATTATGTCAGGCTCCCGGTACTTCATTCGAGACGGTGGTTTGGTCCGGTGCCGATATCATCATCAGACAAACTCCAATCGTGTCCGGAGCTAGTGGATTCAGGACCATCGACGACCTCCATGTCTTAACTCCCGTCTCATTCGAATGGTTTCGAAATCTTTCTATTCACAGGCGCACTATACACATAAGTGACAACATTGTATACACGTTCTACTTTGCCAGCACACGCAATGTCTATACGTCGGGAGATGTGGTCGAAGGATACAGTCTGCCAAATAATATTATTGGGAGAATTCTTCCCAGGGTCAACTGGCATGGAGACATATGGGGTGTAAAGCACCAGTACGATACTGGTATCCCTATGCCTATCATTCTTGATGAGGCCAGGCAATCTTTATTTACGTGGGTGTCCCTTTTCATTGTCGCGACGATAGAGCATTTAGTTCTTTTCAGCTTTGCTCGTGCTTTCGTGCAAGGTCATGACCATTTATTTGTTCCTGTCAGTCCTCCACAGTGTGGCTCTTACATACCTGGGATTTATATGCCTCTGTCTACACATGCAATCAGTCCTGCTGGTATCGAACGATCCGAGAGTTCATCTGCACTCCAGGTCTATTCCGCTCCTGAACTCATGGACGGCATCATCAACGAGCTTGACACCATGTCTCTTCTTACGTTGCGACGCACGTCCGGGAGGTTGCGATACCTGGTAAACAGAGCCCTTTACAGTCAGCTGTGTATACTTCTGGGTTCGTTCGTTCCCTACGGCCACCTAGAGGAGTTCAAGAGAACCCTCAATCATACCGAATCTATAATAGCCGGCGTGTTCGTCGTTGCTATTCTGAATTGGAATCAGTCTTGGGATCTTTTTCAATTGGATCTGTTGATTCCACCGACCGCTCAGTACGTGTTAGTCGCTTTGAGTATGCGTTTTACGTTTACACGCATGCATGTTATAGTGCAGCGTGGAATGAATTTTTTATGGAGGCCGGGTTCATTCGAGAGCATGTTGCAGATCGTTTCGATTCATACGGTAACCTGAGGTCGGTGACTATAACATGGAAGTATTGTGGTAATTACGTGAGCCGCATTTTTTAGGTTTCCATGCAAATCTGATTTAACTAACTGTGTATACAGGGATCAATCCGTCTCGTAGAGTCTGCTGATGGCATGGCTCTTACTCCCTTATTCACCTCTCGGACGACTATGACACTCAATTTTATGACTCTGTCTACTATCTATTCACTTTATCCAAGGCAGACCTTTCAATGCCAGGCTTTAATCTCCTGAGCCAATCATTCCAGCAGCGTCGGTTTGTTGACTAACTTTGTCATGCAATTCGGGTTTACTGCTGTACTTGATTCGGCTGGACCCGGACTCCACTGTGGTATGGGGTGTCTTCGCAGGGTAAGAACCCTGCGAGGATTCAGAGGTGTGGCGGTCATCAATATTTTCGAGAAGGACCATGACATATCCCAGCGACCCCAAAAACCTATTGACGAGGGAAAGTTGACTTATACTTGGTGTTTGGGTCCCAAGTGTCTGAATTGCCTGTGGCGCAGTCGTCATGGTGAATCTGTATGCCCTTGAAGGTAGCTCGTTTCAAATATATGCCATGCACACGACCATGGTGGAAGGTTTTGGAAAATGTCCGCAGTAGGCATTTTACACTTGATTAGGCCATATTCCTTTGATCTACAATGGACAATGTCGGTTGATGCCATCATCGATTTTATCGTCTCCGTCTGCTGAATGTGCAACAGCTGATGTAAGAAAATAACTCGCCTACCATTGTATTAGAAGAAATATATATTTACGTCTGTCAATGTCCGTTCTGGTTGGAATATAGTTTCTTCCCTTTGTAGGACGGACGTCGTTACATTTCTGTTCAGGAGTACTGACGACTAATAAATTCACCTTCCTTCCTTCCTTCCTTAGATATTTTTATTGAGGACATCATGAACTGTTTGTTCCTGTGAATGACTCAGCGTATAAAAACTTCCATGTGAGACAAGACAGTGTCTAGATTTTCGAGTGAAATGCATGTCGATCCTCGCTCTACTATCTGCAAACAGTTTCAAGGGCAAATAAATTCAAATCTAGATCCCATCACTCCGGTTATCTTGAGTTCAGGGTTGGTCAAGGTGGACGAGAGGTGGGCATGTCGAGTCGGCGTTTACGCCGTAGAGTGTGACAGTACAGATCGCAGGGATCCTTACATAAAGAATTCATAAAACGACAGCCATCCATCTTCCCGTCTGGTCGAGAGCTATACGGCTAAACGAAGGTTCAGTATTGAAAAGGAGTGAAGTCGAATAGTGCGTCACTCTTCCTTTTATTTCCAACCATGTCGCACGGCTCGTCCTTGTATTATTCTACCTCCATACCTTATCAGTTGTTGCAAGATGTGCGTTCTCCCTCACGTATATCGTTGACTGTCTATTGATGTATCGTCTGTTAGACACACAATCAGGATACGCCCAGCCCTTTTAATCTGCTTACTGATATGGTGTGCCCTATGTGGCCTGGCTGTTTGCTGTCTGATCCTGTTGTTATTTCAGGCTCCTAATATCTCGTTTGAGACGGTGATTTGGTTGGGTGACGATATCATAATCAGATGAATACCGCTTGTGTCCGGAGCTAGTGAATTCTGGACAATCGACGATCTCCATATCTCAAATTCCTTGCCGTTCGATTGGTTTCGAAACCTTTCAATTCACAGGCGCACGATACGCATCAGTGACAATGTCGTATACACCTTCTACTTTGCCGGCTCGCGCAATGTCTATACGTCGGGAGACGTGGTCGTCAGGTACCAGCCGCCAAATCATATTATGAGGAGAATGTTTCCCGAGGTCTACTGGTGTGGAGATGTATGGGGTGTTAAGCACCAGTACGACACTGGCATCCCTATGCCAGTCAATCTCGATGAGGCCAAGGAATGCTTGTCAACGTGGGTGTCCCTTTTTATCATCATGACGATCGAGCATTTAGTCGTTTTCAGATTTGCTCGTGCTTACTTACGAGGTCAGGAAATTTTATTTATCCCAACCAGTCCTCCACAGCATAGCTTTTACGCACCCGGTGTTTGTATGCCTCTGTTGACACGCGCAATTGGTCCTACCGGCATTGAACGACCTACGAGTTCATCTGTATGCCAGGTCTATTCTGCTCCCGAACTTATGGCCAATATCATTAACGAGCTTGACACAACGTCTCTTCTTACGCTGCGGTGCACATCTGGGAGGCTGCGGTACCTGGTAAATAGGACTTTTTACGGTCAGCTGTGCATTCTTCTGGGTTTGTTCGTTCCCTACGGTCATCTGGAGGAATTCAAAAATACCCTCAACCATACCGAATCTCTATTAGCTGGCATGTTCATCATTGCTGTTATGATTTGGGAGCGGTCTTGGGGTCCTTCGCATTTGGATCTGTTGATTCCAGTCACCGCTCAGTATGTGCCAGTTACTTTGAATGTATGTTTCGCAATTAAACTCGGGCATATTACAGTGCAACGTGGAACCAGTTCTTTATGGAGGCCGGTTTCATTCAAGAGCATTTTGTTGATCGTTTCGATTCCTACGGTAACGTGCGTTCGGAGACTACAACGTGGAGGTCTCGCGGCGATTATGTGAGCTGTGTTATTTAGGTTTTCCATGCAAGTTCGATTTGTCTAATTGCATATACAGGCGTCGATCTGTCTCGTAGAGTCTGCTGATGGCATGGCTCTTAGTCCCGTGTTCACCTCCCGGACAACCATGACGCTCAATTTTATGACTCTGTCTACCATCTATTCACTCTATCCAAGACAAACCTTTCGGTGTCAAGCTTTAATATCCTGAGCCAGGCATTCTAGCACCGTTGGTTTGTTGACTGACTTTGTCACACAACATGGATTCACTCCTATATTCAATTCGACTGGGCCCAGAGTCAACTGTGGTGTGGGGTGTCTTCGCAGGGTAAGAATCCTGCGAGGATTCAGAGGCGTGGCAGTCATCGATATTTTCGAGAAGGACCATGACATATCCCAGCAACCTTAAAAATCTATCGACAAGGGAAAGTTTACTTATTCTTGGCGTATGGGTCCCAAGTGTTTGAACTGCCTCTGGCGTAGTCGTGGAGATGAATCCATATGCCCTTGAATGTAGCCTGTTGTAAATATGTGCCATGTACATGACCATAGTGGAAGGTTTTGGGAAGTATATGTGGTAGACATTTACCATTTAATTAAGCTGTAGTCCGTTCATTTACGATGGACACTTTATCGGTTAATGGCATCATTGATTTTACTGACTCCGTTTACTGAATGTGCAGCAGTTCCTGTAAGAATAGAACTCGCTTATCATCGTATAGAAAAAAGCAAATATTTGCGCCTCTCAATGTTCGTTCCAGTTGGAATATGTTTTCTCCCCTTAGATGTTTTATCGAGGCAATGTTAACTATGCGCAGTAAAACTTTTTATTATAATGCTGTTCAAGGACATCGTCTGACTGTAGTTCAGGATTCCCCTGTAAAGTTATAGATTCTACCCATGGCATTCGTGGGATCTCTCCTAGTCTCAGGACAGTAGAATTAGCATGGCATAACCTCTTGTCACAAAAGACGAGGCGTTCCAAGTTGCTGAGGTGGGGCAGTTCCAGTTAATACAGTCCGAATATGAGGTTCTGCACTGTTCTAATGAATTTTAATTAGACAATATTATCAGTCGTTCGAACCTGCATCAGGCTGGGCTTTTTACTCTTAGTACTGTATAACTGTAAATGGATATCAGCCAACGATCTTCCCATTGACACGTTCATTTGGGACATCTCTCATATATAGCTCATCGGTACGCATATAACCATGTCTCGTAATTAGGCGATGGATATTATAGCGTCCATCTGTTATAATCATTCTGTGAGTAACTTTGCGGTTCCATGGTGTTTTGAGTCTATGTATTCAAGAGCCTTCACGTAGACTTGTCCGCTGACAAGTGATGGGGTACATGCCACTTTGGTTACAGCGTCTATAAGTTGTAATCCTGCTTTAATTACTGGTTATGACATGTGTGTCGATGCTCGTCTTGATTGATCTGAACGTCTTTAAATCCCGAGGTATATTTGAATATAATGTTCAATTCGCCTTGAAATCTGAATCATATGTATCCGATGAATGTAAGTGTACAAAGCGAGCCTGACAGGTTATATGATCTTATGTGGGCAACAAGAATTCTGCATAGTATCCTGCATGGCTGCGTGATCGTCAGTGTGGTTGACAGATCGCGGAACTCCTATCAAAATTTGATTGAGTCCATCAGACACGACGAGAGTCGACGCATTCTGTTATCTTCTGTTGCTCCTCGCATAGAATTGACTCTGCCCTGAATACCCATAAGGTTTAAATGCGACCGTTTTGGTAGGATATTGAAATGCTTCAAAATATGGTCAATATCATGGGTTTGTCGTTTGAAGGGGATTACCAAGTATTAGAACATCAAAAGCATTGTAGCCAAAGTAGATAATCTTACGAGTATCCTAACAGGATACAAAGGCCTTAGAGACAGTTTGCTAAGCAAGAAGCAATCAGATACACGATGTGGGGTTCCCGGTGAAGAGGACACCATGAGACGGTATTCTATATGAACGACACCGAAGACACAGGCCAATTAAAAGGCAATCACACTAATGGTGCACTTTCTGAGGGCAACCTTATATGGACCGGCGTGGTTTCTGTGAAGCCTGCGTGGTGCCTGTGTGGTTGCATGGTTTGTCTGCGTGGTCGAGCATGGTCAGTCTGCATGGTGTGGCTGCGTGGTCGCTTGGCTTCGTGGTACATGAGCCTGGTGGGCTGCGTGGTCTAGGGAAAATTTGCACATAACAAAGTGACGTTTGTTATTGTGTTTTATCGCCAACTGGGACAGTCCTTGACACATTGAGGTTATATTGAGGCCATATTGATGTAAAATTCATGGGTGACTCATGTCTACAACACCAGTTTAAGGTCTTAAAGTACTTAGAACGAGAGAACACCTGGGTTTCAACATAGAACCTTCTCCCAATCGTATATATGTACACTTAAGATGCACTGTTAACTAGAAACCATAGATCCAAAGTTCAAAACACTGTAATTGGCGGAAGTTGAGCTTTGAAGTCGTTTTCCGATCTGGGTATCTTTGCTGGAGACAACTCACGAATGAACACGAGACAGACATTACACTATCTTTGAGAAAGCATTTTGAGCATCATGCAGTATATACAATAATGCAGTAATAAATTAGTTGGGTTCAACTTGAGTTCAGCTAATGACCTGCATGGCTGCATGGCCACGCACCATGCAGATGACCATGCTGAATTTCTAGTGCCCATCTTATGTCATTGGCTATGATACGATCGTCGTCGTACCATAGCAGTTGCCACTGCTAATATGTAGTTGGTTTAACTCTGACCATAGACGTCGTGGTAAATTTGGTAATCTCTACATTATTGAAAAGATCAACCACATCGCAGAAAAGCGTAGTCACATCTGGCAACCCACCAGTCTTGTCAAGAATCATAATTGATTCAACGTAATCGGACAACCAAAATTGAATAAACCATCTGCATTCTTATGAGCCAAGATTGATTGCAATACATTGTCTTTCGCGCACCTAATGATTCCAGTGCACTCTGGTTTCGAGTACGTGTCGTCTATAGAGTCTCCCGCACTGCCCGCTCATATGATGATTCCGATCGAATAAGGAAATATGAACAGAGGAGGCAATAGAGATCTGTATGGCGATCATTGATCGGATATGATGAATGTAATTGTCTGGGCTACATGGATATTCATCATATTTGGTATGAATAAATATACTACACCTGTTGCTTACTCAACTTCCTCAGGATTCTTTTCCGAGTCTATGCTCATTCATTCCAACCGTTCTCTCGTATGATTTATAGCCCCGTCGTTATAGGTATTCTTTCTCTTCGGGTAAGTGACCATTTTAGGGATCATGTTCGAGAGTGCTCTACTGGCTGCGCTTTTCTGTTATGTCAGGTTAAAGTTGTTACAGTTTTCTATACGCGTTGGTCCACATACCCTAGTATACTTGCCATCGATTAGCATAATGGACTTCAGCACCGCGGTAATTTTGCACGACCTTTGGCCAGCGGGTAAACCGTGAAGCTTAATGCAACTTCGATTATATCGCCGATGTGGATCTTATCTGGTTTGATGCTGGGGTAGCTATATTGAACGGAATCAATGGCACAGCATGAAACAAGCACATCATATCTACCTTTCAGGGTCGTCTCCTTCCTTCAGATGTTCGCAGTAATATACCATGTTATCCAGTGCGTGACAGTATTTTTGTCCTTTCATTTTCATTAATATCCCAAGGGGATCGGCGTTTCTATCAAAATCCACCTCATCTCCTGAGGATACTTGGTCGCGGCGGGAGAAGTATCGGTTGGACAAGTGCATAACCGGGAAATTTTGATACATCAATATGAACTCGATGTCTTTCAGCTTGTTCTGACCGACATCACGAGAGAAGAAGGCGACAATTCGAGCCACAGCTTCGATCAACGATGTAAAGTTGTCGATACCAAGGCCTGTGATTGCGATCGATTGCCTCAGATACGGTATCTGATTATCCCTACAAATCGCATTAGGATATTTGGATGGCCAGATAACATATACGTACTTCGTTCTTTTTTTGAAAGGCGGAAGGTCTGACATGCATACAACTCCTTGGAGTGCGAATATGCATTCAGCGTCATCTTCGGTTTTGTATAATCTCCACTCATGGGGACTGTCATTTTCAACAACATGTACATATGTATTGTCCGCCATCTGCGCGCAAGGTTAGACGATACAATTCTTCTGCATCATAAGTACGTGCCTTTTCAAAGTCGGTCAGGAAAAGACTGTTGCCTTGTTCTCGCATTTGTTTCATTATGCGCGACAACGTGTGGCCTTTGCGTTGTTCAGTTAGTAAGGAGGTTGAAACTTGCGAATAAATGGGAATGTTCACTGGCTGCTGAAGTATCGTAAAATCTGTCCATGCTGAGAGTCGATCGAGCTGAGAAGACGGAAAATCAACGTGTCTTTGGAGATGTGACAGCAGACCGCCGTTGATAAATGCACGAAAAGTTCGGAATAAAACACGCTTGCATGTACCACACTGGTATTGTCGTCATGTCAGAAGGATAAAAGACAGATAAAATTAAAATTAATTAAATAAAAAGAGGACTAGACTCAATAGAGCCTGTGCACATAAAAATAAGACAAAGCAAGACTCGATAGGATAGAGGATGAATAGGGGACGATTCCGGATAAAATTCAGAAAGAATGTATATTGGTTTAACATTTACGCGGAAAAAAAAAAAAACCAAGAAAATCGAACATAGTGACGTCTGTCTCGACCGCATAGTATGCCGTTCTTCATTGTGTTGCCTAAAACCTGGGCGCAATAATTGAAACATATGGTCCTGCTACTCTCTCGGTACGTGCATTCGCCCGTGTCAGGGTGCAGGGCAGATTACACATGGATCTATATAACCTGCATTATAAGAACAATGCAAGAAAATGAACACTGTTGGGTTCCGTTTAACCGGAAAGTGTATTCTTGTTGAGTATTAGATAATGCGACATTGTTCTTCACCAAAAGATGCAATCGGGGATAGCACCGATAAGCCGCAACAGTATGCCAACAGAATCAAATGCCCGGTTTTAATATTGACTGTGGAACAGATATAGCTGAATGCACACAAACGGGCCCTAAGCAGATTTGCTGCTTGTTTGTATATTTTGTTAAGAGAAACATTCTATGCCTTACGTACTATGTAAATGTTAATTGTAAGCAAAATGCATACGCGTCCCAGTCTGGATGAATACTTCCGCACTGAATCCAGATTCCAGACCGTCAGATCCACCGAGTGTAAAAAGGAACCGAGGTCCGCGCTTACAATTGGGTTTTCGATCAGGATGTCATTATCATCATTATCACATGGCACGCACGATCCCACTGTGATGTAATAATCGTATGTTAGATCGCATGATAAGCAGCTTTTGATTTCTGTAGCTCTAGAGCGTCGATGGAATACGCGTCGCTAGCAGCCGTCGTTTGACGTTCACCACCTCGTCGCTTTCGGACACTGTTGCCTTCGCTTGATTCGGTTCTATGCATGAACACATGATGATTGCCATGTCGTGTACGATGAAATGACGGAAGAAAAGAGTATGGTACATGAGTGGCGTAAATGCTGAAGATCAGAAGAACAAAGGCATAATCAAGCAAGCATGATAAAAGAAAATAATATCCTGTGAATAGATGCTATATACAGGACTGCGGTACATGCAAAGCTATCGTAGACACTGTTGATTTATAATCATGTTGTCTGTCTTCCGACTCAAACTCAGAATTTGATGAGATCACAGGTACGAATAAATATTGTAGTACAAAGATTCAAGACGTATAGTAAAGCTAAGAGTACTATAACTTGGAGTCATAACATACGATCGTATAGGCCATGAAGAGGAAAACCGAATGAACATTATTTACTATTGAAAAGTGCTGCCTGCTATGAAATCAACTATTGATACCAGTAAGCTCAAACCTGGTTTGACCGCCTATGGCTATCGGATTGCATCACACGCTGTCATAACACGCGTCAAATAATAGATTAAGGACACTTTGAAGTCATCGATCCACAAGTAGATATGAACAAGGTACGCGCCATTGGTGTGTCGAGTAAATCTCCGTCTTTTCTTGTCCCTTCAGCGGGTCAATGCTCACAGCCCCTCTTTTTCCTCCAAGAATAAAATCTTGGATGACGATCTCCGGCATTATGCGGTATGCTCAACCGATAGATCAGACACGGCACGTCTGATGTAAAAATAAATAATCATCAGTCAAAACCGATTCAGTGATCAACCACTGATCAGTGCAGGACCGCTTTCAACAATAATTGATATCTGTGGCGAATGGAATTCAAGGGAAAACTAAGGACAAACTACGTGATATATTACTGGTCATCATTGTTGACGTCCACTTTAAAAAGCTAAGGTCTTCATGCTTACCAGCATCCACATTTACTCGAGCTAGACACACAAAATTCGAACTCATTCTTGTAACCGTATCATTGATTCATTTAATGCCTCCGAAGTTATTATGCTTGTCTCCTTTACAAACCTTCGTTGACCGTTAGTATCAGGCTTCGAAAGGCCAAGCACCCAATTACTCCCACTATGGTGTCGGATTCGGGGTGCGTTTTCATATATGTTTGATGGGATTTTATCATGGTTACATTGCGATACAGGTCTGAACTGACCGACCTTCCAGAAGAGGTATTCAAGAGCAATAGAGGTAAACGGTGATGTGCTCGGTAATGGCGAATGACAAAAGACTAGTGGGCGGAAATGAGCTCCAACCAACACTAAACCTCTCTACACTCTACACTATCACCAATGTATTGAATTCGGGTGTTTCGAGTACGATAGAAGCACTCTGCAGACTCGATAATCAAGATAGGTTGTTCAAAAGACGTTTTATTCGTTACTAGTGAGTTTTACAAGCGTACTACTCGCACTAGTGGGGTGGGTAAGACACAATTGAATGAATGTGACTTGGTTTTGAGCTACTGCGCTCGCTGGGACTCCGACTGTTTAGACTATTGGCTCTCTTGGCCCTGTAATACTTCCTACAAGTGATCAACACTTGACTAGTTCGCACTCTTGGCTTACTAGTGGCACTCTTGGCCTAGAAACTGCTCCTTACAAGTGATAACACTTGACTAGTTCGCACTCTAGCTTACTAGTGGCACTCTTGGCCTAAGAATAATACTTTAACTTCGAGAAACTGCAAGAACTAACTTCGGAGCACTCTTGGCCTTTGCAGGACACAATAGTAGACTCAAAGGGACTTCAATTCACTCAATACTATAGGTAACTTAGCGACTAGTAGCCGCTTCGTTCGAGGTTATGCACAAAAGCCTTTAATTGGGGGCACTAGATACTACTAGTCTGTCACAATCGCAGGGATGGCGTCGCCTCCCGTTGCGAGTGGCTATTCTACTACTTATATACTGTAAAGAAAGGTACAAAGCGACGCAAACAGCTACACTAGTGGGGTATTTTCGGTACGGATTTCTTGGCTAAGCCCGAAATATCGCGCATAAACACGCAATAGTCGGTCTAGAAATTGCTATTGGATGACTAGTGAGCCACGGAGCTCAGCTAATGGGTTAATCTCGCGTTCTTTGACCCAGCAACGCGCCACTAGTGCTGGAGATGAATGACTAGCCACATCCTCGTGCTCGCAACCGTAGTCGGCCGTGATCGAAAGCGCAGCCGGGCTATACTAGTGCCGATCGTAATAGATCTGATCGCACTAGTCGGATCTGAGCGTAACGTTAATCCGTTGCTATTTCATTTCTAAGTCCTGCTTCGAGATTGCTGCGTGACTAGTTAACCTGACTTAGGCGTTTCTGCCCCGATCGGTCTACTAGTGACTGAACTTCACGAGATCTGTGTATTCTGCTTCTTGTTTGGTGCGCTAGTAGCATTACTCGTCCACTAGTGGTCTTATATTAATTATTCCAGCTAGCCTTCAAGTTACTAGTACGGCTGGCTGGTAGATTTGACCTACTAGTGGTATCGCATCTAAGTCCTGGCTTCACTAGTCGCATACTGCTGTAACTATCAGCTCGAAGCCTCAGCTATAGTCCTTTTATTATCACTAGTACAGGATAGATATGCAATTGTATTGTTACAAAATCGCAAAATCTAGGTGTGAACGCGTAGATGGCGTATCAACGGTAAGAGGCCCATTCTTATTTTATACTATGATGATGATATACAACATCCGTTCTGCAGCGCAAAGTGTCAATCTACTGATAATAAGGACAACAAGACTGTGGACCATCCATCTGCTAAGAAGAGGCCTCGCAAGGCAAACGACGTGCCAGAAGACATGTATGCTTTTCAACGGTTTCGATTTGGCTATAGTTGATATGTTTTAAGCACCTCCATTGAAACATTGTGCGTTGGCACTGAGTTTCAGGCCGCAGATTCTTTCGCCAAGTATGTGTTCATGCCTGCTTTCATCACGTATGCTATTTACGACAATCAAGCGTCGTCGCAACCAGAGACGATAATGTCTGTCTTCAGCATCAGGAATCTTCTACGTGCGTCAGCCCTTTATGGAATATTCAGATGTGATGAGCTAGAGCTACCTGTTGCAGCACAACATCTGCCGACGCTCAGACCAGAGGTGACGCAACGGGAGTCCTAAAAGAAGATAAAAATGTAGTTGAGCCATGAGTTGACTTCATTTTGATGCAACAATGTATTGATCTAAACCTTTGTATCAGACAGGACACGGTCATCGACTGCAATGACAAGGTAGTACAAAAGAAACAGAAAGATGATGAAGTGATAGAAGTTACGTGAGTATCGATCGAGCTACAATCACGTCCCACGTTAATGGGCATTCCGTCAGTTCAAGCGAGGAACATCCCGCTACTACAGACAAGAAGAATACTACGGATCGAAAACCAGATCTAATGTGCGTCTGTATTTCACCCGTCGTCGTCGTCTCCTTGACGTACTGCAGAGCAGCCCAAGACGAGGAGTACGAGGAACCCGCCCGCAGTGTGAAGGTCTTCTATAAGTCTGTGCTTTTGATGTGCTTGCCTGTTGTCGACTTTCTCATGAATATCATATAGGCCTGGTGCCACCTTTTCACCAAAAAAAAAAGGTGTTCACTCTTCAGATAGGATTACGAGTGATTTGGACCAGTTCGTTTTCTACTGTGCGTCTTCATGGTGCCCTCTAATGTTTATTTAGATCTGTCGAACCGAATACTGTAAAGAAGGAGAAACTCAGGCATAACAAGACAGCTGTTAAGTGGGTCCCAGCGTCTACTGTACCGCACACACTAATCATCACAATCTGATCTTGATTTGTAGTTCAAAGTCGGGCTCGACCATGAGAGGCAGATCAGGGTATTTTCACTATGTTACTGTACTTATGTACGACGCTGATTGATGTTACAGCGGACAGTTCATATTTGCGTAAGAGAGCTCGCAACGTTCCAGAAGAGTACATGCTTTATACATTGCGCTTTTGGCGGGTCACTCATAATTGTCATTCAGGTCGGACGAATTGCCGTTATCTTCTCAAGACAAGGTAGCACGTCGAAAGGGATGTGGACAGTAAGTAGCATTGCATATTGGACGAGGCAATCATTTAAAACTGACTTCGATCATGTAGATCAGACACCGCTTCCAACGTGCATGCACGAGACAAAAAGTCCAGGTGTCAAGACTCAGAGTGAGTATTCTTGGACGATAATGTTAGACTGCACCGATTGAACCTTATCCTTGTATAGGTCTGACATTGAAACCCCACATTCTACTCAGAATCACCGGAAATGGCAACGACAAGATGTTAGGTTTGTTCTTGCATTAGTCTGGCTATCATTTCGTCCGATTTCTGATCTCGATTTGTGCAGTAGTGACGAGGATGACGAGGATGAACCGAAGATAAACACAAGGAAACACGCCCATCCCAAATATGCAGAGTGCATAGTTGTATGATGGAATATCTAATTGTTTCTAATTGTAGATATGCAGGTCGAATGATGGCAGTTCAGAAGATCAAATCAAGCGAGTTGCTTTGAGTTGAGATAAAGGAAAGACCAAAGCGTGGTACTCTTCTCAACACCACCGGAAATGACAGCGACAGGACAATAGGTTTGCTTTCAAATCATTCCATGCTGTCATTTCATTCAATTTCTAATGCCGCTCCATGCAGTAGTGATGAAGATGATGAGGATAAATTGGAAGCGAGGTCGCGGAAACACGCTCGCAGAAACTCCCCAGAGTACATCATCATATGATGGAAGATCTAACCCGTATTAATCATAAATTTGTAGGTCGGATGATGAGGGTTCAGAAGAACAAGATGAACGGATCTCTTATCAAGATAAAGGGAAGGCCAAACAGCATGAGTCAGAGTACGTGTTATCAGTGTACGACTCCTGCAGATGGGACTGATGCCCTGCTTTCTTTTACAGCTCTTCCGACGAAGACACTAGTCTAGATGGCTTCATCGTCCGTTCCGCAGATGAAAATTCGAGGTAATTGGATGTAATGCATATATCGCCGCTACTAAGAACAGGATGCATTTTGCAGTGACGACGAGTCAGATGGGAGCGATAATAACAGCGTGGACGATAATCCTGATGGACTGGTTACAGTCCAAAATGAAGTCCCATTTGACAGCATTATGGGAAACTCCTATGATAATTTGCCCATAACCTAGTAAGATTTCACGCGCTTAGATATTATCTCGATCTGACTGAGTATGCTGCCGTTCCTATTGCTGCAGTTATTGCTTTGTAGAGCCTATGGCACAAAAGAACCACTATTGTCATGTTTCTACGACATTAGGTGACATACATCAGATCATATTGAGGCCTGCATGGAAGTATGTGATGTATGGTTATTACTGATCGTATATATCTGATGATTTCGTAGGATCCTCAAGAAAGGCTTAAATTTTGTCAAACATTTCCCATTCGTAAACCCTGGCCGTGCCAATTGGAGATCGTTCAAAAAGGGCCTGTGGAAAAATGGGCAACAGGCATGTTTGATGACCACCGGTATCGTTGGTCATTGTAATCTGATTGTCCCGCATAATGATTGTGATACGTCGATAAAGCAAGTGGGACTGGAAGTCATAGGCGGTGAATTCGAGCTCTTCGCTGGTTTCATTGGCAGAATGTTGGGTTTGGGCAAGGACTTCGCAACACGTCTGATCAATTTTGACGCTCGAATGGACCTTCCTTCCCATCTCATATATGCCACTCGCAAAAACACCTATATGGGAAGCGGATCGAGAAGGAGGCATAATCCTTACACGAACTCATCTAGTCCGTCTAAGTCCGTGAATTCTTCGTCCAGAACTGGGGCCAAGTATGTGGTCGAAAAAGACATTCTTCTGTTTTTAGACCCAGGTATTTATGACTGTCACGGTCATCGGGTTTATGCTGACTAGATGATGCATATAGTCCCCATATATGACGTGACCAGAGACAGTTCATTCTCATTTGACTCACATCATCTCGACAGATTGACCACCTATCTGCTATACAAGGGCAGTCGCCGAGATATCCCCAGTGGTGCTGTCGCTACTGTTGGATATACAGCATCAACCTTTAAAGGCGGGGCAGGAGGTATAGAAGACTTGGTTCTTCTAAATGTCCTATTTGTCATTCTTCTCGCCAAAGGCAGTAGCGAAGAGGAACGGATCGAAGAAGGCTCTCCTGCCAAAAGTCAGTCATAGCATCTTTGAAAATCATGTGTTATTGCTAACATTCGGACAGTAAGGCATTACACCAAATCTAAGGGTAAAGGAAAGGCTAAAAAGTAGCCATTGACGAATCCGACGCGCTGTTCTATTTGATTGTATCGGCCTGTAACACTCTCTTGTCCTCCCCTCCTTTCTTCTCGTACTCCCCTCAGTGAATTTCCTTTTTCTTGGTATAAACTTGCATTATCGCTTTTACTCTGCATTCGGTATGCCAGATTCAACTCTGACACGCTTACCTCTCAACAGGTTTTCTTCTTTCGATTGTCGGTATTACCCGACAGGTTGTCTTCAACATGTTGACCTTTTAAAAGGTTTCTTATTCATAATATGTACATGTGTTTGTTGGTTTCGTGTTGTTCTCCTATTCTTCGTTACCCACTGACGCGCTCTGAAAGCGTTTACGTGTGTAATTTTGCGAAATGTATTAATACATACATTTTATAATAATGAGTTACCAATGCAGAGAAGCAATAGCTAGAGCGCAGTATTTAAGGTGCAGGCAATGAGATGCCTTGAGTGACGCTGGGTGGAGCGCATGGCTTAACTTGAGAGTGATACTATATAGGTCACACTATGTCTAAAGTCCTAGTACTCGACACTGAGTGCGCTGACAGTGTATACAATACGCGCGCTAAGAATAGAACAGAAGAAGCTTGTGAGATAATTAAAACTTCGTGCAACATTGATCTATGACGCACCAGGCACTGCCGTACTGGCAGATGCCGCTCTAGACTTTAGAATGTCAGAATGCGATTAAATCCGAGGTTTCTGGCTTCGGCCGAAGCGCGCGAGACCTAGACAAGGAGCTGGTTGGTCTAGCTACCATAGAAATTACTAGAAGACATTATTCCGAGATACGTGAGCTGCGCGGAATGCTGCAACTCCGAGGATATACCAAGTAACATCCATACGCGTGCCGGGCACTGCTAACTGACTTCGAGTCACGGAGAAACCAAGAGTCTGGCCCCAGGATGGAGCTCTAAGTAACCACCAAGCTATGGTGTGATGACAACGACACGCGCGGGACCCAGGAAACGGAGTTCCGCAACCCAAATAATACTATATATGGTTGTACTAATTTGTAGGACGTAGACTAGATAAATAGCGCAGTGTAAATTGTAGTATACAAGTTTCGGACCCCCGTTGTAGTCGCGCGCAAGCCCTCAGCTTGACGCCCTAGCATCAGGATCAGTTTGTAACTTCGAGCGAGAGAATATACCTAGAATTGATATCATATTGAGTGAATTGAGTTGCGCGCGAGGCATAGAAAGCTAACGCGGCACTTGTGTGATTGTTAATTGGTTGGGTGACTTGCGCTCTAACCTGAGAAGAAGAGTTCAGTGTCATTGAGGACGCGCTCTTGTGCTTTGAGGGTTTCTTGTGACGCGAGGCACTACAGGTGGCAGAGGTTCAAACCCTTTGGCTTGATTAGTGCTCGCTTGAGGGTATATATTTCCCAAGTGGCATAGGTTCAAACCCTGTGGCTTGCGGACGGCGTTTTATAAGGTTGTTGAGTCTCTGGATCGCATAGGTTAGAACCCTGTGGATCTACGATTGGTTTGGAAGCTCGAGCGCGTAGGTTTGAATCCTGTGGCTTTAGTGGACGGCTTTGTGAAGGGTTTCTGCTTAGAGCGCGAAGCTTTGAGTCGTGTATTGTGTGTTTTAAGTTGTTTGAGGTCATTTCGTGTGTCACTCGAGACTTATTGAGGGTTTTGGGTGCGTCTCTTGACGTTGTGTGTATTGTTACTACACCTTTGCCTTGAGGCCCAGTGACAACTGTCGCTCCTCTTGTTTTAAAAGCCTTTGGACTTAGAGAAATCTAGATACGATACGAGCGCTATCGCTATACGGCGTACTATATATTCTGAGAGTTTGGTTGTGCTAATTCTATCTGCTTCTATCGCATCAGAATCCCCCACGAACTTGAGGGTTTGTGTGTGTAGTGTTGGGTGTGGGTGTGATCAGTGTCTTCGACGCTGTTGCATTTCTAGCTTACGCGCACGGAAGCCACTTCACCGCCGTCAATTAAAGAGTATCATGCGTGTTCTTCAGCAACCTGAATATGCTCGAAAGCCACTATCACGTTGTCAAGGTCACATTGAAGAGGCATTCGCGAAGAAGTTTGACCAAAAGCAACAGAGCATCTGGTAGGTTGGTTTCATGGTAATTAGTCCGTTTTCTTCGTAGCATAATATCGCTTACATCGGTTCATACGTGCTGTAGACAGCTACATGTAGTACAAACAATCTGACGGATCTGTTCCCAAGCACTAACGATTCAGAAATCTATTTTATGGATAACCTAGATGACTTCGGCACATATTAATATTGCATAGGTCCTTCTGTTGCCATTGACAGTTGAATATATGATAAAGTCTGGCATGCCCAGTGCTTCAATGTCATGTCATTACGACAGACAATATGCATTACGATATTCAACAAGGTTTCTCATTCTGCTTTCCATTTTTATAAAACCGCTCTCACGATACCGTTCGAAGTCTTGGTCTGGGAGGTACAAAATATGTATTATCGGATCAAAGTCTGTAACGACAACAATGACCATATTTTTATGTTTTATGATAAATATAGTTAGACCGATCACGTAGAATAGCTCGTTGTGTGGATCTCTGAACAATCAGCCAGCTAACAAAAGTTTATGCTCGGACCAGTGGCGGACTAACCATTAGCACCATTACATCATATACGTCGCATATATTCCCTAGCAGGACCAAATGCGCGAACGTCCAGGCGTTTATACTTACATAGAAAATGTTCTGAATTAAAAACGTTGAAATTGATCTGATACTGTCATTCTAGAGGTAGTTTTCTCTGCATGTAACGATGAAACGTCACGAAGGATTCCGTGATATCCTCCCGCATCGAGGAGGGGAAACCTATGGCTGTTAGGCCTGATTGTCCCCCCTTCTTGATATAAGTTTGAAGCTCTTGGACTTCATTCGAAGGCTGTCCCACCTATGAATCCAGATCCGACCTTGTGAGGTTTCCCTGGTTGTAACAAAGCTGGATCTCCCAATATACAATCACCGATTTCTTGCATGCGACGCTGCTGATCTGGTGTACATTCATCTCTTCAAGAAGTCAGAAATGAACGAGTACGTGTAAATCGGAACAAACCTGGAAAGAGCCCATGTCTTCTCCATGTCGTCTTTCTCTAAGCCAGACCCGTACATATCTCGCGCGAACACAAAAACTCCACAGTCTGGATCTGGATCTAGAAAACCTGCACATATTCAGAAGTGAAATGGTCATGTTGTATTTATCTCCTACCTTTGATGCCTTTTGCCGGCGTACCGGCTGATAGGCCTGGAAGCTCAAGCAAAGCCTTCAACCCTTTGGGAGACATGTTCATGTAGAGTAGATATATATTCCTTCATCGGTGATTTTTGTTTTCAACCTTTGAGTGCCTAGATAGCTTATAGACCTTTGGAAGCACTGGATCTCTTCCTGGGATACGAACAAGAATGCCGTGACGCGGAGGTGGTATCTCTTTGTGAGTACAGGACCCAGGTGGTGTTGCCGCGACGTGAACTGGACTCCATTGTTATCGAAAACAAGGTTGAATGACATCTATATACTATGAGCAACGAAGGTAACACACGTCATTATCTGCAACCTCCTTGACGCGTGTCTTACTCCGGTCGGATCCTGGTAACGTGTACTGCGGACATATAACATGTTCTCGTTAACATAATCGAGTACGTCAAAGCTGGATGCAAGAAGGACGGGTATGCACCAGCCGATGAGCCGATAGCTTGTCCACGGATGTCAGTACCAAAAAGGCAGCAGCTGCGGCCCACCGCTATTACATGAGGTTAAGCGTGTGCCAGTGGTTCAACAAATGGGTTATGCAGGACCACCATGGTCCTTCTAACTAGAGTAGGGTTACTCTTCTCCTTCGCAATCTGCTACTTTCTGGCTATCATTCCTTGTTCATATGAAGTGTTCGACAATGACAGTATACCTCAGCCCAGTTTGCATCTGCCACAAGGTAAATCTATTATATGTCAGTCGATTTCGGATATAACAATTCACACCAGGTCGTCAAATCTCTACACAGCCAATGGTGTTTCTATCCGAATCAATAGAAGCGAGAGGTGTCGAGTACACACCGTTTATACCTTCCGAGTGGGTCTATCTTGCTATATATATGATTTATGCTCAAGCTGTGCCAGATACGCTGTGTTTCATGTTATTGGGATGTCATGCGCAGAAACTGATGTTCATCCTCTTCTGCTGTGTACGAATACCGTCTTCCAGTATCGATGGATTGTTCGCCGTGCCATTCAGTTCACCTGTCACTATATGACAACTGTGTTTATGAAACTCCCCGTGAACGATTATGTTTGTGTGTACCTGTGTATGACCAAGTATTTCAATGCTTGGTTTACAGTCCATCTCGTTCCTGCGAGATTGGCCCGAAACACTTTCACATCTATCTGGAGACACTTTGTGACCAGACAATCTGCAAACTTCCTACGTGGCCAAGCATATGTCTTATTAACGAATAGTCACGTGATTATGACATCGCTCATTCTTAATGTTCGAATTGTTCAAACATCGTCGGTCTACATGTTTCCGAGTCCTCAGATACCTGTGATCCCCCCTACGTCGACCAACGGATTTGAGTATAACTATGACACGAAAGATGATGTCGGTGTCTGTTCACCTGGTCGACATAGTAATGATGTAGCTGGAGGGTATAAATTACGAGCAATCGAATTTAAAGATGTGGAGGCTTATATAGTTGCAGCTCCTGAAGGTCACTTAGGAGCGTGTGATTTTGAGTATGTGGCACATACCGACGCCGACACGTTAACCTCCTATGATGCGGATAATCATGTATATACCATGATGCCTTTGTATAAAGTACTGTCACTCACTTCCATATCTGTGGGTCGTACATTGGCTAGTAAACACGGTATCACAAATGTTAGATGAATACGGCTCCCGGAACTTAGGGCAAGGGTGAGCGTGCATTCGTGCTATAAATGCAACCTTCTGTATACTGTATTTAAAATAGTTCCTAGTAAGAAGACGACAAGATTAGCCAAAAAGAAAGAGAAAGCAGAAGCGAATAAAGAGGCTACTAACAGAAAAAGATGAGTCAATTACCGATCGACATTGCAGACAGAACCTGCACACCCGAACATTACCTTTCCTCCTGCCCCTCCTACCGACCAGTTTATACACAATATGCTAGGAAGATGCTGCCAAAAGATGGATGCGAATAATATAGAAGAAGACAGATGTGCGGTGTGTGGGCGACTGGTACCTAAGACGAAATTAAGCAGTCTAAGGCATGTAGCAAAACTATTAGACGTCCTAGTCGTTCCTGGGGTGATGAGAAAGGAACGAAAGTCACGGAAGCACACATCCTCGGACGATACCGATCCCGTGCTCGATCGTACTTGCTCGCATATCTGTGACACCTGCCGAGCCGACATAAGGAAACGCCGCATACCGGCAGACGCACTTGCGAGAGGTACCTGGATAGGCAATGTACCCAGACAATTGAGCGAATTACGATTCATGGAATGCATGCTCATCGCTCGCATCAGACACATGTGCACGTACATGCGTATATCAAATGGTATGAAAAAAATGAAGGCCAATGTAATCGCCTTTGAAAATCCGACGCCACTCGTATACGATCATCTGCCGCCACTGAGGAAAGATATGGACAATGTACTGGCAATCATGTTCACAGGCCCCAACAAACCGACGAAAGATGATTTCAAATGCGCCCCAGTGCTGGTACGGAGAAACAAAGTTATCGAAGCGTTGGAGTGGCTAAAATTGAACCACAGTGATTACTATGATATCGAAATATCACGGGAAAACATGAACGAATACCCAGAAGATGTACCATTCATGGGTGTGGAATATAAAGCCTCCGTAACGAATAAAACTCCAGAAGGTCTAAGTGTGCACGATAATGAAGAAGAAGACGGCACGGAGGAAGGAGATTGTCCATTCATAGTCCATGGTTTAACGGGTGAAAAATTAGAATCTATGACAACTACCCAAATAAAGGGTAGAGGCATGATGCATCTGGATAATAATGGTAAAGTGTTGGCCGTAGGTCAGGAAGATAGACTGGAATCGATCTGGAACAATGTCCAGCTTTACCCTAAAATGTTTCCCTGGCTGTTTCCATATGGAAAAGGGGGAATCGGGTCTATTAAAATGTCGGACGAAAAGCATAAATCATTTCTAATGATGTACCATGATAAACGATTTCAGAGAGACCCTACATTCACATTTGTAGCATTCAGTCATGCTCAAATTAAAGCAACTACGACAGGTACATTTCTCCTAGCGGAGAGGTCCAAGTTTAACGATGTAACCGACCGTATATTGAACGCGGATCCCGAAGTTTTGAAATCCATGGCAAAAAGAATGGCAGATGGCGAGCGAATTAGACCCACAACCGAAGCGGAGAAAGCATGCTTAAGAATAATAAACGATTTAGACAGTGTGTCCACAAAGGTTAAAGGCTCTGCCACGACAAAAAAACACATGAATAACGAGATATGGTCTCTGATAGCAGTTAAGGGACCACCGTCATGGTATATAATGATTTCCCCACTAGATACAGCACACCCATTAAGTCTTTACTACACATCGAATGATAAAACATTTAAGCATATCAACTTGTTGTCGAACAGTGACTGTCAACGGGCCATCATTAACAATCCCACAGGTGCGGTGCGGTTCTTTGACTTCATGTGCAAACTATTCATAGAAGAGGTTCTTGGGTGTTCGTCTGCAAATCAACATAAAGGTTTGTATGGTGATACGAATGCTTACTACGGTACAGTAGAGCAACAAGGTAGATTGACTTTACATCTTCACATGCTGATATGGATAAAAGGTATTATGAGTCCTCAAGATGTGCATGATAACATACTAAATCCAGATTCTAAGTTTCAAAAAAAAATAGTTGAATGGTTAGAAGGTTGTCATATGGGCAAACTGTTTAATGGCACTCAGTCTGAGGTACAGTCTAAAGTGGAACAAAACGAAGTGAAGTTTGGATACATCGATCCAACACAGTCGTTACCTGAAGTTCCGCCCAAAGAATGCATCGTGAAGACTGTACATGAAGATTGTCCCACATGCAACGACATCCGGTCATGGGATACGAGATATCGAGAAACAGTAGATGATCTGATTGTTAGATCCAATGTTCACGACTGTGAGAGATACATGAACAAAGACGGTACTGTGAGTAGAAAGAAAACTTATACCGGATGTAAAGAAAACAAGTACAACAAGTGTAAGGCTAGATTTCCAAGACAAACCTTCACAGAAACGCAGGTTGACCCTGAAACTGGAGCCATACGGCTGAAGAAGGGAGAGCCATGGATAAATACATTCACAGCAGCGTTAACCTATATCATGCGCTGTAACACTGATGTCACCAATCTCTCGTCTGGAACAGCTATCAAAGCAGTAGTATTATACGTGTCGAACTACATCACCAAAACACCACTGAAAATGCATGTAATCTTTGAGGTGATCCGAGACATGTTTGACAAAAGCACGGAAATGCTAGCAAGTCCTATTTCTAATCAAGAAAAAGCCCGGAAACTGATAGGCTGGATAGTCAACTTGCTTGCTGTCAAACTCGAGATGGGAGCACCTATGCTTGCTATGTACCTTATGGATCAACCGGATCACTATACAGATCACAAATCTAAAATGTTATATTGGAGGAGCTATGTTACGGAAGCCAGGCAGCCTTGGCTCAACGACGACGAGAAAGAGACAGGGCACAAGGTAACATTGATGCATCATAATGGTAGGGTTGTAGGGGTGTCGCCTGTCATAGATTACATGTACAGACCTCATGAATTACAACACATGAATGTATATGAATGGGCCACAGTCGCACGTCGCATCAGGATACCAAAATCTAAAAAATCAAACAGCGACGATGTCGAATCAGAAGACGATGATACAGGAGAAGGCAAGCGATCCATACCAAAAAAAGGATTATCGTTCGCGGACGGACATCCGCTTAAAGATACTCATTATTTGGTAGTGGACAGTATAGACAAGTATGTTATTACAAACTTTGTTGGTGAAACTCTTCCTCGCAAAGACAAGGGAGACAGGGAAGATTATTGTGCGACAATGTTGACACTATTCCGAACATGGAGGTCCGGCTTGGATCTCAAACAGCAGGGTAAAAGCTGGGAAGATGCGTTTCAAAAGCATAAATTTACTGATGAGCAACTTCGACTCATGAAGAACTTCAATTTGAAATATGAATGTTTAGACAAACATGATGATTATCATGCTCAGTTAAGAGACGGCATGGTTCTAGTGCCCAGTTGGAACGAAAATGTCACAACAAGCACGGAATTCGATCACTTACCGACGGCTACTGATGGAATCAAGGAATATCTAGAACAAATTTCCTTCGGTGAAGAAGATATGTTGATCGACGGGGCACAAGAACATAAAATGGCCGACATCCGAAAGGTATTGGATTTAGCTAGGTGGACGACAGAACGTCCAGCCGATATGGTAGTAGATACAGAACCTATAGGTGTAGTACGCAGTCGAGGTGAATGGAATTCCGTAGTTAAAAGAAAGCGACAAGAAATCATTGATGACAGGATGCGGAATGTCCCTAGTACAAGCAAAAACAATAAAGGGACAGGTAGAAAGAACAGGGTTGAGAGGGTAAAAATTGTAGATAAAAAATGGCTAGAACGACGTTTTCACAACAAGGACCATAAGCTCCTCCTGGACAAAGTGGCGGGATCTTTTTCATTGAATGAAGAGCAAGAACGCGCGTTCAGGCTTGTGGCGAATCATTCCACAAGCCCGTACAACGATCAACTGAAAATGTATATAGCCGGCATGGGCGGTACTGGTAAATCTCAGGTGTTAAAGGCACTTATAGAATTTTTCCGATTACAAAAGGAGGAGCACAGGATAATTATAGTAGCACCCACTGGGTCAGCTGCCACTTTACTAGGTGGGTCGACCTATCATTCGGTGTTCGGCATCAACAAGTGGCAGTCTACAAATGTAGATTTGGCCAAGGTGCGCAGTAGATTGGAAGGTGTGGACTATGTTTTCTTCGACGAGGTGTCTATGCTGTCTACTAAGGATCTATACCAGATAAGTGTACAGTTATGCAACGCGAGCGGATTACAGGACATGCTGTTTGGGAGAATGAATATGATCTTCGCCGGTGATTTCGCCCAGCTTCCGCCTATTAGAGGTGAAGACTGGTCTTTGTACGGATGCAAAGCAACTTATATGGCCAATAATCCACAAGGTCAAAAGAAGGCTATAGGGAGATCTCTATGGCATCAGGTAACTACTGTGATCATATTGAGGCAAAACATGCGTCAAAGATCGCAGTCTGCGGATGACGCGAGATTAAGGACAGCATTAGAGAACATGAGATACAAAGACTGTACGGACGAAGATATCACATTTTTAAAATCCAGAGTCAGTAACGCAAGAATAAACGGTTCTACTGTGAAGGACCCTCTATTCCATGATGTATCCATAATCACAGCATGGAACGTACATAAGGATGAAATTAATAGGCTGGGCTCTGAACGTTTCGCAACCGAAACTGGACAGGAACTTATTGATTTCTATTCCAGCGACTCGCTGAAATGTGCAAGAAATAACGACAACAGGGATGATACATCCAAGTTCCGATCCAAAAATAAACTCATTGGATTACAACGCATCACTGATGAATTACAATCTGTATTGTGGAACCAACCGCCTTCATCAACATCGCAACATTTGCCAGGAAAATTAAGATTGTGCATAGGGCTACTGGTAATGATTAGATATAACAACGCAATGGAACTTTGTATAACCAAGGGACAGGAAGCAACTGTATACGCTTGGAAATCCACGGTCGGTAATAAAGGCCAACAAGTGTTAGACACTCTGTTCGTAAAACTGGTCAATCCACCAACAGACGTACGAATGGATGGATTACCTCTGAATGTAGTTCCGCTGACCCCTTCTGCAGTAGCCATTGAAGTCGATCTGCCTTCAAGAGAAAGAGTCAACATCACTAGAGAACAGGTACAAGTACTCCCAAACTTCGCAATGACCGATTACGCGTCTCAAGGAAAGACGAGGCCATATAATGTGGTAGACATCACAAAATGTAGATCACATCAAGCTCTGTATACCTGTCTGTCGCGGAGCGCTACAGCTGCAGGAACATTGATATTGCAGAGATGGACACAAGACATAACAGACAAAGTACGAGGTCATGCAAGTAGTGCACTCAGACAAGAATTTCAAGAGCTCGAACTTTTGGACGAAATTACGAAACTTCGATATCACTCGAAACTCAATCTTAAAGTGATAGGGCTTATGCGGACAGATCAGATCAGAGCATACCAAAAAGTGAAGGGCGCACAATATGTACCGGCCTGTGTCCATTCGTCTGTCAGATGGTCAGATCGTGATCCTTTTATCAAAAACGAGCTTCCCGACATCAAGTGGCATATTATCACAAAGGAAAGAATGACCCTGAAGGATGATAAGTTTGTCCCCGCACAAGGATCTGTTAAATTACGTACATACAACAATAACATTTGCATTCCTACAGCCAGTACACCGTCCCATAAAGCAAGGAAGGGAGATATGAACACTAAGCCAAATACGGAACATCATCAGCATCAGTATTCTGCGACAAACGAAACAAAGATCAAACTTCATACGCAAAATACAGCGCATGGTCGGAAAAGATGTTTGTCCCGGTCAGAAGTCGGGAACGCATGCAAGAGATCACGCGGCGAAGATAGCTCTATGCATGACTTGCAACGCCCCGAAGGATTAATATGGAGTAATAATAGCTGCACATATGATGCATTGCTGAGTATCCTATACAATGTGTGGAACCAAAATGTCGCATTCTGGACTACAGGCTTCGAGAGGTTCAATCGCGAATGGTTGAAGCCATTAAGCGACTTATTTTTGCGACATAAAAGCGGCGAATTATCGTTAGAAGAAGCCAGAGACAAACTCCGCCGAAGTTTAGCTAGGTGCTATCCTGCGAGACTTCGGTTCGGGGAATTCACAATTATGGGCGATTTGCTTGATTATCTGTTTACCATGGAAGATACCGTATGGACAACCGTTTTAGAGTGTCCTGAAGGGCATGACGTAACGAACATCAGGTTAAATAATAACAGCGCGGTGCTCACAGGAACACAGTCTGATCAATACATCAGCATATCCAAGTGGCTACGCGAACAATGGGATGCTAGAGACATCAGACGGAGAAGATGTAGGACATGCAACAATAATCTGAGACGTCGACACATATGGCTCAAAGCACCTGAGATGCTTGCTTTCGCTTCGATGAATAGTCGACTGAAAATAATCGATGAACATCTTGTCGTTATGGTCGAAGGTGTTCAAAAGACTTATATGCTATCGGGCGCGATATATCACGGCCAAGGTCACTTTACTGCAAGGGTGATCGTCGATCACGAATATTGGTTCCACGATGGCATGACAACAGGTAAAGAGTTGATACCCGATACTCAAAATGCAAGAGCAGATATGACTAAATGCAGAGGCCAAACATTAATAACGGCTGTGTATACTCTAGTGTCATAGAATATCAACAGATGGTGACAATCGTGGATACAAACGAGGCTTTGCTGTTTACTGTTCACATACTATAATAGCCAGGCCGAACGCTTTATGGGCAATCGGCAGCAGAACCCGTAGGAGAAAAAAATTGCAATGCTTGTTCATTACCATGTTTCACCACAGACATTATGGCGCTCGTCACACGAGTTTTCCCTGTCCCTCGGGGATTGGAAAAACACTCAAAAAACCGAACATGAATAGAGAAAACCGATCCATTGCATTACAAACATATCATACATCACATTCCCGACTCACATCTACCGATGTTGTATTCTATAGTCCAGCATGTTCACAGTCAATGTGACAGCATAGAAAGAAATAGAGGAAAAGAGATAATTTAAACTCCGAACGCATATTTACATCACATTCTCACAAGCCTCGGAATTACCCGTCGTGCCATGCTTCTTCACATGAAAATTCATAGTGAAGGTAAATAGACTGTGTACATTTCCAAACATATCTATCTATCTTCACAATGTTTATACCTATCGTACCGTTTCCTCTCTTGAGGCGATCTAACGCATATTGATTTCTAACTGCCACTACCTGACGTCATCCTTGCATCATCCGGAGTTCGGAATTACTCGGACTCGTACCCGTGCCGTGAAAGCGGCCCACCCGCTCAGTCTTCTGATACCCAACAGCTGTTCAAAGTGTCTCAGCAGCCTCCGAGCCTCTTGAGGTGTTAGCTCGTCATCATCCTCTGGGGCATCAGCGAAGTTGCCATGAATATCCTGACGTTCGTTGGTGTTTGACATGGTTGAAGGAGCTAATAGTAAATGCCCTGGGTCAGGGACGGTTCCAGCACCATCATCGGGAATTGAACTGTCCAAGGCCGTGGCACGGCAAGTGAAGTAGTAAATAGCATCTAGCAAGTTCAAGGCATTTTTAGGCATAGTAGCATAGAGGACCTAAGCTATGAACGAACAAAGTATAACAGCGCTCCTGCGAACGCGATGGTCAAGCTATGGTACAAGGGAGGGCAGGATGCCGCAGGAATGGCCAGCGGCAACTCGGCTACTCATGTGACAGGCGGGTTAGGCGTGTGAAAAATAGCCTCTTCGCTGCCTTCATGCATATGTGCACTGGTCGCAGTGTTCGCTAACGTGATTACGCCTCGTTGATGCGGTCTTGAACAACAACCTCACAAAAATCATACGGCTCATGCATGGCTTGCAGGAATTCTCCATGGAATTCTACGAGTGGGTGCCAAATTCCCAGTCTCCAGATGTTCAATACTCTTGCGAACACAATTGAGCGAGGTCAGCCTCATACACGGATTGCATCGCGCGGTCCTGTCTCTGCAAAACATTGGTGTTAGCCTGTATGCTCTCCGGTACACTGACCTCTCTTTTATCAATTCCGCATTCGTAGACATGGTTTCTTCACGAGTGCATCGACTGACCGGCACGCCACGTCTCATAAAGCTCAAGTTATGGGTGATAAGGCGGGGATGGAGCTATGCTCTTGATAAGGGGGCGTTGACGAGTTTGAAAGACGAGGGACTTCAGCTTGATCTCAGCCTGCATGACGGAGAACCCGACACAGACTGATGAATAATATAACAGACTCGGAAATTTTGTATTCTTTCTCTCTGATTGTAGCGTGTCGGAGTGAGAACCTTGTACTTCTTAATAGTACCGTTGGAGTAGCGTCGTTCAGCTGCATTGAGGCAATATAGAACGGTGTTGGGATCACCTTGATTGCATATTGCATCAGAGTCTATGAATACACTCGACGAGTTGGCAGGAGAAAGCTCTCCTTTATTTTGGGCTTACTATACGAGGCCAAGAAGAATCAAGATGTTAGTTATCAAAATGGAAGTAGCAGATGCGTAACAATGCCGAAATTTTTATATGAACAAAGTATGAGACTAAAATTGTTTCCATTCGCTATGCGAGCCTGGTATACTATTGAAAGAAGTTAGCTTGCTTACCTACTTACGTACCCTTTCAGATTTCTGTTTCCACACTTTTCGTTTGGTATTTTCGCCTCAGTTGCCACGGCCCTCTTCCACGTCTCAGCGTTCAGAACACCATCTCCTTGTTGCCTCTTGCTCTTGTGACGTGTTTCATTATCTTTGCTCTTCCTCGACATCGCAGCTCCCTCCCCAGCTTGCTGCACGGCTGGTTCCACACAATTCTGCAACGCAGAATTTCCCGCACGCAGACTAATGACAGATTGCACAGGATGTGCATTCTCCTGTTTCAACAGGTCTGTCTCCTGCTCCAGGGTAGTAATCCGGGACTGCAGTTGTCGAACAAAGTCCACAAACCCAGATCGGAGACGTTGTACCGATTCTCGTCATCCTCAGATTCTGAATCAAACTCTGGGCGCTTGCGCTTTCCTAGACTAATAGCCGCGCCTATAACCCTGGCCTCTTTATTCTGTCGTACGATGACCCGTGGACGTCCACGAACAGGTCTTGTTCCAATCCAACAACGCATCCAAGCATTACAGTTCAAGTTTTTGGACGCAATGCAGAGTTTGCATCGAAGACCTCGGATCTCCTTGCGCCCTCCTGGTTCATATACTGGCGAATCTATAGATTTGGCTTCGCAGCGAATGCCAGCCTGTTCGCATTTTCGGCACTAGGTGCGGCATTAATCATAGATTACACTGGCCAAACGGAGAACTTACCGGTTGGTCGAACGCTAGCCCTTTTAAGGACCAGGTGCGCATGCCCGGAGCACCCTGGGGTTTCGACTCTGACATTTTCTCTACTTCCTGGAGCCATGGATAGGCTAGGTAAAGAAGGTACTTGTACTCGTCGTAGGGCATCGATAAAGCACTGAGAACGACGTCGTCGCTTTCCTTTCGAAGGTTCTCTAGCAGTGATTGGAGAACCGCGTCTGTGTAACTTGGCCATGACTCTGATTCCTCCTTTCTTCGATACCCCAACCTTCCTTTAGCACAAACCCAGATTTGCTGGCAATGGCGCTTTAGGACACAGCCGTAAATTTCACTATAAAGCTCACCTCACGCTCCGATTTGTCAGGGCCGGAACTCTGGGACCAGTATTTCTTTCGCTGAGGATTTTGCTCCCAGATGTCTCTCACGGTCGGCCCCGGCTATTTTGCTGACATCACGAACTTGGCATTGGCCTGTCCTTTGAGGACGGTGGCAGGGGAAATCCTTCGCCGACCGTTGGTTTTTGGGCCTCATATAACAGGCATGAGGTTTGCGGTAAGAATCAGGACGGGAACTCGAAGGATTCATCACCGATGAACTATCGACGATGGAACGTGTCAATGGCCAATTGTCCCGGACAGTGACTGAGGCGGTATTGCCTAGAAGATGGCGGCATGAAGCGGTATCTCACAGAGAAAAAATTTGATTCCTACCCATAGTGATACACAGTATCTCGATGAGTCTTGGTTACAGATGGACGTTAGAAATCACTGTAGAAACCAGATTGAAGCCAACATAGGACTGTCCAACAGTATCTTCCCACACAGGTGCCTTTTAGGATATGACATGTCCATAATGAACGAGAACGCAAATGATTAAACCATTCAATTAAAGAAGCCACCTAAGGGCACAATTCACGTACATTGTGAAAACATCGTGTTCGCCCCACAGGATATTTCTAGTATAATGGCGGTAATACACAGAAATGAGACAGTAATAAGCATCAAAGAGGCTCAATCCTCCGAGTACACCTTGTTTTCGGCCTCTCACAATCCTATCGCGGTCCAAACAGGAAGGCCATTGTGGGAGATATCAATGTTCCTGGCGCACGAAGCAGACTATCAGCCAATAGAAACCCGATCATAGAAGAGCGACAACACACATCAAACGCGCGTGCACCGATACGCCACCCAGATGTTCCAGTTTAGCCAGTCCTAAAGCCACAATATCATCCTCCCAATCACTGGACAGCGAGCCAAACGGACTAGTGGGGAACCTATCATTTCCTATTCCGCCGAAAATGTCCCGAGGCTAAAGAATTCCCCGTAGTTGGCGCGTCGTCCTTAGGGCAGATAGCTCATATATTGAATCGAAGATGACAGTCGTCTGATCGATCCCCAAACCTCCCCCCACCTCCCCCGGCGAGTTCTGCATCAGACTCGAAAGCCGACAAAACAGCTATGACGTCGTCGTCACCAATACATAATACATGCGATATGGTAGTCCCAACTTCGATGAGGTATCAGGATGTTGGATGTACGCGTCTCCTTGATAATACTTGCGCCATGAGATCGATGATGACGGCGTCCCTTTCCGTTGAGAAGGAAGGAACGGACTTATCGCAGGCGGTTGACGCAGTGCGCCGCCAGGGCGCCAGCCATTGGAAACAAGGTTGAACAAAGATGCGCCTTGTACGCCTGCGGTAACGTCGCAAAGCATGAACTTGCTTGAAGGGCAAAGATAGCGCTAGCAGCCATTCTGAAATAAAAATCACTCAGTCTTGTTGGCAACTAGAAGAGTCCAATTACCTACCGCGAAAGAAATCTGCCGTTCTCACGTACACAGGCCTCCAAATCATTTGCTTGCACTGCCATTGATCCATTCCGGTATGACATCTCTCTAGACGACAGTATCTTGACCATCCTTCGGCTCATACTGAACCTTCACTGCACGAGCTCCATTGAATGCTACCTCATAAAAAACAAGGGTGAGGTGCTGGATGCTGGGTGCTAGCAACCGATGGCTCCTCGCAGAATCGATACGTATGCTCTGTCTGCAAATGCCCACTGAGCCGGGCCGTGTCCACGGTATAAGACGGATCCAATGGGACGCGGCCGGAAACTATGTATAGTCCTATAAAAAAATGTATATTTCAACCGAAATAAATCATATATTCACGAGGACATACCATTGCAGTGAGAATAGGGCCAATCACAGAATCGTACCGCTCCTTCCACGCAAATCTTCTGACCTGACAGGATGCCTGAGCTTTTTTTGCGCTTGAACCGCGTGAGTATATGCGCTGTATCTCTGTCCCACAATGTCGGAAAAGGCCCACGGAAACGAAAGACGCATCGACTTACTGGGGATATATACCTCCCGAAGGAAATGTACTCTTAGGGATATCGCTCATTGTCCGGAACACGGTATGGGATGGGCATTTTGCATTGAGTAAATCGAGTAACACGTGCGTGACGACGAGGTCGAAGGCGGCCAGGGCCCAGCTGGCGAGCGTCCTGTAGGAAATAGTCCGATATCGCTAAACGACGATGCTGTCGATAAGGCGACTATTATCACAATTGTTATCGTTGCCGAAACAAGGAAAGTGGAACGACGGCAGGAGAGCAGGAGACCGTCATGGTGGGAAGAGCCTGACCATCTGAATTTGAATTATCGGCGACGCGTCCCAGCGTCCGGGACCCCGGACCGAACCCGAACACCATCTCTTTCTCTGCCTCTTGCACTTTCTCTCCTACCTGCCCTCTGTCCTTTTCTTCAACATCTTTTTGAACCTTCCGGTAATCATATTGCCATAGAACCTGTGCGTATCTTTGTTGCCTAATGTGGTTGGGGATTCAAATATTCACTGCCAGTGATTTTTCCTCAGTCAAGCTCTGATACATCCTTCCCGCATTTCTCTGGATGAAATGCTGGCCAAGTATGACTGGATACCCTCACTCACTCATCCGCCTGATGTTGTATCCATTTTGCGTACCAATGACGCACCGTCGCCGATACAGTTTACTCAGCTGAAGACGTCTCTGGAGGGCTTGAAAGGGCCTCTTGCTGAACTAGAGAGCGACCTTGATTTTCTTCGTAACGTCGCCGTGTCGCTTGAAGCTCGGATGTCGCGTCTCCAGTCATTCAAACGTGACTGCGAGACAGTGCTGTCTCCAATACGTCGCATTCCCATGGAGATCACGATAGAAATCGTACGCCGCTCGTGGAAGAATAGTCTCTCAGGATTCCATGTCTTCAGAATCCTGGAGGGGCCGTGGCATCTTGGTCAGGTGTGCAGCTCGTGGCGAAATGTTATCGAGAAACACTGCCCGGAGCTATGGGCCACCATGGAGGTGGGATCATTCTCCTACGACGGTAAAGTGGCAAGGAAATCTGACATGGTGGAAATACTCCGCATTGTTCTTGAACGCTCCCGTAACCATCCTCTGAATTTTCGTTTTCTCTACCATTCGGCGGTGAAGGAAGGGAAACCTGACATCATGGAAAAGTGTTTCGATATCCTGGTCGCCCATTCTAAGCGATGGAGGGCGGTAGAAATGACAATCCTCCCATCCCTTTTTTTTTTTTTTTTTGGTTCCAGTTTTGTACGATTTCGTACGTATATCCTACACGCTAGCGTATGGTCGGATCGTCCTGTCGCGTATGCTACTGTTTTTGTATTCTAGGTATATATGTATCACAACTAACGAGCAAAGCTCTGCTCCTTGCGAGGTGTCTCGCGTCCATCTCCCTCGATCCACTGAGTTGATGAGGTATCAAGATGGAATTGCAACCGCATCTTCATCTGCTGTTCTGTGCTCCGTGACGGTGATGTTTGCTTTCATCTGTCTTCTTCTTCTTCGATTTCTACATCTGGGAATACTCCAAATGTGGTCGCAAAGCGCCGTGTGTCATTGAGAAACTGAATGAGATGTGGTAAGTTCTTTCGCTTGGATAGCATATGCTTAGCTGTCAACATGGTCCCATTGATGCCGATGGAACGCTGCATTGTTTCACGTTCGTTCTGGTACGTTGGACATCGTATCAGATAGTGATGGACAGATTCGTTGGGGTGCAGGCAGGTGGGGCAGGCAGGGGATTCGATGCAGCGTATGTTGAAGAGGTGGCGGTTCAGCCCAATATGTCCGGTACGAAGCTGCACAAGTATGCTCGTGATTTTGCGCGGTAGAGAAGTGGCCAGCTTCCGATACCGGCGTGCAGCCTGCTGGGCAGGTGCTGAGTCGATGTTTCGGAACCTGGAGTAACGGGGTGACTTTCTCCAGGCCCGGTCAGCTTTGATTTTCTGCTTCGCATAGTTCTCCCGGAGTATCGATGTTTTGTTTTGGGGTATGGGTTTTCGTAGTGGTGCAGGGAGGCTCTGCATCACACTGGTATCACCATGTGCTGCTGCCTTCGCTTCTTCATCCGCTGCTTCGTTCCCTGCAATGCCTTGGTGTCCGGGGATCCAACGAATCTTGAGGGAAATATTGGGGTGTTTCCGTAGGACCATGTTAACGCGTTTGTGAAAGAGGTCGAAGATGTGGTGGGATGAAGCTGGTCTTGCCAGTGTTGTCGCTTGTATGGCAGCTGTATTGTCAATGCTGATGGATGCGGTTTTGATGCTGGACATGCCGCGCAACGGCTCTAAGCAGAGGGTCAGTGCCAATCCTTCTCCATCGTATACTTCATGCTCCTTCGCTGATCCAACGCTTAACCTCAGAGTCTTTACTCTTCTGTCCCCCTTGTATATGACGGCGGCTGCTCCTATTCCTCCATCTATGCCTGACCCGTCTCCATATGCCCTTACCTTGCTCTTGTCCATCCTTTCCATGGCTATTGCCTCTTGCATCGTCTCTGCAATCTCCACCGTTACTTTGGATTTCCAATATGGTGGGAACCTGACCGCCTTGATGGTCTCAAGTGCATCTGGTTGTATGTCGAAGTCTCTTGCTAGCTCGTGAAGCAGGGACCTGTGTCGCTTGATGTATTGGTTTGTTGCCCTCCGTATGGTTTTGTGCAGCGGATGTCCTTTTGGTAAGCAAGCCATGCGTGTGAGGGCTCTGTGCCTGTAAACATCAACCTGGCCCATCATGGGGAGGAGATTGGCATGGATGTCCAATACATCTGCCGCTGTCGTACGCATTGCTCCCGTGATGAGGATTGCCGCCTTCCTCTGTATCGAGGCCAGACAGTTCACCGTGCGGATGCTGCTCTTTCCATCCTTCCGCTTTTTCCTTGTTCGCCTCTGTGGATTCAAAAAGATGTCAGCTGCATATAGGATTCTTGGGATGGCGATAGAGATATAGGTGAGTCTCATGCACTCTCTTGAGACTCCTGATCCGATCCGGGTGAGGCGTCGGAACTGGATTATCCAGTCATCGCCCTTTTTTATAGCTGCTGCACCTTGCTCCTTCCACCGTAGTCCTGCGTCGATGTAGACACCTAGGAATTTTGCAACTGGGTTTGGGTGGATGTTGTGCTTGCCGATTTGGATAGCTGTACCCATTGCCGGTTCCCGTTGTTGGGCTATGGCATTTGGTCGGGGGGGTGCCTCTCTTGTTTTGGTTGTAAAGTCAACAAGCTGGAATTTTTCCACGCCGTATTCGCAGTTGTGCTCTGCAGCCCATTCGAGTATACCCCTTGGTCGTTCCATGATGTCCTTGATCTTCTGATGGGTCTCTGTAAATGTCTTGCCCTGCACGAGGATTGCCTTGTCATCGATGAAGAAGAAGCCTTCTTCACCGTTTTGAAGCCGTTTTATTGCACTAGAGTTGTATATGATGTAGAGTATCTGTGAAAGTGGATCTCCTTGGTCCAGCCCGTTAGTCACATCGAAGATGATAGATTTGAAGTCGTCAAATGTGAGGATAGTCTTTCGCCCCCCAAGCCTCCGGCGTAACCAGTCCGTATATTGGGTGGTATACCCATCATCAGCATCTCATGGATGAGCATATCCACATCGACGCTCGGAAATGCACCCTTTACATCAAGGAATAGAACTGATACTACATTACCTTTACGCCACGCGTTTTTGATGGAGGATACCATTAGATGTACAGAGTCTGTTGTACACCGCCCTGGGCGTCCACCGAAGTGTCGGTCTGGGATCAGGCCCAAATATTCACACCATGCTACGAGATCTTGGTTGAGGGTAGCATGGAATCCCCGTCCCCAGCCATCAGATAGTATGATTGGGCAGTATGCATTAGGGTTCTGATAGTCAGATTTTCCTGGTTTGCGTAGAATGATAGTGTTTGTCGCGCTCAGTACATCTGGGTATTCCTCCATTGTAAATGTTGCTCGGTAGACGGGTCCTATATGTGATGCAAGTAGATCAGCGCAATGGGTTAGAACACTGTTTGGGATTGTGCCCGGTTTTGTAGCCCTCAGCGGTTTCATTCGCTTGAATGCACGCTCAATCTGTTCGTTAGTAATGAGGCAGAATTCCCATGCAGGTGGTGGGTATTGCATATCTGGTGGTACGACCATCGTGGCTGGTTTCGGTGGGAAGAAGGCAGTTCGGAATACATTACCCTTTTCTGAGTTGTCCTGGACTCTGCGTGCTGACTGCCCGTCTCGCTTGATTACAAGGTCAGGGACTCTGGATCGCCCCCCATCCGAGGTAGGCTGTGATATGAAGCTGCAGATGTCCCATATGCTGTTGCTACCTGCTGCCTCCAACCATTCCATCCAGCATGTTGTTTTTGCTCTGTCAGTGGCTTCTGCATATATCTTGCGCAGTTCGTTCCTCTCCTCATGTATTGGGTGATCCTCGAACATCCTGAATCTGTACGCCTTCTTCTGCACTTTGCGTAGACGTTTCCGTAGTTCCGTTAGCTCCCCTGTCCACCACCGTTTGATGTACGGGCTTGGCTTGGTCCATGGAACATATAGCTCTATGGTTTCCTGGACTACGCCATCGAGTCTTTCCAACACCGCCTTCATCTCCTCTCTGGTTGTAATTTCGGATGGTGGTGGTAAGTCATCGAGCTTGGATTCAAGTTTGACATAGAATTTGTTCCAGTCTACTTTTCGGTAGTTTCGACGTGGTTCAAAGCTACTGCGTGGGGGTGATATGTCAATGGTAGATATGATGGGGAAGTGATCTGTTCGTGGGGGTTGTGCTGCATGGTCGACGGTACATCGAATGAATGCTGGTAGTAGTTCATCGGAGCAAAAGACATTGTCGACACGGGTGTAGTTACCCGTGGAGAATGCTCGTAGTGTTGGTATGAATGCGGGTAGTGGCATCTTGAGGTGATGTCGGCCTACTAGCTGTAGGAGATGTCCTGCTCGTTCTAGAGCTCTATCTGTGAAGAGGTGTGAGTTACGTGGTTCATCCCATATAGGGTGATGTGCGTTCCAGTCTCCTGCGCAGATGAATCGATACGGTAGTCCCCGTTCATCTCGCCGTTTGGCTGTATACATTCTCAGCATAACGTCAATGGTATCCCAAGACGCCGTTGAGTCTCCGTCGCTGTAGATATTGACGATGATAATCGTCTCGGCTGGAGCTTGTAAGCTCATTGCGACAGCATCTTGGGTGTCCAGGGCTATGCTAGACCAAGCGTTAGTAGATATGGATCGGTTGACCAGAGTTACAGCTCTTGTCAGAGCGGGGTCCTGCTCGTGGTTTGTTGGGTATATCGATAGCCAGCCCTGCGTTGCTCTCGATTTGCCTTGCTTGCTGATGTATGGTTCTTGAATCAAGATAACGTCGTCGTCCCGCTGGATTTGGTTTATGAGGCAGGAGTGGGCGGTGAGTGATTTGTTGACGTTCAGCTGGTATAGCCTTAGTTTCATCGTATCTGTGGGGTTATTGTTGGTTGTATCAGTCATAAGTCTATGTGCGGGGGGGTTGCATTGAGGTCGACATTTGTATTGTTCTTGTCCCCGCGGTCTGCGGTCTGAAGCTCCTCCGTCTCTATTTCTCCTTCAGATGGCGCTGTGCTTTGTGGTGCTTGGCTTCTTGATAGGTATTGGTTTATCGAGGGCTGGTGGTATTTGTCCGGGCCCATTGGCGTCGTGTTGGTGTTTGTGCTCCTGTTCTTGTTCTGTTTCGTGCTGCCTCCGTTACGTTTTTCCCGAGTCAGATGGGGCGAGACCATGAAGCTCCCCAAGGATGATGTTGCGGTACCCCCCTGGGTGTTTGGTCTGCCTATACTTTTGCCTATTGCCTTTGAGGGGCGTGCAGATTCGGCTCGCGTTTGAACATCATAGGTCACCCACGTTGCGGGGTCCTCAGTCACGAAGTATTTATATTTTGACTCGGGGTGGCGGCTACGTACAATGTCGGTAGCTCTAGTAAAAGAAGGACAGGCATTGCGGTCAACGGCTCCATGGCCATTGACCTTACAGTTAACACAATGGAATTTTTTGCGGTCGGTGACTTTGCAGTCCCTCGTCGCATGGCCGCCCGCACATCGTCCACATTTCGTGGTGTTTGGGCAGTCCTTCGCGTCGTGGTCGCGTGGCAGAACAGAGCATTTTACGCACCTTGTTGCATCTGGTAGCTCTTTCCGTGCTTGCAGCTCCTTCCCCTCGATGATCACTCCTGCTTGAATGATCTTGTTCGCCTGATCCCGTGAGTCTAGTCCTACCACGATGTGTGCCTCTCGTTGTCCTTCATGGTGGTGTTCTGCTGGTTTGAGGAATCGTACATTGCGTATCGTTCCTGCCGTAAGTCCGCTGCTGCTCTCAATGCCCCGCCACGTCTCGATGTCCCCGATATCGATGGTGGTTGGTGCGAAAGGGACAATGACATTGTTGAGCTGTAAGCTCGCTGCCGTTTCATCTCCCGATGCCTTTCGTATATTCTCTAGTGCTCCCGGTGTCCGTAGCCATACAGCTGCTTCGTCCGAGTTGAACGTGTATGCTATGCCGCCGTTCGCGATCTTGCGGGCTCCAGTGACCACGATACCATCCGGTACGACATGGAGGGTGTCGCCGACTGTGGTCGCTGCCGTAGCTAGGGTTCCGTTCATTTCTGATACGAGATCCTTCTCCGAGTACTTGTTCATCTTGCTGCGTGCATCGTCTGTCGTTGGCTTCACGATTACGCGTCGGTTTGCGAGCTTTGCTCTAGCGACGACGTCGGCATGACGAGGGTCGGTGAGTGACGATGGTTTGTTGATGGCCTCTGCATATGAGGATGGGTATTGCTGCGATGGGTGGGGGTTTTGTGCCATTTGGGGGCCGGTGGTTCGTAGGTCTTCGACAACGGATTGGATAGCTGCTACGCTGTGCTTCAGTTCTTGTAGTTGTTCGCTGATGGCTTCCCCATTGGTGTTTTGGGTGTCTGTCGTGGTCTTCAGTGTGTTCGAGCTTTCTTGTAGGTCCCTAAAGTTTTGGTTCATCAGTTTGGAGAGCGCCGTAGCATCCTGGACTGCTCTATAGTCCTCAATGTCTCTCCATCCCTCTAGCATGTCGACGAGATTGGCAATGGTGTGGTATTGCTTCGTCGTTAATGTCTTCGTTGCTTTGATCTCGTTTTTGACCATATACTGCAACACGGCTATGACATCGTATACGGCACTCACCGATGTCCCATCTATCTCTAGCACTTTGTTATAAACTTTCTTTACCGCTTCGGCTGCTGTCTCTAGCTTGGCCGTGTGCGCTCGCTTTGCTTCTGTCAGTTTTGACGTTGTTGAGGCGAAACTCGTGTCCCCGGTGTTGTTGGGTGGGTCCGGTCCTTCGGACATTTTGGTAGTATGATTTCTTGATGTTATCGGTAGTGTTTACAAGAAGTATTTACGCGTATCTATCCTCGTACGCCCTCCCAATTCCCTTCGAGCGGTGCTATTGGACCGTGGGAAGATTGGGTGTGGTGGCTGTATCGGATCAAGAGGCGTCCCCTCCCATCCCTTTTTCCACGGCTCTCTCTCATTCATGGAAAGATCGATTGGTTGGCGGACATGGACCTCTCTTGTTCTGGCGTCCCGCAGTCCGGAGATATTGGTGCCTTCGAGGTCGCCCCAAAACTGGAGAAGCTGCATCTATCTTATCTGCACCCTGACGCTAGTATCCGTTTCTCAGTCACCAATCTCGTATCTTTTTCCGATGTAAGAGCATTTGCCGGAGACAAGCTGACGCCCGAATATCTTAATGTCGTCGAATTGGCACCGAAACTTCGCTCATTTTCATACAACGACCGCAGCGACTACAGCATTCACAATCAAATGTCCACGCCGCTTTCCTTTCCTCATGTCATGTCTAGATCGCTCATAGAACTTTCGACTTCTTCACCAAACTTTCTTCGCAGTATGGTGCTACCGTCGCTGAAGAAGTTCATGCTAACAACCATGTGTGGCGCAGACGTAGGAGAAAAAGTGATAAAATGTCCCGCGCGCGCGCTGGGTGCACTCCACGAGATGCTTCTGCGGTCGCAATGTTCGCTGACGCAATTACACTTTATCGATCCGGTCTTGGACAATAACCTCGCGAACATCATCCGGCTCGTACCTACCTTGCAAGAACTCCTCATCGAATTTTACGAGTGGGTGGAAGATTACGACCCCATTATGCAGTCGCTTGTGACCCAATTGAGCGAGGTTAGCCTGGTGAATGGATCATTTCAACACTGCATGGTTCCTGCTCTGCACAAGCTTAGTATTTATCTGCTTGATTTCTCTCGCCCTCGCATCTATTTTATCAATTCCGCATTTGTCCATATGGTAGCTTCGCGGCTGCATCCACCATCTGATATGCCACGTCTCACGAAACTCCGACTATGGATGGAGCAGGGGCGACATGATCTTGATGAGGCGGCTAAGAATGCCTTGATGAGTTTGAGGGATGAAGGACTTGAGCTTGGTCTCAGCTCGGACGATTTGGATGAGGACCCCATGTTTGATTGATATGGCGGGACTATACTATTGACTTTTCTAATATTGATTTTACAGTACAAGTGCGATTTTTATGTACTTGCACTCTCTGGTTTACTGAGGATTACTTTGATAGTTACCACCAATGCGCACCTAGTATAGATATTGCTGAGAAGTCGGCTAACGTCAACCGTAGAGCTCTGTAGTTAACCCGACAATCGATACGATGGCTTGAAACAAGGAAGGGCGGCAGGCGAGCAACAGAACGTCACAGTAGTGAAAGCCGGCCAACCCGTATGGACCCCAGCTCTCCTTCTTCAGCTCATTGCAACCAAGATCGAGAAGAAAATTATCACGACGACGGTGACTATCTGGACACTTGAGCTCGTGGCCAACAATACACGACGACAAGTCACTACTTCGAGTTCGTCAAACGATACTACCGTGTTTCTGATCCAGATGGAGCCCTTAACGGCAGACGAAAGCAAAACCGTAATTCAGCAAAATGTTGGTCCAATGCTCCAGACTTTGCCAATATCATCGGCACCCTTAATAGCGAGCGATATCCTGTCCGGCAAAGCCCGACCCACTATCACTTTCCTCATCATCCTCACGGAAAGCAGACAGCTCTATCGACCCATGCAAGGACGTCAGACTCCCAGTAATTCTCTGCTTGAGGCTGCTCAGTCTTAGTAACATCACGGTTAATCACGCTATGGTTGATTTCGACTCTTGGACTCACAGGGACACGGCGAACGCTTGAATGCTGTAAAGCTGTGGCTATGATAGTGCGAAAATGTAAGTGTGGTTCCAGCAAGACTTTCGCGTGTTCTACTAATTTTGATTGCTGTCCAAGGGGCTCCATTCTATCGCATTTATCCTCAAATGAATGCCTTGCCTATCTCCGGGGACCCGCATAGCAAGCCTTAGATCACAGCAGGAACGTGCCGGAACAACAATCTACGCAAAACCCCTCCAATTAAAACGTGTTACCAGCATCTCCTCATCTGCTTTCCAGGTTTATCAGCGCCATCCAGGGTGTAGCGCCAAGGGGACGTCAAAAGAGATCCGGATCACATCCTCATTGCGTTCGCGCGTCCGGAGGATTCCTACCGGGGGCCGCCTGGATCATATAAGTATAAAGATTTCTGAGCGTCTCCATTATCTTCTCATCCCAAGGATGTCTACCTCTTCGCCACATCCCGATCGTAAACCTCGCCACGCTTCGACCATGGACATTGACCAAGCCGAGTCTGGTTCTTCTCGGCTCCTACTCGAAAAATCCTTGTCTGATGACCCCACAGTCGATGGTAGTTTCTTCTATCGCGCGCCCGCTTTGAATGATATCACGATCGGGACGTGCTGGGTCCGCCAGTACAGGATGCTTCACCGGGACAATCTATGGAGTATTTCGTCGTCAAGGAATTGGCTTCCGCGTATGGCAAGCTCCTTGATGTCTACGAGCACGTCCGGCATGATATGTTAGGTCTCATCCCATGGTAAGCGAATGCTTTATTTGACGCGTTTCATCGCCTGATCGCGCATAGGTACACCCATCCCAAGCTGTTGAGAATCCTGCTTAGTTACAGGGACTTCTGCGAATATAATAGCTTTCTCGACAGCTCTTGCCAAGCGCTTGTCGCCGACAATTCTTCAAGAAATTCACGATAGCTGCTCGGATACCGTTCATTTCACTGTTGACATTCGCAAGCAATGCAAAGTGCGCGGCCCAGAAATTGAAACTGAGATCTTTATATTGCAGACCCTCGCTTTGCTCTTCGATACATTTGGAAAATATGCTATGACGGCAGTGTTGCTCATGCTATACTGCGCTGGCCTAGGATTTACTAGTAGGAGCTCATTAAGTTGCTCGACGGTCTCACCATGCTCACCTCCTCTTAGTAAATAGCACCCGCCCGGCCATGCTTAAAGTCTATAATGCCATTAACAACGTGTACAAGCATAGCTATCTGAGCACATGGGCCTATCTTGACTTGGCGGCGTTTCTCTCACGTTTAGGCTCATCGGATGGTCCACTGCCTGGCATGGAGCGCGCAGCGATGTCCTTAGAGTCCGGGTACGACATCTCTTCATCTTTGTTTCTCCCTTGCTGAGGCGGGTTTATAGTTCTTGGGAGGACGAGATGTTCTATTCAACGTCCACCTCCAGATAGAGTCCCCTGTGCCTGAGTACAACGAGTTGGAGGATGAATATTGGCTCGAGGAACGACTTTGGGCTGCTACTCAGTACAATAGCACGTCCGCAACGGGCGGTCCCGATACATCATCGCTGGCTGCTGCTGCTGCTGCTGCGAATCCTCCGCATGCTATTCCGCAGTCGACCACGGCCACGCTTACTTTTGAGGTTTCCGATAATTCGTCCGGCTCTCCTCCTACAACATCTAGTATTGGCCAAGCAAATAGCGGAATTCACATCCAACCTGCTACATCATGTTTCCGTCGGAGGCGCTCTCCCGTTCGTTCTCACTGGACTTCCCCCACAATCTAAAGCTTCATGGATAGTCTGACTGCAGTGACATTTCACACGGAATGAGGTTTTTGTAAATTGGCCGTTTTTCTTACGTTGAAACTAATGCTTCTTTGATGTATACCTACGCTTGTTGGTTCGATACGTAATAATCACATGCTATATCTTCTTCCCAGAGCCTCTATCTTACCTCTTAGCACTGGCGAACTGGATCTTTGAACATGACCAGCCAGAAGAGGCGCTCCATCAACGACAAGCGACTCGGACCATGCTTGATTTTACGTGGCAGCATACGACGAACATCACAGCGGTGACGTTTAGGAAGAGCCCAATACTGCGAGGAAGGCGAGACCGTGGGTGGTGAAAACATTTTTTGCAGTTTGTCGTTCCTATCTGACTTTCAAACCCAGAAATTCAAACGAGAGCCAGCGAGACCCTACCGGAGACCTTATTCTCGACATCTGCCCTCCCCGGGTTTACTTGGTTGGACCTTCTGTGCCAGACCTCGACACTGCTATACCTCGGCAAAACCCGAAACCTCCCTCCCTCGGCCTCAGAAACGCCATTCTCACTGGTAGTTTGCTATTAGTGACAGTTGCACTATCCACTAATGTTGACTAGATCGTCGCAACGAGCAGAGCACACGGCGGATACCTTGATGTTAGCACTGTGCTGGTATAATGACAGTGAATTTTGAAAAGGTAAGCGTGTTTCCAACGCGTCATTCGCGTGTCCTACCAATATATATATACTACTGTATACAGTCCTTCGGATGTACCCACAGATGACTTCCTCGCCTACCTCTAGCGACTCCAATCTTGACTCTACTTCTGGACTCTTCTATGAGCCTCCCTTCCAGAATGCAATCACGGCAGGAATGGGCTGGGACAAGAATTTATGCGGAATTCTTCATTCGAAATTTCCCATGTCGTACACCGCGTACAAGGAGATAGTATCTGCGTACGCTGAGATCTTACAGCTGTTCGAGGCATCGAATGGTAATCTTGTGGGATTGTGAGCGGATTATTCTATTCGAATCTTTTATTTTCTGACATATAATTTGGAGTTATTACCGCTCAGATCTCAAACAAATACTGTCCAGCCTTGAATATTTTGTTCACTATAGCAAGTTGGACCGAGAAACCCTGCGGGACGGACAACTGTTCGACAAAATTCGGCATCCGTCGACGCGGAACGGGGTAGCGAACTATGATGCCGACACTCGTTGTCAAAGTAAAACCATGAGTTCGAAAATTGAAACCGGGATTTCTCTGCTGAGAGATCGGACGAGACTTGAACAACGGTATAAGGTTAGCTGTGATCCAATGGTTCTTGATAACAGTAGTGCTTCTCTGTCATACAGGACTTCGACAACAGGAGACTTCTTGGGTTCATCACCCGAGTATCCATGATTCTGGCGGAAATATCTATCGCAATATTTGTCTGTATGATTGTATTAGCGGTGGCTTTACCCTGGCACTGGAAGTTTATTATATCTAAGGCAGCATTTGCCTTAGCCATCGGAGCAGTGGCATATATTGGTATGTTCTCTTTATTCGAAATAGATTCTCACTCATTCCGTCCGAGGATTTGATGTGTCTAAACGTATGCAGAGATTCACTCTCGCTGTTCAAATCCTGTATATGCATTACTTCCTATTCATCTGGGCCTGGAACGACTTGAAGGCGCTCCTGACCCGTATAGCCGAACCAGATGGCCCAGTATCTGACCTGCAGGATGCGCGCGAATTCTTACAGGCGTTCAGATATTCGGTACGGCATCCTACATTTAGCCTACATCAACATCATTGAAGCGGTTTCCTGCTAGTTTTTGGGGAAAGAAGAAGATTTAGAGCTCCTGCAGATGCGGATATCTGCTTCACTAGCATACGGCATCAAGGGAGAGCCCGGGTTTTTGCAGTCAATTGGTGGCGCGGCGTCTTCTGGGAGGAGGAAGATCGCATGAGCACTTGTTTCAAGTTACCTTGCTTGCTTACTAATTGCTATTATTGTTCATGACTGCTAGTGGCACCCGAGTTGGGGCGAGCTCTTTTTGGTTTGATACGTAATGTTACTACTTATTACTTTCGCGTCTTCTTGTCGGTAACTGCTATCACAAAGTATGAAAATGGCTGACATCTACTTATTCTGGGTTCAGAGTCTGTAGTTGTGTGAGGCCAAGTTACTCGTCAAGATCGAACTAGCAGATGCGTCGTTCCGCACCAGTTCAGAAGGATATCAAGAAGCGTCAGACATTAGCGCTAAGTAACCGTGCCGACATTTATATATGAACAAAGTATGAGACTAAAATTATTTCTATTTGTTATGCGCGAGCCTTGTACACTGCTGAAAGAAATTAGCTTGCTTACCTACCTACCCTTTTAGATTTCTATTTGGACACTTTTCATTTGGTATTTTCGCCTCAGTTGCCACGGCTCCTCCTCCACGTCTCAGCGTTTAAAACACCATCTGCTTGTCGCCTGTTTTTCTTGTGTCGTGTGTGATCGTCTTTGCTCTTCCTCGACATCGCAGCTCCCTCCTCAGCTTGCTGCACGGCTGGTTCCACACGGTTCTGCAACGCAGAATTTCCCACACGCAGACTAATGACAGATTGCACGAGATGTGCATTCTCCTGTTTCAGTAGGTCTGTCTCCTGCTCCAAGGCAGTAATCCGGGACTGCAGTTGCCGAACAAAATCCACAAACCCAGATCGGAGACGTTGTACTGGTTCGTCATCATTCTCGGCGACAGACTGCTCAGACCGAGTCTCGTCATCCTCAGATTCTGAATCAAACTCTGGGCGCTTGCGCTTTCCTAGACTATTAGCCGGGTCTATAACCCTGGCCTCTTCATTCTGTCGTACGATGACCCGTGGACGTCCACGAACAGGTCTTGTTCCAATCCAACAACGCATCCAAGCATTACAGTTCAAGTTTTTGGACGCAATGCAGAGTTTGCATCGAAGACCTCGGATCTCCTTGCGCCCTCCTGGTTCATGTACTGGCGAATCTATAGATTTGGCTTCGCAGCGAACGCCAGCCTGTTCGCATTTTCGGCACTAGGTGCAGTATTAATCATAGATTACACTGGCCAAACGGAGAACTTACCGGTTGGTCGAACGCTAGCCCTTTTAAGGACCAGGTGCGCATGCCCGGAGCACCCTGGGGTTTCGACTCTGACATTTTCTTTACTTCGTGGAGCCATGGATAGGCTAGGTAGAGAAGATACTTGTACTCTTCGTAGGGCATCGATAAAGCACTGAGAACGACGTCGTCGCTTTCCTTTCGAAGGGTTTCCAGTAGTGATTGAAGAACCGCGTCTGTGTAACTTGGCCAGGACTCTGATTCCCCCTTTCTTCGATACCCCAACCTTCCTTTAGCACAAACCCAGGTTTGCTGCCAGTGGCACTTTAGGGCACAAAGGAAATTTTCACTAAAACTCTCACCTCGCGCTCCGATTTATCAGGGCCGGAAGTCTGGGACCAATATTTCTTTCGTTGAGGGTTTTGTTCCCCGGTGGGTCTCTCAACCTCGGCCTCGACCTTTTTGCTGTCATCGCGAAGCTGGCTTTGGCTTGTCCTTTGAGGACACTGGCGGGGAAAATCCTTCATCGACCATTGGTTTTTGGGCTTCATGGAATAGTCATGAGGTTGGCGGTAAGAATCAAGGCAGGAACTCAAAGAATCCGCCGTCGATGACCTGTCAACGGTGGAAGGCGTTGCCTCTCCGATCGTCAATGACCTATTGTCCCGGTCGGTGACTGAGGCGGTATGGCCTAGAAGATGGCGGCATGAAGTGGAATCTCACAGAGAAAATTGGGTCCTACCCATAGTGATACTCAGTGTCCCGGGCGAGTCTCGGTTACAAATGAACGTTATGGAGCACTAGGCTGACGCCAACATGAAAAAACAAGGGCCTGTCCGACACTATTATAGTATCTTCCCACGCAGGTGCATTTTAGGATATGACATGACCATAACAAACGAGAACTTCAGAAGCGCAACATGACTAAATCATTGAATTAAAGAAGAAGACATGTAAGGGCACAATTCACGTACTTACATTGGGAAAACACCCTGTCCACTCCACATAGTAGGCAGTCACTAGACGGCAAAATATTTCTATAGCGGCGATAATACACAGAAACGAGACACTAATTAGCGTCAAAGAGGCTCAGTCCTTCGAAAACACCTTGTTTGCGGCTCTCACAATCCTCAGGCGGTCCAAAGAGAAAGGCATTGTGGGAGATATCAATGTTCCTGGCGCACAGAGCAGATAATCAGCCAATAGAAACCCGATTGAAGAAAGACGGCAACACGCCTCAAACGCCTCAGCCACACGTGCACCGATACGCCACCCAGATATTCCAGTTTAGCCAGTCCATCAAGCCATTGATATCATCCTCCCAATCACTTGCTAGTGAGCTAAACGGACTAGCGGGGAAGCTATCCTTTTCTAGTCCGCCAAAAATGCCCTAGACCCGTATCCGTGTGACCCTGTGACGGATATTAGGGCTGTAGGATCAGCCGTTCTGAGCACGTCAACTACAGAAAATTGTGGCGCCTTGATTTGCGAAGAATATGTTGCGCATATCTTGAGGTTTGGCACCATCCTGTAATGGGCGGGCCCAAGACTGTGAGGCCGAAGAATCTCCCCGTAGTTGGCGTGTCATCCTTGGAACAGAGAACTCAATGAATCGAAGATGACAGTTGTTTGATCGACCCCCAAACTTCCCCGCGTGATTTCTGCATCAGGCTCCAAACAACAATGATGTCGCCGTCACCGATATGGTAGTCCCAACTTTGATGAGGTATCAGGCTCGGGATGAGGGATCGTTGGATGTGCGCGTCTCCTGGATAACGATTGCGCCACGAGGATAAAAAGATCGATGATGACGGCGTCCCTTTCCATTGAGAAAGAACGGACTTCTTGCAGGCAGTTGACGTAGTGAGCCGCCACGGCGCCAGCCATTGGAAACAAAGTTGAGCAAAGATGCAACTTGTACTACGCCTGCCGTGACGTCGCAAAGCATGATCTTGCTTGAAGGGCAAAGCATCCTGAGATATGAAATCATTCAGTCCTGTTGGCAACTAGAAGGTATCCAATCACCTACCGCGAGAGAAATCTGCCGTTCCCAGCCTCTAAGCCGTTTGCTCGCGCTGCCATCGATCCATTCCGGTATGATTGTTCCCCGTACGACAATTTCTTGACCATCCTTCGGCACATGCAGAAACTTCACTGCACTAGCCCCATTGAATGCCGTCCCGTAAACAAGGGTGAGTTCCCAGCACCCAGAATCCAGCACCCGCTCGTCCTTTGCAGAATCGATACGTATGTTCTGTGTCTATAGATGTCCACTGAGGCGGAGGGGCCGCGTCCGCGGTATAAGACGGTTCAATGAAGCAAGGCCGAAGACTACGTTGCGTCCTACGAAATATATATATTTCAACTGAATCAAATCATGTATTCACGAGGACATACCGTTGAAGCGAGAATAGGGACAATCACAGCATTGCACCGCTCCTTCGATGCAAATCTTCTCTGGGTTGATAGCATGCCTTAGCTTCCTTCGCGCTTGAAGCGTGTGAGTATATGCGCCGTATCTCTGTCCCACAATGTCGGAAAAGGCCCACAGAAACGAACGACGCGCTGACTTACTAGGGATATACATCTCCTAAAGGGAATCGACTCCTGGGAATATCACACTTTTGTCCGGGACACGGTATATGGTGGGACTTGAGTAACACAGGCGCGACGACGAGGTCGAAGGAAGCGGCTAGCTGGCGAGTGTCCTGTAAGGAATGGTCTGGGATCGCTAGAAGATGATGCAGCCGACAAGGCGATTGTTATCGTAGTCGTCGTTGTTGCTGAAACAAGGAGACAGTAGAAGGACGGCAGGAGAGCAGGAGACCGTCATGGTGGATCTGAATTTGAATTATCGACGGAGTCCGGGACCCCGGACCGAACCCGAACACCATCTCTTTGGTACCCACACACACCACACCATCTCTGCCTCTTGCGCATTTCCCCCCTGCCGACCCTCTGTCCTTTACTTCATCTTCCTTCAAAATCCTGTTGAACCTGCCTGTAATAAACTTGTATAGAACCTGTGCGTGTCTTTGTTGCCTAATGCGATTGGGGATTCACTCAATATTCACTGCCAGTGATTTTTCCCCAGTCATATCAGGCTCTGATGGATCCTTCCCGCGTTCCTCTGGAGGCAATATTTACCAAGTATGACTGGATATCCACATTCACCCATCCACATGACATTGCTTCCCTTCTGCGTACCAACGACGCGCCATCGCTTCTACAGGCTACTCAGCTGAAGACATCTCTGGAGGGCTTGAAAGGGCCTCTCGCTGAACTAGAGAGCGACCTTCATTTGCTCCATAACGCAATTGCGTCACTGGAAACTCAGATGTTGCGTCTTCAGTCACTCAAGCATGACTACGAGACAGCATTGTCTCCAATACGTCGCATTCCCTTGGAGATCACGATAGAAATCCTACGCCGCTCGTGGAAAAATAGTCGTTCAGGATTCCATGTCTTCAGAATCCTGGAGGGGCCGTGGCATCTTGGTCAGGTGTGCAGCTCGTGGCGAAATGTGATCGAGAAACACTGCCCGGAGCTATGGGCCACCATGGTGGTGACATCATCCTCCTACTACAGTCAAGTGGCGAAAAAATCTGTCATGGTGGAAATACTCCGCCTTGTTCTTGAACGCTCCCGTAACCATCCTCTCAATTTTCGTTTTGACTACTATTCGGCGGTGAAGGAAGGGAAACCTGATCACACAGTGGACGAGTGTTTCGATATCATGGTCGCCCATTCTAAGCGATGGAGGGAGGTAGATATGACGATCCATCCATCTTTTCTTCCACGACTCTCTCTCATTCATGGCAAGATTGATTGGCTGGTGAACATCCATCTCTCTTGTTCTGACGCCCCACAGTCCGGAGATATTGGTGCCTTCGAGGTCGCCCCCAAACTGGAAGAGCTGCACCTGGAAGGCATGCACCCTGAAACTATCATTCGTTTCCCAGTCACCAATCTTGTGTCTTTCTCTGACGAAAGAGAATTTGCTAGAGAAAAGTTGACTCCCGAATATCTTAATGTTGTTAATCTGGCACCAAAACTTCGCTCATTATCATACCACGACTACAGTATTCGAAACCCGATGACCACGCCGCAATCCTTTCCTTGTGTCATGTCCAGATCGCTCTTAGAACTTTCGGCGTCTTCGCCAAGCTTTCTGCGCAGTCTGGAACTACCATCGCTCAAGGAGTTCACGCTAACAACCGCGTATGACGCAGACATAGGAGAAGCAGTGATAAAATGTCCCGTGGACGCGCTGGGTGCACTCCACGAGATGCTTCTGCGGTCACAATGCTCGCTAACGCAACTACACCTCGTCGATGCAGTCTTGGACAATAACCTCGCAAACATCATCCGACTCATTCCTAGCTTGCAGGAATTCGTCATCGATTTTTACGAGTGGGTGGACGGTTATGATCCTATTATACAGTCGCTTGTGACCCAATTGAGCAATGTTAGCTTGGTTAATGGATCATTTCAGCACTGTATAATTCCAAATCTGCAAAAGCTTGGCGTCAATCTGTTTGATGTCTATCACCGTCCCGTCTCTTTTATCGATCCCGCATTTGTCGACATGGTCGCTTCGCGACTGCATCGACCGTCTGAAGCGCCACGTCTCACGAAGCTCGAACTATGGATGGAGGAGGGACGACATGATCTTGATTAGTCGGCTGCGAATGTCTTGAAGAGTTTGAGGGATGAAGGACTTGAGCTTGATCTCAACCCGGACAATGAGGATCGCATGTTTTGACTGTACTATTAATATTGGTTGCATAGTACAAGTGCGACTTCCTGTACTTGCACTCTCAGTTCACTGAACACTACTTTTGACAGTTGCCACCGGTGGGCACCCAGAGCTATTGCTGAAAGGTCGGCCAACCGCAGAATGCTGTAGTCAACCCGGCAATCGATACGATGGCTTGAAACAAGGAAGGGCGGCAGGCGAGCAAGAGAACGTCACGTTAGTGAGAGCCTGCCAACCCGTATGAACTCCGGCTCTCTCTCTCTTCAGCTCATTGCAACCAACATCGAACAGAAATTTATCACGACGGCGGTAACTATCTGGACACTTGAGCTCGTGGCAAACAATACACGACGACAAGTCACTACTTCGAGTTCGTCAAGCGATACCACCGTGTTTCTGATCCCAGATGGAACCCTTAACGGCAGACGAAAGCAAAACCGTAATTCAGCAAAATGTTGGCCCAATGCTCCGGACTTTACCAATATCATCGGCACCCTTGATAGCGAGCAAGCCTACCCAGTGGTGATTTTATAACGAGGCAAACCCCCAGCTAACTCACATGCTCGTCTTAAATCTTGAGCTGTATCTCTTTCTCTATTGGAATTCGAGCAATGGAAAAATAACAGAATTTTCAATTTTCCGAGATGAATACGTGCTTCGTACCTTGAATTATGAGGAGCGCACCTCCGAAAATATATTATTCTTCGAGTGGATTTTTCGTCGGAGACACGTCCGACAGAAATCTACATTTTATTGTCTTCAGCTGTAAGTACCTCCGTAGTATGCCATCCGGTCCAATCGGTCCGATACGCGTAGGCGTATCCACTGATGCACAGAGACTTTCTCCTTCCTATTTCTTGTCCTATATACTCCCCCTACCAACTCGCTGTCCATTTGGTCATCATACCGAGAACTTTAATTGCTTTACATCGTGCCATTAGCATACCTGCTGACAGCGCAACTAGGCAAACATTTGCACTAAGTGTGTTGTCTTCTTTGTGGCGTCCATTGAGGCGCGCCGCATCCACGGTATAAGACAGATTCAATGGAACGCGGCCGGAAACTTTGTAGCGTCCTAAATAATATATATATTTCAACTAAAATAAATCATGTATTCACGAGGACATACCATTGAAGTGAGAATAGGGACGATCACAGCAACGTACCGCTCCTTCCATTCAAATCTTCTCTGATCGCCTTAGTTTGCTTTGCGCTTGAACCGCGTGAGTATATGCGCCGTACCACTGTCCTACCATGCAGGAAAAGGCCTATAGAAACGAAAGACGCGTCGACTTACTAGGGATGTACATCTCCCATAGGAAATCGACTCTTAGGAATATCTCTTATTTCTTCGGGACATGGTATGTGGTGGGAATTGAGTAACACAGGCGCAACGACGAGGTCGAAGGAAGCGGCTAGCTGGCGAGTGTCCTGTAAGGAATGGTCTGGGATCGCTAGAAGATGATGCAGCCGACAAGGCGGTTGTTATTGCAGTCGTCGTTGTTGCTGAACAAGGAGAAAGAGGAAGGACGGCAGGAGAGCAGGAGACCGTCATAGTGAGGAGAGCCTGACATTCGAACGATCTGAATTTGAATTATCGACGGAGTCCGGGACCCCGAACCGAACCCGAACATCTCCGCCTCTTGCGCTTTTTCCTCCAACCGACCTCTATCATTTACTTCATCTTCCTTGGAATTTCTCAAAATCTTGTTGAACCTGCCTGTAATAAAAATTTTATAGAACCTGTGCGTGTCTTTGTTGCTTAATGTGAGGATTCACTCAATATTCACTGCCAGTGATTTTCCCCCAGTCACATCAGGCTCTGATGGTTCCTTCCCGTGCTCCTCTGGAGGCAATATTTGCCAAGTATGACTGGATATCCACAATCACTCACCCACCTGACATTATGTCCCTTCTGCGTACCAACGACGCGCCATCGCCTCTACAGTCTACTCAGCTGAAGACATCTCTGGAGGGCTTGAAAGGGCCTCTCGCTGAACTAGAGAGCGACCTTCATTTGCTCCATAACGCTATTGCATCACTGGAAACTCAGATGTTGCGTCTTCAGTCCCTCAAACATGACTACGAGACAGCATTGTCTCCAATACGTCGCATTCCCTTGGAGATCACGATGGAAATCGTACACCGCTCGTGGAAAAATAGTCGTTCAGGATTCCATGCCTTCAGAATCCCGGAGGGGCCGTGGCATCTTGGTCAAGTGTGCAGCTCGTGGAGAAATGTGATCGAGAAACACTGCCCGGAGCTATGGGCCACCATGAAAGTGACACCGTTCTCTCTCGATGGTGAATTGGCGAAGAAATCCGACATGGTGGAAATACTCCGCATCGTCCTTGAGCGCTCCCGTAATCATCCTCTCAACTTTCGTTTTTGCCACTATTCACCGGTGAAGGAAGGGGAACCCGATATCATGGGAAAGTGTTTCGATATCATGGTCGCCCATTCTAGGCGATGGAGGGCGGTACAAATGGCCATCCTCCCATCCATTTTCCCACGACTCTCTCTCATTCGTGGAAAGATTGATTGGTTGGCAGACATGAACCTCTATTGTTGTGGTGTCCCGCAGTCCGGAGATATCGATGCCTTCGAGGTCGCCCCCAAATTGGAGAAACTGTATCTGTATAGCATGCACCCTGAAGCTAGCATTCGTTTCCAAGTCACCAATCTCGTATCTTTTTCCGATGTAAGAGCATTTACCGGAGACAAGCTGACACCCGAGTATCTTAACATCGTCAAATCGGCCTCGAAACTTTTCTCATTTTCATACAACGACTACAACGACTACAGTATTCACAATCAGATATCCACGCCGCCCTCCTTTCCTCGTGTCATGTCCAGCTCGCTCAGAAAACTTTCGGCGTCTTCGCCAAACTTTCTGCGCAGTATGGAGCTACCGTCGCTGAAAGAACTGACACTAACAACCAGTTGTAACGCGGAACTAGAAGGGAAAGTGATTAGATGTCCCGCGGGCGCGTTGGGTGCACTCCGCGAGATGCTTCTGCGGTCGCAATGTTCGCTAACGCAATTACACCTCATCGATCCGGTCTTGGACAATAACCTCGCCCGCATCATCCGGCTCATACCTAGTTTGCAAGAACTCGTCATCGAATTTTACGAGTGGGTGGAAGATTATGACCCCATTATGCAGTCGCTTGTGGCCCAATTGAGCGAGGTCAGCCTGGTGGACGGATCCTTTCAACACTGCGCAGTTCCGACTTTGCAAACGCTTGGTGTTAATCTGCTTGATTTCTCTGATACTCACGTCTCTTTCATCAATTCCGCATTTGTCGACATGGTAGCTTCGCGGCTGCATCAACCGCCTGGCATGCCACGTCTCACGAAGCTCCAGCTATATATAGGGCCAGGACGACATGATCTTGATGAGGCGGCTAAGAATGCCTTGATGAGTTTGAGGGATGATGGACTTGAGCTTGATTTCAGCTCGGACGATTTGGATGAGGATCCCATGTTTGAATGATATGGCGGGACTACACTATTGACCTTCCTAATATTGATTTTATAGTACAGGTGCGATTTTTATGTACTTGCACTCTCTGGTTTACTGAGGACTACTTTGATAGTTGCCACCAGTGCGCACCTGGTATAGATATTGCTGAAAAGTCGGCTAACATCAACCGTAGAGCTCTGTAGTTAACCCGGCAATGGATACTAGTACAATGGCTTGAAACAAGGGAGGGCGGCAGGCAGGCAGGAGAACGTCTCGGAGGTGAGAGCCTGCCCACCCGTATGAACCCCGGCTCTCCCTCTTCAGCCCATTGCAACCAACATCGAAAAGAAATTTGTCACGACGACGGTGACTATCTGGAACTTGAGCTTGTAGCTAACGATACACGACGACAAGTCGCTACTTCGAGTTCGCTTGAGACTGTTTTGGATGGGGTCTCCTCCACTACAGTTTCTTTCCTCGACTGTGATTTTGTTGAGACGATTGCAGCACGAATCCCTGAGGAGGACACGCCATGTCTAAAGGAACTTTCTTTAACGGTAACAGGCGAGGGGTAGGTCTGTGATCTAGACGATAAAAAAAGATCCTTTCCGGATGCTGGAGGAAGAAGGTCTTCACGTTGAACTTGAACTTTGCCACCTTGAGGATGCTTCCGAGTCCTTTGAATGAAGACTCCGCAGATATAGCATCATTGCCCATGTTCGGTAGATCATAAATGTGTCCTCATTTGGATGTGCTAGCTTTCTGCTCTTCAGACAAGGCTGCGACTGCAGATGGAATGTTATACCCGAAGGGAAGATAAAGAAAATTAAGCCATTGTATACACCAAAATAAACACGGATTACGGAAATATACACTCTAACATACCCTAGATCACCCCCTTCCACATTTACAAAAGAGCCATCTCCTCAGGAGCCTCCCTGAAAGTATACATCGAATCCACGAAGTCATCCCAGCCTTTCTCAGTGAGAATCGGCGCCTTCACCCACTTGGCCACACCCATCCCATCAACCCACTCATTCATATTTCCCACAGCATTCGTCATCGACGCGTTCTGCATATCTGCGATCCTAGCCCGGGTGAGGAGACCAGACTCGAGGTACCAACCGACGTCCTTCTGAATGGCAAACACCTCGTAGATATCCGCCAGAACAGCAGGGATGCCTTCAACCAAGGCACTTTCGTGCGCCATCCGGTAGCCAATGGCTTCGACGAGGTCTTTAGAGCGAGGAAGGATGTAATCTGCGTATTGTTTCGACCGAGGTCCGTATTTCTTCGCGAGAGCCCGGGCTTCTTCGAACACTCCCTTTTCGTCTGTTGGTGAAATTGGTTAGCCCGCTTTTAGGTGATAGCGTTGCAAGACTAGATTGGACTTACGCTGGGCGAGGAGACTGTTGGGGTACAGAGGAGACGGGACAGAGTATTTGCCCTGCAGGAGCTCTGAAGCGAGACCTGTCAAATGGTCAGGAACGGGCCGAAGCGGGAAAAAAAGAAAAAAAGGAACACTAACGAATAGCCAGAACAAGGACATCGCCCTCAGCAATAACAATACCCCTCATCTCAGCCTAGGACAGGATCAGATAAATACTACTACAATGAAATAGAGAATTAAAACTGACAAATTGAGTGACGATCTGGTTGTAGTCGAACAAGCCTTGAGCACCCAACCTCTCTGAAAGATTGAAATGAGCGGTCTGCGCGTGCTCCATCACCACCGCCTTGTAGATCGTCGTAATCGCATGCCTCGCGTGTCGGTCAGCAGCGGGATCCATAAAGTGCTTGATCGCATGCTTCGTCCACGCTTCAATGACATACGTCTGCGCGACCGCAGTGAAAATGGGGATCTGCTGGGTCCGGAAGCTGATGATGGGCTGTGCAGGGATGCCCACTTTGCGACGGAGAGAGTGCTTGTATGCGATGTGAGCCGCAATTTGCGTAGCCGGGAGGGCGAGCGAAGCCAAAGCGAGAGTCCCGACGGAGATACGCCAGATGGCGGCGAGGAAATCATCGTGCGCCGAGGGCTTGTCGCCAATGGGTCCGAGGAGGGACCACTCGGGAAGACGGACCTGGGTGAAGTGTGTGATCGCGTGGTTCACCGGGGTTGCACCATGTCGGGTAGGAATCAATCTGTGATAAATCGGTCATTAGCTATTGGAAACTTTTCATTTGAGATAGACTTACTTAGCAGTGACACCCTTGCACATATGAACGCCGTCATTGAGCTGGACTACGAAAGGCCTGATACCGCGCTTCTCGCCATCGACGACAAGCTGGGACCAGACGACAGCATAGCAAGGTTTACCGAGAACCGGGACAGTCGGAGGCATATACTTAGAAGCAGCCCGGTTGGGAGAGTTAAGGATGAAGGAGCCATCGGACTGGAGAGTAGCGGTGGTCTCGAGGTTGGTCGCGTCTAAACCGTGGCCGGCTTCAGTGAGAAGGAATTGACCACTGAAAGAAGCGCAATAAATATACGAAACAAGGAAACAGAGAAGAGCGACGAACATAGTCTTGCAATCCATCATATCCTTGCACAGAGTTTGTAACTCGGGACGATCGGCAGCGTACGTGCCAATGGTACCCACAGCAAGATTGAGATGGATCGTCATGATAGTGATGGAGGAACCATCGTGCCAGGCGATGGGGTCGTTGTGGATCTTCCAGAACTTGGGGCTGAGGTTGACGATGTCCTCGAAGGTGAGGCCCCAAGTCTTCCAGATAAGCTCCGCACGCTGGTACGCATTGTCGGAGAGCGCGAGGGCGTTGGAACGGGTGTTGGCGTTGGCACCGGCCGCTTTGAACACGTCGACTCCGAGAAGAGGCTGCGAGGGCCAGTTGTGTGCGGAAGACATTATCGTTGGGAGGGTCGTTGGAAGACTTGGAGGAACTCAGTCGGCTGAGGGAGCTTGGTTCTTTACCGTCAATTGTAGACAGGTTATATACCGTCAGTCCCGGGGCGCAGAGTTACGACATAAGATCCAGAACATCTTACGATGAGTGTTTCTTCCTTAATGGGTCTCTTTGGCGGCGCCTTGGAGGCAAGGGTAATACCCCACGTACCGCAGACCTTTGTCCCCAACCGAGGCGCCATCACTGTGACAAGCCAGCAGATTGAGGAAGTTCAAGTCGCCAGACGAACAGTAGTGACAGTTGGGTCGGGCGCGGCTCCTGGCAAAAGAGGAGCAGAAGGTGCACCACAGATAAAGTTGGTGGCTTGAGTGCTACATCGGCGGCTTCAAGGATACATATGCTTGGCATTGGCAGATGGTATTGCTTCTTTACAACGCGTGTGAGCTAGACCGCAACAAGAGAATCAAGTGGGATCTGCACGAAAATCCAGACCACAGCGTTAATCCAATACAAGGGCAGCCCTGGGCGGGTAGGTATAGTTGATCAATATCAACCCCAACGACAAAAACCTTGCCACGTGGAAATTCGAAATTTCTCCGCTGCATGAACCCCGGAGGGATTTCCGTAGTGCGCCTCGGAGGGTATGGGGTACGGAAAGAGGGCTGTGCAAGAACATTCGTTGGCGTCCTCGCTTAGGCACAATCAGATTTCAGATTTTTTGATTCATAAAGAAAGTTAGCGACGTTAATTAACACGGACTTCCAACATACCGACCTATCATACGCATTGGATGCTCTAATAGTAATACAGGACAAGCATGCTGCATGTTGACTGCATGCGAAGTTTCTTGTTGCTAACAAGCCGGACCTATTTTCTCTCGGGATTCTCTTTGTACGGGGAAAGGCGAAGAGAGTTCATTTGCTAACATTCATATTAGTGGTGTTGCCATCGTCTCTAGGGCGTACGTGCTGCTCTTGGGCGGCGAGTTGATGACGAAAACAAGGGTTATATCGCAAGGTCCGGGGTTCAAGAGAGACGCCGAAAAAAGTTTTCGCGCCCACCGCCCCCTCCCTCTCTGTATGGAGGAGTAATGCAAGTCAGTTGGTGTAAAGGTATTTCTTTATGACCATATGAGGCTCATCTTAGGCTCATCGGAGCCGTCGACAGCGCAGGGGCAGGGGCAAGTTGTATGCAAGATGGAAGTCCGGGAACAAGAGATTGCCGGTGGCTATGTAGTCCCCAAATGGTACCAGAATGACTCAGTACTATTTGAAGTATGTTCTTTTCCACGCCGGTCGGTGGTCGGTCACCTCAAGCAGGCCTTTTAAAAAATCGACCCGATATAATTTTTTAGGTTTCCTTGTGTGTATGTGCTCCAGGACCCTCCTCTGCCCATATTTCGTAACTATCCTATTTTTAGGTTCGCATCAGGGCTTACGCGTCCTCGGCTACCCCGCTTACGCGTCGGCCGGGTACTACTTACGCGTCCCAAGCCGCCATCGCGTTATCCCTGATTCCTTTCTTGTACTTTATTCAAAATTTCTGGTTAGTCCTAGCTGGGTCGGAGCTCTTACTAAGTTACTTGCGATTTCCGCCCGGTCTTACTTACTTACATTGCGAGCAGTTGTAATAGACAGGTATAAAATAATAGACGGCTGGTACACATTGAAACCAGAGTTTATAACACACCATGTCGTCTTCAACCTACAAATCCTTCGCAATCATCGGCGCAGCAGGGCGCATCGGAAAACACATCTTTGCCGCCCTACACGAACAGACCACCACCTCCTCTATCCTAGTGATCACCCGTACGTCATCCTCGTCCGCGGATGCCATACCACCCTCCCCCAGTGTGAAGATCGCCAAAGTGGAAGACTACAAGAACGTCGAAGTGGTCGCCGCTATCCTTCGGGCCCACCACATCGAGGTCCTCATCTCAGCTGCGAACTGGCAGACGGAGGAGGGGACCCGTACGGAGGAGACAGCACTGGTGGACGCTGCGTGTGCAGCGGGCGTTAAGCTGTTCGTGCCGTCCGAGTTTGGCGCACCTACTCTGAATGCCCCGACGGGTTTTTTCAAGGCTAAGGATGATGTCGCTAGTGAGTTGTAGATCCGCTTACTCTCGGGCATTATCTGATACCGCCAACAGAGCATATGAAAGAAATCGGATTGCCCTCCGCGAGATTCTACGTGAGTACCATCGTTTCGAAGAAAGAGTTTGTTGACTCGGCATTCATGTACAGACTGGGCAATTCTTCAGCTGGATACCTATTGCTTGCGGGTACCCATCCACAGGTAAGATCAATCTTGTAGTCGATACAGGCAACACGCCGGGCTCGTTCACTGCTGATGAGGACGTGGGGGGTACGTGATGTGTTCCGAATACAACAGTGTCGCTCACTCGAAGTAGGGTTTGTCGCACATGTGCTTACAGCCCTTCCGCCTTCCGAGCTGAACGATCGGATCTTCCGCATTGAAGGCGAGAGGGTTTCGTACGGAGAGATAGCAGCGAGGGTTGGGTTACCGGTAGTTAGAGTAGAGAATGTTCCTTCAGACAGCGAGCAGTTCTCACAGTTCTGCACGATGGTGCAGAAGATGTTCGAGCAAGGGTATGGGAGCACGGGCTGGGATCATGTTTTGAAGAAGGATGGTGCGGAGAGCGCTGGGAGCGCTAATGCTCTTTGGACGGGACATGTGTGGAGGAAGGTGTCGAAGGAAGACTTTGTTAAGACCGGCTGATTTGAAGAATCTTAGTTGATATGTATGGAAGTTGTGTTAGATAATTACAACGACAAGAAACAGACTGCATTTTTACCTGCTAACACGGCTGGCAAACACACATGGGAAATGCGTGTTACCTTTCACCCGACCAATAGCAACAGCGTGGTACGTAGGTCCTGCTAGCCCTCACCTCTTACCAGCCACATTCGCCCAGCCTGAAGCAGAAGGCGGCGGGAAAAGCAGCGAAAAAACAGCGAAAGGGAAAAAATCAGAGCAAGTTCGAGTATCGCGCAAAATCATCGGAACTCACGTGTTATTCAGCTACCTCCATACCAGATATACCCTGTCTACCCCATGGCTTGTCGCACAAACGAGGGCGACTAATGACCGAGCCAGGACATCTCAGTGCCTATCCTACGTGGGGTAAATATCTTTCGCCGGCAGCAACCACGAGACAATGGCGATGCAATCGCCATGGAGTTAGACCAGCTTTCAGATCTCCACAGCTCGAGACTTCCATGTCAGGGTGTCATAAACTAGAAAAGGCATGGACGAGGGTGTATACGTGGCCCCGAAGATGCGGAAGGTGAGTATCCTTCTCAACGAGTACGATATATCACGCCTTAACGAACACCGCGCAGAACCCTGTCGATGTAGGTAAGAGCCTGGTCGGATGAAGAGCACATCCTGCGTCTGTGGTGAGTGCCAGTGATTGACCACTGGTACGGGTATGGTCGTCTTAAGAATCGGATGGCGTTGTCGCTCGCAAAGAACGGTCACCAGGCGCCAGAGAGAGTTCGACTGCGCTGCCGGCATAGGGTGAAAGCCTGACAGTGCTTGTGGTGTAGTTTTGCATAAATCGACGTTCTGGACTGTAACGCTACGGCGTGTGGCGCTTTCCGGTGCTCCACGCCAGTCAGGTATCTTGAAAGCGAAAAGTCCAGTCCTGCAAACGGTAGGGTAACCTCATGTAGATTCCGATATTTGAGCCCCCCTTCACAGGCGCGGGCCGTGACTTCTTAACGGTCCCAACATGAACTGACCATCTGCACAGGGCTGGCAGGAAAGAGCAAGTCAAGGACAAGTGGCAACGTGCAAGTTGATGTCAAAGAGCTGAGCAGAGAGTGAAATTTCCGACCAAGAAGCGGAGCTCTAAAGATATAACTGCCGAGATCCGGCATCAACCCGAGAAGTGCGCAGTCGGTGAGAGTGTAAAAAAACCAGTGACCTGTGCATCTATGCTCGTTCCGGCCAGTGCAGTGTACTGGTAACAGTACTACATGGTTAATGATCCTAACCATATTCTTTATTAACCACAATACTGTTGGGAATAGATGTCGGCAGGGGAAATGAACGTGGTAGTTGCGGCTTGAACGAAGGTATATTCTGGTGTAAATACGCAGGAGGTGGTGGTACAAAGCTAAGTTTCGGTAATGATCGGTACGAAAATCAAAATAAAGTAAAACAAAGAACGGCGTAGCCGATGGCCTGGTGGCTGTGAAACCATCATCCTCAACAAATACAGCCAAACTTGAAACGACACTACTTCAATAATCAGGAATCTTGCACTGGTAACAATATGAACTAAGTCAAAACTAAGTGTTATAAGACTTGGACTCGTAGAGGCTCTAAGGATGAATGCGATCTCACCATATCAAAGTTCATCCGAGTCGGAGTCTGACTCGGATGCTGGATCTCCATCATCCAGACAAAAGTCAAGCTCAAGTCCCTCGCCTTGCAAACTCTGCAAGGTTTTCTTGGTCTCCTCATCAAGAGCGTAGCTCCATCCACGCCCCATCACCCATAGGCGGAGCCTTGTGAGATGTGGTATGTCGTGCGGTCGACGCACTCGCGAAGCTACCATGTCGACAAATGCAGAATTGATGAAAGAGACGTGAGCGTAGCGGATGGTATGCATGTTAACAGTAAGTTTTTGCAGAAACGGGACCATGGAGTGTTGGAGAGACCCATCTACCACGCTGACCTCGCTCAATTGTGTCACAAGAGACTGCATGATGGCGCCGTAATTGTCTGCGATGTCTGGCACCCATTCGTAGAATTCGATGGCGAATTCCTGCAATCTAGGCACGAGTCGTATGACGTTTACAAGGTTGTCGTCGAGGTCCGCATCAACGAGGCATAATCGCGTTAGGGAACATTGTGACTGCAGCAGCATCTGGTGGAGTGCACCCAGCGCACCCACAGGGCATTTTATTACTTGTTCTTCCAGGTCAAATTCGTACATGGTTGTTAGCGTGACTTCCTTCAGCGACGGTAATACCAGGCTGCGCAGAAAATTTGGCGAAGACGCCGAAAGTTCTTCGACCAATGAAGCCATCACAGGACTCGGAGGTTCGAGAACAGGATGGATATTCAAGCTTTGAACACCATAGTCGTTGTACGAAAATGAAAGGAGTTTTGGAGCTGATTTCACGACGGCGAGATATGTGGGGGTCAGCCGGTCTCCGGCAAATGGTCTTGCATCCAAGAAAGATACAAGATTGGATGCAGGGAAAAGTATGTTGGCCTCTTCGTGCATGCCTTTCAGATGCAAAATTTCGAGTTTGGGAGCAATCTCAAAGGCGCGGATGTCTCCGGACGGTGGGTTGTGAATACAATCGATGTACATGTCTCGAAGGAAATCGATCTTTCCACGGACGAGAGCGAGTCGTGGGAGATAGGATGGATGGATGGTCATCTCGACGGCTCTCCACCGCCTCGAATGAGCGATCATGATATCGAAGCATTGTTTCATTAATTGGGATGCTCCTTCCTCCGCCTCCGAGTGGGGCACCGGGCCATAGTACGAAAAATGAAAATCAAGAGGATGATTACGGGAGCGTTCAAGAACGACGCGGAGCATTTCCACTGTGTCGGCCCTGAAACGCGCCTTAGGCTGGTATAATAACGGAGTTGCTATGGTCATGGAGGCCCATAGCTCCGGACAAAGTGTTTTGATAACATTTCTCCACGAGCTGCACACTTGGCCAAGATGCCATGGCCCCTCTCGGACTGTGAAGACGTTGAATCCGGCAAGACGTCTCCCCGAATACATACCTCTGAATTCGTTATCTTTCCACGAGCGGCGTAAAATCTCCATCATGATCTCCGAGGGAATACGACGTATTGGAGACAGTGTTGTCTCGTAGTCGTTTTTGAGTGACTGGAGACGCAACCTGTCAGCTCCCAGTGACCTCACAGCATCACGAAGCAAGTCAAGGTCGCTATCTATTTCAACAAGAGGGTTTTTTAGGCCCTCCAGAGACGCCTTCAGCTGAGTAGTTTGCAGAGGTGATGGCGCGACGTTGTCGTGCAGAAGGGAGGTGACGTCAGGTGGATGAGTGAAAGCTGATATCCAGTCATGTTTGGCCAATATTTCATCCAGAGGAAGACTGGAACGTTGCATTGGAGACCGATATGACTAGGCAAAGGATCAGTTAATTCCTAAGTGGTATTAGGCGACAAAAAAACGCACATAAGCACTCAGCACTCAGTACTCAGCCCTCACGTCTATACTTGATTTAAGTCTCGGTAGCGAGCAACTCAAGCACCAAAAAAGATGAAGCACAGGACGGCCAGTCGTTAGGAGGAGCACAAGACAAATACGTTGGAAAGAAAGAAATTTTTGTTCGGGTCGGACATGTCGAAGTCAAAACGTAATAGGAATTTGGACCAGCGCCTTATTCCCACGGGAATGTACAGTAGATACCGCCACGTAAACAATGCTTAAAACAGCTGAGAACGACAATGTTGTGGCATTTCTGTTCGGATGATAGAGGAGAAACACTCGTTAAATAAGATTTGCAGAGGTAGCACACTAAGATTCAAAGCACATAATCAGCGAGTCGAAAGCAGTCAATAGAGTCATTCAAATTCAGAATGGAACAGAAACTAGCTGATGAGGGGAACAACACAATGCAGATGACACCATGACGACTTTAGGCCAAGCCCACGACTTTGAAAAGTTGTTGAAACGTTTTCGCCCGTAGCAACCCCGGTCCTCAAGCTCTACCCAGAATCTGATGAGACGAGACTCCACGAGTAGGGGATCAGAACCGTCGTACGCGTGCGCGTAAGTACAAGCTTTAGGTTTTGGCCTTCAAGCACCATGCGCAAGCGTCCTGTTTTCGTCCCGTCCCAGCGATGCAACCTCGGGCCTCCACACTCATCACAAGCTGTTTAACCTCCCCATTCACATCGATGCATCCCAAATCTGATCTTGTTATTCTATTGATCGGTCAAGCATTGAGTTGAATCACAACTCAGCTGTGATTTATGCCAGACAACATGATAGCTGTGTTCGAATCCAATACATCTCCATGAAGCGGTCTCGTTCGACGAGAATCAAAGGTATCTTCCAGAATTGACGATTGTGCAGATCGAGGTCGGTGAGAAACAGACCAGTGCAGAGGAATTATGTTCTGATTTTTGTACCCAGTACACGCTGGACATATCATAAGCATAGAGAGGCAGGCACAAATCGAGCGGAGACTATTGCGATTTTATGTTGGTGTATCTTCTGAAGGTGCCTGCTCGAATGGTGAGAACTACCGTATACGCTCGGGCAGTATAGCAAGATGCAGGGTTATGCTGGCATTTACCGTTGAACGAAAGGTACGTGGGCGCCAGGACACACCATCCGATAGGACGGGAAGACCCAGATTTAATATTTCGAACTCAGAGGAGTATCGAATGGTGGACGCACACGATTGCCTTGCTGTGAACTCTCAGGCGCCAGGAACAAGAGCCGGGTGGCTAGCAGTGATAGCCTCGATAGATGACCAGGCAAGGCATGTTAGACGAGAGGTGCTTTGAGCCCAAGATAGACAGCATGCGAGAACATATACGACGAAGATCTCGATATTTGGTCCGGAACTCGGACGGATGGAACGAGGAACACTGAATTCGGATACGGTCTACTCAGTCTTAGTAGTGTTCGAAGCTATCACGGTAAAGGCTCTAAAAGATATAGAGTGACGTGGTGGAACCGGTCATCATGGTTAGTCCAGCGTGAGCACTACCGTATTCTTTTTCAATTTGGATCGGGACTAAGCCTTGATTTTGGCACGGAACGAGTTTCAACACATTTCTTCCTTTCTTCATTCGCGCAAGGTGCGTTGAATCCAGGCACGAGATTGATTAGGACTAGCATTGAAAAACATACGATCTGATGGCGCAGCGAAAGAAACTGAACGACATCAGTAGATTGGAAAAAAAATTGCCGGGGGTTGCGGTGACCACGGTCCGACGGAATTCTTATCCGCCTCGTCAAGCCCTCACAAGTCCATATAACCAAAGCGTAATGTTGCGCCCTTTTTTATAGGCTATTATAACCCCACGTAATAATTATCTGCCCTTTGAGATTGCATTGAATTATTTCCCGCTCATGTATCACAACTGTAAGCACAATAAAATGGGGCCTGGCTTGCACTGACTGATTGAAAAAAGGTAGTAAGGGTTGATTTTGATTTTTAGGTTGTTTTTAGGTGTCTAAAACGATGACATGAATGTATCACAGGTCAGAAAATCCCATAGCGTTGATGTCGAGCTCGAGGTCGCTTGACTCTACCACCAGAATCGGCACCTTCTACGGAAAGCCTATTGCGTTCCTCTGTATCTTTGTCCATGCTAGCTTCATTGTCTGGTCCATCGGTTCTCGTTTTGTGTGTGGAGGATTGCCTAGCTACATTTAACCCTGTCGAATATCGCGCTTCTTGTGTATCGAAAGTCACGGTCCTGAGTCGGATGCTCTACTGAATTTCACTGTCCAGTTACATCCCGCTGAATCGGCGGGAGCACGGGAGAAAGGAAACGAATATCGGACATTAAGAGAATTACGAGAAGTGAGACGAGGTGCATGGCATGAAAACGAGTACGCAATTGGACTTCTAGTGGCTCAATCACTTGATTCCGAGTCGGAGATGTTACAATCGACGGTGATCGACGACGTCGCGTCACTGTGTGATGTACCACGTGATACCTCGCGGTTCGTTCCGAGTTTTCACTCATCACTACTTACTCATTTTCCTTCTCGTCGTGAAGGCCTATCGGTCCAGACTCAGCTCTCCAAGACCTATTTCCTCTAGGCCTACCCTTCTCCGACGCGGATTTCTTCTTCCGAGCCCGGAACTCCAACGTAATTTCTTCAATATAAATGCAGTCCGAAGTCGCGGTCAAGCGCTAACGTCTCAGCCAGCGCACCATCATCTCACCAAGAATCGCAAATTTACAGCCTGCCGGGATCCTCTCATTTATCATTGCATCAAGTTCAACTAGTGGTCTTCTGAAGCAGGGTATTCCAGAGTTGGAGCACGGAGGAAGTGCGTGTTTGAAGGGCACTCAAGTCAAGCATCGGTGAGTTTGATAATGGCTCTCTCGGGATTCGCTCCATAGTAACTTAGGGAATTGTTCAAGCCGATGAGGTGTGCCCTTTCCCATGCGATATCGTTCTTTAATAATGTCCGGAGTGCCGTGGAGGGGAAGGCCCGGCGCCAACAAATTGAGGTAACATTCCGGTTTCCTAGAGGTCCAAGGCTGAAAAGACTGATGAACTATTTAGGACCCTTCCTAACAGTGACTTTGCGAGGCGATTGTCGGAGAAGAGGAATGAGTAGGAGCGAGCACGTACAGTATAAAGTTGAGGTCATTTGTGTAAACAGCAGCGTACTTGTATTATGTTCATCGTAATAATAAATTTACTATTCAAGTCTTTCCGAGTCTCCAAGAGTGAACCTATACGATGTATATATGCCCCCAGCCACCCGAAAACGACTAGCTGCTACGAGCCCGCTTTAAGATGGTGCCCGTGTTATATTTGCCTATGGCATGAAGTAATTGTACTAATACCTTTCGAAGCCTGCCACGCATTACTGATATCAGAAATGCTCGTAAGGATATGTGTAGAATTATCATTTTTCCACGCTTCATATGGGCATATAAGGCTGGCGCAATTATTTTGAATGTTGCCATGCATTTCGAGCCTTGCCACGGGCTTATACGGCCATATATATTTTTGGTCAATTCACTGATGGATGATCTCGATGGCATGTGCGTTTTCTTCAATCGTCAGCTTGCCACATAGAAGGTCCTGTCACAGGACTAGAGACATCCAGAATTCGGGGTTGCACGGCGAGTGAACATGTCTATCGGTTCGTTGAACGATCGAAGCTGTTACCGAGACTCGGCAGATAGAGTTGGAGAGCTTTTCTCCTAGGAATCAGAGTAGCCAACTTCAATCGTCGAAGTCTCGCGGCAAAGGGGATGGCGGATCAAGCCGGCATTGTACGGCAACGTGATTGGCGGAGCTTGAAATGGGCCTCGCGTCTGTCCAACGTCTGTCGCGTCGTCCGACTTCGAGTTCTTTACTCTGGATCGCACTCCGAATCGATAACCTCTCGTAGGCCACCTCGATTTGATTTTCTACCCCTCCAGGAAATTTCAATGTTTGTTTCTGTGCCCCCCATGCACTGGCAGTGTTGATGTGGCAGTGGTACATTGAGACAGGCTGCCAATTTCCACACGAGACCTCGTTACTGGTTCACTTTTTGTTTCAGATTCGGGTTTGATTCGCTTCTGTTGAGAATTGCTGTAGACTACTAATAAAACTGTGTCTTGGTTGCCCTTGTTCACCGTTCCAACTTTGGGGTCATTACGGAAACGTTTCAAATGATGGTGGGTAAAGTTCTGCTATCAAAACGCCAGTGACAATTCAACTTTACAATTATAGCCGAGAAACATTTCTAGTAGGAGAGATCATGATTCTGAGGTGAGAATCGTCACACCTCCCTATCAAATGGTCATTAACGATTTTGTTTTCGCTCCAAGGGTGCGTCTGGAAGCAAGCCACTTTCTATGTGCGATGCACTCAGCCACCTTCATGACATGGAGGCATTCGTCTTCAATATCATGAACCACTTGATCACCCAAGTCAACAACATCGACAATCCCGATTCGCGAGCAAACACATTTGCGATCCTCGAGCCCCTCAATGATTCCGCTCTCGATTTCATTACTCCAGTTGTCGATGCTTGGGGCGATACAACGGTCATAGAATATTTTGCACGCCATTTACACCCTCCGCCAGGAACGTGTTTCGACAGTGATCGATATCAGTCCGTGCGATGGAATACTCAAAGGGCAAGAGAAGTTCTCCCGTACCTCGATACAACCATCGTCAGGATGGAAGCCCCGCTGACGGCTCAGCTACGGAGGTTAAAAGACCAAGAGTCACGCTTCTTGAAATGGCCTCCTTGGTCATCACCGTCGCCAGAGTTGGTGAATCTTCTGGACAACCTGCCTCAGACGCTATCTGCGCTGCGCTATAGCTGTCGCCAAACTATGCAGTATCTCGACGCCATTGAAGGCTTCGTTGTATGCCTGAATGATTTTTTCAGCGATGAACGGCGTGCAGCAGCCTTTGGGAGACGCAGGGAGTTCGTTGAGGCACTGCACGATCTCGCGGACATTGCGGCGAAGAGCCAGGAAGCTGCTCGGCATCATCCAGGTGTATTGTGGTGTAACAAGGATCGCGAATGGATTCATCGTTCTCGTATATTACAGGGTCTGGATGCGAGTGTGAACCGTGAGCACAAGATCATGCTATTTATCTTCTTTTGTGTCGTATCAATAGTGATTCTGATTTTCTGGACCCTTTTCTAAGAAATGGTACATTACGTCGCTGTATTTCTGCTACTTCGCATTCATGACGTGTAACTATAAAGCATTGTAGAATTGTCATCGGCTTTTTTTGTACGGTCTCGGTATGAGCGATTGAAGGGAGCCCTGTACATACGCGAGCAAGCGTCGGCGCTCGTAGTAGGGCTTGCTCGAGCTCAGGAACACAAGTAAATGGCGTCCTTTCTTGTCCCCTGGATGCACATACTCACAATTGGATGGATCACACTACACAAAGTCTCCGGGAGTATGCCGTTTGCTAGATTACAGTCTCGTCCTGCTTGATTCGCAGCCATCGTTGAGCCATCTTCGAAAAGATGCCTTCGGCGTTATCGTCCGAGATAGCCGGAGTTTAAAAACCGGCTCAGCCTCTCACCGTGACATTCGCCCGCTCCCCTGCCTTTTCCCTCGTTCCTTCCTTGTTTCTGTAACAGATATGGTCCCTCTTCTACTGGTCGCCGCATCGATTGCAACACCTCATAGCGATCCCGGAACATTTCGAACGAGTCATTCAAGCTGACTGTTTCCACTGCCTTCGTTAACACTTCGCTCTTGCACAACTCATCATGTACGCTAAAATGGAATCAATATCTCCAAGAGGTGACTGCCTTCAGGAGGTACCCGTCCTGTTTTCGTACCAATCTGGCCCGTTTTGATTATTATTGTGAATATCAAGATTACGGCAAAGTGTAGATTGTCAAGGCCTATCATTCTGCATGTCGTTGAAGAGGCAGGCCGTGCATTACACTCCGGGATGACAATATATATCCTTTCCCAATAACTAAGCTGGTCCAACCGGCTGAGTGAAACCGAGTCTTCCAATGCCCTCCTCACGCAGCTGGCCCTCGCAGCTTCTCCTCAGCGTCGACGTGTTTAAAACGGCTGCCGTCGATTCCAACACCAGCTCTGACACCCTCGCGCTCTCCGACAATGCGTACCAGCGCGCCGAGCTTATCTGGAAGACTTGGGGCCTCACGTTTGAGGACATCATCAACCTCAGCCCCAAGTTCTGGAAGATCCACAACGACCCAATTCTCTGCCACGATGGTTCCTCCGCCACTATCATGACGATCCATCTCAATCTCACTGTGGGCACCGTTGGCACATATGCTGCCGATCGTCCCGAGTTACAGGCTCTTTGCAAGGATATGATGGATTGCAAGACTATGTTCGTCGCTCTTCTCTGTTTCCATGTTTCGTATACTTATTGTGCTTCTTTCAGTGGTCAATTCCTTCTCACTGAAGCCGGCCACGGTTTAGACGCGACTAACCTCGAGACCACCGCTACTCTCCAGTCTGATGGCTCGTTCATCCTCAACTCTCCCAACCGGGCTGCTTCCAAGTATATGCCTCCGACTGTCCCGGTTCTCGGTAAACCCTGCTGCGCTGTCGTTTGGTCCCAGCTCGTCGTCGATGGCGAGAAGCACGGTATCAGGCCTTTCGTAGTCCAGCTCAATGACGGTGTTCACATGTGCAAGGGTGTTACTGCCAAGTAGGTCTATCACCAACGGACAGTCCTCCATAACTAATGACCGGTGACCGCTTAATCACAGACTGATTCCTACCCGACATGGTGCAACCCCGGTGAACCACGCTATCACGCACTTCACCCAGGTCCGTCTTCCCGAGTGGTCCCTCCTCGGACCCATTGGCGACAAGCCCTCGACGCACGATGAGTTCCTCGTCGCCATCTGGCGTATCTCCGTCGGGACTCTCGCTTTGGCTTCGCTCGCCCTCCCGGCTACGCAAATAGCGGCTCACATCGCATACAAGTACTCCCTCCGTCGTAAAGTGGGCATCCCTGCGCAGCCTATCATCAGCTTCCGGACCCAGCAGATCCCCATTTTCACTGCGGTCGCGCAGACGTATGTCATTGAAGCATGGACGAAGCATGCGATCAAGCACTTTATGGATCCTGCTGCTGACCGTCATGCGAGGCATGCGATTACGACGATCTACAAGGCGGTGGTGATGGAGCATGCGCAGACCGCTCATTTCAATCTTTCGGAGAGGTTGGGGGCTCAAGGCTTGTTCGATTACAACCAAATCGTCACTCAATTTGTCAGTTATATCTTTTTATTCCATCATTGTAGTCTTCGTCTAATCCTGTCTTAGGCTGACATCAGGGGTATTGTCATTGCTGAGGGCGATGTTCTTGTTCTTGCTATTCGTTAGTGTTCCTTTTTTCGCTTCGGCCCAATTCTGACTATTTTACAGGTCTCGCTTCAGAGCTCCTGCAGGGCAAATACTCTGTTCCGTCTCCTCTGTACCCCAACAGTCTCCTTGCCCAGCGTAAGTCCAATCTAGTCTTGCAACGCTATCACCTAAAAGCGGGCTAACCAATCTTATTAACAGACGAAAAGGGAGTGTTCGAAGAAGCCCGGGCTCTCGCGAAGAAATACGGACCTCGATCGAAGCAATACTCAGACTACATCCTTCCTCGCTCCAAAGACCTCGTCGAGGCCATCGGCTACCGGATGGCGCATGAAAGTGCCTTGGTCGAAGGTATCCCTGCTGTTCTGGCGGATATCTACGAGGTGTTTGCCATTCAGAAGGACGTCGGTTGGTACCTTGAGTCTGGTCTCCTCACTCGGGCCAGGATCGCGGATATGCAGAACGCGTCGATGACGAATGCTGTGGGAAATATGAATGAGTGGGTTGATGGGATGGGTGTGGCCAAGTGGGTGAAGGCGCCGATTCTCGCTGAGAAGGGCTGGGATGATTTCGTGGATTCGATGTATACTTTCAGGGAGGCTCCTGAGGAGATGGCTCTTTTGTAAATGTCAACGGAGGTGATCTAGGGTATGTTACAGTGTAGATTGATTTCCGTAATCCGTGTCTATTTTGGTGTATACAATGGCTTAATTTTCTTTATCTTCCCTTCGGGTATAATATTCCATCCGCAGTCGCAGCCTTGTCTGAAGAGCAGAACGCTAGCGCATGCAGGTGAGCGCACATTTATGATCTGCCGAACATGGGCAATAATGCTGCAACTGCAGAGTCTTCATTCAGCGGACTCGGAATCATCCTCAAGGCGGCAAAGTTCAAGTTCAACGGGAAGACCCTCCCTTCAGCATCCGGAAAGGATCTTTTTCATCGTCTAGATCACAGACCTACCCCTCGCCTGTTACCGTTAAAGAAAGTTCCCTTAGACCTGGCGGGCCCTCCTCAGGCATTCGTGGTGCAACCATCTCGACATAAATCCCAGTCGAGGAAAGAAACTGTACTGGAGGAGACTATCCAGAACAATATCAAGCGAACTCGAAGTAGCGACTTGTCGTCGTGTATTGTTGGCCACAAGCTCAAGTTCCAGATAGTCACAGTCGTCGTGATAAATTTCATTCGATCTTGGTTGCCATGAGCTGAAATGAGAGAGCCGGAGTTCATACGGGTTGGCAGGCTCTCACCGCCGTGATGTTCTCTCGCTGGCTAAAGAGATTGCGAACCGTTGAATTACATATTTTTCCATGAGCCAGTAGTACAGCCGCGTAAAAATTTGAGATCCCATCACAGTAGTACGATCCCAGATCTGTACCTAAAGTGAATGAAAGGGCGCAGAATCGGGTGACGACGAGCAAGGAGGCGGGGAATCAGTGTTTGAAGTGTGGGAAATAGTCGCCGGGTATAGCTGCGGCACGATTTAGCATGCTGGCATGTGATTTTGACATTTTACGGGACTTTGCAAAGTGCTTCCACTGTACAGAACTACGATAGCATGCGTAAATTGATCTGCACTGTAGGTACCGGGAGAATTTGTTGTACAGTATGGACGCTATAGCCTGAGGCCTCAGTCGTTTCGATGTTTGACATGTCTTGGAAGCCGTACGGATGTATTAGTCCTTACGAATAATTTATGAAACGTCTGTCTTACCGTCTGTGAGTTTCGAAAGAAAACTATTTGATGATACGAATGATACACAGAAGTTGCACAGAAGTCAGAAACGAAAGATTATTTAATTAATTAATTCGCATTAGCATCCGCTTGCATAAAACTGTATCGGCCGGCATGCTGAGTTCAAAAGAATGCAAGAAAGAATCGGGGGCCGACGCTTGCTGTCGCTACTGGAAAAATCTCGAACTTAACCACCACCGAAATCCTAAATACCGCATAAGACCGAGCCTGTATACACAGGACTCGGAATCTTCAATCTAAGGCACCCCCCAAAGGGAACGGGGGACTATCCTCAAAATACCCTTTTTTTCGCAGTTTGGCAGACTACTTCGTAGTGATGCTCCCTGCGCCCTATCAGCCTTGAATGTGATCTCTTCCAAGACCGAGAACCGATGTAAGAGACGGTCAATGGCGGAAAAATCATATGAGTTTGGGCCTTGCTTTGGATTTGGATGCAGCGACCGTGGGGATGAGATAGTATCAAATGTTATTTTCTTCATAGATGTTGTCGGGAGCGAGAGGAGAAATTTTGATAGTCTGACCAGCGAATGGGGAAAATTCTCTCGGGTTGTGTCACAGGGCCAAATTTCGCTCGTGATGTGGAGAGTTTCTAGACAAGAGCATCTGCTAAGAGCCTCGAGCTCATTAGAGAAAAGATCTTGTAGAAATAAACATGAGTACTACTACTAGGACATAGATCGATTTGGTGAGAGACTTCGCACCTATCGCCTCTTCGGTCTTAAATCCCAATCTGATATGCTTGAGTGTCGCACCAGGACCATGAAGGTACGACGACAACGCGATTATCTCATCCCTGTCCTTGTGGGAGAGGTATCCAAGCATCAAGGTTCGCAGATGCGTGTGATCACTGACACAGAGCCAATGATACAGGGCACTCGTCGCTGCTGAATAACAGCTACTACCCAGGCTATAGTCTTGACTCGAGATGACCTGTAGTGTCACTGGAGGTGGAGATGGGGAGTCATCAATAGCCAAAGTCTCCGCGTGCCGATCTGCCGAGTTCTCCATCACACAATAGTGACAAAGGAATGCGGAAGTGTCACGGAAATGGACCTCATATCGAAGCCTTTCGAGTCTGGGGAAGTATGATAGCATATAGGGGAGGTCATTGAAAGTAGAGCAGATAACCCGGCCGAGTGACAAGTTTGTGATACGAGAAGTGAAGCTGGGTGCGTCGATGATATAGCGTATCGAGGAGGTGGACATGGTATCAAGATGAAGAGCTGTTACGCCCGTGAAGTGGTTGAGGTGTTGAGCGAGTGGCTGCAGCCAAGACGGAATGGGAACACGATACCCATCTGGCATCAACCCATCGATGTAAATTTCGCGTATGTGTTTGAATAGTGTGCAAAAGGAGCTGTCCAGGAGTTTGACCTTGTCTTCATATGATCCCTTGTTTCTGGCATAGGTCGGTCGTACTACGTTGAAAGAGAGCCATTCAAAAAGATGGAATCTAGTCGCAGGAATCCAGGCTCTGCAGACTAGACTGCATGCTTTGAGAGCTTCATTATCATGGTGCAAGAAGTCAATGAATCTATCGAACAACTCGGGAGGAAACCGCGGGCCTTTTATCTGTTAGCATTTCAAAGTGAGTATTCTGAGAAATACAAGTTTTCTCCGCACTGCGGCAACAGACTTACCTTGTTGATTTCGTTCCACAGATCGCTATTCTCGGCACGCAAATCCTCATTCTCCTTCTCCAGGCTCTGAATACGATTCTTGATGCGTCCGATTTCAGTTGATTGCATCTCTTGTTGTTGCTTCAAGGATGATACGAGCGACGCCAAGCTACTCAGTGTAACTTGGGGTGCTGGCGCTCGTGAGTAAGAGTTTCCAGCTGTTACGAATCAGCTACATAGCAACGATGATAGAAAACGTACTACCATATGCTCTTCCTGACATCGTTAATCCACAGGTTGCAAGGTATGCGCAGGGTGCATGTAAGAGCTTGAGAAAGCGTTGATGGAATCATCACGAGGCCGACCACCAGGCCTTCTTTGGGAAATCCCACGAATAATCCAATAACAAACTTAGATATACACAACGGCTTGACAGCTAAGGGAGAGAGAGCCTGAGGCCGGGGGAAGGGGAGTCAGGCGCATTTGTGGCTTTCGCATGAGCTCAATCACCTAAGCTCTGGTAGGAACACGCGGGGCACATCGTTCAAGTAGCACTCCATTGTAACAAAAATGTCCTCTCGATATACCTTGATACAAACTTACAGTCCAAAAGATCATCATGATACAGTCACCGTTCCAAGCTCTACATCCTCCGATTCGACCTGACGGCTGCTCTACCCCGCCCGGTCAGTTACGCCTTCATTAAAGGGAAAAAGGAAAAAGTGAGAGATGTTCCATTGGCCATGGCGCGTTGAATAATAACGAGCTCGAATAAAAGAGATGCCGAAACTTTACCATAATCAATCTGGAGATTTTAAGATGTCTAAACAACGAAGGTCGAGACAACAGCGGAGAAGAGCCCAGCCTACAGACTATCATGTTAAAAAGGGATAGATAGGGAGAACAAAACAACGCACAAATATGAGGAGTACGTCCAATACATCCCTCCAGTCTTCTACTACCTCCGCATCGAAGATCGTACATTCGTCCTGATATGTTCTCCATATCCTCGCAAAGGGCCCCATCTCTTCTCCTCTGGCATCTTCTGAATTTTTTTGCTCATAGTCCGAGGGATCGTGACCTTGGAGAGAATCGTTAGCTAGAAATATTATTCCCAAAGGATCGCAGCTACCTCTTGTCTGCGACTGAGCCTTGAGACCCATCCGACGACGACTGAGTTTTGGACGCCTAGACCTTGAGTAATACGTCGCATTCGATACAGCGGATGTGGATGCGGCATTGCTGCTAGCTGCAGAATCAGCGGCATCACCGTTTGAAAACAGTGGCCCACTCAGCCTTGGAGGGGGGGGGGTATCCATGAATAAGGTGAGAGCGGTGCCCCACGAGCGAAAATAGGCATGAATCTTTCTTCTGAAGAAGCTTTCAAAAGTGTAAATTTTAATGGTCACGCACACTCCCATCACGGGAAAGCTTACATTCGCACGAGCTAGTTGTGGCCATACCGTTCAACGGAGGACTCGATAATGTAAATATCTGGCATCTGCTCATAGATCAACCGGATAACACCAAAAAAACACAACGTACTTAAGGAATCCATTTGATTCATAGTGCATAGCGGCGCACTTGGCTCCTCGGCAGACTCTGTAAGCTTAATGTATTTGGTGCGGAGCGATGTTGTCATGATCTGCGAAGGCCTCCAAAGACCGAATACTAGCTCGAAGCGGTACATACAGAGCCGCTGAGAAGCACCGAACGCATGAAGGAAGCCGACGAGATGGTATTTGGGCCGGTGTTACTACCAGGCTACAATAAGGAATAGCCAGCCACAGCTGACATTTAAAGGGCCGTATGCTATGGCCACTAAGAATCATCCCATATCATGGCGATCGCACTGTTGAATAGGAGACGCTCTTCGTGGTGTGCATTCGAAGTGGTAGACAAGCTCGACGAGTAGGAAGGAGCGGCACAGGACGTGTAGACAAGAATGCTCCTGGAATGCTCAAACGCAAACGACCAAGTCATGACCAAACTTCTTCGCCTACAGCCAAATAGGAAGTAAGGGATAGAATGAAAGAACGCAACTGAGTTGAACCAACAAAACGCAGGACATCATGTATCATGGCCAAGTGGACCAGACAATGGACCACTTGGAGCCATGCTCGGTCCATGAAACCACAAACTTCGAAACAAATACCGGTCAAGCACGACTAAGCAGGCAAGCAATTCAAGGAGATTGCCTGAAGGTAGTGCTCAAGCCCACGGTGACCGTTGGATTCAAGCGGCGAATTTCAAATCGATGACCGCAAAAGGCATTTCATTCATTTCGGAGGCGCTTATATGCGGGCCCGCCGCGGCCCGGGCGCGACAGGAACCGCTGGAAGAGTTGTGGAAGAGAGGATGCCGCTTGTCCCACATGTACAATACCTGGAACTTGTCGGGTTGTGGTTGGTTTCTTCACTAGGCAAGCCAGAAGGACTGCATAAATGCCTTGGTAGTATATGTATCTAGTACATGTCAGACCAACTTCCTCGAAGTGAGAGCAGGAAACTGCTGTACTATCGTGGCGAGTGACGTGAATGCGCCCGAAATGTGCTAAGCTAAATTGACGGCACGGGCACCATGAACTTCGTACGGAAACGAATTAAGTATCATATGTTGTTGATATGTTGTCCACCGAAATGTTTTGAGCTCAGAGTCGAAGGATTGGCGAATACGATTGAACGTGATGGAGATTTGCCTAGTAAAGGGATGGATGGATAGACTTTGAATAAGCGGAAAGATATGAGGTCTCTACCTTGAGGAATATTAAACCACCCGACGAAAGCCAGAACCGGACGTAGTACTCACACTCGCGCCTTCGGCGTTATCGTCCGAGATAGCCGGAGTTTGAAAACCGGCTCAGCCTCTCACCGTGCCCGCTCTCGTGCCTTTTCCCTCGTTCCTTGTTTCTGTAACAGATATGGTCCCTCTTCTACTGGTCGCCGCATCGATTGGAGCACCTCCTAGCGATCCCGGAACATTTCGAACGAGTCATTCAAGCTGACTGCTTCCACCGCCTTCGTTAACAGTTCGCTCTTGCGCAACTCATCGTGTACGCTAAAATGGGATCAATATCTCCAAGAGGTGACTGCCTTCAGGAGGTACCCGTCCTGTTTCCGTACCAATCTGGCCCGTTTTGATTATTATTGTGAATATCAAGATTACGGCAAAGTATGGATTGTCAAAGTCCTATCATTCTGCATGTCATTGAAGAGGCAGGCCGTGCATTACACTCCGGGATGACAATATATATCCTTTCCCAATAACTAAGCTGGTCCAACCGGCTGAGTGAAACCGAGTCTTCCAATGCCCTCCTCACGCAGCTGGCCCTCGCAGCTTCTCCTCAGCGTCGACGTGTTTAAAACGGCTGCCGTCGATTCCAACACCAGCTCTGACACCCTCGCGCTCTCCGACAATGCGTACCAGCGCGCCGAGCTTATCTGGAAGACTTGGGGCCTCACGTTTGAGGACATCATCAACCTCAGCCCCAAGTTCTGGAAGATCCACAACGACCCAATTCTCTGCCACGATGGTTCCTCCACCACTATCATGACGATCCATCTCAATCTCACTGTGGGTACCATCGGCACGTACGCTGCCGATCGTCCCGAGTTACAGGCTCTATGCAAGGATATGATGGATTGCAAGACTATGTTCGTCGCTCTTCTCTGTTTCCTTGTTTCGTATACTTATTGTGCTTCTTTCAGTGGTCAATTCCTTCTCACTGAAGCCGGCCACGGTTTAGACGCGACTAACCTCGAGACCACCGCTACTCTCCAATCCGACGGCTCGTTCATCCTTAGCTCTCCCAACCGGGCTTCTTCTAAGTATATGCCTCCGAGTGTCCCGGTTCTCGGTAAACCTTGCTATGCTGTCGTCTGGTCCCAGCTCGTCGTCGATGGCGAGAAGCGCGGTATCAGGCCTTTCGTAGTCCAGCTCAATGATGGTGTTCACATGTGCAAGGGTGTCACTGCTAAGTAAGTCTATCTCAAATGAAAAGTTTTCAATAGCTAATAACCGATTAATCACAGATTGATTCCTACCCGACATGGTGCAACCCCAGTCAATCACGCCATCACGCACTTCACACAGGTCCATCTTCCTGAGTGGTCCCTCCTCGGACCCATTGGCGACAAGCCCTCGACGCACGATGACTTCCTCGTCGCTATCTGGCGCATCTCCGTCGGGACTCTCGCTTTGGCTTCACTCGCCCTCCCGGCTACGCAAATTGCGGCTCACATCGCGTACAAGTACTCCCTCCGTCGTAAAGTGGGCATCCCTGCGCAGCCTATCATCAGCTTCCGGACCCAGCAGATCCCCATTTTCACTGCGGTCGCGCAGACATATGTCATTGAAGCATGGACGAAGCATGCGATCAAGCACTTTATGGATCCTGCTGCTGACCGACACGCGAGGCATGCGATTACGACGATCTACAAGGCGGTGGTGATGGAGCATGCGCAGACTGCTCACTTCAACCTTTCGGAGAGGTTGGGTGCTCAAGGCTTGTTCGACTACAACCAGATCGTCACTCAATTTGTCAGTTATATCTTTTTATTCCATCATTGTAGTCTTCGTCTAATCCTGTCTTAGGCTGACATCAGGGGTATTGTCATTGCTGAGGGCGACGTCCTTGTTCTTGCTATTCGTTGGTGTCCCTTTTCTTTCGCTTCGGCCCGTTTCTGACTATTTTACAGGTCTCGCTTCAGAGCTCCTGCAGGGCAAATACTCTGTTCCGTCTCCTCTGTACCCCAACAGTCTCCTTGCCCAGCGTAAGTCCAATCTAGTCTTGCAACGCTATCACCTAAAAGCGGGCTAACCAATCTTATTAACAGACGAAAAGGGAGTGTTCGAAGAAGCCCGGGCTCTCGCGAAGAAATACGGACCTCGATCGAAGCAATACGCAGACTACATCCTTCCTCGCTCCAAAGACCTCGTCGAGGCCATCGGCCACCGGATGGCACACGAAAGTGCCTTGGTCGAAGGTATCCCTGCTGTTCTGGCGGATATCTACGAGGTGTTTGCCATTCAGAAGGACGTCGGTTGGTACCTCGAGTCTGGTCTCCTCACTCGGGCCAGGATCGCGGATATGCAGAACGCGTCGATGACGAATGCTGTGGGAAATATGAACGAGTGGGTTGATGGGATGGGTGTGGCTAAGTGGGTGAAGGCGCCGATTCTCACTGAGAAGGGCTGGGATGATTTCGTGGATTCGATGTATACTTTCAGGGAGGCTCCTGAGGAGATGGCTCTTTTGTGAATGTGGAAGGGGGCGATCTAGGGTATGTTAGGAACATCGGTAATCACACGCTCGTATCCCTTTATCTGATTCGCGTCGATGGTGATGTCCATCTCATAATCGTACAGACCTTAATTATTGATTTGAACACCATCCTCCTTGCTCCAGGTTTTCAGATTTGCGGTCTTGTCGTAAGTAAATAGAACTAAGTACGGTAACTACTGCAGAGGCATGTGCGGTTCCAATCGCCAAAATGGACCTTGAAAATCTTCAGTTTCAGGTTTTAAGTTATATTTCGTCCGTTGTTGTGAAGGCAGTGAAACAGAGAAGTACTTGGTGTGATTCCATTGGTCCGAAAGTGTTTTATACTGATTCATACTGACGGCCTTACAACACCGAAAGGAACTTCGCTCGAAGAAAATCTTTCGAACTTTCGCTTCTTACGAACTAAATCGCACTGACCTCTCACTGGCCTCTGCTTTGGATGCTGCCGAAACCTACTGTAAAACACTGTATCATGATTGCATTTAGTTGCTCAGTAGTAGATACACAAGCATCGCCCTTGTACTATACAACCGATATCAGCCCGGATATGACACAACCTCGCCATGTCATTCAGACATATCTGCATCGTACATGTTGTAGGTAAGCTGAAGTCCCTCATGCTTCAGACTCTTCAAGGTATTCTCAGCCACCTCATCAAGATCATGGATCCATCCACTCCCTGATATCGATAAACATAACTTCGTGAGACGGGGCGCCTCGCACGGTCGACGCACTCGCGAAGCTACCATGTCAACGAATGTGGAACCAATGAAAGAGATGTAGGCATCATCAATGTTGCTCAGATAAATACCAAGTTCCTGTAGAGATGGGACTACGCAGTGCTGCATTGCCCCATCTACCAGGCATTCCTCACTCATTTGTGCCACAAGGGAATCCAGAATGGGGTCATAATCCTCTACCCACTCATTTAATTCGATGACGAGCCACCGCAAGCTAGGCGTGAGTCGGATGATGTTCGCAAGGTTATTGTCCAAGACTGCATCGATGAGGTGTAATCGATAAAGAGAACATTGTGACTGCAGCAGCATCTGGTGCAGTGCGCCTAGTGCGTCCACGGGACATTTTATAAATTCATCTCCTCCGGAGTGTTGCGTGTCTAGGTCGTCGTCGTACATGGTTGTTAGCGTGACCTCCGTCAGTGATGGTAGTTTCATGCTGCGCATACAGCTTGGTGAAGACACCCAAAATTTTTCAATCGACAGAGACGTGACGCAAGGTAGGAGCGCTGACGTGGACATCAAGTTAACACCACAGTCGATGTACGAAAATGACCGAAGTCCTGGGGCAGCTTTGACGATGTCAAAATATTTGGGAAGCAGTCGGTCTCCGGCAAAGGGTCTTGCATCGAAGAAGGATACAAGATTGGTGGCTGGGAAAGGGATGTTGACATCAGGGGGCAGGCAACTCATACGTAGGTTTTCCAGTTTGGGGGCAATCTCAAAGGCCCAAATGTCTGAGTCTTCGGACAGCGAGCCTGAGGGAAAAACAATCGAGGTCCACGCGCCTAAGCAAATCAATCCTTCCCCGGATGGCAGAGAGTCGTGGAAGAAGGGGTGAGGGGATCCCCAGGGTGACGCCACTCCATCGTTTCGAGTGGGTGATCAGGAGATCGAGACATCGCTCCGTTGCTTTGTCTGTTACCCAGAGGTGAAAATCGAGTGGATGGTTACGGGAACGCTCAAGGACGACACGAAGTATTTCCACTGGGTCCCCTTTCATAGGCCTTTTGGCCCCATCGAGGTCATTGCATCCTATGTCTAAGGTAGCCCATAGCTTCGGGCAAAATGATTCAATGGCATTTCGCCACGACCTGCACACTTGACCAAGCGACCACGGCCCGTCCCCCAAATCGTAGGTGACCCGGTCATCATCTTTCCACGAGCAGCATAGAATCTCCGCCAGAACCTCCATAGGGAGATAATGCTGTCTCGTAGTCATGTTTGAGTGATTGGACACACGACATCTGGGTTTCCAGCGACACAACAGCGTTACGGAGCAAATTCAGGTCGCTCTGTAGCTCAGTGAGTGGTGTCGTCAGATTGGCCAGAGATGCCTTCAGTAGGGTAGATTGTAGGGGTGATGGCGCCTCGTTGATGTGTAGAAGTGATGCGACATCAGGTGGATGAGTGAAGGTGGTCATCCAGTCATATTTTGCCAATATGCCCTCTAGAGGACCACGGGAAGGTTGCATGAGAACTTGATACGACTGTAAAAAATATCAATCACCCTTGATATTAGGCGTCAATAAGTTGAAAGAAACGCACGCGACAAGCAGTCTTTTCTACGGCCAGTTTGAAGACGAGAAATTCAACATGGCAACCGGAACCGGCCTCTTCGGCACGATTCGCATAGCAAGCTATGCCGATACGACATAAACAAACTCCGACAATCGGCATCACCTTCCGTTAGCGAAAGCCACCTTGCGATTGGACCGCCATGGCCCGGGTGTCGGTAAATGACAACCTGCGATATCCGCTTGTCCGACCCACCAACTGATTTCAAGAGAGTGGCCCAGCGGGAACTTGCTGTTGACGATGGCAGTAGACCAGGACACTTCTGCCAAATTCCAAATCCCGTCGGTCTTAACAGTTTGCCTTTTAAATCTTAGTAGAAGACGTCCAAAGACCATCTGTATTCTATGTATCGCGCAATTGAGGTCCTTTTAAACATGGAGCAGTCTTTCTTCCATGCCGTAAACTACCTGATCTGTGTTCTGTCCCGCAAACTTCGACTCAGCAACACTTGCTATCTCAGCACGCGACGTTACCATCGCTCCCCCCCTCCCCAAACGATGCCTGGGGTGATGTTGCACGCATCTTGGGTTGTTTCTCCTGCCACTTGGCACCCCTAGACAATCCAGATTCCTGATTTCCAGGCTGAATTGTATTACTGGATACAATGAAATTTTCAACTAGCGAAGATTTTTTCTCCCCTCTCGGCCATCCTCCGCATATTGATCGATATGGTATGATACTCGAGAGATCGTCCTGCCTGCCTGTATTTTTTTCACTGTCCGAAAGCATAAATCAAGCACTGATGGTGCGACTGTCCACGCTATGGCTAAACTCTCCCTATCGTTCGTACCAATCAGAATCCGCACGGTAACTCGATCTCTTTTGCCAGTTCCATCGACACCCATGCCAACCGAGAACGTGTCTGTCAGTTTGACGGACTGTACGAGCCTTCCGAAAACCGGCCTACGTACAAGTACTCCCTCCATCGCGAAGGCGACACTACAATGAATTCCTCTTTTCATTCTCGTCCAAGATCAGTCTCCTGGCACCACTTCTCCACAAACTCACGTTTATCTGATGTGAATTCTTCGTTAATGATTGTTTGAGGATCATTCACTCCATCCTCTTCCATAGTCACACCGTTGGCTCTCCACAGCCAGCTCACAAGAAATGCTGCGGCATCACTTGATTCTTGAACAGGAGACGGTGCCATCGGTTCAGGTCTCTGGTGTTTCTGAGCATGGTTTGATGGTATATAGTCGTCATCGTCAGAAAAGTCAGGTTCATCATCAGGCTCAAAAAATTCTGACCTTGATGTGCGGAGGATAGCGCTGGAGATTGTAACGGTTGAGAGTGGACAGACTTTCTTCGTCCAGCCATAGGTGAAGGGCAGTACAACCGTAATGGAAATGACAGATGAAGAAAGGGGGGAAGCTGGACCGGTCATCGGGCATTCGAATGAATTTGTTGTTCCACAATCGCCCTGTCAACATGTAATCTAGCAATTTGAAGTAAGTAGATGTCTCCAGCATCTGGAACTGAAGATGGGTATGCTCCGTTGTATGCTGCAAAGACTCAGGAAGAGGTGGTGGCGGGTGCTCCTCTGGATACAAGACATCCTCCATTGTCATGCACGAATTTGGAACCTCAAAGATTGAGAATGAGCGAAAGAAGGGTGGCATCAGGTTGAAGTAGGGCAGCTCACATAAAGAAAGGCACAGGTTTGATTCGTCATCCCAGCTGCATGAATTTTGCCATCCATGTACAAGGCGTTTTTTTCATCGTCTATACCACCATCAAACTGGACGTTCTCGCTGAGTCCTCGGGCCTGAATTACCGCATCGAGGTACTAAAAAAGTATAATGCCGCCGTCCACCAAAAAAATAAGCGCACATACTGCATTCTCTTTCGCATGCGGAAGGATATGAGCCGCTTGGCAGTCTTCGCCAGCACCTTCACGCCAATCGCTGCGGTGACCATACTGATTCTCCATTAGCGCAGGCCCTAGGACGACACATCTCCCGCCATCCCGGGTACGAATCGTTTCCTTGTTGTGCAGCCGGCTCCCTCCAGCATAGCTTGATGTTCTTGTATCCCCGCACTGAGCATCAGCAATACAGATTGCAGCTGTGAGTCGCATTAGCAGAACCATGGCACAAATTCAGCCCTGCTGACCCTCCGGCACAAATTCATAGATATCGTCATCAACGACCGGTCCTTGCATGTCTTCCGACTGGAGATCTTTCCCATCTTGGCGCAAGTGCCCATGGGTACCCGCAATGGCAGTAGCTACATATAACAACCACTTGCGCCCTCTGCGCGCGGAACCGTGGATGATGGCGACTGGGATTTTAAGCTGTAGAAATCGCTCGTTGGGCGGTTTGTCGACAGCCATTCCGGGGGCGTTGGAATACGAAGAAAAGTATACGTCGGGTTCTCCGTTTCCAACAACACAGTTCTCTCTAGCTCGGGAAGTAGTAGGCTGCTCAAACTTGCCATTATGGTAAGGATAGGGGCGGGCCGGGCCGAGAGCCGATTGACCAAATCGAATTCGGAAGTCGGAGTATGAATTGACTCGTTCTCTTACTTTTGCTTAAAGGTCTGCCAGTGCTTCGTCATTGCCAGGTTGCCCGAACTTTGCTATTGGAGACTACTGGCACCTACGTTCAACCAGGAAACACAAAAATACGACATAATCTCGTTCAGACGACGACAGACCAAGTGTATATTACCAGAAGGTCCATGCTGCGCCTATGCGTCGACACTGGGGGATGGTAAAGGGAACAAAAGTCACTGGCTTTAGAGGTCTGCCTCCTCCAGGAAGCAGCGTCTCAATCTTCTCGGACGACAGGATGAATGCCAGCAGAATCGAGGTCCCATGGATCCTAGTGTCTAGACTGCAGTGAGATGCATCATACCACGGATGAATGCAGCAAGATTCGGTCTTGGAGTATTCCTGGGATATAGGTACGCTGGGCCTCCATCTCACTTTACCTGAAGTAACAGGCATTGCATTTTACCAGGCGCCTAGCGTCACTACGACTAACCAAACCTACGGCCCAACCAACTACCATGGCTGTGCAGCTCCTCGTCTGTAGCCTTTCTAGAGACAGCTATGCAAAATGTCTTGCTGCTATCTTTATTGCGAGTATGCCGGCCTGAACATTGCCTCGACAAGTCAGCGCCTGGCAGAGGTGCTAGATCCAAGAACGCACCTACGGATCGGTCGGCGAGCCTCCTGGCTCGTCAAAATGGAGTTCGACTAAGTATTAATGTTTACATCGCACCGCAATAGAACTCAGAAACTCGACCCGATCATTCATCCTCTCAGACATTTGTTTTTTTGTTGTAGAAACCACTGCAATCACTGGGTCATAACAACGTTCAGGTACGTGTTTGTTTTACTGTATGGTCGGCCTACACGTATGGCTGATAACCGGATTCTTTAGCGCTCAGTAAACAGGTACTAGACGACGGAGATATCGATGTTAATGCTAAGCTTCTTGGTAAAGACTGAGGATCAAGCCACAGACAATATATTTTTCGGAACGCTCTACGATCCAAGGCGGGGACCGTTTTATCGGGCAGGTCAAAGTGCCTTACGTGCATCTTCTTACATTCTGTGCTAAAACGCAATGAACCGGGCTTTCTGTCCGGCTTCCTTACCCTGACGCGGATCGCACATACCCTGGAAACTTGCTCATTTCCTCTGCTTATAAAAGGACCCTCCCTCAGCATATAGTGCGCGAGTAACAAGAATTTACATACCGCCACCTTTCCTGTGGCAACCACCTGCATGCGCAACGCTGCAACCTGATCAATGCCGGGGAAGCCTTGGCGCTTATTGATGGTGACGCATAATCTATAGAATGGTGACAACCTGTGGTCAGTACGAAGTCAGTTACATCAGCCGCTATGCATCCTTGATCCTAATACCATTCTAGTGCGCCACATCTCGATCCGCTGCGGAGGAGCAACGGTCAAAAGCCTGTATACGCCCAGCAAGTAGACACTGTTGCCTCTGCAATCATATTGCAATCATAATTCTGTCTTAAACACCATCGTCCTTCATTTGCAAGAAGTATGCCTTACCCTGCCTTACGACTCCGCTAATAAACCACGGTGAAAATTTGTCATTCCGTGATGAACCCGGACGTCTCCCAGAATTCCCGCTGTCCGCTTCTATAAGAAGGCGGAACACAAACATGACGCCTTCAACAATAGCCCTTTTGACATTCGCCGTGCCGCTTCGTGGTGCTATCCCATGTGCAGCACAAAAGCGGTGGCCCCGTGTTGAAATTGGTTCGCCGTCGCAGACGAATAAATCTTCGCCCCAAAACCTCAAGCAACCACCATCTCATCTTATTTGATGCATAGACCCAAGCACAGTCAATAAACGGAGGAATAATCGGTAATCGGTAATTGTCTTCGCTCTATTTCCATCGAAGATCAGGTTTGGCACCGGAAAAAGGCAAGATCATCGACTTCGTCCCGGCCAAGAACATCAACACTTGTACGTGAAGCATCGAGTGATACAGATGGCGTGCCTCACGGCCCGTGAATTGATCAAGACTTTTCGCTGCATTTACGCACCGGTATAGCCGTTCAACATCCCCCCGACACCTATAACGCTCTGGAATATTCTACGAGATCGATAATATTGTTTTCCGGCTTGTACGTGGTTGGTTCCATTCCCAACATACATAAGAACCTGCCATAGAGAGCTGATTCATCATTCTCTTCTCTTTCATAGATAGGCACGGGTATCAAGCGGAAGCTTCTCACCGAAAATAGAACACTATAAGAGTTGCTCCACGTCCTTGAACGATTACGACTCTCTTTCTGCGTCGACCATGGCGTCCCCTGCTCTAGGGAAAACGCTCGGAGCGGTGTATATCGGGGCTACGATAGCTGCTATGTGAGTTTCTCCGTTAAACTATGATCCGAATGGAGCTAACGATGATCTCACTAGTCTTTTTGGGATCACCATTCTACAAACCGCGATTTACTACCAAAGATTCAGGAAGGATTGGTGGGTGTACAGGTACTCCGTGAGTCGCTCTGCATAGTCGCCGTTGGACAGATGCTCACGTATACAGGTGGCGTTACTCTGGTACCGCGTTTCGGACTCGGAGCCAGATGAAATTTTGACGAGCGTCCTGTAGGATCCTCGATGCGCTACACGTCGCGCTGAGTACGCATGCACTGTATTTCTACCTGGTAGAGAATTTTGGTAATTTGGAGGTTCTCAATGAGGTCGTCTGGTACGTGTGCGCTTCTATTTGACTGAAAAACCCGATGCGAAGTTTTATCTTTATAGGAGCTTTAAGGTGAATTTTCCGTACTGTTCGAGCTTGAAATTAGTAATTCGGTTCCTAACCAGCCGCTGTAGCTGCAGCTGTTGTTCGATGTAAGCAATATGTTGCTTAATGTTCTTCTGCTGACGATCAAAGGACAGACCTTGACTGTTGTAGGCGTGCAAACGTGCGTATCCATCCTATAAGTCGGACTCAAGACCTAACTCTGTTCATAGTATATATGCCGTACGCTTGTGCAGATGTGCGTAATCATCCTCTACTAATCTCTCCCTTGGCTCATCATAATGTAGTGGGATGCCACTTCCATCGGGCCGTTCCGTTTTTTGTGGTATGTCTGTCCGATCACAGCCTATGCTTGTCTCATTTGACGGGTTCTCATCTTCTTAGGTGCTTGTCGTGTGTGGGGGATACGGTAACTTCTTCCTCTGACCTCCTGTCGCTCGTTGTTAACGTCCGGATTTGAATTAAGCTGCAGGAATATGTGCGTGTGTTAGCCTTTGCTCGTTACCGGTGGTCGTATCGCTGATATGGTTTGCTAGGTGTTTGCTACGACGTGTGAGGATCAACACATTCTCCTACAGAATTCCAATCTAGATGCGACTTGACAGATTCGTGATAACTGGGTTTTCGGATATTTCGTCCATCTCGGTACGTATATTCAGTGTCGGACGCATCATAGGCCTTATAGAATACGAACAGACAACTATCATCGCGGCCTTTTCTGCGACAACCGCCGTTGATTTCATCATATCTGCTCTGATGTGTTACTATCTTCAAGTGAGTAAAACTGCTGTGCCTCACTATTCCAGGTAAGCCTCGCACGATGTTATGTAACCCCATTGCTCTAATCTGCCAGCATGACCACGACGCTGTTGGTCTTGATGCGACTCGTTTTGATTTCGGGACTTGCTACAAGGTACATCATTTCGGTCTCAAGTATCTGAATACACAAGCTGATGAGCAGGATAACTAGCACATGCTCGTTGATTACACTCATTACGGTATGAGGTTCCTCGTTCCTTGTCATCGGCCTCCAGTAAACCCTACGCCAAGTTTCTTACATTACCGGATTCCCTTGTCTTTCTTGGATTCAACTTTATTCTGCCGAAACGTAAGACCTTCTTTCATTTTCCCAACTCGGCGCCGTAACTGTATTCGAACCAGTCTACATAAACTCCCTCCTAGCTATGTAAGTACCGTTCACGGTTAACGTGCAGTAACGCCTTTTAGTTGGCGCGTCTCACCCGCATATGTGATCAGGCTCAACGCGCGCAAGGAGCTTCGAGAGTTACCTACTGAGAACGCATCGGATGGCGAAACACTCTTGACTGCCCTCAGGTTCAACAAGAATTTCGGCGATAGCACGGGTGACCAGGTTCGGGTCACTTTCCTTTTTCCCTCTAAAACTGACCAGGCGGGGTAGAGCAGCCGTCAGGTCGAATCGGAGGATGTAGAGCCTGGCACGGTGACTGTATCATGATGGTCTTTTGGACTGTAAGTTTGTATCAAGGTATATCGAGAGGACGTTTTTGTTACAATGAAAATGAAGTGCTACTTGAACGATGGACCTGCGTGTCCCTGGAGCTTAGCTGCTTGAGCTCATGCGAAAGTCACAAATGCACCTGACTCCCCTTCCCTCTCCCTCGAGCCCTTAGCTGACAAGCCGTTGTGTACATCTCATTCTGTCATGAAATTATTCGTGGGATTCTCAACAAAGCCTCGTGGTCTCGTGATGATTCCATCAACTACTTGACTAACGCTTTCTCAAGGTCTTACACGCACTCTGCGTATACCTTGTAACCTGTGGATTAACGATGTCAGGAAGAACATATGGTAATCCGCTTTCTATCATCGTTGCTATGTAACTGATTCGTAACAGCTGGAAACTCTTACTCACCCCAAGTTACACTGACTAGCTTGGCGTCGCTCGTATCATCCTTGAAGCAGCAACAAGAGGTGCAGTCAATTGAAATCGGACGCATCAAGAATCGTATTCAGAGCCTGGAGAAGGAGAATGAAGACTTGCGTGCTGAGAATAGCGATCTGTGGAACGAAATCAACAAGGTAAGTCTGTTGCCGCAGTGCGGAGAAAACTTGTATTTCTCAGAATACTCACTTTGAAATGCTAACAGATAAAAGGCCCGCGGTTTCCTCCCGAGTTGTTCGATAGATTCATCGACTTCTTGCACCATGATAATGAAGCCCTCAAAGCATGCAGTCTAGTCTGCAGAGCCTGGGTTCCTGCGAGTAGATTCCATCTCTTCGAATGCATCGATTTCGCAGTACTATTCTCATATAGAAGAAAGGTCGAGCTCCTTGACAGTCCTTTCTGCACGCTATTTAAATATGTACGCGAAATAACTATCGATGGGAACATAGATGATGGTCATCCTGTTCCTATCATGGGTACTCCGCTGTCTTGGCTGCAGCCACTCGCTCAGTACCTCGACCGCTTCACGGGCGTAACAGTACTTTGCCTTCGCTGCATGACCACCGCTTCGATACGCTACATCATCAACTCAACCAGTTTCACATCTCGTATCACCAACCTGATGCTCTATGGTATTGTCTGCTCTACCTTCAATGACCTCCCCTATGTCCTATCATACTTCTCTAAACTCGAAATTCTCGATTATGATGTCCATTTCTGTGACATATTAACCACCGACGACTGTCCCGGTTGCGGGATGAATTACATGGCAGACATGTATGCGGAGACTTTGGCTATTGACGGCTCCCCATATCCACCCCCAGCGACACTGCAGGTCATCGTGAATGATAATTATCGTTTTCTGAGTGGTTGCTGCTCAGTGGGAAGTAGTGCCCTGTACAATTGGCTCCGTGTCAGCGATCACACATGTCTGCGAACCATGTTGCTTGGATACCTCTCGCACGAGAACAAGGATGAGATAATGACATTGTCGTCATATCTCCACGGTCCTGGTGCGACACTCAAGCATCTCAAATTGGGATTTGGCACCACAGAGGCGATGGGTGCGAACTTTTTCACCGAATCGATCTACGTCTAGTAGAACTCACGAGGTTTATTCTATCAGATCTTTTCTCTAATGAGTTCGAGGTTCTTAGCAGATGCACAAGTCTAGAAACTCTCCACATCACGAGCGAAGTTTGGCCCTATAACATGACCCGAGAGAATTTTCACCGTTCGCTGGTTAGGCTATCAAAACTCTTTCTCTCAATCCCGACAGCGTCTATGAAGAAAATGACCTTTGATATCCGAGCATCACCATGGTTGCCGCATCCAAATCCAGAGCAACGCCCAGACTCGTATGATTTTTCCACTATTGACCATCTCTTACATCGGTTTCCGGTCTTAGAAGAGATCACATTCAGGGTGAATAAGGCGGAGGGAGCATCACTACATGTACTCGGAGGCTGGCTACCAAAGAGCGAAAAAAAGGGTATTTTGAGGATAGTCCCCCATTTCTTAGGTTGAAGATGAAATACGTTTATGATTGTGTTTGTCTGCGCTCGCAAAATGTGTACTACTATGGTCTATATTTTTAGGTTTTGTCGGATGAGAAAGAACTAGTGGATTTGTGGTGGATGCCATTGTGAGCGCATCCGAACGGCAATTGACCGCAAGAGACCGCAAGACCAGAGGCAGAGTTCGGAATTTCAAAAACTAGCATCGATGACATCAGTGACCGCGAAATTTCGCGCAACGACGTCACGCCACATCACTCATCTCATCATTACACGCGCGTACTAATGTATTATGTCGCACTCGTCTGGCGATGATGATTCAGAACCTGAATCCCTTTCCAACATCGATAATCTATGAAAGTAGCCGATGAATATCCCCCGTGCACCGTGACGTCGGTCCTCTGGTTAACAGCGCTGTGCAAGGATGCCAGTAGCCAACAGCTTCAAACGAGGGAACCGAAGCCAATTTTTTGCAGTCATCAAAGTCTGATACCAGCGGCAATTTGACGTGACAATCATGAAAGAGATGAGCAAGACTGTACGACCTTCGGTACTTAGTATGTTCAATATTCCTATTCCGACACCGGAATGGCTGCAGAGAGAGATGCGAGCGCTTTACTACGTCGGGTTTTGACTCTCGCCGGGTGGTTTTAATATTCCTCAAGGTAGAGACCTCCGAACATATCTTTCCACTCATTCAAAGTCTATTCATACATCTTTTACTAATAGGCAAATCTCCAGCACGTTCAGTCATATTCCCCAATCTTTCGAGTCTGAGCTCGAAAAATCTCGGTGGACAACATATGGTGTTCCGTTTCCGAGTCCGTAGGAAGTTCAGGGTGTGCCGTCAATTTAGCTTAGCACATTTCGGGCACATGCACGGCACTCGCCATGATGCAGCAATTCCCGGCCCTCACTTGGTGTGGTGTGGTGTGTGTACCGGCACAAGGTCCCAATCAGGAATGGCCGGGTCCACAGCCCTAACATGGCAAGCCAGGGCAAGCCATGCGCTGTGCGGCTGTGGCCACGAAGGCTCGTACCGTTGTGATCGCACGGTTGCGTGGTCGTACATACGAATACTACCAGGAAATTTTTGCAGTCCCTCTGCCTTGCCTAGTGAATAAACCAACAATAATCCGGCGAGTTATAAAGCATTAATGGATGGGTATTGTACATGTGGGACAAGCGGCATCTTCCTTCCCTGTCGCCGGCGCCGCGGCGGCACGCCCTTGTATATTTGAAATGCCTTTTGCGGCAGTTTTGCTATCAATTTGGAAATTTGTCGCTTGAAAGTAACCGTCATCATGGGTTTGAGCACTACTTCAGGCAATCTCTTTCTCGAATTGCTTGCCTGCTTAGTTGTGCTTGACCATGGTCTTTGTTTCGAAATTCGTGGTTTCATGGGCCGAGCATGACTCCAAGTAGTCCGTTGTCTGAACTGACTATCTGGTCGACTGTGCTTGGCCATGATGTCCTGCGTTTCGTTGGTTCAACTTGGTTGCGTTCTTTCATTCCATTCCTTGCTTCCTGTTTGATTGTAGGTGAAGAAGTCTGGCCATGATGTGGTGTTTTGTGTTCGAGCATTCCAGGAGCATCTTTGTCTACACGTCCTGTGCCGCCCCTTCCTATTTGTCGAGCTTGTCTACCACTTCAAATGCACATCACGAAGATTGTATCCTACTCAATAGTGCGATCACCATGGCACGGAATGATCCTTAATGGCCACAACACATGCGGCCTTTAATCAAGTCAGGGCTGTGTGTCCAGCTGTTCCTTATCGTGATCTTGTGTCGGTACTGGATACTAATCCACTACCAATACCAGCCTGTCGACTTCCCTCACGCCTTTATGTTTCTATCAACGGCATTCTAAGCACAGTTTCTTGCTAGAACTCGGTTTTTGGAGGCTTGAGCAGACTATGGCAGTGTCACTCCGCACTAAATACATTAAGCTTACAGAATACGGTAAGTCCGCTAGGTATCGGATTGATTCAACAAGTACGTTGCGTTTTTTTCGGGAGGTGTTTTCGGATTGATCTACCGAGCAGATATTTACATATCGAACCCTCAATTCAACGGTATGACCAGCTCGTGGGGGTGTAAGCTTTCCCGTGATGGGAATGTACGTGACCGTATACACTTTTGAAAGCTTCTTCAGAAGGAATATTTATACCTATTTTCGTTCGTGGGGCACCACTCTCACCTTATTCATGGATTCCCCCCCTCCAAGCAGGCTACTGCTCTCAAACGGTGCCGATTCTGCAGCTATCAGAAATGCGGCATCCACATCCGCTGTATCAAATGCGACGTATTACTCGAGACCCAGGCGTCGGAAATTCAGTCGTCGTCGGATGGGTCTAAAGGCTCAATCGCAGTCAAGAGGTAGTTGCGATCCTTTGGGGATAATCTTTCTAGCTAACGATTCCCTCCAAGGTCATGATCCCTCGGACTATGAGCAAAAATATCCAGAAGATGCCAGAGGAGAAGAGATGGGACCATTTGCGAGGATATGGAGAACTTATTTGGACGAATGTGTGATCTTCGATGCGGAGATGATCGAAGACTGGAGGGACGGATTGGACGTACTCCTTATATTTGTGTGTTGTTTTGTTCTCCCTATCTATCCCTTTCTAACATGATAATCTGTAGGCCGGGCTCTTCTCCGCCGTTGTCTCGACCTTCGTTGTTCAGACATCTCAAAATCTCCAGATTGATTATGGTGAAGTTTCGGCATCTCTTCTATTCGAGCTCGTCAGCGTTCAACGCACCATGGCCAATGGAGCATCTGTCGATCTTGTTCCCCGCTCTAGCCTTACTCCATATACATCTTTCCATCCCAAGACACTTGATTTGTGGGTCAACGGGCTGTGGTTCACAAGCTTGTCACTCAGCCTTTCCACAGCCTTAGTTGCCGCACTGGCAAAGCAGTGGATACACCAATACATATCAGTGCCATCGGGAACGCCTCATGACAGGGTGCGTGTGCGGCACGTTCGCTACATGAGCCTCCAAGATTGGTATATACCCACGATCATTGGTTTGCTTCCTGTGCTCATGCATACAGCCTTGGGTCTTTTCCTCCTTGGCTTGGCTATTTTCCTCATCCCTCAAAGTGTGGAAATTGGTGGCGTGATGAGCGTGATCATACTCGTCGGTTTCTCCGCATATGCCAGTACCAACCTCCTCCCTCTCGCCTATCCTCACTGTCCGTATAGAACACCGCTTTCTGGGTTCTTTAATTTCCTCCTCGGCCAAGTGTGTTCGGTATACCATTGCGTTACTTTTCCCGTCTTTTCCGCGCTCTTTCCCTGTGCCGACGCGGCTCAGCCCAAAGTTCGTGCGACCTCGCTGAAGGATGCTGAGCGTATGGCAGTTCACGAGATGGGCGACCTCCCAGATGTCCGAGCAGTGTCATGGCTTCATTCGATGTCTTCCAACCCCACTGTTCAAAGCATCATCGTGCAATCTACTAGCTCTCTTCCTCTGGAATCGACGAGCCTGATGAAACAAGAGGAGGGCATCGTTGGGTCTTTACGTGAAAGAATTGGAGACTGTATCGACATACGCACCGGTGTTCGCATAGGCATGGAGAAGGATTTAGAGCGATATTTACGGGCCAGCCTACATCTTGGGCTTTCTGCTCATTCAGGAGTGATGAATCCTTTGTTCACGATTGCCAGTCGCGGTCTAGCCAAAGAGAAATCTCCTTCAATCCGGGCCGCTTTTCTCGCTGTGTTAAGGTATCCAGGCAGCAATGATGTCAATGCCATCCCATACCTTCTCAAGTCGATGTCATCAGACCTAGAGCAGGAGCAGGAGCAGGAGCAGCCGGTGATATGGGCCCACATGCTCTGCAACATCCTTACGCAAAGCGACCCGCTCCATGGAGAGTCCGCCGTTATTCTCTACAGACACTTTTTGAACGCATTTCCGAAGACATACTGGTCGTTTACTTGGGTAGAGCCTGCTATCGGATTCCGCACTCCTGCGATGTATTCAGAAAGTGCATGTCCGGACATAGAGATCTGCAGCACGGAATGTGATGCCCAGGTCAGCCTTGCCTCCGCTATTTCGTCCTGTCTGTATCCGCTTCTTGGCAAATTGTTACTCTACCACTTTTCTCCAAGTGCAGAGACTGAGGCCGGAGGAGAGCCGGGTTCTTCACCAGAGTGGTCCGACGTACCCATACCCCTACAACTATTACTATCCATGCTTCGTTCGCCACATATCGAAGACGCAGGGCTATTACATGAAGTCTTGGTTCATCTTGAACTTTATGTCACGACCCTGAAGGAGCTGGAAGCACAAGTCTGGAAGCCAGACAAGACACGTATATGCCGCACAATCATTCAGCACCTGCATTCCATAACACAGTATGCGATTAATGCCGGTTCTCATATAGCATGGTCTCAAATGAATCAGCGATTCCTATGGGAGACTTTTGTGGACGCCATCAGTACTTTACCCAGCCTAGGCGATCCAGATCTCGTTGAAGAAAGCTCCAGATGGTGGACGTCTGCAGACAACAAGCTCATAGATTTTGTGTTCACCGGAGATCCTTCCGAACCGATACACATGTACCGTCTGTTAGCAAAAACATTCCAGCTTCCCGTGCTCCCCTCCACCATCTTCATAAAAATCGTTGACGAGCACCTGCTTGATGATATGTGCACCGACGTTCTCATATATCCTCATTATATATACCAGTTCATGCCCCTCTTTCAAGGGTATCTCGATCACTTGACCACATCGACGTCTCTGGGCTCGTACTCCTCTGATATTCTCCAGCGAGCCACAAACGAACTATTCAGACCTAGAAATCTCATTATCACATTCAAAGTCTTGGCCAAGACTAAAGATATCCAATGCCTGAAAGGCATAGGACGTCTACGGCCAGATGCTCCAGCATGGGAGGTTTTATTTGCCACGTTTGACAACCGGACGTCAGATGTGGCATTCTGGGAACCGTTTGTAGATTCCAATCGTGATCCAGCGACGTACAATGCCATACTTTTAGAGTTTAGGCAGAACTGGAATTAGGGACATTGATCAGAATAAAAACCCCTCCTCCTCCTCCGAACGGCAAGTTCTGAATTGAACAGCTTCAGCCCGCTCCAAGTTTGCTCTGGGCGAACACGTCGCTAGTTTGGTGGCAGGAGCAGCCCTTTTTCAATCGGCGACAATGCGGCACGGGAGCAGGCGCTGGAAGCAACTTTCCAGGGGGGCGTAGAGCCCAGTACTCACTGAATCACAACCTCGTGATCCGAGGGCACTACAGCAGAACTTTACGTGTTCTAGCACAGCGTCGTGTGGCGCCAAGTCTGTTCATGGAATGATGCCAATAGGATAGTTCGTGTATCCAATAATATCTTCTGTATTACTTACTATACATGCATACTGGCCAATATAACATACTACGGCGCCGGGAAACATGTAGTGATGGAGCTTGAGCTCGAGGCCTTGAGGACTTGCGAAGAGCTTTAAGAAGATTGTCCAATTTCAAGTCTATGCTGAATGAGCGTCAGACGAGTAGAATAAATGATTGCCATACCGGTATGAACTATGCCGCATTCACGATGAACCCATGTAACTCTCAAGGAAGTCGCTGGCATAGACCCGCTAGCTTGACGTCACGCGGCAGTTTCATGTCAGATTTTCTGACGAACGATGCAGTTGCTTAGGAAACGAAAATTGTACCTTCGACATCGTAAACGTATGCAATGGATATATAGATCAGCTCTGGCTGGACGCGGGGAGAAAGTTTTCTCAGCGGCAGCTATGAACCCGATGATCTACCAGACTATGCACTTACAATCTCATCCTGTTCATGTATGTATTCCCCCCTGAGATGTGAACCGAGGATAAAAATCGAGAGATAGAGAGCTATACACGACGACCATTTTCCGAGGAGCTGCAACACAATTAGCACCAATTAATAATTAAAGAAACATACTCACCTGATTCTTATTTTCTTCGAGAGGATTGAGGAGATCGATGAAGTCGAACAAAGAATAACCGTCACTGAATGATTTGAGACCGTGCAAGGGCCTCTCAATCTCTCGGCGACGAAAGCTTCGTTGACCCATACCATATAAACATGGTTCTCTGCAGCGTGAAGTGCCCTACATACCGCATCCCAAATCACTAGTGGTCTCTTGAACATATCGACAATGGCTGGGCCATACTGGTCTTCGCTTTTCACACGAAGGAAGTACCATGAACCAAAATGACACTTCAAGGAGTTAGACATATTTTTCATTGACGATGACATGAAGAACACACCTTCAGGCCATTAGCGGGTAGTATCGCTGCAGGTTTCTCCTATGATCCGAATTGAAGGATACTCTTAGGACTCGGGGAGCACACGACACACCTAGTAGTTCGTGATGACATCCTTGTAGACCTCATTACCCGCCCACTGTGAGGACTAGTGAAGAATTAGATAAATACACGTCAAGAGTCGATACTGATGCACCTGGCTCGTAAGCTCGTCAGCACCTTCATTCTCGATGTCCGGTAAGGCCTCCGGAGGAGCATTGTCCCCATCCAGCATAGAGACATCCTATTTATTGTGAATATCAGTCAAACAGAGGTTGGATAGCTATAATGAAGACCGTGCTTCTCCCTCGAGCTGGTCCTTGTCCGCGTCGTACTCAAAGTCAGGGTATTTCTTCATGTTGGTGGGAGGCAAGGAAATCCTGGACGAAAGACGAATGAAAGAGGCAAACGAACAAAGGTAACCATGCCCCAAATGGAAGCCAAGAAGCGAACAGACGCGCTTAACGTCGCCGTCATTGGTGAAAGAATATCACCTTTGAATTTCCTTTTACAAAAATAGGTTCCGTCCATTAGTGGCAAAGAGAGCAACAGCAGGTGTTTGAGGTGGGAGGCAGATTAGGGTCAGGAAAAGAGTTCAGATTGATTTAATAGGGCGGTCCAAGAAGCATTGAGGACGTTCAGTATGACGGAGCTTGATTACGAATGCCTGAACACCTGTACATTGTTAGATTTTCCGTGAGCATTTCATGTGTAACACACGCACCGATAAAATTGGCTGAGCCGGGTAGTATCAGGGCTGTCGTAGCGGCAGCAATAGAGAGAGGGTATGCATCGTCGTGAGTATTCAGACCATCCAAGCTTCGAAGCCATGGCTGCGCGGTTCCCTTGAGAAAATTGCCATCCGCTGCCGAAGCACCCTCGAGTTCAGGCGACGCGTAATTAGTATACCCAACTGAGAATGGAAGTCCACGACGCGTGGAGTGACCCAATTGTACCGTGTGCATCGACGACTTCGAGACTGCTACCATACGCCTCGAGCTGACTATACCCAAAGCTCCCAACACCTATAAGAAGGCCCTTGTCAATGAGAATGTCCGCCTCTGGAACCTGCGTCCCGTTGTGCAATCCCGTCCATATCTTCGCGTTCTTGATAAGGGTTGGCTTGGTTCCGGCACGGATCGGTCGTTCTCGGTCCTATCATAAAAATTTGGGGGATGTCCTGCAGATTGTTGCAAGTACTGGCATCGGGCAATTGTCGCTGCAGCGTGTGGGGGTATATGGGTGTGGTGACGGGGAAGTAAGCAAGGGCAAAACCGACCGAGAAATGACGTCGGAATTGCTGACTAACACCGGCAAAACCCGGGATAACCAAAATGCACCCCCATCGAGGACCGCATAAGACCGAGCCTGTGACTCGGAACTACGTCCGGCGTCCGACTCCGGTTCTGGCTTTTTGTGGTTTAATATTTCTCAAGGTAGAAATCTCATATCTTTCCGTTCATTCAAAGTCAGGCAAATCTCCAGCACGTTCAATCGTATTCCCCAATCCTTCGACCCTGAGCTCAAAAAATTTTGGTGGACAACATATGATACTTAATTCGTTTCCGTACGAGATTCATGGTGCCCGTGCCGTCAATTTAGCTTGGCACATTTCTGGCACATGCACGACACTCGCTGGCATGATACAGCAGTTTCCGGCTCTCACTTGGTCTGACATGTACTACTGTACTATTTCATTCAATTCGAACGTCATGCGTCATAGCGAAAAAATCTGAGAACGGAAATGGTTTTTTCTCGATTATTCCAATTTCTTTTGATTTTTTTTTGGCCTAAATTTCTCGGATCGCGTTCGAATTGAACGAAATAGTACAATACTAGATACAAATACTACCAAGGCATTTATGCAGTCCCTCTGGCTTGCCTAGTGAAGAAACCCACAACAACCCAGCAAGTTCCGAATTAAAGTACTAATGGATAGGTATTGTACATGTGGGACAAGCGCCGGCATCCTCTCTTCCAGCGGGGTTCCTGTCGCGCCCGGGCCGCGGCGGGCCCGTATGTAAGCGCCTCCGAAGTGCCTTTTGCGATCATCGATTTGAAATTCGCCACTTGAATCCAACGTTCACCGTGGGCTTGAGCACTACTTCAGGCAATCTCCTTTTTGAATTGCTTGCCTGCTTAGTTGTGCTTGACCATGGTCTTTGTTTCGAAGTTCGTAGTTTCATGGGCCAAGCATGACTCCAAGTAGTCCGTTGTCTGAACTGACTATCTGGTCGACTGTGCTTGGCCATGATATCCTGCGTTTCGTTGGTTCAACTTGGTTGCGTTCTTTCATTCCATTCCTTGCTTCTTATTCGGTTGTACACGAAGAAGTCTGGCCATGATGTGGTGTTTTGTGTTCGAGCATTCCAGGAGCATTCTTGTCTACACGTTCTGTGCCGCGCCTTCCTACTCGTCGAGCTTGTCTGCCACTTCAGATACACACCACGAAGAGCGTCTCTCATTCAACAATGCGATCACCGTGATACGGGATGATTCTTAGTGGCCATAGTATACGGCCATTTAAATGTCAGAGCTGTGGCTGGCTATTCCTTATTGTAGCCTGGTAGTAACACCGGTACAAATACCATCTCGTCGGCTTCCTTCGTGCGGTTCGGTCTCTCTCAGAAGCTCTGTACGTACCGCTTCAAGCCAGTATTCGGTTTTTGGAGGCCTTCGCAGACCATAACATCGTCGCTCTGCCCTAAATACATTAAGCTTACAGAGTCCACCGACGAGCCAAGTACGCTATGCGCTATGAATCAAATGGATTCCTCAAGTACGTTGTGTTTTTTTTTGGTGGTATGCGGTTGATCTACGAGCAGATATTTACATTATCGAGTCCTCCATTAAACGGTATGGCCACAACTAGCTCGTGCGGATGTTAACTTTCCCGTGATGGGAGTGAGCGTGACAAAAAATATTTATGCCTATTTTCGTTCGTGGGGCACCGCTCTCACCTTTTTCATGGATACCCCCACCAACACCAACTCCCCCCCTCCAAGGCTGAGTCTAAGTGGGCCCTCAAACAGTGATGCCGCCGATTCTTCAGCTAGCAATGCCACATCTACATCCGCTGTACCGAATGTGGCGTATTATCCAAGACCCAGGCGTCGGAAATTCAGTCGTCGCCGGATGGGTCTCAAGGCTCAATCGCAGACAAGAGGTAGCTGCAATCCTTGAGGATTAATCTTTCTAGCTAACGATTCTCTCCAAGGTCACGATCCCTCGGACTATGAGCAAAAATATTCAGAAGATGCCAGAGGAGAAGAGATGGGGCTCTTTGCGAGGATATGGAGAACTTATCTGGACGAATGTGCGCTCTTCGATGCGGAGATGGTAGAAGACTGGAGGGATGGATTGGACGTACTCCTCATATTTGTGCGTGTTTTGTTCTCCCTACCTATCCCTTTTAACGTGATGATCTGTAGGCCGGGCTCTTCTCCGCTGTTGTCTCGACCTTCGTTGTTCAGACATCTCAAAATCTTCAGATTAATTATGGTGAAGTTTCGGCATCTCTTCTATTCGAGCTCGTCAGTGTTCAACGCGCCATGGCCAATGGAGCATCTGTCGATCTTGTTCCTCGCTCTAGCCTTACTCCCTACACGTCTTTCCATCCAAAGGCACTTGACTCATGGGTCAACGGGCTGTGGTTCGCGAGTTTATCAATCAGCCTTTCCACAGCTTTAGTTGCGGCCCTCGCAAAGCAGTGGATAAACCAGTATGTATCAGTGCCATCGGGAACTCCTCATGACCGGGTGCGTGTACGCCACGTTCGCTACATGAAACTTCAAGTCTGGCATCTACCCGCCATCATTGGCTTGCTCCCCGTACTCATGCATACAGCCTTGGGTCTTTTCCTCCTCGGCCTGGCTATTTTCCTCATCCCTCAAAGTGTGGAAATCGGTGGCGTGACGACTGCTATCATACTCGTCGGTTTCTTTGCGTATCTTAGCGCCAACCTTCTCCCTCTCGCCTATCCCCACTGTCCGTTCAGAACACCTCTTTCAGGATTCATTTACTTCCTCTTCGACCAGGTGTCATCGGCCTACCATCGCGTTGCCCTTCACATCTTCCCCGCATATTTTTCTCGTGTTGGCTCGGCCCGGCCCAGAATTCGTGGGAAGTCATTGAAGGACGTTGAACGTATGGCGGTCTATGAGATGGGTGTCTTCCCAGATGTCCAAGCAATAGCATGGCTTCATTCGATTTCATCCAACCCCATTGTCCAAAGCATCGCCGTGCAGTCTACCAGCTGTCTTCCTCTGAAATCGACTGACCTGATCAAACAAAAGGAGAGCATGTTTGAGTCTTTGCGCCAAGGAATTGAAGATTGTATCGACATTCGCACCGGTGTTCGCTCTGGCATGGGCGGAGATTTAGAGCGATGTTTGCGGGCCTGCCTACATCTTCAACTTCCTGCTCATTCAGGAGTGTTGAATCCTCTGTTCACCATTGTCATGGACGGTCTCGCCGAAGAGAATACTCATTCATCACGTACCACCTTCCTTGCTGCATTGAGGCATCAAAAGGACGACGATGACAATGTCATAGCGTACCTTCTCGAGTCAATATCATCAGAGCTGGATGAGCAGCCGGTTATATGGGCCAACATTCTCTGCAATATTCTTACGCAAGGCGGTCCATTCCATAGAGACTCTGCCGTTATTTTCTACGGAGCTCTTTTAAACGCATTTCCAAAGACATACTGGTCGTTCAAGTGGGTAGAACCTGCTATCGGGTTCCGTGCTTCTGCAATGTATCCAATGCCCGGATGCCCAGAAATAGAGATCTGCGACACGGAATGCGATGTCCAGGCCAGTCTTACTTCCGCTATTTCATCCTGTCTCTATCCGCTTCTCGGCAAGTTGTTACTGTGCCACTTTTCTCGAAGCGCAGAAACAGATGCCGGAGGAGAGGATCCTTCGCCATGTTGGTCTGGTGTGCCCGTACCCCTACAAGTACTACTATCTATGCTTCGTTCGCAACATATCGAGGATGCCGGTCTATTACACGACGTCTTGGTTCATCTTCAACGTTATGTCACAACCCTGACAGAACAGGAAGCGCAAGTCTGGAAGCCGGACAATGGACATACATGCCGTACTATCATCCGGCACCTGTATACCATAACACGATACGCCTTTGAAGCCGGTTCTCATACAATCGCTTGGTCCCAGAAGCAATTATTGTGGGATATTTTTTTGGATGCCCTCAGCACTTTACCCAGCTTAGGCGATCCAGATTTCGCCGAACAAACATCCAGATGGTGGGCGTCTGCGGACAACACACTTATAGATTTTGCGTTCACTAGGGACCCTTCCGAGGCCATACCCATCTACCGTCTGCTAGCAAAAACGTTCCAGCTGCCTGTCCTCCCCTCCTCCATCTTCACAAAGTTCACTGACATGCATCTGTTCGAGAATATGTGCGGCACAGTTAATAAACACCCTCATAATTTATCCCAGTTCATACCGCTCTTTCAAGGATATTTCGATCACTTGACCACCTCGACGTCTCTGGGATGGTATTCCTCCAACGATAGAGTTCTCCAGCTAGCCACAGACGAACTATTCAGGCCTAGAAATCTCATTATCACATTCAAAGTCTTGGCCAAGACTAGAGATATTCAACGCATGAAAGGCATAGGACGTCTACGGCCAAATGCTCCAGCATGGGAGGTTTTATTCAACACGTTTGACAACCGGAAGTCAGATGTGGCATTCTGGGAGCCGTTTGTAGATCCCAATCGTGATCCGGCGACGTACAATGCCATACTTTTCGAGTTTAGGCAGAACTGGAATTCCGAACGGCAAATTCTGAATTGAACAGCTTCAGCCCGCTCCAAGTTTGCTCTGGGCGAACACGTCGCCAGCTTGGGGAAGTTTTGGTGGCAGGAGCGGTCCTTTTTCAGTAGGTGACGATGCGGCACGGGAGCAGGTGTTGGAAGTTCCAGCTTTCCAGGGGGGCGTAGAGCCTAGTACCCACTGAATCACGACCCTGCGATCCGAGGGTAGTACAATAGAACTTTACGTGTTCTAGCACAGCGTCACGTCGTCGTGGCGCCAAGTCTGTTCGTGGGATGATGCTAATAGGATAGTTCGAGTATCCAATAATATCTTCTGTATTACTTACTATACATGCATGCTAGCCAATATAACATACTACGACGCCGGGAAATATGTAGTGATGGAGCTTGAGCTTGAGGCCTTGAGGACTTGTTGACGTAGCTTGTAAGTTGCGAATAGTCTCGTAAACCTGACTCAACGATCCGTATGAAGAAAAGTCGTTCAATGGATGTGTAAAGAGCTTTAAGAAGATTGTCTAATTTCAAGTCTATACTGAATTAGCGTCAGACGAGTGAAATAAATGGTTGCCATACCGGTATGAACTATGCTGCATTCAGATGAACAAAGTACAAGCCGTGTAACTTTCAAGGAAGTCGCTGGCATAGAGCGGCCCGGCGGAGACTGAGCGATGTTAAATCAACGAGAATCCTTCCTTTCCTTCGCATCACCATCTCGCGTCTCGTTTGACTTGGTTTGCTGTCGTGACGCGTAAGCCGCGTACTATTCACATACCACTATTACTTGGAGCATATTACTCCATTTAACCCTGCTATTGGACACCGACAAGAACCTGGAGCAACGAAAGTGCCAGTTTGCCAGGAGTGCACTTGGTTGAAATCGCAGCCTTTAGTAAGTACTTACTGATAATATTCCTATCATTCTGTATTCAATATCACGTCAATTAGCATACATTCATGCTCTAAAAGCTATCCTTGTTCGCTTCCACGAAGCTCTTCAACGTTCTCTTTCCGGTAACTTTCTTCGCTGCTACGAATATCTTTTCTTCAACACCGTTAGCATTCAGGACATCCAAAGACGAGAGCATCTCAGCGTAATCTTCAGGAAGACCGAAAGCAAGGTATCTCTTCTTCAACTCCTCGACGGTGATGCGTGTGTGACTAATCTTCCGCCCAAGTACCTCTGTGAAAATAGCAGCAACCTAGTTTGACAATCAGCTATGGTAGAATAGATAAAAAGAGAACGAGACAAACATCGTCATAAGAGAGTAGTTCAGGGCCCGTAAGAATGTGGTCCGTGTTATGGCTCTTCTCATCCGTCAACGTACTAACAGCCAAATCCGCAATATCGTCCGCAGATATAAATCCAATCTTTCCATCGGCAGACGCACTCAGAATCGTGTTCTGTTCCTTGATGTTTGAGAGGTGCAGCGTCAAAAAGTTCTCTAAAATCCCAGTAGTCAGGACTTCTGTTCCTCGTGCGCGCCTGTAACGCACCAAAGAACCACGAAGGGCGAATGACCGCGTAATCGACTTTGAGCGATAGCAGATACTCGTGCACCTTCCCCATCGCTGGGTGCCCAGGCTCCAATCCAGATGCACTAAGGAGAACAAACCGCTTTACGCCCTTCTGCACCGCTAAATCAATGAAAGGTTTCATGGGTGGGAGTGCCTCTAAGGAACCTGCAGGCGCGACGAGGTAGATCCGGTCGATGTTCGGATCGGCGGTGAAGGCATTTTCGAATGTCGACGGGTCATACCAGTCAAATTTGACGCCTTTGAAAGGTTCGGGGACGACGCCTTTGCGGGAGGTGAGGAGGACAGGTTGGTTGGCGTCTTGGAGAAGACGGGCGATGCGAGTGGCTGTCTTGCCAGTTCCGCCAGTGAGAAGGATTGTCATGGTAAGGCTATGTCAAGTCTGGGGTACGTGCTTGTTGTGGTTTCTATTACCGTGTAAAGAGCTGATGATGGTCTTTTATATTAGATTTAGTATCTTTCTAATTGGTTACCAACCCAAGACCGAAATATACTAACATAAGGGTCCATCTGATTAAGCTGCTTAATCATTCGTACGTAAAAGGTGATTTACCCCCGTACATTTTGCTGCACTTACCACCCCATTTATCAGACGCTGACCTATCTATTACCCATCGCCAAGCCGATCACGAATAAACCGCGGCGCCACCGAATAAACACAATCCTCGCCAAGAGAGATGGGTGGATTTGAAAAAGGTTTTGATGTTGTTCACCATATTCACTACCAGGTAAGCGGCCTTTCCACGCTGTCTAATTCCTTTCTGATCCTTTCTTTTACGTCCTCAGCTGCCCAAGAGATATCTACGCCATTCTTCTGTAGGCGAACCATGTCCCTACTGTTGAATCCACAATAGTGCATCACCAGCTCCAAGTTTTCTTGCACCCACCGCTGATGCATGTATGTCGGATCGTCGCTCGCAATCGTTATCCTAACACCCTCGTCCCACAGCTTCTTGATACTCCCAAATACGTACTCTGTTGGGAGCCTCCGGTGGTAGGCATGGGGACACAACGTGAGCCCTAGACCGCGCTGCATGATTATCTGGATCAGCTCTGGTCGCTCGATGGCGTTCAAGCCATGATCGATGCGGTCGGCACCCTCAAAGCCGCCAACGCAGCTGGTAGCAACCTCGCGGATGTGTTCGTGTGTATTCTTCTGCCCAACGTCGCAATGCGCTGTGATCCAGTACCCATCCTTCCTGGCCTGGGCGAAGACATCGTGGAAAAGGGATGGTGGCCGGTCATACTCGTTGCTATCCAGCCCAACGGCATGAAAGACACCGCCAAATCCTCCCTCGAGCGCCTGCTTATACGTCTCCATCGCAGACGATGGGTCCATGTCCCGTAAAAAGCACATTGTCCAGTCCGCCTCTACGCCGTACAGCCTCCTTGCATCCAGCTTCGCTCGTTCAAGTCCATTCATCACATCCGCGAGGGCGACTCCCCGTCGAGTATGTGCCTGAGGGTCGAAGAACGGATCCGCGTACCGGATGTTCATGTCTGCTGCCTTGGCGAAGTACTCCATCGCGAGGTCGTAGAAATCTTCTTCGGTTCGCAGCACCTCCATCCCACCATAGTAGGCTTCGAGAAAGGTCGGGAGGCCGTTATCGCCTTGAATTTCTCGTCTGTGGTTGTACATGGTCGTGTACGATGCAACGAGGGATTCGTACGTTGGATATTTCGGTAGAGGGATTTGGTTTTTCTGCGCGAGGCGCCAGCGCAGAGACGGCGATAAGGTGCCCTCGATATGAACATGCAGCTCAACTTTGGGTAGTTGAGATATAAATGTTGAGATGGAGGTATCGATGTCAGCCATATCGCAGTGGACGCCTAGGCAGGAGAGCGGTGAAGTACATATGGTGCAAAAGGCAGAACCACGGCAATCAAGCTGCGGACCGAGAGTTCCGATCCGCGGTATGTTCCGCCTCTTCACTTTTTTTTTTTTTTTTTTTTTTTTTTTTTTTCGTTTTGAACCTTACATATCTTTCAGCTCACCTACTTTGAAAACGCGGCTTGTCTAATATAATCCGCCAGCTAAATTTTGACAACTCTCCATGGCCCTATGACATTCTACAAGCGCCGTGTGACATGCTTCTAAATTCGGTAATCAATCAACGGAGAAGCAATCTGCGATAACGATAACGACTGCATACGGTACTTAACAGCGCTACTCCCAACTCTTCAGAGTGCCCGCGCAGTTGGCCTTCTCCCTCTATCTGTTGACATGGCCGACGCTACCTCAATCAAGTCTAAATCCGCTGACGTCGAGTCCAATGTCTCTATCGACCCTGATCTGGCGCGAAAGGTGTTGCGGAAAATCGATTGGAGACTCTTGCCAATCATGTTCATTACGTATAACTTCAATTTCATTGACAAGACTATTCTTTCCAGTGCATCAGTGTTCGGGCTCAAGGCTGATACTGTGTGTTGTTTGTCATCTTTCTGCGGGGCTATCACTAACGAGAAGGGTCACCAGCATCTAGTGGGCCAGCAATACAGCTGGGTATCCAGCGTCTTTTACTTTGGTTACCTCGGCTGGGCCTATCCCACGACATATCTAATACAACGACTCCCTGTCGGCAAATACGTCTCGATCAACACGATAATATGGGGCACGCTAGTCGCGCTCACCGCTGCGTGCAAGAATTTTGGTGGTCTCGTTACTGTTCGATTTTTCCTGGGTGTGGCGGAGGCGACGATCACACCTGCGTTTGTATACATCACCTCCATGTGGTACACGCGAGATGAGATCCCCGTCAAAACTGGGGCGTGGTTCGCGGGGAACTCATTCGGGGGGTTGGTGGCTTCGTTGGCGGCTTATGGGATTGGCAGGATCGAGGAGCCCTTGTCTCCGTGGCAGTGGTTGTTCATCGTGAGTTGCTATTATCCCGATATTGTATTCCTGGTGCTCATCAACTGTAAGATATTTGGACTCGCTACGGGCTTGTGGGGAGTCGTTATACTGTTCATTCTCCCAGATTCGATCGAGTCATGTGGGTTTTTGAACGAGGAGGAGAAGAAATGTGCACAAGATAGAGTCGTTCTAGCTGGTACGGGCAAGGCTTCAAAGGAGACGAGCCAATGGAAGCGCGACCAGGTTTTCGAATGCTTTTTGGATCCGAAAACTTGGTTTTTCTTTGCCATATCCATATGCACCCAGGTAAGCTTGCTTTGTTTGCTCTAGTGATTTGCTAATGAGCGCTTGATACTAGATACCAAATTCTGGCACTCAAAACTTTGGTAATTTGGTGCTGACCGTGCGTGGTTTTTCTCATATTCTCAGTTCTCAATTCATACCGTTTCTCCAGGGCTTCGGGTTCACCAGCCTCGAGACGACTCTTGTCGGGTTACCTTCGTCAGTAATAGCGTTTCTGACCATTCTTATAACGTGCGTCTTCCGTAACTGGTTTTACTCTTGCTAAATCCGGTGTACTTGCAGTGGCTGGGTTGCAGGCCGCGTCCGTGACATCTCTACCTTTTTGATAATTCCCATCGTTGCTTGCCCCGTCGTTGGGAGCGCTCTCATATACTCCGATGTCAGCAACGGCGTCAAGCTTTTTGGTTATTACCTCCTTGCCACGGGTAACGCCTCTTTCTTTGTTTCCTTCCGCCGTTAATCTTTCGCGTGGCGTAGGTCCCGGTGCTCTTCCGCTCTCTATGTCACTGATGTCTGCCAATTACAAAGGTGTGACAAAGAAGATGACAATGATGGCTCTTTTGTTCATTGCGTATTGCACTGGAAACATGTATGCTCATCTATCAAACACCTCTATACCTTCTTCTCATCCCTCTTAGTGCCGGTCCTCAGTTCTTCAAGTCCTCAGAATCACCTCATTACCAGACAGCATTCCGAACGATCATGATATGTTACGCGTTGGTAGTCGTGGAAGCGCTGGGACTGAGGTTTTATCTGATTTGGGCAAACAGAAGGAGGGAGATTCTGGAGGGAGATGCGATGAATGGGGAACTTGATGAGGATGTGACGGATTTGAAGACTGTGGGGATGAGGTACCGATTGTAAGATCCACTCGCTTTACGACCATCACTGGGAACCCTCGAACTGGCCAGCGTCCTTTGCCGGTCAATGGTAATTTTCGCTATTGCAGTGCGTGTTCTCTCATACCTTGCAGAGCTTTCCTTTCGTTCCAGTGGAAAATGGCGAGATGTACAGTCTGCAAGCTAGTACAGGAGTAGTTCCAACAAGAGCATCCCATTTGTGATACATAATACCGAGTTCAAGAGGAACCTGTCGAGGCTTTCTTGCCTTCGATTGTAGGTGGCACCCAATCTCGCTTTCTGGATGCAACACCATGGTACCAGTCACGAATCGTATCGTTCGTCTGGTTACTACCCAGCTGTCGGTCTGAGCTCGCTTTCCACCAAGGAAAGGTGCCTGAATATATCGATTTTTCTACTTCAACGTGAGCACCGCGATCCAATCTTTTTACCTCGTGACCAAGCTTCCACACATTACGCATACACCGTCGTAGCCGAAAAACGTCTATCGGTTTGAACAGGTCAAAATCATACTTTTCGGGTAGTTCAGTGACCAAATCCTGACAGATAACAAAGAATTTAGTTACATGGCGGCCCATGGGTAGCGATGGACAAACCTCGACTTCTGACCCCGAACAGCAGACAACGGTAACGCGGAAGCCATCCACAAGAAGTCCTAGAACGATGGGCGGCAATGCCAACGCGCGGAGTAAACCCATCGCTGATTTCATCGCCATCGACAGATGAACTAGATGTGATTTTCGCCCTCCCGCACCATAATCTTTCACATATTCCACTATAAGCAAAGGAACTTCGGAGGGTATCGTCGTCCCTGTATAGATCGAAGGTTTCACTGCTACCGAGAGCTCATTGGAATATTCGAACTGGGCTTCATACGTGTACCCGGAGAAAGCAGCGCCACCGAAGACACAGTCGGGCCCGACGACGAACGCTGCGTCAGGGACTATTCCATGATGAGGCATGGGATCCACATCTTCGGTATGGACCTTACGGTGCATTGACCAAGACGGGTAGCACCTTGCAATGACGAGAATGTTAGACGACGATACAAGGAGAACAGGTAGCAAGACCCACTGAAACTGAATGCTACTGGGGCCTTTAGCCCTGATATCCGTCCACGCTGCTGTCAGAAACGAGTTTAACAAGATAGACAACCTTATGAGACAAGGCTTTTCGTCCTTAGTTCCAAATGTGTCTTGAATGCCAGCGAAGAACGAAGTAGCCCGTTGTGTATCTTGAATCAAGGCTGCACGATCCGGGTTGCTCGAAGACACGACCAGTCTGTCTGTGTGAAGTGCGTCATACACTTGCGGAATTTCGCGGTTGAGCTGGTCGAGCGCAGGTTTTTGCCTTGAGGTGAGAAACCGCGCACAGTCAGACATCAAGTCGTTCTATATAGACAACGTAAGATTCGAACTGGTTATAAGGTCGGATGTATGCTCACGTCTAACACGGCAGGGATATCGCAGCAAACGAATAATAACAGCCAAGATTTCAAAGTGTCGGAAAGTCCCTGGTACGGGTCATCAGATTGACAGATAGGGCCGTTCAGTCGCATCCGTCTGGAAACCATCCACTGCGCATCTACTTCACGCCCGGATCTGTTCGTAGTAAGAGCGCCGCTGGAGGCAAGACCTGACCAAAAACTAACCTGCTTGCATCATCTATGAAGACAGGAAAGCGTCCAAGATACGCCCGATTGTATCCCGGAGATCCATATGGTATATGTCGAACTTTCGTATCCATAGTTTCGGCCTCAGATATCTTCTGCGCATAGGAGTGCACGTTGAGGATCATCATACGAAGAGCCAACACGTCAAAGGGCTTCGTCATGTCAAACAGTGGACTTAGTAGATTACCGGTGGTCTTTGAACAGAACTGTGTTACTTGTTAGGAAACTACATGTGAGAAGACGAGAGCAGATGCACCTTGTTGTCGCGAACATAACCATACTCAGTCATCACAGCTCCTTCACAGATCAGCAGGCCAAAGATGGGCCGGAGCTCCTTACGTCCGACCAGTGCTGATTGCATGGACACTTTCATGTGTTCTAGGTGAGGATCGATACCTTCGTACGAGAGAGAGCGATGGACTTTGACGTATTCAACAATGAAGAGAGGGACACCTCGGTATGATATGACCACATCTGGGGCAGTAGTGTATGTAGTTGGAAAAGTGTTCTGTAAGTATAGCACTGGCCACACTGGTCTGAACCTAAGGAATTCCAAGTTAGCGTTGCTTCATGGAAAAGACTAGGCACTGACTCGAGTTGGAAACCATTCTCTCGAAGGACATCTTCCCAGATGGACTGAAAGAAGGAATCATACATCGCGGCACAACTAAGCAAGGGAGACCGTTGCATTCCCATCCCCGAAGCTTCAGTAGTGAAACATACGCCGTGCGCTGTGTAGACAGCACGAGCAACATGAATTTCGTATGGAAAAGTATCGGTCGCACCGCAGTAACGCCATCCGAAGGGGCATACAGAGCTCTTCTGATAGTGCTGACACACTGCAGAAGCCTGCCGTACGAGACTATGTGAACGAGAGTCTGGGATGAGGGGAAGTACGTGCTCTTCCGTATCTTTCTGCGGAGATGAAGAGTTAGATGTTCGGATACTCTAAGTCCAAAAAGAGTATCCACATACTATATCTTCAAGCCACTTTGGGATTGTAAGAGTGAGCATAAAACGCATTGAGGGTCTAGGAGCCTTCACAGGCACCCTGGTTCGAGGTGGTGTAGTGAATGTATTCCAATGGGGCCTGAGAGGATCCGGTTTCAAGCGCTCTCCTTTGTAAAAGAGCCTAGGACGCAGTAGAACGTCAACGTGGAGACAAAAATAGATAGGATTGCGGCTGACCATAAGGCAGAGCCTTGTCTACATGGCGGATACTTGGAGGACGAATTCACTGATGGCTTAGATTGGTCCGATGAAGAAGACATGGTAGTGTGAAGAGGGGCCAATTTGAATCATGACGACAAACCAATCTTAGTTTACACAAGCATCTACATCCGCGGAGACTTTATTCACGTATATCAGTAGATGCAGTGTCGATATTGTCTCCATCCCGTTCAAAGTTAATCTGAAAGCCTTGGAGCAAAGACGACTGCTGGTGAGGATGGCCGTCGAAGTAAATGCATCAGCCACTGCTGGAGGCGGTACATTTTCCCCTCGGAACAGCGAGACCTCACAATGTTGTGACATTTCATTCGAACTTCTAATAATAAAAATGAGTTCACAAAAACAAGTTGAAAGACGAGATATTTTCATACTCTTTTAATTTGGGATAAGAGCCGGAAAAGCAGAATGAGAAGGGCGTTTCCCGCGGCGGTCAAACCAAAGGAAACCGCATTTCATTCGAGGAAAAGGTGCAGTTTTTGGTATGCGAAAAATGCGTAAGGAGCACTAAATCGAACTGGTTTTTCATTGTGTTTTCGGTATCCCATTTTTGCGGCATACAAAGGGAAAGAAAAGTCGTAACATTCAATTCAGAATACATTTTTCCGTCCTGAAAAGGAACCAGCAGTGAGTGAAGCAAGGTTGAATGGAACGCCCACAAGCCGGATCTCCTTAATGCGTCAGTGAGTGGATAATGTTCTTCCGAGAATATTCAGTCCAGGCTACACAGGTGGTGCACTTGTCGAACCCTGGGCTGGCCAAGGTGTGGATAGAACAGAGCGACCCGCCGGTCGCTCGCCGGGTGGAAATCAGCCTAACACCCGCAGGCTATACCACAACTGAGCCAACCCCAGGATAAACAGTCCTGGCCCCAGTCTATAATGCCATTTTGAAATCCAACCAACCCCCTTTCCCGTTCCGCTCCTGGCTCTCATCGCGGCTTTATATCAATGTAATGTATAATGTGATAGCAATGAACAATATATTGTCAGCATTGTTCTAATGTACTACTGTTATATGCCACAAACTAATAAATATGACATGCTATGGCTCAGCCTATATGGCATCCATTGATCGCAGTGCCGTAGTTAAACCAACGTACACGGCAAAGACTGGAAGACAGGGAATCAAAATGATAGTAGGCAGAAGCAGAACATAATCCAACTCACCGAAGGCATCTGTGCTATCAAAATGACCCAGAATATTTGAAGGCACGGCGGACTACATATTGCTGCTGTTGAAAGAAGAAAACATGATACAAGACGGAGGCAGACAAGAATCTAGCGCGATGTTGAGCACAATGCTCCCTTCTACCAGACAGGCGACAAACCCGCCTATACAATGTCCAGGAAGGTTCATCGGCCTCCACGCGTGATGAAATGGCACAGGCGCCATGCGCAAGGGGGGGATACAGAGGAGAGAACCATCACCGAAACGATGGTGGTGGTTGAAGTTCAAAGTTCAACATGGACAAAACACTGACAAACTCCCAAATTTAACACGCGGATGAAGTGCAGCTGGTTTGTATTGGGGATAAATGTCGCGGAACATAGACTGCGTTGAAGATTTCGGACCAGCCTCAAGCTAAATTGATCGAGATAGACTCCGTCCCAGAAAAAATGGACGTGGGTTAAATTTGATTTTTAACACGGGCCAGTTCTACCGGGCGACCCTAAGTCTATTCGAAGCTTTAGCTGTGTAAGCATACCGCAGGTTCAAGGGAGAAGGACTATCGGGCCGTGATGCCGTTGTTTGCCCGTGTTTCACGGCCTTTTCAAATTGCGGTTACTCTGCAAGAACTTTGAAACGCGTCAGGATGCACCGATAGCCTTGCAAGAGTCAAGACGTAGCAATGCACGCGGGATGGGGTCTCTGTATCTACCATGACTATTATCTTCAAATTCAGGAAGAAGCCGGGACATAAAGGAAAAGGACCGCCGTCTGTCAACTTGGAACGTTTCAACTTTAAATTTCAACCTCCATGGCGGATTTGGAATACTAAATTACCAGCTTCTGTCCTTCGACTATGTCGCGCAACCAGCGCCGCCGCCGTTTGGTTATTCCCTCCAATATTTTCACTGAAATCGCCCAGTATTTGCATCCTGATGTCACTGAGGGAGGACAGGCCGCTCTCGCATCCCTGACTTTGGTGTCGCGGAGAGTCCATGAAGCCGTGGACAAAGAACTCTACGCTGCGCCTCGTCTGTCCGACATCATGCAATGGGTCCAGTTTTTGGGGGCGTTGAGGCGCACAGGAGAACCAGATATTGAACGTAGAGTGCGCCGTCTATATCTAACAGGCCCAACGTCGGGTTTTCGACATCGGTTCGCGACACGGGATGCGACATTTGTTCCCCCCGCTATCGATATCCTGAAGGGTTGCACCAATGCTAAGCAGGTTACTGTCACATACCGCCCTGGTCTTATGCCAGTCATTGACGCGGCCAGGAGCCTTAAGCACATCAGTAGCCTGTGCGTCATTGGGTCGACCCTTTTCGGCGACGCATTTTTTGGCGAAAATGCTCTTGTAGAGATATTCCTCAATCCCACCTATCCATCCTCTTTTCCATCTGTCACCTCGTTGACTCTTGTCCGGTGTTCTTACAATCCGGGATTCCGCGACGGTCGGATCGTCAATGGTCATCACACTCTTCACCTCCAGAGCCTTCGTATCATTGACGCAAATCTGTGCGGGACCACCTTCGCTTTTCTTGTGCGGCCGTGTCTACCCACGCTGACAACACTGATCCTAAGCTTTGGTGGAGCACCAGGTCATGATATGGATGAGAGGACGTTCAAAGGGCAACTACAATCCCTCATACTTCTACGACATCTTACCATCATCGGATGGAGTCGCACTGGTTATCCTTATGAGTGGTCAAGAGGCCTCTTAGACGATGTTGTTACCCATCTCCCACACCTCGATACACTTTCCTTCTGTAGCCATCTCGCCACACCTCGTCTTTTCACTGTTATGACGCAGCTTGCCAGACCATGGAAGCGGCTCAGCATCCACGTGCCTACCCTCATTACCCCACTCCAGTTGCTACCTCTCGCGTCTCTAGAAATCGAGACCGTCGAAGTTAAATGGCCCACTGCGCAGGTACCAGAGTGGAATGAAAACAAGGCAGCGATCAAAACTCTGTTGCACCCCACCATCGTACGCGACAGGGACCTCATCAATGATGCCTACTATTGATGAAAGTATAGAAGGTAAGAACCAGTCCATCGTCATCCTTTCTTGGGTTCTGATGCATTGCAGAATCTGGGCACGGGCTGGCGGCGTTCGGCCCAAGTCACAACGCTACCGCTTCAAGTAATCTCACACCATTTGTTGTTAATGGACTGAAAAATGAAAATTCTGTCTTCGCCATCTTGGGTCTCGATCAGCCGTCCTTCGGTACAGAACTCGAGCCTGAAGTTCCGCTATCTTGTCACACGCTATCATATATCTGTCTACCATGAGCTTACCTGCTATGAAAATTGGCGACGCCCTCGTAAACCTTATCGGCTTTGATTCTCACAGCAGAGGGTAGTGCATTTTAGCTGGTGAAAACGAAGCCCTAAAAGGCTTTACGCCGTCCATACTCGCCGACGGGATCTTCATATACCCTACAATGTCGCGATCACCTTTCTCTCGACCTGCAGCATCTTCCCAGTAGACGCAGGCGATTTCTCCCTCGCTGAAAAACGGCAGTGGCACGATGACGGTGAGCATCTCGTTTTTTGCGTAGTCGAACTAATCCAGCTTCCCCGTGTATACGAGGCACCTGGGCGTGAAAGAAGGCTCTGGATGTAGGGTGAACGCAGCTGATATCTTATCGGAGGGATCGCGCATCGTAGGGTCAATGATTTGAAGTCGGCGGTGACTGTACCATCGAATCTTTAGTGTTCGTCATAGAAGAGGCCGATCTTCTCCGCCAGTGTGACGCTGTCGATAATACTGTTGCAGGACACGTTCGTCTTCGTGGTCCCGTTGCCGTCCGCCGTCTATTACCAGAACGCAGACACAGAATCGCCGAGGCTGAAGTCGGTTGGGAGGACTTAGGGTGCAGACGTATTTGTCAAGCTTAAGTATTCCTGATGGCGTCCAGTTGGTAGTCACGACTTCACCCGTGGAACTTTTCTCGGAAAGCAAAATAATAATAGGTGAGAGGCACAGAGCAACTGAGGTTAGATCCGATATAAAGTGACTCAAGGGTAGGGAAATTCGAACTTGGTGATGACGAGAGACGGCGGGAGCAGAAATGTCGTAATTCGGTCCGATTCCTTCCGAATCGGTCTTTCTCCGCGCTTCATGCATTCATGGTCGGGCCAGTCACGCGCTTGCAAGATACTCCATGTGCTACGACCAGGTGACATTCAAGGTCCATCTTTCGTCTTCACTGTGCTTCATGAACTCAGTAGCAGTGATAGTCATGATCTAGCTAACGTTTTGTGTAGATCAGCCTATAAATTATTACGCCAAGTTTCCTGGCTGCGGCATAAAAAAACAACATCCTTCGGCTTGACCAAAAGTCGGAGTGCACGATGTCTCATCGCTGGTCTCAGATTTTAATACTCCGGTTCGAAACGCCTATAAAAAGCATCCTGCTGCCGACTTACCGTATCTTAGCTATTGCTCTTTCTATCATGTCTACTGGTGACTACAACAATCTAGGGATCGGCGCATAGCTGACCTTCTGTGTAGACTCGGATAACGCCAAGTATCCTCATACTAGAAGCTCCGGGCTCCCACCATACCCTTGTCCTGAGAACCCGGGACAGGTAGATATCCCCAGTGGATACTTCTTACGTTGCTCAACCCTCCATAGGTATTTCCCCATACTGATCCAAACAAAGGTACCTTTTCAAACGTCCGAGACAAATCCGGCAAACTCACTTGCCAGTCGATGCAGTAACAGACCCGCCCCTGCAACGAACTTCTGAACCACTCGTTGGAAACCCATTCTTCCTGAACGACGCACTTGGAAAGCTCGATAATTCACTTGGAAATGTTATCCAGATTCTAGAGCAGGAGGAGACCGCCGCAGCCAACAATCGACTGTTGAGGAAGTTTGTGAATATGAGAGATGAGCTAGACAGAATCCGGACTGGGAAAAAGGTCCTTACGCCCACTCACGTATCCCCGAACGCGACGCGGGAGGAGGGTTATTTGTGGATTGATGTCCTTAATATCAAAAAAAATCCCGCGTTGCACGGTATAAGGGAAATTCATATACATCGGTACGCACAGAGAGGAAGGGAAGAAAAAGTATCCATATAAAACATTCGTATGAATCAATCAATGCAAACGAAACATGGAGGAATTCTTGGTGCAAAAGATACCAAAATGTCTTGTCATGGGCTTCAATAACACTGGTCGGGACGCTTCTTCCTCCGAACCATCCTCAATCCCTTCTTCGTCGGAGTGGTCTAATTCATCCATGACGTACAGCGGGAATACCATTGGCGGTCCGCGGGGCTTTCTTGGCGTCCACTGACAGGTGAAGGAGGTATCTTGTGGCCGCGAAATTTTGTCCGGGGCTACAGATAAAATTCCGCTGAGTTTCAGAAACGTTTTAAGTATTTCGGAGTTTTCTTACGCAGCATTAACTCTTCGTCACTCCAAAACGTCTCGCTTTCAGCCAGGGCGGAATGCCGAGGCTGAAGACGAAACTCGTCCAGCATGCATTGCTCGTGATCGTGAAGACCGGCACATATACGAAACGTGGTTACAAGGGGTAGAGTCAGTCTTGCCACACGGTCTATGATTGTTGTTTAGTCAGTTTTAATACTTTTCGAAGTCTCGACAGCACGAGATTACCTTGAAGACTGAGGGGAAATAATTTACACCGATACTTCAGCATGCGCAAGAGGTCATAGTAGGCTTCTTTCAACGGCTGATAGTAGGGCGGGCATGAGCAGAAGCTGTGTAGCCGTACATCTAGTCGCAAGAGGGTATCGCGAGATATCTATGACAAACATCAGTCAGTATTCGCATGTTCGGCATGGACTCAAACTACTGGGGATAATTGGACACGGTGCACTGCCAATCTATCCTAAAACAATGGGAATTCAACTCACTTCGACAAGTTCAAGGATCTGCATGATAGTCGCCCATTGAGTGAAAGTGAAACCAAGATCAGGAGTACAGCAAATCTACCTTCGTACAATGGTCTTGAAATTCTTGAGGGGAAAATCTTGAACAGCACAACAGTTCGTGCGCTGCCTCTACGTAGCTATCTACAGAGGAAAGGCCATGCGAAAACTGAACGACTTTGCTCCGGAACGATAAACCGGACATGATGGGCCCGTCCAGATTCATCATGCAGAAAGGAGCAAGGAGAGAGAGACAAAAGAATTTTACAGTGAGTTATAAGTAGTGAGAGTGGGCCGGATTGGCGGAAGAGACAAATAACATAAACCGCGCAGAAAAAGGAACCAGTTCAAACGACGTGGTCGAGAAGGTGTTGTAGCGGGGCACTGGGTTCGGCAACGCCCGTGAGTCAACAACAACAGATCGTTCTTCGTGCGATATAGTTCTTGATCGGTGCGCTTTCTCACGATGATTAAATAATCGCCTATCCCGTCTCATATGGATATCCGTCCAATTTTTGTTAGCTCAATTTCTCGAGCTTTCGCGGCCAGCATTAAATTTGCCCCAATTTTCGGCAATTCATCGGCACGTAGTAAGGATAACCTTATTTAGCAACTCTTCCTTTGAACATAGATAGTTTTGAAGCCTGAGCATGGTGTCAAAGGATGCCAAGATGTGACGGCGCTATTGAAGCAGGTGTCTTCAAGATATCAACGAAGTTGTTGCTCAGTGAGTTAAGACGTTCCGGATGTATCAGCCCGGTTACGGTACCTGTATTAACCGTCCCGTAATTCCGTAAATACGGGGATCCCTAGCAAAAATTAGCTTGACGTCGCCTAAATGTGTCTAAAGAGGAAGCGGGAACTTCATAAATATTAGTCCCCATAATCAGGCTCGTTAATGATAGGTCGCTGTAAAAACTCGGACGTGCCAAGTTGGCCGAAAAATATTGCGAGTCAATGACGTCTTGACAATTGCCTTGGATGCGACGTATCATACCAACATACAAACTAACTCGAGATTAGTAATTCACGACAATTCCCAAACCGTTCTTAAAGGCTCGGGAGGTCTCTATTGAATGCCACCGCATACATTGATGTACGACACTACCAAGACTCGCGAGCCCTAGTACATAGATGTTGCACCGCAAGATACCCATACCCATAAGAAGAGTTACACCATACAGCGGAAAGCCGAAGTCAGATTATGAATAGGCAGCTTGACAAAGACAAGCAAATCAAACATGATGGTGCAGAGGGGATTAATTGAAGACGCCGTGAAGGCGCCGCCGTACATGAATTCTGCTTAATATATCCGAAAGCGAACTAAAATAGTCCTCCGAGGGCATCACCCCAAGTTCCATTGGGTAGAGTGTAGGCATGGTGATACTGCAACAATTGTCCAGTGCTCCGGATATCAGTGTGTCAATTTGGCTGCAGATGCATACAATCAATGGTAACGGGTAAACCCAACCGCCGACTATCCCAGGGAAATCCGTACTGGAATGTCGGAAGCCCAGATGGAACGTGCCCTGATACTACGCCACACCCAGCAACTGGCCAGCGATCAGGCAGAGTCCGTGGTGAATGTCGATGACTCTCCGGAGCTCATATAAGCGAATGCTTCCATAATTTACCCGGAGGCTTTGGGGCCCCATGAATCACAAACGTGGACCAGCGCGTGAGCGCTGACCAAAATATCTTCAGGAAAAGACAAAGTGGAGGAAATTTTCTGCCTGATAGACACGTATTTCCTTCTGAATCAAGACCCAGAGGCTAGATGCCAGATGAACTCCGTTGAGAGCTACAATAAGTAATCATGATTCGTGAATCGGTACTCATGGACATTGATTGTGTCAGACAATGACCGAGTTATTGCATGTTACCAAGACCCGTCCAATGGCTTGTGGGCGTCAGTGGGTGTCGGTTCCAAACCAAAAAACCTTCAATTTCATATTTGATCTCCGGCTTCTCAAGCTGCATCCGTTTTGGGTTAGGTCGGCAAACTGCGGTGGATCATGGTAAAAACACTAAGACTACAAAACGTTGGGACGATGTTGAATATCCCACTACAAATGAATGACTACAAATACAGACGTTGAATCTTCTCTCTACGCGTCGTCTCACAATCAATCCTCATGAATGCCCTCAGGCTTCTTGAATGTCGCGACGTCCACACCCGGGAGGGGCCAGTGCTTGGCGAACTCCCGAACCTCATTCTTCAGCTGTTTGACCTTGGCGAAGCCCTCCTTGCCCTCCTCCTGTGTCGTAGCAACCCGAACAAAGTCCTTCAACATCTTTGTTCCGGCCTCCTTCTGTAGGACCAGCGACAGCTGCACAGCACGGTGCAAGAAGTCGGCAACGACCTTCATGTCGGACTCAACCATATTACGAGACGTCAGCGCCGATGTGCCCAAGCGAATACCACCCGGAACCTGGGCAGAAGCGTCACCAGAGACGGCGTTTTCTACGGAGTAAGTCAGCTGGGACGGAAGTCATGGAAAGAGAAGAGAGCTGACTGTTAATGGTAATGCCCATGAGATCGCAGACCTTCTCGATTTTGCTGCCAGTCAAGCCGAGAGGGCGCAAGTCCCAGAGAACGAGGTGGTTGTCGGTTCCGCCAGTTTGGAGCTTGTAGCCATGCCCCGAGAGGGAGGCCGCGAGGGCACGAGCGTTGAGGATGACCTGCTTAGCATATGCCTTGAACGCGGGCTGAGCAACTTGGAGGAGAGCAGTGGCGACAGCAGCAATAGTCTATAGACGGATAAGTACAGGAAGAACGATTTTTTGTAAAAAGGACGTACATTGTTGTGGGGACCACCCTGGCACGCAGGGAACACGGCGTCGTTGACGCGCTTCTCGAGATCTTTGGCACTCTCGAGGTCCTTGCGGAAGAAGATCAAACCGGCACGAGGACCACGGAGAGTTTTGTGACTAACAGCGCAGGTCAGCGTGTAAGCAAAGGACAGCAGTTGAAGGACCTTACGTCGTAGTAGTCACGACGTCACAATAGTCGAAGGGACTGTTAAGCTCCTGGGCGGCAACGAGACCACTGGTATGGGCCATATCGCATAGTAGCCAAGCACCCTCCTTTGCGGCCGTCTTCTTAAGCTCCGCATAATCCCAGTCACGAGGGTAGGCAGAGGCACCACAGACAATCATTTTCGGCTTGAAGATCTTGGCCTGAGCAGCGAGAGCGGGGTAGTCAACGAGGTTGGTGTCGGGAGTGATAGCGTAGGGTAGCGACTGGAAGTAGATGGAAGATGCGGTCATCTTCTTCTTAGCCGTCTATTAGTTTCGGCAATGTTAGATAGTTTCTCTTAACATGAGTTGGATGGATACGTACATAGTAACCATGAGTGAGATGGCCGCCATCGGGAAGACCAAGACCCATGAGACGATCCTGAGGTTGGAGGAGAGCGGTAAATGCGGCAAAGCTGTGTTGAAGTCAGAGAAAAGTCCAATGGCGATATTGTAAACTAACTTGGCTGTCTAGAGATTGGTGGGAAAACGTTAGCAGGAAAATAATATATAAAAGGTACAGGACTGACGCTTCCGGAGTAAGGCTGCACGTTAACACCCCATTGTGCCGGATCGAGGTTGAATGCTTTGAGGGCTCGTTTGCGGCACAGGTTCTCAAGCTCATCGATGTATTCATTACCACCGTAGTAACGGGCTGCCGGGAGACCCTCGGAGTACTTGTTCGTCAAGATGGACCCGTTCGCCTCCATGACAGACAAACTGGTAAGGTTCTGTTATCACCGTTTCAGCATCATGAACCCCTACTCTTGTGATCATGGGGAATAACTGACCTCTGAAGCAATCAGCTCCAGCCCAGAAAGCTGCCTCCATGTCTCCTTATCGATGATGTTCTGTACCTCTGGATCAATCTCCGCCAAGGGGGCATAGAGCATTTGGTTCTGCAATTAAAGTGAATCAGATCACATCTTCTGCATTCAGACTAGGCCTACAAATTCCGGCGTCGACGATGTGGCCATTTTTCTAATACTCAGACGTGAGAAACGGGAGTATGGAAGGAAGGAGGGTAACCGGGATGGTGGTGGTCGAGGGAGGAAGAATCGAATCATGGTTGTGAGCAAAGAAAATTGCTAGGATCATCGGCCGGATATCTCCGAACGGGAAATGCACTGCTTTATGTAATGTACCTCTGCGGTACCCGATCTCGATATCGGACCGTCACAACCCACCACTGCAACCTATACCAACTCTTCTTGATTTATCTTCACGCTATTCGCGAACAATGAAACGGAATGACACCTGGGATTTACTTAGTCAGGGGGGGACAAGGTGCACCTTCTTTGGTGCTCATTTCTCACTTGTTTCTCACCCCCGTTCAATGACATGTAGCACCGTGACTAGGGGTAGTAGCCAAGGAACACCAGATGAAATGCCCTCACAGAAAAGACGGAGGCTGGAGCAGCAGATGAAGCTCAGGGCGCCACTTAAGGAAGTACAGCAGCGCCCACCATGCCAAAAGTTGGATGCTGAGAAGGACGACTTAAGTACGTCATTCATTGAAGCTCAATATTGAATATACAGGCTAACGGGTCCATACTGATAGTTGTTCAAATCGTTGATTTGCATGGGATACCAAATTCTGGGGATTTAGTTCTCGCTGGTTCTACACAGGTACGTTAATTTGGTCAACGGCATGTTACAATTTACCTACAGACGGAATACAGCGAGGAAACAGCGTAACAGCTCGTATCCGTGGTTTTACGCCATATTTCTATGCTCGACCTAACGAATCCAGCCGCTTTGGCTCGTCTGATCATATGGAGGCATTTCATGCCCTCCTTAACGTGCGCCCCCTTTTGCTCACCACAATGAAATATTTGGACATGACCGATGCAGGCTAGTACCGGCGTAATCAACGTAAAGATTGTTTCCAAAACAATCACAGGCGGGACTGAAAAGGCATGTTTGCTCTTCAAGCTGACTTTCGAAGATGCAGAAAGTCTTTGTGCCGTGCAAAATTTACTTCTGGGTGCTCGATATGACGTCTATGAAGCAAATGTAGACTCTGCTACTCGATTTCTAGTGGACCACGAGGTGACCGATTTGCCTCTTTTCACGATTTGAGATGTTCTCAAGTTTGATAGCTACCAGGACTGGGCGGCTGGGTCAAGTTTCCTGCCGGAAAGTACAAGATCGTTGCCGACGGTGATACCAAATCCCATTCTCAAGTCGAGATCTTGATCTCGTAAGTCGGTTTCCTTTGATCGTCCAATACACTTGTTCACCCAACGACAGACACGACGCTGTAACAATTTGTGCTGAAGACTACCCCGTGGCTCCATTGAGAGTGCTGTCTTTTGATTTTGAAACCTTGTTTAATATCAAAGACGGGAATTCGAAACCATCAACGGATCCGATCATTCAAATATCAAACATGGTCTCTCGCCCAGGTCCGTTCAATTCCTCAATTCTGTCAACGGTGTCGAACAATTGATATCGTAGGGGAAACAAATCCATTTCTTCGCGTCATTTTCACTCTTGATTCGTGTGATCCGATCGACGTTGACGTTTATGTATGTTCATACGATACCGAGAGGGAGATGCTTCAGGCGTGGCAGAGTTTCATACTCGCTGTAGACCCTGATGTGCTGACTGGCTTCAACATCATGCATTTCGACCTCTCGTACATCATAGAACGGGTTCGTTTGACAATGCCGGACTTTGATTTGAATTTGGGCCGATGGAAAGGTATGAGTTGGATGCCGGATATTTGAAATGTACTCACCCATATCGCTTAGAATCTTCAATGAATTGGTCTGAACCATATTTCTATGAAGAATTGTTCTGTGCTAACGGATACCATAAAAATGGCCGTCGTGGTAACTATGTCGAAGTCGAGGGTCGAGTTGTTCTGGACTTGTACCGACATTTTGTCCGCCACCATCGGCAGTTCCAGCTTAGCAAGTATTCCCTTAAGAACATTGCAGAGAAACTTCTTTCCGGTGTTCCAGACTCACAGAAGTTTGAGATGGAATATACAGATATACCGAAGTTCCAGAACGAAAGCTCTGCTACTCGGCGCCTTCTAGCGATATACTGTCTACAGGTGTGCACCACGTGTTTCTCCTTTCAAGATTACTGACGAGACTCGGTTCTGGTTCTATGAAGGATGCGAAGGTGCCTCTGCAACTTCTGAATAAGCTCAACATTTTGGAGGATTATTTGAGGAAGGGGAGGGAGAAACAGGTTCCTTTCACGAATCTGTTGGCTCCGACGCCTTGGCTTGAGGACCTAGGCATTGAACTCGCCAGAGCACGATCTGTTCAAGCGGTCATCATCAACTGATGGCGGGGACTATTTTTATTGTACTATCATCTAGATTCTATGAGATCTTTACGGGACTATGTAGCCATCATTACGGTGTATCCGCTCTGATGTAACAAGAATTCCTTCATTGAATGACAATTCGACACCTTGAAATCACGTCAAAAATGTGGCATTGTCAATAATGAACAGTGTACAGAAGTGTTCACTGCGTATACTTCACACGATGATTTCGGGGTTTCGGGCCGAGTCCCGAGGAACGTAGCCAGGATTCGTTCTCGACCTTATACCGCCACGTCAATATATACTGACAGCTCTACCTCTGAACCCACAGATAATGAAGCGAACTGATACCTGGGACCAGTCAAAGCTTACTGGGGGAAGGTGTATCCCGACCCTCACAATTCACTTGTTACTCTGTTTACGCTCTTTTCTAGCTCTGCAGGAAAGCGCGGTGCCTCCCCACCAGCGCCAGACCCTATGCCTTCGCCAAAGCGACAGAGATCGGAACAGGAAGTCAAGAGTCGACCAACTCTCAAGGAAGTGCTAAAACGTCCTGTGGCCCCGCAGCTTGACTCCGAGACAGACGACCTTGGTGCGCTTTGCTTATGCTCTTAGGTTGCGAGATTAATGCTCGGATAGTTATTCAGATTGTTGATGTTCATGAGATATCTGACTCTGATTACTTGCTGATTACAGGCTGCACCGAGGCAAGAGGCCCTCTTTGCAGTATCTAGCTTGTGCTATGTCTTACATTCGTGGATTACAGGCCGGAAATAGCGTATCAACTTTCATCGCCGGTTTTGCTCCCTACTTTTATGTCCTTCCAAAGTCCTCAAAGTTCTGCGGCAACGACGAGGACCTCGATGCTCTGGATGTATTTCTTGATGTATGTTTCCCCTTGCTTTTGTGATTCTTGTTACTGAACAGTAATTTGTATAGAGCGCTCAAGGATGTGTGAGAGAGCTGAAGGTGCTTGACAAATCTTTGGAAGGAGAGATGCGCACACTTGTCAAAATAACTTTCGACGACATAGGAAGTCTTGGCACTATTCGAGATGAGTCTCTTCACTGGCCCTCTCTGACGATTTCACCTCAGCTGACTTCCATCGTTCTCTCGCTACGTATTTTCGATGACACGTGTCCTTACGAAGCTGTCGAAGCAAACGTAGACTATCCGACGCGGTTCTTGGTAGACCACGAGGTTCGCTAGACACCCCTTGCCACGGCTCGATCCCGTTCTTACGTTTATGCACAGTTACCAGGACATGGTGGCTGGGTCAAGTTCCCGGCCAAAAAGTACAAAGTTATTCCAGATGCTGAACGCGAATGTCGATCTCAGATCGAGATTGAAATCTCGTATGTTTATTGTTACGGCCGGTGTTTGCTTGTAATTGACTCTTTCACAGGCACGATATGGTGGAGGCCTGCGAGGGCTTTGGTAACTCTCCGCTGAGAGTTCTGTCCTTCGACATCGAATGCATGTATGATAATAGGAACAAATCGGTGCCATCTATTCATCCTATCATTCAGATTTCGAACATGGTCGTCCGAATGGGTAGGTGTTTTCGAGAGATCGAATGATTCTCGAGATCTAACTAAATCTTTTAGGAGAATCTGAACCATTCCTGCGCGTCATTTTCACCCTTGACTCGTGTGACCCGATTGAAGGCGTCTACGTTCGCTCATACCCATCTGAGGGCGAGTTGCTCGAGGCGTGGCAGAACTTCATCCACGCTGTGGATCCCGACGTTCTAACGGGTTTTAATATCTTGAATTTTGATCTGTGGTTCATCATCGAGAGATCTCAGAGGCTGACCACCTTTAATGTGGACCTCGGTCGCTCCAAAGGTACGAAGGGGTAACGTTCTTCCCCGGGACTCATCGATATGACCATTTTTATGCTTAGGATCTTTGACAACACATGTCAACTGTATCTTTCATTCTGACAAATATGGATCCAGAGAGGGAAAAAAAGTGCAGATACCAGGCCGAGTCGTTCTGGACTTATTTCGCCATTTCCCCCGAAATCACTCTACGTTTCAACTCCTTAGTTATAGTTTGAAGCATGTTGCGCAACGTCTTCTTAGCGATGATCCCGATTCGCAGAAGATCGATCTTAGCTACGAGTGCATACCTAAACTGCAACAGGGCCCTAACGCAAATGCTGCGACTCGCCGTAAACTAGCAGTATACTGTCTCCAGGTGAGGATCCGAATCTTACTATTCGGCTACACGGACTGACTCTAGCATCCATAAAGGATGCTAAGGTGCCTTTGGAACTTCTACATAAGTACAGTATTGTGGAGGGTTATTTGAAGGCAGGGAAGGAGAAACAAGTGCCTTTTGCGAATCTGTTGGGTCCATCTCATTCACTGCAGAACTTGGGTATTAAACTCGCCCATGCACGAGCATCTCAAGCCGTCGTATCCGAATTGTGACTGCTTGGGGTGTCCGTAGGCACTGTACTTATTAGTGGTGTAGTACCCGATCTGTGTTTTTATTATTAATGGAATGCACATCCTTCCAGTCGACTTTCGCGTCGCCAGTCGCGACGCGTTGCCGGTGTCAACAGTCAGGTGATTATTTCTTAAGTTTTTCAAATTTCACTTTGCTAGGGTCGTGTAGTGCATGCCATTGTTCTGCCCATCACTCGTCATTGACTACTCACCCCCAGCAACAGATCATCTGCGCGAAACGACTCAATCTTGTATCGACCATCATATTACGCGTCTATTGATATTAATGGTTGTGGGACTCACGTCATGGCGCTTTTCGGGCTTGCTATTCGCGAGAACGACCACCCGACGTGTGTGCGTAGCTGGCTTTAGTTTACTGCTAGATATGACGCTTATTCTTCCTTGCAGCTTCCGATTCCAGGCTGTCTTCCGGCGTCCCATCGCCACCTCTACTGGCAGCTTACTAGCCACAATTACCGGGGTTGCCACTCGTGGTGGTCAAGTGGAAGGGCGGGTCAAAAAAATACAGGACAGTCCAACTATAGCTGCCATCGCTAACCAAAGAAACACACGAAGCCTATCAACGGATAATAGGCCAACTCGGTCCTTCGAGCAAACAGAACTGCGAGATGTACAACAACGCTCTACATGCTCTCGGCCCAATTCTCTACGTGATAACATAGGTATATACCTCTTCCCTGCGTCGGGACCCAATATGTGATGATATTCGTGAATTACTTCACAGTTTTCCAGCTTGTTGATGTTCAAGAGTCGCCACAAAAATCTGGCGATCTGTTGATGTACGGTGTTACAAAGGTATGTACGCGTGGCATCTCGTGCACAGGTATTGACTATTGTGTGATCAGTCTGGAAACAGCGTTCTGGCAACCATCACCGGGTATAAACCGTACCTTTACGCGTATCCAAAATCCATCTCAGGTGATGAGCAGGATGTGGAAGTGGCATTGAAGGCGCATCTTCATGTATGCATTCGTTCTTCACGGCTCGCCATATCGATGCGACCTGATAGTTTCCAGGATCTCGGGCTTGGTTATAGAGGCATCGATATCGGCGTCGTTGTCGATGGGCCGAATAACCAGTGTACCGACAAACTATTGAAACTATCATTTTCGGGCCCAAACACGCTTCTTGACAGCAAAAATAAGTTCTTTGATATTCAATAGATGCATCTTTACTCATACCCGAAAATTACAGTTGCTTGAGGATCCTGGCTTATACAAATTTGTCGATCCACAGACAGACGTTGTGACACGCTTTTTGGCCGATTATCAGGTTAGTCTGCTATAACGTACGCTGCACCGATTATCATCTCCAGTGTTACATCTGCACAGTTACCAGGCATGGGAGGCTGGATCGAATGTCCTGCGGGGGCTTATGCGCTCACGAAAATCAGCGACCAAGCCTCGAGATGCCAAATTGAACTGACCATCCCGTACGTTTGTTGGGTGTGCATAGTGCAACTTCTTATTATCTTCAACAGTCACGACGCGTTAAACGCGTCAGATCCGGGAAATTCCAACGCTCCACTAAGGATTTTATACTTTGATATCGAATCCATGACACGAAAAGATCCCAAGAAACCAGGAAATTTTATTTCGGAGTCTTTACAGGATCCAGTCATACAAATATCCAACATAGTTTCGCACCCAGGCAAGTGTACCTTTTCTCTCGATTTACTCAGGCTCATAATTGGACTTCAAAGGAACCAAAGACTCATTCTTGCGTGTGATTTTTACTGTTGGGTCGTGCGATCCCATCGAAGGGGCTTATGTTCAATCGTACGCCTCGGAGAAGGAGATGTTAGCTGCCTGGCAGCAATTCATCCACGATGTAGATCCGGATGTCATGACCGGATGGAACATCTTAAATTTCGACCTGGAGTATCTCATTACTCGGAGTCATCAACTGGATATTAATCTGAGACTGGGAAGGCTGAAAAACGGTACTACTTCAATCCTTCCATCCTTGCTATTTCCTCTCACCCTTCATCGTGTTTAATGTTAGGACCGCCAACGTCCTCGGAACCGCAAGAATGGTATAGCTTAAAATATAAACACTGGATGGGCCGAATGGTTACTATTCCAGGCAGAGTGGTGCTTGATATGTTCCGCCACTTTGCTTGCAACCATGACAAGTTCAAGCTTTCCAGTTATGGACTCGGAAACGTTGCTGCAAAGTTGCTCGGTGATATGCCCGGGATGCTGAAAGGGGATGTTGCATACAGTGATATACCGAAGCTACAAGCTGGACCAGATGCTAATTCCTCTACTCGACGACAGTTGGCGGTGTACTGTCTCCAGGCGCGTATTTTATATATAATAATTTCACTTACCGTCTGACGTCGGGTTGAAGGATTCATATATACCACTAGTGCTCCAGCACAAATACCACATTCTCGAGGAGTACATTGAGACGGGAAAGACAAAGCGCATGCTATTCCGTCATATGATGTACAGAGAGCCCCTTGTTAAAAAGCTCGCAAAGTCGACCTAGACACTGGCAGACTATTTTATTGTTGGATGTTCTGAAAGTGTTTACACCCATGAATAACTAGCATAATAACTAGCACCATGCCCAGAATAGCACTAATCCGTCAAGTGCATCACTTCATCGAAAGAATGTTGCGACACCTTGCAATGAACCTCCAACCTATTCGTCAAACGTAAGCCAGGAAGCGATTTGTAAATGAACCGCTGCGTTATTTCCAGCAATTCGCATCAGGCTTCCTCGGGTATCATTCTACCACATATCCAACCCAGATACAAAGCGTGGTAGCGGTGAATCTTGGAGCCGTCATCGTAGAATCCAAGGATGTCCAAATGTGCCCATCAACTGAACGCTTGAGGAAACTGCCATCAAGTTTCCCCGATGGTGTCAGAAGAATGTTTATTCGAGATACGTTGACAGGGCCTTGTCCAGATTTCAGACAAACCATTTCACGCCAGTAACTGCGTTGTTATTGTTCCTGCATGCTTCTAATGTCAGGAAGGGCACATGCAGCATCTCCAACCTGGGTCCCGACGGCGGAGTCTGACGTGCTTCATCGTCAAGTGATTATCGCTTTGAACTCAAAAAATAACTCACCATGAATAGGCTGGTAAATATAGAGTCGTCGCAAGGCTCCACTGGCATTTTCAAGCAGTTGCTGGCATCTATGCAAGTCTGGTACCAGAAATCCAATCTAATGTTACGCAATACGTGTACCGCAAATAGTTGTATGGACGAACAGAGGGGAAGGATGGAAATCGAGGCGGACAAGTCTTCGATTGAGAGGATAGCGCCCTGGTTGACCTCGGCCTCCTCTAATCCCGTTCCTATCTGACGATTCCTATCCAAAACATAGGCCAGGGAAGTGTCAAGGTGCTTGAGAGTTGGATAACACATCAGAAGCTCATACAGGTGTTCGGACTCGTACAATTTAATGTTTAGCGTCAACGAGGTGAGACGATAACAAGGCGCTGGGAACTGAGTCTTTGATCCCGAAGCACCGAAAGTGCTTTAGAGTGAGTGTTCGGAAGAGGATATCTTTCTAGTAGTTGCTCAAGGCCCTCTCTGTGTTCTACAGTGCAGGGGAGGGCCACAAGTAGATCTTCCACCAGATGTGGAATCTCCGGCGCGCACAGATCGAGGAAAGTTAAGACAGAACCTTCCTTCGGAAGGTGAACTATACGAAAGAAATGGACTCTTGCTTGAGATCGTAGGGAGTGGGAAATGGATAAAAATACACAAAGACTGCAGCGGTCGTTGCTAAGGACGTCCACTAAGGCGTCTACAAGTTCTTGGGGCAGACTGTCCATGTATTGGCTGAGCAGTCATCAATCCATCAATATTCAAGAAAAAAAAGGTAAAAACTACATACATTGCCCTAGGGGAAACATGCTCTTCGGGAAGAATACAAGTGTTTAGAGCCTGAGCAAGGATAATCGATAAAGAAAGGCGACGATAGAGCTTGTCGTCAATGACAGGGGTCGGAAGTGAAGAGGGGAAACGGTGAAATTCGGTCCGATCGATCAAAACAATCACACCAAAAAAAGTACTGTGCGTGACCCGGAAACGGGTCACGCATAGTAACGGGTCAAACACTCATATCTCAACGATGCGGACACCTTTTGGCAAGCGGTTTTTTTCAGGTCAGAGGTTGAGTCATTTGGCATCTATGCAGAAGAGGTTTAGCTGTGCCATCTTGAATTTCCCTCTCAATGAATCTTTTTATCTGAGAAAAACATCAAATTGTCTTGTGCAAGTGACTTCACAAAAATAGGTAAGGTTCTTCATCCCTCGTAGCCGTTATAAACTTCCACGACATGACTAAATATCCTAGTTTACTCTTGGATGCCTCCGGTGAGGATGGGACCGTAGTAACAAAGAGGGCATCGTTGAAATTATGTAAATACCGTTTGACCCGTTTCCATGCTTTTTAGGCCATCACTTGGGAAAAAATTCATAGTACAAGATTTCCTGTATCACACGGGCTCAAGACTTCATAGAATAATAGAACACATATTTTTCTTGTCGTAGACAGTGACTGACACAGAGTGATTTTAGTATTCAAATTTTCACACTTAAAACAAGCCAGCTCGGCCCGTTTCCAGGTCACGGACAGTAAAATTTCAGCAAATTTCAGTTTAGCAGAAACTAAATACAAAATTGGTAATATGCCATGTATAGACATGCGCCCTCTCCCGCCCAAAGGCGGGCAAGAGGCGGGGAGTAGCGGGATTCCTATATATGGTATCTACCTGTTTTCGGAATTAGTTTCTGCCAAACTGAAATTTGGCTGAAATGTTACTTTTTTTTTTGGTGTGAATTGTTCTTCCAAACGAGTACGAAATTCGGGCATTCGGTCTATCGAAGATCTGTCCGAAGCCGCGATTAGATCTTTCGCCAGAAAAGATGAAGACGTGTTGCGTTACGTTTTCCTAGCAGCTTTTGACAAACACGCTTCTTTGTTCTCAGCGTCTCACACGTTCCCATTCAATGATGATGGCCCCGTATCTTCAAGTGATCTTCCCTTGCGTCGCCACTGTCCCACGGACGTTATAACTCGGTCCAATATGTTTCTGCCAGACGTATCGTCGCGTGGAAAAGATCGTGACAAGGAACTGTTCCCGTGGGGCAGTCGCGTTTCGGGCGGCGCGCTTTGCACTGGACTAGGTTCCGCGGTAATGAACGCCGAAGAAACAATACTGTTGACAGCCGAAAGACAGCCCGGTCGTGGGCTAGCAGCAACTGAATCGAACTGCTGCAAACACGCAGGCCACGTAGGGTCATCGGGTCGAATCAGGGCGAGTTGCTGGAGGGTACTTTCGTCAGAATCCGGGAACAGGGCAGTGCATGCGACGATACGACTGCGAGGTTCATGCAAATAATCCAGGGCCTCCTGGCGGACGTGTGGATCTAGTAGACTAGAATTCAACCCAACGATGAAGCCGCGAAGGTTTTCGCTCGGCAGGGATGGCTTCAAAAGGCGCTCTATGACATCGAAATAGCGCATTTTTACAAAGGTCGAATATGCCTCATTAGCAGTGGGGCTGAATTCGAAGAGATACCCCATTATTTCTGATACCGTTCGCAAGTCACGATGATGATAATTGGATGACCAATCATTGACTGAACCAATGTCAAAGACGACGTGAATGAACTTTGTCGCTACAGCTGGCGTACACCACTCGTTGGGGTCTGAAAAATGGTGGGGAAGTGGACTCGTGGTAGTAATAAGTCGCAAGAAAACGCGTAGCGCACTGCGCTGTCCATGCCATCCAAGAACTGAAGCATTTCCAAACACGTCGGAGAGGATGAGCGAATACAGTGTCTCCAGAGCTGCAAGGCGATTACTGTCTAAACTTGAGCATGGAAGGAATCCGAGCGGAAGCATGTCAACATTCAGATTAATTTCAATGTACTCCGTCATTTTGTCCATCAGAGCAGACTGGATATTGGCCCGTGATGAAAAGGAAGGTGTGATCATAGCTAGAAGAAAACGAAGCCGCTGGTCTTCAGCCACAGGGAGAATCGAATGCGAATTGTGCGGAACTTCCATTGGTGGACGATAGGATATGATATAGTTAGCGACATAAGGGTAAATGTTGCTTCGCACAGCTTCCTGGAACGTTAGAGCGTCGTTGTGATTGACCGAATCACAGATAAACGGGGGTGCCTCGCCTTCGACCGTGAACACTGGAGCAGGACAAACCCAGTCCTGTCTCCAGTAGTGATTCGGGATGGCATCTAGGAGACTGCGACTCAGGTCTAATCCTCCAGCATCCAAGGCACTACGAAGCAGATTGATCCAAACGATCGGTTGCAAACGCAATTGCCGTTCTGCGGGAGAGCCCGAAAGACTCCTTCTGACCACTTCTTGAGCCTCTTGGCCTCGTTTCCAGAAAGGCGTAGAGGCAGCGACACCAGCAAACAGGTCTGGTTGGACGTAATCCATATCGAGTACCGTTGATATGTGGAACCATGTCTTATCGTCGCGTCTTCGGACACGAAGATGGGCGCGAATCAAACGCTCGACTTTGGCTTGTTGAGTCGGTTCGAGGACAGTTTGAGTACCAACACAATTGTTGATAACCTCGATGCACGTTAGAGAAACACCTTTCATGTGCTGCCTCACTAAGTCTACAGACTTTAGTGGCAGAGCACCGATGGACTGGGCGACAATGCTTTGGACACTGGGATTGGACGACATCGAGAACAGCCATGATAGCGCATAGACGTCTGTGCTCTCGGCGCTACGTCTGACGGCATCTTGTTCCGCATCTTTGAGAGTGCGAACGCGAGAATCCTCTGAGATTTGAGGTTTGAAGATGGGTAAGATGAGCCAATTGAGCAGGCCATTGTGAATAATATGCGTGTAGAGAGAGAAAACATATTGGGACAGCGGAGTTTTGTAAGGGCATGACGGATAGAGAATGGGAAGAAAGTTGGTGATTGTGTATCCTGCGAAGACAGTGAACGTGATAGCACCCACTACGGACGCGATTGCCAGACGTAGCGGAACCAAAAATATTACCAGGCCAGCGAGGAATACCCCGAGAGACGCGCTCATCAAGACCGGAAGGAATCCAATGATGAAAGGCACGCGCCACTCCTGCAAACCCATGTATCGGAATTGGCGTACACGACAACGGTCACGAGGCGTTCCAGACGGAACTGCCATGTACAGATGTATCCATTGTTTCATGAGCACTGCGACCAGTGCGGTAGCGAGACTAAGAGAGAGACTCGTAAACCAGAACCCGTTGACCCATAAATCGGATGTTGCTGGTTGAAAATCCGAGAAAGGCGTGAGACCTGAGCGAGGAACACTGTCCACAAGTGCGCCGTTTGCAGCTGCCCGCTGGACGTTGATCAGTTCGTACAAAAGCGACGCCGTGACCTGCGTATAATCGAGCTGCAGGCTCTGCGACGTTTGGGCAACGAAGGTCGTAACCACGGCCGAGAAAAGACCAGCCTGGTAGGAGTTAGCGAGGAAGCAGTATGTACGGTGCTGGCACTCACAAAGACGAGCAGCACATCTAAGCCATCCTTCCACCCTTCCACCATTTCACGATCAAATAGCGCACATTCTTCGAGGTATGTTCTCCATACCCGGGCTGCTGGTCCCAATTCTTCATACTGTTTGTCCTCTGGGAGCTTCTGTTCGTAGTCAAAAGGATCATTTCCTTGATTTCCTGTAAGGTTTTGCTTTAATTCAGAGAGGAAAGTGTTACCTTCCACGATAAAATCGCGACTCTTGATGCCCAACAGTCCACGCTTTGACCACCTACGACTTCGAGGAGAATAACGGGTTAGATTCTCTACTTGAGGCTCCTGAGTGGGCGGATTGCCGCGCTGAGACGACATCAAGCTGCTTTCGTCGTCGTGGTCGTGGTGAGCGATTGCCGCCGGCCAGAGGTCAATTCCAAATTTCGGAAATTCCCACGAAAACTTTAGTACTAGTAAACCATTGTCAATCATATTCCTCCTCCCGACACCCTCTATATCTAACACTACCGAAATATCCGAAAGAAATTTCACACTTGACCGTCACCGCTGCACCTCGCATCTCCCTCGTTGGTACCACGACGCGACCAAAGCTGATTCAGCCATAACTTGATTCTCAACGGTGAATGTTCCGGACGGGAGCTCCCATCGTGATCTCGTCGCTTTGTCTGTGAATCATCCATATCAATTCCGTAGACCCCGACGCATCCTCCTTCCACAAATGCTCTAAATTCTGGTATGGCATGAGGACCAGTGCTCGGATGGAATTGCACTTCGAAGTGTACAGGAAAGGTGTCGAGTTGCATTAGGCACTCTGGCCATGCAGGATCATCTCGACGAAGGAGCGCGAGGCGACGAAGAGCCGAACGAGTGCTGAGCCGCATGAGGAGAAGGGCACAAACTGTGAAGAGATTTTCGGGCTCAAATAAGTAGTCAATAGACTGCTGAATCGTCTCTGGGTTCAGTACATCGGATTCCAGCCCGGTGATAAACGCATCCAAAATCATTGATAACGCAGTGTTCAAGGAGAAATCGTAACTGCGTAAACTGGCTATTGGACCAAGAAGGCGCCCGGAGACAAAATGAGAAAATGCTTCATTCATCACGGGGGGAACCGGAGAAAATGATGAGCCAGTTCAGCTGCTGCGGTAGGGTGAAAGACGTATCCGTGACCCGGTTCATATCGCGATGACCATGCATCATCCTGGAAGGCAATTCGGACAAAGGTATCAGCCATGGTTGGTGTACACCAGTCATTAGGAAGGAAACGAGGACGAGGAAACGTTGAATTGAGCACCCGAAGGAATGTCACCAAGGTGAGGCGCAGATCTTGGATTCGAACAGCAGCATCACCACCAAATTCGCTGGATGAAACCAGTGTATATAGGAGCTTCAACACCGCATAACGATCGCTGTCTAGTTTGAACGAAGGAATGTCGCCATACAGCTCAAACGAGTCGACAGCCATGTAATGCCCGATCCGGCGAATACCAATTGCAAAAAGGCTATCGGCAGAAGGAATGCCGCTGTAGGTCTTTTTGATAGAGGGCGAGTCAGCTATCTTCAGCAGAGAACGTAGCCGAGGATCATTGGGCTCGGGAAATTCGTCGACAGGACCATAATGATAAACACTGTCCGTAGCATCTGCGTGGCTTTGAAGGATGATGTCAGCGACATATGGATACAGATAAGTGTCAACAGCTGTCCAAAGGGATACCGCGTGATGGTCTGTGCCAGGAATCGAACAAATCTGCAATCCGTTTGACGTGAAAATGAGAGGAGGGGTGTAGTCGATACACCAATAAGATAATGGAATTGCACGGAATAACCATTGAGTGAGATCGTCTTCTTCAGAGAAGGGTTGTAGCCTCCGGAGAAGATTACCCCACACAATGGGCTGCAGACGAAGGCCCTCGTCTGTCGAGTTTGTGAGCTGGGCTTTTACCAAGTTTCCGATCTCTTGGTGATAAAGCAGGCCGGGCTGGATAGACAAAAGCTCGGCATAGACATCGGGGGACAATCGCTCCCTTTCCACTTGTGGTCTAGGCGACAGCACGAAGAAATCGTCGTTCGCAGTAAGACGAAAAAATGTGCGAATGAGCCGATCAAGTTTTCTTTCTTCAGGATGATCCCGCATACCGCAGATGAGGGTACCGCACATCTCCGAAATTCCTTTTGCGCGGTGCTTCAGAGAAGTCACGGAGTTCAACGGTAAAGCACTGACTGCCTCTACAACAATGCTCTGTACGCCGGGGTTGGAGGACATGCAAAATAGCCAGGACAGTGCATTCGTTTCCATCTCGTCCGCACTGTGCGCCACTGCTCCACGCTCAGCTTCTCGAAGTGCACGAATATGAGGTTTTTCCGGAACTAGCAAGGATTCGGACGGGTATCTGGAGATCGGGGAGATGACTGAAGTGAAGAAACCATTACGGGTAATGTAGGTATAGAGAGGGAAGATGTATTGGGACAGCGGCGTCTTGTATGGGCACGACGGGTATATAATGGGCAGGAAATTGGTGATGAAGTACGCAGCGAAGGATATGGACGTGATAGACCCGACGACAGATGCAATCGACACTTGAAGCGGGACTAGAAAAACAACAAGACCCACTAAAAAGATGCAAAGCGATGCACTCATGAGGACTGGAAGTAGTCCAATAATGAACCCTACGCGCCACTTCTGGAGCCCCATGTATCGAAATTGACGTACACGACACCTGTCCCGAGGCGTGCCAGATGGCACTGTCATGTACTGGTGGATCCATTGTTTCGTAAGGACAACGAAGAGTGCGGTAGTCAGACTGAATGAAAGACTGGTGAACCACAGTCCGTTGACCAACGAATTGGATGTCGTGGGACGAAAATCAGAGAACGGGGTAAGGCCTGAACGAGGAACATCATTCACGAGGGAGCCATTTGCTGCTGCGCGCTGGACATTGATGAGCTCGAAAAGGAGTGACGCCGTGACCTGACCGTAGTCGAGTTGAAGGCTCTACGACGTCTGTGTGACGAACGTAGTGACCACCGCAGAGAATAGACCAGCCTGTTTATTTATTGGTGAAAGAAATTTGGATCGATTAGTATTTGTACTCACGAAAACCAGCAAAACATCTAATCCATCCCTCCATCCTTCTACCATCTCGATATCAAATGCAGCGCACTCTTCAAGGTATGTTCTCCATACCCTGGCAGTCGGTCCTAGCTCTTCGTATTGATTGTCTTCGGGGAATTTCTGCTGGTAGTCGAAGGGATCATTCCCTTTACCTGTCATGAGCTTCACTAAGCTAAAGCAGATGTTGATCGCAACACACCTTTGACTAAATATTCGCGAATCCTCATACCCACCAGTCCTCTTATGGACTTTCTTCTTCTGCGCGACGAATAGTAAGTCGATTTCTCGACTTCCGGCTGGTTGTTGTTAGGCTGGTTGATTTTGAGGCGGATTTCATATCCTCGTCATCGTCAGATACGCATAGGGAGGAAGGCATGGTCGTGGAAGATACGATACGAAGCAAGCAGCATGATAAAAGGAAACTTCGGACTAATCGTCCCGGAGTTCCGACCAACACCGGCTAGCGCAGCAGAGACATTACGTTTCAAATCATTCCGGAACGCACACTACGACAACCTCAATAATTGGCAAAAACGTTGGTAGTTTCCAATCGTACCAAACCTGGATGCTTGACACAAGATCATCTCTGGATATTCTCTGCACGAGCCTTCGTGCTAGTGCTGACTCTATACAACCGTGTCGAATTGATGCATATTTACGTCACCCATAGAGCTGCCAACTCTAGGCGATGAGCAGTGATTCATACATTCAGCAGCAGCCTGCTACAGGCACTGGAAACTGCAAAAAAAACTGATCAGGAGCGGTAACGTGTCGCCAAGTAAATAATGTACAAGACAGACTGCCTGGGTTCGCAACTTTGAACTTTGAAGCCTACTTGCTATTCCATCTGCAGTCCTCGAAAACAGCGGCCACTCGGTTTCAAGAATCGTAATACGGTCTATATACGCCGTGACGAGACATAGAGCTTTATATCACTGAGATCATTGTGGAGGAGAGGAGAAATCAACGGGAGTGATAACAAATGCAAACAGACGCGTCACGTCGGTGGCGCGGCCTTGTCGACTTGTTCAAAACTGTCAACAGCCCGTGTCTGCAAGTTGTGGTATCGAAATTTATTCAGTGACCGTTTCTTCTAATTCCACGCATTATGGTATCCTCGATTTAAATCCGGGATATCTATGTGATTCGAAACACTCCTTCAATCAGGCACCGAAGCTAGGTTAGTAGACTTTCCTAGATCTCCAGTCGCCTCTACTGTGGTCCTCGCAGTCCTTACTCCAAATCGTATCTAAGAATTGGGTATCGATGCTCCTACCATGACTCCCAACACTTAAATAATTTTAGCGAGGATGAGTCTGAGATTGTGTTTCATTCTCCCTGAGGCCTCATTCGCGTTTGATATCATGATTCCTCTGCGTTAACTTCAATTCTACAGCAGACAAATGACAAAGACGCGTCGAGAAAGTTGACGTTTGTCCAGGTCCATATTCGACACCGATCTGCGTCACACAGAAGTTTCTAACTCTCGTATCAACTGATACGACGGCTTGTAGTGAAAATTTCGACCTGGCGAAGCATTGGGAGGGTCCGCTTTCTCAGGCATATTCACTGACCCCTTTTGTTGAAAGGAACGCGAACGTGACACAAGCACACAGCCAGGGATCGTCGCATTGTCGACATGGGACAAATGCAAGAAACAGGAGAGTGGACCACACGGAAGACTCAGAACTTAAAAGCACCGATATGTCCGCAGTCTCGTAGATTAAATTTGTATCATTGTCCGGTTCGAGCATATAATGAATTTTTCCATACATAAGAAACAGGATATTTTGGGGTGAGGTTATAGAGAGATCTTCAAGGTTGATTACTCTTTCAAGCAGCATAAGTGTAGCACAACAAACCCTCTTGCGTGTCCAACACGTCAGCAACCTGTATTGCAATCAGAAGTCGCGCTATTATACAAGTCCAGCACATACCGTTGCATTAGGAAGAATGTCGAACATATACAACACAGTAGCTCCGGTGGTCTCCTGGTATGTCGTTTAGTACATCTTGGGACAGAAACATAATAGCACGTACAACATAGCCGGTCGCAGGCTCTTTCTGAGACTCATACCCGATGTTGTTCAAATCATTAATACGAGTTTCGTTGTCGCCCTGCCATTTCCACCAAAGCTGCAGCAGATACACGACCCGAACATCAGTCCACAAAGAACAAGAGAAAGAAATCGGACTGAACGCACATAATCCACAAAGCCGTGAACATTGGATCGTTAGGCGAAGTTGCGACGTTAGCCATCTGACAATGGGAAAAAAGATAAGACGGCATCGTCACATATGGAAAAGCACGCACATCTCCTCCGATACCAGCATGCCCTGAGACATGGATCCCGAGATCTGTGGCGGCAACGCCCAAAGTGCTTTTGAAATCCGCCAACGTGTCAAGGGCAAGCGAAGCATCAACGTATGTCTGTCCGACTCTGACTGAGGCGGTCTCATCCACTTCGCGTGAGAGGAGATGGTCAGTACCCGCCGTCGCGCTCAGGGACCGTGTCAGGTTAGCAAAAGGCCCGTCAATGACGGCCCAGTCATTATCCTCACTACCATTTCCTCCAAAGTCTAGTAAGACGGGAGAGGTGGCAAATGCACCGGCGTCAACAGCTTCATTCCAGTACGGCAACTGAAATTCGGAAGGGTGTTATTTGTTTGACGACCAGGGTGAAACATTGGAAAACGTACAGCACCCGTGTATCCACATTCATTACGGAGGATTGTTTCGTGGGTATAGACGTAGTAACGGTGGACCTGGAATATGAGTTTAGGTCATAGATCCCCAACTTAAGGACAAAAATGATGCATACATGTAGGAACCTGGACAAGAGAGAGAAAGAAATTTAGTTAAGCGTAGAATATGACAATGAATAGAGGATACTGACTGTCCGGTTACATGCCAGAAATCATTGTTGTCTGCGAGATCGCTTTGCTGCTGATGTGTACCAACCTATCAAATAGAAACACATGAAAACGATTATACTAGAGTGATATTATGAACGGAAACTGACTAAGTCATCGTAGCGCGACACAACATATGGAATGTCGGTTTGAGCAGGCGCCTGAAGGAGACAGAGCTCCGCCGCGAAGTATGCTGCCTTCTCATCTTCGGTCAATGTATTCCTACAAGGGGTGTCAGAAATGATGTACCGTACGTCGATGCTGAATAGTTACCATTCCACACGAATAGCGGGGTCCATGCAGGTGGACCGTCGACTGGCGCCGGGCGCTGCCAATGCGCGAGGCAGCTGAACAGCAGCCAGGATCAACATGGATAGTTTAGACAAGGCAGCGTGCATGGTAGCTCAAAGAGATGATACTAAGCAAGAAGCAGTCAAGAAAGGTAGACAGAAATCGACCTGTAAAAAATTCATTTCAGTACGATGGACTTTATATTCCACTCAGTGTGGAGGTTCAATCCCGACAGAGTAGCGAAGGAGTCAGCACTAAGGCATCATAAGGCACTTGAAAATTCGCTAGAGTTAGCGGGCCACGAGGGTCACAGAGAGTGCACGCAAAAGTGGCGCAAAACCATAGTTTTCATGTATTGAACCTGAAAGTAGAAATCAGAGAGTTGTGATTATCAGTTCTACCCTTCACAGGACCCCCCAATATGGACCGCTGTCTTTTCTAAAACACCGGCTTTTTAATCCGCAGTGGGCACTTAATGTATAGCTGTAAGGTTTCGAGCAGAAGCAAATCAGCATGTGATGAGCCTAGACAGCTCTCCCTCCATCTGCGAAAAGACCTCACCAGAGTCGTTCGTCCCCGTCTCAGTCCCAGTTATCTGAAACCGATTCGAAGGGAAAGAGGACGGATTGTTGTCGACTCGCTACGCGCGTAAGGGTTGAACAACAAAATTTTTATTTCATATCTTATCTGCGGACATCTCGGACCGGGGTAATATCTCACAGCCCTGAGCGGTATCAGCGGAGATGGCCAAATTCAATTCGGTTTTCCAGCTCTAGTATCAGAACATCCGCCTGAATGCCTCAGGCCAGCTCAGGCCTCAGCCGTTCAACCGCTTCATCCCCCGACACTCGGGAATGTTTACTTGCAAGTACATGTATGTCAATCCAATCTCACGACGCCTGTCCTTTACAGAAGAATCCTCCCACATTTTTGTCAAACATCACCAATTTTAAAATACAGTATTACACGTAACTATTAGCACAATGATCCGATCAGCAAAGAAGACTATCCGAAATGCAACTCAGTGCGAACGAAATGCGGAAGACCAAAGTTGCAAGTGAACGCCTGGGCTCCTTCCAAAAACTCAAAGACGCAACTTTTTTCGCTATTTATCACCAGGCCTTCGAATGCCTTGGGATCCATCGGTTTGTATCCTAGGATCACTTCCTTAAGCGCCTCTTCCTTCTCACGATAACAAGCGGCAATATCAAATGGTTGTTGCTCCGATCCTTGCATTCTGTACAGAGTCGGCACGACACCGTTCAATTCGAGGCTCTTCAGGTACGGGAGAGACGGTATCTGGTCAAGGACGGGAACCTTGAGAATGAAGGAGAGCTTTGTTCAGTGAGATAATTTTTTTGAGAAAAAAAAACATACAATCATATCCGTTTCTCCACCGACATGGCTCGTAAACAAAGTCAACCCGACGAGCTTCGGACATGCCTCAACCAGTAGCTCGAGATGTCCCGGAGTGGTAATAGACCAGCTACAGTCTATGGGAGCTGTCAAATTAAGGTCTTTCATCGTACCCCCATGCTTCTTCAAAAACTTCTCGTAAAATTCGTTGCCCTGACTCTCTCCCATCTCGCGCTCTTCCTCCGAGTTCGAGAACGCTATACAGATCTGGAGGAACTCTAATTTCTCCAGCGCCCATAGAAAGTCCCATAGTTCCGGTGAAAGGCAAGCATGTGGAGTAAGACGAGGGTCAGGCTTGACACTGAATTGGCGGATCGTGCGGTGCGCTCCTTGCTCCATGAGACATGTCCAGAAACCAGTCGGAGTGTCGGCATTGTCGTGAATGACGAGGCTACCGAGATAACGGAAGTGATCCTTGATAGACGGCCAGTCTTCGAGCAGGTCGAAGCCACTCGTATCAAGGTTCTCGATACCCAGATGGCGATCACCGAAACCACCTAAGATTTCTCCCATTGACCGTCGCGATCCAGCACGAATGAGCGCGTCGCCGTTCTCCAGTCTCATGGTCCTGACAGCCGGCGTGGTCTGCAAAAAGGACCGGGTCGCAACGCAGGCAGCGTCGTTCCATGGGCGAGTTAGCATGACGATGTGGACATAAGGACGAAGAGATTGCGGTGGTGGGTAGAACTCGTTTTTAGCCCGTAGCGTGATGGTTTCGATGTGAGGAAGAGACGAAAGGGAAGGGTACAGAGCCTCGAAGAACCATGCAGGTATCTTATGTTCCATCGCAATTCTACGTTCGCAATTAGTAGAGGCTGTCACAAAGGAAATAAACGCACGAGATATCCCTCAAGTTCTGTAAGAGGGGAATGAAATATTTCAGGATAGCCTTGTCGAGTTCGATGAATGGCCGAAAGGAAGGAGACGATAATGGCGTCGTCGATTGCTGTACTGCGATGATTTTGATCTTCTGGACGTGGCGGAAAATATCGCCCTTGAAAGTATCGAAATATCCGAGATATCCAGGCCTGATGAGAACCATGTCGCCAGTAAAATAATAGACCATATGAATCGACGAGAAGACAAGAGATTCCACAGCATAATTCATGAGTTTACACGTCGCCCTCATTTTCTTTAGGTCTTTGTTGCGGAGCTAAACGAACACAACATCAGATGAAAAAAGCCGCCTGTTAGGAAAAAGAAAAAGCACCTCTTTGCCAATGGCATAGTATATTTCTGGGGGAATATTTTGCATTGTTGACGGTTGGGGAAGAAGGGTGGTCGGCTGGGTGACGCTGTCAAAGAAGCGCGACGGATTCAAGTTACCGATGCCAGGACGAAACCTGCCCTAAAGAGCGCTGATCTTGGCCATAATGCTTTGCTTCATCCATGACGATCCACTACGCAGATGCAACGTTTCAGGCAAAGAAGATTGATTTATGATTTTCCTAAGATTGAGGAGGATATTGTGGTTGCTTCGATTCGGACCACCCAATCTGGTGACTGTCGACGCCATATTGGGCCAAAGTCTACCCTTATGCATAGAGGATACCTAAAGAATTAGGGTCGAAATTCAGTCAACTCCTGTGAAATATCGCTTGAGTGATACTCAGACTGTAGTCACATACCAAGGCCCAACAGACGACCAACGGAAGGGAAGTCCTGTAGGACCGTCGATGCTCAAAGTGAATCATCGACATATGGCTGCAGATACGAGAGACTTTGACTTTCTTAGCCATAGCATACCAGACAGCTCGTTGTATGCACTTCATGTGAGGTCAAGGTAGTCGATAGCGGCGTATGTACTACTGCACGACAGTACTTGGTCCGCCCATTACAATAAGAAAGAAGCGAGCTCGCTTCGCAGTCATATCGGAACCTGCTTCGGGGAGCAGCGCCAGCAGCAAGTTCTTCGCGGCTCACTGGATTTCCTTTGGTCAGCACGGCTGTCAAAGCAATGAGAACGATACCTACCCGGGTGCTCTTCCCGACTTTCGGCTTGCGAAGGTGCTAACGGGCTCCTTGAAATAGTCATGGCGATCTCTCACTATGGCACCATTGTCCTGACTACTCTGCCTCACGAGTGTCCGGTTGCCAAGCTTCCATAGAAATCATATATTATCTTCGTCCATCGGGCAGCCGGTACCTTTGTAACAACAGTTTCTACAGCAGTTCCTTGAGGTATCTTATGCCTATAAAGAACAGTATAAGTCAAACAGGAAATTCAACTCCATATTAATCACAACGCACAGGGGAAACGATTCACCCAAAGACGACCGCCGAGCAATCCAGCCCTCGGATTCCTCGTCGCCACCCGATCGTACAGCCTACACCATTGCCCAGTAGAAAAGCGCATCTCCGGATCAAGCTCTAGTCTCCTGTGCAGTATGCAATACAGTATCAGCGATAAGACAATACCATCTTCCAGCCCATCGTGCTGTATCCAGATTTGACTTAGCCATTAAGAACGAAGGGTGGAAAGATTTGGAAAATTTCCAGCAAGGTGACAGAAGGTGAAAGAGTTGCTAAGGCTAGTCTCGTAAACCAGACTCAACGATCCGTATGATGAACTTAGGAAAGTCACCGTTCGATTACTGACAACTAAGCCTTTGAGAAATAACATCAGCAAACAAACGCGTCGCGTTGGTGGCGCAACGACAGACGAGACCGCAGCGTGGGCCTGCGTGGACGAAAACATCTATTTCAGGCTTCCAAGTACTAGTCAGAGACAAGGACTCTGTCTCCTCCCGACACCTTCTACATCTAACACTACTGAAATGTCCGAAAGGAATTTCACACTTGACTAGTCAGGTGAGGGCCAACGCATCCGCGCGGCAGGTCCGAGTCCTATGTATTTTTTTTTTTGTGTTTATTTCTTTTTCTTTGTGTTCATCATATATCCGCTCTTTAATAGACCAGCACGTCACGTTCCTTGCCGCTCTTATCTGCTGACATGTCTATGTCGTCCAACAAACCTTCTGATATGGCATGTCTACCTAATGTTGTCCCTCTGCTCGTAGTCGAATGGATCATTCCCTTCACCTCCCATGAGCTTCAGCTAAAGCAAATGTTGATCGCAGACACACCTTTGACTAAATATTCGCGGATCCTCATGCCCATCAGTCCTCTTGTAGACTTTCTTCTTCTGCGCGACGAGTAGTAGGTCGAATTCTCGACCTCCGGACGGTCGTTGTCAGAATGGGTAGCTCCTTCAGCGGATTTTATCTCCTCTTCATCGTCAGATACGGGCTGGGAGGAAGGCATGGTCGTAGAAGGTAGTGGTGTGACACGGCAAAGACGATAGTGTTGAAAGTCGAACTCGGTATATACCCGGCCCGATTACCTACTATATTGAGACTGCTTACCAGTAGATTACTTGACACTTTCGTACCTTAACAACCTACCTTTTGACCACCACGACGCCCGCTCCCTAAGCTTCCTCTATGCCCATATTCCTGATTTCCAACAGGTAGGCGCCCAACACCGCATGCTGTTGAAAACAGCCTCGGAGAAATCGTCCCGGAACTGCCGTGACTTGAGGCTGGCGTTAGTCTTGTTCTGGATTCCCTTCGCATGTAAAGTTCAGCACGACTGTCAAATAATGAAAACGATACTCGCCCTCTCTTCCCGACTTTCGGCTTGCAAAGGCGTTGACGGGTCCCTTGAAATAGCCATGGCTATCTCTCTCTATGGTACCATTCTCTTGGCTACTCTGCCTCACAAGTGTTCGGTTGCTACGCTTCAACTGAAATCATATATTACCATCGTCCATCGGGCAGCCGTTGTAACAATAGTCTCTACATCATCGTAAGAGTTCTTTGTGTTATCTTATGCCTACAAAGAACAGTATCAGTTAAACAGGAAATTCAACTCCATATCAATCGCAACGTATAAGAACAACGATTGACCTTGTATTGACCCATGTCACTGAAAGAGTCGTTCAGAGCCGCTAAGGCAAGCTTTCAAGAGAACTAACATCGGCAAACAAACAAACGCGTCGCGTTGGTGGCGCAAACATGGACTGGTCAGAGCCCCCTCTCCTCTCCCCACACTGCATAGACAAAACGTCCACATTTATTTCCGTCTTCCAAGTACTAGTCAATCGGTTAACCCACGGTTTGTGTATCGAGACAAGGGGATCTGTCTACACTACAGGCGTCAATATTATAATACTTTTTGTCCAGGGACCAGAATATAAGTAAACCTTCGGTAGACCATTTTACACATGACCACCATCACTCCATTGAAACTCCTTCCATAGCCATGGTATCATCATCATGACTCGCAGGCGACTACTGCATCCATAGCATCGACGACATCTTGGATCTCGGCGGTGTACTTTCCGGACGGTAGCTGTTATTGTCATCTTTTTTGAGAATCAGACATATCAATTTCGTACACTCCGACGCAGCCTCCTTCCACAAATGGGCCGAGGACTGGTTGACGCGAAATGGCCCACTCCGATATGGGTAGGAAAGGTGTCAAGTTTCTTTAGGAACTCTGGCTATGCAGGATCGTCTGGACGAAGGAGTGAGACGAACGGGGAAGTGGGCTTTGTGTTGAACGAGAAGAACTGAACAAACCGTGAAGAGGTTTTCGGGTTCGAATACATAATTCCGAATAGGTACTCCATACACCGCTGCAAAGTCACGGGTTTTACTACATCGGATTCCGAGCCAAAGATGAACGCATCCAAAACCACTGATAGGTTATCGTTACGGGATAGATGATAACCGCGTTGACGGCCTATTGGGCCAAGAAGCCGCCCGGAAACAAAATAAGAGAAAGTTTCGTTTATCAGGGGGAGTATTGGAGAAAATAATGAACCAGTTCAGCTGCTGCTGTAGGATGAATGAATTGGTCGCCCGGTTCATTATCCGATGCCCATGCATCATCCTGGAAGGCAATTCGGACAAAGGTATCAGCCATGACATTCTTGTAGTGATCCAAAGAATTGTTCAAAAAAAAACAAAATTCATAGATTTTGTATTCAAGACGACAAAAACCTAGAATACATAACGACAGAAGACGAATGAAAGCGATAATTCTAAGAGTATGTACGTTACATATTCAAAAAGCAAGGATAACAAAGGCAGACGAGTCATAGAAATAGTTAATCAACGGTGTCCGTTTTTTAGTCGTACATGTCGTGACTTCTCTTCCCTTCCAACACAGCTCAGATGTGCAACCCCCAATCCTGGACGTCGGCCTTCGCTCCGCTGCTTCCAGGATGGTCGTACATCCCTAGCGCCCTCCCTAGCGTCTCGTCATTCAAGCCCCTCAACCGCAAACATTTTTGGAATAACCGTTTCTCTACCCCCCATCCTACCCGGCTAGCCACATGTTGTCCGGCCACGAGACGCTTGATTACCTTCGCGCGCATCCGCTGCTTATGCACGTTAATCAGTGGCTCCATCTGTAGTATCCCAGCCGGCAGTGGCTGCAGCGCGCTGAACACCTCCGGGTGTGAGAGCGTATCGTAACTGTATGTAACGAGATCGATGGACACAGGCGTCGTCGGAGACGTGGGATCGATCAGATCGGGGAGATGAGAATACTCCGTCAGCTGAGAAAGATATATCCCGATGAAGGGGATACATTCAGTGATATCAGCCTGTTTAGCCGAAGAGCTAGTGCTATTTTGGGTCGAATGCGTAGGCCTCGCTTTAGTGGATGTGCCACTGGCTCTGTCACCATTAGCTGTATGGGCGGTACCATTGGTCGTCCCGACTCCCCCGCTGACGATGGACGGCGCATGTGAAGATGGTTCGATTGGCTTCGCATCAACAATAGTGTCCACTGCGCGACGGATGTGCATGAAATTACTGTTGCTCGTCGTCCACAATTTCAGATCATCGAAGGTACGCTTGTCTTGATGCGAGAGGTTGTCCCACTTGCGCTTCGTAGCCCTTTTTACCCAAGGACTTTGCAAGGCGCTTACGATAGCGACAACGGTGTTATAGCTACCCATTTCATACGATTTCTATGCCAGATAAGGTTATTGGGTGCTGTCACATTGAATGATGAACACTTACGATGGCGATCTTGAGGAACTTAGCAACCACCTTTAAACGCTCGATTGGGGGCGTCAATACAACTTCGGACACCGTGAAATTAGCCATCAGATTGAACCTCGCCCTCACAGCCGCGAGCGCACTCGTCTTCTCAGGGAACCTCCCTTCTGCCTTCCACCGTGCTCTGTCTTTGAGGTATTGAGCCCAATCCAATACATCTACCTCATTCTCTCGACCAATCCAATCGTCCAAGATGAGCTCTTCAAATTTGATGCTAACGAACAATTCTCGGTCAATCATACCAAAGTGCTGAGCGAGACTCTCAGCCGTATAGCTGAGGATGAACGATTTATGAGATCGAGGTGCTTCATGGGGAGCAAACTTAGATGAACGAGGGAGAGTTGCGCTGAGGGTGTTAGAACTTGCAGAAGACACGACCGCGGTGTTAGATGACGAAGCTGATGGGAGATCGTTCGGCATACGGCTCTGGAGGATTTCCAAGGGAACCGCGTCTTCGGGAGCAGGCTTTGCTTGCGGAGAACGTTGAGAGGAGGATTCTCCCGGGCTTGGAATACTATGCGATGCTTGCGTTGCTATTGGCGTCGTCACAACATCAGCCGTAGGACTACCAGCCAGGAATTGTTCCGCATCCGTATACGATGAAGCAATGGAGGCAGCATCCGTACTATCAGAGGGTGAACGTAAGCCCCCCGTTTCATCTTCGCCCCCTTCGCTGTCGTCATCTTCATCAGCTTCGCCATCAATGATATCTTCATCTGAGAAAGGTGGTTCCTCATCCTCATAATCACCAGTAGCCATACGCGCTTGCATGGTCTTTACCCAGCCGTCCACCTTAGATGCCTTCTCCTGCTGACGTTTGGGATTGATCTGACCCTCCAAACGACGCAGGGCATCTTCTACGTCACCAGCCTCACCATCTTCACTCAAGGAGTCGACTAGTGCATTGACCTGCCACTGTTGTATCTGCCCTCCAAGGCCTGCCCCAGATGCAGACGAGGCAGCCGAACTCGCTCCTGACTCAGATGCCATCGATTCATGCGATATTATTCCCATCGATGAAACGCTCTCAGATCGACGCACAAACTCAAAGTCTCGGCGTAGCGGTAACTTCCGTAGAGGCTTTCGCAGACCAGGCGGCGAAGCGGGCCCTCCGGTAGCATGCTCAGACGATGTGTCTGATAGGTCTAGCTCATCAATCGATACAACGTCAAACTGCCAAGGAGATTGGAATGCCGGGAATTTGGCGGAGTTCCGATCGGCGGACAGAGGTTCACCGAATGAGTCCGTGGACGACGATCGTGCAAGGGAAACGGTATCAGCCTCTGGCGTTCGAGGGCGCAGTTCATCGTCCATTGTAGAGATGCTAGAGAAAGAAGAGATGCCAGTGTGGATATACGAAGATGGTGCTTCCATGGATATCGAAGTAGACGAACCTGAAGCCTCGCCCGAAGACGTGTTGACTTCATCGGAAACATCAGCAGACGAATGGGTGGGAATGGGAGAAGATTCGTGAGCCTGTGCTGGTAGAGTATGAACCTCGGGTTTAGTCGGTGCCGCAGAGGAAATGGGTGAAATGGTACTGGAAGAGGCGACTGCGCTTAAATGATCCGGTGGCGGCTCGATGAGCTTAAGGTATTGCTCAACTCCACCTTGAACAGTCAATAGGTCCCGAGAAACGGACAGCTCCAAATCAAAAGCAGATACATGAGTAGTGTAAGCACCCAAAGGTGCTGGAGGAGTTGTCCTATTGTTCAAGACTCGCTTCCATCGACCAAGACGTCCGATGGTCTTCACCAAAGCTGTCTTCACGAACGCCCGGGATAATGCGTTGTGATGGATAGGCAATGTCGCGGAGGTTTGTACGAACGGGACGGTGGCTTCTTCACCGAAACCAGAGACGTGATCCGGTCGTGGCAATATAGATAATGATGAAAATGCTATTGAGTTGGTCCCTGAGGGCGATAGATTGGGGCCGAGATGAATGTTGCTGATGTGCGCGTTGGGTGGATGGTTTGGCGCATATATAAGTGCATCATCTTCTTCTGGTACGAAGTCCAAATCCAACTCGCCATCGTCTTCCTCCCTGTGGAGCTTCTTAGTTGCCTCAGCAAACTTTTCTCCAAGTAGATGCTCTTGCTTCCCTGAAGAGTTCTCTTGTTGAACAGTAGTGCTAGTCGATCGGGATTCCGTTTTCGAGGATGTACGTGTATGTGCCTTCTTACAGTCCTGCGCAATCTTCTTCAACTTCTTGACAATACTCTGGACAGGAAAAGATGAGCTTGGCAACCTTTTAAGGAAATACGGAAAGAAGCTTACTAGGCCGTCACTATGCTTCTCCAGTATAGGATCACGGATCAAAGCATTTAACCAACTCGCAAGAAGCAATCTCAAATCCCGGTTCGGCAGGAAGTCTACGGTGAAGAAGGTCAAAAGCCAGTACCGAAACGCAACAAACGTCCGGACGCGGACAATTCTCCGGACCATCTCGTCATTCGATGAAGAGGGCTTCTGAAGGGCCCAATGAAATCGACAAATTAGAAGATGACACAGATCTACCGCGCCAATATAAGTGCGGTAGGTGAGGAAGAAGTCCAGCAATTCATCGTAATTCAATTCGCTCGTCAGCTGCGCGATCCATCGTTCGATGGATGCAGCAACAAGGATTTTCTGGAACTCGCCCCTTGGTGAAATCTTTAACTGGGGAACCTCTGGACTCTTCCCCTTGCGACTGCGTCGTCTTGAAAGGCTCGAGGCGGATGAGTAGCTATCTTGTGAAGCAGACCTATCGTCGCTGTCAGGCCTGGCTTCGCCCCATATGACAAATCGAGGATCATTACACGGTGCAGCAATATTGCCTTCAGATAATGTTAATCTGATGACTGCTGTCTCTTCAGCCTGAGCGGAGAGCTTATCAATGAGCGGAACTCCCCGATATGTCTGAATGACATCGAAAACGTCAGTCGAAAATCGAGAGTGCATGGCCGTCTCAGGGCTAGGCATATATGGATCCGGTCCGGATTCCACCTCATCGGATGGTCGTAGGCGGATAGCAGAAGGGGAGCGAGTGAGCTCTTTCTGCTCAGAGGATATCTCAGATGGTATGGGGGTCATCGGTGCATTGCTACTAGATGCTAGTTTGCTCGGAGACTCGGACTGGCGAGCTGTCAGCCCGGATTCAAAAGACTGCATCTCGCGTAGATGCCGTGCTGAGCGGAGGGGGTCGAGGCCGGGCTTTCGCGGTGAATCGAAGTGTACTCCGGGTCCAAAGGGATGTATGATAGGTGTAACAGGGACGGATGGAACAGAGGGACCAATGTCCACCTCCTCCTCAAAACTTTGGGATGATGCACTAAGAGATTCGAAGGACGTCCAATCCATGACTTTTCCAAACAAGTCCATCCCTCCATTATTAAGGGAGGCATCAATTTCCGGGAGTCGAGGAGCATCGGCCGAGGTGACGCTATTAGAATACGGGCGGGTGGTAGGCACAGAATCGCCGTCCTGTGTACGGGGATTAACCATGTCCGGTATCGACCGTGTCTTCCTCAATTTCCTAGGACCGGTGCTGCTCGTCGTTGTCGCCGTTGTGGAACCACTATTCCTGAACAAATTCGGAAGTGCATGTACACTCATCCGCGAACGGCGTTTTGACCGGCTTGGATGAGACTGCGCCGACTCGCGCTGAGTGGTGAATTCCACCTCGGCCGCTGAGGCAGCAGGGGCTGACTGGTCTCGATGCCTGTCATGAGGCGCCGTCAGCTGTAATCCTTAGAGACGGGCAAAGGACACGCACCCAACTCGGAACATCTGCTTCCCGTGTTGATTCACGAATGCTGTGATAGCGTATGGTGACCTTACGTCCTTCCCTACACCGTAATGTTGGTCATACCGACGCTTGAGCTCGCGTGCCGCAGGGCCGGAAGATGTTTCAACGAAGCTTCCATCGGCTAGAAGGCCCCGTCAGTCCCCGAAGAAGACGTTCAAAGGAGCTGAGATGAAAGGAAATTCACTCACGAGCGATGGATATGTCGGCGGTAGCAATGTCGGGGGGTAGCGGGTCCAAATTGGTGCCCTCGTCAGAGGAGTCTGGGTAGGAGAACGAGGCCTGGGACACGTTCGTCGACGGCGTTGGTATGGGCAGTAGTTGAGAAGAGCTGGTCGAGGATGTAGGCGACTGTGCCGCAGAAGAAGAGGGTGATACAGGTACGATAGTGAACAGATCTGACATGGCATTACGGCTAGACGATGCCTGTGGTGGTCCTGCACGCGAATGGTCGTCAACGCCTGGATTTGAAGGCCCGCCCAGGCTGGTCATGATGAGGCGTGGATGCAAGTATTACAGTGACAAATGCGGAGACAAAAGACAAGAAACTATTGAAACATTCTATACGGAGACTGAATATATTGCAGGAGGTGTCGTTAATTTGGGTTACAGCTCGTGAAGAGATAATGAAGGCGAATTGGCGCTGGGGTGGTAGGGTAGCGGGTTGACAGAACAGGTGCCGAAAGGCAAAAGTGGGGGAAGAATGACGTTACTGCGTGAGCGAAGAGGTCGCCGTCGTGATCAACGTCGTCCGCCGTCGTCCGTCGTCGTCGTCGCCGGTGATGGTGGTGGTAGATGGACAAAGATTGTTGAGACGACGAAAACAAAAGGGTACCACGTGATCCCACTTCGCGTCGACGGATTTTCTGCCGTTAACTTCGTTGCCACCTACCACCACTATCAACACCGGCGCAATGTCTATCGTTACGATACGAGTACGTCTTTCTCTCTCACCGACCATTCAGATGCCTGAAATCTCTTCAGAACGTCGAATTCATCAACAATCCAGCTCGATTTTCCGACGTGTATCGCTTTCGGGTCACTTTTGAGTGCATAGCACCACTGAAAGATGGTACGGTGCCATCCCGAACGCCAGCCGCATACATATCAGACTCATTTTTACTGACAGATCTCGAATGGAAGCTCATTTACGTGTCGTCTCCCGGCAACGAAGAGCTGGACCAAGAACTTGATGATTGCCTTGTTGGACCTGTGCCATCCGGTGTCAACTCATTCGAGTTTGAAGGTTCTCCCCCGGATCCCTCAAAAATACCCTTAGAAGATGTCCTTGGAGTGGCAGCTCTAATCCTCACGGGCTCTTACAAGGATCAGGAATTTGTTCGGGTGGGATATTATCAGAATACGGAGTATGACAACGAGGAGATGAAGCTTACCCCTCCATCGAAAGTCATGTTCGAGCGGCTGGTGAGGGATATCAGTCTCAAGCCCCGTGTTACACGATTTCAGATAAAATGGTGCGTCTGAACCTGCCACTTGGAGATATCCTTCTGTTAAAATCTTTCTAGGGATGTCACACCCCCACGACAAGAGGGAATAGCTACTGGTGCTGCCGCATCTGCTCCTGTTCCGTCTGCGGACGATCTTGACACGGGGGAAACACCGGCACCCAACGGTGCTCCTTCATAGCATCGGTCATACCAATCATTTCTGAAGTCGTAGTGGGTGTAGGTTGTGTGCTTCGAGTTAGTACTATATCCTTTTCTTGATCCTGTTGTATAAGATTAATTTCATTGGTTAAATCATTCCGTCGAAAGACTACTGGGCGCACAGCATTTTGAGAAATACGTCTCGTGGGACAGGCAACTTCCTGTCGTTAGTTTCCCTCGCTTCTTTATTTCCCACCGTTCGTCACGTTCATCGCCCTTGCCCTGCCAATTGACAGAGAGCTACATGTGCTAAGGAAGACTTTGTATACTAACCCGTATTGAGATTCCTCCGAGCACACTGATGAAGTAGATTCACAGAGAAAAGCGGTTTCTCTCATACCACGTATAGTGATCCACATTGCAGTACACGAAATGCCACCCACTAATTGTCAGAATCCAAAGTATTCGCCCGGCACGGTTGGTGGCTACGAATGTTGAAGATAAGTAACAGCCATCCATTTGGGTCATGAGTACTCACTGAAATCCGTAATGGCCAGGGAGTTCCTGCGAGGTAGCGAATACTTAGAAGAAATAGGCGCTGACGTTGACTTGGACTGCTGTGTGTACAGCCTATGATACTCGTCAAGGAAATATATAACATTGAACTGAAGGGTATAGGTATTGTCCGGTAATGAATGAACTGAATACGTGGAAATGGTATACATGTTAGCGGGAGTCTCTTCCACTGCTAACAGCACAAAATGAGCCTTTTAGGATGCGTTGATAAAAAAACAGTATCCATACCTCGGAAGAAGCGGGTATCAATAGGCCTCAACTTTCCTCCAGCTCTCCGATGCCCCCTGCCGTCTTTCCTGCGCGCTCCGTAGGACAAGCGCCAACAAAACGAGCGCTTCCACAGGCGCGATAAAGCATTGCACAATAAGGATCCACAACTCCTGGACCTGGTTGTCCTCCTCAATAGTCTTGGCCCCAAGCAAGACTGTAACCAACAAAACGACAGTGAAGGCCCCCAACCACATCGCACCCACCACCGCCCCGCACACGATACTCCCCAGCGTCGTCGACGAGGCAGGGTCCAGGCGGGCGCTATTCCTATACTCCAAAATAAGGAGCGTCACATGGTAAATGAGGGTGACCGCGTAGACCGCCGGGATCGTGAAGAACGAGTCGTATCCCAGATGGAGCATGGAAGATATGAATACGATGCTCGAGATAAAGAGCGATGCGCATGTCAGCAAGAACAGCGGCGGCCCGCACTCGCGTATAAGTTGTGGCATCGATGCTGGGCGCTCAACGCTCCTCGAGGGTAGTAGTAGTACAAGATTCTCAGCGAGGAGATAGTGCCAATCACTGGAAGTGCGGTAGAATAGAAACGGTTAGTCGCCCTCAGGCTGATATATATCAACATCGGCGATGATTCCGTTTCCATCTCGTCAAGATAGATAATCCAGGAAAAAACATGGCAACAGCGTGATGACGTCGGATCCACACCCCAACAGCTGTGCGCCTAGTGCTTGGTTGCCGACCTGCGTGGTATGATAGTCTTCTAGAGGTAACACAGAATGGTCCATCAGCTCTTAGTGATTCCGAAGGGCTAGTTCTGCCCGTATATGGGGTTCTGACCGTGATGGTAGCAAGAAAGAGACAAATGGAAGTCGAAGAAACCGGTTAGTGTTACAACGAACATTAAAGCTGTATTTTCCAAGGGTCATGAGTGTCCGTCGAGACGGTTTGCAATTACACCAATTACAGGCATGACGATAACTTGTACACATGTTAGTTTTTGCAGGTTTCTATCTCTACACGTATCGACTTCGATACACCAGAACATACGCTGAGGAATCCTCCCCGCCGCCGTCCAGAGTACCCAATTTGTCCTTGGGGAACACGGATACTTTATCGTCGTCAAACTTGTACCAATCTTCATCAGCTTCAATGGTATCGAGAGCATTGATATCCATGTCGGCGACCGGGGCTGTACAGAAACATGTAAACAAATGTCCATCCCGTGAAATGGAACCAACGTACCTCCGGAGTATGACGGATCATGGAACACGCTCTTCTTAGCAAATCCGATATAATGACCCGAGTCTGCAGCCGCGCCCTTGTGCGTCACGATGGCTTCCAATATGTAATTTAGCCAGGTGATTCAACATAGGCATGATGATGGCTCCTTACCCACGAGATCATATAATCCACTCCAACTTGCTCCGGTATCGGCTTTGATGGCGGGATCTACAAGATTATCGATCTCTTCCCGCTCTTTGGCTCTCTTCACTGGTTCCGGTTCTCCGTCATCGACATCCATAGCTTGAGCTTCTGCCCCGCCGACCAAGCCTCGACGCCTCAGTCGAGCTTTCCGTCGTTCCGCTCGACTCTTCTCGATCTCTATTAGACGTTGGTTCACTTTCGTAAGTTTGCCTTTGAGATCCTCCGATGTGATATCCAGGGCATCGTAAGTAGTCGGAAACTTGACTTTACGCTGCAGTCCCTTCAATTTAGATTTGTCAGTAGAGACAAGGAGATTTCACGCACCATAATCTTCGCTTTGCGTCCAACATCGGCCCGCCACGCAAATCGGACCATGTGAACAGTAAGGTACGCAGGTAGACGCGTAAGGCGCGTGGTTTGGATATACGACGCGTCGTGTCCGAGACTAGGAGAGTGCTTCGTAAGGGTTGTTTTCAGTGACTATCGGCGACATCAACACGTTATGTTTACATGAAAGAATACAAAAAACCCACGTTAGAGATTCCGGTGGCCATATAATTCGTATTGATTGAAATATGGCACTCCAATTTCATGATCTTCTCGGTGGTAATAGCAGGAGGTTCAGGGGATTCCGATGGATCCACTTCAAGCTTTGTCTCCCGTTGGATCTCGCCGGCCATCCATTGATCAAGGAACCTCTTGCTTGGATCATCCGAGTCGGGGACTTCACGCAAGGAGTTGAGGATCTGGCTGTAGGCTTCTTCCGCGTCTTGCTGTGCGAACCCACGAGGTGCCCCGCCGCCGCTTCTGTCCATTTCGCCAAACTGGGGATGTGCTTGCCGAAGAGCAGTCAAGAAAGCGTAAGGAACAACAGGTTCGGTGGTATGAGACATGCTGTTGTAAAGATCGCGAATAGTCAGTACGAGGGGCGGCGTAGTGGATGCCTTGTTGAGTGCCGATTGGAGTGGTGGTATGGCCCGGATAACCTGAATCGTAGAGTTCATGTAACAAGTATTTCCCAAGCTGAAGAAGTTCAGTTAAAACATACAACGATGGAGTGAAAGGAAGTACTTTTTGAGCCCCACGGGCATGGCCAATGCTTCCGCCAGTTCAGAGTCTTCCATATCTATAGCGAGAAAGTGATTAGAACGTGATCTTTTATTCAGAATCCACTGTCGCACCTTCCAAGAAAGTGATAGGCTTCTCCGGAGGCTTGGGCAGTTCGCCAGCAGCACCGATGACCATGAACGTCTGTCCAGCTTTGGGATTTATTTTCTTCCAGTCTGTGTCATCCTAACGGCTGATTAGCATAACATCGATGAAATATTTCTTGCAAGCTGTTCACCTTGAGAACGCCACCCTTTACCATGACCTTCATGCGGTCCACTGGGACTCCAGTGGCCTGGTAAATAGCCTCTTTGAAATGTAGAGGCGGTAACTCGGGATTGAGGACAACATTATGGGTCTTGCCAGCATGCTTGATGTTCACGTCCATCTTACGCGTCGCCAGTCACAGTCACGGAGGGGATAAAGGGTGACCCACGTGATTTATCGGCAGTTGCCGCGTCGATGCTGAAAAGGAGTATTTTCAAGCTAGAATTATTTCTATTGAGTGCATTTCTGCATGAATTCCAGATATATGTGATTGCCTGCTCATGAAATCATTATCCCAGTTTTGCGCCCTCCTGGATAATCCCAAAATGGATATGTGACGTCACGCTATTACCATACACTCCATGCCGCACAGCCTGACGTATACGTGTTTCTCTTTCATCCGTACCATGACCATCTACTACTCTCTCACTTTTCTCCTGCTCGCCGCAGAAATGGGCACTTTCTGCCTCATCGTGCTGCCTCTGCCACACACAGTCAAGAAGCGTGTATTCAGCTTTCTATCAACCTCGCCATTCGTCGCCAAAATCGCCTACGTCCTGAAGATATCTTTCATTTTCGTTGGAATCCTATTCTTCGATGCTCTTCAGCGAATGTTCCGTGTCACCGCCGAAGCTGAGCTTGCAAAGTCGGGCCAGCAGGGTGTTTCGGACGTGCGCACGGAGACCAACCTTGCTGCGCGTAAATTTTAGTACGTTTCTCGACTTGACGTGGAACGTGGTCTGACGTGTTTCTTTGATGCAGCTCTCAAAGAAATGTGTATCTCACCGGGTTCACCCTGTTCTTGTCCCTCGTTCTTACGCGCACCTTCTCCATCATTCTCGATCTCATTCAAGTCGAGGAAGAGGTGCTGAAATACAAAAGCAACGTGAGCCACTGTTTCCCTCCTTTGTAAAAGTATGTCTGAGACGCCTAGCAGGGAGACCTTGATTCATCGAAAAAGGAGCTGGAGAAGCTACGAAAGAAAGCAGACGAATCGGTATGCCACTAGCTGTTCTGTCGCCACCACCATACTCATATTCTTTAGGATGCCTTGAAGCGTGATTTAGAGAAAGCAAACAGAGACCTTGAGGCCCTCAAATCTCAAGCTCTCTCTCAGGCAGCTGAGTACGACCGCTTGTCCGATGACTACAACAAAGCATCCGGCTCGTCTCCCAGGAGCAAGTCAGATTGAGTGGCTCTCCTAGAAGTTCCAGTAACATAGCCCTTGCAATCCTTTTCTTATTGTCGTAGAACGGGAAATATAAGATGTCATTGTACCATGATGGATCGTTCGTGACCTGTAGAGCGGAAGATTGGACACATACGCACCTGCAATGATAAATAGACAACAATAAACCTGTTCCCTGTCCTCTTCTCTTCACCAGCTCCCTCCCTTACGGGCTCCTCCACCGGTCATGAAGAGACATTCGCAGCCGCCAGCTCGCGCAATATATTCCATGACGACATACTGCAGAGCTACTTAATGCTAACTACGACTTCAAACTTTCTTGCAGTGGGAAGACGAATTACTACACGACATGCCAGAGACCACGATAATGATTAACCTTGGGTGAGTGTATCACAAGATTGGTAGTGAGGATAGCTCACAAATCACTATGCACAGTGACAGGGTGAAAAAATGGTGAACAAGACTAACGCCAGCCTTAAGTCACAGTGTTGATGGGAGTTCCGGGACGATTTCCACGAGGCTGTTTTCGATGGCATGCGGTGTTGGGCGGCTATCGTGTTTGCTTCGTACCACAACCTTCCATGACCATGCCTTCTGCTCAGGATATGTCTGACGATGAAAATGAGAGAAAATCCGCTGAAGGAGTTAGCCACTCTGGCAACGACCGTCCGGAGGTCGAGAATTCGACCCACTACTGGTCGCGCAGAAGAAGAAAGTCCACAAGAGGACTTATGGGCATGAGGATTCGCGAAAATCTGGTCAAAGGTGTGTGCGATCATCCTTTGCTTTAGCTTGGTGAAACTCATGAGGGGTAAAGGGAACGATCCATTCGACTACGAACAGAAATTCCCCGAAGACAAGCAGTACGAAGAGCTGGGACCAACTGCCAGGGTATGGAGAACATACCTTGAGGAGTGCGCTCCATTTGATATCGAAATGGTAGAAGGATGGAGGGACGGATTGGATGTCTTGTTGGTTTTTGTGAGTATAGATACTGATAGATGAAAATTTCTTTTACTGATCAATAAACAGGCTGGTCTATTCTCTGCGGTGGTCACTACGTTCGTCGCACAGACGTCGCAGAGTCTTCAAGTCGACTACAGTCAGGTCACGGCGTCGCTCCTTTTCGAGCTCATCGACGTCCAGCGAACAGCGGCCAATGGCTCCCTTGTGAACGACGTTCCTCGTTCAAGCCTTACCCCGTTCTCTGATTTTCATCCCACGGCATCCGATTCTTTGGTCAATGGACTGTGGTTCACTAGTCTTTCATTCAGTCTGACCACCGCACTGTTTGCTGTCCTGACGAAACAATGGATCCACCAGTACATGACAGTGCCATCCGGCACGCCTCGGGACAGGTGTCGTGTCCGTCAATTTCGATACATGGGGCTCCAGCAGTGGCGCGTGGGGTTCATTATTGGACTACTGCCCGTCCTCATGAGCGTGTCGCTTTTCATCTTTTTAGTGGGCCTGGTTGTTTTCCTAGTCCCGCTGCAAGTGTCGATTGCATCCGTCGTCGGAAGCATTACATTCATATCCTTCGCTGCGTACTTCATCACCAATTTACTACCCATCATATACCCCTCGTGCCCATACAAGACGCCGCTGTCCCAATACATCTTCCCTCTCTATACTTACATTACCCATAACGGTTTCTTCACTTCACTCATCTCTCCGATTTCCAGAGACAAGTCCGAATTCCCACCATTCCCGGAAAAACCTCGCATTCGTGCACTTCGAGAGGCTGAGCGTGCAGCAGTGAATCGCAGTGCGGACGAGATGGAAGCAAATGCACTGTCCTGGTTATTTTGCATGTCTTCCAACCCCAGCGTACAGATCACTGTTGTGGAGGCAGTCAGTGCTTTACCGTTGAACTCCGTGGCGTCTCTGAAGCCCAGCGCTACAGGAATTTTGGACATGTGCGATACCCTCGCCTTCGATGCGCTGCGTCATTTTGAAGGAAGAAAACTTGATCGGCTCATCCGGACACTTCTTCGTCTTACTGCGGGCGATTTTTCGTTCTCACCGTTACCACAAGTGTATAGGGAACGATTATCCCCCGACGTCTACGCAGAGGTGTTGTCTATGACGCTCGATGGTCACGAAGAGATCAGAACCTTGGTAAAAGTCCAGCTCACAGACTGGACAGACGAGAACCTTCTTCTGCAGCCCATTGTATGGGGCAATTTACTCCGGGGGCTACTACCATGGTCTGCAGAAGACGACCTCGTTCAATGGTTATTCTATGAAATTCCATCATCGTATTGGTGTATCGGCTACACTCCCTCACCTCTATTCTTGACGTCAGAAGGAGTGCAGATTGATTCGGATCCTGGCACAGACCACCATGCGGTAGACCTTTTGAGCGCCGTCAACACTCATCTGTACCCATATGTCGCTGACATCATCCTTCAAAGCTACGCAGATGCTACGGACAGTGTTTATCATTTTGGTCCTGTCGACGAATTTCCCGAGCCCGATGATCCCCGACTACGTTCTTTGTTGAAGATAGCTGGTTCGCCCTCTATCCAAAAACGCTACGGCGGCATTCCTTCTATCCATAGCCTTTTTGGAAGTGTTATTCGCAGCATTGGCACTTATATGGCTGTTGCGTTTCAGCTGAATGACGATATTCCTTCTTTCAAACTAGGCGGCGATCGTTACGCAGTGTTGAAACTCCTATATACACTCGTTTCATCCAGCGAATTTGGTGACGATGCTTCTGTTCGAAGTCAAGATCTCGCTTTCACCTTAGTAACATTCCTTCGGGTGTTCAATTCGACATTTCCTCGTCCTCATTTCCTTCTTGAGGACTGGTGTACGCCAACCATTGCCGCTAACTTCGTCCGAATTGCCTTCCTGGATGATTCATGGACATCACCATTTCCACCAGTTCCCATATCCACCTCTCATTTTGGAGGAGGAGCTGAATTGGTTCATTATTTTCTCCGGTTCCCCCCGTGATGAATGAGGCATTTTCTCGTTTTGTTTCCAGGCGTCTTCTTGGTCCAATAGCCAGTTTACGCGGTTACGATTTAGCTGATAATACAGCGTTATCAATGATTTTGGATGCGTTTATCACCGGGCTGGAATCCGATGTACTGAACCCCGAGACGTTTCAGCAGTCTATGGAGTACTTATTCGAGCCCGATAACCTCTTCACAGTTTGTGCCCTTCTCCTCATGGGGTTCAGCACTCGTCCGGCTCTTCGTCGCCTTGCGCTCCTTCATCCAGATGATCCTGCATGGCCAGAGTGCCTGATGAACCTTGACACCTTTCCTGCACACTTCGAAATCCAAACCCTCATTATGGACAGTCACCCTGCCATTTCGGAGTTTAGAGCATTTGTGGAAGGAGGATGCGTCGGGGTCTACGGAATCGATATGTTTGATTCACAGGTACCACAAGATGGGAGCTGCTGTCCGGCGGCTTCGCCGTCGAGAATCAAGTTATGGCTGAATCAGCTTTGGCTGCGTCGTGGTACCAACGTGGGAGATGCGAGGTGCAGCGGTGACGGTCAAGTGTGAAATTCCTTTCGGATATTCCAGTAGTGTTAGACGTAGAAGGTGTCGGGAGGAGGATAGTTGACAATGGTTTAATGGAATATATCGTGGGAATTTCTGAAATTTGAATTGCCGGCGGCAATCACTCATCAGGACCACGACCACGGAAGCAGCTTGATGTCGTATCAGCGCGTCAATCCGCTCATGCAGGAACCCCAAGTAAAAGTCCAACCCACGATTCTCCTCAAAGTCGCAGGCGGTCAAGGCGTGGACTGTTGGGCATCAAGAGCCGCGATTTTATTGTGAAAGGTAACACTTTCCTCCCTGAAAGCTTATAAGAAGCCAAGGAAATGACCCTTTTGACTACGAACAGAAGCTCCGAGAGGACAAACAATATGAAGAATTGGGACAAGCGTCCCGGGTATGGAGAACATACGTCGAAGAATGTGCGCTATTTGACCATGGAATGGTGGAAGGATGGAAGGATGGCCTAGATGTGCTGCTCGTCTTTGTCAGTGCCAGCACCGTACATAGTGCCTCCTCGCTAACTCCCACCAGGCTGGTCTTTTCTTGGCCGTAGTTACGACTTTCGTTGCTCGAACGTCGCAGAGCCTGCAGCTCGCGTCGATTCTATACGAACTGACCAACGTCCAGCGGGCAGCTGCAAACGGTACACTTGTGGACAGTGTTCCTCGCTCAGGTCTCACGCCTTTCTCTGATTTTCGACCAGCAACATCCGACTTGTGGGTCAACGGACTCTGTTTTACAAGTCTCTCTCTTAGTCTCGCTACTGCGCTGGTCGCGGTGCCAATGAAACAATGGATCCATCTGTATATGGCAGTTCCGTCTGGAACGCCTCGCGACCGTTGTCGTGTACGTCAATTCCGGTACATGGGTTTGCAGGAGTGGCGCGTGCCTTTCATTATTGGATTCCTTCCGGTTTTGATGAGCGCGTCTCTCGGGGTATTCCTCGCTGACCTAGTAATATTTTTGGTTCCGCTACGTCTGGCAACCGCTTCCGTAGTAGGAGCCTTCACGTTCACTATATTCGCAGATACACAGTCACCAACTTTCTTCCCATTCTCTATCTGTCATGTCTTTACAAAGCTCCGCTGTCTCAATATGTTTTCGCTCCCTACATGCATATCGTTCATAATGATCTGCTCGATTGGCTCATCTTATCCATCCTCAAACCTCAAATCTTAGAGAAACCTAGCGTTGCACTCTCAAAGACGCTGTCAAACGTAGTGCTGAGAGCACAGACGTCTGTGCCCTATCATGGCTGTCCTCGACGTCGTCAAATCCCAGCATCTAAAGCATTGTCGCCCAATCCATCGATCCTCTGCCACTAAAGTACTAAATTCTGTCGACTTATTGAGGCAGAACATGAAGGGCGTTTTCTCTAACATGCGTTGAGGTTATCAACAATTGCGTTGGTAGTCAAACTGTCCTTGAACCGACTCAACAAGCCAAAGTCGAGCGTTTGATTCGCGCCCACCTTCGTGTCCGAAGACGCAACGATAAGACAGTTTCAGATAACAACGACACACGATATAGATCACGTCGAACCAAACCTGTTCGTCGAAATCATCGCAGTACAGCAACCGACGACACCATCATCGTCTCCTTGCTTTCGGCCATTCATCGAACTCGGCAAGGCTTTCTTAGAAATATTTCATTCCACTCTTACAGAACTCGGCGCGAACTCGGGGATATCTCGTGCCATTTATTTGCTTTGTGACAGCCTGCACTAATTGCTAGCGTAGGATTGCGATGAATACTCCTACATAGCTCCCCGCACCCGGTGAGGCTCGATTTGAGCGGTGTCATGCCGCCTCTGTACAGAATGCCAAGATCGGAGCCAAGAATAATTTGACAATTGCCCTCGTGAGAAGGAAGATGCGCTTGAGGAAGTGATCCTTGGATACAGGCCGATGGATCCCAACGCGTTCGAGGGCATGGTGATAAATAACGAAAAAAGGTTACGTCTTTGAGCTTTTGGAGGGAGCCCAGGCGTTTACTTGCAACTTTGGTGTTCCGCATTTTGTTCGCACTGAGTTGCATTTCAGATGGTCGTCTTTGCTGATCGGATCATTGTGCCAAGAATTACGTGTGTAATACTGTATTATAAAAATGATAATGTCTTACAAAAATGTGGGAGGATTCTTCTGTAAAAGAGAGGCGTCGTGAGATTGGATTGACTTAGATGTACTTGCAAGTAAACATTCCCGAGTAGTCGGGGGTTGAAGCGGCTGAACGGCTGAGGCCTGAGTAGCTTCAGCCGTTCAGCCGGATTCGGTTCTGATAGAGCTGGGAAAACTGGTTTGAATTGGCCATCTCCGCGAATACCGTTCAGGGCTACAAGGAAGAGATATTACCCCGGTCCGAGATGTCCGCAGATAAGATATGAAAATAAGATTCTTGTTGTCAACGTTCATTGACATTGTTCAACCCGTACGCGTGTTCCAGCGAGTCAACAGCAATCCATCCGTTCCCTTCGAATCGAGATTAATTAATTGGAACTGAGAGACGGAGACGAATGACTCTAGTGAGGTCTTTTTGCCGAGTTGAGGTGTTCAGGCTCATCACCTGCTAATTTGCTTCTGCTCGAAACACGATTCCCTACAGCAATAACTCATCAAGTGCCCGGTGCGGAATATCCAAAAGCCGATATGTTGTCAAAGGCACCGGTCCATATTCGGGGGTCCTATGAAGGGTAGAGCTGATGATCGCAACTCTCTGATTTCTACTTTCAGGTTCAACACACGCGGAGGCTACGCTTTTGCGCCGTTTTTGCGTGCAATTTCTGTGAACCTCGCGGTTCACTAGCTCTGGCAAAACTTCAAGTGCCTGATGATACCTTACTGCTGACTCCTTCGCTACTCTGTCGGGATCGGACATCCACACGGAGTGGAATATAAAATCCATTATACTGAAATGAATTTTCTACAGGTCAAGTTCTGTCTACCATTCTTGACTGCTCCTTGCTTAGTATCATCTCTTTGAGCTACCATGCACGCTGTCTTGTCTAAACTATCCATGTTGATCCTGGCTGCTGTTCAGTTGCCTCGCGCATTGGCAGCGCCTGGTGCTGGTCGACACCGGTCCACCTGCACAGACCCAACTATTCGTGTGGAATGGTAACTATTCATCTCACGGCATAGATTTACGGTATACCATTTCTGATACTCCTTGTAGGAATACATTGACCGAAGACGAGAAGGCAGCATACTTCGCGGCGGAGCTCTGTCTCCTTCAGGCGCCTGCTCAAACCGACATTCCATATGTTGTGTCACGCTACGATGACTTGGTCAGTTTCCGTACATGGTATCACTCTATAACCGTTTTCATGTGTTTCTATTTGATAGGTCGGTACACATCAGCAGCAAAGCGACCTTGTAGACAACAATGATTTCTGGCATGTAACTGGACAGTCAGTAACCTTTTATTCATCGTCGGGATATCAACTTACCTAGATTCTTTTTTTCTCTTTTGCGCAGGTTCCTACATGTATGAATCATTTTCATCCTTAAATTGGGGATCTATGATCTGAACTCATATTCCAGGTCCACCGTTACTACGTCCATGCCCACGAAACAGCCCTCCGAAACGAGTGCGGATACACTGGTGCCTTACGTCTTCCTACATTTCACCCTAGTTGTCAAACGAATAACACATTTCCGGATTTCAGCTGCCATATTGGAATGAAGCTGTTGACGCTGGTGCATTTGCCACTTCCCCCGTCTTACTAGACTTTGGAGGAAATGGCAATGAGGAAAATGACTGGGCCGTCATTGATGGGCCTTTCGCTAACCTCACAAGGACCTTGAGTGCGACGGCGGGTACTAGCCATCTCCTTGCACGCGAAGTGGATGAGACCACCTCAATCAGAGTCGGACCGACTTACGTTAATGCTTTGCTTGCCCTTGACACGTTGGCGGAGTTCAGACACAGTTTGGGTGTTGTGGCAGCCACAGACATCGGGATCCATGTCGACGGGCATGCTGGTGTCGGAGGGGATGCGCGTGCTTTTCCGTGTACGATGATTCCTTCTTATCTTCTTATCCTTTGTCAGATGGTTAACGTCGCAACTTCGCCTAACGATCCAATGTTCTGGATGCATCATGAATTCGTGGATTATGTACGTTCAGTCCGATTTCTTTCTCGCGTTCTTTGTGGACTGGTGTTCGAATGGTGTATCTGCTGCAGCTTTGGTGGAAGTGGCAGGGCGACAACGAGACTCGCATCAATGATTTGAACAACCTCGGGTATGAGTCTCAGAAAGAGCCTGCGACTGGTTACGTTGTACGTGCTACTGTGTGGTTTTGTCACAGGATGTACTAAACGACATACCAGGAGACCAACGGAGCTACCGTGTTGTATATGTTCGACATTATTCCTAATGCAACGGTATGTGCTGGACTTACATAAAAGCGCGACTTCTGTTGATCCTTCTGATTAAAATATAGGTTGCTGACGTGTTGTACACGCAAGGCGGTTTGTTGTGCTACACTTATGCTGTTTGAACGATGAATCAAACCTGAAGATCTCCTTATAACCTCAGTCTTGCTTCTTTTGTATAGGAAATTTCATTAAATGTTCGAACCGAACAATGATACAAATTTAATCTACGAGACCAACGGGGACGCCGGTGTGTTCCAAGTTCTGAGCCTTCCCTGTGATCCATTGCGCTTTCCTTTCGACAAATGGGGCTGGTAAATATTCTCGAGAAAGTGGTCCTCCCATTGCCCAAATGCTTCTCCAGGGCCAGAAACGTACTACAAGCGATCGGCTCAGCTGATACAGAGTCAGACGTGAAACTTCTGTGTGTCGTAGATCAGTGTGGAATATAGATCTGCAACTTTTTTGACACGTCACTTTGATTTGTCTGCTGTAGATTTGAAGCTAACGCAGAGGATTCACGATATCACAGACGAATAGGGCCTCAGCGAGAATGAAACACAGCCTCAAACCCATCCTCGCTAAAATTGTTCGAGGGTCAGGGAGTCGCGGTAGGAGCATCGACACCCGATTCTGAGATACGATCGCGTGTAAGAACTGCGAGGGACCACAGAGGGTGACCGGAGATCTAGGAAACCTCTGACTTCGAATCACATAGATGACTCGGACTCAATTCGAGGAAATCGTGATGGGTGAAACGGAGAGAAATGGTGACACCACAATAGATTTCGATGACACAGCTTGCAGACTCAGTCGGGGTTTTGGACAAGCTGACAAGTCTGCGCCACCGACGTGACGCGTCTGTTTGCATTTGTTGTGACGCCGGTTAATTTTCTTCTTTCGTCCGCAATGACCTCAGCAACGTCCAGTCCTATATAGACCGTATCATGATCGTTGAAGTCGACTGGCCGTTGTTTTAGAGGACTGCAGATAGAATAGCAAATAGGGTCTCAAAGTTGCGAACCCAAGCAGTCTGTCTTGTATATCATTTACATGTTACCGCTCCTGATCAGTTTTTTTAGCTGTTTCCAGTGTCTTGGGTTGTCCGTAGCATGCTGCTTGCTGCTGAACGTGGTGTTACACGAATCACTGCAGGTACCAATCATCGCCGAAAGTTGGATGAGTGGTGGGAATATGCATCAGTTGATTGACACTGTTGCGTAGAGCCGGCACCGGCACGAAGGCTCGTACAGAGAATATCCAGAGATGGATGTTCTATCAAGCATCCAGGCTTGGTACGACTGGAAACTATTGGCGTTTCCACCAATCATTTAACTGACTACAGGTTGCCTACTGTGTTGCCAAGTCGCAGTGCGTGCCTTAACACAAGGCCTGCAATGATTTGGAACGTAATGTGCTGTCTTAGTCACTACAGGTGTTGGTCGGAATTCCGGGAGGATTTGTCCGAAGCTTCCTTCAAGCGCCTATCATACTGTCTGCTTTCTACCACCATCTTCCACAGCTATGTCTTCTTTCCTACCTGACGATGAAAAGGAGAGGAAATCCGCTGACGGAGCTACCCATTCTGAGAACAACCATCCAGAGGTCGAGAATTCGACCTACTACTCGTCGCGCAGAAGAAGAAAGTCAACAAGAGGACGTATGGGCATGAGGACCCTCGAATATTTGGTAAAAGGTGTGTGCGATCAACATTTTCTCTAGCTTAGTGTAGCTCATGGGAGGTAAAGGGAATGATCCATTCGACTACGAGCAGAAATTCCCCGAAGACAAGCAATATGAAGAGCTGGGACCGACTGCCAGGGTATGGAGAACATACCTTGAAGAGTGCGCTGCGTTTGATATCGAGATGGTAGAGAGATGGAGGGACGGATTGGATGTTTTACTAGTATTCGTGAGTACAAATACTCAGATCCAAATTTCTTTTCCTAACAAATAAACAGGCTGGTCTATTCTCTGCGGTGGTCACTACGTTCGTCGCACAGACGTCGCAGAGCCTTCAAGTCGACTACGGTCAGGTCACGGCATCGCTCCTTTTCGAGCTCATCGACGTCCAGCGAACAGCGGCTAACGGTTCTCTCGTGAACAACGTTCCTCGTTCAGGTCTGACCCCGTTTTCTGATTTTCGTCCCACGGCGTCCGATTCGTTGGTCAATGGACTGTGGTTCACTAGTCTTTCATTCAGTCTAACTACCGCACTCTTCGTTGTCTTGACGAAACAATGGATCCACCAGTACATGTCAGCGCCATCCGGCACGCCTAAGGATAGGTGTCGTGTACGTCAATTTCGATACATGGGTCTGCAGCAGTGGCGCGTGGGGTTCATTATTGGACTACTACCCGTCCTCATGAGTGCATCGCTTTGCATCTTTTTAGTGGGTTTGGTGGTTTTTCTAGTCCCGCTGCAAGTGTCGATTGCATATGCTGTCGGGTGTATCACATCTATATCCTTCGCTGCGTACTTCATCACCAATTTACTACCCATCATATACCCCTCGTGCCCATACAAGACGCCGCTGTCCCAATACATCTTCCCTCTCTATACCTACATTGCCCATAACGGCTTCTTCACTTCAATTATCTCTCCGATTTGCGGATACTGGTCCGAATCTTCGCCAGTCCCGGAAAAGCCTCGCATTCGTGCACTTCGAGAGGCTGAGCGTGCAGCAGTAGGGCACAGTGCGGACGAGATGGAAGCTAGTGCACTGTCCTGGTTATTTTGCATGTCCTCCAACCCCAGCGCACAGATCATTGTTGTGGAGGCAATCAGTGCTTTACCGTTGAAGTCAGTGGCGTCTCTGAAGCACCGCGCCAAAGGAATTTCGGAGATGTGCCGTGCCCTCATCCTCGGTATACAGGATCATCCTGAAGAAAGAAAACTTGATCGGCGCATTCGCACACTTCTTCGTCTTACTGCGGACAATGGTTTCCTTGTGTCGCTCCTACTACCAGTGGACAGGGAACGATTATCCCCCGATATCTGCGCAGAGGTTTTGTCGATCCTGCCCTACAGATTACATCACCAAGAGATCCAAAACTTAGTAAAATCCCATCGGTCCGAGTCTGGCGCGAACTCGGGTGAGGTCCTTCGTCTGCAACCCATTGTATGGGCCTATCTGCTCCAGAAGCTGCTACCCTGGTCTGCAGAGGATCTCGTTCAATGGTTATTCCATGCAATTCCGTTATCTTACTGGCGTATCGGTGACACCACTCCTAACGGATTGCGGATTTGTTCGATTCCTGACACAGACCATCACGCGGTATCCCTCTTGAGAGCCGTCAACACTCATCTATACCCATACGTTGCTGACGTCATCCTTCGAAGCCACGCAGATACTACGGACAGTGTTTATCATTATAATGATGTCGACGAATTTCCAGAGTCCACAGATCCTCGGCTTCGTTCTCTGTTGAAGGTAGTTGGCTCTCCCTCTCTCCAAAAAGGCTACACCGGCCTTATTCATGTGGATAGCCTTTTTGGAAGTGTTATTCGCAGCATCGGCGCTTATATGACTGTCGATTCGTTCCCGCTGTATGGCGCCATCCCTTCCTTCAACCTAGACAGCAATCGTTACGCAGTGTTGAAACTCCTATATACAATAGTTTCATCTGACGAATTTGGTGCTGATGCTTCTGTTCGAATCGAAGATCTGCACATCACCTTAGTGACATTCCTTCGGGTGCTCAATTCGACATTTCCTCTCCCTCGTTTCCTTCCTGATGACTGGTGTACACCAACCATGGCTGCCAGCTTTGTCCGCATTGCCTTCCAGGATGATGCATGGGCATCGCGATATGAACCGGGTCACGGATACGTCGTTCATCCTACGACAGCAGCTGAACTGGTTCATTATTTTCTCCGGTTCCCTCCCATGATGAACGGGGTTTTTTCCCATCTTGGCTCCGGTCGTCTTCTTACTCCAATAGCCAGTTTACGCGGTTACGATTTCGCCCGCAACGCTGCCTTATCAATGATTTTGGATGCATTCATCACCGGGCTGGAATCCGATGTACTGCACCCCGAGACGTTTCAACAGTCTATGAAGTACTTATTCGAGCCCGAGAACCTCTTCACAGTTTGTGCAGTTCTCCTGCGGAACCAAGCTCCTTCGACTCTTCGACATCTCGCGTTCCTTCGTCGAGATGACCCCGCATGGCCAGAGTGTCTGATGAAATTTGACACCATTCCTGTACAGTTCGGAGTGGAAGGCTACCTGGACAGTCATGCCATCATAGATTTTCGAGAATTTGTAGAAGGAGGATGCGTCGGGGTCTACGGAATTGACATGGATGATTCACAGACACCGCGACGAGATTACGGTGGGAGCTGCCCTCCGGAAGATTCGCCGTCGAGACTCAAGTTATGGCTAAATCAGCTTTGGCCGCATCGTGGTATTCGGGCTACCAACGGGGCAGTCGTGAGGTTCAGCGGTGATGGTCAAGTGTGAAATTCCTTTAGGACATTTCGACAGTCACAGTAGTGGTAGTAGAAGGAGGAGGAACTCGGATAGTTTACTTATTGGACTGTTTGGATTGGACGCTCTTTACATAACTGGTCGGAACGCTGGGCCGATGTGTCTGAAGCTTCCTGAGTCAACTTGAACCGCTCATCATGCTGTTTGTTCTGTACCATCCTCCACAGCCATGAGGCTCTTCTCCGCTTTCTGAAGATGAAAGGGAGAGGAAATCCGCTGAAGGAGCTACCCATTCTGAAAACAACCATCGAGAGGTCGAGAATTCGACGCGCAGAAGAAGAAAATCCAAAAAAGGACTGATGAGTATGAGGACCCGCGAATATCTGGTCAAAGGACCCTGCGTTCAACGGCTGCTTTAGCTTAGTGAAGCTCATGGGAGGTAGAGGGAATGATTCGTTTGATTACGAAGAGAAATTCCCCGAAGACAAGCAATACGAGGAGCTGGGACCGACTGCCAGGGTATGGAGAGCGTACCTCGAAGAGTGCGCTGCATTTGGTATCGAGATGATAGAAGGCTGGAGGGATGGATTAGAGTTTTGCTCGTTTTCGTGAGTGCAAATACCAACACCCCCTCAAGTTCGTTGACGAACAATTAGGCTGGTCTTTTCTCTGCAGTGGTCCCTACGTTCGTCACACCTCATGCCAGTCCCAAAAATGCCTCTCATCCGTACACTTCGAGAAGCTGAGCGTGAAGTTGTTAAGCGGAGTGCCGATGAAACGGACGCGCGGGCCTTATCCTGGTTGTTCTCCGTGTCATCCAACCCTAGCGTCCAACGAATTGTTGCAGAATCGACCGGTGCTTTGCCAATACGATCTGTGACCTCCGTACAACGTTATGCAGAGGGGCTTCCGAGGGTCTGCACCTTTACGCTGAAAGAACTTCCGGATGATGCCCATCGAAATGACGTTCTTGTTGACACAAGTAAAATGGACCGTTGCATCTGCACACACCTTCGCTTTCAATTTCGAGATGTCCATATCCGAAAATACGATGAGGGGGACCAATTGGCTCCGGATCTTCGTGCAGAGCTTTTGGTTGCCGAAACCTACGCAGGCTCACAAAATGCCCTCGGTTTAATTGTGGCTACTCTACGAACCCCGCCGGACAGTCAGAGCCTACATCTGCAACCCGTCGTATGGGGTTGTCTTCTTTCCAAGATCCTACCGCTCAATCGGGAAGTGTATGAGCTTCTATTCCATGCCCTTCCGACATTCTACTGGAGTGCCGATTGCAAACTTCCTCTCCATTTCTATCCAGTTCAAGGATTGCGGTACCCACGGGTGATCGTGCGATCACTCTTTTCATTGCCATCTTCGAATCCCTGTACGCATGCATCGGTCATATCTTACTTAAAGGCTGTGCGGATTTTGAACTCCAGGATAATGTATCCTATCATGATCCCACATCTCAATTCCCTGAACCTAGCGATCGCCGAGTGCGTTTTCTCTTGACTATGGCCAGCTCCCCTTCAATACATAGATTGAGCACACTCGATTCCTCTCCCGGGACCCTTTTCAGCGCCGTCCTACGAAACATTATGGTTTACATAGGTGTCGAGAAATATAGAATTCATCAACCCCAAGGCAATGTGGCCCCCATTCTCCTTGACCACAATCGCTCCGCCATATTACGGCTACTATACGTGTTAGTTTTATCGTACGAGTGCGGCGTCGGCAGTGATTCAATGTTCGTTGCAGATCGGCGTATCGGTATCACCTTGATCCTTTCTTTCGAGTTCTCAGCTGCATATCCCCTCCCCCACCTGAAGATAGCTTTCCTGCAGAGCTGGCTGCCAAGTTTGCGTCCATTGCTTTCCAGGACGATGCGTGGTTATTATCACCCCTGACGTTCGCTTCATACAACGCCGATATCTTACATTATGCCACAGAAGGAGCCGAGTTTATCATTTTCTTGTTTGAGCATTCCTCCAATATTTGCGGCGTTTGCTCATTTTGTTGAAAAGCGGCTCTTCGACTCGCTCACTGATAGCACCACCCCCATCACTCGCTGGGGCCTATCAGAAATCATAGCCGCCTTTGTCGCTGGACTGACGTCCGGGAAATTGATCCTCAGATACGCCAGAAATGTCTGGAATACCTCCATGAACCAGGGTCCCTCTACACAGCTTGTGCTGTTCTACTTACTCGGGGTAACATCACTGCGCTTCATCAGCTCGCACTTATCCGCCGTGGCAATGGCCCTGTTTGGTGTCGATGTTTGCAGAGTCTTGAAATGGACTTTCCTGACTCCTATCCCTCTCGGCCCCGCGAGATACCCTGACACATCGCAGATCTCAAGGCTCTCATTGGCGTAGGAGGTTGCATATAGTAGGTCTGGCACGAGTCCTGACGTGCGACTGACTTTGGATGATAAATCAACGAAATGCACTTGGTCAAAAGTGAAGTTGCTGCTTGTTCTGTTACGTTGGGCTAGACAGCGCCGTGCTAGAGAGGCTGTTCCCGAGAAAGTATCGATGTCTAGCTGTAGTGACCATGTTTGATGGCGCTCACATACCTGCAAATGCTGTAGAGAATGATGATGACAGTTTTGATGACTACAGTTTAATGAGCTCGTTGTATTGGAACTTGGGTGATCGTGACGACAGCTTTGTCAAGGCAGTCCACCTACGCAGCCCCGGCAACGGACACTTGCCCTCGTATATGGCAAGCGTCCGCAGTAACACCACGATGGCCTCGGAAAACAAGTGACCAGCTGAGTTAATTGGGAGCAATGTTTCCTGATCTCAGAACCTAGCGGTATCAATGCAGATTTGTTCCCGATTAATTCAACATATTTACAATCCTAACCCAGGCAGACGAAACAGTAAGAAGGAATAAACACGTCACAAAAGAATGCATGTACATTATGTATCGTAGAAAGCGCAGGGTCGTAGTTGGTACATACACGTATAATAAGATAACTGATGGCACAATAGATAAACAGACGAAAGCACATACTGAGAATTCCGAGCGAAGAGGACGAGGCATGGCTTTGAACAAGATGGTGAAATGACGAATGTAACAGCAGCGCAGGGGGTATAGAAGACCATTCAATATCTCACAACGCTCACAGGACGGCTCCTGATTGACATGGGACTCGTCGCCCCGCTGACAGCTTCCAATCTTTCCTCGAGCCCCATACCGAGCCCCTCTTTCTCCCACTCATCGAAGCCTTTCAAATTGCCACCGTCCGTCAAGGTCAGTATGTGAGGCGGTGTGGGCGGCTCCAAAGTCAAAGAAGACAGCATCACTGTGTTTGTCGGACTGGAAGCAAGGAGATCGCTGTACGACAAAAACGACAAGCGTTTCATCAGGGTCTTGGGAGAGGGGGACGGAGAAAGCTCACGAGCGATGCTCGTGGGAGATGGCGGGCCCAGTGATGACGTGGTAAGCAGCAACGAGGCCCTTGGAGACGGACTGCGGCTCACCAGCGGGCTGGCGGCTGGAGTGAGCACCTCGACGTCGACCTCGCTTGCATGCGAATCTACCAGGATTGCCGCAGCTGAGTCGAGGACGGATGGTACAGAGCTCTCTGTGGTCTTTCCACGGGGTATGCGATGGGGATTCGAGTATGCTGGAGGCAGGGGCGGTGAAATGGGCTCGATATCACGCTCAAAAATGGCGGAGCTCGACGAGTGCACCGACGATGGCGACGACGGTATCGACGACGGCGACAGCGAGCGAGGCGACAACGAGAGGCGCTGGGTCTGGGGCTTAATTATTGGCGAGAGTGTGAGTGTCATCGTGGTCCATGGTCAAGGAGGTCTCTGACCAGATCGGTTTCGCAAAAAGACACATACCCCCGCTGACGTCATGTGACATTCCCGTTACCAACGGGACAGATCCGGGTCGGAACTGTAAATCGACCAATCAAGAACAACGCTCATTCTTCACATTTTCTTGCTTGTACATTCAGGATCCATCCGTAAGTATCAGGAGCATTCGAACCTGATTGTCTAAAACAATTTTACCACCCCCGATAGATGCCAGTTGCAAATTTTCTCCCCGACCACTCCTTGAACCTTTGTTTCCAAGGCAAAGAGTGTTTCTTCTTCTTTGTCTCATGTATAAGTATCTGATCCGCTCCTTTTCGGAAGGAAGATCCTTCCTTCCTCCTTCATGGTCAGCGGGTAGCACGCAACTTCACAGCCTTAGGGCGCCCGTCATCATTGAAGCTGATACCACCGCAGATCCAGCAGACAGTCCCACAGGCACCTCTTCGTCCTCTTTGACTGACAATGATTCCGTCACCCTCTCCGTGCCTTCCAGGCGCTTTTCTCAGTTATGTGGCTGCAGGGATTAGATGACAAGGACGATGTTGAGCATCGCGCTCTCTTTTACCACCAAGTTCGCTGTTCGTGCCCGTCTGTTCAGTTCATCGTGCGCCCCGTTTTCCCTGGTCTTCCCTGCTTTACTAAACTTTTTCTTCCCTGTCCCGTTCTCGTTTCCTGTGTTTGCGTGCCCTTGTGTTCCCGTGCATCGTTGTTCCTGTGTTTGTGTTACGGTTGTGTTCCTGTTCCAGTGTGTTGTCCCGCGTCCAGGTATCGTGCTTGCCTTCCCGTCTCGTTCGTGGTCGTGGGCCCGAGTACCGTGCCCAATTCCTTGGGGTCCGTGCGTCATGTCTCACAGCTGTGTTTGGTCATGTTTGGTTGCTTGCCACCTCCCATGGCGCGCGTACTACCTGTCTTCCCTTTCCCTCGTGTCACCTTTGAACTCCTCGTCCTGTTTCCATACAATCATTGTACCCCACTCCGTCATGATGCATGATGCATGATGTATCGCTTTCACAAATGCCATACTCTTCGTCCTTCTCACAGAACGGTTTTCATCGCACTAATAACAAGATGTTCATTTTACGCTTTTACGCACGGCCATTGACCGGTCCCGAGCGGACGGAAAACCTCTCTATGTTGCATTTATCGATCTCGTTAACTCCTTCCCATCCACTGATTAACCCACTCTCTGGACTAAGATCACACGTTCTCATATCGATTCTGTTTCTGACTGCCGGCTGAATTCATAACGCCGATCTTTAAAGAGCACTACTACGTGAAGGCGTCCACAGCCAGGAAGTCTGTAAATGCCTTGTTTGAAGCAGAGAACTTCGTAGGCACCATTCCTCCGAAAGATGGCATCTTTCATCTCGTGTCTGCTTGTGATATCTCTATCGACACTGACGCGGCATTGCTCGCACACGCACAATTTGGCCAGAATCTGTTTATTCGTCGGTTGCTCGGCTGATGTCGTGCTCCCCTGTTACGTTGTTATTCTCAGAGAGTCAGAGAAGGGAATGTGGCCGGTCAAATATCGTCATATCATACTCACCCTATGATATTGGTAATATGCCCTATCTCTTCCAGCAGACCACTTTTTGTCCTATGCTATGGCTAAGTCTCTCGCCAGAGCCAGAGCCAACTTGCGCTACCGCTCTAAGCCTCAAACAGAACGCTACAACAATTCCGCTCGCAGAATCCCAGTTGAATGTACCTATTGCCGCGCATAGAAAGGCCTTAGCCCGACTGTTGACATCATACTCTTGCCATGGAAGTCCTACGATGGGTTGAACGCCATCGTCCATCTCTTCCTTGTTCGCAGTGTTCATGTCGTTTCTGCCATTCTGAAGTTGAGGACGAAGCCCACGTTTTGTTGTACTGTGACGGATCACAGTCCTTGGAAGAATTTGCGATCCGACTTCTTTCAATCTATTGTCCTCCTTGCCACCAGCCCTTTTGCGAATCTATTGTAATCAGCGGCCTCTGGTCTTGAAGTCATATACTATGTCCTACTGGGAGCAGATGATATCGAAATTGTTGGACCTCTCGCTAAATGTCTTCAACGTCTTCCGCAATGCGCATTTTTAGTACTGTACCGTTATACTATTCATAAATGACTGCCTTTCTTTTGTACCCCATGAAGAGTCTCTACTCCGCGCGACACACTCAACAGTGTGATCACAATGGTATGAGCCTTCGTGGCCACAGCACATGGTTCGCCATGTCAGGGCTGTGGGCCCGGCCGTTCCTTATTGGGACCTTGTGCCGGTAACAACACCAACACAACACACCACCGATTCATAAGACCGGTAATTCTGCTTCCGGTATGACCTTCTAACTGATCGTACAAAGAACGTGAAGATTTCGACACTCAATCATCTTTTGATGGAATCATGAAATCCTTGGGTCATGATTATCTCGGGCTTTACTTATAAAACGTAACAGGCTCACGTCTCGCTGTAGCCTGTCAGCGATAGCTAAATAAATCAAAATGTCGCCTAGGACCTACGGCAATACGGCTTGAGGATGGTTTGATATCAAGAAAGATCCGAGTCCGCGCAACCCGACACCAGTTCTTCTGAGACCTCGGCGAGAACGATGCTCAACATGCTGACTGCAGTTGACGAGGGCATTCGTCTCCCTCCTTTTGCTACAGAATTTCACGCCAGCTCTTTTCAGGACAGACAGCTGCAAGCTGATGCTTACCTCCATGAGAAGTAGTTCATTTTCATTTTCTAGGCCTTCTTCATATGACGGATTGCGATGTTTCTGCTGCACTGCAATGGGTTGATGGTTTAGGCCCCCAGTTCGAACCTGGGTCGACTCATTCTGAGAAATCGGCATTTTTTTCGTCTGTTTCCGCTTGCGTTTATACCGTTAAGTTTTAACGGTATAGGCTCTTGTAATTCTGGGAGTCGGGGCTCAGGATTCAGGGGGGAAAATAGGTATGCTCGGCCCTCAATCTTGGTACGGTCCTCTCGCAAGCCTGCCGTGATATACCAAAACATTGATGGCACAACTCAGAGGACTTGGCTATGAGCCAGGATAGAAGCATCTTCCCTCATTCCGAGTAGCTTGGCGAGTACAGGTGAACGAGGAAAATCATATTAAATCACAGACAAGTGGGCAAGCGAATTACACAAAGGTCTAGCGGCGCTACCTTCGTTTCTTACGTGTGCTTCCGCAGAACTCGTTTCATGAAGACAGACATTTCAAGGTCTCAGAGCATCAGAGGCGACATGATAGATTAGCAAACGTCATATTGGTGGAAAGGTTTCTATGTCCCCATATGATTTATTCTATTCTCCTGCTGAGTCCGAAACGCGCTTCTCGTCATAATTTGACATTATATAAGTACATGGTGTTCAAACTGGATACGATGACCCTTTTCACTTCTTGTACGAGTATTTTGCTACAGATTCATAGAGCTCTATGACGCCTGAAAGTTTGGACGTGAAGTACTGCTACTAAACACTAAGCAGCCGGGTTCAACTCACGAGGTTTCGAAAACAGAGGCATCGTCGCCTTGTTGTATGGCTCATAGTACGCCTTCGTGACTTGTGTCTAGTAACGGCACGATCAGTGAAATAGTTCTGCACCAACTCCGATGATTACCTGAAGGAACTGTTCGACGGAATACGCCCATATCTCAAAGATCTTGATAGTTGTCTCACCAGCGCTTTCGTCGTGGCTGACGGCTATTTCGAAGAGCTTGCATTCTGGTTCATCGCAGCACTTTTTGTACAGTGGCTCGAGGTGAGACCAGAAGACATCGAGGTCGGACGACTTGATGAAGAGGGTGAGGTCGAGGACTGTGGAAGACATGTTGTTGACATCAGTGGCTGACCAGTGTCTCTATTTATGCATTGGTCAGGTGAGCGGTAAGTGAGCAGAGAGATAAAAGTTAACTCATGGGGAAGTAAATAATAACATGAATGCTCCGTTCCGCACCGTTTAAATTAGTCTACTTGGTTGAGGGGAGGGGAGTCTTGAGTCACTGATTTCTCAAGTTGCTCTGAGCTCAAGTGTCGGAGTCTTGCAATCATTCCGCCAGAAAGCCTTTCTGTCGACGTTTCGGACGTTCCTGGGGGTGTACGGCTAAGCTAAGGAGGCAAAGTTTGTATACGCGATCAATATTCCCGCTACTTCGTAATACCGGTAGTAGTGGGACCGTACCACAGTAAAGCCTATGACAGCCTCAAAGCTGATTCATTTGTATCCACCATTAACCATTAGATGATGTGGGCTTTACCTCTCCAGTGAATTGAGGAACTTGAGGTGGAGTCGATGATGGGGTTGTACAAGCATCCGCCCGGCCACCGGCCCGAGCTTTCAAGTTCCGAGTCAACCACTGCCACGAAATCGGAGCAGCGAACGCGCCACTCCAAAATCCTTGGCCACTCCCATTTGCCGTCTCTATCTTACCAAATCCACCATTGGCAGGCACACTGAGAAAGGTATGCAACCGTCCCGTAGTTTCTCCCTATCCTAAACAGCCTGGCCAAATAGTACCTGCATCACGACCATCATCACTGTGTCGCTTTTCTCCTTACTGTCTTCCTGCACATTGCCATTCCTGAAGTGCAATGTGTGAATTCTACTGCCATTGGTGATGACGAAGAATTCCGAGTCGTTGTTTTTGCTATATGTTCATCGCGTATATCCCGGCGAAAGGCCACCAGTTATTGAGCCTTTTTTGCTCCTGTGCGTATCGCCTGGTCTAACACAAAGTCAACAGTGAACTTTGCGCGAATTTAAAGAATTTGTCCAGCAGGCTCTGTCGATTGCCGGTACCATTACGTTACTCGGCCAATTTGAACCCGCTGAAGATTGAACATTCAGGAATTCCAATGACTATTGTTTCCCCCGTGAGATACTCTGTTATGCGCTATTAAGTATTGCCGACTTACCATGATCCTATCTTGTCTCAAAAGCTGTAAGCCTGCACCCACACTTAAGACTTTTTTTTAACCGGTCCCAAGGTTGAGGTACGAGGAACGAGGAACAACTCCGAAGCGGTAGGGCCGTGTTGACTGCCATCGCGGTTATGGATGGGCTGAGGGAAAGATGCGAAATATGTGTGAGTAGATAGTTCTTTTTGGATGCACTTCCAGCATTACGCGATGGTTCCCGTGAGGCTACATTTAATTTTTTAAACTAACGATTCCATAGTTTTCTTCCTTTTTTCTTTACCGTCGGGCTAGGAATGCGGCTAAATTTTCTCCTTTTCATGCGACTGTTCTCCTCCCTAGTCGGCCGTCTCGAATTTTTTATGGAGCGGCTAAGACGTGCCTGACTCTGTTTCTGTTTGCAGTATGCTGAGTCCCGGGCTACCCCTGAATTGCGGCATAATCGCTGTAGTGCTCGTTGATGGTTCCTACCCTTCGTTCCATGAATAGTCCAAACGTGGTACCGAGACTGACTCCAAAATTTCAACCAAGCATTTCAAGATTTTTCAACTTGGTCAACGCGCCATACGGTCCTATGGCTCGTTTCTTATTTATCGGTCTTCGTACCTTTGAAACTCTGGGAAGCATTCCGATCGTACCGTTGGCAGGACACGTCTCACCCCCGCGGCCTAACTTGATCTAAGAGCTTGTATCTCGGTCTGGAATTCTTGTCCGAAAATACTCCTGTCTGAGCGCTAGAAATGTTCTCTTACGTGCATGAGGTTCACCCGCCCCCTTAAATACCCTCAAGAACCACGATGAACGTCAGCCAACACCTCATCCCGGCTTCTCAAGAATGCTCGCTGCTCTTGTGCTCTATCTTCTGGCAGAGGTCACTTTAGGGTTCGAGGTCGTTGGCCCAACTACGGGTCTAGAAATTACGAACCAGTACCTTGCCCCAGATGGATTCACGCGCTCGTTCGTATGCTTCGTCTATTTGTGCCTCAGATTTGCTGACCACCAAATTAGGACCACCGTAGCTGGAGGAACGTTCCCGGGTCCATTAATCCAAGGAGTTAAGGTATGATACTTTTACTCACTAAGTCACAAAATCTTACTTGAGAGATATTATTAGGGCGATCGATTCCAGATTGATGTCAAGGATTCGCTCCACGATAAAACGATGCTCCAAAGCACCAGCGTTGTAAGTAATGACTATTTTCACTGTTCACAGCGTTCTAATATGCTCCCGGATAGCACTGGCACGGTATTTTCCAACGGGGTACAAATTTTGCGGACGGTACTTCTTCGGTCACCCAGTGTCCTATCACGACGGGAAGTTCATTCTTGTACGACTTCCCTGTACCAGATCAAGCTGGGACATTTTGGTACCACTCGCACTTATCAGTACAGTACTGCGATGGATTGCGTGGCCCATTTGTCGTGTATGATGGTATCGACGGGGTGAATGACCCACATAGGGCTCTATACGATGTTGATGATGGTGAGTACTTGTCGTTCGGGGTCTCCGTTATTCTCATGTCTTTTCAGAGTCGACTATCATCACGTTATCGGATTGGTTCGTGCTTCTGACTTCCGATGAGCGAAAATCTTCTGACAACTGATTAGGTACCACCTTCCTACTCCGGTGCTTCTTGAACAACCAGGCAAACAAAGGTTCAATTCTACCCTAATCAATGGGTTGGGAAGATTTTATCAAGATGTACGTATACACTTTGTTATGTCCAAAGCGTCATGTTTACTCTTTAATAGCCGACTTCAGCTCTTACAGTCATCTCTGTCGAGCCCATGAAGCGGTACCGACTCCGTATAATCTCCATGTCGTGTGATCCGAACTATATCTTCTCCATCGATGGTCACGACCTCACTATCATTGAAGCCGACGGGGAAAATACCGTGCCTCATACGGTGAACGCTATGCGCATCCTTGCAGGTCAACGGTATTCCGCTATCTTGCATGCCAAACAGCCCGTAGACAACTACTGGATACGCGCCCAACCCGACACTGAGGCATTCGGTTTCAACGGAACAGCCTTCGAGTCAGGGATTAACTCGGCCATTTTGAGGTATATAGGTGCTCCGGAAGGAGATCCTACTTCTACGCAGGAGACCCCTGTTGTTCTGTTGAAGGAGGCGGACCTCCATGCCCTCGAGCATCCCGGTGCTCCGGGACTACCATATCCTGGTGGTGTTGATTTGGTACTGAACTTGACATTGGGGTTGAACACTACTACCGGCAAGTTTACAATCAACACCGTCCCATTCCAGCCGCCATCGGTCCCAGTTCTGCTTCAGATTATGAGCGGGGCGCAGAAAGCGCAGGATTTGTTGCCGCAAGGCTCCGTGTATGGGCTCCCGCTCAATAAGACCATTGAGATCAATCTGATTGGAGGAATGGCACTTGGGGATCCTGTGCGTATATCTCTTAATATCCAAGAGTTCTTTTGTACTTAAAATACTTCTAGCATCCGATGCATTTACACGGTGTAAGCTCTCAACAAGTTCAGATCACTTTTTTTAGTCCACTAACATATTTTGCAGCATTCCTTTGACGTCGTCAAAAGCGCGGATAGTGCTGTGACGAACTATATTGATCCTGTTCGTCCAATTTCTTCTTGTTAAGCCCATCAGGAACTGAATAGCCTCGCAGGTCCGTCGAGATGTAACTAGCGTCCTGTTGGGCAATACTACCACCATACGCTTTGTAACTGATAATCCTGGACCTTGGTTTTTGCATTGGTCAGTGCAGCCTCCTTCCCTTGTTCATACCATCTTTACTCATTCATCCCTTATCACAGCCACATTGATTTTCATTTAGAAGCGTGAGTATCATCTTATCCTCCTGTTCTCATACTGATACCGGACTTTTCTTGTACCAGCGGTATGGCCGTAGTACTCGCCGAAGCTATCGACGACACTACGTCGTTCAATCCAACATCTGGTAAGATATTTAATCAGCTACGGTCCTCCATATCTTTATCATACTTGCGTTGCAGCCGCCTGGGATAACCTCTGTCCCAATTACTACCAACTTTCCCCAGATCAACTCTAGTGCCGCTCTTTTCGTGCCGTTGTATTTGTTGCATCATATCCAAAATTATTAATGTATCAAATCCGTGCTTACTATCACGCTTCATCCACTTTTTGAGTTTCCGAAAGTTCGTTTATATTCTAAGAATTGTGTCTTATCTCCGCCTTCCCATTCGCTGGCCTGTGGAATACAGGTTCAGGGATGTGGGGTAAAGAAGTTTCCTAAAAATACGCGCGCGTCATTCTAAGGTTCATCGTATAAGATCGTAGTTCTCACCATATCGGGAGCAGTTATTATATGTCTTTCAAGAATACCTACAGCATCGCAAATTTTTGTCCTTACCTCCGATAGGGAAGCGCCATCGACCTTTTGTTTCTTGAACCAGTCGGTCGAATCCGGTTCACCCTGCGCTAGTTCCAACAGTCTCTTCCGGCATATATCCCACGAAGGATCCCCAGGCCGCTTCTTTATCAACTCTGACAATGCTTTATTCGGACCTTTGGCTTTGCCTACATTGTTGCAAGCCAAAGTGGTGCATATAATGGGGAGAATGTCAGGCCGGTGCGCATAGTCCAGCGAGGAAGACGCTAGTCCAGGAATATACGCCTCCAGAATTCTGACAAATTCTGGATGCAACTGGCAGTTTGATGACAGCTTGATGCAGTCAATCTGCTCAAAGGCGTCATACGCGACTGATATACGGTTTCTGAAGCAGTGTCGCAGGATTTGGGATAAATTGAAGAAGTATAGCTGATGCGTAGGGTTTAGATTCCCGTTATTGTCCACCGACAACCCCTGCAACGACCACGACTCGTCTTCAAAAGCTACTTGAATGAGCTTCCGCATAGTTATCAGGGACAAAGAATGCCGGATATCTAACGGGAAGTTGAGAAAGCCCGTCCTTAGTCGCGACGGCATTCCGAGCATCATGCAATATATCTCCAGTATGCAGATGCGCCCAGACCAAAGCTGAGAGTCTCTCGGAGTTTTCGCATTGAATAGATTAGAATCAGATTGGACAAATCGATCCATTCCAAGCATGATACCCCGACCTTCATCCGTAGTCAGCGAGGGATATCTTGCCACACACCGTTCTTGGTCGGTCATGGTGCTCACGAATAATCGCATGCCTGACGCCGAATCCGGGGAGCGACGAAACGCAATCTTGAGAAGAAATTCGATGATGGCCAAGAGAAGCTGGATACGTGGGATGGCATTGATATGATGCCTTGCGAATGTATTGCAGCCTGCTCGTGTGTATGTCCCAAGTAGATTATCGACCATGTCTCGGTATAGGTACATGATGATGGCCTGGCGCAGTGTGCTGACATGTGGCGTATGCAGAGAGACTGCGTGCGTCGGGGGACTTGACCAATCTTTAGCCGAAGCCTCTAGTAGAGCCGTAGACAACGAAATCCAAGATTCCATGACTTGCTCCATGCCTCCGATGTTAAGATCGCATGCCCGTTTGACGAGTTGCGACCAGACGAGGGGAGGAAGCTGTACGTCGACCTTCCTATCAAATAAGTCAAGTATGAACTGTATCGGCCCCGCATGTCGAAGAGCAATGGGTACGAATACGCTCGTCTGGAAATGGCTGGCAATCACTACAGCAGAAAGGCGAGGTGCGGAGAATTCAGGGAGCCTGAGGTGAGGTATTCTCGTTAGATGCGAGACCTCAATGGGGATGTGCAGTTCAAATCGCAAGAGCCGTTCTAGCTTGGTTTCTTTCCCTGCAACAGGGACTATGACATCTTCGAATGGACCTGGGGACAGACATTCGTTTACCAGTGCTGTCTGCTCCTCAAGGATGTCTGTACCGGCAAATCTCTGATGAGCTGTGCCTGACACCCCCATGGGAAGTCCTGCAATTGCTTGGATAACGATACTTCGCACTGTGGGATTCGAGGACATGTCATATAGCCAATATAGGGCGTCCACGTCAAGCGTGTCGGAAATGGACTTGACGATGTGTGTCAATCCTATTCAACGACTGGATATGTATCCTTTTCGGACTCGACGGCATTCCGGGTAGGGGTTCAGCGAAGAAACCTTTCAGCTTGGGAACGACGCGGTGCGAAAAATAGCTCGCCAATATGTATGCAGCATCTGCTAGTGGCGTGCGGTAAGGGCATTGTGAGAACCAAAAGGGAAGGATATTCGTTACAATAACAAACAGATATGCGATGGCTCCAATTCCACCGGTGACCCAAGCAATGATGGTATGCATGGGGCCAAGGAAAACGACGAGGCCTACGAAGAAGAACGCCAAAGCGAGGTGCATGAGCATCGGCAAGAGACCGATGATCAGAGGCACTTGCCACTTGTGTAGACCCATGTATCGGTACCGTCGTATGCGGCTACGTTCCCGAGGTGTACCAGATGGCAAAATCATGTAGTGGTGGAGCCATTGCTTCACCAAAACAGATATGAGTGCTGCCGAAAGACTCAGGGAGAGACTGATGAACCAAAGTCCATTCACCCATGCAATGGATGTGGCCGGAGTGAAATTCGCCGTTGGATTTACCGCGGAAGAAAGCGGGGGATCGGCGCTAGTCCCATTGGAAATGGCTTGTTGAATGGATACGAGTTCAAAAAGAAGATAAGCGGAGATTTGATTGTAGTCCGGTTGAAGATTTTGAGAGAATTGGACAGCGAAGGCACTAACTACGGCAGAGAAGAGACCGGCCTTCAAAAAGTTGTATGCGATTTAGAATGTGCGAGAAAGAAGGGTTATCGACTCACGAATACCAAAAGAACATCAACAGTTTCCCGCCAATCGCCCACTCTGTCGGCGTCAAGCTTTTGACTTTCGTCAAGGTAAGTTCTCCAGACTCTGGCAGTCGGCGCAGTTTCTTCATATATAGGATCTTCTGGATATTTATCCTCGTAGTCAAATGCAGCTAAACAGCATCGTTAGTGGTTCGCCATTGTCATCGGGAACGTCAAATGCACCTCTCTCCGATCTTTGTTCTCGGGCGCGCCTCACGCCAAAACCCCGATTTCCTTTGGAATTCTTCTCGAAAGTCGGACTCTGGGAGGGCTTTTCTCCAGTGCCACCATCTTCATTCTGGAAATCGATCTCTTCCCGGACGGCATGCAGCGAGTACTTTGAACCCTTTTCAGACGACAGCGGATAAAAAGGTGTAAGCTGAGATTTGAGAGTCGGGTTGTCTGTTATTTCATGTTTTCCTAATGTATCATTGGAGATGACTGAAGCGTCCTCGTCCAACATGAAGCAAGCTGTGAGAAAGTTTCAGGGTCGCGTTTGGGGGTAGGGTAGGATTACACGGCACGGGGAACGCCGGGCATAGACAATACACGGTGATGGAAACGATGGCATCAACGAACGTGGCTCTAGATCTGACGGCATACCAATGCCAGTACAATCCAACAAATTGCATGGACATCGATCGCATTCTTTCAACGCAAGTCTAGCTTGTATAGCAATTTGCAAGACTGTAGGAAGCTCACGAAATGGACGATGGAATTTGAGAGCGCTACTGAAAGGTATATCGTTAACTATGCAGGCCGGCCCCCCACACCAATGCAAGTAACTACCACATTATGAAGTGGACCGATGCCCAATTTCTGCAGAAAAGCAACACATGAGAACAAATGGAGATCCACACGAAAAGCGTGACGTACCCAAAGCGCTCGCGGGTGGGGGAGTCTTTGGTTCAATGTTCTGGAACTGTGCTTTACCGGCTATGACAGCGCATTCTACTACAGAGACATTTAACCTGTCACCCAAACGCGGGCATTGCTGGACTATCATATTCGTCCGTTGCATAGCGCTCATCACCGAGACAGGATGGTAGGCCTTGATGATGACGCGAAGAGATTTGAACTCGGGGAACTGATCCTGGGTGAGTAGGCGATCGAGTGTCGCCCATATCTCGTTCGAATATTGCAGGATGTAGTCCTTTTTGTACATTCCCAAAATGATTGTTAAACGCTCGAGAGGCGAGACTCTGCCTTCTTTGACGGTATCTTCCAGCGACTGTGTCCACCATCCTAAGATGTTGGCCATAGTGTGAACAGAGACTCCTGTGACCTTCTCCCGTCCATGGATATCAATACCCAGTGTCTTCAAGTGTGAGAGGACCAAGGGTTCTGGCATCTCCCTCCAGTTTGCTCGGCCCCTCGTCGTGTCTACATCCACAATGAGACAGGAAAACAAAGTTGATGGGCGTAAAGTACTTACCGCCTTGAATAACATGCAGATGTCGTATATTAAACTCGGAAAGATTCCTCACAGTTTGTTGAAGAAATCGCCCGACTTTCGGAATATCATCAAAGTGAACGTCCAACGCGGTAACTTTCTGCAGTTTGTTGATCGACCCGAATGTTCCATTTAAAGCTGCGAGCCATAGACCTCCGTCCATATTAACCCTCCGAAGGTGCGGAAGTAAGGGAATTTGCCCAGCGTACGGCCGGGGATGCGCCTTCTCCGCGTAGCGTATGTCCGAGCAGGACAGCTCCACCACTGTAGGAAAACGGCGTATGAAATCAAAAAGCTGTTGCCGATTGCGAAACAACGTCGTTTTGAGGTGAAGACCCTTGAGAGGTAGTGTGGATAAGGCTTGTAAAAAATTTCGTTGACGCTCGATGGAGGTCATATTTTTGTCAAGGAATTGAATCCGCTCGAGGTGTTTTAGGCGTTTCAGATGTTTGGGCATGAGTGAAATAGGTATTTCCGGCTTTTCAGTAATCTGAATGGCGGTGACATATGCAGGAGTCACAATCCTGAGATTTTGGAACCGCTCTTCATCTAAAATTCGCCTGGTGGAACATAAGTGTCGTTTAGGCGCTAGTATGCGCCAGCCTGAACATAACCGGTAATCCAGAATAGCTAGAGCAATGGTAAGTCTACAAATTCATAATTTACAGAATACACTCACTGCCGAGCATACTTGAGTTAGGAAAGTCCTGATTGGGACCTTGCCCCGGTATACATTGAGGATACGCGCGGTAGTCACGGGGAAAGAAAAAACGATCGCCTCCGGTCGGAATTCCGGTCCGCAAATGAATCCGTTTTTGGTTTTCACCTCCTCCACCATGTCGTCGGCAATTCAACGCTCTTTCTCATCGTGTGCGTGCCCTTTAAGATCGTCAAAAGGCTTTTTGTGTCTTCCGTACAATGTTCCGGAGAAACATAACTACTGAACCCCGTCGAGGCCGTTGTCCTCGTTATTGCCGAGCGGGCTCCTCCGATCCACACTGGTACTTATATGCATGCACCTGACCCGGTTTTTCTGGTGCAGTCACGACGGCACGACAAGCTTTCTCAACGATTTATCAAATTTACGTTACATGAATCCAGTTCACGCGCTAAGGCTGCCAAAAGGTGGCAATATAACCAAAGAGAAGCCGGAAAGTGATGCCCAGAGGTGCGTACGTAGCCGTTCTGTTAAGAGGGAAGCTCACATACAGTCTATACGTTCTGTTAGTGCTCCACATACTTCTTTCATCTCGGTTATATGTAATGTTCGAGACCGCCATTCAACATCGGCGGTTGGGATGCTCCAGTCTTTGAGAGTATGAAGTTCGCCTGAGGAACGTACGTCCTATGCGGACTTCAAGCCTTCTAAATTGCATGTTTCCCCGCGCCTACGTCCAAGCACGCCCTTGGGGCTGGAAATGGAGATCGTCATGCTGGTTTGTGACATTTGTGGTATGGCTAGGTAAAGTTTATACCTTATTTCTCAGAACGAGCTCACATTTCGTTCCAAAATAGGCGTTGTCGTAAATAGTCTCACATTTTCTTTGTTTATACTTGTCGTCTCTTTCCAATTGAAGGGACTCGGTTATACGCATGTGGCTTCTCTGACAGGATGGCTCGTTTTCGCAGGCGTGTGTCCCTATTCATTCCTCCGTTGCAGATCGTGACCCTTACTCGCTCCTAGGGTGTGGGCGAAGTCATAGGTACGTTTTCCGCCAACTTTCGTATGTGGTCAGACTAAAAATGCTGCCTTCTACAGCCTCTGTGCCCATTGCTATATGGTCTGAAGCTCACGACGCACGAAAGTCCCCTTATGTCACCGGAATATTGATGTTCATCATTTCTCAAGTCATGTTCATGGAAGCACCTTATTACTGGGTCATGTGTCTTGCGCGGTGTCTTCACGGCATAGGAAGCGCCGCAAGGATGGTCATTGGTCCGACGACTGTGTAAGTTGTAGTACTCTGCGATCATGTCGCCACTTACCCCTCGCCTTCTAGGTGTGATCAAAGTCCCTCTCAAGTCTTTGGCAACAGGTCACTTACATTGGTCTTTTGCTTATTTTTCGTCATCTCTCCAGGTCAGCTTGGCATTGCATTGTCCGGTGCTCCCATTGGGTCCGAATGTCCCCCTACTTCGTTTTACACCAAGTATTGAGTCTTTCTAGTCTGCTTCTTGGATCGCCAATAGGCGGGCCGCTATACTCCCATTTCGGTTTTCGCGTACCTTTTGTTTTTGGCGTCATAGCTGTCTTGCCAGTCCTGGCACTCTTGCTTCTCATCGTCCAAGTCAGATATGTGCCCGGGCCACCATCTTTTGTCGATAGGCAGGACGAGCTCCCATTAGAAAGCGAAAGACGAGGCAGTAACGATATGGGAACTACTGTTATATTAGACCAAGTGCAGAACAAGATCTCATTTGTGAAGGTCCTCCGTCTTATGCTCCAGTCGCCTCGCGCGGTTGCAGCGCTCTGCATCGTCTTTATCCACGGGTTCGTGCCGCCTTATTTCTTCGCTTATTGTCGCTGAATGCATATCCTAGCATGTTCGATGTCCTTATGCAACCTGTCATGCCGTCTCACTTGAACAGTACCTGGGGCCTCAATGTTTCTCAAGTTGGTCTTGTCTTCTTAGCTTCTACCATCCCTGTTATCCCTGGTGCGTTGATGCATATCCTCTCTCGAAATTCCAAACCCACTGATCCTTTCTTTAGCTGTACTGTTTTCGGGTTGGCTTGCAGATCGTTGAGGTGTTTCTGTAGTTGTTGTGATTACCTCGACCCTTGCCATGGCATGGTTCGTAATCCTGAGTATGGTCAAGGACTTGTCGTTCATCATTATAGTGTATTTTTGCGCATGTAAGTCGTCGAATATGTCGATCGTAGATTCTCCTAATCGGTTGCTTCTAAGCCTTTTTTGGTAGTGGAGTCTTGGCCCCGATATTAGCTGAGTTCGCATCTATTTCACGGAGCATCGATGGCGTTGGTTGTATGTGTCTATAAATTACTGGCTCATCGTACTGAATCCCATCCGTCAAGATGCCCATATTTACGAGGCTCTATATCTGGCATTTGGGGTTGGAACGACAAATTCGTTTGGTCATCTATCCCATGCTGAATCTTGTTAACTCATTCCTTATCTAGTCGGACCTGCTTTGAGCGGTCAGGTGAATACATATATCTTGTGGGGTAGGATTTTTCTAACGTCACTATCTCCTAGATGTAAGATAACATCAGTAAAGGACGGATAGCTGCCCGTTCAATGGCGGTCGGGCTACATGCCCTTTGCGCGGTAGTGACTTTCCTCTACATTGAAGAAAAGCTTATCGCGCGAGGCTTTTTCCAGCGTATCAGACATTTGGTTTCGTAGCTCTATAATGTCGAAAAATGCAGTCCACGTATGATGGCTGAAGAACGGGTTGGATCGGCCAAATTTAACCAAGCCTCGGCCGGCAAACAAGCTGACGACCACGGCAATACTCAAGTCATCACGACTCCGACCTGGATGCTCGTAATTTGGCGATATAGCGAGGCCTACGAAACGTCCAGCGATATCATTCTGCAAACATTCTCGTTCCTAAAGTAAAAGCATCTGTGGTGGAAAATGGGGTTTCGTTCCACTAACAGCACGTACTGAGAATGGGAAAGCCGAGAAGAGAAGCCAGACTGTCCATGTGCAGCCTGAAGGTACGTACGCAGTCCTACTGATAAGAGGGAACCTCGCATACAGACTCACTTTCAGTACTCGTTTGGTAAGCACTTTTGTCTTGTGACTCTACATTTGGTGACTGTGGGCATCGGCCTTCTTTTGTTTAGGCGGACGTAACATCTGGAAACGCTATTCAGTTGGCGATTGTAGAATGTCCCCTGCGTATCTACCCCGGAGAGTATAAAGTTCTTCTGGATTCCTTACAGAATTCGAACACCCTAAATCATATGATGCCCCACGCCAACCACCTAGAAACCGAAGAATGCCCTTGGGGTTGGAAATGGAGATCGTCGTACTGGTTTGTGACTTTTGTGATGTGGCTAGGTACGAGTTCATACTGTATTTATGAAAGGCGAGCTTACGTTTCGCCCCAACACAGGAACCTTAGTAGACCTTCTTTGTTTTGCTACGAGTATACCTGTTATCCCTTTCCAACTCAAGGCACTTGGTTACAAGGACGTCGCTTCTCTGACAGGATGGCTTATGTTTGCATATGTAAGACCTCCCTTTTCCCTTTGAGTCCGACTCCTATTTGCTGCTAGAGCGCAGGCAGTGTCGGATGTACGTTTTTCCCAAAAATTTGCACGCGGTCTGATCAGAAATTCCGCCTTCATAGCCTCTGTGCCCATTGCTATATGGTCTGAAATGAACCACACGCGAAAGGTTCCCTATGTTACCGGAGTGTTGATGCTCATGGTTTCTCAAATCATATTCATGGAGGCGCCTTACTACTGGGTCATGTGTCTTGCGCGGTGTCTTCAGGGCGTAGGAACAGGTACAAGGTTGGTTGTTGGTTTAGCAATGTTGTAAGTATGATGTTGCGTCAAAAGTGCATGCTCATATCTTACTTTCTACTAGGTGCGATCGAAGTCCTTCCGAAGTTTTTGGCAGTACGTCGTCTGCATTAGTCTCTTGCTTGTTTCTCACTGTGGCTCCGATAGGACAACTTGGTATCGCAATGTCCGGTGGGCTCCTTGGGTCCGCATTTCGCACTTTTCTTCCCTTAAGCTGAGTACTGATTATGCTTTAGTATGCTTCTTGGAGCCCCAATAGGCGGGCCGCTATACGCCCGTTTCGGTTTTCGTGGATCATTCATTTTTGGCGCCATAGTTTCCATGCCCGACCTAGTCTTGAGACTCCTCGTCATCGGAGAAGGAGATACATCCAGACCCTCGTCGTCGCTGGTAATATCTAACCATATACTAGGTAACAACATAGTTCAGTCGGAAGCTGAGGTCTCGTTTGTACGGGCTTTCCGCCTTTTGCTCCAATCGCACCGCGCTCTAGGGGCCGCAGGTGTTACAGTCATAATCTCGTTCGTTATCCTGTCCTAAGTATTCTGTTCGGCCTACAGTATCTGACTTTATATCATAGTATGGTAGATACCATGTTGATTCCCGTCTTCCCCTCTCATCTGAACCATGTCTGGGGTCTGGACGCTTCAAAAGTCGGTCTTGTCCTTTTGGCCGTTATCGTCCCCTCTGTTTTTGGTGCGCAACGTGTACCATATGCATGCTGCCATCTCAACGGGCTGTGTTTGTTCAGCACCACCGATTGCAGGTTGGTTTGCAGACCGCTTTGGTGTTCCGGCAGTCATGATCGTCGCTTCGATTTTTGCCATGCCGTGGTACACTGTGCTGATTCTGGAAGCGCATTTGTCGCTTTTTGTCGCAGTTGACGCGTGTGCAAGTACGTACTACTCGTCTCGTTTCATGCATTGACAGCGATCTGAGAGGTACTGGCAGGCTTCTTTTCGGCTGGTCTTGCGACTTTAGTGCCAACCGAGCTTGCATTCATCGCGCGTACCACTGATGGAATTGGCTGTATGTAAATGTTAGCTTACTTGCTCTCTGCATCGAATCACGTCGATCCAGATGCGCATGTCTATGCCCTTTACAATTTGGCATTTGGGATCGGATCATTAGGTCTGTTAAGTATTCTCTATCTATCTATGAATCCTCTTCACTCACAACTTGTATAGTTGGACCTGTTGTGGGTGGCCAGGTTGGTACACGAGTCTTTAGGGGAAACGATTTGGTAATATACCCTCCTCTCTAGATGTACGATTCTGTCGCCAAAGGATGGATGGCGATCTGCTTTACGGTTGTGGGGTTACTTGCTTTTTGTGTGGTCGCAACATTCTTCTTTATTGGAGAGAAGCCCGTCGGGAGAAACCTCTTGCAGCGCATTAGACGTCGGTAAGTACAGGCATCGTTTCTTTTTCTTTCTTTCTTTTTTTGTGGATCGTGTGAGATATCACCAGTATCGGGCAACCGACAAAGTCGGCCCCGTCAACCCGTTGGTTTGGGAACTTGTACCCCGGCAGGCTTTGTTTCAATAGTTACGGAAGACGACTAGAAATCACCCGTTGATCCTACTCTTCTTCGCCTTAGCACCGCTTCTTCCGTGAGAGCGTGGCACCCCTAGTGCCAGGACCAGTTCAATACAAATGGAAAGATGCTTCGAGCATGCCAACGTTCCTTGCATGCTGTACAATGATAGGCCGCCCAGATGTGAATCCAGCACCCGATGACAGTACAGGTGAGACAACGAAGGCAGACGCTCGACGCCCACTTCTGTCATTTTGGTTGACAGGAGTGGTAGGGGCATAAGTTCGTCGCAATTTTGCTCTCAGTTTACTATCATTGTAGTAACGACACTACCTTGTGTATTTCTGGACGGCATTAGATGTGCCGAAATGACGCGCTTGCGGAAGACGTCCATTCATGCTACGGATACATTATCTAGGAAGGCCGCCACCTCGAGTCACGTTTGACTAATACTACTACGATTCATCATCACTTCCTCCGTTTTTGCCACTGCATAGCAATGACGCCGCTATACTGAATCTTTGGTAACAACTTCATCAACGACGATTCATTGATCAGGTGTTCATCTTCAACTAGAGCTGGGATGGACTGTTGAAAGACCATATGGTCCAACACATCAGGATGATCAAGGTATGGCCATGCGAGCATTGTCGTGACCGCGGAGCTTGCCGATGACACCCGGAAACAAAACGAGATTCATAGCGGGGGCGAACCGCAAGAAATAAAGAACAAGTTCGTCTGATTCTATCACGTCAAAATCAGACTGATCTTCTTCCTCTTGGAAAGCAAAGGTGGAAGCCATGACTGCCGGCATGAAGGTAAATCGTCGTTGGTCACCTCCTATCGTGAGCGCGGGGAAAGTCAAAGAAGATATATTGGAAGGTTTACGCGCCCGGTTGAATGAGTGAATGATGCAGAGGGTTTCAAGGCGGGGGTCAAGTCAAAAGGGAGTCTGCACCATCTCGTGGTTGGCAAAGGTTAGTCGTCAGAGATGGTCCACCCGAATATGGAGGATGTAACAGGACGTTGTAAAAGATTGCGAGAGGGCGGTATCCATTATCGTAGCGTGTTCGTGGGTGGTATGTGGGCTTGGCCTCTGCCATTTACATGGATTTGGAGCTTCAGAATCAATTATGGCTGGTACGAGTCACGTCCTATTCCAGTTCTCGATCCTACCAATCGCCTGAAGATTAGCGGGGTCCACGATTCGACGTACAAAGAAAGGAACGTACAGATATCGCTCTGCTACGAGGACCGGATGGCTCTTCCTCTTCCTAATACGGGCAACAAGCCTCCTGTTCACATGCCAAAAAGGTGAGAGAGGCGCTTCGCCTGCTAGGACAACTACCGCGTCAAGTGGCAACTATGTGGAAAAACAGCCCACACACAAGTACTACACGGCAGATTCCTCGTTGCCAACCTCTTCCTGGACGCTAGGGTCTGCATATAATCGTATTGACTATAGCTACAAAGGAACGGGAATAGGGGGCTGCAAGTCGGGAGATAAACACTTCTTTGCCCACTTCTTAACGTCATTGTCATGTTGACGACAACATTTGATGACGCAACTCGCCATCCGAAGGGGATTTGGGTATGACTTGACAAATTCCTCGGGCGCGTTGAGAAACGCATGTCCAAAGTCAATGAAGACAACCTGGTTCGACGCCGAAGGGGTGATCATGATATTCTCTGGTTTGAGATCGCGCAGGACGACGTGACGATCATTGATTTCGTGTATACCTTGCATTGCCGGGACGTACTGGAGGGGTATTGGATAAGCAGTAAAACGAAGGATGTTTAGAGAAGAACTTACGAGGTCTTTTAATTTTCTTAGCAACTCGCGGTATTGTTTCGGCTCCAATGGCGCGGTCCTATGGGTGGGATACATGTCATGCAGTTCAGCAAGGGTCTGGCCTTTGATGTATTCGAGCAGATTGACCCGGGTAGGCTCTCCGTTAGGCAACGTCAACTGTGGTAGTCATCAGCGATACACCTCTATACAGATTCATTCGAAACGCACCCTGTGTTTCCCATAAAAGTAGGGTATAGTACATCCTTGATGTCCTGAAGCGCGTTGTAAACGAGCTCCTCGACACAGGCTAATTGTCTGAGACACGAGTACTCGCCGAAAGGGTCTTGTCAGGTAGACTGAGGAAGCGGAAGGAGAGAAGCTTGGAACAACTTGAGAACCACGCATCCCCAAGAAGACTCTTCATTATTCTTTCTCACATCCGCAACCCAAACCTGAGACAGTCGATCCGGCTCGCACCGTATCGCGTTTTTCAAAACAAGCTGGTACTCGCCACCTTGGAGAGAAAATGGGGGAAGCAAACGGAACAGGTTGGGATTGGTGCTGGCAGCTTTGCGGGGCGCGATGGTAACGTCCAAGGAGAGTCCGGGGTGCAAAGGGTTTTTGAAAGCCAGCTGGCGGAAGTGCGTGAGTTTGTCATAATATTCTTGCACCTTCTTGGGATCAGAGGCGTCGAATTCGTATGGGAATAACGGGACGTAGCCGCGATGCCAGAACACATCAGATACATTGTCGGCCTCCATCGTGGAGTGGGTTGAACAATTTACGTTGAAATGTTTGGCTCCACATCCGCGAGCCAAACATACCATTCTGGTCATCAACGCCCATCATCATCTTTCCCTGGTCTCAATTTCTCACCGTCGATGTCTAGCATAGCAAGACGTCAGGCCCACCGTGTTCCTCGGCTACGAATTCGCGCTTGAGCTTGATCTCGTGATGGGAAAAGTGCCTCTTTGGCAGTCTGGTGATCGCGTTGATTGCCATCACCCATGTTGGCGTCTCATCGTCGAGCGTGATGGTGAGGAATCCTTTCCCATTTTTTTTACAAACCTCTTTCTCAGTGTTGTACGTTAGTCCATATCTCGATTGCGTGGACCTATACTGAAGAGTCGGTGGCGGAGAAGGCCTCGAAGATTTCCATACTAGTAGTGAGTTCACTGATGCTCTTTTTTAATCCTAAATTCAACCTTGGTCAACTCTGTCAGCTTCCCGTGCACTCCACTGAAGACAATTATTCACGACGAATAACTCCTTCCTCACCAGCAACGCGCGACAACGAGCTCTGCCAGCAGAAGGAGACGCGTGCGCCCGCTGCACTTCATGGTGACGGGAAACACAACAAACAGGAGTTAGAGAAGATCTTGAAGACTGGTGGGTCCTCTTCCTCCTCGCGCGTAATTTCTTACTCACCCTTCTCGCAGCTCCTATGATGAACGCGACGACGCGTCCGGAGACTAGCACATCGTGGCGCGCCGACACGGGAAACCATTTCTGCAGAGTGAGGACCATGATTTTCACCAAGCTATCATCATGCGGCAAAGGGTGATGCCTTTTCATCCCGTTCACGGCTAATCTTGGCCAACTCATCAATCCATAGTCCGACCCTTGCCTTCAAAAGGTGACCTGACAACAGCGATTGCCTAAACTGCGCTGTTTAACGGAATTACAATAAAACGAGCGAGACCTATGGAGAGACCGATACATGCACCATGTTGGCCGGATCTCACTCCCATCCGTGGGTGACTCTTGCTCGTGGTCAGGGATATTGTTGCGGATTCATCAGTGCGTCGCACTCCCCCCCCCCCCTTTCCGGAGGTAGATTGTGAAAGGGTACCAACAAGCATTTACCGTCGCAGGATCCTTGATCAAACGGCGAGCCAATTGGACTCGGGGAGTCAAACTCCTTTTGAACAGACTTCTTTTCATTCCCTTTGATGTCCTTAAGCGCCTGTCATGTTCCCTCTCAGGGTCTGACGTGTCCTTGTCCGAGAATTTTTTCGGGTTGCATCCACACAACTTTTTTGCAGTCCTCAGTGGTTCAACTAGCCAACTCCTGCGGGAATAACGGTAAGTACACTACCATCCTACACAGAAAAATTTCCGGCAATAACCTCTCTCCTACCAGAACGCGGTGCACGGTCTTTGCGCCCTAGGTCCCGTTCCCACCTTCAAGTTTCCTCAAGCTTCGCCAGATGTGCGCCAGCTCTTAGGATTCTAGAATAAAGCTAGTAGCTCAACTTTCACGGTGGCGCGAATCACACGATCTATAACCACATGTTTCTGAGCGCCTCGTATCTGGACCGATAGGTGTCCTTGTGCTGCTGCTCCACCTATTGATATGGACACGCTGCACGCACGCATCTGTATCACCTGTCTCGACAAACATTCCAGCTGTTCATAAACAAATCCACAACGTGTTCTTATCCGAACTCAATCTTCAGCGCTTCAGCGCCAGTTCTGCGGCATTTGTCTCGGAGTCACGGCAATTGTTTGGTCATCCTACCGTACTGGCAGCGATCGATCAGTTCGTTTCTATGGGTTTCTCAGTTTTGGGCGGCTTGGTTCCCGTTCGAAGTATAGTGGACCCGACTTGCGATGCTATCACCATGATAGTAGATAGAAGGATGGTGGCCGCTGGCCATAGCGTGCATTTTGTGTGCATTGTCTCTTCACAGAAGCTCCAAAGTGGCTTTGTTGACAATTTGTTGACTTCCTTTATTTACAGAGCACGATACCATATCACCCATCGCGCTTTACCAACCCACCGCATTTCATCGTATCTCTCTACCAACCTACAGATCCGGCTTAACCATGTCTAAGAGTCCAGGCATCCTACCTCAGAAGGTGAGATGATCGCCCGCTTTCCACTCTCTGATATCGCTGACATCCTCTTCGCTCAGCTTTCAAACGCCATTCAGGAAATCCAGAGTATTTGCGATGGTCCAAGGTCCAAGTCTCACTATTTCGAATACGGTACGTATCGAGAAGTCCTAGAATTAAGCAATTGCCCAATCATTTCTCTGTAAAGGCAGCCAAGGATATAAGGACAGTATCCGCCATTTCCTCGCAAGCAGCAGTCAGGTAGCGCAACTGGCTGTGCAGCCTGGTAGCACAAGGGATCTAGGAGAAATCGTATGTTCCTGATTCAAGATACGACAGCTGTCCAGACGCTGATAGTCATACGCCAGATGAAAGTACTCAAGAAGTACCAAGTAGCTTTTGCTGTAAGTCGTGACTCGCCCACTGTTCCTCCGATTGAACCTCATCAATCTGCTTGAAGGTCAAAGGCGGTGGCCATGGCATGGCACCTACCTTCAGCTCTACGATTGGCATCCATATATCTATGGTCCTGTTTTCAAAGGTTGTATACGACGCGGAGACACAGCTTGTCCAAATCGGCGCCGGATGTCTGTGGGATCAAGTCTACAGCAAGCTCGCTGCTTCCGGTCGTAATGTTATTGGTGGGGCCTCTGCGGACGGCGTCGGTGTCGCTGGATGGCTTCTTGGAGGCGGCTATTCCCTGAAGAGTAATCGCTATGGCCTGGGCATCGACCATATCGTCGAATACGAGATCGTGACTCCTGATGGCTTCGTACGAACGGTAAAAGCTGATACAGAACGCACCCTTTTCCAAGCATTGCGGGTACGTATAGCTTCCTACCCAAGATGTCCTTATTTTTCATGTTTTTAGGGAGGAGGAAATAATTTCGGCATCGTCACAAAGTTTACACTCAAAACTTACGCCCAAAACCCAACCTATGTTTGTTCATTGCTTTCATCTCCGTATATAGTAATCGTCAACGTTCATTAGGGAGCCTTACTTGTAGTTCCTGGCAAGCGAGCTGAAGAAGTCAAGGATGCTATCGTGGACTTTGTCGATAACGAAAGTAGGCAAGAAGCTTGCGTCATAGCAGCTTTCAGACATCGACTAGTTAGAGCAGAAGTAGAGGTAAGATTTTCAAGCCATGCTCTCTGTCTGACTGAGAGGCTGATGATCACTAGTATAACATCTCCGTCCTTTGCGTCTTTGATGCCGAGAAGCCTAAACGCGATGTCCCCTTTCGAGAATTCAAACGTCTTCAGAAAGGTGGTGACGTTTGGAAGGCCGACCCTGCAGGCTGGAAGCTCGGGCAGACTGAGCTTTCCATCAACGACAGCTCTTCGGAGCTGACAAAGCTGAAGTCACCTCGCCGACTCCCTAAATCGAATTCAAGGGGAAACTTGCCCGTTTCTTTTTCACTGATGCGACTCAATACTAGTCAAGCTTCTCTAGATGACGACGAGACCTATCAGCCGTCAGAGGACGAAGATGACGACTCATCGTATGGTACCTTTGAGGAGATCTCTCATGACAGGCTGTACAGAGTCTCTCCTCAGGCGCTGGATGTCTTCGAGGAGGATGATGATGATCGGGACGACTATTGGGACAACTATCAGGTCAGCAATGGCTATGATAATGAGTCCAATGACAACGAGTCCACGCTATATGAAGAGTCCGATGCTGATGAAGACAAGTCTGCGAGAGGGTTTACCGACAACAGAATGCTCTCAGTTGCCAGCTTGAAGAGTAGTGCCCTGAAACTCAACCTCAAAGTCAACCAACCCCCCCAGCGGATGTGGGTTACCAAGAATGTAGACAAGATGGGCGAATTGAATGATCGGTGTGTTTACATTTTTTTACCCTGCGCTTTACATGATTTATTCTCGTTTAGTGGACGCTTTGGCTGCCTTATGATATCGAAGTATACGAAGGAGCTCCTCGACAAAATGGCAGAAGAAGCTGAAGTATGGTTTTCTCTACATCCCTTGGTCAATGCTGACGTTCATCCTAGAAATCTGCCTCTTATCTCAAATCCCGTCGAGGCCTTTCCGTTATCGTGGACGCGTGGCCCGTCCATCCCTCCATCTTCGACAACAGTCCGCCAGGTGCGGCATTTCCGCATGATCGCCGGAAGCCGTATGGTCCCATGCTTGTGTACTTCCGCTGGGAGGATGAGAAAGACGATGATTTCTGGATTACGAAGCTCAAGGGGACGTTGAATAGGATCCGTGTCGTGGCGCGTCGTCTTGGTCTCACCCCCACGAAGCCGGCGCTTTACAACAACCTGACGTTGGAGACTGTTCCAGTCCACAAGATTTACAGGGAGAGTATGAACTGGTTGAAACAGGTCAAAGCGGAGTATGATCCCGAGGATGTCATGGGCAAAGCCGGAGGCCACAAAATCCCGCTTCCTGGCAAGAAGGACCGTGAGCCTGAGTCATCCAGTGATTGATACCAATTCTTTATCTCATTTTCCATTTACTTGTCACAAGGAATTTTCTTCAATGTAGCTGAACCGCTTGATATATAGCAGCATTTTGACTACTGTATGTAAAATTATCGTAGATCCAGACGTGATCGAAATTCCAAGTCTTTTGGATCCGGAAAGATTCGGACTATGCTTTTGTTAAAGATTTCATATGCCGGAAGGTCCTGATATCGATGGACTTTGGGCCGCATCGAAGCAGGACATCTTTCAAAGTAATGATTCCCAAGGCCGCGATGACCAAAGGATTTTTTCTTCCTTCGACGTCCCTTATCAACCGAAGAAAGACCTTTCCCAACTTTTACATATACCCACCATGTTTCCGGTGGAAAGACGTGCGTTTGGAAAATGAAATGGGTGGTAACATCCTCGTACGCCAGATGAGAGTTCAGCGGGCGCCTTGATGGATAAATTCAGAATGAAAAGCCTGTCATCGAATACTAAAGTGAGCACAACGGCTGCTGTCTAGGCTTTCTCAGCGTTCTCACGTTAGGGAAGATTATGACTCTCGCAACGAAGGACACGTCGGAGACTGAGAGGGAACGGGACAGGCGCTTATGGTCATCAAAGGGAATGAAAAGAAGTCTGTTCCAAAGCAGCACGATCCGAGTCCAATTAGCTCGCCGTTTAATGCTTGAGCCTGAGGCTATGGTACCCTTTCACAATCTACCCGCTGGGAAAATGTGTGAGGCACTCGTAAATCCGCAACAAATGTGCCCGGGACCACGAGCCAATATCTCGTAAACCCGCGCGTAAAGTTCAGAAGGAGGATGATGATGATGATGAGTCTCCGCCCCACCGAGTGACAGAAAGGCCTCCTATAGACAGTGATTGCACAATGGAATTTCTAGTAGAAGGATATTCTAGTTCGCAATGAATATGATTTCCTAAATCTTCGAGACATGTTAACGTCTAACTTGGGATGCATACTTTTCACTGGCAAGCGAGAATAACAAATCCTCATTATACACAGGTTGCAATTAAGGCATGTATTGAGTCTGTAAAACTTAATATTATTGGGATGAAGCATAGAGGTTGATGATGAGAGAAAAATACCAATATATACAGGGATTTTTCATTGCAACGAGTATGAAAGTAGCATATTCATACTTTACCAGGCCCGGTCAATTCCTTCCCGATATTCCAATGTCGTTGTCACAGCCGCCGCCAAAGCGAGTTCACGGTCTGCCAGAAATTGAAGATCGGAGGCTCGCCTCCTTCGAAAAGCAACCTAAAGTCCGAAACAGTAGAGAGAATTTGCTCCCTTCTCTGTGGCGACAGTTCAAAGTGCTCTGGAATAGTATCGAGTTTCTGTAAGCACTCGGTCCACACCGGGTGATCTGGGCAACACTGTGCGAGGAGGCGAAGACTGGGGATGTCCTTCCAAATGATAAACATCGCACAAACAGCAAAGATATTGTCGAGCTCAAAGAGGTATGCCACCGCGGCGTCTGACCTCCTGACCCCACTAACAAAAAGCCCTAAGATAACTCGCAGCCACCCTTCACACAAAATGTCACGGTCCCCACGGAGCTTGACTACATAGTCAAGAAGACGTCCAGAGATAAAACGGGAGAAAATCTGATTTGCAATGGGCCCGCCAAGCTGCAGGAAGTCATACACAAATTGGAGTGTCCTGTCGGAGGAGGAGAGTGTCCAGTCATGGGATTCAAGGGCAATTTGGGTAAAATTGAAGGCCATGGTTGGAGTACACCAGTCAGAGGGGAGAAAGTGGGGGTGAGGGGTTGTGGAGTTGAGCACTTGGAGAAACAGCATCAGTGTGGTACGCTGATTATTCACCATCATAGTGGTGCTAAAGTCATCTGAAGAAAGCAGCATATACAGGAGTTTCAGCACCGCATATTGATTGCTGTCTAGTTTGAAAGGAGTCACATAGTTCAGAAGAGGGCCTGTGAGGTCCATGTAAGTCTCAATGTTTCTCAGCACCTGGTCAAAAAGGTCTTCCATAGATGGATTGATCGCCGTCTTTCGTATAGAGGGTGAGCCGGCTAGCGTCAGCAGCGAATGCAGGCGTGGATCATTAGGAGCGGGAAATTCATCGGTGGCAGGATCTGGATGGAAGATGCTATCCTTCACATGCATGAAACCCTCAAAAAAGGCATCAGCGATGTCTGGATACAGATGACGGTAGACGGCTATCCGAAGAGGTACAGCATGGTGGTCCTGACGAGAAATCGAACGAATCCCTATGTTATTTTTTGGGAAAAGGGGAGGTGGCTTGTAGTCGGCATGCCAATAGCCCGGTGGAATCATCAGGAATAAGGGAATCAAACCGCTCTCTACAGTGAAGGGTAGGAGCCTCTGGAGAAGACAGGCCCATACAACGGGCTGCAGGCGAAGCTGCTTATCTGATGATTCCATGAACTGAGCTTTGACTAGATTCGCAATCTCATCGGTAAGCCAGTTGTCGATGCACAGAACCCCCGCATAGATTTCTGTGGGCAGCCCATCTCTTTCCCTCATCCAGTGCCCGAAGGTCCAATCAAGGTATGAGGGAATGTTGAAGCGGAGGCTCGCGCGAATAATACGATCGACAATGCTTTCGTGGCAATCGATGTCTATGGAGGAGATGACGGTGCGGTAGGTCTCCGAAAATCTCTCTGCGTATTGCATTAGAGGCTCAACCGACCGCAAGGGTAGAGCGCTGGTTGATTGGACGACAATGTTAAGTACACTAGGGTTGGAGGACATGCCAGACAGCCAGCCCAAGGCACATACATCGAGCTCGTCGGCCCCGAGTTCGACAGCGGTACGCTCGACGTCTCGGAACTTACGAACAGGCTTTGTGTGCGCTGCGACCGACGAATCTGGAGAGATGAAGAAGCCGTGGTTGATGATATAGGCATAGGGAAGGAATATGTACTGTGACAGCGGTGTCTTGTATGGGCACGAAGGGAACCAAACTGGAAGGAGGTTGGTGATAAGGTAAATGGCGAAGGTCAAAAATGTGATAGTCCCGACGATGGATGCAATCGCCCCTTGCAGCGGGACCAGAAAAAGAACCAGGCCGACTAGGAATATGCCAAGCGACATGCTCAAGAGCAGGGGTAATAAACCGATGATGAATCCCACACCCCATTTCTCCAGTCCCATGAACCGGAATTGGCGGACACGGCACCTGTCCCGAGGTGTCCCTGAGGGCATGGCGATGTACTGATGGATCCACTGCTTTGTGAGGACAGCGAACAGAGCGGTAGCGAGACTGAACGAAAGACTGGTGAACCACAATCCATTGATCAGCGAATCGGATATCGTAGGATGGAAATCCGAGAACGGAGTGAGATTTGAGCGAGGAACATCATTGACGAGAGTACCGTTGGCCGCTGCACGCTGGACGTCGATGAGCTCGAACAGAAGCGTTGCCATGACCTGACCGTAATCAACTTGGAGGCTCTGTGATGTTTGAACGACAAATGTAGTGACCACGGCTGAGAAGAGACCGGCCTATACAATTTTGAGTATAGAAACAATAGCTGTCAAATAAACACTCACAAAAACGAGCAAAACATCCAGTCCATCTCTCCATCCTTCCAGCATCTCGGCATCAAATCCAGCACATTCTGCAAGGTACGTTCTCCACCCTCTAGCCAGCGGACCCAGCTCCTCGCACTGCTTATCCTCCGGAAACCTCTGCTCACAATCAAACGTATCGTTCCCTTTGCTCTCGATAAGCTATGTGGAAAGAATCGTAATGATGCCAGGGCAACATACCGCCAACCTGAAATGCACGTTGCTGTATGCCAAAGACTCTGCGACTTGGTTTTCGTTGAGGGTGCCGTGACGCCTGGGGATCATCATTGGGTGTTTCTTGGGCATTGTTGGGCGGGATTGGATCTTCATCTTCTACAGTATGGATGGACGGCATGGTAGAGAAGTGAAAGCGAAATGTTATGAATGATACTGATCAGTACACGAGTCACACACCGTGGGACACTGGAGTTTATGCGCGAGAAAACAATGGAACTACTTTGTTTGTCTGTGGGTGTCCAGCCATTTTCCAATATTTCCTGTGGGCGTACGCATTTGAAAAAAGAAAAATCAATTTGGCATTGGAGATATTTAGACTAACGCTTTGAACTAATAAACGCCGCTCCGCTGTCTCCAGTCTGTCTCCTCACTCCAATTTATTGTGTTTACTGCCATCGTCGGCTTAACATTGACCCGGAGTAAGCAGATAACGAGGGACGAAAATGGGCTAAAGCGTGAATGAATAACGATAAAACTGCACGTGGGCATTGATGAGTTCGAGCAAGAGTCGCTGTGGCTTGCGTTGCGATGTGCAGCCTGTACAACTTTGAGTATTGAAAGAATGGCTCTGAAACATTGCACTCACTGAAGACTAGTGTAACATCTAATCCATTCCTCCATCCGGCATCAAATCTAGCGCCTTCTTCTCCATACCCGGCAGTCCGACCTAGCTCCTCATAGCACTTATCCCGAACAAAGATACAAACACTGCTTAGACAGTCGTCGTTAGTAGCGGCGCTCATTTGGAGGGCCCGAAGAAGCGAGTGGGAACTGGGATTGAGATGAGTACTCGAGGACGTCGGTGAATGGGAAGGACCTACCCATCCCTGGCATCTTCCATGGCCATTCACTCTCGCACATGTCATATCCACAATTGGACCGAAATCCGTTATCTAGCCTCCCACAAAAGAACTTGCGTCGATGGTCCAAGAGGCCATTCTACCACCTCCTTGCTCCGCTTCCCATGATCGTCGAGTTCATTGAGTCGGACACTTGCTCGCCTCGCACTGTGGGACCGGAGATCTCGTCGCCGCATGTCGAGGGTGCAGGCGGGCTTGTGATACAGATGAAACTGTGTGATCATACAGTGTGCCGAAAGGACTCTACGCTTGGGCATCTCCTCCATGACGATGACCTCCGCGCTCGTCGTAGGTCAAAAAATATATATCGCTTTTGTAAAGATAAATACGAGATAAAAATCAGCGTCAAATTTTACTCACATTCATATCCTGGCGGCACAAATTCCCAACATCCCCCAGTGCGCTGGAGAAGGCTGAAAATAGAATCGTAACTGCATTTTCCGGCGCTCGATGCCCAGTGTGAGGCATACCGACGCGAAATGACTGAATGCAAGATGCCGAAATTGCATCCGATAACGAAGGGGAATGGGAGGTACGAAGGACATGACGCACGGTCCCGTGTGTGAGGGTCGACGAACGGCAAGCGCAAGCGGACGAGGCACACAAACACAGGAACGGGACAGGGAGGAGACAATGAGCTTGATTCAAAGGCCGAAGTTGGTGCTCCCTGAAAAAATACTGGTAGTCGACGATACGGGCGGACGGTTTGTAGCACTACCCATCAAGGATACGAAGCATCAGCGCCATCCAGAGTATGAAGCATGTCCGAAGGGGTGGTGATGGAAGGGAGAACGCCAAGCGCAACGCGGAAATGGGACCAAGAACGGTGGCTCGCAGATTACCACTCGATGGGAAGGACGAAAGCACTGATTTTGTGGGACGTCGCATTGCTGAAAGGGAAAGCAGGGGAATTCGGTTGGAGTATGATCTTTGTAAAGCTTGCTCTGAACGTGTCGTTGGAAGGCACTATGCCCGTCTTGTAGCAGAAACACCAAAGAAAATTCTGAATCCTGATGCATTGATGCTCAAACGACGATAGTTTTTTTTGCAGTCCTTCATCCAATGTCCACTTCGAGATGTAAGCAATAAAGGAAAAGGGAGGAGCTGGAAAGAGTCGCGTCCATGATGGTGGTTGGGAGTCAGGTGAGATGGAAGTGGGCGACGACAACAAATTCCTGCCGGGAATCGACGTGCCTTGATGACATCCGCTCCCGTGACTCGGACTCCACGCGACGATGACAATGTCGGTAGCAACGGCCCGCGAGAACGCAGAGTCCCCCACCTGCTCCCCCAGCACCCTGTACCCACCCGCGAAATGCCGGCTACGAGCCCATGTACGGCCGAATGAACGAATACCGCGACCTGCAACGCGAGATGGATGAGCTGAGCAAGGAAGAACGCGAGTCGGAGGAGATGGTGCGTACCCTTGGCTCTGTCACTCGTCCCTTATCGCTCATTAATCATTGCTCATTCCAGGATAATAGCATCCGTATACGGGGGTTCAAGACTATCGGACGCGTCAAGACGCAGCAGGAGGAGAAGCAAGAGGTGAGCTTGGTCCTAGTTGCGTTATTGTTGGGTTAACTGGGGATAGGCGGATGAAGCCACGCCAGAAGACGATGAGGGGGATTCTGCGATCTCTGGTGGGCTAGATTTGGATGCTAGTATGGAGGATCTGGATGAGAGCGAGGAGGAAGATCGTTTTAGATGTTTGGCGCATGCTCCTCCTCCCCGTCCATGCTCCGCTTTATACCGCCCTTAGCTTCAACAGCTCCGTCGGATGATGCTGAACTGTTCTGTAAGCCACGCATGCTTTGATGTCGGTTTTAAATTTATTCTTCATTTTAGGAGCGCTCAGGACGGCGGGTGAGCAGACTCATGTTGAAAAGGACGACGTCGCTGGCTTAGAAGGACCACTTCTGCACCGGTCATGGACGCCCATCATCCTGCATACCCTAGTCTCATTTTTATCACCGTCGATGTACAGACTTGGCCACTTCTCTCAGCTTCCTGTGCGCTCTGTTGACGACAACCATTCACGACGAGTGACTCCTTCCTTGCCAGCAACACGCGACAATGAACTCTGTCAGTAGGACGAGATATGAGAACGGGCGTTGTGCTCGCTGCACTTCATGGTAACTGGCGACACAATAAACGGGAGTTAGAGAGGTTTTTGAAGACTGGTGGGTAACGAGTAAGACCAAGGTGATGGGGGGAGGGATGGTTGCACGCGGCGGTAGATTCGTCAGGATGGGTAGGTCCCTTCCCTTCCCTTTACTTCATGCCTAGGCATTTACCCACTTTGTAGTCTACCTCCACCTTGGGCACTCAGGCAACCTTCCCTCAGAGGACGTTGAAATTACGCATAGATGCAGTCTAATGTTTCTGCAACTCGAAGAATACATCTTTTGTCCATATCGAGCAATCCCCGAAGCACGACGGAGAGACCGACACATGCACCATGTTGGGCGTGCAGCCGCTCATTTATCCATCAGGAGTTCGTGATCTAGCACCAACTGGGCGTCTCTCCCAAATGAAAACCGAGACAAGCGAATAGACCGAACTCTGCCCCATGGAAAACTCCTGGCACTCATTTCGAGGACTTCTACATGCTCGGCTATCACACGAGTGATGCCTCATTCTCAACGGCTCTTCTGTTTCGGCGTCGGGAAATGCAGTTCACGATCTAGTTGCCCGAAGAACTGCGAAGAAGAATGAAAAAAATGCAGACACAGAACGACGCGCGCGCTACAGCTGGCTTACCCGAAGCATCAACGTCAAAGGCAACTATACTCCCTTCCCGCCTTCCTCGGAAGGTCTTCTTTTTCTTCCTCTATCAGCGCATCGCCTCTCATCTTATATCAGGTCGATCCGCAACTCGAATCAGGAGAGTATTTCCTCAAACGTCACGAAAAGGAAGCCCGCGAAACAGAGTACTTCTACCTCGACGAAAAAGAAGAAAAGGCATAAAGCGGCGGAGCTGGAGCCCCCGTTCGTCCACACTCTATATTTGATCATGCTGCAACCTTTTTGCGTACCTATAGATGTTCATTTTATCCTGCTCCGGTTTTGAAGGCATCGCGCTTAAGTCAGGGTCTAGAAATCATCTTCTGTGATGCGTGAAGAAGAGCGACCCTGGATTGCCCTTGCTCCAAACATTTCTCACACACACCGAATATGGTAAGGAGGAAGGTAGATCTAATAAAAGGGCGAACGCGCGCGCTTCAAGTGGGACCTCCCTTCCTCTTTCATCCTTCGTTTCCCGGTTTGTTTCTCTTTCACTTTCATGGATACTCCTTCACCTCCTCCGAACTGTGTCCTGTTCCCACAGTCCTCACCAAACTCAAGCCCAAGTTTGTACAGCAGCTTGCCTAGTCGGACAAATGATGACATTCACCTCGTTCCAAAGCGCTTTCGCCGTCGCTCAGACCAGGGTCGTGCCTTCATCACACCGCGTAGTCCAAGAAAGCTCTCGCTTCCTTGGTCCGACGGGAGGCACCCGAGCTATGCATCCATTGAAAGCTACAACTCAGATCTCACAGCTGTATCGGAATCCATGTGGTTCAAAGACGAAATCTTTGATGCTACGGAGTTGTATGACCAATACTCTTCCCCTTCCTCTGCATCACTAAGGGTCCCATCAGTGGGCGCTTCGCCCATCGGCAAGCAACAGATGCATCACACGGTCGAAAAGTGGTTTGAAGCTTTAGAATGGCCCAAAATCATAATCCACGTTATTCTCTGTCTGGTTGCATACCCCATCCTAACCATATTCGTCGTAATCGCACGTAACAAGACACTGTTTTGGAGTCGACTTTTTGTCAGTGTCGGCTGTGGTGCTATAGGTTTCGCGTTAGGTCTTAGCCTTCTTTCGCTGGCTAGGCCATTCCTGGAAGCTGCGAGTGCGTACCAGTGCTTGTCATTCATACAGGCATACTTACCATCATCTGTAACGTAGCTTGGGCCATGATTATCCACCAATCGCGTATCCGTGATGCTCCAGGGGTCAGGCTGAGTGACTTGGCGGCTCCTTCGCGAGATCCGACAAGTGCTTGGCCAGCGCTTCAACTCTTGTGGTCGAGGTTCATGTACCTAGGGACCACTAGGGGGGAGCGTCAACATTATGAGTAAGTCTCCTTTTGGGCGTGTCCAAATTTTAGGCAACTAAAGCGATTGCGCCTAGCAAGCGCCCATGGTCCCTGGCCATTCTTTTTTTCTTACTCAATGTCATCCTCGCAGCATCGCTGACATTTATTCTTGGTCGTATAGCCAATATATCGACATTCGTATCGGTGAGCTATTTCTAGATATATCCATGTCTTCAAAGTAATCTCACTTTTCCTCAGCATCAACATACCGAATACCAGGAGGTCACAGTAAAAGGTGACTTATCGGAGAGCGATATATCAACCACTGCTGCTCTCACGTCAGCATTCAATGTCAATTCTTCCTTCACGCTATATTTTCTGTCACTCAACGTTATATTGTAGGACTATACACTGACGTGGACCTTATCTCCGTTTGATGCACATCGATCGCTCCCTACTGCTATATCCTATCCATGGAATAACGACACTGTGTATTTCTCTGAAGCGAGCCTCTCCCAGTTTCTTCCAGACGGTAGTGGATTCGGGACACTCACTGAAGATGCGACTACACCCACACAGGGCACCGACTCTGCTAGTCTCGCCACTGATTCCTTCAGTACAAATGCTGTAGACCCCGGATCTTTCTTGAGGTGAAACTTGCGTTCTGATAATACACCGTCGGTCCGTTGACGATTGCCAAGATATCCGCGATGGGGTATCAGAATTCATTGTGAGAAGGTCCCAGATGGGTCGAAGAATATGTACGTCCACAGGATTCATTAACGCTTATGGCACTTATGTTTCCTGCCACAGCATCCCTAGGTCTTTCAATGATATCACGTACCTATTCACGCCTCGGGAAACGATTATTACCTTGTTTTCTTCTTTTGGTCTTGACCGTCTCGCATTCTCCTTATATCAGGAAGACAATGTGACGGCCATACTCCAGCTGAACGATACTCTACCCTCAACTGTCGACGTTAACGGTACCGCATTTGCAGGTATGAGATGGCTTGTCATTTATCGAATTTCTATATAACATCGTCTACGTATAGCATATTTCACTGACAACGGTGTTGCCCATACTCTTAAAAGCAATCCTGTCACAATGGGTAGGCCCACACCAATTATTGTGTTGATCCGTTGACTGATGACATTCTCATCTAGGCGAAGAAGGTTTTGGCTGGATATCCATTGAATGGGTACTAGTTCGGTTAAACACCACCTATTCCCGAGACGGTACTTTCGCGACATATAGCGACGAGTATGTCCTCGATGAAAATGGGACGGGAACACGTATAGGCTATGACGCTGCTGTTTGCTTGGAGCTATACGATCCGTATATCGTCGAGACCTACAACTCCACTACCGGGGTACCCTCATCTACGGGCATTATCAGTCAGAATAAGGAGATCACGGATTCTTCTGCGCAGGGTGCCCCAGAAGAGAAACGAACAGGCAACCCCGTGACGGGTTCTAACGTGAAGCGACAATTAAATTCGACAAGGCTGAAAGACGTGTACGATACTTTGCACGGCAATTCCGTTAATCAGATGCTCAAGGTTCGTCAGTTTATGACTGTACCGAATTTCTTTTCTTGAACCTTACTTACTTCCAGGACAATGGAAGAGACGCCTTTTATGTTCCATCTCCCACGGTCAGGATCCTTACTCAAATAGGCGGCTGATAATAATATGAATTTGCAGTTGATCTCTTTTACAAATGGCTCGGGGCCATATGGATATACAGAGCTCTCCGGCGAATTGTTTGCGCAGGCAAGAGCCCGGGCAGATGCCACCAACGTGCTGCCCTACTTTGCAGGATCTGCCGACACACTTGCACGCCAATACCCCGACCTTGTACTTGCCTATGCCGAGATCCATACTTTGTACATGGTCAGTCTTCTGATAACCGTACTGTGTGTTGGGGTCATCGCAGGCTTCTTCGTCCCAACACTTCCCTTCCACGTTCCTCGCCGTGGCTTTGACATTTACTCATGGCTTGCGGCGTTTCACGCTAATGAGCTGATCATCGGCACCGACACAAAAAGTATTCGGAAAGGGATGGAAACCAAGGAGATGGCGAAACTAATGGGGGACTCGAGGATTTCTTACCAGTGGTGAAGTACCTGCATTTTATTCATGGTGGACCACAACTGCAAGAAGAAATATTTCTTATCTGCTTAGACTCTTAATTGACATGCTATTGGCAGGATACAGGATACGGACTTATTGTTAATAATTGGCATGGACATATTAGTATCTTGAAACTAATACACCGGACGAAGTTCTGAATGATGAGTTTCTCTCCGATGCAGAATACGAGTTCCTGGAAGATGTTACTCACAACAACGAGGAACTGCTGAGCTGACCATACCTGGTTTCGGTCGAGACACTGGAGGGCGAACAGGGACTCCCAATCGAGGAAGAAATCGGGTTTCGGTGAGTTTATGACGTCCAGTAAGGGCCCAGGTCCTCTCCGCTTGGGCTGTCGTTGGTCGCGTCCCATTTCGCTTTGACACGAGGGATATGAGCCAAACAAAGCGACGTCGCTTTCTCATGCTCGTTCAAAGCTTCAGACACTCTGTGAGTCCTGTCGACATTAATTTTACATGTCACCTACCCTTCATATCATTTAGCCGACTTTGTGACCGCTCAAATTCGAGAAGCTTGGTTTGCCTTCAAGTTGACCTATACCGAACTTCGAAGAGCAGTACACCAACGTCAGCGGGGGACACTCCTGACATGCCTGAGTTTCTGCACAAAGGAAATGTGTAGTGCCACTGAAAAAATTTCTTTATACAGTTTCCGTCTGGCCAGAAACAGAATTCTCCCCGCCAAAATCGGATTTCCAACAGATGGAAACGCATCTAAGGAAACGTTTTCAGCTCCGCGAACCATTTCCATCAAGGTTCCTTTGGGCCGAAATCATTGGGAGTCAGGAGTGGGAACAAGAGAGGGTATCGAGTATCCAAAGTGAGTTCACTGTCATGATTGCCCCAAGTGATGCTCTTTTTTAATCTCCCTCCGGGCATTACAGTATCTTTCGCTCAAAGGACGGCGACATACAGAGCGCAGTCTGCTCATAAGCAAGGTCTCTGCATCTTGACGGTTACAGCTTTTGTCTTGAGACGACATGTCGACGAAGTCAGGGCTTGGAAGCGTGACAGATAGAGACAAGGAGGGGAAACCAGAAATGGCTGGTTAGTGATCTCGCTCCCTCCCATCCGTGCACGAGCCTTACTCTCAAGCTACGGAGACATTGATGGATTTTCTTGAAGGCACCTGTTTAAGGGAGAAATACCAGTAAGTCTAGTTCATGTTTTTTGTTTGATAACTGACTCGGACAGGTTGGTGCTGGATGCTCGTATCTTCGACTATGTCACGCGCGATGCGGGCCAGAGGGCGTAATTATTAGACAACCCTACCGCGTTCTCGGTACTTCCAAAGGACACGGGGCGGCAGTTTGAGAGGTTTTTGAGCGTGGATTTCGCGGTGTCAGCGGAATTTATCATTCAAGATGTGAGCGTTCCTCACTTGTTTGTAATACTAAGCTGACACGACCGGCAGTTCAAATACGCGATTGACGATTTGAATGCGACGGCTGCATACGAACGGGATGCCAATATATTTACCATGCCAAATCGTCGCGTGCTGGTTGACAGTACCTTGCGCCGGTCGCTCGACCAACTGGTGAGGAGCCTAGAGCTCCGATTCAGGCTCCTCCAACGGGCGTCCCCTCTCTCCTCGATGTGATTTCTCATGTGCATAGTCACGGACAGCGGATCTCCAAGGAACTGGAGGCTGAGATACCCAGGGTGCGAGAGCATGCGGCGATAGCTTATGATCATTGCGCTATGCTGCGGGGGTACTTTACTTGGTACACGAATGGACTGCCGAGTGTGAGTTTGCTATTCGTCTTGGTGGGGTTTGATTACTGATTAGGACTGGGCGGACAGAGAGCTGTTGTGAAAAGACCGAAGGCTGGCCTATTCATACTGTTGCGAGGCTCCTGGAACTTATGGAAGACCTCGAATATTGAATGGATTCGATCGGGACCGCTAAGATATCGGCCCATCGGTTTACTTGTCCTCGCCTACAGCTCCCGGATATTGAGGTTTTCGTGTTATAGTTGTCTGCCTAGGAATATCTGTATCAACCTTCAGAAAAGCGGCAATTCTATGTGCTATTCGTACCGGCAGAGGGTCCCTCTCAGATTTGACATACCGAAGGTACTGCGGACGGAAAAACGCCTGGCAGAGTTATTAATACGCCCCTTGAACGCTTGAAGGCATGGGCGTTCAATCTGGGTCCTTCAAGTTATCTCTGGGCTTGTCGTTCGTGAGTTTGGCAGGCCTCAAAAAGGTTTTGATCGGATCTCGCGTGGCTAAACCTATCCGGGGCTCACCGAACTACAGTCACCTCTCAGTCTCACTCTCTCGTGTCAAGGCAGAACGGGCCGCAATCAACGACGGCGCAACCGGAGAGGACCTTTGCGCGTACTGGTGCCAGTCTCGATTTTTACATGGTTATCCAAATGTCACCAGCCTTGATGCCTATGCACTTCCACAGCCTCTGTTATCACGGTGTGACCGGAGGCACTGTGGGTACAACAATACAGCCTCGGCGCCTAGCGAGCTCTTCTTTTCCTCACACCACTCGGCAGCCATGCCTTCCATAGATATCGTACCAGACATAGACGACGAAAACCTCCAAAGCCTACCCCATGACACTCAAGGCGACGCAGGGACGTCAGAAGATCCTGCGGGCGATTCCCAGCCTGAGGCTCAGCAACCGGCGAGGACAGCTCATTCCCAGCGAAAGTCGACTCGCCACTTTTTTGGCATCCCGCAACGTGGACCCCAAGTTAGAGGTACGATGTTTTATCGTTCATACTTGCCTCATTTCTCATTACGATCCAAGGGAACGATCCGTTTGACTACGAGCAGAGATTTCCGGAGGATAAGCGGTATGAGGAACTGGGTCCACTTGCGAGGGTATGGAGGACATATCTTGAAGAATGCGGTGCATTTGACATTGAGATGTTGGAAGGATGGAGAGATGGACTAGATGTTTTGCTCGTTTTCGTGAGTACTTTATTTAACAGCTATTGGTTTACTTATATTTGTATAGGCCGGTCTCTTCTCAGCCGTGGTCACTACGTTCGTCGTTCAAACATCACAGAATCTTCAAGTCAACTACGGTCAGGTCACGGCAACACTTCTGTTCGAGCTCATCGACGTCCAGCGCGCAGCGGCCAACGGTACTCTCGTCAACAATGTTCCTCGTTCAGATCTCACTCCGTTCTCGGACTTCCGTCCTACGATATCCGATTCACTAATCAATGGATTGTGGTTCACCAGTCTTTCGTTCAGTCTCGCTACCGCTCTGTTTGCTGTCCTGACAAAACAGTGGATCCATCAGTACATCGCCATGCCCAAGGGGACACCTCAGGACAGGTGTCGTGTCCGCCAATTCCGGTACATGGGGCTGGAGCAATGGGGTGTAGGTTTTATCATCGGTTTATTACCCCTGCTCTTGAGCATGTCACTTGGCATATTCCTCATTGGCCTGGTTCTTTTTCTGGTTCCGCTGCAAGTAGCGATTGCATCCATTGTCGGGACTATCACACTTATATCCTTCGCTGCGTACTTTGTCAGCAACTTCCTGCCGATTATGTACCCTTCGTGCCCGTATAAGACATCACTGTCGCAGTACATATTCCTTTCCTATGCCTATACCATCCACCTCATCACTCTGTTTTCATCAGCCTTAACACCCACGAAGCCTCCTCCTCGCAAGTTCCGAGACGTCGAGCGTGCAGCTGTTGAACTCAGGGCTGACGACCTCGATGTACACGCCTTGGGCTGGTTGTTGAACATGTCCTCCAACCCCAGTGTACAGAATATCGTCATCCAATCGACCAGCGCCTTACCGTTACGGTCAGTGGAGCCTTTAAGGCAATACGCGGAGAGGTTTTCAAAGATGTTCAATTATGACACCTTTGACCGCATGGCCATAACTAGCCAGGAAAGCATCATTGATCGCCTTATTCGCGTGAGCCTCCGCTTCGGCACCTGGTCCCCCAGGCTGACGGAAATAGATCGGCCGTCTACAGAAACTTACGCGGAGATTCTGTGTGTCGACTACTGGAATTCTTCACATACCGATGAGATTTTAAATCTAGTCAAAACTCAGTTCATGGAATCATCAGATAAGCAGCTTCGCCTGCAGCCCATTGTATGGGCCCATCTTCTCCAGACACTCCTACCCTTTAAGAGCAGTCTGATTCCTTTATTCCTGATGATTCCCCCGTTCTATTGGTTTGCCGACTACAAGCCACCTCCACTTTTCTTGGGACACAACATGAAGATCCGTTCAATTTCTGATGAGGACCACCCTGCGGTATCTCTTCAGATGGCTGTTTCCACCAATCTGTATCCAGACATCGCCGATGCCCTCTTGGAGTGTTTCTCGCATGTGAAGGATAGCATCTTCCATCCTGATCCCGCCGCCGATGAATTCCCCGTTCCTCAGGATCCACGCCTACTTTCGCTGCTGACACTAGCCGGCTCACCCTCTATCCGAAAGACGGTGATCAATCCATCTATGGAAGCCCTTTTTGTCCAGGTGCTGAGAAACATTGGAATTTACATGGGCGTCGATGACTCTTATCTGTCCACTGATGAGCCTCCTTCTTTCGAACTAGACAGCAATCGATATGCGGTGCTGAAGCTCCTGCATACGCTGCTTTCTTCAGACGACTTTGGCACCACTATGATGGCGGATAATCAGCGTTCCACGCTGATGCTGTTTCTCCAAGTGCTCAACTCCACAACCCCTCGCCCCCGCTTTCTTGCCTCTGATTGGTGTACCCCAACCATGACCTCCAACTTTACCCAACTCGCCTTCCAGGATCAAGCCTGGACACTCTACCCCTCCTCCGTGATGACACTCAAATTTGTGTATGAATTCCTGCAGCTCGGCGAGCCCCTTGCAAACCAGATTCTCTCCCGTTTTGTTTCCGGATGTCTTCTTGACTATGTAGTCAAGTTCCGTGGGGACCATGAGATTTTGCTGAGTCAGATGAACCTACAGGGGGTCTTGGGGGCTTTTGTTCGTGGGGTCAGGAGGTCGGATGCCGCGGTGGCATACCTCTTTGAGCTCGACAATATCATTGCTGTTTGTGCCATGTTTATCATTTGGCTGAACATCCCTGGACTCCGCCTCCTCGCACAGTGTTGCCCAGATCACCCGGTGTGGACCGAGTGCTTACAGAAGCTCGATATGATTCCGGAGCACTTTCAACTTGACTTGTTCCGGTATAATAGGGAGGAAATTCTCTCTACTGTTTCAGACTTTAGGGCGCTTTTTGAAGGAGGCGAGGTTGAGATCTTGAATTCCCGGTCGACCGTGAGCTCGCTTTGGCGACGACTGCGACGACGACATGGGAATATCGGGAAGGAATTGACTGGGGCTAGTAAAGTGTGAATATGCTGCTTTTATACTTTGGATGAAGAATTCTTGTATATATTGGCTTTCATTTCTTTTCCATCTTTCCCAAATTTTGCACCCTCCCGATGCATTCCCCGATGAACGACACGACTGCGGTATAAGACGACGTGTTGTTTGCCTGTAGGGTGGTTGTTTGATTTCACTCATCAACGACGAATAGTGGGTATGATTGGCGTGACTAGTGCGGTCTCCACTTGGTCAAACGTGCGAAATCGTTACCTACTCCTCGCCTGTTTTCAAGGATCGTTTCCCTCCGATTCCTTCAGTCACTCCCTCAAAGGATGGTTGCATATACCATCTCGGAGTCCACAGGGAGCGACATTTTAATCTTGGAAGCTGCGGGCCCGCTCATGAGCAACTTTCTTTGTCGTGGAGAATACGTATGGAGCAAGCACAGAGAACAGCAGATGCAAGGAACAGCCTACAGGGAAGTGGTGTATACTGCTTATTGTGGGAGAAATGCGGCCGCCAGGTATCATCTTCTACTTGTTCTGAACTTTGACGAACACATTTGTATGTGACGTCTCTCTTTCATCGTTTGTTTTTATCACATCATTTATGTTATACAATCGTCCTGTTAGATGTCATCCAGTGCTGCCTACCAGAGAAGGCGGGAAACTTTGTAGGCTGACTGGTCCTGACTTGGTAGATTGATTTCCCAGCCCTAATCTCGTTTCCCAGACGTCCGAACTCCCATCTTTTAAAGCAAATCTCTAGTCCTGCAAGCGACGAGCTCATATTTGAATTTTGAAGCGTGGTCTGGACCAGTTGGGGTCGCCGTTTTGTGGAGAGTGTTCGGGACAAGGCCACGCGGGCATCAGACTACGCGTCTCCGGCTATCTTATCCCCGTGTAGAAGATACGCTAAAACTGTTCCTGCTTGGATAGCAGGAGGGTAAGTGCCTGGAAATGTGAGTGAACAGGAAGGACTTACCCATCCCTGACGCCGCCCAGTGCGAAGAACGTCGCGTTGATCGGGAACTCGAACAGAAGTGTTCGTCTGGGACGTCTGAACAACGAACGTCTATGAAAAGACAATCCGGTAAAACTGTGAGTGACGAAATGATGGATTTCGAATATCGCACTCACGAGAACCTTCCAAGGAGTCCGGCTTTATGAAAGCCAGCTGGCGGAAGCGCTTGAGTTGGTGGCAATTTCATTGAACCTTTTTGTGATGAGAAGAGTCGAGCTCGCATGAGAATAACGTGCAATACCACAGCGCATCAGATACAGTGTCAGCCTGCACCGTGGTTGTAGATACACGCTCAGGAGATTGATGAAACCCGCATCGCATCGATCCAAGCCCATCCATCGGATTTGACGTACACGATGCCTGTTTTCTTGATGATGACACGGCAATGTGTTGATAGATCTACTGTTTTGTCAGGACCGCAAACAGGGCCATAGTGAGACTGAACGAGAAGCCGGCATTAACCAGCGAATCTGATAACGTGGGGCGAAAGTCCGAGAGAAGGGAGTTAGGTTGAGGGTGGAGAGAACCATTGCGCGCTGGGACCGTCAATGAGCTCGTTGCTGTGGCCTGAACAGTAGTCGGCTTTGCGACGCTGACGGCAGAGAAGAGACCGGCCTATGTGCAAGGATCAGCAAAAAATAATGATTATTAAATAACGTACCCAAGAAAACGAGCAAAACATCTACTTAGTCCATCCCTATCCTTCCAACATCTCGACGGCGCATTCTCCAAGGTACGTTCTCCGTACCGTGGCAAGTACCGCGATGTCATTCCCTTCGGCAAGCACAATAACAGACCAACATACCGCCAACCATTGCGAGTTGGTTGTCGCTCAGTGGAACTCGAAAGGTTGACAGCTTTGCGCTTCAAGCCCATGTACCGAAGTCCTTGGCAATGCACTGTTTCGTCAGGGCCGTGGCGAGACCGGACGTGCGACGTTGATCGGTGACCAGCGAGAAGGGTGTTGGTGTGAGGTTGGAGCGAGGACGAGAGAAACATGGACTGCCACGCGCTCAAACAGAAATGTTTGATCTTGGAGGTTTGAATTTGAACGACGAAAATGGTGACCACAGCATAGAGAGACCGGCCTATGTAACGATGAGTGACGAAACGATGGATTTATGAATATCGCACTCACGACTCCAGCCCATCCCTTCAACATCTCAGCGTACGTATGTTCGGCAAGAGGACCCAGCTCCTCGTAGTCGAACGTGTCGTTTCTTTTACTCTCAATAAGATATGTGGCAAGCGGAGTGATATATCAAACGTACGTTGCTTTATATCAAGGCTTTGTGAGTTGGTTTTCGCTGTTGCTGCCAGGGCGAGGAATAGGCGGTCGTAATCGTCCCGGGCGGGGTAGTACAGATGGAAGGCATGAGTAGACTGTTTGGCTCGGACCAAACAAAGCGACGTCGCTTTCTCATGAACATGTGGCTTCGCTCGCTCTCTTTCGTCTTCAACACACGATGGAGCATTCTGCGAGTCCTGTCGACGTTAATTTTACATCTTACCTACCCTGCATATTAGCCGACTTTTGGACCGCTCAAGCGCTACCAAGACGGAAAGTGACATTTGGTTTGCCTTCAAGTTCGCCTATACTGAAGAGCAGTACACCAACGTCAGCGGGGGAACAGGAGATTCCCTACTGGGTATCCAAAGTGAGTTCACTGTCACGATTTCCCCAAGTGATACTCTTTTTTGATCCCAATTCAGCCTCGGCACTTGTTTTTGGAAGAAGCCCTGGACGACGCGACTTTGGTCCAAGACGACGCGTTACTTGTTTCTGGTCATCGTGATCTTCACTTTCAAGCGTGTGCGGAATAGCTGGTACCTACTCTTCACCCACCTTTTGCTCCATGGCTCACAGGAAGACGCACGTTCATCTCGGAAGTTGCGGGCTTGCTCTTTACGTCTTTTGATCCAAGTGGATGCCCCGGGGTAGTACCTCCTACTCTGTCGGTGGGCATCCTTATCTACATCGTTGTCGCATCAGTTCTATGTCTCTCCCTCGACTCTGCTCGTCTCTTGCACTCATTCCACTCGGGCATGTATTTCAATAAAACGGATGGAAATCTAGTCCCCTTAGATTGTAAATGGAAACCCATCGAAATGAAAACACGGGAATAGAACATGTGAATCAAATATGTGGGTTCCTTGCCTTGTACCCTCGAAGGCGTAGCATAGACAGGAGGCTCAACTAAGCGGACAATAAGTGCAGTGTTGGCATTAAGGCCTTAATTAAGGTGAATTTTTTGCCTAAGGCTTAAAGCTTAATTAGGGCCTTAATTAAGGTATTTTTTAAGGCTTAAGCTGAGCTGTAAAATTATTTTTCATCGCTCCAATATGCGGCTTCATCAATCTTCAAGTTTGTTATGCACTTATAGTATCTATTCTAGAATGGTCAACAACAGTTTCAAGTTGGTTTTGAGGTCACAAAGTCTACATATTAAAGGCAGCCTCGGAAATAGGGGACACTACCTGCAGTTTAGGCAGAAATCACCCACTCATTAACATTGTCGATGTGAAGTTGGACAGGTCAACATGCGTCAGACCACTTGGCAAAGTCGTTTCCAGGCTTGAAAATCAGTCACATGATAACAGCTCTAAGGTTAATTAAGGCTTAAATATTATCCAGCCATTGCCTAAGGCTTAGCTTAAGCATGATTTAAGGGCTTAATTAAGCTAAGCTTAGCACCTTAAGGACAACACTGAATAAGTGATAGAGAAGGACCTATGCTTCAGGAACTCGTACACCAAGTAGAAAGCTTCATGGACTGAATAACATCCAGAATAAAGAAGACGCGGACAAAGTTATAGTATTTCCCCATGTTTAAACGAACGGTAACCAAACATGAAGCTAAAGAGACGAGCCATTTGGTGTGACGTGCTCAATCCTCCATCAAGCTCAACATGTCGTCCCGACCGAATATAAACATGGCTCTCAAATACACCGCATCCATCTCAATTTCCGTTAGTATACGGCGGAGCTTACCGATCCCGATACGATCCTCCGCTCAGTGCTCGCCGAACATCATGTGGAGTCAAAACCTTTTTATGCGTCGGTGGCTTCATCATTGGAGGATGTCAGTGAACCCTTGAGATCAAGAATTCAGTGTTCGTTGAAAGGGAGTTGCACAGATCTGGAGAATCTGCATGCGGCCGGGCTTACCGCTACCTCCTTCCACGGATAGTTGATGCTTGCTCATGTCGTTTGGGGCGAAATCGCTAGGTTCAATGATGATACTGTCCGAGGAAGATGAGCTTGTGGCGCATCACACAGCATACGAGAGAATGAAGATAGCACTACGGGAAGGATATGCGCGAGGAGTAGGTCCCTTGTGCTGAGAGATGGCAGACTGGCTCACGTCGGCTTCTTGGTGCCGAGAGAAAGGGTAGTGATATCCGACCAGCGACGTAGACGGATGCCGCTGTGATGGGGATGTCACTGCACCAGATCTACGCCGCTTTGGAGAGCAAACAGAACTCGGAATTGGTGACTCCAAGCATATGTACCGGAATTGATGTGCACTGGTGGATCCAGGACTGAATGAGAGGCTGCGTGGGGTGTAAAGGATATGAGGTTGAGAGAACCGCGTGCTGAGCTCGAATTTTCTGGGACACGAGCAGTGAGTGTCGAAAGGATGGATTTTCAATATCGCACTCACGAAACCCTCCAGTATCTTGGAGCGCAGGTACGTTCTCCCATACCCTGGCCAGCGAACCCAGTTCCTCATAATCGAGCGTGTCATTCCCATCTTTACTGTCCCTGTGGAGATTGTGCTGGTGCCAGAAGCTGGAGGAGAGAAGCGTGAGCCCTCTGCATGCGGGCGGGACCCACGGTCACCCACCACCATACTTCGTCGTCAAGTTCCATTCCACGGAGGGTTGATGCTTGCTTTGGGACCTACGCAGAAGGTGGTGACGCGTCGTTGGTGGTGCTGTCCGAGGAAGATGAGGTTGTGTGCATCATACGGCGTATGAGAGAACTCACCTAGTGCCTTTGATAGTCCTGACATCACTTCGCGAACAGGTGAATCGAAGGTCGCATTCTTAGACGGCGTTTGTACAAAATGACGCTGTCGTTGTGCTGGGAGATGGCAGGCTTGTTTGTCGCATTGAGACACGACATCGGCTTGTTGGGGATGAAAGGGTCCTACCATGCCTGTGCATGATGTCGCTGTGGAGATGGTGAGGGCTCAGCGAGGAGACAGTACCTGCCATTCCTTCCTGCCACCGCTCGTGGTCGCTTCCCGTCGTGGAAGAGGACATCAAGACACCAGAATACAGACGAAGGCGGGCTGTCCCGGGGCAAGGAATAGGCAGTGTGTAGGGACAAATGACATTGATACTGCGGGAGATTGTCTAGGATGAGAATACTTAGCGTGGAAATGAACTCACTTGGACCTTCTAAGCCAGCGACGTCCTCCTCTTAACATCAGTCCGCTCACCCGCCGTCTTGAGCTGACAAGTCGGCTACTAAAACGAAGAGTAAATCATTTAAATAAAACCAAAATCAAACCATGTGTGACTTACAGCACCAGACGGCTTCACGGGCGCTTGGATACGTAGTGTTGAGGGGTGGTGAAAAGTCATAGTAAAAGACGGAGAAGGAACGATGCAAGTCAGGAGAAAGGAGCACACTTTGTTTGGGAGCCAAACATCCAATTTTGGTCATCAACACCCATCTCGCGAGTCGTCTCGATATCGCATCACACAGACACTACACGACTTATGGCAGTGAGAAGACGATGCTGAGGGCAGAAGTCCCAAAGTGAGTTTCCTTCTTGAGACTTATTTTCATCCTGAACGTTCTCCCCAGTATCAACGTCGTCCATCCATACGCTCCCTCGACATTCATCACCACTCACTCCCAGCGGACGATACGATGTTGCCTCACAATGACGTGTTTTCGTCTGGGGAGTAGCACCTTGGCGTCACGAAGACAAAGGTACGTCTGAACAATGAAAAATGAATGTGGACAGGACTAATGGAGGGTTTTATACAAGACCAGAATTCGGAATGGTAAGTGATTGCTGCACGCGCACGTTCATAATGCTTACTCTTCTGCAATAGTGCCGTCTTCCTCAGTGACACCAATAAGTACGGGCATGGATGGACCTTCTACTCCCCACGGCCTACCGTGGTCGATTCATTGTGGTACATCGTATTTGCTCCCGAGTACGAGACTCTGCTGCAGAAACTCGTTGCGGACGCACTGAGCTGGTAACGAGGTGCAAGTGGATATTTCCCACGGCATGGGCTCACAGGAGGAGGGCGGGATGACGTGTTTGCTGTGGCTCTCGATACGAAGCTGCCGGGGAGAAATCACATATGTTGCTGACCGAGAGGATTTTGGAGGGGAATCGACAGGTGTGTGTCTTTATTTCTTCTGCCGATTATGTTTATCTAATGATTGGTAACTAGACTGCGGATCGAACGTGCAAAGATACATGTGTCGCTGTTCTCAACAACGAAAACTTATGTGGGCGGGAAGTTCGCGCGCCAACAACCATCCACGTACGATCGCGTGCGGCAAGCCTAAAGGCACTCGCCGAGCTTTCCGCCGTCAAACCTGGTAATGGACTTGTTGGGTCAGGTTAAGGGTTGTTCGATTGGGGTATAAAGATATCAGTTCGTATTCTTACACTTCGCTTACTTTCTGTTGCTGACATGGACTTGTGTAGGACAGCGACAAGGGGCTAGCCCTTCCGTAGCTCCGTATCTCGAAATAGGCAGGTGAACTGTGTACCAGGTAAGTCTATTCTTCATTCTGTCTCGAACTCAGCCTAACGGTTCAGATAGTACTATTGAATAAAATTGCAAGTACATGTCCTTCATACTTGGGATATACACGCTAATAACTGCCTATAGTGATTTGCAACGATGCTGCTCTGACGGTTAAGAGTCGACAGAGGTGTTGACGGAAGTGATTGGCGCAACCCAGATGTCAGTGAGCGCGTCGACGAAAGCAGTTTGCAGACGGCGGGGCAGGGTGTAGACGCACCTACCGCCACTATCAACACCGGTATCGTTACAATACGAGTACGTCTTTCTCTCTCAGCGAACCTTCAGATACCTGAACTCTCCTCAGGACATCGAATTCATCAACAATCCAGTGTGATATTTCGACGTGTATCGCGTTCTCTTGGTCACTCGTCGCAACCATGGTTCTGGGAGAATTTTTCGGATATTCGGGTCGTGAAATGGCCGTTTGGTAGTGCTCATTTTATTCTTGTAAAAGTGCATAGAAATTACAGCTAATCTACACAATTGCAAATGAGCCATTTCTCGTACTAAGTCCTGTATCTACTTGCAGCTAGCAGTCTAGCAAAGCTGCCGCATTTTGAGGTGAAAAGCCTTGCAGCACACACAACGCTCTAGCCCTAATCTCGCTTCCCAGATGTCCACACCCCGTCTTTTAAACAAATCACCACTCCCACGAGCACCGAACTCATATTTGAAAGCGTCGTCTGGGCAAGTTTTCGTGCGTGATGTCGCCGTTTTGAGTAGAGAATCGTGGAGAGCAATTGGACCAAGGCCGCGCGTGCATGAGACTACGCTTCTCTGGAAAAACTCTCGCATTCCCTCGTTCCCGTCATGGGCTAGCTCGCGGGATGAGGATACATCGTCGCTTCGAGCCAAAATTGCTCCTCCTTGGATAACGGGAGGGTAAGCTCCTGGAAATGTAAGTAAACGGGAAGAACTTACCCATCCCTGACGCCGCTCGACTGCTTGCCAGATGACGTCTCTGTGTAAAGTCGAACACCCCACGTCGCGTTGGTCAAATAGATCTGGATCCGCATGAATACCCCTGACTATGAGCAAGCGAGAGAGAACCCACCCGTCGCTTCCTGCAAATGCCTCCTCCATTTCCCGTCATCGTCGAGCGCAACCTCGCCCCGCCGCTGGCTCGACACGTCGTCTTTGTGCAAAACCGGGAGGAAGAGGTTGCCGTTGCGAGCTGCGAGCGGGGAACGTCCTTGCAGGGAGTGTACTAGAAGGTGGTGAAGGTCAGGATGTGCACACCGTTGACATGCAAAAGTGCTCACTTGGGATCGCGGGAAAATCCTCGGCCGTATCCTTGCCTTCAAGGACCTAAGATGCTGCTCTCCGTGTGAGAATACACCATCTCATCGCAAAACGAGTCGTCCAGGGCACCGAGAGCTTGCTTGATGGCTGGGGTTTCATTGGTGGAAGGGAGAGGCCATTCATCGCGTAGGGTCACGTATGGAGACCTGTGTGAAGAAGGTAAGGATATACACATTGTTCAGCGGCCGAGAAGACTAACTCATGCCCTGAAGTCCTCTTCAGCGTGGGTTCGCTCGCCGCGGGGCCAAATATTCCGAATATCTGGTCTTGATTTCGGCGGTCAAAACAGTGGGCTGAGATGAAAGGTAAATACCACATAAAATACTCATCGAATTTTACTCACATAATATTCAATCACCAGGCATCAGGGCCTTGAACCAGAATGAAGGACGAGGTTGAATAGAAGAGCATACGGCGGGAGGCAAGCTGGATTGTTTGCCTCTACACCAGCGAGCCAAACATACCATTCTGATCTCGACGCCCATCATCCTGCATACCTTAGTCTCATTTTTATGACCGTCGATGCACAGTCTTTGCCACCTCTCTCAGCTTCCCGTGCGCTCCGTTGACGACAACCATTCACGACGAGTGGCTCCTTCCTCGCCAGCAACACGCGACAACAAATTCTGTCAGCAAAACGAGATGACGAGAACGGGTACTGTGCTTGCTGCACTTTGATGATGCCTGGAAACACGGCAAATGGTCGTTAGAGAAGATCTTGAAGACTGGTGGGTCCTCTTCCTCCTCGCGTAATTTGGTACTCACCCTTCTCGCAGCTCCTACGATGAACGCGACGACACGTCCGGAGACCAGCACATCATGGCGCGCCGACACGGGGAAACTTTTCTACAGCGTGAAGAACATGATTGTCACCAAGCTATCATCATTCGGTGAGTAAGACTTGAGGCTTGAGCTGTAGAGGCTAAATGATGATTGCGACAAACGGTGATGGGTTTTTCATCCCGTTCACAGCTAATCTTGGCCAACTCATCAACCCATAGTCCGACCCCTTTCCGACTTCAAATAGTGACCTCACCACGACGATTGTCTAAACTGCGCTGTTGAACGGAATTACAGTGGAACAAGCAAGACCTGTGGCAGGAACAAGGTGATGGGGGGAAGGATGGTCGCACACGGCCGTAGATTCGTCGGGATGGGTAGGTCCCTTCCCTTTACTTCACGCCTAGGAATTTACCCACTTTGTAGTCTACCTCTACCTTGGGCACTCAGACAACCTTCCCTCAAGGGACGTTGCTTTGAGATTACGTATAGACCAACGTCGGCGGGAGAACAAGAAAGGGCATCGAGTAACCAAAGTGAGTTCACTGTCATGATTGCCCCGAGTGATGCTCTTTTTTTCAATCTCCCTCCAGGCACTATAGCATCTTTCGCTCAAAGGACGGCGACATATGGAGCGCAGTCTGCTCATAAGCAAGGTCTCTGCATCTCGATGGTTACAGCTTTTGTCTTGAGACGACATGTCGACGTATTCAGGGCTTGGAAGCGTGACAGATAGAGACAAGGAGGGGAAACCAGAAATGGCTGGTTAGCGATCTCGCTCCCTCCCATCCGTGCACGAGCCTTACTCTCAAGCTACAGAGGGAGATATTGATAGATTTTCTTGAAGGCACCTGTTTAAAGAAATACTGGTAAGTCTAGTTTCACCTTTCTTTCATGTTTTTTGTTTGATAACTGACTCGGACAGCTCGGTGCTGGATGCTCGTATCTTCGACTATGTCACGCGGGATGCGGGCCAGAGGGCATACTTATTGGTCAACCTCACCACGTTCTCGGTACCTCCAAAGGACACGGGGCGGCAGTTTGAGAGGTTTTTGAGCGTGGATTTCGCGGTGTCAGCGGAATTCATCATTCAAGATGTGAATGTTCCTCATTTGTTTGTAATACTAAGCTGACGTGACCAGAAGTTCAAATATGCGATTGACGATTTGAATGTGACGGCTGCATACGAACGGGATGCTAGTATATTTACCATGCCCAATTGTCGCGTGCTGGTTGACAGTACCTTGCGCCGGTCGCTCGACCAACTGGTGAGGAGCCTAGAGCACCGATTCAGGCTCCTCGCAATGGGCATCCCCTCTCTCCTCGACGTGATTTCTCAAGTGCATAGTCATGGACAGCGGATCTCCGAGGAACCGGAGGCTGAGATACCCAGGGTGCGAGAGCATGCGGTGATAGCTTATGATCATTGCGCCATGCTGCAGGGGTACTTTACTTGGTATACGAATGGACTGCCGAGTGTGAGTTTGCTATTCGTCTTGGTGGGGTTTGATTACTGATTAGGACTGGGCGGACAGAGAGCTGTTGTGAAAAGACCGAAGGCTGGCCTATTCGTACTGTTGCGAGGCTCCTGGAACTTATGGAAGACCTCGAATATTGAATGAATTTGATTGAGACCGCTAAGATATCGGCCCATCGGTTTACTTGTCCTCGCCTACAGCTCCCGGGTATTGAGGTTTTCGTGTTATAGTTGTCTGCCTAGGAATATTTGTATTAACCTTCAGAAAAGCGGCAATTTTGTGTGCTATTTGTACCGGCACAGGGTCCCTCCCAGATTTGACATACCGAAGGTGCTGCGAACGGAAAAACGCCTGGCAGAGATATTAATACGCCCCCTGAACGCTTGAGGGCTTGGGCGTTCAATCTGGGTCCTTCAAATTATCTCTGGGCTTGTCGTTCTTGACCAGACAGGTCTTTGTGAGTTTGGCAGGCGCTACAAATGTCGCTCAAAAAAGTTTTGATCGGATCTCGCGTGGCTAAACCTATCCGGGGCTCACCGAACTACAGTCACCTCTCACTCTCACTCTCTCGTGTCAAGGCAGAATGGGCCACAATCAACGACGGCGCAACCGGAGAGGACCTTTGCGCGTACTGGTGCCAGTCTCGATTTTTACATGGTTATCCAAATGTCACCAGCCTCGATGCATGGCGGTTATCACGGTCCGACCGGAGGCACCGTGGGTGCTACGATACAGCCTCGGCGCCTAGCGAGCTCTTCTTTTCCTCACACCACTCGACAGCCATGCCTTCCATCGATACCGTACCAGACGGAGACAACGAAAACCTCCAAGCACTACCCCATGACACTCAAGGCGACACAGGGACGTCGGATGATCCTGCGGGCGATTCCCAGCCTGAGGCTCAGCAACCGGCGAGGACGGCTCATTCCCAGCGAAAGTCGACTCGCCACTTCTTTGGCATCCCGCAACGTGGACCACAAGTTAGAGGTATGCTGTTTTATCGTTCGTACTCGCCTCGTTTCTCATTAGGATCCAAGGGAACGATCCATTTGACTATAAGCAGAGATTTCCGGAGGATAAGCGGTATGAGGAACTGGGTCCACTTGCCAGGGTATGGAGGACATATCTTGAAGAATGTGGTGCATTTGACATTGAGTTGTTGGAAGGGTGGAGGGACGGATTAGATGTTTTGCTGGTTTTCGTGAGTACGACATTCAACAACTATGGTTTCCTTGCTCATATTTATATAGGCTGGTCTCTTCTCAGCTGTGGTCACTACATTTGTTGTTCAAACATCACAGAATCTTCAAGTCAACTACGGTCAGGTCACAGCAACACTTCTGTTCGAGCTCATCGACGTCCAGCGTGCAGCGGCCAATGGTTGCGATCAAGTGTCCTACTCACTGCACTCGACAACGATGGAAAGCGGAGCAAGAAGATGGTTGAACGGCGAGATCGCCGCAACTGTTTAATCAGCGAGCAAGCCCTGGATGCGATGGTAGCCGGAGCGGGAGGGAGGACGCTTCAAGATGGGTAAGTCCCTTCCTTCACCTTGCATGTCCTCTCTGACAGTACGGCGTCATATAGAGCTTTGGAGAAGCAGTCTGTTCAAGAGCAAGGTTTCTTCATCTCGAAGAAGTTTTCCGGACAACACATAGACTCGGAGCAAGCCCTCAGCGTGACGGAGAGGGAGAGAGAGGAGACGCCTGCACCGGAAATGGCGGCTTTCACTCTCTGCCACCTGTGCACGAATCTTGCCGTCGATACATGCTTTCTTTTTCTTTGATCTTTTCTTTCGGAAATTCGTCCGTCAAGACGTCCACCTGGCGTACGGGTACATTTTTCTCGCTTCTCTTGTTGATTTCTCTGAGCTTATTGTTCACTTAGATGGTTCGCCACCGGTGCTGTTTGTGTGTGCTTTCTTCATCGGACAGTAACTCGTGTTAGGTATTGTCCAAATGCCCACGATTTCTGTTGTCCTTCAGCGTCTGCTATCAGGGGTGCTTATGATACAGCCTCGGGGTTCTCGACGATGAAAAAAAATACCTAGAAGATAAGTCAGGATACAAAAATTTGACGTAGGGATCGATTAGTCGGTTTCGTGAGTACGATATTCCAAAGTCATTTATCTCCTTACTCAACGTTGTACAGGCTGGTATTCTCACTACAATATGCTCATAGTAAGGGAGCTATGAGATGTTTTATTGTCGATTTACTAGGGTAACACCAATTTTCCTAGCGGGTAAGGCCGCCTCATAGTAGAAAAATATATGGTGGCCTGTACTGAAATCTCAGGCTCTACCCTTTATAATCGTCAAACACGACAAAGAAGAAATTTTCTTTTTTTCAGTATAACTATGAATGGTGAGACTGCTCAAAGTGGTAACGTCATAATTTCGACCGAACACTGCGAATCCCGATTCTGAAAATACATCAGAACCCAAGAAGCAAGGATGATGGACCGACTCTTACTTTTCTACACGGTCCTTCACTAATAATCAGCGTCATTGATGAGGCCCGTGTCACGTATAATGGTGCGATGCAATAGAGTCCTGATGGCTGCCTTGTTTTCATCCCACTCTGGTACCTGCGCAGTGCACCACTTGACCTCGACCGTCTCAATCCGCAGGGGCGCGAGAGGTAACAACTGAAGAGGTGTAATGAGGGTAGGCGCACAGATGCTAAGCCGCTTCCACGGTCTGGAAAGCTGTGCCATTACAGCGAAAAGACGAGGTGTAGCGAGATGGAAACCAAAAGAGAGCGTGTTGAGATGCGGGAGGTGGGTAACGACGTCATCTAACAGGCCTCTGGACCACTGACAAGGATAACCATCCTCACTCCATCCGATGATGGCAAGGTGTCGTAGAACAGTGAGCGACTGTAGTTGCTCTTTAAATGTCCTCTCATCCATATCATTACCTGGTCCTCTAACAAATCTTAGGATCAGTGTTGTCAGCGTGGCTAGACACGGTCGCAGAAGGAAAGTGAAGGTGGTCCCGCACAGATCTGCATCAATGATACGGAGGCTCTCGAGGCGGAGAGTGTGAAGACCATGGACGATCCGGGCGTCATAGAATCCCGCCGGATTGTAAGAACATTTGACAAGAGTCAACGAGGTCACTGAGGGAAAAGAGGACGGATTAATGAATATCTCTGCAAGAGCTTTCTGCCCAAAAAATGCGTCGCCGAAAGTGGTCGATCCAATAACGCATAGACTACTGATGTGGTTAAGATTCCTGGCCGCATCAATAATTGGCATAAGACGAGGGTGGTATGCGACAGTAAGCTGCTTGGCATTGGTGCAACCTTTCAGGATATCTATAGCGATGGGAACAAATGTCGCATCCCTTGTCGCGAACCGATATCGAAAACCGGATGTCGGACCTGTTAGACACAGACGGCGAACTCTCCGCTCAATATCTGGTTCTCCTGTGCGCCTCAGCGCCTCCAAGAACAGGACCCACTGCATGATGCCGGTCAGACGAGGCGCTGCGTAGAGTTCTCTGTCCACGGCTTCATGGACTCTCCGTGAAACCAGAGTCAGAGATGCAAGAGCCGCTTGCCCTTCTTCAGTGACATCAGGATGCAGATAGCTAGCGATTTCATTGAAGATATGGGAGGGAATACGAAAACGACGACGACGCTGGTTGTGCGACATTGTTTTTAGGCAGAACTTGGAGACGACTGACTGCTGACAACGAGCTACTGGCTCCCAGAAACCCTGCAAACATTGACAAACTCCGGGGACATGACAACAATTACGAAAGACAGAATTAAGACTGGGTTAGTACGCGGCATCATCCACGGATTGAACGCATTAGGACGCGTTCACTACCCAAAGACTGCCCAACTTGAAACGGGCCCTTTTTAAATTGTTTTGGGAAGAAGTCGTGTGAACGGGCTGGTATTTATTCGGCCGATTTAGATCTAAAAGATAGGTAAGATTACTGCGCCTATCAGCTATATTCTCTTAGCTTGGCTCGTTCTGTCTGGCCAGTGGTGCGCATTGGACAGCACGATATTGAGGCGGTGACGATGATGACCAGAATTGAATGTTTGGCAGCGTCTTGAAGCTGGCAAACAAAGCTCTCCTACAACTTGCATCAGCTCGCTTGTGGGTCGGTCTAGAATAAAAACAAAAAACATTCATGCTCGCTTTTTGCCATCTCTTTTATCGCCCGTCAACGTCATTGAAGCCCTTCGATTGCTCTATGAAGCCACCCAATAATGCTTTCATAAATGTTCTGTGAATCATTTCTAATGTTGACTGTAGGTGATATGGACTCTTCAATACCAAGACCGAACGAGTTCACCTCTGCACCGAGTGATACTTATCATCCTGGACGATTTCCCGCAGTCGCCTGTCCCTACACCTCCAACGCTCAACTTTGTCTGAGGAGCAGCATACTGGCGTCACGAACATTTGTCTCTTGGCAGGACTATCAAAGGCGACTCGGGGGCATGGTAGGAGCTCCCGCCATCTCCGTAGTGCCATCTTCATTCCTTCGGTGATGGCATGGCAATGTGTCCGCTCATAAACGGGCCTTCTGCAGACGTCCACTGCCGCCAGACCATGTCAATGAGCCCCGGAATGTGATGGGAGGGGCAAAGTATGTTGCCTCTTTATTAGGCGACGTCCACGTCAGTGTTTACTTTGGTATGAGCGCGTCAACCTAAGGCTAGCGATCCGATTTCACGAGAAGATCAAGATTGGTGATCTCCCTCTTCACCCGTAATCAGGTTCTTACCCTTTCAACAGCCCGATATGCGTCCAATTAACCCCCTTAGCTTCGACGACGGAGACGGCATGCCCGTGCCCGGAAGAATCTCACCAACCTTTTCTATAGGAGAATTTCTTCCATAATTTGAGATCGACACTCACGTTTGCATTTCTAGGAAGGTTCATCTCTGCTGTCGGCGTGACGATTCATCGCTATTTCTGCTCATGATAAGGGCCTGGATGATAAGGGAATTGGTCACTTACATAACAGTTTCCTTGTCTACATTCGTCCGTTTCTCGGACTTGGATCCTGGAAATTTCCCTTCTCGAATGACTGACATTGGATTCCACACTCTCCGCAACCGACCCGGTCACCATCTTCGAGCTATCCAGGTTCGAATAACTATTTTCAGGCTTTTCGGCGAGCTCTTCTGGAGTCATGGAGGTTATGTCGTCGAATAAGTGATCCTGCCGTGGAACGATGTAGCCTTCAGGCTCGGGGTCGAGCCATTCCTTAACGCTGGGCGGCGTGTCTTAGCTAGGGGATTCACTGGAAGCCATGCAGGGATGCAGAGGGAGACGAAATCAGAGGGCGAGGACGACTTGTTGTAGATTTATCGTGAGGTATGCGATCCTTCCGGAAGGACCAACGGTGGAGTCTTGAGGCGGAAACAACCTATGAGAAGAGAAGGAGGAAGGTCTTAGGAGATTCGAGCCGTTTGTGGCAGCGTCTGACCTCGTTCTCATCCAACATCTGTATCGAAAGCAGGCTGTTACGTCACAGGTTCTTCCATCTTCAGAGATATAGCATCCGGCGGTTCCGTTTGTGCGAAGGAATCCCACAAATGCGCTGTTGACGTGTCCTACACTGGACCATTTCTGGGTCATGTCTTCACAAGCCTCTCGTAGCTGAGAACGATGCCGGAGATGTGGAACTTGTTTAGAACTGGGCAAGAGAGTGAGGTGCTCAGCGCTAAGTAATTCACCAGCAACAGTCATGGGAGACGTGGAAAAGAAACACTGGCACGAGAGGTAACGAAATAAGCAGTCGAAGAAGCCCCTGAGCGCGGGAAAATTTGAATCGGAGCCACCGGCTCCCGTCTCCGTTGCTTGTGCTCGTTCCTTGACGATATCTCCCGTAACCAAAAGCGAGTTACACGAAGGACTTTTGTGTTGGAAAATCTGGTGCGCCGGATTCAATTTTTGATTGCCCACAGGTTTTGATACAGACGCCAGTGGCTATTCGCGTCTCATAATTTTACAAGACGGTATTACACGCCCAGACCTTTGCCTTTCCCCTTGCGGCTCCTCCGACCATCAAGCGAGGGACGTAAAACACGACACAACCCAACCGTGATATACGAATCTCGCAGGAAACTCGCGTACGACAGCTTCCATCATGCGGTCCTCGAGTACTTCAGCGGTCTCGTACATTGAGCTCAAACTCAGACTTTAGCACGTCATCCTTTTCGTCTCTCGCGGCCGTCTATTCGACCCAGTCCTTCCTTTATTTTGAACCTTTCAAGAAGACTCTGGAACACACCACAGTGTTCAAACGACTGTGAGTAAAATTTGACGTTGATTTGAACTCATATTTATCTTCATTTCAGCCGACTTTTAACTTGACAAACGCGATAATTTTTTGCACCACGACGACCACACAAATTCTGAGGAGGATACCATCGTCAACAGCACTAGGCTTGGATGTAGAGGAGATGCCCAAACGCGGGTTGCGGGTTGCGGGTAAGCTTTTTCGCACACGGCACGATGCATACAGTTTCATATCTTTCATGCAGTATCATCTCGTTCCCCTGCCTTTCATCAACCCGGCCTGCACCCTCAACACGTGGCGACGACATCTCCGGTCCCAGTTCTGAGTTTTGATCCAAAGGCAAGGCGAGCAAGTGTCCTACCCACTGCACTCGACAACGATGGGAAGCGTGACAAAGCGGAGCAAGGAGATGGTAGAACAGCGAGAGAAGATATTGAAGAGTGGTCTCCTCGAGATCGACGTAAGTTCTTTTGAGGGAGGCTGGATTCCCGATTTCATAGCAAGATGACCTACCGTGATCCTGTGCAGTGAATGGCGCGAGGGCATGGGACGAGAGACACGCCAGGGATGGGGTAAGTCCTTCTCATTCACTGAAATTCTAGAGTACTCATCCTCTCATAGCCCAATCTCAGCCGCCACCCGTATTTTACCCTTTATTCAGCCTGAAGACTTTGTTTCTGCTATTATCATTCGGTGAGCAGGACCACGGAAGCGTTTACGGCCACTCACCAATCCATAGTCCTTCAAACGGGGAACTCACAACGACGAAGGCTGTCTACGCAGGACTGTTGAACGGATTCATGAGCAAGACCCAGAACAAGAATAAGGTGATGCGGAAGGAGACGACGGTAGATTTGTTGATAGGCGTGCTAGCGATGGGTGAGTCAGAAGTCCATCCGATTTAGATTTCAGCCACTCATCCATCCATAGCCCAGTGTCCTCCTCGCCACAAACGACGACTGCGTAGCGCCGTTAAACGGAATTACGATGTATACTCATTCGGCGAGAGGTGACGGCAGCGGAAACGAGTACCAAAGTGAGTTCCCTTATCCTGTCTGACTCTGAGGCTTAGCTTATTTCCATCCTAAGTGCTCTCCTGTGGTATCAACGTCGTTCGTCTGTACATCTCGTACTCGGACACTTGTCGCCACCTACTCCCAGCGGTGGACGATCCAGCTTTGCCCTGAAATAGCGTGTTTGCGTCCGGGGAGTAGCACCTTGATATCAAAGAGACGAAGATACGAAGATCGCCATTCTCGACGATGAAGAATCAGTGTGGGAGGGACTAACGGAGGGGTAATTCGGAATGGTAAGTGCTTGCTGCACGTGCACCTTCACAATTCTTATTTTCTGCAATAGTGCCGTCTTCCTTGCGAACGCGAGCGACACCAATAAGTACAGACTTTGGACCTTCTGCTCCCCAACATGGTCGTCGTAATAAACCTTCTTTGCAGCGCGAAGACACTGATTTTGCACTGAGTTATCATCATGCGGCGAGCAGGACGTGCATGTAGAGACGAGTTGGTGATTTCAGGAATGGTAGGCGTGCTAGCCATGGGTAAGTCCATCTCATCTACTGCTATTACGGATTCCGGTCACTCACCCATCCATAGCCCTCTTCCCCATCGATGACTACAGCACTGTTGAACGGAATTAAGATGCATCTTCATTCAATGGACAAGGTCTGGAGGTGACGATGGAGGTGATTCAAGGGAGGATGTTCGCAGGCAAGGGAGGATGTTCGCAGGCGGCAGTTGCTTCGTCGGGTAAGACCCTTCCCTTCGCCTCACTTGCCCGGAAATTTACCTGCTTTGTAGTCTACCAGCTCTCTGCGATGTAGTGGGAGAGTAGCAAAAGTAGCTGCAGGAGGGAGGGTCAACTTATGTGCCGAAGATGGTAAGTTCCTCTCATTCAGTCTACATCGCTGGTTGCTCACTGCTTCATCGTTAGCCGGGTCTCCCATCCGTGTGGGACGCTTTCCCTCATCGCCCTCCTAGGCGGCCTCTCAGCATTAGCGACGATCTTCCACCTATGCACAGCGGTGTATTCCTCTTCAATTGCTCTTCAACGCACTGCTCTTCCGCGCCCACACTGCAAGATCACATTGTTTTGAACCACACGGGACTTGATATCAATTCGCGCATCTGATTGTATAGACAGTGCCAACGCGGCAGAGATCATCCAGTTGCACCTCCAACACGTTCATTTCACGATGAATTTTCTTGAAGGCACCGGTTTAAGGGAGAAGCACCAGTGAGTCTAGTATCACCTTTCTTTCATGTTTTTCTAATGACTGACATGGACAGGATGGTGCTGAATGCTCGCATCTTCGACTTGGTCACGCGCGATGCAGACCGGATGGCGTTGTTGGACAATCTCACCGCGTTCTGGGTACTTCCGAAGGCATGAAGCGACAGTTTGAGAGGTTCTTGAGTGTGGATTGACGTGAGTTTTCTTTTGTTGGAGTTTGTCATACTAAGCTGACGCGACTGGTAGTTCAAATATGCGATTGATGATTTGAACGCGACGGCTGCATGCGAACGGGATGCCAGCATATTCACTGTGCCCAATCGTCGTGCGATGGTTGACAGTGTGTTGCAATGGTCGCTCGATTGACTGGTGAGGAGCTTAGAGCTCCGATTCAAGCCTCTCGCAATGGGCGTCCCTTCTCCTAGAGGTGGTTTCCCAGATACATATTCACGGACAGCAAATCTCCGAGGAACTGTAGGCTAAGATATCTAGGGTGCGAGCAGCGTATGAGAATATCCCATAGTGGCAGTCCGTCACGCTGATAGAAATACTGGGGGAGGGAACCCAACAGAGGGTTTTCACCAGTTACCCTGATTTTCCGTCTGCGAAGGTGGTGGATATTTGGGATCGGGTCGAGCATGCGGCGATAGTTTATGATCATTCTGCGATGCTGCGGGGCTACTTTACTTGGTGCACAAATGGACCACTTAGTGTGAGTTTGCTATTTTTTTTGGTGGGGTTTGATTATTGATTAGGCCTGGGTGGACAGAGAGATGTTGTGAAAAGACCGAAGACCCTGTTTGTACTGCTGCGAGGCTCCTAGAAGTTATGGAGGACCTCGAATATCGGATGAACTCGATCGGGACCACTAAGATATCGGCCCATCGGTGCACTTGTCCTCATAGAGGATTTTCGGGTTTTCGTGTTATAGTTGTCTGCATAGGAATTTTTTTGTTAACCTTCAGAAAAGCTGCAATTCTATGTGCTATGCATACCCACAGAGTCCCTTCATTTGACATACCGAAGGCAAATCGAAGGCGCTGCAAACGGAGAAACGCTTGTCAGAGATATCAATACGAACTGAATGTTTGAGGGCATCGGGGTCCTTTTTGGGTCTTTCAAGTTATCTCTGAGCTTGTCGTTCGTAACCAGACAGGTCTTTGTGACTGCAGATTTTGCTCAAAAAGGGTATGATCGGTTACAGGTCTACCTATCCTGTAGCACTTACTCACCGAACTATCGTCACCTGTCAAGGCAGAATGGGCCGCAATCAACGATGGCGCAAGCAGAGAGGATTTCTGACCATACTAGTGTCAGTCTCGATTTTTACATGGTTATCCAAATGTCACCAGCCTTGACGCCTATGCACTTCCACGGCCTCTGTTATCACGGCCCGACCGGAGGCACCGTGGGTACAACGATACAACCTCGGCGCCTAGCGAGCTCTTCTTTTCCTCACACCATTCGGCAGCCATGCCTTCCATCGATATCGTACCAGACGGAGACGACGAAAACCTCCAAACACTACCCCATGACACTCAAGGCGACACAGGGACATCGGATGATCCTGCGGGCAATTCGCAGCCTGAGGTTCAGCAGCCGGCGACGACAGCTCATTTCCAGCAAAAGTCAACTCGCAAAATTTTCGGCATCCCGCAACGTGAACCCCAAGTTAGAGGTACACTGTTCTGTCATTCATACTTGCCTCATTTCTGATTACGATCCAAGGGAACGACCCGTTTGACTATGAGCAGAGATTTCCGGAGGATAAGCGGTATGAGGAACTGGGTCCACTTGCCAGGGTGTGGAGGACATACCTTGAAGAATGCGGTGTATTTGACATTGAGATGTTGGAAGGATGGAGGGATGGATTAGATGTTTTGCTCGTTTTCGTGAGTGCTTTATTTAACAGCTATTGTTTCTTTACTCATATTTGTATAGGCCGGTCTCTTCTCCGCCGTGGTCACTACGTTCGTCGTTCAAACATCACAGAATCTTCAAGTCGATTACAGTCAGGTCACGGCAACGCTTCTGTTCGAGCTCATCGACGTCCAGCGCGCGGCAGCCAATGGATCCCTTGTGAACGACGTTCCTCGTTCCAGCCTCACTCCGTTCTCAGACTTCCATCCCACGATATCCGATTCACTAGTCAATGGACTGTGGTTCACCAGTCTTTCATTCAGTCTCGCTACCGCTCTATTTGCTGTCCTCGCAAAACAGTGGATTCATCAATACATCGCTGTTCCATCAGGCACCCCTCGGGACAGATGTCGTGTCCGCCAATTCCGGTACATGGGACTGGAGCAATGGGGTGTGGGTTTCATCATCGGTTTATTACCCCTGCTCTTGAGCATGTCGCTTGGCATATTCCTAGTCGGTCTGGTTCTTTTTCTGGTCCCACTGCAAGCAGCGATTGCATCCATTGTCGGAACTATCACACTTATATCCTTTGCTGCATACTTTGTCAGCAACTTCCTGCCGATTATGTACCCTTCGTGCCCGTATAAGACACCACTGTCGCAGTACATATTCCTTTCCTACGCCTATATCATCCGCCTCATCTCTCCAGCTTCATCGATCCCAACAGGCTCGAAGCCTCCTCCTCGCAAGTTCCGAGGCATCGAGCGTGCAGCTGTTGAACTCAGGGCCGACGACCTCGATGTACATGCCTTGGGCTGGTTGTCGAACATGTCCTCCAACCCCAGTGTGCAGAATATCGTCATTCAATCGACCAGCGCCTTACCGTTACGGTCAGTGGAGCCTCTAAAGCAATACGTGGGGATGCTTTCAGAGATGTCCAACAACGACTTTGACCACATGGCCATGACTGGCCGGGAAAGCACCATTGATCGCCTTATTCGCGTGAGTCTCCGCTTCGGCACCTGGTCCCCCTACCTGAAGGAAATAGATCGGCTGTCCACAGAGACCTACGCAGAGGTTCTGTGTATCGACTACCGGTATCCTTCGTGTACCGATGAGATTGCGAATCTAGTCAAAGCTCAATTTACGGAATCACTAGATAAGCGGCTTCGCCTGCAGCCCATTGTATGGGCCCATCTTCTCCAGAAGCTCCCACCCTTCACTCTAGAGAGCGGTCTGATTCCCTTATTCCTGATGATTCCCCGGGACTATTGGTGTGCTGACTACAAGCGACCTCCCCTTTTCCCGAAAAATGGCATGAAGATTTGTTCGATTTCTTGTGAGGACCACCCTGCGGTATCTCTTCAGACGGCCGTTTACCGTCATCTGTATCCAGACATCGCCAATGCCTTTTGTGAGGGTTTCACGCATGTGAAGGATAGCATCTTCCATCCTGATCCCGCCGCCAATGAATTCCCCGCTCCTCAGGATCCACGCCTCCTTTCGCTGCTGACGCTAGCCGGTTCACCCTCTATCCGAAAGACCACCATCGCCGATCCATCTACGAACATGTTCTTCGGCATGGTGTTGCACAACATTGGAATCTACATGGGCATCTCGGATGACTCTCCTCTGTTTGCCGATGAGGTTCCTTCTTTCGAACTAGACAGCAATAGATATGCAGTGCTGAAGCTCCTGTATATGCAGCTTTCTTCAGACAACTTGCACACCACTATGATGGTGGATAATCAGCGTACCACGCTGATGCTGTTTCTCCGAGTGCTCAATTCCACAACTCCTCACCCCCACTTTCTCCCCTCTGACTGGTGTACCCCAACCATGGCCTCCAACTTTACCCAAATTGCCTTCGTGCCCCCAGACTGGACACTCTCCTCATTCCCCATAACACTCGAATTTGTATATGAATTGCTGCTGCTCGGCGGACCCATTGCAAATCAGATTTTATCCCGTTTTGTTTCCGAACGTCTTCTTGACCATGTAGTCGAGCTCCGTGGGGACGTTGAGATTTCGTGGGGTCGGCATTTGCAAGGGATCTTGGGGGCTTTTATTAGTGGGGTCAGGAGGTCGGATGCCGCGGTGGCGTACCTCTTTGAGCTCGACAATATCGTTGCTGTTTGTGCCATGTTTATCATTTTGCGGGACATCCCCGGCCTCCGCCTCCTCGCACAGCTTTGCCCAGATCACCCGGTGTGGACTGAGTGCTTACAGAGGCTCGATACTATTCCGGAGCACTTTCTGTTGTCGCTGGAGTATAGGGAGGAAATTCTCTCTACTGTTTCGGGCTTTAGGGCCCTTTTTGAAGGAGGCGGGCCTCCGACTCTCAATTCCCGGCCGACCGTGAGCTCGCTTTGGCGACGACTATGGCAGCGACATGGGAATATTGGGAAGGAATTGACTGAGGATGGTCAAGTGTGAATATGCTGCTTTCATACTCGTTGCGATGAAGAATCCCTGTATATATTGGTATTTTCCTCTCATTATAAACCTCTATACTCGAGTCAAACAAAGCAACGTCGCTTTCTCATAAAGACCGTGCTCTCTCTTTTTCATCCGCCCAAGAGCTTAACTTCAAGACCGAAAAGTTTTTGCCTTGTCGAGCAGAACATCGACGTCGGCGGTGGTTTGGTTTGGGAACGGTAGACTAAAGAGAGTCAGAGGTGTCGCGATGTTGTGTGTATTGATAGTATGCTTCAGGTCTTGACAATGGAGTTTATGACACCGTCTGTACGGATTTCCACCAGGGAGGCACATTGCGCAGGGATATGGGCCTAGCGGCCTCGAGGGATACAATCGTCCTGTTATCAAGTACTCTACGCTACGAACATGATACCGTTGACACTCAGAGAAGGCATAGTACATCAATTCAACAGTACGATTTCACTAACTAGTAAACTCCGAGCGAGGAAAACGAAAACATTGAGTCTTGTGAAACGCGTCAAACGCTGATGTTAGGATCTAGCAAGGGTTGTTAATGACAATGGCCTTCCGACGCAATAAAGATTTGCCAAGGATTTCGTGTTCAAAGCCGCACACCAACGCAACAGTCGGGATACTCAAGAACCAGCTTCTTGAACAGTTCCTCAGCTCTCATTCCCCCCTCATCCGAGTCCTTGGCATACTAGTCAATATGAACAAGAGTCCCATAATCACTATTCTCAGAGACGGAGAAGGTGAAGCGCCCTTCAACATATATGTTAATGTCATCATCTCTGTAGTATTCGTCCATCAGAGAGGAAAGGGGAACAACGGGGACGTCCGCAGATATCCGAATGTCACTCTTGCGCAAGAGCTTTCGCCAGCAGAAGAGATATTCCACTGCGACGGATGGTGGAAGATTGGGGTAGTTGCTGACTTCGTCTGGGGAGAGGGAGGTTGGGAGGTCGGGGTAAACAGTGGCCTGGGCTGGGTGCTCTATGGGTGTGATCTTTGACACGTCGAGCTGGGGCGGTTCAACGAGTGTCATACTGCCAGTCACGAGCGCATATTCATGTGCGAGCCTTGTGGGGTTCATATAAACGGTAATTCCGTGTTCGCCATGATCAAAGAAAGAAGGGGGCTTGGTATGAGTTGTAAGTTAGAGATGACGCCGTGCAGAATGTGATGAGAACGCAGGAAGAAAACATACGTGCTCTTTATATGCGGTGATTCTCACGATGCGTTATACAGAGATTTCACACACTGCAAAACAACAACGTTAAGCCCGCAACATGCGTAATGAGATGCCTGTGGGCATTTGGCAGTGTTCTGATTCTTGATCAATATGCATCTGGAAGCATCTGCATTACTATCTATCATCTGCACCCGGGGACATGAGACACGACTCGACCCAACCGTCATATACAAATCCGAGCCATCGCAAAGAACGCGAGGTAGACTTGACGTCGATGGTCACGTTAAATTGAAGGGCACTTCCAAGGTGCCAGCTTCCTTCCCCAACTTCATCCAGTACTGCTGAACTAATTTGTTTGCCCTCGCATCGTCACTGAAAATAGTGCTACAACCTCCGATCCCACTAACCAGACACCAGTTGTCGATGAAATTTCGGACGACCGGACCCAAGGAAGGAGCATCGTGCTCTGTTCCATCGTATAGATGTTGTCGGGGACTCTCAATTCGACTCCGGTATTCTTCGCACCAACACTGCAGTCACGGTGCTTTGCTTTCAGTTCAAGGACGAGTTCCTGGCTCCATCCTCGACATGCACCAATGCGTCTTCACAATAACTATCGAAGGTGTAGGTGAAACACGTAGAGATTGGCCTGAGGGGATAGCGCTTGAGTTGACGAGAAGCTTCCGCCAGCAAAGCATGTACGCCGGATCCAAATGCTCTTTATCACTCTCTGGGACATCGGTAGCTTCGGCGAGGTGGGGAAATTTGGGATTATGTCGTCAAAAGTGATCCTGCTGTGGCACGATGGGCTCGTTTCTTCTCGCTGGGAGGCATATCTTGGGTGGGAGATTCACTGGAAGCCATGTAGAGGGAGAGGGCGAGGACGGCTAGTTATAGAATTATCGGGAGGTAATGCTCTATGTACACTTGAAAAGACGAGAGCCTTTAACGGTGGGATCTTGAGGCGCCCGAATTCGGCTCCGCGGTGTTCATGGCACGTGTTGATGTCAGCTCCAGCTCATCACTCTCCGGCGAGCGTCTCTCCAGCGAGAGCTATCTTTCCAGCAACTGAGTAAGTCTCTCCGATGAGAGTCTCGCCGGTGATCGTTCCACGTCCTATCAAGAGTCTGTCTCGTAAGACGTTGCTCTCTATAATATATCGTCGTTCCTTCAGGGAAAGCGGTCGCAGTTACCTAGATGGAGGAAGTGACGTGGACTACAAAGCGGGTAAATGACTGGGTATGTGAGGTAAAGGGAAGGAACTTACCCCATTCCTGCCGCTCCCTACCCCTATCGCTTCTCGTATCGACGCCACGCTTGTCGATCATCTTTGCGCCATGCATTAGTGCCCCTCATCGAAGAAAGTTGTATCAGAGATCTGCGAGAAGGGTGAGCCTCTGCGTGCAGCCGAGAAGAAAGCGGACCTACCACTACTATCTCCTCTCGCTGTCTCCTCTCGCTGTCTCCTCACTCCAGCTCATGTTTTCCTTTATCAGGGACCGCAAGTGTGGCATTACGCAAAGGAAGTTGGGCATTGAAACTGCCTGAGGCTTTTAGCATCGTCTTCGTCAATGTACGCCGCACTTGACACGCGAGAGAGCTTACATGGTTTGGGCATCTCTCCCAAGCCCAATACAAAGCCATCATCAAGGTCGTCCTCTTTACCGTAGGTTTAGTCGCTGGAATCGACTTGAAAGCTTCAAACCGAGATGAGAAAACGGAGCGGTGGATGAACGAGCAGGGCGGCGGGAGACAGAGAGAACGATTGGGCAGTCTGGTCGGAGGCTGTGAAAGGGGCCGATCTCTACACAGTGGTGAAATGGCAGGCTACTTCTGTCGTATTCTTCGACGAAATCTCCTCCAGTGTGGTTGTGCTCCCAGGTGGATAGAAATCTTGTTTGATACATCATCGACATCGTCCGCTCGTGGATAGATACTCCCCTGCCGAGATGAAGACTGACATCGTAGCTTGAGGGAAAGCGTCCCACACGGATGGGAAACCTGGCCAACGATGAAGTGAGTGACCAACGACGTGGACTGAATAGGAGGAACTTACCGTCCCCCGCACATATGGCGCCCCTCCCTCTCGCAACTACTTTTGCTACTCTATCGCTCTGAGGAATTCTCGTCTTGCAGCAAAAGATGGCAATCGCAGAAAGCTCGCTCGTGAGTTGACGGTATCCGTGTGCTCTCAGAAGCCGTACACGACGTTGGCCTTGAGGAGAGACGTCGCTGTCTTGTGATTGGAAGCGTTTACAGGGTAGGCCTCCTTGTGCATGCCGTCGCAGTGAGGAAAGAGGATAGTGCTATGGAGATGGCGGGTGAATATAATTAATATCCGTGAAATGGGGTGAGAAGACAGCACGTACCAAATTTTCCCAGTCCCATCGCCCACAGTCGCTTCCCGTCGTTGAGGTAAAGACGAACGTTCATGTGCTCCCAGACAAAGGTGTACTTTGGCAGTAGGCGGGGAAAATACCATGGGAGCGTCGGAGATGTACGGACGAATGCCGTTGATACTGCGAGAGATGATTCAGGATAATAATACTCTGCACAGAAGTGCACGCACGTTTGCACTCGCAAGCCGGTCATCCTCTTCAGTATAGGTCCACTCGCTCGCCAGAAAATCGTTCGAAATTTTAGTCGTGGTCTTGCTACTAAAATGAGGTATAAATGACATCTAGATTCAGAAACCAACATAGAAATTACTCACTGAACAAACAAGTATCACTGGCCATGGACGGCTTCGCAGAGTCACCGAAGAGCTTGGACGTGTTGAAGGGCGATAGCAAAAGCTCGAAGTAAGGAGTCCGCTTTGTTTGGTCCGACAGCGTTGAGCCAAACATTCATTTTTGGTCATCAACACCCATCTTGTGTGCCGTCTCGATATCCGAATCGTGCTGTAATATGCACCGGGAGTGAACAAGGGTAAGAAAATAAATATAAGATACTTGGTCGCAGAAATCTCACCTTTAAATTAGTTTCCGCATGTTTCATCTACTCAACACACCCGAATAAATACGAGATTCTACCCAAGGGACTTCTTCTTTTCACTCATCACCGTCCGTATCTCGTCTTGACGCGTCGAGTAGGAGGAATAGCATGCAGATTGATCTCCTTGTGCGGCATCATCTCGCTACACTGCCCCGCCCGCACCCTTAACACGCGGCGATGAGATCTCTGACAGTGGAGTGTCCCAGTCTTCAGTTTTGGTTCAAAGACGAGGCGAGCACTCGACGACGATGGGAAGCAGAGCGAGGAGATCGTAGAAAAGCGGGAGAAGATCTTGAAGACCCATCGGCGCAAGTTCTTTTGTGGGAAGCTAGATTCTTGAATTCGTGGCAAGACGACCTATCGTGATCCTGTGTGGTGAATAGCGTGGGGGATGGGACGAGAGACACACCAGGGATGGGTAAGTCCTTCTCGTTCACTGGCATTCCAGAGTACTCATTCTCTCATAGCCCAATCTCAGCCGCCATGCATATTTTACCTTTTATTCTGCCTGAAGACTTTGTTTCTGCTATCATTATCCGGCAAGCAGGACCACGGAAGTGTTTACGGCCGCTCAGCAATCCATAGTCCGACCCTGTCCATCAAACGGTGAACTCACAGCGACGACTGTCTACACAGGACTGGTGAACGGAATCACGGTAGAACGAGCAAGACCCAGAGGCGACGTTGACAAAAACAAGGTGATGCGGAAGGAGACAGCGGTAGATTTGTTGATAGGCGTGCTAGCGATGGGTGAGTCAGAAGTCCATCTGATTTAGATTTCGGCCACTGATGCATCCATAGCCCAATGTCCTCCTCGCCACAAACGACGACTGCGCAGCGCCGTTAAACGGAATATTATTACGATGTATACTCATTCAGCGAGAGGCGACAGCAGCGGAAACGAGTCCCAAAGTGAGTTCCCTTATCCTGACTGACTCGGAGGCTTTGCTTATTTTCATTCTAAGTGTTCTCCTGCAGTATCAACGTTGTTTGTCCGTACATCTTGTACTCGGACGCTTATCGCCACCTACTCCTAGCGGTGCATGAAGCTGGGCGATCTAGCTTTGTCCTAAAATGGCATGTTTTCATCCGGGGAGTAGCACCTTGATATCAAAGAGACGAAGATACGAAGATCGCTATTCTTAACGATGAAAGAATCAGTGTGGGAGGGACTAGCGGAAGGGGAATTCAGAATGGTAAGTGTTTGCTGCGCGCGCACCTTCACAATTCTTACTTTTCTGCAATAGTGCCGTCTTCCTTGCGAACGCGAACGACACCAATAAGTACAGGCTTACACCTTTCGCTCCCCAACAGCTTGCTATGGTCGGCTGCACAGTGGTACATCGTATCCCCTCCCAAGTACGAGACGTCGTCCTTGTTGCTACCGTAAGTCAATTGTTCCGTAGGGGGAAAGGTTTTTCATACCATTTTGCGGACGGTGTTTTCCGGACTGAGAAAGGCGTGCTAGCGATGGTAAGTCCATCTCTATCCACTGCTATTACTAATTTCGGTCACTCACCCACCCATAGTCCTCTTCACCATCGACGACGACAGCAATGTTGAACGGAATTAAGATGCATCCTCATTCAACGGACAAGAGGTGACGATGGAGGTGACGCAAGGGAGGATGATTGCAGGCGGCAGTTGCTTCGTCGGGTAGGATCATTCCTTTCACCTCACTTTCACGTAAATTTACCTGCTTTGTAGTCTACACGCATTCTGCGATTGACGACGATGTATCGGGGGAGTAGCAAAAGTAACTGCAGGAGGGAGGGTCGACACATGTGCCAAAGATGGTCGCGTGGCTTACTCACCGAACTGGAGCTCCGCCACCGTCGCCTCCCGCACTCTTTCGTGTCAAGGCAGAATGGGCCGCAACAAATGACAGCGCACGCGGAGAGAACCTCTGCCTGTACTGGTGTCAGTCTCGATTTTCACATTATCCAAATATCGTTGACGGTTATCACGGTCCGACCGGAGGCACCATGGGTGCTACGTTACAGCCTCGGTGCCTAGCGACCTCTTCTTTTCCTCACACCACTCGGAAGCCATGTCTTCCATCGATATCGTACCAGACGGAGACGACAAAAACTTCCAAACACTACCCCATGACACTCAAGGCGACACGGGGACGTCGGATGGTCCTGCAGGCGATTCCCAGCCTGAGGCTCAGCAACCGGCGAGGACAGCTCATTCCCAGCGAAAGTCGACTCGCCACTTTTTTGGCATCCCGCAACGTGGACCTCAAGTTAGAGGTACGATGTTTTATCATTCGTACTTGCCTCTTTTCTGATTACGATCCAAGGGAACGACCCGTTTGACTATGAGCAGAGATTTCCGGAGGATAAGCGGTGTGAGGAACTGAGTCCACTTGCCAGGGTATGGAGGACATACCTTGAAGAATGCGGTGCATTTGACATTGAGATGTTGGAAGGATGGAGAGATGGACTAGATGTTTTGCTCGTTTTCGTGAGTGCTTTATTAAACAGCTATTGTTTCTTTACTCATCCTTGTATAGGCCGGTCTCTTCTCAGCCGTGGTCACTACATTCGTCGTTCAAACATCACAGAGTCTTCAAGTCAACTACGATCAGGTCACGGCAACGCTTCTGTTCGAGCTCATCGACGTTCAGCGCGCAGCGGCTAACGGTACTCTCGTCAACAATGTTCCTCGTTCAGATCTCACTCCGTTCTCGGACTTCCGTCCCACGATATCCGATTCACTAATCAATGGATTGTGGTTCACTAGTCTTTCGTTCAGTCTCGCTACTGCTCTGTTCGCTGTCCTCACAAAACAGTGGATCCATCAGTACATCGCCATGCCCTCAGGGACACCCCAGGACAGGCGTCGTGTCCGCCAATTCCGGTACATGGGACTGGAGCAATGGGGTGTGGGATTCATCATTGGTTTATTACCCCTGCTCTTGAGCATGTCGCTTGGCATATTCCTAGTCGGCCTGGTTCTTTTTCTGGTCCCGCTGCAAGCGACGATTGCATCCATTGTCGGGACTATCACATTTGTAACCTTCGCCATTTACATCATCACCAACCTCCTTCCGGTTTGGTACCCTTCGTGCCCGTATAAGACACCACTGTCGCAGTACATATTCCTTTCCTACGCCTATATCGTCCGCCTCATCACTCTGGTTTCATCAGCCTTGACACCCACGAAGCTTCCTCCTCGCAAGTTCCGAGACATCGAGCGTGTAGCTGTTGAACTCAGGGCCGACGACCTTGATGTATACGCCTTGGGCTGGTTGTTGAACATGTCCTCCAACCCCAGTGTACAGAATATTGTCATCCAATCAACCAGCGCCTTACCGTTACGGTCAGTGGAGCCTCTAAAGCAATACATGGAGTGGTTTTCAGAGATGTCCAATCACGGCGACTTTGAGCGCATGGCCATAGCTGGCCAGGAAAGCATCATCGAACGCCTTATTCGCATGAGCCTCCGCTTCGACACCTGGTCCCCCAGGCTGACGGAAATAGATCGGCCGTCTACAGAAACTTACGCGGAAGTTCTGTGTGTCGACTACTGGAATTCTTCACGTACCGATGAGATTGCGAATCTAGTCAAAGCTCAATTTACGGGATCACCAGATAAGCAGCTTTGCCTGCAGCCCATTGTATGGGCCCATCTTCTCCAGGAGCTCCTACCCTTCACTCTAGAGAGCGGTCTGATTCCTTTATTCCTGATGATTCCCCCGTTGTATTGGCATGCCGACTACAAGACACCTCCCCTTTTCTCGAAAAATGACATGAAGATTCGTTCGATTTCTGATGAAGACCACACTGCGATACCTCTTCAGATGGCCGTTTTCACTTATCTGTATCAAGACATCGCCGATGCCTTTTTTGAGGGTTTCACGCATGTAAAGGATAGCATCTTCCATCCTGATCCCGCCGTCGATGAATTCCCCGCTCCTCAGGATGCACGCCTGCGTTGGCTGCTGACGCTAGCCGGCTCGCCCTCTATTCGAAAGATGACCATCAATCCATCTATGGAAGACCTTTTTGACCAGGTGCTGCGAAACATTGATACTTGCATGGGTGTCCGAGGCATTTTTCTGGACCATAATATTCCTTCTTTTGAACTAGACAGCAATCGATATGCGGTGCTGAAGCTCCTGTATACGCTGATTTCTTCAGACGACTTAAGCGACACTCTGTCAGCGGTTCATCAGCGTACCACGCTAATGCATTTTCTCCGAATGCTCAACTCCACAACCCCTCATCCCCGCTTCCTCCCCTCTGACTGGTGTACCCCAACTATGGCCTCCAACTTTACCCGACTCGCCTTCCGGGACCAAGCCTGGACACTCTCCTCCTCCGACATGACACTCCACTTTGTGAATGAATTCCTGTACCTTGGCGGGCCCATTGCAAATCAGATTTTATCCCGTTTTGTTTCCGGACGTCTTCTTGACTACGTAGTCAAGCTCCGTGGGGACGATGAGTTTTTGCGGGAATCGCAGCTGCCAGGCGTCTTGGGGGTTTTTGTTAGTGGGATCAGGAGGTCGGACGCCGCGGTGGCGTACCTCTTCGAGCTCGACAATATCTTTGCTGTTTGTGCGATGTTCATCATGTGGGGGGACACCCCCCGCCTCCGCCTCCTCGCACAGTGTTGCCCAGATCGCCCGGTGTGGACCGAGTGCTTACAGAAGCTCGATACTATTCCGGAGCACTTTCAACTTGAAGTGTCGCCGGAGTATAGGGAGTATATCCTTCGTACTGTTTCAGACTTTAGGGCGCTTTTTGAAGGAGGCGGGCCTCTGATGTTGAATTCCCGGCCGACCGTGAGCTCGCTTTGGCGACGGCTGCGACAACGACGTGGGAATATTGGGAAGGAATTGACTGGGGCTAGTAAAGTGTGAATATGTAAGTATCCCTCTTTGGTTTGTAGCTGTAGCTGTCGTGCAGAACGTTATGTTGAACACCCGCAGCCGGCCCTTGTGTAAGCCGCCGGCAGAATTCGCCAAGCCAACTTTCTGGGCGGCCCGCCAAGCTTGAAAATCGTACCACCTCTATCGATAATAAGGCTTTGAAGTTTGAACGGACTAGTTGTTGAGATTAACAGAAACTAGCTTCATCATTAACTTATGTACAGCTGACGCCGTCGGAATCCGCCAACCCGCTCCATCAATGACTCGTTAGCCTGAATTCCGGGATCACTATTGACAAATCAGAAACTTCGGAAGTTCCGCGTATAAAGCTGTCTGTCTGAATAACATATCCAAGAATCTCCCATGCAGCCACCGAGCGCTTCAAGTCCAATCGACAATCTTTCCGACCGTCCACTCGGGGAACTCCTGGTTAAGCCTTGGGGCTGGAAATGGAGATCGTCGTACTGGTTTGTAACATTTGTGGTATGGCTAGGTACGTTTGGCTTCATCCTTCATTTCAAGGCGAAGTGACCTTCATCGTAAATCAGGTGTTGCCACCGACCTGCTCGTTTATTCTATAGTCATCCCCGTCGTGCCTTTCCAGCTCGAGGAGCTTGGCTACAAGCATCCGGCATCCCTAACTGGCTGGCTTCTTTTTGCATATGTATGATTCATCCTCGTGTCCTTGTCTGTTCAATCTGACTGGCTATCCGGTAATAGTCCGGAGGCCTTGCGATAGGTACGTTCGATTCCCGAATTCGCCTCCGTCATTTAATTTGGTTACAGCCACTATTCCCGTCGCGGTATGGTCTGAAAAATACAATGCGCGAAAGCTTCCTCTTGTCGCTGGAGTGTTCATCATCATTGGCTCGCAAATCATGTTCATGGAGGCTCCAGTGTACTGGCTTATGTGTCTTGCACGGACTCTACAAGGTATAGGATCCACCATGGTATGGGTCGTCGGGCTGGCTCTGCTGTAAGCTATAGTCTCTGAGTATGTTGGTATGACTCACACACCACCTCGCAGATGTGACGAGGCGCCTCCAGAACTCGTTGGAAGTGAATAATCCCTTTTTCCATCTCTAGAATCTAACTCCAGTCCCAGGACAACTTGGTATTGCTATGACAGGTCTTTCTCTCGGGTACGCACCGAGTAGGGCTTATTCCCTCGAACCTGACCATAATTTATTTCCAGTGCGCTTGTCGGGCCTCCCGTAGGCGGCGGGCTATATACCCGCTTCGGTTTCCGTGGACCCTTCATCTTTGGCATCATAATCGCCGTTTTGGACTTGGCCTTCCGGTTCCTTATCATCGAAGGCAAGAGTGCCAGCAGACTCCAATCCAACACTATTGAGAAACCCGACAATGAGATCGCACTGGAGACAAATGATAACAGTCTGACCGACATCGGAGATGATGCCAACGCGCAAAACAAGAAGGTTTCGTTTGTACAGGTCCTCCGTCTGTTGTTGCGGTCGCACCGTGCGCTTTCGGCGGCTTTCATCACACTTGTGTATGGGTCCGTCGTTTTCACCTCATTCATCTGGAGCGTAATCTCACACATTCCATAGTATCATCTATAGTACTCAAGAGCCAGTCATTTCCAGTCATTTGAACAGTGTCTGGGGGTTGAACTCCTCAAAAGTCGGTCTCGTTCTTTTGGCCTCCGTCATTCCGACTCTTTTTGGTGCGTATCGTTCAATGGTATGCGCATCAAGTTCTAACTTCTGATTTCATTGGCAGCGTCACCGCTCTCGGGTTGGTTAGCAGACCTTCGAGGCCCATCCATTGTCATCATAATTGCTTTGGTTCTCTCTGTGCCGTGGTATGTTGTGATGATCATAGATGGGCACCTGGCGCTGTTCATCACGGCTTTCGCATGCGCTTGTGAGTGACCTGAGAATTTGACCGCATTTATGCTGACGGATTCCAGACTTCTTCGCATCTGGAGTCCTGTCTCCACTAACCGTCGAGCTCGCATCTGTTGCACGCAGTATAGACGGCATTGGATGTGCGTGGACCACGTGTATCATGCTCTCGTGTTTAACCTCATTTATTCAGACGCCCACGTCTACGGGGCTTTTAATTTGGCGTATGGGATCGGCACAACTGGTGTGTTTGCTTCAATATCTTCCTCCTAGCTCATCCCTCCTTTAGTTGGGCCCGTTGTCGGCGGTCAGGTTTGTTCACGTTTTCTCTGTGAGTGTAATCGGCGTGCTGAGATTCCGCCATCATAGATGTACGACCACATCAATAAAGGGTGGCTGGCAATCTGTTTGACAGCGGTTGGATTACTCGGGCTCTCCGTGGTCGTGACGCTCTTCTACGTTGGGGACAAGCCTATCGCTCAAAGCTTCATTCGGCGCATTAGATTACTTTAGATTGTAACAAAAACGTAATACAGTAGAAACCCAACTCCACTCTCAAAAAAGTTACGAAGAAAGCGACCTGGACTCCAGCCAACGACGACTCTGAACACAAGGCGTACTTTACAACGATCCGCTCCAAATTCTAGGAAGGATGATTGGATGATTTTGATGGTTCTACCATGACTGTTGCATATCAGAGTATACCGATTATTGTCTAAGCTACCTGTAGTAAGATAGGGCAAATGACAGACGTCCTGTCTAGGCGATGCCAGTCGGAAACTATAACGTTCGTCTATCAATGTCCCAACGACGAATTTACCTCTGTGGTGGCGGTAGATTCGATGGTTTCACTACAGCGATGCCGATCCATACTCCTTGCGACGCACCAGACAGTATATGAACCATAACTATGTTCCGACCAACCTTTAGCTATTATATATGAAAGGAGCAGAGATGCGTACATTTGGGTAGACATCAACAACGATATGAGAATGACTAGTACAGTACTCAGTGCGACGTCGAATTTGGTTGTATGGTCCGAGGCCAACTTGATGCCCCACCACACGACAAGGTACGTTGCAAAGCCTATTTTAAATATACTACCAACGTGCCCGAATCAGTCGAGTACGCGCCGCCGGGAATGAAACTCACAATGATTGCACGGCAGCGAATTGAAGTGTCGGCTTGACGATCGATTTGGGGTACCGCAGCCTGTACATGAACAGTCCGATGAACACTGATTGCTCGGTCGTAGCTTGGAACAACCAGATGAGACCGGCGACTGCGATGGCAGGATGGGATGTCACTTGGAGCACAATTTGGAGGAATATGATGGCAAGGAGTGTCTGCCATTGGGATATCGATAAACCACTCTGGCGCTAGAAGATGGCTGTACTCACGCAGATGTGGTGAATGATAAGAGGCCAACGCATGGTAGGGCGATAAGTGAGCTCGAAAATGTACAGTCCAGATACAAGGATGGTCGCGACGTGTACAAGGTCGATATTGAACATGGTATACCTTTCCAGTAACATCGGGAACGCAATCAGCTGAACGATGAGCGCCACGAGCGTCCAGAAGGTGTTTAATACATCTAAAGAGGTCGCGATGAGTGAACGAGTCTTGGAGTTCAGTAGAATTACACCCACAAGTCACGGTGTTCCGTTGATGTTCGTGTGAGAGGCTACAAAACACTTTCGAAAAGTGACCAAGAACAGTCTCGGTGAATTTACCGCTGACATACAGCAGGAAGAAGTAAACGATCGTCGGGATTGAGTACTGGATTGACCGTTATTAGCCACAGATACTTTGTCAGAGATATTACTCACGAATGCCACAGTAGTGGGATATATAACCTCCAGGCTGACCTTCGTGAGCTCGTCAATTGTCTTATCGGAAAGCCCCTTCGTGTCATTGCCCGAATCACTGGAATTCACCGTGACAAGACTAGAAGCAAAAGGGAAATCTGTCGTGACATTGACGTAGTCGTGGTCAACTGTGAAGATCATGAAACGATGCTAACAAACCTCAACTGGAAGCTTACTGCAAGTAGAGCCGCCAGAAGGGCCGATGTTGGCGCAATACTCGTTTGGCCTGAACATCACCACGTTCTTTTGGATGTATCTGCACATCCCGGTATTCTGATCGGCTTGCCAGATTTGCCCAAATGAGACGTTATGCAGGAAAAACTGTGTGCATGAATCATACGAGCTGTATTGCTGATTATCGCCAGTGCAATATTTTTCCGATACGGTACAGATATCGCGTGCGACCTGGAGGGAGACTAGGTCCGTGACGTTGGAAGCTGTGTAAGTTCGGTTGAGTTCTCTTGACATCTCCGGAGCTAACTTGGGAATGAGGTATGCCAGCGCTTCAGGCAGCCGGCGGAAGGCGGCGTCGTAGGACTGGATTTTGAGTCCGTCATTGAAAGATAACCACAAGTCTATTTGAACTGGAAGAGTGTAGGCGATAGTCCGGTAGAATATAGGCATATAAATGCTGGCGGAGACGATATGTCTTCGAATAGCGAAGGACTGAACCGTCGCTCCTACGGGTACGCCGATCAGCTGCGTCGTGTTGAGCTGAGCGACGCCACTGAAAAAGCCATAGAGGTATTCTGAGAGGCTATCAGCCTGCATTGTCGACTGCTGCTGAGTATAAATTACCAGTATTTGACTGAACACCAGTGATAGCTACGAGAAACTTCCATGAATGAAATATAACATCAAAAACGCCTTCTTACTGTTAATAAGATCCACCCGTCCCACACAATCATCTGCGAAGACTGAGCTGTTGCCCGACGTGGCAATTTTGTCTGCATGGAAAAATCTGACACTATTTTAGCCACATAATATCGCGATAAGAAAATAAACTCGTACGTACCCCTCTATGAAGCCGTGGAATGCGTCGAGGTAGGCATACGGTTGATGTGCCCTACATGTGATACTCAGCATCGCAAGTGACGCGGCACCTGCAAGAAAAGTCCGCATCGCGAGTCTTGGGCCAAGGTAAAGAGTGAAGTGAATACGCCACTTTCGTACCATTGTCAGTCTGACACGGGACGGCGGAGAAAACTATAATTGGAGAGAGCAAGGTCGGCAGCCGCTCATCGCGAAGATCGAACGCGGTAAATTCTGATCGGTAGGGCGAGACTATTTCTGTTTCACGGGGTGCGAGATCTGATACCTAGGGGGCTAGGCTTTCGATAATGGCAAGTTATTCGCAGCCAGGAAAGAGGAGATACACAATTTTGAAACCGGTTAGAGCAAGAAGATGAGCCGTAAGAGACAAGCGGTAAATCGGAATCATGGTAGCGAGTAAACAGACTGAGTCCCAGATGTCTGATGTCCCAGTACTTGAAGACGTTCTTGTATAGGGTAACACGTCCACTTGGTGGTGTTAATTCTGAAATCGTAAGCAGTGCACAGAAAGATAACGAGGATAAGGGCTGATATACGATATAAGCTACAGAAGAGGAGGCAATATGGTACATACCCAATTATATCAAGAAAATAAGAGATCATGAAGAAACAAGCAATTGAATTGAGACGATAATCACGATGTCATAAAGTAAGCAAGTCAGACCTGGTATGCCCTCAGACGCGTCGCTGACATCAGACCACGCCGACGAATAAAGTATGTTCGGAAGCCGATAAGGCTCAGGCTCAGTCACTGTTCTTGTCGACACTGGGAAGTACGCGAAACTTCAAAAGTGTCACTGCCCTAAGAGATACATAGGACGCGTCATGCTCAGTGTGGCGTCATGTTTAAAGTAACCTAAGGCCCTATAGGGCCTATGTGTACATCTTGCGCTTTGTAACACTAATTGTAATCTAATGAATCTATATGTAAGGGTATCGGTATTACGGGGTGGGCATTTCTGTGAGGTTCGATCTGTTTGCGTTGAGCTGTGGTGGGTGCGTAGTCGTTCGTGGTTGTGTGCGGCTTGGTGCAGTGAAGAAACTTTGAGTGGAAGAAAGGACCGTGACGTGGACGGTCAGTGGGAGGGGTGTAGAGATTGGGGGGACGCGGCGGATTGATGAAGGTTGTGTCGCATTCGCCTGGTGGCGTTAGTTGTAGCTGCTTTACAGGGTTAAAACATGTTAGCGAGAGTGCGAGGGTGGGCACTAATGGGTACTCTCCTCCATGGTGGAGGTGGGAGGACAGTCTGCGAACTGTTCCTCCCCCTCGCATGCCCAAGTGCTCAGTGTCCCAATGCTCGTCGCATTTATTAAGAAGCAATCGCGTCTTTCGAGTGACTGTTCGACGATAGCGGCTCCAGGTGATGTTAGACTGATAGGTAGTCGGTGTTAAATCTGCTCTGGGAGAGGTATATATGCCAATAGGCGACCTTGTCGTTTTTTCACTGTGTCTGCCTTTGAGACCACGGAAAGTGGATGGAGTGTGGCAGCGGCTGATGTTGGTGACGTGACGGTGACATGCAGCAGAGAAAGACGGCAAAGGACGGCAAGACGGCCAACGGCCACGGCAAGAGTCACAAAAAACACAAAAAGCAACAAAAAGCAGCCTGCCCCTGCCCTGCCCTGTCCACAAAAAGGGGCCTGGCCTACAAAAAGGTCAATACGTCACGCTAGCGTGACTATAATAACCAGCCAAACGCCGAACAACCAATTTCAACTTTCAGGCACTTCCTGACCGTCATGTCATCCCCAGCAAGAAATTTGACGAGACCAGAACGTACTACTGGGCCTGCAGAAATGTCTTCTGTGCTATCCATTTCCCTTTCATCGATGACTCCTTCCGTTGAACCTGATCGAAGGAACTGGTTTGCCCCCACTCAGTTTCTTCAACTCAACACCGTATGCTTGAACAATCTCGATCCTTGCCCAAATACTTATCTTTGATATCTAGTGTCCGTCGGAACTTTGCTGATCATGGGCTTTCATTCTATCTTAACGACGACCCCGGCCGAAAACCATCAATAGAGGACCTATCGGAGTTCTTGCACCTCCGACAGCTCATACATAATCGGTATCATCCATACCTGATAACGAAGTTCTTTGCGCACCTTGGCAAAAGGCTGACGAGACCAATCCATAGAGCAGTAGGTACCTCTTTGCTGGGAGTTTGTTACCTATCCAACTCCCATTCGGTTTAGGGCGGCAATATCGGGACTATCAGCTGCAAGAGAACGTGAAAACCGACTCTCTAAGGCTGCCCCACAGCAGCGCATCGTAGAGGTTGACAAAATCCTCCAAAAGATCCTCAATGGACTTTTCAAAGAACTTCAAAACATATTCAGACAGCTTGCGACTGACACGCCACCTCTTCTTGATTATGTCAACACTGTCTATGCTCAGTCTCAGCATATCTCCTCCGAGCTGGAATCCGAGATAACCCGTGTCGAGATGGCTTACGACAAGATCTCCTGGTGGGATTCACATCCGTTTGTCGGCGTCTTTGCACATGGCATCTTAGGGGTGAGGCGCCAGCGCAAGATGTTTACCAAATACCACGAGTTCTTATCAACAGACGGGGCGAACATCCGCTACCTTGTGGAACAGATCGCTATTCTCCATGACCATCTAGAAATCTTGCAGTAATACTTCCGCTGGTACTCAGATGGGCCTATCATCATCGTGGGTTTTTATTCCTTCATTTCGGGTTCTTTCTCACTCGTTCTTCGTAGGAGGATGCCAAGAACGCTCCGGTACCTACCCCGGCTGAGCTTTTTAAATTGGATGATGAACTTGTGGAACGAGTATATGCAGCCTTTCAGGATACACGTTATGCTCCGATCCCGCCTCGAAGATTGACGGCAGTGTATCCGTCTTTACCTTTTAGTTCTGATTATCCGTCCTCGGCATCTCAATGAAATGCTCTTCATCTATCATCATGTTGGCTGGTGTAATAGCATTTTTATATCAACGGCCGATCTCAGTTTGTGCGTGATGGTCATCATAAATATTCTTGTCATACTAGTCATAAAGGCTTATTCACTCTTTGCTGTCTTTGCTGTCTTTGCGCTCCAAAGTCTGCTTCTCGATAATGCTCATGTCCAACTTCTCACGAGCGCGTCCGAGATCTCGATTCTGGAAGTATAAAGTTGCCAGTGCCGCGAAAACTAAAAACAACGGGTTAAAGAGGGCTGTAACAAATGACTGATCAACTCACTCATGGCTACAGTGATGAAAATAGTAGTCACGTTTCCAACGAAGACGCTAAAACCACGTCTTTGTCAGAGCACAGGTAAGAGCGTCATGGAACGTACCGAGGCTGATCCACTTGGGGAAATATGACACTAAAAATCACCTCAGTAAATCGATAAACACTGGAGGCAAGCAGAATAAATACATCGGAAGCCAGGCCTAGAGTAAGCTTAATGAGTTCGGTACCTTCGTCATACTTACGTGGGAACGTACCTCAAAGACATATGCAAAACTGTTACAACAGGCGACCACAAACGCCCTCTCTGTTCAATGATGTGAGAAACGACTACCATCAACCGAAGCCCAACGACTTACTCTCACTATCGGAGCCAGTGAGCTCATTCGTCCAAGCAAGAATGATACCAGATAAGCCATTGCAAACTTGAGTCTACGCAACAAGGTAAAGAGAGAGTGCATAATGTACGGCAGAAGATCGACCCACCATATAATAGAAGGCCCAACGCCTAGCTACGTTTGTGTACAGAGGCGTAGACGCAAGCACAATACAGACGATAATATTGCAAACCTGCGAAATCGTGTAAGCGTAGTGTATTCGCGGAAGTAGATTGCGCATACCCCGGCGGCGATAATCGGAGGCCATCTTTTCTCGATAGCATCAGACCACCAGGCATATATCAAAGCTATAAACAAAGGTCAGTATGGTCATCGACCAATGGATAAGAAGCGTACTCGTGATGATTTGTACAACATTGATACCCACGGGATATATGTTGATTTGACTGACTGTATATTTCGTATGACCTTCCGTGTTGAAACTCTTGAGCCAGAATATCATCGAGTTTGCAGGACCACGGCTATTATTATACTAGGACCAAAGAGTCAAGAACAAGAAACAGATAGCGAGGAATAAAATCTCACGAAAACGAAGACTGCAAGTAATCACTGGCATCAGTTGGATTTATAGTAAGCAGCTTTGATACCGACGAATAACAAGCACGTAAAGATGCCATGTATTGAAAAACCCCATAACCTGGATCGAGTCATTAATAAAAGGTACAAATTCAAGCAACAGGGCGACCTTACCTTAGCTTTGGTGAACTTAGAAGGCGGCTTTCTTCCAATTAAATCCATGCGCTTCCGTGCCATCGCTAGTTCTTTTTCAGTGTAAATGAACCCTGCCCTAGTACTATGCGGTAGATCTATGAAAGATTTTGGTATGGATGCGGTGAGCTGTCGGAGGAGCACAAACTCGCCGTACCTGGCATTACGAGGAAGCCAAAAAGACCGATGGGAACCGTAATAATCCCATCGATGATGAAAAGCCCTATGAGATAGTAAGTAGCAGCAAAAAGGTGTAGAAATAAGGGTAACACACATCTCCAGCCAGCGAGACCGCCGACGCCATTCAAGCCATTATAGGCGGCCTGATGGATACATATGAAAGACGCAAATAGTCGTCAAGGAGAAAAGACCTACGGCCTGTAAGAAACCACTGAATATTGGGCCAATAGCAGCGGCGGTCTAACGACATTAATAGTCAGTCAGGGGCATAGTTCCACGAAACAGAGATCATGCATGAAGTATACAAGAGCGCTTTGCTAGTTCCTCGCCTTTGTACCAGCTTCCAATCACATATGACATAGCGGGATAAAACGTCGCGCCAGCCAAACCTGTCGCTACAACTTAGAAGTCGTCCCAAACGACCATACAAAGGGGATTTTACCAATGAAAAACCGCAGGACACAGACTTGACTGAAATTCTTAGCAGTTGCTAGAACCATGGTGAGAACGCTCCAGATGATTTCCATTGCGGGAACCTGATGTGTTCCGGTAAGTGATACGCACCCCAAAGCATAAGTTGTACGTACCCAGATAGATGGTCTGATCCTGGTTATGAGCAGGCTAGGATACGGTCAATGGACTGATGAGCGTGAGCGATCTGTGACGTACTTTGAAGGGATTTGTCCAACGACATAGCCGATTGTCCAAGCGGTTGTGATAAAGTTTAATTGATTTCCGTGTCTAAATGGAATGAATATCGTGTAACGTCTTTACAAGAAACACCCCTACAAGTGTAGGCTAAGAGAAGAATGAGATAGTGAAATTGCGGAATAAGCAAAGCACGACGAACTCATCTTGCATTCCCGAAACATACTTTCAGACCTCGTAAGCTCTACCAAAAGGCTATTAACATGATAAATAAGGCGACTTACAGCGTTCTACAATAAATAAGCGAAATCAGAGCGGGCAGTAATCGGTGATCGTAATCAAGCACGCACCGTCACGTTTTGCTGATCCAGATACGTGTCAGAGTGGGGTAGGTAAGTCGATGAAGATACCAAGTTTTTGTAAAAGCACTTATTTGCTGAAGTACGACAATGTCGCATAGGTCAGAAGACACGCATCGAGCTTGGCGAGAAATTTCCTTTCTTCTGGTGGCTTATCCCACGTATCCCTAACATACGTTTGTCAAGTCAGAGCTGAATTTCGTGTCAAGACGATCGGTGCGTACCAGATGTAACTGTAGACAGATCGTTTCTTGGGGCTCAGTGATTCGGTAGACATTGTTCAGATGGGTCGAGAGTTGACTCTTCCAAAATCTGGATCGCTGTAGGGGAATATTTATACTATTCCATGCGGCGTATCTCTGGTGCTATCGGTCCCTGAGCCACCAGGGGATGTCATCTCGTGCATGCAACCTCCGAAAACCGTGGTATTACTGACAAAACATCTTAGTCAACGTCCTTCAAGACGACAAAAAAAGCACAGCTACATACTTCTATTCCAGAAATACGCAATGTGAGAACCCACGGCGAGTATTAAGAAAGACAAGCGGCTGCATTTTGTTATTTTTGCCCAACTCCGTGAATCTTCTATGTTGGAGAAGGTCAGGAGGTCCAATATCTGGGTGCGCAGCAAGTCACACATGAGAGTGGCTTTGCGGACGTAAGAAGAGACAGTGGGAGACAGCAAAGAGAAGACCGCGACCAAATTGAACCGCGACGGAGGAAATTGAAAATCATTCCGTCGGCCAGCAGTCGGTCCGGCACTTGCCGCCGGCTCGTCATGGTGGAGTCAACCTGAGCTGTATCAGCAGAGGTGGCCAATTTTGATCTAGTCTTCAACCTACACTGTACAGCGATAACACTGGGGGGTTATCTGCAAGTCTTTCAGTTTTGTATGCTTTTCAAGCCTTAATTTAGGAAGTGTTGCTTCGTGCTCCCGCTCACCTTGTGGTATGCTGATTGAAGATATCCTTTTTTCAACAACTTATATTATTATGTTTTTCCTGCATAGCAGTCATGGTTGAGCTTCCTCAGGAACTCATCGAACGCATCATCGATGAACTCAATCTTCTGCAGGGAAATCGAAAGGCTCTGTTCGCGGCGCTTTCTGCCGCTCGCTCATTTAGAATTCGGGCCCGTCTACACCTTTTTCAACGAATATACCTCGCCAACGAGCAGCATTTCCACAAATTTGACGAGCTATGCAAAGCATCTCCATCGATCCTTAGCATTGTACGAACTATCCGTGTGGTTATTCGTCCGAACCATAGCCAGGCTTTGCTGTCTCTCCAAGCTCACCCATTTCCGCACTTGGCTGTCCTCGAGGTGGACGGCTGGAAAGATGGCTATATGTGCTCCGAGCTGCCACGGGACGATGCACTGACCCTTTCCTCCAAGAATCTTAGCTCTCTTACACTCCAATACCTCTTCTTCCCAGACTCGAAAAGTTTTTGCAGCTGTATCCAATCCTACCCGTTTCTCGAATCGCTTTCTTTGCGATCTCTTGACGTCCCTGCATCCATCGAAGATGCCCATTCATATCTGGGCCCTCCTATCAGGGAACTTTCTATCACATGTCCAAATTACGGCACCTGCGCGTTGTTTGCCAGACCATCACCTAGGTGCAGCTTTGGTCTCCAAGCGCTATCCAAGCTTCGAATAACCCAGTCTTCGCTGTGTCAGATCTCGATAATCCAACATATCCTTGACGCGGCACGAAGCACATTGCAGGAGCTTCACCTTTGTGCCATCGACCCCAGTAAGCTCTTCAGCTTTTATCCTTTCCTATAGCTCATGGTAACTGTTTCCAAGGCATAAGGGAACCACAGGAAATCCTCGAAATCTCCCAGATACCCGTAATTTTCTTTGAGCCGGCGGGATTCCGGAGAGCCAATTTGAAGTGTATGAGTTACCTTGTCCAGTGTTTGCAGAAAAGCACTTCAAGTCCTGCGCAGCTCACAATTCGTATGGCCTTCTGTAACAGAATATTCGAGGATTTGGACTCGCAGGGTACATGGGCATTTATCGATTCCATGCCCAGTACATGTCTTCTACTCATTTTCCGCCTAGCCAGGGACAACAAGCAGATGCTTGCCGAGAAAGCTGCATCATTTCTTCCTCACTTGCACTCTACTGGGCGCGTCGTAGTTCAATTTGAATCTTGACTTACTATACTTTATGTACCAATTGACCGTTGTTGACACGCATTAGTTGAAAGGCCGCACCAATCACCTATATATCAGTCTTGCCGTACCAGCGCGAATGATCATAATCATAATGTTTTCTTTTATATTGCTAATAAATTTCAACGTTCACATTCATGACGCGCCTCTGGCTTTTGAGGCTATCAAGGCTGTATAAAGCTAGTCAGTATATATGTACCCAAAGACGGAATGTTGAATGTACGCACCATCTGCAGAGCGCGCACTTTGAGACTTCGTTGACGCCTGAGCCACTGTAAGTAATCGACTCCGCCCGATGCGTCCCCAAAAAATATAATACGCATTGTGCATATGTTGAAGAGAGAAACCTAACTGCAGGGAGCTGTTCTGAATCGAGGTATAGCGGCCCGGGTTTGGTATCAGTATGGGAAGGGCCTTGCACTACCAATTTGTTGGATAGTTTTTGTGACACAGTAGCTCGAATTTTCCCGTTAATCTTCGCGACGAACATTCCCACAGGATACACATCTAAAAATAAACAGTCAAATTGAGCACGATCAAATTCGTATCACGCACTTGTAAACTGTAAGAGCGCAGGTCAGTTTACCACTCGGGTGGACGTACAAAGGAGATACTCACAAGTCGTCATGGGTTCATCCGCAGAGCGAATTTGAAGCTGACTGAAGTAGGAAAATCCGTGTCCGCACTTTGTACACTCGTCTAGTGGCTCGGTGAGCTCGGTATAGCAAAACATGAAATGAATCCGCCTACATGCTGTTCTTGCACCACTGCTAAGCTCAGAAGAAACATCTCTCATGTCATCAACCTTTTTCGAATTCAATAGAGTTCTCGACGTATGCTAAAATAAGAGTCAGCGACATGCAAAACTCGACAACGGGAACGCGAACCTGTTTGGTAATTGGAAACTGGTATGGGCATGTTTGACAAATCCACTTGTTTGGAATCCCATAGCCACGGGGCAACACTAGGACTCAGCTCACACAGACGTGCAAGGAACGAGCTCGGTATTCGTAGAAACGACGGTACAGGTGGTGGTAGACTAGAGAGAGAGGAACATACGTAGCTGCCTATCTAGGTCATCGGCTACCTCCGGTAGATAACCGGTGTCCCCGGTTACATTGTTCTTACCATCGGCATCGCCAATGATGAGGACGTTTGCGCAGGATGGACAGAAGAGCACCATAGTGACTGAGAGAGGGCGGAGTTGTTGTGGCCTATTTAGGGCGGCGCTTAAGTTCGAGTCTATTACGTCCAAGATCAAGTCACTCCTCGTGCTATTCAATTGGAGTCGTGGACTGAGATCTGTTCGAAGGATGGGCGATACATGGAATGAGGCACCTTCGTTAGGGACCCCTCAAAGCGGTAATCAACCAATAACGCGTCGGGGAAAAGGTTAGGGGAATTCAAATATTCCATTCAGTGACGCCTCATACATGAAAATGGCACCACATAACCTACAGAAAATGACAATTGACAATCAGACAACACGCTCATCAACCACGGTCTCCTGCATCCCAAAGTGATGGGTAGAACTTTTGCTGTCTGAGCTACGACAGTAGAAGTCTCATAAAGCGTGCCCCTCTCCCGTCCAGGCTTCAATATTCAATGCTTGCGCACGAGCCAGTGAGGCGCCTTGCGTCGCTATCCTGTTGCATAACCCAACCTGTGTGCTACAGAAGTCGAGATTGCAACATATCCCTAGAAAATCCCATCAGAAAAGACGACGAAGGACAGGTACCATAACACCTACCGCCCGATGTACCGGTCCGCGCAGTGGAGGATCTACCGTACCTCCCGAGATTTGCTCCCCGAAGATCAGCGGTGCTTTTGAATGAACACCCCGTCGAGCGGGGTCAACCCATAAGGCACTTCCGATACGCTACGCCACCTCCTGTTGGCTTCACCCCGATCGGCGGGGTGCCGACGCTGCCAATGACGTACAGCGGGGGATGGCTAGCACAAGGCCCAGGCTGCATCGCATCTAGACACGTTATCCTCGGAGAAGAATCTCGTTGTAGCTGGTGAACATGGGGAGTGTACTATCACTGGAATGGCGCCAAGATGTCTTGTCGCTATTCGAGGGAGTGTTCCCTACTGTGAACAACTTCTTCGTAACCGGATTGTGGGAGGAGGCTGGTAGGACTCCGATTGTCGTACGTGTGGAGCCAGTTGATAATGCGGATGTGGCTATAGGGGAGGTACAGGAGTAACAGACAAGGATGAGAAAGACGTCAGAGGGGATCGTCGCCTGCAAGGCAAGGAAATTCCTTGTAATCGACGACGACGACATGCCTGTGGTCATTAAGCAGGAATAAAGACAACGAAGAGGAGTTGTGTCAGATCCTACGCGTAGAGCGTCGGCTATCTATGAGGCCCAGGCGACACCTCTGCGAAGGGACCATCCCACGATTAAGATGGAAGACATTGATAAGTGATAGTTGAACCCAGCCATGGCTGGATACCAACACTCCATAGAAAGTCCTTAGGGGCAACTGTCCACCGGACCGTTATCGTGAGGTAGAGAGAGGAGCAGAGGGAGGAGTGTGAAAATCTAGAGTCCTGCGATGATAATCTGGAAGGAAAACCGTCGCCTCGGTCGCAATTTCATGGGCATCGTGCCCGTTCCAACACGGCCAGGTGATATCGGAGGGTAAGCGGCATCCACAACAATGTTATTGTGAATGATGACCAGGAATGAACGAGTCGGAAAGACAACGCTGAGGTGATGAGCAACTCAAAGATGTGGAAGGTCGCTTATCATATAGCCTGACAAACCTCTCTTGGGAGACATGGGTCCCTGGTGAGCAACAGTTAGATGCAAAAGTAGGCCATTGTTTGAATACTGACACACCTCATAGAAAGACTTCACGCTCGCATACGCATGGCATCAAGACCACACGATCTCCAATCCCGACCCTAGCATGTGGACCCATAGCCAACCCTCCTGCAACGATTGGTCTTCAGGCATAGCCTTGACCTTCCAGCTGAAGTGCAGGAGTGTCTTCAATCACTAGTGTTACACGCAGCACATTCCCTCTGCAACCGAGCTAGCTCTCTTGATTGCATATCGCCGTAAGACTCAGTTCGGCGCTCGGTACCGATATCGGTGAGGGAGTATTCCTCGGACGACAATGATGCAAGGTTACGTTATCCAAGTAAGTTACTGGGGAGTGGCACGAACACCGCGATATTGTTGATTTTAGAAAAGTGGAAGAAAAAAGGGTAGCACGGTTTTTTTGCACGGTGACGGTCAGTGACTCGGCGAGGACTGACTCGGTTGGACACTGGGGTAGTATTCGTCGGGTATAGAGTGGATGTATGCGTCTTCACGCGTCACGCTTCACGTCCGATAATTTTCGCAATCTACAACCTTCTTAGTCCACGGTGACGCCTTGAAATCGAACGACACGTACCTCGGATAAGAATCATAGGTTGGCTCCGTCCACGATGTCGCGAATTAGATGTTGATAACCTGGCTCGACGTTTTGCGTGTCGGCGGCCAGATCCTTGTCAGGTTGAACCCCCCAAGCTTGTCGCTTTCCTACTACTTCATTTGTCGGGTAATGTCTTCCTTGGATCTCTGAGAAGGCTAATGCAGTTCATCCGAACAGCACTCTTGGAGATGGGCGACACCGGAACCGTGGTGCGCCATGGAGGCTCTGGCCAAACGAGCTATAAATCTGAAGGTCAGACAGCTGGAATTGAGCTACCATATCATATACGTACAGTATTGAACCTGCTGTCACTTAATCAAGGACTTTGGGACCTCCTTGCGGCGGTGCACGAGTCATGTTGTCGTGTCGAAGTCTGGGTTCTGCAAGTGATCGTCATCGTCGTCGTTTGGCAAGAATTGTGGGACCAGGGTATATACATAACGTAATCTCTGACGTCGGCCCGGTCTGCGCTTGCCTATCGTTCTGCGTCTGATTCTGTCTTTGTCGCTTTTGCAGTTTCCTCTACTTCTCTAACCACAATTTTCCATGCGTCCTTTGGTGTTATATACAACTCGAGCCGTCGTGCCGATATGTATTTCTGCAGTATTAGAGGAATTTATGCTCTCTTCTCAGTATGCTTTTTGTGGCCCCATGGCGAAACACTCAGAATACAGTCATTGTCTGCACTCACCTAGGTCCCATATTCATATTTGATTCGAAAAGCAGCCAACTTCAAGACCAGCTGCTACGAGCCCCAGCTGTACACTGCACCATATGGAGGTTTCCCAGGTTTTTTTGTAACAGTTTCCTTCCAGTGGTGTGTTTCGCTTCAAATTCTTTTCTCGCAGTCGTTTCAATAGTCTCCCAGCTGTGTTTTCTACTATTCTTTGATGGTATCGAATGCACGAAGGACAAAACCTATGCACGAATGCGACTCCAAAAATGACGGCCCCCACAGCCTTTGCCGCTTCGCTTCTTACCGCAGCCTAACGGCCAATAGCTTTCAGCCTCTGGTGCTCCGCGTTACTTACTTTTAAATACATGGCAAACGAAGTTCGTGACAAAAAAGTTTGAAGCGTGCCCCTATTTTCTGACATGAACTTCACATTATTAGAGCAGCTGGAACACTCGACGTCTGACTTTTTGCGCCAAAACATCGTACTGGTCTACTCAGGTGACCACTGCCTTGCATCTAACACGATGCGCCTTCGTTTCAATATGCTGTGTTGAGGCAACCTGTGCTACGGAAAGACATCCTACTGCGACTGAAACGTGGATAAACGACATAAGTACCATCTCTTTCCTTCAGACCTCCACCTCTTCCACTCCCCTACACATGGCCGATATCACCACCCAAAATTTTCAGTCTCTCGACCTAATTAGACACACCGTGTACGAAGAAGCTTCCCCTCACCCAGCCATTCCCCCCCACCTTTCCAGACCACCGCAGTGGAGGCGTCAACCGTCTCCTCGATCTCCTTTTCGTTCATCACCGCTTTCTCCTCATTGGAAACCGTACGTTGTTATCTCCAACCCGATTTATTGCAGTAATTCATTATTAAAGTAGGCTTGCGAGAGCCTCATCTGAGGACTGTTTTGAACGACTGGAAGAGATACTGTCACGCTTCAGGGAGCGGACACGCACATTTCCTGCCAACCGCGCCCCTTCTGTTGGGCTTGGACAGAACTGAGGAGGAGGTGTTTGAATTTAGCTGTCTTCCAGAGACGTGGACTTTCTCGCTCTTGGCTAAGGGACCTTTGTTGCCCTTCGAGGCCCTTCACGCGCCAACAGGGACACCCTGTAAACCCGCGAGTATATGTACTCTTCTACTTCACCACGGGGTCGAGCTCTTGCTATAGGGTCCGCGAGTGGCGTTCCTAGCGGAATTTCGAACATATACACAAAAGTGTTATCGAATGAACTTATATCATTTCGAGCTGCTATAGTCATAATTTGAAGCGTTGATAGTCGGATGTTAGACCTGCAGATGTTACGATGCTAAAATATACTGCGCCACCTCTTGTCCTGGCGGTGTAAGTCGCGCGCAGAAGGCAAGTTTAGGGCAACAAGCTTAAGTTCGTCAATGCCAAGTCAATGCTGCAACAATGACGTTACTCCGGCGGATGTGAAAGGTATCGGTGCGTCCTCAGAATCAGTGTTATTATAGAGTCGACGTCGACGTCATCGATACAGCTTTCAGGTGCGATGACCTCAGGGGATTAGAGTCAAATCGTCTATTTAATGACTCTTAAAACTCAACTGATACCTCCGGCGCAAAGGCAGTGAACTCGGGCACTGGGGAGGCAGATATGTAGGCTCCTATTCGCGTGCCAGGTACAAGCAAGCGCGCGCGTCTCGGAACCGATCTAGTCAAAATTCATAGCAACCAGATTGTTGGAACCGGCGTCAAAGCAGATCTAGATAGTATCGGCGTCAAAGTTCGGGTGCTGATGAGAGATCGTACAGTGTGGACAGACTCCCTCGAGATCTAACCACAAGGATTGGAGCTCGAGATGCCCTTCAAACCCGAGAAGCTCACACTCATGCTAGATATCTTCACTCAATGCCACTAGAGGCCGATCACTCTCGGAGAAGTGTCAAGATTCAATTCAGGAAAGAAACCAAAGAACTTGCGCAAGCCAAGAAGAATGCTCGTGCATATAAGGAAAAACAAGACCTTAACAAGGTTTCGCTTATTTTTAAGCGCTGTTGTCCCAAAGGGTAGAATGTCCATCTTACTGACCTGATCTTACGGACGGAGAAGGGGCATCTTAGAACGAAATATTACAGGCTCTCGTTGAATTGTACCTGCCCCTGCACTGGACGTCATCGTCATAATTATAATCCAGATACAAATATCCCGAGGACGAAGACGCAAACACAGAAGGGGGGAGATAGGTGTTGGGACTGGCATGAATAAAGTGTGGCGAGGCTGAGCGTATAAGCACAATCTACGCATAGTCATGCACTCAGTGCGTGTATAAAATAAATCCAGATTCCCAGGCGATATCACACTCACCATCGCCGCTTTGCTACGGAGTCGCCACCAGTTGAGTTGGTGGCCCTACGATACTCGTTCCCGCGCTATACTTCTACGATAGCGGATATTAAAGCAAGCACGGAGATGGGCGATCCTTCAGGAAATGCATGTAAGCCAAGAGACGATTATTTGTGCGGAAAAAAGCTGTTTAGGTCTCCGGGAAAAATCAACAGTCGGTAATGAACGATGCGCCTTGGATCTCACTTACAGCAAGATGTGACGAAGCGAGTCGAGGAGGTTGTTAAGACAAATTCGAAGACATATAGACAGAGCCGAAATTAAGCATAGCCAGTCGGACGGAAATCCGGAAAAACCTTTCTGCTGTTTGTGGCTGGACAGAGTTTCACGAGATACGTATTCGCCACCCGGCGGGATCTCTCGAGCGATGGAGCCCCTCGTACATTAATTTACAGCTATCGGTAGTGGTAACACCCAGAGGAATGAACATGTCCGCCTCGGGAAAGGCTATGCATATTTGGTGCTCCCCTACACAACATAAATCAGGAAAAAATACGCCTGTTGTTTAGTCACTCTTACCGATAATTTGTACTGTTACATGAGGAGGCAGTCGACTTGTTGTTGCAGATGAATCTAATCATACTCTAAGCTCCGGGGCATTGAGGGAGGGATATCAAACGTGAGAACAAGGATCCACTGTTGTCTAAATTCAGCCAAAATACGCACTCTAAGTGTATCACCTGCGGTAAAATTTCGCGCGTACATCACCTTTGATGATGAACTGAAACACCTATTTCAAGACGCCGTTCAGCCCTCGGAGTCGAATACCGCCGTTCCTGCCTCCGAGGCCGTCGCAAGTCAATGACGGACGCTTTAGCGACCTGGACAAATAGACGGCGTCGACAGACTGGGTTTCCGGTGACCAAAGAAAGAAAGTTTAATGGGCAGCGGGCACTCAACTCCGGAGATATCTGAATCGCCTGTCACAGTACTTGATAACGTCCTTGTGGCGGGAATATCTTGCAGAAATCAGTGATATGTCAGTAGTGACGTCAAGTCTAAGCACAGAAGGATCATGGTTGATATACAATACAGTTAATAGAAGGGGGAGAAACATGATACAATCAAAAAAGTAAAAACGACCAAATGGCATGAAGAGGCAAGCATAATTGAAGCAGGAGAAAAGAAAATCATGAAGTCGTAAAATGAGCAAAGACGGGAGAGCATGTAGACAAGTCGGTCTCCGTTGTCGATGTCGCGTCGCTGACATCAGACCACGTCGACGAATGAAGTGTATTCGGAAGCCAATAAGGCTCATATTGGCGTTCTTGTCTGCGTCGGGAAGTACGGGAAAGTGTCACTGCACCGACAGATACGTGCGGCACGTCCTCATCCCTGCCACGCTCAATATCCCGATACTCATCGCATTTACTAAGGAGAGGCAATCGCGTCTTTTTGGTGATTGCTCGACGATGCCTGCTCCAGATGATGCTGGAGCGATAATCGGTGCTAAATTGAATATCGAGGAGGAGTGGTCGTTCTGGGAAAGGAATGTACGCCAATAGGCGAGCAGTGCGTCGGTCATGGACTTCCATGGACTCGGCAGGGTTCGAACCGTAATACCGACTCATCTCGTCAAGTGACCGCAACATTGACTCTAGGGAATCCCAATGGGTTTTTCGGGCATACGCCAGCCGCTCCGGATCGCGTTCGTGAGAGACGTCTTTCACGCTCTGAAGAAGTCTGGTCTCGAAGCGCACTTTGCCGTCAGCAATCTTCAAGTTGGAGATGCTGGCTTGAGGCCAGTCAAAAACTAAATTGTTCTTCTGCAGCTCTTGAAATGTGTTGTATGCCTGGGATGAACTTGATCAGTATGCTTCCCAATGCTAACAAACGCAGGCGTACCAATGCCCGGTCATACGTCTCTACGCATCGGCCACCGTTTGGTTCCATGACGATTCCAATGACTTCATTATCACGAATAAGATGGCCAAGGACCTTGAAATGCAAATCCAAGTTGCGCTGCCACAAAGCGCGGAGGGCGGCCATGGTGTTCTGCACAAATCTTAGATAGCGATCATCGTAACCAAACCAGAGTTCTGCATGGATAATTCAGCCAAAGTAGCTGCAAAGAAAGGATTGACTGACCGACGTCCATGTTATTCCATCTCCCTCTCCGATTGAGCGCATATAGCCAGTCAGTAGTTTCAATTTCGCGCTCATCGATAAGGCGCTCCCAGGTCGGACAAGTAACTCTGAAGGGTGTGGACCGTAATGGCTTTGGTACTAGAGTATTTCCATTCCTTCGACGGACCAAGAAAGCTGTCAAAGTTTGCGTGAAGTCGATAGTGTTGATAAGAGTTTCCTGTAATATGGCATCCGGTCATCAATATAATACGCACATCTTTGATCATCTACTTACTATCAGCTCAATCACGTAGTTTACTCTATCGTCTTCAACCTCATTCTCTGACTTCTTCTGGTCACAGACGAGCCATTTTGGAACCAAGACGTGCAGGACGTGTCCGTCTCGAACAAGAATGTGTTCAGTTTCACTAGGCCCTGAGGTATCAACTAAACGGCATGATGAGGTTGGCAAGGCAAACATAAGATGCTGTTCACTCACAAATGTGTGCCGTGGCGTGCGGAGGAACTTTCATCGTGCAGTGGGTCCTAGTTCTCAAGATAGCAAAGGACGTGACGTGACAAGCATATCCGGCATCGACCCGCCCGCCTGGCCCGGAGACCCATTACATCACCATCATCACCGGCGTTGCTACTTACTTATTAGGTGGCACTTCAGGATATTGCGCGTCCAGGCGAGTAAAATCTATCGGTGTTCCTGAATATACAATATTTGATTCCACCTTGACGTAGTACGGCGCCTGGCTCAAAATGCACGGCGAACTGAATCCGTGTGGGTCCTTATGGGTGACCTTTTCCATCAATTTTACATTTCCTTTCCAGGTCGTGGTGTTGAGTGTATATGTTCTTCCTACTGCTGTGATTGACATCATGTCTTATGCCTTGTTTTGAGGTTTCGATGATGGAGCACCGTTTTTCCTGCTGTTTACCTTTTGCTTTTCTCCTTTTCTGCTACCTTTTTGGCGCCAAGTCAGAACGAAGCGCTTTATAACTATGGGTCCAATGATTTCAGTTCATGTTATAAAGTAGATTGTAGATAGTGGTCATGTTTTTATCCCTTCAAGTCAAACTACGGTACTCCAATTATGTGCACTACACAAACTTATATATGCCCAAAGTGCGGACGGCCGTGGCAGACGGTATGTCGTTGTCCCGCGAATTGTGTCGATAGGGGATGCAAACCAACGTCGTCATCTGATCGGCCTCAAACCCATATATGTGTCAACTGTGTCAAAAAATGATTATTCTAACACTTGGTAAGACGTCCCTTGCTACTGACGTCTACATCTTCTCACCGTTCTATTTTAAAGAAAATTTCTTCCTGTCTCATGAACTGACGCCATCTGCTTATTCTTTTCCACTCTGTTCAACGTTGCTCGGTTTCTCTCTGTCTCTCTTCAAGTTCTTGTCCTTGCTCCTGGATCTCTTCACATTCATTGCTCCTTTCGTGTGTCTCTTCACGGCTAATGACTACCAGTATTCTCGAAGATGCCAATGGCTACGTTTTGACTAATGGCAAGCGCATTTTTATGACCGTGCAGTCCCTTATATTTATGAAAGAATTGGCAGACACACCTCACTAAACGCGGCCACCCTCGACATCTCTGAAGTATCTCCACCAGCCAGTTGCGGCAATTCTATGTTCGACTAAATTCTCCGGCATCATATTCTCCAAGTAATCATACACATCATCGCTACCCACTTTAATGGTCTCTATATGACGCGTTCTTTGTCTTTTGTCTTGGCTGCTAGTGCTAGTGTAACCTCTGTCCTTGCTGCTTAATCTGTCACCATAAGTCGACTAGACTAGATATTGTGTAGAAAGTGTAGAGCACATAATTACTTACTGTGGTGTAGAAGTTGTAATTCATTCTCAATAATCCTTTGTGGCTCTCGATGAGAAAAGCTCTGAGAACAAGCTTTTGCGACTTGTTTCTAATACCCTCTGATAGATTCGTAATATCTTGATGTTAGCAAGAACGTCCAAGTCCTCGTAGGATTAGTCCAAGAGCACCCCCCACCCCCCATGCCGCTTTATAGAAGCAGGAAATCTGACCATGCTATCCTATTCAATTTCCGCTCATTCGCAATTAGGTTTGAGACAGTGGTCACTGACAATCCGTAAGTACTTACTACCAGCATGCGCTGTTACCCGCCGAAAAGCATGCTTACGACGTTAATGGCTGATTCCTACGCACTGATCAAAGCCAAATTGGTAGTCCCGAGCCCCAAGCGCTGTGAACGTTCATTTCATACTAGTGACCTATATTCCAAGCGATCTGCATACCGGCACTATTTTTAGACCCAGTTCCGATCACTCGATCAAAGATTCCGTCTCGGTTCCTTCCGCCTCGGTTCTCAAATGACAACGGTAGTAGGTACACAGGTCTGCATTTTGACTAAGAATCAAAAGTCCTTCGTCAAAGTCTATTAAGGAGACATTAGCGCGGTCTGAGATTACCCGGAGTTTGGAGCGCAGGCTGGTCATACGAAGTTCTCCGACTCTAGACACAACTTGCTGAGTAAAGACAGACAATAGAGCACGGATGAGATAGTTCATTAGTATGAAAGGAATCGTGGTTATGTAGATGATTACCGCAAGCCTATACCTATCGAGATCTTAATGGGCAACATGCATTCAATCCTTTGCACACTTAGCGCTAGATTTGCTATTACTCATCTACTCGATCATCAGTTTCAAAAAATGGCCAAGATAACCGAGGGCTTTAAATATCTTACCCTGGGACTGGGGGGCAAACTGGTGAGTGCGGTGATTTTGGACTTCGACGGAGCGCGAATACCATATGATAGGAAACCCGACTATTAGCAGTCGGAGTTGCTCAGCTTTCGTTACTGGCAGTCCGCCACTATCTATTCATCAGTATAGAATGGAAGCATCGATAGACATGCGACGCGACTCGTTGGCTGAGTGCTTACCAAATTAGGAACGTCAGCGCCCTGTTATTACACATCAGCGCTGATCCTCCTACGCCGGAGCGATACATGTGGATGACAAGCTCCTTCATCTCCGGAAAGATAGAGCTGTTGAGGATCAAGGGAATACTGCTTATTTCGTCGTGATGAGCAAAACGAGGCTGGTCTGCTGGTCCGAAGAAAACTTTTGTCACGATAAACCGTACAGCCCAGTGACCAATATGGACAAAATACCGCTGTATTAGTGGGGTATATAGTACACCACCCGTAATGGAATGACTCATCTCCGGCGTGACATCGTGAAGCAGCCCTCGTAGCCGGGAACAGCGACAGGACTTAAAGTGTCCCGCCACCTTCCCGCTAAGTTACCGTCAGCATTCCCGATAAGATACCCCCGATACAGCCACTTCCCTCGATCGCCATCAACCTAGATAAGGCACAGGTAAATGCTGGCGAAATTTATTAAGACCTTGGCAACATACGTAGTCCTTGGAAAAACTAATAAAACCGTCACATGGGCGAACCCTGCCTACAAGATTGAATTGTCCCCACGCTGAATGTCCCTGGGGAGCGAAATCAAAATGTGGAGTAAATAATAGACTTCGTTCACTGTACCTCGCCTGTTATAATAATGTCACAGACGTGCCTCTGTTCGTCTGGCTGAAGGAAACATGCTCGCTTGTAATATAGAGCCTCCTTTCCACCAGGTTCGCGAACTTCAAGTCCATCACGATCCTCCTTGATATGAGTGCCGGTAGGGAAATACGACCTCAAGGGGTCACCTGGAGATAAAGGGTCAAAATCATCGATACTTGTTGGCACTGAAGAGTCGGTAACGGGCTCAGTAGCCAGGAGGTGGTGTTCGCGAAGCTTCCATGTTTGACGGTGCTTCACCACGAGACTTTTCTGCAAAACTGGCGGTGGCGCTCCAGATAAAAGTGCCGCGTATGCAGTGAATTCGGTGTACTGTTCCTCTCGTCATTTGGTAGGTAGGTGCAGGAGGTGGATAGGACATACAGTAAAGATTCCTTCCCAAACACCCTCGATACTAAGACATGCATTAGCCTCGTGGTGATATGACTACGTCAAGACCATTCACCTTCCTGGTGTAAAAGACATCATTAATACCTTGTCAAAAGACGGTTGACCGAGATTCATGCATCGGCCCCATTCACACTCCCACTCTGTGCCAGTCGTCGATCGTTGCAGCAAGACAGGCGGTTCACGCTCAATCGAGGTAGCAAATTCAGGCGAACCAAGCATCCGGTTCACAAGTGTGAGAAAAGATAATATGGCCGGAGAAGCAAGGGGTGGAGCCTTGATACGATATATCTCCGAGTAATGGATGATTTCATTGGATTCGTGAGGATGAGGTGGAGGAATGAAGTCAAGCCACGATGGCGAAGTTAAATGATACTGCACATGTGAATTTAACGTTCATGTGGCTAAGAGCCACAATTATTACTCACTCGATGTGCACCCAAGGCAAACAACTTCAGAACATTCAGAACGTTCCAAGATGCCTCTACATCGCGAGTGTATTCCTCTGAGACCCGTGACTGGTCAACAAACGCCGGCGGCAAAGATGGCAGGAATGCTCACCTGGTCTAAGAAGAAACCAAAATAACCACATGGCAACGGCAGAATGGTCGGTTTGGGAGGGCCATTCGTTGGCTTTGATGGACCACTTTGCTAATGACCTTCCGTTATCGCTGAACCAGTATTCATGTAGCCACAGATCAATATGCCCATATTCCCGGAGCTGGCGTTCATTCCGTCCTTCATTTTCAAGCATAAGAAGGTACGCGTGGAACAAAAGTTCTCGGAGGCCTTGGTCATCAGATTCCTGTGAGGGGGGAGATGTAGCATCCTTGTGCGAGCGTAGACGCTTTAGATAGATGCATCGACGCTGAAGTTCTTCTGCTAAAATGGGCGGAGATATTCTATCTGGTCCGAGACGTCGCTTTGCTATCGAAATGTCGAATTTGGTTGTAAAAATCTTGGCATACAAAGTGTGATTCTTCGAGAGAGATAGGCGAGATTCGAGATTGCGATTTGTCACCACCAACGAAGCGAGGTCAGAAGGGGGGCCTAGGAATATGTTGGTACCGAGATGAAAGGCAATGTGCTCCAGAATTTCCTGTGGGATGCCCTCTAGGCAAAGCGTCATCGTGGTAGAAGAGAGAATGTTGGTCATAAGACTGGTGATGCAGGGCGGCATCTTGCTTGTTGGCCGAAACCGGAGCCGGCTTACAATTGCCGACCGCCGTGGAAGGTTGGTCGAAAGAGGAGAGGGAGCGGGATGTCGCTCAGAATGCCGGCAATCCCATCCCCAACCACAACATAGGCATGCCGTCTGATTCGACGATGCCTCCATTGATCTCGACAGGACGATATTTTCTCTGCGGCGGCGGGGTCTCTATCGGTCGCCTGATATTTATTTCCGTCCGACCTCATTTCAGGCTGCACCTTCGGCAACCTTCGACATCTACCAGACGATAGCTAGGGACATTTATTGCCTCTATCTACTTCAATTTGTATAAAGGAGCTCCTCTACCTTTAGACGCGGCCTAACGCGCTTTGGCCTCGTATTCGTGGGGCCGTGGGGCGACTACAAATCAATCTCTTGGAAGATAGATGAGCCTGTCGACGACAGCTTTCCATCGGAACGGCAGGAGCCCCTCTATTCGCATTTATTGATGAGGTATTTTACACAGTTCTATGGTCATGGAATCTCATACAGCTAGATGGTTCTCAGCATTCAAGGCGGACACGACTGGAGGCACATCTGACGCTTGGACGCGCCCTTGTCAAATCAGCAGAAGCGTCAGAGGGTCGTGTAAAATGCTAGGACTCTAAACGCCTATACCGGTGTCTCGCACTCACTACTCTTTTCCAGCGACATATCCTGCACCCTCGACCCTTCAATGTGCGACGGCTGACTGATTCCCATGTTTCAACAAAATTTCTTCATAGGTGCAACATCCGAATCAAAGCTGTCATTAGGGTGCAGTCTTGTCGCTGGCATCTTAAAATGGTTTCAACAGCTCTCCGTAACTTTAGGGCGAGGGCAGTGGTGCGCATACCGAGGCAGACCCCGGATTCAAGGCCTAGCCTTCACGCCGACTTGTTTCGCCGAGACAGGTTCACGAGGATGAATACATTCAGAGTAGTACAGCTCTTTACACGTAGCCCTACATTGCGTAGCCCAAGTCAAGCTCCTTAGAACTCCTTCAAGTTGACATCTCATCATCTTAGAGCACGGGGGAGGACCTGGCTTGTAACAGGTTCTTGAATGCCTCAAATGGAAGGGAAGTATAAGAACCGGATCCGTTCCGACTCAGATCACGAAGCATTCCCATGCTGTTGCCGGGTATATCGCGCGATTGGGTTTCTTCATAGTGTTATGGTATAGCGTCGAGCAACGAATGATAGATTAAACCACTTGTTACGAAGGCGAAAAGTCCCCAGTTTCCACAAAGTGTCGAGGGGCCACCCGAAGTTTGCCGTGTTCTGATTGTCCTCGTTGATAACTTTGATATTCTATTGCTCATTTACTAGAAGAGTCAAAGACCTGGCCCCAAGATAGAGTTTGCATGAGCCAATGCTTAGGGTCCGATCTGTTCTCACCATTTCTATTAGGGCTGTATCCGCTGAGAAAGGTCAAGTACAAGGTCCTTCAGGTCGAAAGAAGACGGAGAACAGACGGGCATCTCAGGCTGTCAAGATCTAGCCCCTGCACCATCCCGTCTTCTTTGCCACGGAGAACTGCGGTAATGGCGAGACATCAGTATATAGGAACCGTAAAGAAAGAACACGTTCGTTGAACGCTTAAATGGTATAACAGTTACTGTCCTCCTCTTTGTCTGCACGGGCGCATCCGTTCACGTATCTTTAGCCTAGTAAAAATGGACAGGGACGGAAAACCGACTGCCATGAGTTGCCTGAGCACATTTATTGATGGATAGAAGGATGAGAAGCCGACACAACTTGATGGCGACCGGGCCCATTGATATTCAAATCTGTGTCTTGTGAGAAATATTGATGCAGTGGGATATATTGTCCTTTATAGGATTAGGGAGAACAGTGTTTATTGGAGTAATTAGCGGGACGGGGTTATGACGACACATATAACAGAACATGTATATACTCAGCGGCGTTAGAGTAGAGGACGTGAATGGATTTTTGACAGACTGAATGGAGCCTCCCAGATAGAAGGCTCAAAGCCCGTGGAAACGGGCTTCATTCGACCGACAAAATTGTGCGTGGAGGTTACTGAACTAAACCGTATCAGAACCCCGTCTCCAACATGAGAACAGGAACGCTTACATTGGCCTCTCAGAATGGTGTCACCGAGATTGGAAACCTAAAAATGAGGTAAGATGTACATACATACACCGGTAATCGGAAAGTACCGCACCGATACCCGCTTAAGGGTGATCAGGCCGTCGGCTAGACGTATGCGCCCAATGAAATCAAAGTCTCCCCAGGCAGCGGCATGACGTGGTTCAGTCTATGAAAATGTCTGTTCCCCACATTTGATCGAGAAGTGATAGAACTCACTTGGCCAGTCACGATAATGTCGACAATGTTACTTTGGGACGAGCAACTTGCATCGTACGTTTGGTAGAAGGTCTTGAACGTCCCCGACGTGTCGAACACCACGATTCCGTTCTGTGAAACATCAGAACGAGGCAAATGTAGAAATACCCATCAGCACCAAGTTACTCACCGTGGTCTCGATCCATTTAAATTCGCTTGGAAGCCACGCGTTCATGTTCCCGTTTTCAGAAGCGTCTTTGGGGATGACTTGATCAATATTGTAGCAAACATACTCCTGCAAGGTTACATAGAAAGGGCGTCGACTGACTTCCTCGCGCTCCAAAGGGGATGGTGGGGTAGCCGAACATTTCCATCGTTCATATTGCGATCGATCAGGGATCTACATGTAATCTTTTTTATCATCGGAGCGCAGGGAGGATAGACATGAATTCATACCAAGCAGGAACCATGGTATCTCCCCGTTAGCATACCAGGTAGGTAAGGCGGTGCAATACCGCGAATAGCTACGCAAAACCGAAGAGATTCCAGACCACAACAATAAGTTCGATAATCTGCAAAATCTTCCAAATCTTCCCGGGTCGGACCCGACAAGCCGAGGTTATTAGCCTCAAGACGAGTTCGCGGCAACTGGTCGGGGATTACGGGCCTATCAAGGTCCTGCCTTGCGAAGTACGCAAGGGTCGCGAGGACTGCTATCGGAGGCAGTTGGATCTTCTGGAATTTATCCCCGAAAAGTCTCGCTTCTGGCAAGCGGAGACCAGGAGGACCATAAGCTCCGCAAGAACGATGAATGCGTGGGGAACGGGAGGCTGGTACGGATGAGGGCTTCTCTGGGAGGTATAGCTGTTCTGGAAGTGCCGAAATAGAGTACTGAAGAATAACAAATGATTTAGGGAGTTATCTACCTGTAAATTGGGACGTACCCGATATGGAGCAAACACCAAGGGTCGAAGACAACTCATCAACATTCGTCGCGTAGCGGGGCTTTCACCATCAATCATGACTATGGACATGAGTAACCGATGACACAGGACGTCGGATAAAGTTACTCACATCGAGTAGTTGAGACCCACAGCAACAGTACGGCCAAACAGTTTACATTACTTTCAATCGGCCAGCCGTTACTTTCGCCGGAAGCGTCGTAAAGACGGGAAAGAATGAATGATATCAGAAATTCAGATACACCAGCCTGTAACAGGAGCTTGATGTTTTTCTGACCTATTGCGGAATAGCCGAACATGGTGAGCGTACACCAGAGCACGTCCAACACGTTGTCGCTATCTACTTGGCGCCGGTGGAGCGTTCGAAGAGTAATGTACCTGCGAACCGTTTCGCATTTGGCGTGCTGTCGAAAAGTGGCTTCATCGACAATTGAAAGAGGTGGAACGTCGAAATGTGTTACAAAAAGTTGCGAATATGTTTCTGCAGCGCTGAGGATGGAATAGGTGTAATGGCAGGTGAGCAGCAAAGGAAGGAAAATAGAAGGAATTCCGAGAGGTGCATAGGCCAAGAAGACGATTTTTCGTATGAGTTCAGGGGGAATGTCAAGGATAGAGGACGCCATGACCAGACCAGCGCCAGAGCGCGCCCATATTTGTAGTTTCCAAGTAAAAGAGCATTGCGGCTAACGGTCGTAAAAGGGATCACACAAGGATGCAAGTTCTCACGCGTCACACAGGAAATCGAAGCCAGGTAAAGTCATCATGATGCTTGAAGGTTCTGTATGCCATTTCGCGCCAACCGCGTAAGGAAAGCTAGGGTCATAGAGTAGCCAATCACCATGACCTAAGAGACGTTGAGGATCTCAATTAAATCCCAATCTAGGACAATCGAAAGGTAAAGCACTGCAAGGGGATTCGGAAGCATTTACCAACAGAGCACACAAAACAAAGGGCGATGAAGCGTCGGTGATATCGAACTAAAGAGATATCGATCCAGTGGTCAGCGAATAATGTTGATAAATGAGACCGGATTGAAAATGTCGGCTCACTCGTACCCAGAATCCAACGCATGGATAGCTCTGGACCGGCCATCAAACTAGGTACAGGACACACTGTTCTTGGACGCCCATCATCGAACCAAGTAAAGGAACAAACGTAGTGAAATTCCCCCGCGCTTTCGCAACTTCCCGGTTGTTATCGAGTAGTAACCGATTACATCCTCTGTAGATCTTTGTAAGGAACACTTGAGAGATTGACAAATACATTCCTAGGGTCGATATCAGTACAAAAGCAACCGCGTACGGGCGGGGAAGGTCCATAAAGGCTCTCAACATACTCCGGTCTGCGCAATATATTAATAGAATGCCCTGAGGGAGGTTTAATTAGCCACCTTCTGTCGATAAAGGATTTGGCTTTACTTATTGGTTCTGTAATCAAAAGAACTCCGAAAACGTTTGAAACACTCGCCCGCTCCTTCGGGTGCTGCCAATCCTTCCACTCCTTCCAGGGGTTAAGCTGACGCGAGAACCAGAGGCGGGGTCCGAGTCCGGTCGTTACCGTGTACTTTGAACGATGGCTTGAGACTGTTTCAAGATCCATGACAACGCAAAGGGTAATTGGGACCCCAATTTGGCCAGTACGAGAAGTCAGTGCGATCGCAGCCCTTTTTTTATGTTAGTACCGATAGTACTGGTCGCCGTTTAAACGGCTGATACGTGATTTGCGACGACCCTGTTGGAGTCGATGTGTATAAAATGTGAAACGCGGCCGTAGTGGAACCTCCAATGAACCAAAAAAATCGAGATATCATCGGCGGGAGACATGCCTTCAGCCTGAAAGGAGACGGCTTTGGAGCTCGGTACCACGGTATGCACATTGTGTGACATCATAAAACCCTTTGGAGATGTGTAGTTACGGAAAGCAGATAGCTGATACATGAAAGACTAGTATTTCTCCCGGTCGCCAGGTAGCGTTACAGCAGACCTACGAACGACACTCGTGATGTCTTTTTAGGAACCATGAGAACGAAACATTACTTACTGACATTGGGAGATGGAGCCTCGAATGTCGCACTCACACGATCTTCGCAAAGGCAGTAGGCGCCCCGCTGTACTCGGAGGCGGGGATTACAATGTTCATGAGCATGAGACAGCAGATTGGCAGTGGCATCATCCGGCAACTAGGTCGCTGAGTAAAAAGGCCATGAGACTCCTAGGTGCTGACGGAGATTAAAGAGGAGTGGCCGAAGAAAAATTTTCGATTCGGGGCCACGCGATGCAGCATTTCTGCCCCCATTTAAATGCCTATAGATAAACGGGCTCTCTAGAAGGACTGATTACAGCTGGAGAGCCGGCAAACTTGGGATGAGTAATCCAGAAATATGTCGAGTCTACAGGCCCAACGGGAAGCTACCGTAATTATTGATTCGTGTGCAACCGAACAGCACTTGTTGGAGCGGAATTGAGAAAGGTAAACGGGAGTTGAAGACGGAGGAGCGTAAGCGTGACTGCAGCATGTTGTATTTATATGTGTATGCTTGGCAGCGTCATCATCACGTGCATTATCCGGATTTTTTTCCGCCATCGATTGCAGAGATGTTCTTGACATCCACCACAACCACCGTCACTAAATCGTTCTCCTGCAACACCATGTCCGTCGATCTCAGCAAGCTTGAGGCTCACTTGGCCACCAGGTCGTACGTTGAAGGGTAAGAAGCTGAATCCATATCGATATTTTCATGATGAGCTATCGCCATGGTCCGTGTTTCCAAGAGCGACTAGACATCGCTGCTCCAACCTGCAGATAACTCATTCCTGGATTTCTGAACTTTATTCAAACCTATCATTATCCTAATCAGAGATCAGTGCTGAAACGCCTTTTCTTTGACAGATACACTCCTTCTCAGGCCGATGTTCATGTTTACAAGGCTATCTCCCCCTTGCCTGGCGACTCCCACCCAAACGTAACTAGGTGGTATACACACATCAAGTCCTACGCCGTGGAGCACGGTTCTCTGCCCGGCTCCAGCAATGCGGGAGAGGCGTTCTTCACTTCCGCGGCCGCACCCGCGGATGAGGACGACGATGAGGTTGATCTCTTTGGTGACGATGACGAGGAAGAAGACGCGGAGGCAGAGCGTATCAAGGCAGAGCGTGTCGCTGCGTACAATGCCAAGAAAGCTAACAAGCCTAAGACTATCGCTAAGGTTAGCTCTCCTCTTGCTATCCGTCGATTGTCGATAATTCATACGACGTATTAAGTCTGTCGTCACGATGGACGTCAAGCCTTGGGATGACGAGACGGATATGAAGGCTCTTGAAGACTCCGTTCGCTCAATCGAGCAAGACGGCCTTGTCTGGGGAGCTAGCAAACTCGTTCCGATCGGTTACGGTATGTCCCCTGGCCTTCGTTGGTATGTTCCCTTCCTTGACCAATTTACTACAGGCATCAAAAAATTGCAGGTCCGCTTCATATTTTTTTTTATCTTTCTCGCGTCTCACTGTTTTGTATTTGATCAGATCACTCTTGTCGTTGGTCAGTGACCTGCTTTCGCTCCGATCATTTTGTACTCATCTGGTCACAGAGGACGAAAAGGTCTCCACCGACGAACTCCAGGAAAAGGTTCAAGAGTTCGAAGACTACGTCCAGAGCACCGACATCGCCGCCATGCAAAGTATGTTTATGTCCCCACTCCTTGGAACCTTTTCTGATATGGTTTATCCAAGAATTGTAAATCGGGCCATCGACGTGTGAAAATGTGCCATAGAGCATTACGAAGTTGTGTTTTTAGTCATTCTGCAGTAAGATAAGTAAAAGTTACCTGTTCCGTTGTATCATTTCAACCCTTGGGTGCAATGTACGGAATCATCTGTTCGTCCAGGTACCGAAAGCTGATAATGTATTCATTTCGGACCGTCCTCTTTTTTCTTGGCCAAGGGCCAGATGCCGGAGGCGAGCTTCCGGCGACCGGAAATGAATTCTCATTCTCAAGAGATCCCGAGTTAATGCAGTCAGCTCCTGGTTAGGATCTGATGTCGTACTGCTGCAGTCGTGGAGTCCAGGACATTAAACAGCGCTTCCGTCCCCGTGATTAACCTTGTTACCGTTGACTGGCACAACCGGTAATAACGTGATGGCCATCGACTGGATGCGATCTTATTCCTGAAACATCTATTTTCTCAACTTGGGATATATCGCGGTTACACTACTGCTTCCTCGCGTGGTTTATTGAATGACGCGGTCTGTCGCTGGCGTAACCCTTATCCCCGCAAAGCGTTAGAAATCACTCGTGGCGCATCCGTCTTCGGCAACTCTATTATGCACGTATCCGTCGTGACGAGACCACCGTACACGTTCTCCTCCCTTCGCTTACAACGTGTCCGGCTGTACTAAACACCTTGTAGAAACTTTCAATAAAGCCCTTTGCGTCCGGAAACCAGTATGACATGCACCAAGTGTTTGAGCAAGGGGGATTGATGCCGAACCTGCTACATAGACTCTTCAGCGCGCATGCTAGGAACCCCGGATTACCTACTGATTCCATGAACTTGGTGTTGCCCGCTCTACCGATTCAATAATTTTCAAATGTATGTCTATGGTGCGGTGATCAATCCACGATCTGTATTTTTTAGGACTCATTGTCTCTCGCAGTTCTCATTTTGACGCTGGTCCTCGACTATAAATGAAGGCGCGTCCAGATATGCAAATCAGCAATTCAAGATGGTCCCCTCCCTTGAGACCCTTCCCCGCGACGTCCTGGAGCACGTTGCTCTCCTCACCACTTCCTCGTCCTCCCTTTCGTCTCTGTCCAACATTCTCCACCTCCTTCTCAGCAGCCGGACCATATATCACCAACTCTGCATTCACTGCAACCCGCACCTCTACGCTCAAGTTTTTCGTACTATATTTGACGTTCCATTCCACCGTTCGTGCATCCCACCCGACTCTGCCTTGGCTGCGGAACTGTCGCAGCGATTCCGTTTAATACGGAGGATTCAGCGCAGCGACTATTCCAACAAGGCGCTAAGGCAGGATCTATGGACTGCATATGGGATGGTTCTGGAAAGCGAAGGCTTGAATGTGCCACATCTCAAATCTGTTGGCCTTTCCGGGTTCCTTGACGGGCTTGTTCGCAAGTCAATAACGGAAGGCGTTGCGAACAATGATGCCATCGAATGCATGGGTCTGGCCTTCTGGCTACTTGCTTTGACGATGACGAGACGTGGGTAACTATTCACTGTCCTGAATCTATATATGAAAACTAAGCCGCTTCTCGCAGGTGACATCAATAGCAGATCCGAAGCTTCACGAGATGGGCTCCTACTTCTCCTTCGGCCCTTTGTACTATCTATGGACAAGGTATCTTGTAATTCACTCCGCCCTGGTTGATGTTCTCACACCAATACCTTTTGGGTAGACATCTCCAGCGAATGCCATCGGCCTACGGAGTGCCTCCTTCTCGCACGTGTCAACTCAAAATGACTCTCTCGATAAAGGGGATGTAATTTACTATTCTCGCGAGCAGACGCCGATACCATCGTGCCCAAATCTCTCCTTAGCGGCTATTATCCTGACTTTCGCTCTCAAGCAAGTGGATAGGCCCCCATGTATACCGCCTAACATCCCCGCGAATAGAGCCGCAGCATTGGCGATGCAGTGGACGGGTCCTACGCAAGAGGATCTCCACGCCATAGCCAGCTACAGAACGCCACTCTTCTTGGACGTCCGTCAACCTTCTATAGCTATGAAGGAGTGGAAGACTGCAGCCGCTCTGGATACATTGGCCCACGAATATGGCTATGGAGCATTCCAAGATGGTCCCTGCTTGCGTCAGTTCGGTGCATCGCCTTCCGATACCGGCTTTCGATACATTCACCAAAACCTCCCAGGCGTGTGGGAGGGGATGTTCTTCGTGAGCTCGGACTTCTTGATTTCTTGTGATATTGTATTCATGAAGCGGTGCCTGCTGCAGGTCTCACCACCTGAGACGAGCTCTTCTTCGTTACTGTCTGATGTCTCGGATGCGGACTTCCTTTGCGAATGGCCAATGCAATGCGCCCTGTCTTTACATTTCTGTTACATCCCAAACGGCCCTGTGTCTTCTGAACACATGGGTGAAGATCCAGTTCACTGGAACGTCGACCCACTCACTCTTTTGGAGTCGCCATCTCACTCCAAAGTCAGCAGGACACAGCAAATGATTAATTCTACTGTTACTGATGAAAGCTGCTCCCAGAACGGGCGGAAAACTAACGGTCGAAGGTATTGCTATGATACGGACTTGCCTAGCGGGCTGAGCGCTCCGTACGAAGCATGGCGCGACCCTAGCCAAGCTTTAGACTGTATTATCACGGGAAAGGTTCGCACATATCTCGCACGGTTGGTTCTTCTTCAATTCATTTATTTTGTATATAGACACTTGAGCGCCACGATGAAGCATGGGGCGCGTACAATTTCTATGGACGCGTATACAGAGATAGTACCATAGTCATGAAGCGAGTGCCAGTAAGTCGAAGCTCCCAACTTCTCGAGAGATAGACTGATCCCGTCTTTCGTTCCTGTTTTTCAGAAGAACAGCTGGGACACTACCCTAGGTACATGGATATTTGAGGGGCACCTCGGATACGGCGCTGCTTGGGTGGGGAAATGGCGATCAAGTGTTGCGCGAGGGGAGGCAGGAATGCAGGGCATATTCAGTATGCGAAAACGCGGCCCGGAGAAGACTTGACCACTGAATCACAGTGATCGACAGACTGAACGAATTTTCTGGATTCATGGCCTCGATCATCTTTTGTTCTGCTTTGATATTTTTTACAGTACACCACGTTGATGTCGGGTTATTTCATAATTTTAGATGTCTCCGAATCATTGATGTTCGACAAACTTCCTTAAGTTTCCAGACGTGTGATCTCCAATCAACACACGTAACATTACCAAGAGTTTCCTGAGAGTACGCGCTAAGGGAATTAGAGCGAATGAGACTCCTTTCCCCGTCGTACATAACTAAGGGGATCCAATCAATCAGATTTACGACACGATATTTGGAACAGCTACGGCATAGTAGAGCAAGCAAACAACTGAGCACCTTAGCGACATGTCAGGGCGCCGAAAGCGAGTCAAGGACTACAGTTCAACGTAAACATTCCGGTCCTATATCTTACAATTGTGATATATTGAAAGTTTCCATTTTATTGGGATAGGTAAGCGTACAATAGATCACGAAGTGTGGGACGCTCGGCGGACATTACCGTATTTTTCGGCAGGATACAAACGGAACCAAGCTAGAAAGCGAGCACCATAAGTCTTGGGGTTCGTTTATTAGGACGTAGCTTCGCAATCGACGACATTTCATTCGGAGTCATTGAAAGATGGAATGTTGTTCAATCAAACGACCTCATTACCTCATTTCCCCTAACATCTCTGGCGAAATTACTTGGAATCCCTTCCTTCCAATTGGGAACTTCAAAGGAAGATGTGTGGCACCACGGCTTCAGCGAGAGCTCCTTTTCAACCACGAGGGCGAAATGCCCTGACCAGCCTTTACGTGGAAAGGTCGCCGTCGTGGTTTCAATGAGTTTAGGATGAATGAGGTTTGCACGGCTAGAAGAGAATCACTATGGTAAGTATGGCTCTGGGATAACGACATGAATTCACATACAGGCCCACGTTGTCTACGGGGAGCAAGGCGACGTGTGATGAGAAAGAGGCGCTCGCTAGAGAACATTGGACTTACCGAGAATAGTCGAGAGTTGCAGAACTTGCCCGATCATAGTGATATTGCCACTACCCAAAATAACGGTATTAGAATTGAGACCGCAGGAGACATGCCATAGGGATGTCGATACTCACCCTTTGACAAAAATGTCCTGGTGTCGCACGATGGCATCACAGACACTGTCTGCCTGATCTTCGGCACCTCCAAGCTGCAAGATAAGATCACGGGCAACAATCGCGCCCTTGAATTCAAAAGACAGCTTCGTGGTGGATAGAAACCGGTCGGCTGTGCCGATATCATGAAGAAGACATGCAAGATAATACGTTTCAAGGTCATAAGACCATGCGGGGAAATGAGTACGAGTCAGGGCAGCACCTTGACGCAGTTTCAGGGAGACGATTCCTAAAAGTGCCGACCGCGTACCATAAATGAAGACTCTGTTACTGTGGTTAAAAGTTTGTTCGTCTAGATGTTCCTAGTAGAGAAGAAAATTTATGACAATCACAAGATAAGAAAAATGAAAGAAGGCTCACACTGACGAAGGCTTTCACTTTCTGAACTAACGGACTATCTGGAAGGGGGAAATCGTTCACGACGAAGAGGTCCTGCTTAGGACTGTCACCGTTGGCGGTGGGATGGCCCCGGAAGAGGACATCTGGATCCCTGGGAACAGGCGAAAACCCGTAGAAAGCAATACTAGGGTCTGTCATCGTGGTGAGAGATAGAATGCGTGTTCTTCTGTATGGGACTTCCTAAACGCCAGGCGCCTAACCGACCGATATGATGTCATCTCCGCTGAGTCAGAGCTATTATCTTTATTTTCTCTCACGCCACAATCTATGTTTTCTCTTGTTTACATATTTTCGATGGAAGGATCCGCCTGTCAAGCAACGCCTCAGCAACGTCTATCGCCCATCGCCGTCGTCGTCGACACCGTCCGCTCCTTCAATTTCCTCATCTCTCTCTCTTTCCGCCACCATGATATCCTCGCTAGCAGTCCTTTCAGTGCTCACGACAGCGGTCTTTGCCCAGTCTTCTTCAGTGAGTCCCTATACATTTCAGGATTTAAGCTTTTTTTCTGATTTCTGTCAGTCGTCGGCGGCCTCTGCATCGTCGACGAGCAGCCCGCTAATTCCGTCGGGCATCAGCACCACTTGCAAGAGTTTCCTAGAATCCTTAGACAGTAATTCCAACCTAGCAGCATGCACGAAAGCCCTGGCCACCGCGACGGACGCTTACGCCCCAGGCAACTCATCATCGACCTCGTCGTCCTCCGCAATCACCAGTCTTCTCAACAGTATTTCCTCCAATTCATGCGACGAGTCCATTATGAGCACGACCATTGCGAATTTTGGATCGGCATGCCAGACCGAGCTTGTCACCAGCCCCGTCAAGGCAGTCGTTCTGTTGTACGATACCGTCTATATGATGAATCCTTGGCTCGACGTGCTCGTCACTAAGGATGACAGCGGGACATATTGTGTCCTAGAGTCTTACAACGCTGCCACCAACAGTACCTCCAGCTCGGCGTCAGCCAGTGGCTACAGCAATGCTGCTGCCGCTGGATCTACCGACTTCGATAATTTGAACAAGTACCTTGTCGTCGACCAACAAGGTGCCACGATATCTAGGCGGGCACAAACCGTCGTTGCCACCCCCAACGCGACCACTTGGACCACGAACGGCATTCCATTCCTCTTCTTCACAAGCTCACTATCTTCCTCTACTCTCTGCACCACCTGTTCCCGCAATGTTATGACCGCTTGGATTTCATGGGAATCAAAGGTGCCATATGCCCCCGCTGCAAAAGAGAGCGCCCTCCTGAGCGGCCTGAACGACCTCTACTCAGCCATTCAGACTAAATGTGGCAAATCATTCCTTAGCGGTGCTGTCACAGCTGCGGGCGGCCTGGGCACCAGCGATGCTGCTCGTGTGGCGGCTAGTAGAAAGAGCTTCGTTAGCTTCGTTGCAGGGCTAGCGGGTCTGGCGGTTGCATCTGTCTTTCTCTGAGGGGCCAGGAGGAAGAGAACGAAGAGAGGATGTTACTGGTTCACATCGGACTTTCTCCATTCTGTTTCTCTTTTCCCTCTCACGGGTACCATCATCTCTCCTACCATTGCTCGACCACTCAGCTGTTATACCCATTCCATCCTGTAGGAGCGTTATGTATCATTTAATATTTACTTTTGGCGTACCACGGGTATTGGATTATCTATTCTTCACGGTTATCGGTGATATATTTTTCCAACTTCCATACCGTGATCCATTTAACTCCAAATCATATACATAGCCTCCAGGAGACGAATTAATTATGCTTTCTTCATCTTTTGTAAGCTATTCTATTCCGGTTGCTGGCCGTTGACACTTCTATATCTTTTTACACAAAGTTTTACAAGCGATGACTGAGGTGGTGAGGGCACAGCCACAACGACGCGTCGAGGCCGTAACGCGCGCTTCTGTCCTTTTCACGACGAGTCTTCTGTAGTCACAGGGTCCGGTTTTTCTCTTCGTCTTGCGAAATTTGATTGATGGAGTGTTCTATACAGTTTACAGGTAAGGCAAGCTGTCCCTTATTGACTTCTTTGACAACTTGCTATCAAATACTAGTATTCTCATGAAGGGAACCCGAGGCCGCTGAGCATCACATACATAGAGTTCGATGCGGCGCAATTCTCTACAAAAACCCAAGGCGGTGTCGTATCAGACGTAATATTTCTCAGAAAACGATGAGTGTGTTTAGGGTCAGAAATTTTCTGGTGCTGAACGTAAAGCTTTAATCAGTACGAATGGCGTCAAGAAATGACCGACATACACTAAACTTCCTGATTGTTGTTAATAGGACTTCGACAACCTCAGCAAGAACGCTGACGACAGCGACGGAATAATAAATAGAGCAGTGCATAGTTGGACTTCCTACATTTCTTTCAAAGAAGATCTACCATATGGTTCGCACAAGTCCAACACTGCCGGATGCTACGTATTTACCTCCGCGCCATATCCGAGTCTTGTCATGACGACCTAGTTATAATCCAGGATCCTAGAGAACGGGCTCATCACCCCCAGTTTGAATTCGCCAGCTCAGCTGGTACATGTGCTCTTTGACGGCTGTACGTCATACGGGAGCTCGCCGCCCGCGGGACGCGGATTGAACAGACTGTCGATAAGGTCGAGGATTTGGCAGAACGTATGCGGAAGGACCGCTCGAAACCCATAAGGGACCGGAGAGCTCGAGTCGTTAATTAGCTTACTTGAACGAATGGGGAAGAGGGTAACACACCACTGGGTCGGTAGTCGCTTCCATTACGGGGACAAGTTGACCCTATAAAGAGGCGAGCCGCGAAGTTGGAGCCAGAGATGCAAGAGCACTCGGAAGCTCTACCAGCCGATGACAACTTGACCACCCTGAGGGTCTATTGAATACTCCATATACTGAAAACCTTAGAACAATGACCTGAAGGAGAAACGCAAGAAGTTTGCTGCGCTGCAAAATGAGCATTCAACTTTCTACGACTCCGTGTTCCGAGGACATGTCGCACCGGGTACGTGGTAGTCCGTTGATCAAGCCAAGGGTGTGGTAAATGATATTAATATCCGCAGAGTTTCCTCAGAAGGCCTTCCTGTTTTTTTCCAGAGCTAAGAGCTACCTGAAGTGACCTACGGTCGGACGAGGAAGCAATCCGACAATGAATCATAAGCAGCCACCTTCCTGGGGAATGTCACTGAGGGGATGAAATGCCACGGCCCACGCGAAGGTCCAAATTACTTGGAACTGTTTAGGTGCGGTATGATTCAAATTTGAGCAAAGCTTCTTGATCGAACCACTCTAGACGCCGTCAACGGGGATTCACCTCGAGTCCTAAAATATTACTTGAAACCCCATGTCTTGCATTGCGAGGTCTTATAGAATGAGTGATACAAACAATACAACGGGAGTGAAAGACTTCATGTCACATTCACAACACATAGCCCTCAAGTCTAGACCATTGAAGCGTTTACTATTCCTGTCGTGTAAGAATGCATACCCATTTTGCCCTTCACGTATACTGAGATTCAAATTAGCATACTCCATAAGGAAATATATCAGACCCAATCGCGCAGGGACCGATCGTACGCGTGTTCTTGGCTGCAACGTGCCTCACAAAACCTATTTAATATCCTACAGGTGCCGTGAAAGAATCCGTGGACCGAGTGGAGCTGGTGCACACACCGAAAAGTGAACTGCGGCCCGCTTCTCATGATTTTATCAAGGGATGGTTCCCGAATCCCGTCCGCCACGCATCCTCAGATGAAAGAAGTACATAAACTATAGTCTCGACCAACCCAATCGGCGAAAACGGACCTGAAAGAGGCTAGGAAGTCTTCGAGGAATCATATGTGCACAGTTCCTGAGACGATCGTCCCTAAAAATATGATGGAAGGTGAGCGCTTAGATGTGATTTCTCCGAGATGAATACGGCTGACGGTAAATCATATTAATAGAACCCCGTTGGTTAAGATACGAGATAATGGGGCGGTTGAATGGCGGTGATAAGGCTTATATTTACCCAACCATTGCCTCAGATTGGGTCATGTTGACTGGTTCCCAGACACGCCCAGTACACGAGATGTGGGTAATTGTATGGATGCCGGGTTATTATTAACCTTTTCTAATCTCACCGTTTTACGCCGCAGCCAAATAGCACCGCCACTGCTTCATTCCCGATCAAAATCCCACTGCCGCCGGCAGCGAAGTCGCAAATCCTTTTTGGCTTTCAATTGCGCGGGATTCTGTCGGACACGCGGGGGAACCTCTCTTCGTCTGGTTTCCGTGGCAACGATCCCATTGCTTTAACTGGTGGCGTGAAATAATTCTCACCCAATTGTGTTTTTATACACATTACTTGTGAATTTCCGCTTCGTTGCTAGAACCAATCATATTTGAGGAGGACGGATTCACTAACGATTTTTAGTGTCAGCACTATTCGGCTCTTACTGAGTGTCCTTGAAAACGCGTCGCGGCACACCGAGCTCCAAAAGTCCATCGCAACACTACTACTACCCGCACTAGAACAGCAGACGCGGCCTTTCGGATCTGCACTGTGAAAAAGTTGACCCAGGGCCTCATAGAGGTACAGCAAAAAAACAGGGAGGAGCACGATGAGTCTCAGGACTCAAAAGACTCGACGGGGAGGAAAATGCGGTGAAGGCTACCCGGGAAAAGGATGAATTTCAGAATCGATAAGGAGGGGAGGTATCTTTTTATTCGAAATTTCAGTTCTGTGTCTTCAGACTGATCAAGAGTAGGGAATATGTCGAATCGTTAGAGAAAGAACTGGTCGAGAAGAAAATTGATCCGTTGGAAAATCTGGAGAAATATATGGCAGTGACTGAAGGAGTTGTAAGATATCTATAGCTCATTACTTGATGGACGTATGAAAGGTGAGCGTACGACATTCCATTACATCCGAAAGGCTCCAGCCCCTAATGCAGAATTTCCTCACGAGGATGAATCTGGATAAATTAGAGCGGCACGTAACCATGGCCGAATGTACGCTGCTGCTTGCGCAAGTGAATTCAGATTCTCAGGTGGTCAAGTTACTACGTCAGTTAAGATGCAAGATGCAGGTACTCATACCGCCATGAAGGAGACAGAGGAAATGTCTTTTTACTAGGATTTGGCCCCTACCGCTCAGTTTAATGCATCTTCTTACCCTATGAATTAAACATCAGTTCTCAACAGCTAGTGTTAGTTCTGCAGAGTGGAAATCGGTTGCACTCATGCGAAACACTCGCTCCTTTGAATCGGAAATGACAGAACGGTCAGCCCTAGAACAGGTCGAGTTTCACTCATCCCAAGCAATGGTATTGATTGAACAGGCGTGGAATGTTTCACCTCTGATACAATTCATGCGTAATTTGCCGCTTTCCTTTATGATTTACACCGTTTACAAACTGGCCTTTTGTAGTAGCTCTTTCCGGAACGACGTATTCTTCGACGACGCAATGTTGGACATCAATAGGCATCGTACGTATTACTGGAGCTGCTTTTTATTTTTATTTTTATTCAATGATATTGTGCATGTCATGGCGCGACATCAGTCTATCTACTGGAGGCTCTGCCTGCCTCCTCTACCCTCAGTCTCGAAATCACTGGAGCTATTTTGAGCGAATATTGCTTCAATGTATATCATTCAGGCGAAACGAAGGCGGCAGCTGAAACACTGGATAAGGCCTACGACCACCCGGAGCTCAGTGCCGCATCTCTAGTAGAAATGGGAGGGGCTGACCTGGCTGAAGCTGCTGCAGTCTTAGCTGAAAGTTGTGCTGGTCTTGATGCGTTTAATAGGGTAATTTTTGATAAAGTAACGGAGGACAAGGTCGGTCTGCCGGCCTACAAAGGAAGAGCAGTATGCCGTCATCTCCAATGAGCGTACACCGATCACCTGAACCACAGATAACCCGTTCGCTGCCGCACTATTGCCATCATGATACAGAAGTCGGTCCGCCCTCTAAATTCCAGGACTATACATTGTGATATTTTGTATTATGCACGTCAACGCTGGAAGGAAATGAAAAAGAAAGCCTTTGCCCGATGGGCTTTGGGAATGATATCGTTGGAAGATAACAGCGACGTCTACTACTCCTCATATTTGGAGAATAAGAACAAGCAGTCCTATCTCCACCGCAGCAACAACACCGGATACCGCGAGTACTATCCATCCAGCCGTAATGAATGGGCGTCCAAAGACACGAGTATTCTCTTGCCCAACGGTCTGTATAGGAAATTTCGACGGGGCATTGGAGTTCTCAGCATTGACACGGGTGTGCACGCTATCTCCATCCACCTCCGTCTCCGATGATTCCGCTTGGGGTTCGGGTTCCTGGGGGTCTGCAAAGTCATGCTGTGAATGACGAGACCGCATAAATGCGATGATGAAAAGGAGACATCCCAGGATGGCAAAAAGAAGTCCAACTTTTAATTATCATAAAAAGAGTGATTGACCGAGGCGAGGAAGACATACCTTTATAAAATCGATGGTCGAATAGACGGAGAATAGTTAGGGCATACCCAAGGTTACCCATAGCGGATCGGCTATACGCCCCATGAAAGGTCCTTTGCCGCGCTCTGAGCTCAACGAGTTCACTCATATCGGTCGTGTGAAAGGATCCGGCTCTATGACCCCTGCAAAATTTCAGTCTGTTACGGAACGCTATTAATATGTCATAATATCGTACCTATATCGGCGGGTGTTGCTCATTGTTGAAGTAAAAAAATCAAAGAAAAAGATACGGCTAGACAGATTCTTGGTGGGAGGTGAGAGAAGAATTCGGACCTTGATGGTGTTTAACAGGTGCCGAATACATTTCGAATTCTGAAAACAGCAATCACCTCTTCGATCACATGATTTTCGTTTTTTCTTCTTTCCGAACATCAAGTCGACGGCGTCAAGGCTTGGATCTGGCTCGTTACGGCGCTAAAGAACGCTTCTTCTGTGAGGGGGCTTTGCTAGGACGATAGGGAGGCAATAACGGTGCTTGAGCTTCAATATGCAGTGGTCTGTATTTGGCAGAAGCCAATTCCTCAAATTTCCTGTACGAAGGTACGCAAACTCTTGTCTCCATAAAGAAAACCATTAACTTTCTTATGCTATCATAGAATAAGTGGAATAACGTGTAACACCGCTCGTACGCGACTGTCATTGGTAGGTTACCATCTGTCTCGATTGTTTCAACTGAACAGGATTTGACAGTCGAACAGTGTAAGCGACCCCAAATGCGCGCTCCGACTTTTCCTGGCGTCACGTAGCTTCTCCAGTACACGACTGCAGGCATCTTCAGAATCCAATATAGTAGACACACCTGCTAGCTCAGCTACAACGGTATTACCCGACGCACCACCCTCCCCTGTACCGTCTCCCGTCATCATAGAACCATCATCTATACCAACCGATGTTGTCTCTGAGACCGCCAATATTATCCCGCCGCTCCAGTTCGGTGATCTTACCTCACTAGGCCTTATCTCCTGGTCACCTCCCTCATTCTTTCGCTTGATGCTCGAGGGGATCAACGTCACCACCGGCTTGCCCTGGTTCTGGACCATTATAATAGGTTCCATCATCGCCCGGGGCATTGTCGTGCCCTTCGCCCTCAGCGCCCTCCGCCAGAACCAGCGCTTGGGCGTCATCTCACCCAAATTGAAAAATCTGCAAGAGCAGATGACTTTGGCAAAGGAGAAGAGGGACACTGTGATGCAGCAGAAGTCTGCACTGCAGATTGGCTCACTGATGTCGACGGCTCAGGTTAAGCCGATGATGCTCATCCTGGGCCAGGCGGTCACGTTCGCGGTGTCGGTTTCTGCTTTCGTGGGCGTGCAGAAGATGGTGGCTCTCCCTGTCCCTCAGCTCACCCAGAGCGGGTTTTTCCTCTTTCCCGATCTGACAACGCCGATGCCGATACCAATGAACCTCTTGATCGGGTCTTTGATATTTCTCCAAGTTCGGGTAGGTCTCTGCGCTTGACGGCCAAAACTTTCAATCATAATTATGTCCGCAGAATCAAATGTCGGAATCGACGCTTTCAACGCCTGAGTATATGGCCAGGATGAACGTCCTGAGTACATTTTTCCCGGTAATGTCCACCTTGGCCATCTGGGGAACGGGAACGTCCTCTGTGAGTGTTCTGTATGACAACTCTTACTTGTACGGGCTCTTATTCGATTCCTATACAGGCGGTTGGCCTATATCTGCTGGTAACGACAGCGATGCTGTCGCTACAGTCCCTTATACTTCGTCACCCTACGGTAAGACAGCGGTTAGGCATACAGGCCTTCAGAGATGTGACCTTCCCCTCCCCTGCTCGCTTGCGGTCGGACTTCCGTTCCGTCGCTAACGAGTTGAAAGAGTGGTACCTCAGCAAAACTAGACCGCAGCCGTCAAAGCGCTCCCTGCGATCGAACGTAAAGTACAGGCGATAGCACAGACCTTATTAATGTGAAATTTGTTGTTTCCTTCTGAAAGGCCATAGTAGTGACCATCAGTACCACCGATTCATCTCGGCCTCCACATCGAAGTGCAGAAGAGTTGTTCGGACATCCCGGGTTTCAATTGATTCTATCCATTCAGCGTTTGGCTATTATTAGGCTTTCCATAGTCTCAAGTACTCGCACCAAGTCATGCCCCCACCACGATACAAACCACCTGTTTTACAGTGCCTAACTTCGGTTATGCTTCAGGTGTCAAGTTCCTGTAGCACAATCGGCGGCGTTTGTATATTTCCGCAACATTGAGAAGCTTGGCTATGCAGGAGTGTCCTGTCAACAAGTATACATTTAACCATGAAGAGTCCCGCGTTTAGTTCCATATTACTACCGGGTGCACCAAGAAGTCCGAGGTGTTCAGGGATGCCCCCATCCATTTCATGTTCTTGGGCCCGGGTGCGCGTTGTCGGAAACACAGTTTATATGTGAAGGAAGGAAGTAGGGTGGTTCTATTAGTCGTCGTAGCTCCTGGAATGGAAACGTAACAGAGAGCTATCTACGGAGTCTACTGAACTCAATGAGTAATAGTAAATACTGGGGAGATGACAAACTGCTACGAGAACCTGTCTCATGTGTGAAATTCAGGATGCGAAGAAAGAAGACTGATCCTCGACAATTTTTTTCCTGTTCGATAATTCCCCCCAAGATGTCTTACTTTGATGGTTCCCGGGGCGGTTCCAAATATGAAGGAGCTCCTGCCAATGTTCTCCAGCAAAAGCACTATCAAAAACCATCGTAGCGAGAAAGTCCTCATTCGGTGGAAAGGTGGGGCTCACACCCTGGCCGCCAGTCAAACTATATGACAGTGGCTGACTTCCGCGGCCCCTGGGATGATGTACCGAGGGCGCGAGATGACGCTAATATGCTCTAGCAAGGCAGTGAGCCGCAATTATATTTGTGTGGCTAAAATCATTATAGTGTTTTGACAATCATAAAACGACCGAAAGAGGATTACAGCAAAACGCAAAGCTCCTCCCAGGCTGTGGGGATACGGATACGACGTTTACGGAGCAAAGTATACTTAGAGGTACCAGAAGGTGATAACGTGGTGGCATTCTAGATATGAAACGGTGCGCTGCAGAGAAGACACAAGGCTTAGAAATGAATTTTGTGTTTTCACATTAGATGATAACAAAGAAGGACGCAAGCGGACACTTCTAGCCGTCTAGTTCATTCTGCACATCCCCACAGATTCGAAACTGAACATTCACCGTGCATGTCACCCAACTCGTCAAGTGCAACGTCGACAATCTCACCAGGATCCCCCCCCCCCGCGTCCGATCACCTGCTCGCATCTGAGAGTCCTCCGGCTTGGCGCAACACTAGAGGTGTCCTGGACCTTGAACCTAGGATACCATAGGACGCTGGTCGATGCAGCATCCAGAGGTGCCCAGATATCTTGAACAGCCTGGACGAAGGCTGGGAAATTTTCCCCGGCTCGAGGTAAATGCATAGGTGGGTCAAGGCTGCATCCGATTCGTTAGGAGTAAGGATGGCTAAGAACCCACTTATATTGCGAGGCCCGAAGAAATTCTTTCCAGAAACGGTCACGGTTACGCAAGGGACTCCGCTGGAGACGTCGAGCAGCTCTTGATTGTGCCAGTTGAACACCAAGTGAATCGTAAATACAGGTGGATGATACTTACGCCAAAGAACTTACTTCTGGGCCCAGTTATCACTTAAAAATTAGGTCCTGAAGGGTGCAAGGGTGCTAGTACGAGGCGGGATTTTTTGAGCTTCTGAGTCTCGTACATGCTCCCGCTCGAAGTGCTGGAGGGACAGCTTCCTCAGCCTCTACAGAGCGATCCACGGCCGTGGACCCAGGGGCCAGGAGGAAGTGGAGACTGGTAATTTCGCGGCGCCTAAAAACTCGAAGGTGATTTATTGTCGTTAGCGCCAGGAACAGTCCCGGTCAATTCCCGGTGCAGTAGATACTGTATTCTGCGGCCTCTGCAGTTCCGGGGTCATCCTCTTTAAGTCCTTTTCGCCATTATACCAAGATCATCATGGGTATTGAGATTGGCTGCCTAGAGATCATCGCATCAATCAATATCATCATGTGTATGGGTGACCACACTTTCTTCGTTCGGATGTCGGTGCATATGATGTATGGTTAATAGTTATTGCTATTGGATGAAATTAGAATTGTTGGGATGCACGGAGAGACGTAGTAGAGAAATACGGTTGTGCATGAGCTTAGTACATATCGAAGACAGCAGTTGATTTGAGTTAATCGCTGAGGCCCTGGTCAAGCTCCGGTGCCATGAGTCAAAGACGGAGGCATCCAGAGGAGTATTACTATCTATCTATAATGAAGGCAAGGTGGTACGTACAGCCACATCAAAGGTACTCCCGGACCGAAGAGGCGAAGGGCCTATTGAGGAACTCTTAGCCTAGTGACGGGTCACCGGGGGCAAACGTACGAGATAAAAAAGAAGCTACTGATCAGGTTGATATACTATCGTTATGAATATATTTACATAGATCTCAGTACTTACACCGAGATCGCCTGGCAGTGGTGAGATGATGATGATGAATAAATAAATTGAAACGAATTGAAATGAAAAACAAGCAAAAAATTCCCAACAGAATCTATCACATATCCACGCTACGTTGCATTGAGCTTTACTATGTTACCAGCTGGAGAAATGCCAACACTTTGAGCAACGGATGCATGAAGACGATCTACCTACCACTCATGTCCTCCCCCCTACTCCACGATAACTTGCTTGCTACACATCACCTTCCCCCTCGCACTCAACATTGGCAACCTCATCAGAATATCCAGCCGTGTCACCTCTCCAAACGCTTGCATTTCTTCAGGCTTGATGTTACTCTTCCTCTGTTTTACGTCACTCCCCCCAAAACCAGGGAGATGTTGAGGCCACGGAACCTAGCGAATCGCGGACCTGTCAGCAGGGCATCCAGCGGCGCCCAGATACGGATGTTGTCGAAAAATTTGCGGAATTCGCTCTCCGGATCGACGTGAATGGTTAAGCGAGTTAGGGCTGAAGCCGACTCGGTGGAAGCAAGGCAGGCAACGAACCACGTCAGGTTGCGCGGTCCGAAGATTTCGTTCCCGGTAGCGTGCATGGTTATGCGGGGAACTGCGGAGATGTCTAGGAGCGCGTCAGCACTCCAGCTATCGTAGACTATTAGGTCGATAATCAATAAGGTCCAACATGATAATGAGGTCATTAATTCTTACTTCCAACCCAAATATCACTCAGGACAAGTTCGCGGAGGGTGTTTCCAGCAGCGACAAGAAGCTCACGAGTCGCAGGCGCATGCTCGAGTTCGAAATACTGGATAGAGAGCTTCCGCAAACTCCGGAGGGCAAAGCGGGACACACGATCGACAAAAAAGTTGGAGATTTGTGAATTTACGATGTCCAATACCTCCAAGGACGGGCCGAGGTCGACCGGTTCGACGACGTTATTGTAATAGTTATCCTCTTCTTCCATCGAATGGAATAGGCGCTGCATAGCCCGAGTTCTGTTGACGCGACATCCAGAAAGGAATGTGAGAGCGGATAAGTGGGAGAGAACCTCGCGAAATGTCTGTTGGCATATCACCATGTTGTTAAGGATGAGAGATGTCACTGTGGTGGAATTCCATGGGCCGTTGGGTGAGTGAGTAATGCGGAGGGTTTCGAGGTGGGTAAGAAGGTTCAAGGGGAGCCCTCTGGCGGCCCTGCGATGGTTATTCCGCAGTGTTGCTTCATAAATCTCCTGAGGAATCTCCCTGAGGTCGGAGGTGGTTCCCCCAAGTTGCACGAACCGGTTGTCGCGGCATCCACATTGTCCTTCTTTGCCTAAAGGAAGGGTGATGTGGAGGTGCTGAACGGAGGTGGAGACGGACGAGGATTCTTGGAAAGTGGTCGATAAGCCGTCGAATTGGGATATTGTCGATGCGTGGACATGGCGGAAGAGATTGAAGGTAGCTCGTGGGTAAAAAGCTTTTGAGACGGTACGCAGGACTGCTAGAGAAGCCGGGTCATCGATAAATTTATCGACTATTAATTCCTTGAGTTCTGGGGATAGTGTGTCCATGGTTACTCGGAAAGCCCTATGAAAGAAATAGTTAGCTCAATTGATAAGGCATCTTCCTACACTATACCGACAGGTATGCGGCGAAAAGTACGAGGATTGCTAGCACACGGTTGGTAAGAGATAACCTCACGAAATCGTAGTAGTAATACTAATGAACAGCTACCAGATTGACGGCTTGCGATGAGGGTAGAAGGGGAAGCACTATGATATGTCAAAGATGTATAGGGAAAATTCAATTCCTTGGGGAATTTTGCGGATGAAGATAAGGTGCGGAACTGCGGTGTCAATGGTTTCCAAAAGAAAAATAACTGCCCCTAAAATGATTTGAAAAATGAACGCGTATCACGAAGTGTGACATATATCACGTGCCGCATGACACGCTAGTCCGGACAAGCCGCCACTCAGTTAGTTTCTTCGCCCACTTCCAGGGTGACTCTAGGTGACCCTTCCCATGAGGTCCATACCCAAATTTCTCGCCGCTGGCCTTTCCCTGGATACCCGGACCCTCGTTTATCGTCGAAATTACAGCGCCATCCCTCAAGGGCATCTCTCTTCGCGCATTGGTTTCGGGGTACAGTCTCATTGTCTTTCTCTTTAGACGCATATAACCAACTTCTTCCAGCCTGGACACATTCGGACACGCGACGACCACCGCGTAATCTCGACCTTGGACGTCCAATGCATCAAGGATACCGATATCCACGACCTCTCCTTCTACAAAAAGCCTCGCATCCAAACTGTCGTTAGAAATGAAAAATACTCGTTCCGAGTCGATTATGCCACGGATGTCCTGAATGAGAAGTCAAAATATCTCGTTTTTCCTCCCCGGACAAAGGGATTCTTATACTACCACCAGCAGCGTGACTCTTTGCCGGGGGAGGTGCGGTTCTGCCTTGCGGATGTGAGCGACACTCATACGGGCATGGACCTTCTGCTGCCTAACGGCCTGCCGTGGTCGATTCCATTGTGGTACATCGTATCTGCTCCCAGGTACAAGATTCTTCTGCAGAAACTGATCGTGGACGGTCTAGTGAGCACTGAGCTGGTGGAGAGATGCGAGTGGATGTTTCCTGCGGCGTGGGCACGCAAGAGGAGGAGGGCGACGGTGCTGGTGAATTGGAACGACGTGTTCGCCGTGGCTCTCGATACGAAGCACACGAAGCTATGGATAGCTGGGGAGTCAGCGAAGAAAGAAGTCGTGTTACTGACGGAGAGGATGTTGGGCGAGTATGCAGGAGAATCGACGGGTGCGTGTTTCTATCTCCTCTGCTGATTATGTTTATCTAATGATTGGTGAGTAGGCTGCGTACATGCCCGGATTGAACATGATCCTGTCCACGAAATAGATGTGGTGAATGTGTTCAAGGTGCAAATGGCGACGGGCCAGGTTCCTCTTTCTCTGAACCGCCGTGTGAAGCCCACGTTTAATTCACTGGCCCTGTGGTCGAAAACGTGAGTTCGGTTTTGTGTTCACGGTAAGCGTGAACTGGAACTGATCTGAGGTATCAACAGGTACCCATACGGACAGTTGGGTGAGTTGTGATAGTGGCGAGAGCTCTCTGTCAGTGTCTTGGAGATCGTGAGCCTTTTGCCAGTCCAATTCTACCTAGCGTTGTCTAAGTTGACGGTCCAGGTGTCCTCATGATTGCGAACTCCGGCTTTTTCGGTGCCAGGACTATAGAAGCGTATACATCCGCTGAACTACGGTTGCCCATGAGACCAATGCGATCAAACCCCACATGGCGGCAGGGCTGCTAAATAGACCAGGATAATATCCCGGTGTCGATTAAATTCGTGATATCTCTTCCGAAAACTCACCTACAAGTCACTACGAGCTGCCGAAGGATCGCTTCCAGTGGCGAAGTCAGGCTGAAACACGTTCGCGCCGCTTATCTTCTATCGCTGCGCTACTTAGCAAGTATGACTGCTGGCGTCGCTTTCCTTACTTCTCATTAGCGAGGACCCGCACAGTCTACCACATCCTTTTTGGCCAGGGTTCTCAAAATCGCTGCCATTAACTTAGCAGTCCCGCGTCATATAAATCTTTTCCCAGTTCTCATACATACCAATTTCCAGGTGTACACTTTCTATTGGCCATTGTTCAAACATCGGATGATGACGCACCGCGAATGCTAGGCTGTGGGGACCACTTCAGGACCTCCTTCCGGTTCCTGACGCGCAACTGCAAGTTTGCTTGTCCCATGCCCTTCCTTTGTGGTTTGTGGGCTGTAACTACACGCCTGAATTAAACTTCCAGAGCCTCTCTGGTCCCTTGTTCCCCGTGAGACCTTGTGGTTCTGTCTTGGTGGTTAACGGCGCCATCGACATTTTAAGCGTGCGACGGTGCGGGTCTTGGTGCCTTCTTAGTTCGATGGTCCAGCTCCGCAGACTAATAAAAACGCCATCAGAATGGAGCAGCTTCGTATTGCAATGCCAGGTCCCCGTCGACTATCAACGGTCGAAAACTCCGAGCCTCTCCCTGCCTTTGCGGTTTTTCAGGTCCCACTAAATTTTCGGAACGGTCCGGATATAAATTCGTTTTTTCCATGCAAGGCGAATACTACTTCCGCCGGCACTTCTCTCGGCCCGCTTCTCACTGCGAGTGTAAGCGAGGGTATGCATGTCGAATACCGTATGCGGGGAAGAATTGATATTAGGACCATCTAGGACCCTATGAACCCAGAACCCAAGTGTCCGAAAATTCGACATCTTGCCTGAAGGATTTTGTGTATTAGTTACGGACTTCGCTCAACATTTTGGCGTCGGGGCGACCAATAGCGAGATATTGGCCCAACCGTGGTGTTGCATTATCTAGGGTCCTTTCGTATTGACGACTCAAAAAGTATCATTCCCGGCGGCCTCAGGATGATTAGCATTGATCGAGCGTGCTAATCCCGCAAAAGGCGTATGTACCTTCATGAATTACGTGTGGAGCATATCCCTGACATTGCCATGGAATTTTAGGAACGAGGAACTTACCGTCATACATAGACACCAACTGTCTGGCTCACTCCCCATCCCTTCTTCTGCGCCTCTGCAGCCGTGTATTACTGAGTCAAACCTCGGGGAGGCTTTGTGTTCCGAGCACCTTGTTGGTAAGCTCAGGTATATGTCCACTATCTGATACATCTGACAGTTCCTTGGAATTCTAGAATTGAATCTCTCAATCTTTGGGGAACTAGTCGACGCTACTGGGAGTCGTGACAGAGCATCATGCGCTAGCTATGGTGCTCATGTGCGACTCTTGAACGATTGATATGCCCACTCGACAGAATCCCGGCCCGCGGCTACCGAATCGGTTCCAAAATACTTTCGAGTATGACCGTCCATGCCATGCCATTGCCGTATTGCAGAACTTTTCAACATAACACCGAGTCCAAAACCCCGCACATCTAGGAAGCAAGCAGAAGCAGATGCAGTTGGAAACCACTTTCCGGCGGGCGGGTGTCCAGATTCAGGTCGTTGGCTTGGAAGAATGACGAAGTTCATCCCCATTGAAACTGCCGGCCCTTGATCGGTCTGCACTCAGGACTGGACGACTGCCAATCACGAGGGTACCGCTCTTGATGGAACTTTTGACGGCCCGCGTATAACGGGAGGGAGTGACGACTTTGGCACCCACTTCTTTCCGAATCGCCGACAATTTGCGGATTAACATTCTGTAGAGCATCAGGACAAATTTATCTGGCCGCGCCAATCCCGCAAGTAACCCTCCAAAGTTTAAGTTTAGCATCTCTGACGCCTTTAAATGCTATCATAGGAACGAGGGGGATGTTTGAATATCCGGGAAATCCATCCTTGTACAGCGAAGAGGCGCCCTTAATCGCGGGGGGTGACTTTTCGCCCCGATCAGACGCTAGTAAGTAGTGTATCTCCTACTCGTAACACATCTGTGACACTATACCTAGACTAATATCTGAACCCAAGAACAATCTTTATCAGTGACGAGAGAATGAATATCTCTTTGATTTGACTAGGCGTTGAATTCTATATGTGAGCTTGACTGCACCTTTAACTCGTATCACGAATCTGACGTCGTATCGGGAAGTAACAGTCAAATTTCATCTTGTGCATTGTGGTGAGGCGCGTCCGGCGGTACCGAGGCCCGTCGCCCTGAACAGGAATGGACGCCAACCTACTTCATTCCAGGTCAATAATGAAGACAACGCCACGCCGCCTGCTAATCATCTCTACTCCCGCGACATCACGGGACCTTACACGTTTCATACCCACTTCCGAGTCTTGTTGGCTCAGTCGGAGAATCATCGCGATCAAACGATGAACACAAAGTTTAAGGAGAGATAGCTATCTCTATCTGTTCTATACATCAACCTCGTCCTTCTCCCGCCCTTCTGCTCCCGCACAGGTCGTATTGGGAACCGCAAATATGATACCTCGGTGCTCACAAGCGCGCCTACCCCCTACCCTTTCTGCTTCCGACGGCGCCAATGTGATAAAATTTCATTCCTAGCCAACAATGAATAGCCGGTTAGTTCGGTATTCCAACTCACCTCCGGCGCCTGCGCGTGTTGCACGATCAGCTGGAATGGTTTCCTTGGTAGTCGGTGTCACCATCAGCTGATTTTCACTAGCCATGGCCGGAATCCAGCCCATTTTGGGGTAAGATGATGGTGGATCGAGGTGACTCATCTTTGAAAGGAGCTGTATGCCTCGTATATGGACACTGCCATTGATGGAACTTGGCTGAACGGCCACATTAATACCTCAGTTGGTTGGTTGGTTACCTGTTTTCCCGGGGATCGAGGCCGAGTTGTCGATGGATTATGCCGTCCGTGTGACCCTAGATGAGATTCCGCGAGCGGGAAGATGAGAAGTGGGATAGAGATAGAGTGGGAATTGGCTGGGGGAACGGCAGACAGATGGAGGATAGGTCCGACCATCATGGATTTTGGGAGCGCCCGGTTGGATCAATTCAGTTGGGACCGGGTCTCAGATACCAGCTGGTGTGCGCAAGGTGCCCTCCGCGTAGTCGGTGTGCATCGGGTGATGCTTTTCTTTTTTTTCTCCTGCGCGTCTGCAAAGAACGCAGGAAGAATAATTCTCTGACAACCGGCAAGGTGGAGATCACTATGATCATAGCTTACCCCATCCGGCCGACCGAATCCAGGCACGTACGGATGACCCTTTGTGAAAAAACGGCCGTTATGGTGAACTGCCTCCCGTGATTGATTTCGAGCAGAAGGCTCAATATCAATAAGATGAAAGGCGCCGTATTCGTTTCTAAATCTTGAGCAGCCCTCTTCCTCTTTCCCCTAGTACCCTTTCCCTTGTCTTGCTTCCCTTGATGGCTGTGGCTCCTCCTCCCACTACTGCGATTACGACGTCGTCGGTGATACCGTATGAAGGGGACGACCCCTTAACACTCGCGTTGGCGCCGCCGCCCGATGAGACGGCAGAACAGAAAGAGCAGAGAGAGGCAGCAGAGGCAGAGGCGCAGCGACGGAGGTGAGTGGGGTTCTATGTTTCAGAGGACAGTGCCGGGACCTTGGGCTGCAGCGATGAAATCGACGAGCAGATTCAAAAAGAACGGGAGCTCGAGAGGCGGAAGAAGAGGCCGGTCAAGCTGTTGCTGTTAGGTCCGTCTCTTATCCTCCTTGACACTTATCATTTCCTCATTTATTGCGTAAGGGCAAAGCGAGAGCGGCAAGACAGCCACACTCAAAAGTACTTGGCTCTTTCCCTCACCACCAAGTCCCGACCCTTACCTCTTTCCCACAGATTTTCAATTGACGTACGCCCGCCGAGAATGGACCGAAGAGCGCCTACTCTGGAAATCCGTCATCTTCTTTAACCTCGTTCGGAATGTAAACGATATCCTAGAAATCCTTGCCCAGGAAATGTCGCGGTCTGCTACTCTCGCTGACAACAGCAGTGACGACTCCTCGGCCGACGAATCCCCCATTGTCCCGCTCAAGTTCAAGGAGACCCACCGCCTGCTTAAACTCCGCCTCGGGCCCCTGCGCCGAATCCAGACAGACCTCGAGCGGAGGCTGGGGAACGCTGCTATTGAGCTTAAGACAACCGATGTGATGACTGCTGCGCCCTTTGGTAAGCCCGCCGTCAATGAATTTTCTATAAACGCGACAAACGGCTGGAAGACGGCTTTTGACAAGCTCAAGGCGATGCGCCGTCCGGAGATGGGCGCGCTCCAACAGATGAAGGATGAGGAGGACGAGATTGCAGATGTTGTCGCAGGGTGCAGAGAAGACATGAAGGCGATCTGGGAGGACCCGGTGATCCGAGAGATGCTTGCAAGGAGGCGAGATAGGATTGAGGATTCTCCTGGATTGTATGTCTGTTTCATTTCATCCACTTGAGCCTCATAAAAAACGTTCTCTAGCTTTTTAAACGATGCCGAGCGTATCGCCGTGCGGAATTACCAACCTACCGACGACGATATCATCCGCGCGAGATTGCGGACATTGGGCGTGCAGGAGTATAGATTCATCTTTGATCATGGTAAGTCTCTTCGGTTTGGTAAGATGGATAGATCTGTTGGTAACGTTAATCTTTCTCAGGTCGAACCGTTGGGCAAGAGTGGCGCTTATATGACGTGGGTGGAACTCGAAGCAGCGTAAGTGCTTCTCTTCTTCATAGGCTGTCGCAGGGCTAACTTTTGTATGCTATCAGCGGGCCGCGTGGTATCCGTACTTTGACGATGGTGAGATAAACCATCCCTTTCCTACGCTACAAACAGATCCTGATGTTCTTATTACAGTGGATGCAATCATCTTCCTTGCGTGAGTCCTCATCTCATCATGAACCTCGACCACATGCTGATTATCGTTTCATTTTGGTGCCGATCAAGTCCAAGTAAGTGCACTGCCTTTTTGTGGATCAAGCGGCTTGACAGGTTGTTGCAGTATCTTGCTTCGACGAGAAGCTAGCAGAAGGTCAGTGTCCCCTATTCTATTCGCATTCGCGTGCGGCGCTGACTCGCTCCTCATAGATCGTCGGGTAAACCGGCTTGAAGATAGCTACATGCTCTGGAAATCTGTCTGCGCGTGTAAACTCCTTTCGCGGACCCAAGTATGCGTCATCTCCATCACTAACCCCAAACTCTGATCATCTCCGTAGCTAATCCTTTTCCTCAACAAATGTGACCTGCTGCAAGCTAAATTAGCCCGAGGCGTCAAGATCAGAGATTTCGTCCCGAGTTATGGTGATCGCGGCAACACTCTGGCCATGGCTACGAAATGTCAGTCGTTTGTCATGTTTTTGATGGTCCAGTGACTGACATCAGTGTAAAAAAGACTTCCAACAGCACTTCCGAGAGATCTCGAGGCAGAATTCGCCTGTACAGAGACCGTTCTATGTGCATATGACTTCTGTGATTGATACACGGTCGACGGCAGCGACTCTGGGTGCAGGTGCGTCCTTCTTCGTTTCAGCAGCGAGGTTCTCATCTTGTTCTACTAGTTGAGGAATCCATCCTACGGGATCATCTCCGTCGCGCTGATCTTATGTGATGCCCTCTTCCTTTTCTTCGAGACTTTTTTCCGCTGCGATTCAACCTTCCCTTACCTTTTCTATGTATTATATCCGGTTCGCGATAAGTTATCCTACTGAGCCTTTTATAAGTTCGATGGTTCCATTCTACGTATCCCCTCCACTTACTAGATCTATGTAGTTTTTATCGATATCTAGGCAGTCCACTATCTAATGAGTGAATAAAAAATACGATGTTTATCTAGTTTCAGTGCAACACTTCCCGTGGCGCGCACCTGGAAATCGGGCGGTAGCAGTGGTAACGGGGTTGGCGCTCATCGTGTTTCAGTATTAAATAATATTATCCGAATCACTCTTGATTATCTCATGTAACCACAAGTACACATCCAATATCTAATCCAATAAAATACATAAAAAAAAGGCTACGGCGGCGAACGACCCTGTCCTTGGTCCCCACTCGAGCTTCTAAGCATCGGACTCCCCAAACCCCGTTCGATCCGACTATCACTCTGTGCGGGTACCGGCGAGGCAGACCCCAGCTCCACCTCCTGCCCATCCCCCTCGTCTTCGCTGTCCGCAGGCGAGCTCACGAGTCCCCCAGCGACGCTCCGCCGCGCCCTCCGCGCATGGAACGTCCGGCTCGCTGTCGCGTTCGAGAACAGCGGGAGCAGGTACCTCTCGTCTAGCGCTTGGAACCACTTGCCGTCTTCTCCTTGCTGGGGGGCAGCCGCCGCCGGCTGCTGCTGCTGCTGAGACGTCGTCGCCATCGGGAGCACCTCACCCCCGTCCGACTCCAGAGACTCGCTCGAGGCAGTCGAGAACACGGCCCCATTGCCGTTTAGTGGCGGCGCCTGGGCTTGGTGGTTGTAGCTGCGCGCATTATAGTGTATGCCGATCCTGCGCGGAGACGTGGGGGCCAGGTACGGCGGCTCGTCATCCATGTACCGCGCCCAATGCCCGCCGTTCCCGGTTCCGGACATCCGACGGCTGAACCACGGCGTCCGTGTCGTCTCCTCCTCCTCGTCGCTGCTCGCCGCTTCGTCTTCCACGCCCGTGCGGATACCTAAGATCTCAAGCATCCGAGCGGTGGTCCCGCCGAACATGACCACCGTTAGGACGACCACCACAAGAACGGTCGTGCGTAGGATCTCTCGGTTTTCGCCTTTGAACCCAGCTGCGAGGGCTACCCCGACTGCCCCACGCAAGCCCGCCCAGAAGAGCATCATCTGATATGAATGCGGGAGCTCTTCAGTCCTCTGGCCGCGCGCGTGTTTGTGGAAAAAGTTGATAGCTTCAGAGAGTGGGAAGACTGCAGCATAACGCGTGAAGATAACAGCGACTGTACTGATGGTGATGAAGAGCGGCTTGACGTAGTTTGTCACACGCTCAGACGTCGGGGCATTGGTGAAGAGGGACATGCCGAGGTAGACGAAGATGAAGTTCTCCGAGAGTTGGGCAAGGGTTGAAAAGATGTATTTTGAGGAGCGTTGCGTGCGCCTTGACATGGTGTGGTAAGCGTAGTGCTTGAGGGTAATGCCGCAGAAGAGGAGGGACACGATTCCGGACATGGAGAGCCCGTTAGAGAAGAAGTAGCAGGTGTATGCGGAGAGGGCGACCAGACACGATTCGATGCCCGGGTAGAGATTTAGTGAGGAATGTTTAAGCATTAGCGACATCCCAAGGCCAAAGGCTACACCCAAAGCCATGGAAACACTGAATGAGAGCAAGAATATGCCGATCCCATGGAAGATTGACGATATGTAGATTTCAGTCCCATGGAACTGCGAGAGTGTCCTGTGATGAAATGAGCCTCTGTTCGGACGACGTGCGGAACCACTTACTCGTACATGACGATACTGACCGCATCGTTCAACAAACTCTCACCAAAGATGACAGTATAAAGTTTCGGGTCAACCTTGTACTGATTAAAGATGGCCAAGATGGTGACCGGGTCAGTTGCGGAGAGCGTGGAACCAAATATCAGGCATTCGAGAAGGGAGATTTCCAGTGATTCAAGTCCGAGAAAAGAATAAATGTAGACAAGGACACTGTTCTGTAAGTGATCAATTCCGTTGTCACGAGCAGAAATAGCGATGAATCATACCCCACACCGACAGCAGAGATGAACGTTCCGAGGAAAGCAAACGTGAGTATCGATCCGAAATTACGGAAGAAATTCTCCTATGGAAAACGGTCGGTGAGATTCTTCCAGGCACGATAGAAGACGTACCTGTTTGAGTTCATAGCCAGAATTCAGAATGATAGGAGGAAGCAGCAGATTGAAAAATATTGTATGTTTGAAAGTCTGATCATAGTCAAATTCCATTCGCTCGTAAAAGAAGCAGACACGTACTAGCATTTCGCGAATCATCGTTCCCGGTGCCAGTCTAACAATCAACCCTACTGTCATCCCAGCGACTATCGATACCAGTGTCTCGTGAACCGCCCGTATTCGCTTAATTTGCAGATAATATGACGTCCAGAGCGACAGCACGAGCAGCATGCAGACGAGAAAGAGAGACCATGACGAGTAGAATTCCTCGTCTTCCACGACTGGGGCTGCCGTAGTCGACGGCGCTGCAGCTAATACCGTTGGCGACCCGAGCTTGAGAGGCATATCGACGACGACGAGAAATGGCGTCCTTTTCTTACCGTGGACGCAGGGCTCGACGATGTGGTGGTGGTGTCTCTACAACCTGTGCTGCTTACGTAACGCCTGCGGGGCCAGAAAGTTGAGGCCGTTTATATGCGCGCCGGACATGATCATCTTCCGACATTCACCGCCAAATTCGTCTTACCGCGACAGAGGGGACAATGGGAGCTGCATGGAGGTATGAAGAAAGGAGCAGGGCTCTACCGTAACGACTGCGCGAATGGCAACGTGGACGTGCAACCAAATGAAAGATAACGGAAGAGGACGATAAGAATGGGCTCGTGTCTTCTCCAACAGGACACATTTTGGGTTGAACGTGACTACTTTTCGCTAACAACCGGCTATGCTTGTTCTTCGATTCGTACACATACCATTGCAACCAGCGGCATTTGATCCGGACTGACTTCTCAGGCCAGCAATACTAGGAGTACTTAGCCTCCGAAATGCTGATCACTGGCAATCGAATATCCGACTCCTGAAGACTTCAAGATGGTGTGGGGTGCCGGGGTGGACGTGGCACAAGGCCGTTGATTGGGCCGTGAAAGGAATCTCATGAGACAGCCTAGCTACATCCCATGATCAGCACCGAGCTCGGAGCCGTCATTCTGTGCAGACAACAGGAATAAACCGGACAACTTGACAACAGTGCAGAGAACTACCCTATAGCTATGTATTTCTGAATGGCAATAGTAGATACTTACTCCGAAATGACTATAGAAGACGTCAATCCATACTAGGAGGGCCGCCAATTCACACTTGGCTAGTACTACTGCTACGATCCATCATGATTTCTTCACCACCGTATCGCAATGCCGTCGCCACCAAAGCTTTCGTAACAACTCCATCAACGACCGTTCATTTATCGGGTGTTCATCTTCTTGTCGTGGTGGCCGAGGCATATCAAGTCTATAGTCTCCCACACATCCTTCTTCGACAAAGTCCCTAAAGGCTGAAATGATACAGCGATCATTCCAGTCCCATAAGCACCCAGAATCAGGTTCAAGCATCTGCAAGCACTCTAGCCAAGCTGGGTGATGCGGACAGACTCGTGCGAGATGACAAAGATAGCGCCGACAGGTATTCCCGCTATGAATGTACACCCCGCAAATAGCGAAGAGGTTCTTGGGTTTGAAGATGTGTGCCATGGACTGTTGAAAGACCTCGTGGTCCAGCACATCAGGACAATCAGGATCACTTGCAGGCGCCAATTGGATGAAAGACCAACTCGGTCATCGTGGATCTTGTCAAGATGACACTCGGAAACAAAATGAGAGAAAATCTGATTCACAGTGGGGGCGAACCGCAAGAAATAAAGAATGAGTTCCTCTGATTCTAAACAGATGTCATGAGGTGGGTGATCTTCTTCCTCCTGGAAAGCAAAGTGACCGGTGTACACCAGTTCTCGGAAATAAAACGAGGGTGGGGGAAAGTCGAATCGAGCATTCGCAGAAACGTCACCAAAGTGATACGCTGGTCTCGGTACGTATTGCACATTGCCGCTTTTCTAAATGTTGATACAAATCATCCCTAGGCATACAAATATAACACGAAAACCGCAAAGTCCTTTATGGGAGCTCTAGGCGAGGACAAGTGAACCGATGGGCCGATATCTTAGCGGTCCCGATCGAGCTCATCCGATATTCGAGGTCCTCCATAACTTCCAGGAGCCTCGCAACAGTACGACCACGCCCTACCTCCGGTCTTCCCTGTTCGCCCAGTCCCAATCAGTAATCAAACCCCACCAAAACAAAATAGCAAACTCACACTCGGCGGTCCATTCGTGTACCAAGTAAAGTACCCCCGCAGCATCGCGAAATGATCATAAACTATCGTCGCATGCTCGACCCTCTCCCGAATATGCATCGCCTTTGCAGACAGAAAATCATGGTAACTGGTGAAGACCCTCCGTTGGGTTCCCTCGCCCAGTATCTCTATCGGCGTGACGGACTGCCACCACGGGATATTCTCATACGCCTCTCGCACCCTGGGTATCTCGGCCTCCAGTTCTTCGGAGATCCGTTGTCCGTGAGTATGCACTTGGGAAACCACCTCTAGGAGAGAGGGGACGCCCATTGCGAGGAGCGTGAACCGGAGCTCTAGGCTCCTCACCAGTTGGTCGAGCGACCGTCGCAAGGTAGTGTCGACCATCGCACGACGATTGGGCACGGTAAATATGCTGGCATCCCGTTCGTATGCAGCCGTCGCGTTCAAATCGTCAATCGCATCTTTGAACTGCCAGTCGCGTCAGCTTAGTATTACAAACAAACAAAGAACACGCACATCCTGAATGATAAAACCCGCCGTCACCGCGAAATCCACGCTCAAAAACCTCTCAAACTGCCGCCCCACGTCCTTTCGAAGTACCGAGAACGCAGTGAGGTTATCCAATAACGTCCTCCGGTCCGCGTCGCGCGTCACATAGTCGAATATACGAGCATTCAACACCACCCTATCAGCTCATCAAAAAAGGATCATAAAAGACAGAAAGGAGAAAGCCAGCTTACTGGTGACTCTCCCTTAAACCAGTGCCTTCGAGTAAATCCATCATGAAATGAACGTGCTGGAGGTGCGAGTGGATGATCTCTGCCGCGTTCGTGCTATCCATGCAATCGGACGCGCAGGTTGATGCCCAAGGGATGTCAAGCGCCGTGAGGTTCGAAAGAACGCGATCCTGGAGTGTGGATGCGGAAGAGCAGTACGCCGAAGTGGAATATGCCGTCGTGCATAGGTGGGAGATCGCCGCTAATGCTGAGAGGCCACCTAGGATGGCGATGGCGGAGAGTCTTGCGATAAACCGGACGATTGAGACGCGTGGTGGGGGTGGCATTTCGGTATAAAGAATTCGAGAGGGTGGCTAATTCTGCTGCCAGTGAATCTAGTGAAGGTCTTGGATGCAGAGTAGAGTGATAGAATCTGAAAGAGTGGTGAAAGAGCTCATGAAAGACGCGTTTCTGGCACGTGTATCATAGTATCAATGAACAAAGGCTCTTTGTTCTCCGCAGGCTATCTTGATGACAAGGTGATCGTTGTCGCCACTGACATGCCAATTGCTTACGTCCTCCGACTGACATAACGTGCCACATTAGATAGCCTGGGGGCCATTAGCAAAGTCGTAGATTTGTTGAAACTGAGAGAACTCATAATAACCTGATGCGTCGGGCAAGGCTTTGAGCGATAGTCTTCTCTCAAAGCAGCCATCCAGAGAGCAAGCAACCCCATGTACAGGCCGTTCGCTCTGAGAGGAGAAAAGTCGAGATATGCTGCCATTGAATTCAAGGCGATATTCGACCCCTCGAGGAGACGGGGTCGCAGTAGCCATCCCATGACGGCAAAGTGACCAGAACCCAAATTTCGGAGGCGTACTTACGTACTTCTCCAAAATAGAGTCGATGGTGCTGAATCTTGCGGAAGGCACGCCGAAATTAGCGTACAGCTTTGGATGACCGACTCAGGCCGCCCGCATGCTGCGATGTCATGGTAGCGTCCCTTTGAATGACGACGCGCGGAATGAAAATTGAGCAGAGTGATCCACATGAATGTATCTCATCCTATGGCGATGTCAGGGATACCTGTAACATTAACACGCATGCGTAATTCATAGGGTTAGGTATGTGCTATGCGCCAATTTCGCGGTGCGCCAATCCAGACCGCCGGGACCGGGCGGCATTCGCTCCGAGAGCGAGCCGTGTACATGAAGAGCCACAGGGTCGATGACTCGACGATCCATTCAATTTTAAAGTAGTAACCGACATTCATGAATTTCCAAACGTATTAGCATCTGGGGATCTGGGGTATGTAGATGCCTTCGTGAGGGTCGACCTGAGAAATCAGGGAAGACGGGAGGCTCGGTCCGCGGAGCGACGGGGACCTGACACAGAGCGATCTGGCGGACATAGATTTCATTTGTCTCCGGGAATTAACAGCTCGCTGCCGAGACAGATTACGAGCTCGCGGACAATGAGAGCACCCCAAGTTGGTAATCGCAAAGAACGACATGGACTTGCTGAGACGACGGCCCAACGCCTGCAACAGCCGTCGGTGAAATGAAAACCGAGACGGATAGAGAAAGGATCATAGCATCGCTTTAATGGGATTAATTTGGCGGTGAAAGATGTCTATGCCGCTTTTCGAGGCAGTGGTGCGCTGGGGTACTGCCACACAGATTACGCGACAAGAATGGGTGTGAGTTCGAGCTCATCGATGTGGCGCTATACTGGATCCGGGATCTGGAGCACGGTCCATCCGGCTTTGGGCTGGGAAGGAGATTCGACACATAAGGCGGTCAACTCGATACGTAATTTGTGGATGGGATCCTTTGAGAGACCAGATGACGATTTCGTGGAAATCGGGCCTCATGCATTCTCTATTCAGCAACGGCGGGCCCGCCGCCATTTCGACTTGATTAAGTCCGTTTCTTTGACATCTGGATACATTATTGTTGAGTGTCTGCGGCTATTGTAGCACCGAGACCGAATGATTTGGAGCTTGCATTGATAAAAGTACCTATCATCAACTTAGACAATGCTAGGTAGAGTCGGACAGGTAAGGGGCTCACGATGAACAAGACGCTGTCAGAGGGCTCTCGCCACTATTAGAAACCACCGTATGGGTGCCTGTTGATACCTCAGATCAGCTCCAATTCAGGTTTACCGTGAACACAAAACCGAACTCACGTTTTCGACCACAGGATCAGTGAACTAAACGTGGGCTTCACACGGCGGTTCAGAGAAAGAGGAACCTGGCCCGCTGCCTTCTGTACCTTGAACACATTCACCACATCGATTTCGTGGACAGGATCATATTCGATCCGAGCATGTACGCAGCCTACTCACCAGCCATTAGATAAACACAACCAGCAAAAGAAATAGAGATACATACCCGTCGAATCCCCTGCATACTCGCCCAAAATCCTCTCCGTCAGCAACATGGTTTCTTTCATCCTCTTCTCTCCGGCTATCCACAGCTTCGTGTGCTTCGTATCGAGAGCCACGGCGAACACGTCGTTCCAATTCACCAGCACCGTCGCCCTCCTCTTGCGTGCCCACGCCGCCGGAAACATCCACTCGCATCTCTCCACCAGCTCAGTGCTCACTAGACCGTCCGTGATCAGTTTCTGCAACAGAATCTTGTACCTGGGAGTAGATACGATGTACCACAATGGAATCGACCATGGCAGGCCGTTCGGCAGCAGGAGGTCCATGCCCGCATTGATGTCGCTTGTGTTCGCAAGGCAGAACCGCACCTCTCCCGGAAGAGAGTCATGATGGTGGTGGTAGTATAAGAATCCCTCCGTCCTGGGAGGGAAGACGAGATATTTTGACTTCTCATTCAGGACATCCGTGGCATAATCGACTCGGAACGAGCACTTTTCATTTCTAACGACGGTGTGGATGCGAGGCTTTTTGTAGAAGGAAAGGTCGTGAATATCGGTATCCTTGATGCATTCGACGTCCAAGGTCGAGATTACGCGGCCCCTGTCGCGAGTCTGAATGTGTTCAGGCTGGAAAAGGTTGGTTATAAGTATGCGCTAGAAGAGAAAGAAAATGAGACTGTACCCCGAAACCAATGCGCGAAGAGAAGTGCCCTTGAGGGATGGTACTGTAATTTCGACGATAAACGAGGGTCCGGGTATCCAGAGCGGCAAGGAATTTGGGTATAAATTTCATGAAAAGATTTGGGAAGAGAAGGAGCCGGATGGCAGTCGCGGTCCGAGAAGTTGTGACATGTCACGTGGTAGTGGTCACAACCGATGGAACCCCTAATCTGCCACTTGCACCGACGCGTCCAGGTGCCGCGGCTACGTCCCGTTATTCCCGTGCGATTAGACTCCTCCCGAAACTGTCTTCAATTGCGATTGCGTTCAATTCCCCAGTTTACTCCTCAAGGTGGAGAATACCCCACTTGTTCTAAAAAATGCAATACAGTACGAACCGGATCTGCTCTCTCAGGTTTGGGTTGCGGATGTGAAAAAGAATGGTGAAAAGTCTTCTTGGGGATGCGTAGTTCTTGGGCTGTTCCAAGTGTCTCTCCTTCTTTTTCCTCAGCCTGCCTGGAAAAATCCTTTCGGCGCTAGATGATGGAGTGCAATGCATCGAAGCGCAGGTGCCATGGAACAACCTGAACGTTGGTGGGGTATTGTAGCTATGTTTTCTAATTTTTTTTTTGCAGACGTTCTTTTTAGTTTCAACGAGTTCAGCCTCCGATTCATCCGGAGAACTGTGGCCAGCCTCGACGCACTGCTGCTACGCGGGCCCACATGGAAATTCAAGGTGTACATTTTGAGCTGGCCGTGCAGAAACAGTATATTCGAGGCGTTATGTGCAGAACACTATGGTCGGCCTCCACGCTTTGTGGCAGCGCAAATTGGATTTGCATTACAAAGTCGTTGGAATCGTCATGGAACCAAACGGTGGCCGATATGTAGAGAGTTATGACCGGGCATTAGTACGCCTGCGCTTGTTAACATTGGGAGGCATATTGATCAAGTTCATCCCAGGCATACAACGCATTTCAAGAGCTACAGGAGAACAATTTACTTCTGACTGGCCTCAATTCAGCGTGTCCAGCTTGAAGAAAGCTGATGGTAAAGTGCGCTTCGAGACCAGATGTCTTCAGAGCATGAAAGACGTTTCTCGTGAACGCGATCCGGAGCGGCTGGCCCGTGTCTGGCAGGAGGAATACCCTAGAGTCAATGTTGCGGTCACTCGACTAAATGAGTCGAATGTGTGGTGGTTCGAACCCTGCTGAGTCCATGAAAGCCTCTCAACTAAGCGATGCTCGCCTATTGGCGTACATTCCTTTCCCGGAACGACCGCTCCACCTTGATATTCATTTAGGCACCGATTATCTCTCCAGCATCATCTGGAGCAGGCACCGTCCAATCACCAGAAAGACACGATTGCCTCTCCTCAGTAAACGCGATGAGCATCGGGAGACTGAACGTGGCAGAGGTGAGGGCGTGTCCTACGCGTTTGTTAATGCAGTGTCGCTTTCCCGCACTTCTCGACACAGACAAGGACACCAATATCAACCATATCGGCTTCTGAATATGTTTCATTCGTCAGCATGGTCCGATGTCAGTAATGCGGCATCTGAATCTACAACGGAGGGCGACTTGTCTACAAGCTCTGGTGTGCTTGCTCAATTTACGACTGCATGATTTTCTTTTGTCCTGCTTCGATTATGCCTGCCTCTCCATGCCATTTGGTTGTTCTTACTTTTTTGATATATCTGGATCTATATCGCATGTCTTCCCCTTCGATGACTTTATGGTATATCAGCTGTAATCTTCTTACCTTTGTGCTTATGTCTCAGATTTGGCATCATTACGGTCTTTCCACAGCTGTCTGAAATATATCACTACTACAAGGTCATTTTCAAGTACTGTGATGGGCAGCATTCCAGAGTCGACTGCTCGCTGCCTATTATAAATTCTTTCTCGGAAACTCTTCTGTACCTAATTTCGACGCCTCGCCTTCGATTTCTCTAGGTCGCTACAACGTCAGTCAACTTTCAGTGGGCTCGCGGAGGCGAGAACAGTAGTATTCAACTCCATTTGCTGATAATTCAAGGTGCTGTGGGCGCGAATGAGAAAACGGAAATGTACCTCAGGAGACAACATAGGGTAAGGATCCTTGAATAGCATAGAACACTTCAATGCTCCTTGAATTTCGAGGCGAAAGCCCGCGCAGCAGGGTACCACGTACAAACGCTGCACATTTCCCTAGTCAGATCCACATCCATGTCATCGTCCTCCGCACGGAAAGGGAGGCTTCATCTGAGCTGAGGATGACGATTCACGAATAAGTATAAAGAGTAAAGTTGTGTTGTGGCAGACGTGTCGAATCGGAAAGACGTTGTACGCAATGAAGCGATGCACTGAGACTGCCCTAGAACGGGTAACAGTCCAATGATGAAAACCGATATACCACTGCCCCATGTACAGAAACCGAGATATATCCCGGTGAAGCCGCCATAGATTGGTGGACCCAATGCGTCGCGATCAGTGCGGTAGGGAGACTGTGCAACAAATATAGAGACCTCGGAGAGAATACCGGCCTGTGCAACTTTGAGTAAGGAGATAGATGGCTTTGGAATATCACACTCACGAAAACCACTAATCGATCCCTACGTCAAATGTTCGTACCCTAGCTTATCTTCCGGGGATTTTTTGTTTGTAGTCGAGAACCGCGAGGCACCTCTGATAACACAACAGAAATCGTGGGCGTTTGGACAATATCTAATACGAGTTACTGTCCGATGAAGAAAGCACACAAAACGAATAGACAGGTGGTCCATCTAAGTGGACAATAAACTCGACGAAAGAAGCGAGTAAAACGTACCCGTACGTCAGGTTAGAAGCCAAGTGGACGTCTTGGTGTACAAATTTCCACCGATAAAGATCGAAGAAACGAAAGTATGTATCGACGGCAAGATTCGTGCACAGATAGGAAGGGCTTGCTCTATGGAAACTCCTTCAAGATGAAGAAATCTTGCTTCTCCGAAGCTCTATATGACGCCGCCCTTTCAGAGAGGGCATGCGAGGCGAAAGAAGGGACCTACCTACCCTGAAAGCGTCCCGACTCCCGCTCCGGCTACCGGGCTTGCTCGCTGAATATAAAACAGCGCTGGTTAGACAGTCATTGTTGGTGGCGGCGATTGAGGTCATCATTCGAAGGAAAACGCGCACGGCGGCTGATATTGGGCTATGAGAGCATGAGTATTCTGGAATGTCAGTAGATGGAAGGGACCTACCCATCTCCCACCCCGGCGTCTCCATGACCATGTCCCACGGATCACGATAGGTTGTCTTGCTACGAATTCGGGAATTTAGCCTCCCACAAAAGAACTTGCGTCGATAGGTCTTCAAGATCTTCTCCCGCTGCTCTACCATCTCCTCGCTCCGCTTTCCATCATCGTCGAGTGCTCGCCTCGTCTTTGAACCAAAGCTGAAATATGGGACCCTCTACTGACAGAGATCTCATCGCCGCGTGTCAGGGGTGCGGGCGGGCCAGTGGAGCGAGAAGATGCTGCACGAGGAGATGAATCCGGATGCTATTTCTCCTACTCGACGCGTCGAAAGAGATACGGACGCTAGGAGGCGACGAGTGAAAGGGTGTGTTAGGAATGGAAGAGCACCCTTGAGATCGATGAGGAGGCGCCATAAAAGAGAGAGAGTTGATCCGCAAGGGCTTTCCAGACCTGCGCATTTTGCAAACAGCATGATATCGAGACGGCTCGCGAGATGGGTGTTGATGACCAAAAGCAGTGAATGTTTGGCTCGAGCCAAACAAAGCGGACTCCTTTTTGCGTCTGCTATATCGCCCTTGAACACATCTAAGCCCTTCAATATTGTGACTCTGCGAAGCCGTCTAGTGATGTTTATGTGTTCAGCGACTCATTTTTCTATGTTAGTTTTAGAATATAGATGGTATTTACACCTCGTTTTAGTACTAAAGCGCTCAACATCAACGTCAAGACCAAGACCAAATTTCCAAAGATTTTCTGGCGGGCGAACGGACGTATACTGAAGAGGAGGACCAGGGAGTGTCAAAGTGCGTTCACTTCTGCACAGAGTATTATCATCCTCAACCATCTCTCGCAGTGTCCAACGACATTCGTCCATACATCTCCGACGCTCCCTTGATATTATCGCCGCCTGCTGTCAATGCCTTCCTTGCCCAGAGACAGTACACCTTTGTCTGGGAGCACATGAGCATTCGTCTCTACCTCAACGATGAGAAGTGACCGCAGGCGTCAAAGGCTGGGAATGGTAAGTGCTGTCATTTCGTCCCAGTTTCACGGATATTAATATTCACCTTCCATCTCTGTAGCATCATCTTCATTCCTCTCCGTGACGTCATGCACAGGGAGGCCTCCCCCGGAAACACGTCAGCTCACAAGACGGCGGCGTCTCTCCGCTGAAAGCCAATGTCGTGCACGGCTTCTGAGAGCACACGGATACCACGCGTAAACTCACGAGCAAGCTCTCTGGCATTGCCGCCAGACGAGAATGCCTTACTAAGCAATGTCTTTTGAGATGGTCTGTCAAGCCAGCTCGGAATCTTGATAGGGCGTGGAACGATCACCGGCGGGACTGACCAACATCGACTCAGCGCGCGAATGATTCGCCGATACTCCCTCGGGCGCTCCTTCCCCTGGACTTCCAGCGAGGTTTGCGATGTCGCAGGTTGCTCAAGTAGCCCTCATTTGGCTGGATGGCCTGCAAAACACCTGGATGACGCTCCAAGTAGAAATAGGGGTTGCGATGCTGCGATTGTGGCTCACTCCCACTTGCCTCGAGCTCATCACTTGTGCGCAGTGTCTTACGATGCCGGTAGTCTCCTGTAAGCCTGGGTGCTGGGAGTGGAACCGAAAGATGCGTCCTGTATGCTCTAGCGCTGGGACGGTTTTACGTTGGGCTCGCATGTTACTCCTGTATGCTTTTGCGCTCGGACTTAACGACGAGTATATTCATGTCCGTCCTGTATGCTTTAGCGCTGGGACCTACTTGAACGATTATTTGGATCTGCTATTGTTCACCGCCAGCACGTCTGTGCTTGCTCCGTTTGGAGGTTATATTCCCCTAAACCTTCCGAAGTTCGAACTAGTGTAGATCAGCATTATAGTATACTAACTTTTTTCTTCACACCTTTGACGCTAGTTCTGAGAGGCCGCACCCTGCGGGGGCTACGCTGAATCAGTTTGGTCCAAAGAGTGTTCGGTACCGTAGCACAAGCATATGTAGTACGGACTCTGGTTAGCTTCCTTCTCAGGGACATAAACCAGAATAAACATCCTCCCTCCCTCCCTCATCGGAGAGACTTACTCCTTGGAGGGCCGGCGGCAAGTGCCGGACCGACTTCCGGCCGACGGATGATTTTCATTTTCCTTCGTCGCGGTTTGGTCGCGGTCTTCCTTTTGCCGTCTCCCACTGTCTCCTCTTACGTCCGCAAAGCCACTCTCATGTGTGACTTGCTGCACACCCAGATCTTTGACCTCCTGACCTTCTCCAACATAGAAGATTCACGGAGTTGGGCAAAAATAACAAAATGCAGTCGCCTTGTCCTTCTTAATGCTCGCCGTAGGTTCTCACATTGGGTATTTTCGGAATAGAAGTATGTAGCTGTGCTTTTTTTATCGTCTTGAAGGACGTTGACTAAGATGTTTTGTCAGTGATACCACGGTTTTCGGAGGTTGCATGCACGAGATGACATCCCCTGGTGGCTCAGGGACCGATAGTACCAGAAATACGCCGCATGGAATAGTATAAATATTCTCCTACAGCGATCCAGAATTTGGAAGAGCCAACTTTCGACCCATCAGAACAATGTCTGCTGAATCACTGAGCTCCAAGAAACGATCTGTCTACAGTTACATCTGGTACGCGCCGATCATCTTGACACAAAATTCAGCTCTGGCTTGACAAAAGTATGTTAGGGATACGTTGGATAAGCCACCGGAAGAGAGGAAATTCCTCACCAAGCTTGACGCGTGCCTTCTGGCCTATGCGACATTGTCGTACTTCAGCAAATAAGTGCTTTTACAAAGATTTGGCATCTTCTTCAACTTACCTGCCCCATTCTGACACGTATCTAGACCAGCAAAACGTGACGGTGCGTGCTTGATTACTATCACCGATTACTGCCCGCTCTGATTCGTTTGTTGTAAGAATGCTGTCAGTCGCCTTGTTGATCATATTGGCTTTTTGGTCGAGCTTACGAGGTCTGAAAGTATGTTTCGGGAATGCAAGATGAGTTCGTCGTGCTTTGCTTATTCCACCATTTCACTACATCATTCTTCTTTTAGCCTACACTTGTAGGGGTGTTTCTCGTGAAGACGTTACACAATATTCATTCCATTTAGACACGGAAATCAATTAAACATCATCACGATCGCTTGGACAATCGGCTATGCCGTTGGACAAATCCCTTCAAAGTACGTCACAGACCGTTCACGTTCACCTATCCATTGACCGTATCCTAGTCTGCTCATAACCAGAATCAGGCCATCTATTTGGGTACATACAACTTATGCATTGCAGTACGTATCATTTACCGGAACGCATCAGATTCCCGCAATGGAAATCATCTGGAGCGTTCTCACCATGGTTCTGGCGACTGCCAAGAATTTCAATCAAGTTTGTGCCTTGCGGTTTTTCATTGGTAAAATCCCCTCTATTTGGTCATTTGGGACGACCGCTAAGTTGTGGTGACAGGTTTGGCTGACGCGACGTTTGTCCCCGGTATGTCATATGTGTTTGGAAGCTGGTACAAAAGCGAGGAACTAGCAAAGCGCTCTTGTATACTTCATGTACGATCTCTATTTCGTGAAACTGTACCGCGGGCTGACTATCAATGTCGCCAGACCGCTGCTGCTATTGGTCCAATATTCAGTGGTTTCTTACAGGCTGTAGGTCATTTATCCTTCACGACTATTTGTGTTTTTCAGATAAAATCTATCAGGCCGCCTATGATGGCTTGAATGGCGTCGGCGGTCTCGCCGGCTGGAGATGTGTGTTACCCATACCTCTAAACCTTTTTTCTGCCAATGACTATTTCACAGGGCTTTTCATCATTGATGGAATTATTACGGTTCCCATCGGTCTTTTTGGCTTCCTCGTAATGCCAGGTGCGGCGTGTTGGTGCTCCTCCGACAGCTAACCACATCCATGCCAAAATCTTTCATAGATCTACCGCATAATACTAGGGCAGGGTTCATTTACACTGAAAAAGAACTAGCGATGGCACGGAAGCGCATGGATTTAATTGGAAGAAAGCCGCCTTCTAAGTTCACCAAAGCTAAGGTAAGGTCGCCCTGTTGCTTGGATTTGTACCCTTTATTAATGACTCGATCCAGATTATGGGGTTCTTCAATACATGGCATCTTTACATGCTCGTTATTCGTCGGTATCAAACTACTTGCTATTCATCCAACTGATGCCTATGATTACTTGCAGTTTTCGTTTTCGTGAGATTTTATCGCTCGCTATCTATCTCTTGTTGTTGACTCCCCGGTCCTAGTATAATAATAGCCGTGGTCCTGCAAACTCGATGATATTCTGGCTCAAGAGTTTCAACACGGAAGGTCATACGAAATATACAGTTAGTCAAATCAACATATATCCCTTGGGTATCAATGTGGTACAAATCATCACGAGTACGCTTCTTATTCATTGGTCAATGACGATACTGACCCTTGTTTATAGCTTTGATATGGGCCTGGTGGTCCGATGCTATCGAGAAAAGATGGCCTCCGATTATCGCCGCCGGGGTATGCTCAATTTACTTACGCGAAACTACCGCACTTACACTATTTCGCAGGTTTGGAATATTATCGTCTGTATTGTGCTTGCATCTACGCCTCTGTACACAAACGTAGCTAGGCGCTGGGCGTTCTATTATATGGTGGGTCGATCTTCTACTATACATTATGCACTCTATCATTACCCTATTGCGTAGACTCAAATTTGCAATGGGTTATCTGGTATCGTTCTTGCCTGGACGAATGAACTCACTGGCTCCGATAGTGAGAGTGAGTCGTTGGGCTTCGGTTGATAGTAGTCGTTTCTCACATCATTAAACAGAGAGAGCGTTTGTGGTCGCTACTTGTAGCAGTTTTGCTTATGTCTTTGAGGTACGTTCCCACGTAAATATGACGAAGGTACCGAACTCATTAAGCTTACTCTAGGCCTGGCTTCCGATGTATTTATTTCGCTTGTCTCTGGAGTTAATGGATTTACTGAGGTACTTCCTAGTGTCATATTTCCCCAAGTGGACCAGCCTCGGTACGTTCCATAACACTCTTGCTTGTGCTTTAAAAATGACGCGATTTTAGCGTCTTCGTTGGAAACGTGACTACTATTTTCATCACTTTAGTCATGAGTGAGTTGACCAGTCGTTTGTTGCGCCCTCTTAACACCTTGTTTGCAGTTTTCGCGGCACTGGCGACTTTATACTTCCAGAATCGTGATCTCAGACGCGCTCGTGAGAAATTGGACATGGGCAGTATCGAGGAGCAGATTTCGGAGGACAAAGAGAGCAAAGAATGAATATGCCTTTATGACTATGACAAGAATATCTATGATGACGATCGCCCATAAATTGATCGTCCGTTGATACCAAAATGCTATTACATCCAGCTAACATGAAGATAAATGAAGAGCGTTTCATCGAGACGGCGAGCACAGATGATCGGGACTAAAGGGTCAGTGTATGCGTACTTTGAGATTCCGACGCTGCTCTGTTCTCCAGACACAGCCACTTCATCCAGACACACCGAAAATGTTTCCGAATCGGATGTACGTCCAGAAGCTTGGGGAGGCACCAGGTTAGGACAACATTGCGTTGTCACTTTATGGCACGACTCTTTACTGTCTTTACATCGTTCCATCTTTCTACTGTCCTTTTATTGTATGAACTATGTGTTCGATTCGCGATCCTGTAGTACTACTAGTATCAGCATGATATACTTAATACGAACAATAAATACAACATCCATCTCGAGCCTACCGGAATAATCCTTGGTGAGATTCTCGTCCAATTCTAAGCCTTTTCGTTGAGAGCACATTAAATGTAAAACCCCGACGTGAATCGGCCACAGCGTGCTACGACTTCCTATCCAAAAATGAGCATAATACCCGGAATCTCGCAGAACATGCTGCAATATTCTATGAACATTTAACCATTTTCGAGCGCCGTTCTCAGTGGTATTCTAAATGTTTAGCGACGGTAAGATTCCTACCCTCATTCTCATCCGACATATGTCAAATTTTTGCTAGACCAAATGGGCCGCACCACTAGAGTAGTCAGGCTTCTCTGCCGCCACAAAACTTTCTAGCTCCTTGGAGCACCTCAGGCAACGTCTTGAATCCATCTTTGCTTGGGATGGCCGTGGCACTCCACCTCGCCGTGTGAGAGAAAGGCCTCCTACTTCAATTTTCGACAGCGATTGCACTGCGCAATCTCTAGAGGAACATTCTAGTTCGCAATGAATACGATTTCTTCTTCATTACACGTCTCCCTTGGGGGCGCATACCTTTGATTACGATCATAACAACAGCCCGAATAATAAATCCCGATTATGTGCGGGTCGCAATCAAGAATAGACTTTCCAACGAAGGACGATCAATTCGAGCAAAGTCCCGTCTAGATTATATAGTATGTATTGTTACTCCAGAAGAGAGGAAAAAAGTAACGAAGTGACTTATTATGTATGTCCGAGCGAGAGTGTGGTTTAGTTTGATAACTGGTACATCATTTAGACAAGCAACCTCTGATACTCCTTAAATTTATTCAACACAGCCAGGAGATCAATATCTTCTTCCACTGTAGCGGGTAAAGTAGTCGCCATGAATTTCTGGGAAAGATGCAAGTAAGGAAACTACATTTACGCCAAGAACAGAGCAGCGCGTACCTTGAGCTTCTCTGAACTACGAGCCATTTTTTCAAGAATATTGTGGAGGGCGTCAAGGTCTTTTGTTGCAAGCTCTACCTGGAGAGCGAATCCCTCGAGTTTGGCAATGTTATGATCAAGTGTCCCGGACAACCCAAGGGCTGAAAGGTAGGGTCTAATGATGGATTTTTGACTAGACAGAGAATCAGACGCTTGGGAGAGGTATCGGCTGATGTCGTTCAGATCGTTGTTAACTGTCTGGAGCAATTGGGATGCTATGTCAACCTCCGTGCGCAGTTGGAAAACGGCTAGATCAACTTCGCGGCAAAACTTCTCCGTCTGTGCCTGTACCGTTTCATACGATGATGAGGACGGAAAATACCACATATGTTTGATGGGCTTTTCGAGAGACGCCAACTTTCGAAACAAAACAAGTAAATAGAGCGTTTAAGTCAAGAAATCATGACTCGCACCTGTTCCTTGAAGGTTTTCAAGGCGTCATATCCAGCTTCGTTGACAACATACAGCGAAGACATGAATTCTCTAAGCCCATTCCTCTCGCGCTGGAATCGCTCGGTGAGCTCTGGGCGAAGTTCTGCTGAAAGCTTGGGATCGAATCCAGCATCACGAGTCAATTGGCCAAACACGTCAATCTGAGCAACAACAACATCAAAGACGAGGCCATTGGAGATATTCGTGAGGTACAATTTGATGTGAATAGCATCTTGAGCTTCAAAGTTGAGGAGCGCAGCCATGCTAACAGTCCTATTGTACAGCACCTCGGAGTGTTCATCATGGAATCGGTCGGAGGGTGTCGAATGACATGTATGAAGATACTCGCACTGGATATAGGAGACAGTCGAACTTACACGCGAGGTAAAGCTTCCCCACGTGCTATTGAGGAAAAGGACCATCCCAGAGCTCGTTGTCGCCATTGCTACCCCGAAGCCATGCCCAGCGCCAGATATCAAGTCACTGATAGGCTTCAGAAGGCAGTACAACAATAACGCCACAAATGAAATCGAGAGGGAGAAGATGATGACAGCGATTACTGGACCTCTGTCTGGACCTGACGTGGATCGAGGGGGAGTGCAGGATTCATGAGCCTGACAAGAGCGAGGCGTCGATGAATGGGTGACAGCTTTAGCAGCAGTATCCGACAGAGACATAGATGAGAGGATGAACTTTGATTTGAGTGGTAAAAATGGAAAAGATTGTGAGACTTATATCGCCGGAGTGAGCCTGACTCGAACTCGGGGTAACTTGTGGAGATGGTTGCTGGGATTGTTTTCATGCAAAAGATTAACACCGGCATCTTGGGTGTTAGATACCTAGCAAATACCACTCACAAAATGCCTGCCAGGTGTGGCAATTTGAATGACAAGTTAAGTGGCGACCATCATTCGCGGCGGAAGATGGTGAGAAAGGACTAGTCTTTGTTTTCCAACAATACACTCTTGACGAAAGTAGACAAGAAGGACTATCACAGGAGACAACAGACCTGGTGGTAGCAGGGTACCGGCTTCCCTTGTCGTCTCTCGGAATCGCCGATGAACCAAGAACAAGAAGGGAACCGGGTTTAACCCGGGTCAGGCCAGCCCGATGGGTCACATGCGCCGATATCAACATCTGATGCCGCCAATAGTATGGCAATAGTGAACGTTGTCTTTCACCACCAAAATATTTACGGAGTCCAGCTATGCCACACAGAGACTCTTCCGCACCTCAGGCAGGAATCGCCTCTGCATCTCGTGTACATGTGTACTGTCTGCCCTCATGGTCACATTTCAGATACTTAGGCTTCCTGTTGATTCTTGGGGCCTTTGCAGCATTTGTGTTGATAACTATGCTATGCTCACCATTCTCCTCGACCTCTTACTGCAATTCTGCGTATTGGATACTCAGAAAAACCTTCCCCACGACATCTACAGAAAACTCTTCCGAGCAGTACTCTTGTTTCACTGAGGGAAACTGCATAACTGCTGCGGACTCAGCTGCGATCATCAGCTTCCACCTCCGACACATCCACTTTATGGTCGACCTGGTTGAAGGAACGGGGCTACCTCCAGGACACTACTTTGACTTTGAGGCCAGGTACATGGATTTTAGTTTTTTTCACCACACACATTTAATGAATCGTTCGCTAAAACAGTCTTTACATTGGCACCGGGAAATACTCGATTTATCCTAACATTGAACTTGACGAGGATCGCAAAATATTCGTGGACAATCTTTACACTCTATGCAAATTTCGGTACCAAATCAAGCATCACTATCGCCTCTACCTCTTAGACAATTTCTTTGAATCCTTCTCGCCTTGGGGAATGTCTCCAGTACTAAGCCCGGTAAGGACCTATCACAAAACATGGACACCATTATTAAACGTTACCCATCTCTCCAGTTCGAAGCGGCAGTCAAAAGCCTGAGGAGAGCAGCTGAACAAGAAGCTCTAATGGAGACGGCAAGCCTTCGACTACGAGAGAAATACACCGTCAAGGTCGACGAAATCCTGCGACATTCGTTAGACCGCTTCTTCGCCGATATCCGTGTCGTATTCACCGAACTTGCAGCTGGTGTCCCTCCCATAATGGAGTTCTTTGCCAATTGTAGCTCATACGGTCGTCTGGTATCAGAAGGACTGGACGCCGAAATTCCTCGTGTGGCAGAGGTATACCGGAATCTGCCCTGGTGGGACTCTGTTCCCATCCTTGACTTTATCACTGAGAGCATATTGGGCATAAAACCTCGTCGCCGGGCGATATCTTCGTATAAAGAGTTTCTGTCCAAGGACGAAGCAGGTATCCGGACCCTTGTTGAGCACGCAAGTATATTCCACGATCATTTCGCAGCACTCGCGCGCTATTTCGTTTGGTATGCGAATCATCCGGTAATGGTGAGAGTTTCTATCGTGTTCTGGTCCCATATCCAACTCACGATTTCCAAGTATCGTTATAACAGTACCGAAAAACCTCTGACCGCCGATGAGCTAGCCCAGTCAGTACTAGATGTCAGGGCACGGCTTGATCACGACTACTATGGGGACCACCTAGACATCCCGCCTCGTCGGGTGATTGGTTCACGTCTTTCTCTTCCTTTCAATGAGGATTCATTCGTAGATGAATCCGTAGACCCAGACGGCAATGTTCTTTCTACTTAGAGGCTATGGCGCCTTTTTTCCGCACTCCATCTATATTATTGTTGTATACCGGGTGTCTTATGAATACCACACTTTTCCTTCTTGACACGCGAGGAAAACAACGACAAAGGGTGGAAGAGCATATACAATGTCGACTGAAGGTACGCGCACAGAGACTGATGATAACCAAAACGTTCACATGCCCTGTATCTAGTCTATGCATAACCCCACACATGATTACGTTCCTGTATGATGCCGTTGGTATACATGATATCCTTAATGACATCCTCCTCGTCACCCGTGATACACTTCGAGAACTCGACACGACGGTGATGCGCCAGGCCGTTCGGTGGGACAATATCTTGACCCCTTTGCCCTAATTACGGGCCTCAGTGCGACTGATCGTGGAATATGGAATAATATAAACAGCATGGATCCCTCGGTAGCTATCCCCGCCACCCTCGTCGGCTACTATCCTGCCTTGAGCTGGCCCTGTTCAGCACCTAGATGCGGGAAAAATCCGCGAACACATCGCAAGGACTGGAGAACTGGATATTTTGCTGGCTCGGGCGCTTGATGCTGCTGACGATAAGTGAGATGGCGGGGTTTTCCTCTTCTTCACAATCAAACTAGAGCGTACCGGCCTTGCATAGACAACGGACAGAAAAACGGTTTCTTCTCGGCTTCATCTCCTTGGAAGTATCAGATTTATCGTTCTTCCACAATGCCTCATAAACTACAGTATATATGGTAGTCCTATAAAATGTGTCGGAGGAGGCTGGTATTCCCCCCCATGAGATATGAGTCGACCCGCTTCCATTTATCACCCGAGACAATAAAATGAAAGAAGAACGGGACCGATGTTCTTCAGTGGCCTCTTGTGGCCTCGAAGAGCGAAGAGCGCCCACTGCGAGGTCCAGCAGCATGGGACGACCACGAGGAACCCTCAACATAGTACGATGTGACCTGCGGCACTAGCAGAACAGCCGTCTGAAGAGAGTTATTGGGCGTCATCATCCGCCATGTACTTGACTCTCAGTCTCCTCTTAGAATATAGTCCCGGCATCGCTGACACGATACTCTTATCAGCCAACGTATCCCGACCTATGTGTCCTCCAAGGGTGATCGTCACCTGAATCGCACAAAAATTCGGGTCACCACAAAGCACCTCGTCCATCCTTGTCCAAGAACTCGCGGGAAAGAGGTTGTCTACCGTTATAATGATCTGCTCGACCCTCAAGGGATACGAGCCTTTCTCCAGGCACGTTACAAGCCAATCCAACGCCCAAGAAGCGTATAACCAGTTCCCCAGCGTCTGCAGGGTTATGGTGGGTACATGGGCGACATCCAAGATCTGTTTATCAGACCATCTAGATGAGGGATCTGCCAGTGTAACGCTGAGTCTCTACGTGGAAAGATGGCATAGGTCGCGAGACCGACTCACAGAAACAAGTAGGCGCGAGATGTAGCCCACAAAGGGTGTCCCGACTCTCGTTAAGCAAATGCTGAATATCTGCGGCTTGTTCGAGGACAAAGCTGAAGAAGCGGAGCTCACGGAGACTATGTAGGGCGAATGGTCCCAGGCGGGGGTATCCGTGGAAAAATGCGCAGACGCCATCAGAGTTAATGGATGTAACGGATAGGACCTCTATTGGTGGGCCCTTATCATTACAGGAAGACCCGAGGAGACGAGAATTCTCTGATCTTGTTCTAGTAGCAAATGCGGTAATGAGTGATAGAGACTTCAGGAGTGGCAGGCCCCCAACCAAACTTCGAAATGTTTCTGTCGAGGAGAACGTGATGCCTTGGATCGATAGCGACGTAAGGGTACTCGGAACCCACGAGAAAATTCTACTGAAGGTCTCCAAGTCTCCGGGTACGACACGCGACGAGCCGTTGAAGTGGAGCGTATGAACCTGCAAAAGTCTCGGTAGACTGATGGTGGATTCGGGAAGGGTGACGTGAAGAGTCTTGACCAGGTCAGGGATCGAAGGTGATTTCGCGCAAAGAAGGTTGAATTCGTCGAAATCACGCTTCTCGGTCAAGCGAATGGTCGGAAATAGGTGGAATTGGGCTCTACAGCGGAAGAAACTCGAGACGGACAGGCAAGCAAGGAGGGCGAGGCGGTCTTCGATCAGGTGGTCAATAATGGCATCGACGAGTTCTTGAGGAAAGTCGACCATGATGCACTGCATACTAGCTCAGTCATGTTCGGCATCAGACACAGGTGACAGCAGCGCACGGGAAAAGTGTGTCAATTTTCTTGAGTTTTTGTATCCGCTGGTTGGAATCCGAGTGTTCTAACCCAAGTCGAAGTATCAAGACAAGCGCCAGAAAAGAGCATCGGGTCCTCTTACCAAAAGAAACTCTATATTGCAGTTGTTCTTTCCAGGCCAAGAAGGCTGCGAATGAGATGATATCTTCAAGAAATTTAAATCCAGCATGAACGCCGTAGGAGCAAGATAGGACAACGACTGACGAATGAGGAAGAGCACAGGCTCAGTCGAGGAAACCGCTAGGAAGTCTGAGAAGAGGCGATTCGTTGATGTTGGTGGTACGAAGTCTAACCATGCAAGCACGAGGGCCGCGTTATATAGTAGCGACGATGTTCCGGGCCGAATCTGCCACTTGCGCTTCTTCGGCGGTCGAGTTCCGGTGATGCTGAGAGGATCAATGATATACTTAGCACTAGTGACATCTACATCTTGCAAGAACTGTATTGTTCACCTGTGATGATCGACAATCTAAGGGAGCAGTAACTTGGACCCCCGGCCTAAGATCAAGAATCTATTGGGGGTCCTCCGGGTCCTACTTGTAACTTGCGTTGGTAGGGCTTCAAGGCAAGCTTTACGCTCTACGTGGATTAAGGCCAAGGAGTCGAGAGGAATAGTACTTATTGTGTAGTGCCACATATGCTATACTCGGCGAATTCGCGAGTCGGTGCCTGATGATGGATAACGATCTGGCTGACAAGCGAAATGGAGTGTATTCAAGCGTCCATTGACTTTGTGATACTAGGAATGGTGGAACGTACCTCACTAGGGATAGATGGGTATCTGAAGCAGGACAGTGTCATTAAACGGCGCGTTCATGCCGTGAATTATTTCGACGAGTTTATTATCGAGATTCGAGAAAGAAGTTGACGCCCAAAGGCCCGAGCCGAAATGAACAAGCGAGAAGAACCACACTATGATAATCACGAACCCTGTGCAATTGAATGCCGATCAAAACAGTAGGTCGTGAAAGATGGCCATTTGCTCACAGCTCCACCTGTTACGGATGCCTGACACATCGGCTGAAAGCCAATGATATTAGTCGGCGAGTATAGGGAGCCGGTGCGAAAAGACCATCACGATGAAAACCAAAGTCGGACTGGAATACCACGGAATGTTATGGCAAGCTGTGTCGATGCGAGTACATTGAATTCTGGCTTAGAGGAGCTAATTTGAACCAGAACATGGAAGACAGAAAGGTCTTAGCTGCCAGCCGAACACACCGCGACGCTCATGTAGCTAAGCGAAGGGGTAATTATCCAGAATTTTGTTTATCACAATGATGCAACACTCTTCAAGCGCTGTTTCAGAAGGGCGCCATTGATGTTCTGCGGTGGTGGACTGAACTGAACGAAAGTTAAACATCAAAGCGGCTTAATTAACGGACGTACTGCGGTGACGGCGTCTGCTATATGCTACTGTCTTGCGCATGTGCGTCGTATAGGTTGCCTATCGGACTAAGATATTATGTCTTCATTTACTGATCGAAAGGGGTGAGTAATATCATTCACTCATCACAATGCGTCGCGGCCTTGTACATTCGAGTTGAGACCTTCGTTCCAATTTTGCAAAGCGAGAAGGAACGGCCACTCCAATCATCAGGCCATACGTTAGCAGACGGGAATCTACTGAGTCATGGTTACGGTATGCCGTCTCGATACGATGCTATGTTGACTTACCGGTTAATTCAAACCTGAGTATTCACATCCTAAGAAGGCTCGTGTTTTGACTGTCAGCAGCCCGTCGAATATACTCACGAGGTATTCTTGGTCGTCTAATAATTTGCCTCGAGTGCTATCCCGGAAAGGCGACATTGACGTTCAAGACTAATCCCGATGAAGTGTAGATACCAAGGTGATTATAGAAACACCTAGTACAACAAAAAAGGTTCAGATTTCGCCAGGCCACACCCAGATGAACACATAGTGCTAGACACTGCCAAGCAGTTGAGTCCCCGGCGATAAGTTGCGGAAACGCAAAAGTCAAGGGAAAGACAGTCCATATCTCAAAATATCGGAGGAGACGGGCACACAAAGTTGAGAGAAGTACCAAGCCCAGTGAACGCAGAGAAAGCAAAGACGTCCAATATTTTGGAGGGCAGGCAGTGAACGGAAGGCGATACCCATTCGACTGGTTTCTCCCAGCTACCGCAGGTTAACGAACTTTGACCGCAGCGATAGATCAAGGGTGAGAGGTGATGTTGGTGACGGCACAAGGTCCCAATAAGGAATGGCCGGGCCCACAGCTCTGGCATTGCAAGCGTGCAGTAGCGGTGCTCGGGCCTACGACATCGATGACCACGAATCCCGAGCACCAAGCAAAGAAGCCCCACCATTTGAAGGCGTTATTAAGGGCATCCTTAATTAAGCCCGCGCCCTTAAGGTCAGCACTGACTATTTCCAAGAAATGGCAAGTACGCAGCAGTGTATCTAGGGCCCATGGAATCCACAACACAAAGTAATCAAGCGAGTGCCGTACTCAGATTCGGCGTCGAAGTCCAAAGGTGGTGGTGGTGGGTACTTACAACTTTGATCGGACCGGAGCCGCCGGACCTCTTTTTCTGGCCGAGATTTGATATAAGAGCTCTTCCTTGACAGCATATAGGTTAGCAGTTGCATCTTGACTTGTCGTAAACTATGGTTTATAGCTATTTCGGCGATCTCGGAGACCCTTTTGTGCGCTGGAAGTCCCCTAAACCTGAGGTCAGAACCTTCTTTCACCATTCATGGAAATGTTCCTGACTGTCAAGCTATGCAAACTGCTGTAATATTAACGATTTGGATTCAGTTTCAATTCCGGAACAAGTACAATGACCATATACAACACCGCTAGCTAGATGGATAAAATAAAAGAAGGAAAAGAGAGCACATACATAGCAAAAGACAGCGACAATCAAGACGAAATCACTCCGTTCTCTGCTTCTTTCCGTCCCCATCCTCCTTCCCATCCCCCTCCTCGCTCGCCCTCTTCTTCCCACCCTTCAACCCCTCTAGTTCCGCCTCGACCCTCTGCCTTCCCATCCTCTCCTCATCCCACATCCTCCGCATCTCCTCCAGCTGCGCTTGCAGATCCCCCATTGCCTGGTCCATCAGCAGCTTCTCCAGCGTCCACTTTTCGATATTCCGTGCCTCGTTCTCTTTCAGGTGGTGGATGTACTGCACCGCGCGGGAGAGGATCGCACCCTTGGCTTTTTCGCCGGAGCCGTTGGGGACGATACGCCCGAGCTCGTTGATGCCTTCATTGATGTTCCCGCGGCGGCGGCGCTCGACTTCTTTATGATTATCCTTCCGTTGTCGAGTCCACTCGTCGCTACCCATTGCTGCCCCACTTTTGGACCGCCTGGCGCCGAGGTTGGGATTTGGCCCTTGGGGGATCGAGGGGGGCTCTTCTGGTTGCGGCGCAGCCTCCGCCTCTCCTTTCTTCTGGTTTCCGAGATTAGGTGGTCCCCCAGGATGCGACGACGGGCCGGGGTCGTTGATCGAAAAGGTAGGGTTGAACCCAGACTGCTGAGCGAGGTGGGAGAGAGCTTGGGCAGCATCTACTTTGGTGCCCTGGGGGTTTGCGTTCTGAGGGAAGGGGTGGTATCACGATCACGTGTAGAGGTAGAGGGAAGGGCAGTTGCTCACCTTGAATACCGGAAGGTCAAGGGTAGTAAGCAGTGCTAGAAGTTGTTCCCTTCCGATTCCGGGAATCGTCGGTAACTCGGTCGGCTGAGCCGCAGGAGCCGCTTGGGTCGCAGGCTGGGCTGATTCTTGAGTAGCTGCATTCGGAGCCATGTCGGCCGTCTGTATGGACAAGATTCTCCTTTAAATCTCTTCTTGAGGACCGCCAAGAAACCTTCATGGTTGAGAGCGTCAATATTCCCGTCGACGGCGTATTCAATGGATGGTATTTACCTGAGACTGGGACCGGATATCAACCAAGCTCAGAATGGGCACAAAAATGGAGAGAACTGACAGTGGATGTCAAGAATGTGGTATTGGAGAAGGTTTGCTCGCTGTCGTCGACGATGAGCAGGAGATACTGGTCGCGTCGCGGTAAAGTGGGGGGTGCTGACTTGGGGAGGTCGTCACATGGGAATCACGCCTTTTGTGAAAAACCACGGGAAGGACCTCGAACACCGGAAAGATCTTCCCACGCATGCCACTGCGCCACTTCCCACCTTCCGACTTTTCCGGTGGCTCCTGCACGCTTCTGACATTACATCAGGACAAAGGACTGTATAGAATTATTGTCTGAAAAAGTACTGGGTACACAAACATGATAGGGAATGAGAAGAGAAGGAGCATGCAAGGAGGTCTCCAGGGTCCCGATGCTCCGGGAACCGGCATTGCTCTACCGATGTGGCACATACGCTATAATTAGAGCATTACCCACAAAGCAACATTGGGCGCATATGAACCAAAAGGTCATGGAAAGTTGATAAGGTAGATTATCTGCATATGAGAAGAGAGGAAAGTGACACTATGAGTGTTTTGTATAGCGGGTGTAAATACTGCCATGTGTGGTGATAGTTGAAAGCACTCAAATACTGGCATGTGTTTGAGTACGGGAAAGCTAAATACGACGCGGTGAACCCAAGTCTTGAGCGTCTGGGAACCAGAAGCCGGGAAAGAAGCCGAATCTGGTGCATAAAACTCTGTAGGGAGTAGGTGTGAGACGAAAAAACGAAGGAAGAAGGCGGTGGCCTGGCTAGAGAGAGAAAGTCGAGAGCAGAGCAGCAATCGGCACGACCAGGGAGAGTGAGCTGAGCTTCATCCCAAAGAATAGATCTGTTTGGGGTAGTATAAATCTAAAGGCTACACCTCTGACGGCTCTGACCTTATCTCGGAATAGGACCGCAGATCAATGATAAGGCAGAAGCTTCGGGAGTGTAGAAGCAGGTCGCGAAGTTGCCCTGAATGGCGCCAGGACGCTGTAATGGGCGAGGAAGCCGTTGGCTAGGGAACACCATGGGCACTCGGAGGCGGCAAATTGATGCTGGTGTAATGGTACAGCGGAGGACTCGGATAGGACGACGATGTTGCCCCGTTCTGCTGGACGTGCCTCTGAAGTCAATGGCGTCACGAGGCGCTCCTGCTTTTCCATGGTCCTGATCTGCTCCTCGACGAGGAAGAAGACGTCGTTGATGTTAGTCTGTGATAACCAATGATGCCAGTTTTATGCTTTGCACTCGACGATCACCAAGGAATAGGCGTGCTTGTGAGATGCAACGACTGTACGGTGAGAAACCACAGGCTCCGTTGCGGAGGTCTCCAGCTTGCAAATAAGTTTGACGAGAAGTTCAGAACGACGGAGAAGCTTGACCGTCCTGTCTTATGTAGCTGCGAAAGGCGATTGTTGTGTCGGTATGGACGGCGCTGGCAGTACCGCAACAAGGGTGCATATATGCACCAATTATACAATGACGACCGTGTTTCATGCTGTTACATACCCTTCTTGAGCATCATCGAGAGAAGAAAAGCGCATATACGCACGAAATCGCAATTCCTCGAAACCCCAGCTAGTACCGCGGACGCCTACTACCATGAGCTTCGTATGCGTTTGTTGAGGCCATATTCGAGCAAAGCGATAGTGGACGAGAAAAACCATTCGCATCCGGCTTGGCTCAATCTTCATATGAACATGATCCCAAGTATACATGTAATATCGCTGGGTGGTATGCTGAGACGAGTACCCTTGACATGAAATTTGAGCACCATCGAAAGAAGAAGAGTGAAATCGCGTACCCTCGAAGCGAACGGTTGGATACCAGCAACATGATGGTGGTCGAGGTAAAGAATGATGGTCAGGGACCAGGGTTACAGCCACCGCTCTCAAACCCTTACAGCAGTGGTTCTGCTCGTATCTGGATGAAAACTACGTAAACATGTAGCCAGTAGGTGTCCCAATTATTTGATCGAACCCCTCTTTGTTTCTTATAACCACCACCATCATCACCACAAGCCCCATCGTGGCCCCTGTTGCGTCTTCTGTCCTATATTCTGTTTCCATTTCTTCTGCATTATCCGGAACATTGGACACTCTTTTCGTTGTGCGCGCCTTTTATATTTCTTTCTGAATGCTAACAAATCGATAGTTCAACCATGGATACCCTCCCTCAAGAACTCGTCGACGCCATAGTGGACATACTCGCAGATGACCGCCGTAGTCTTTGCGCACTTTGCTCCGTATCACGCTCCCTACGCTCTCAAGCAAGAGTCCATTTCCTCCGCTCAGCCCGTCTCTGGACGGAGCGTTTTGTCTTGGCCTTCCATGACTCATGCACGTTGTCGCCGGAGATTCCAAACCTCGTCCAAAACCTGTCTGTTACTCTAGGGGTGCTCCGCGGAGGATCCGACTTGAGGGTCCCCAACGCCGCCGCTGCAAAGTTGAGGACGAGCCTCGAAGAACAACTACTAAGCCATCCCCTTCCCAACGTTCAAGCACTCAGACTAGAACTGGGTTGTGCGTACGACGACTATATCAGCGACATTCCCACTCCCTTGTTATCATGTCCTCTGACATCACTAACTCTAAAAGCCGGATTTGTCTATTCGTCACACCTGCCTGACCTTTTGAGGTATTATCCAGCTCTTAGGTATCTCGATGTTTCCAACACCAGTATCTGCTATATGATCCAGGAGGAGGAGGTCGACCAGGGTGTAGTCCTCTCAATTGAAGACTTGTCCATCTCCAGTTACATCCTCCCTCTCTGCTTGGACAAACAGCTGTTTGCGATACACGCATTGCGTAGCATCAAATTGGCATCATTTCAACTAACAGGGTTGCATGAATGCCAGTGGCTGCTTGAAAACCCCGACGGAGCTTTGCAAAGGCTGCACATTCATCAGCCCCTTCATCAGGGTGAGTTCTACTTTGTGCACCAAATGATAATTATCTGACAATAAACCCGTCAGACTATCGTCCGATACCCAAGTTGGAGATGCTGCATGTGCCCTACTTGACTTTGGAAGCGCGCAGGAACGACAAGTTTGCAGTCATGAGCGTGAAATGGTTTATCGACTGCCTGGAATCCGGACAAGGCCCCGTCAACACATCTCGAATAAACATCCTCCTAACGCCCTCGGGGAAGCTTGATGGTAGTTTCTTCGAGCGCTCAGTTGATGAGCACATTTGGACATCGTTGGACTCTACGATGACGGCCCCGAGATTCGCCGCTACGACTCTTTGTATCTGGGTCGGCTACGCGTCGTTCTGGTACCCGAGGAAGCCTGATGCGGATTTGTTGGAAATAACTCAGCGATTCATCTATAATGCGCTCTCTGGGTTACGTTCGGCGAATAGGTTGGAGGTCCATTGCAAAGTGCTGCGGTACTCTTTCGATGAAGTGATGCACTTGATAGGGTAGAAATAGTTTATTACTGTTGGGAGCGTCAGATGACTTTTTCACATCTCAAATTTCATTGAGCCGGATTGGCCCTGGGAAGATTGGACCCATATTGACCCAGCGGCCAACATATGTTTCAACAAGCTGCCGTAGCTGTCGTCAGGAACCTCCAAATGCCAATTTGTAACCAAGTAACACAACTGCAATTATCGGAATACTCGAAATGAGCTATCTACCGATTGGTATCAGTAGTCGTTTGAAGTCAAAGGGCACGTAGCCGGCTAGATCTATTTCATCCTCGACATAAGTACACTACAATCGCTATGGATACAAGCTGGATATCCGGTACCAGCAGATGGGTCTAGAAGTCTATCTTCTATGAAAGCAATGACTAGAGATCTTCGAATAATCTCTTCGGGTCCATCTCCTCAAAGGCGATCCTATACACCTTCTCGAAGAGCGGGTATCCCTCTAAGCGTCCTCGAGCCTCGAGGAACTCGAAGACTTCTCGTGAAGTCAGCGTTCCTTGGAGCTTTTGGCCGTTTAGGAGCTCCTTTTCGAGCTGCTCGAACGATTTGCCTTGTTGTTCTGGTTCGGATTCTGCTATTTTGGTTAGTGGGGAGAAACACACGACAACGCGGAGCGAACGAACCTCCAGAATACTGTGGCTTGCTCTTGATGAACGCCTCAGCACATTTACGATTACGACCACCAAATGACGTCGTAATAAGGTCCGCCACGCCTATATCATTACCCCGTCAGCTAAAGCCAGGAAAACTCAAACGTCACATACCAGCAGAGTGATGCGAAAACGTCAACGGCGAACTCCCAGGGAAGAACTCCAACGTGAACGTCGACATCTCCAAGAGCCCAATCCTCAAAATCGCGGCTTTAGTATTACCCCCGAGGCCCATTCCATCTACAAATCCTGCCGCGAGCGCAACAACGTTCTTCAGCGCTCCACTCAGGCTGACACCTGCCACGTCTTCTATTGGATGCACCCTAAATGTGGGACCGTCAAACACAGCATGCCACAGCGCCGCGTCTTTCGCGCTCGGCACGCCGATTGTCGTCTCGCAGAACTCCCCTCGTCCGACATCGAGGGCGATGTTGGCGCCGCCTAGGGCGGTGCATGGAATTCCTAGCTCTTTCTCGATGACCGAGGGGTATGTGTGGATGTCGGCAGTGCTGCTGTTTCCTTGTTCGTCCTTCTGGATGACAACTTCGACGCCTTTAATTGCTGAGATAGCGCGCGCCCTAGAGCTGATCAAACCAGGCTCCTTGAGCTCCTCAAGGATACCAGGAAGGTACTGGTGGGGCACGACGATAAGGATAAGCGACGCGTTCCGTACGGTCTCTCTCAGACTGGGCACCGCAACGAGGTTCTCGGGAAGATCGACATTAGGTAGGTACCGCTCGTTCTGGTGCGTCCGGTTGAATATCTCCGTAAGCTTGCCTCGTCCAGGCACCTAGCAGGGAAACCTGTCAGTATAGCACAGTAAAGCGAAGATTTAAACCCTAACCTCATGCTCTCTAACCCAAATCCTGACCTCGGGGTCGAAGCCCTCCCGTTCAGCCGCGTTCAAAGCAGCAACACGCGCGAGAGCAGTACCCCAGCTTCCCGACCCGACGATCGCAAATTTCTCTAGACGCGCAGGGCTCTTGGTACCGTTTTTCTTATCCACGACGTACTCCTCTGGCTCGTACGGCTCGAACTTTGTAATAAACGGAGCCATGGCTGCCGAGCTAGTCCTGCGTATCATCGGCTTGGGCGCTTCGTCTTCGTCAGAGGAGGAATCGGGGGGTGTTTCGGAGGCGACGACCTTGTTCTGTTTCTTCGAAGCAGCGTTGGACATGGCTGTGAAGCTCATACTTGCGCCGCTGAGAGTGTTGAAGCCGAAGGGCTTGGAGGGAAGTCCACGTTTGGATTGCAGTGGCTTGGAGAGTGGTCGCAGGAGAGGAGAAGGCGGGCGCGAGGAGTCGGGGGAAGATAGACTAGACATGGGCGTAGGACTGCCGTTGAATGTTGGAGACGGTGAGGTCGACCTAGATAAGGAGGAGGAAGGAGAAGAAGACATGGTGTTCTAGTTTCTGCAGATTCGTGGGCAGAGCACGGTAGAAATAGGTTACGAAACGTAAAAATAAAAAATGTAAAGAGAGTGGGAGTGGGAGTTGGAAGCAGTGGCGTCAGTGTCTTCTATATCAGAAACGAGTTAGAGATAGTAAGATGCCGCCTCCGAGTGGTTATGGTGAGTTAAAAATAGGTACCATTTGCAAGAATTTGAAACCGCATTTCGTCATGAAGCGGCAGTCGCATGTGTGCGTCCTCGGCCCTTGGCATCGTCGGGTATGCCCCTTTCGGCTTCTGCTCCAATCCCATCACCCTCGTTTACTTCCCATCGTGGAACTGGCATGCCAAAATCTGGTGTGTCGCCCATATATAGACGTGATAGGAAATACACTGCGCCGGAATGGTGGAGATTCAGACACACTCGGATGGGGACGGAAAGTAAAAATGATTCGAAGGAAAGGAGGGCTCCACACATCGTCGCAAGAGGGCGGATTCGAAATGAGTAACCAACGGGGATCTTCACAACAGGAGTGAAACGTGGGTGGGCTCCGCGATCTGGTGTAATAATATTTTCAAACGAGCTGCATATAACTTGAACTTTACGCCGTTTGCATTTGCTGTAACCTTCATCTTGTTCGAGCCTAGAACTCTGCCATGACATCCTCCCCAGTATCAACTGTTCTCATGAAGACGAAAGCCGTCCTATTCGAGTCAGTACACTATCGGTTCCAACTAGTCATTTTACTCACCGTCACTCAGCATGGACGGCACACTCATCGACTCTTCGCCAGCAGTAACCGCAGCCTGGAACCTCCTCAAATCAACAGGCTACGACTTCCTCGACCTCGACGACATCCTTCGGTCCGCCCATGGCTACCGCACCATCGACGCTCTTCGAAAGTGGTGCAAGATCACCGATGAGGAAAAACTCAAATCCGAAGTCGTGAGATTCGAAGAGGCCATCCTCGCCAATGCATCGAAACCTGGCGGTGGTATTATCGCTCTCCCCGGGGTGAAGAAGCTTCTGGACGGCATCCAGGGTGGGCGACCGGACGAGGATCAGGGATGGAGCGTTTGCACGTCCTGTAGGTTTCCTGTGATTCTTTGAAGATCTGGTTCAGATATTGATGGATTGATAGCAACGACGTTCTACGCCTCCAAGGCGCTTCCTGCAGCTGGTCTTAGGATCCCCAATCATTTCGTCACCGCCGAGAGCGTGAAGCAAGGAAAGCCAGCCCCGGATCCGTACTTGCTCGGTGCTAAGCTCAACGAGATCGCGCCTTCCGATTGTGCGACGTTTCAGCCCCCTTCCAAATTCGCTGATATTGAACCATATCACAGGTATCGTCGTTGAAGATGCTCCCACCGGTATCCGTTCAGGAAAAGCGGCAGGCTGCTTCGTCCTCGCAACATGCACGTCCCACACGCGCGAGAGTCTCGAAAAGGAGCACCCGCACTTTTTGGTAGAAGATTTGAGCCAGTAAGTATCATTCATTCAGCCAACCTTGGGTACGTGTTCTTACCTCCTTATAGCGTCCGGCCCCACCGTAACGAGGACGGCTCCATTTCTTTGTTCATCACCCAACCTCCCGGTCGCGATTATCCCGACTCTGCTATCCCCACGCCGGAAGACACGCCTCTCCATACGCCTACTCTTTCGAGAGAAGCTTCGCAGACTGATCTCCACATGGATAAAGGATCTCTTCCCGACCACGCTGTGTATACCATGGCCCGTATTGCCGGGGAAAGCATCATTCAGTAAAGAGGTTGCGACAAATAGATCTATAGATAGAACTTAGATCGTATTCTGATTCCAGATAAGCGTTGATACGCACCGAGTGTTGTAATTATAGATGCATGTATGATGGTAAAATATAAAGTGCCTTTTTGGCACTTCTCTATTATTTCGAAATGAGTCTGAATTCCCTTTAGCAATGTTAAAGTCGAGGGATTTGGCCAAAAGACTGGTCGATTTTCATATTTATTCCAAGCATTTCCCTTGTAATTTGACTGGCGCAAGCCAGGCACCTGCCAGAAGCATAGCCGTTCGGTTGTAGATCCTCGTGGCAGCCAGTTGTTATTCCTATCGGATATCGAAGAGCACATTAGTGAAGAATCACATTCCATTAACGTTCGTACGCCACACTGTGAGGTCCGTTATCCACGAACTGCAATGGAAGCAAACGCGTAGCGAAGACGACTCGGAAGAGAAACGAAAAAGGGTCGTGGGATGACGTAAGTAGCCCGGCACAACTCGGATAACAGCGGCCGCTTGGATCAAGTCACATTTTGCGTCCAATCCTAGAATTACACCACTGAACAACGTATACATCCCAAACATTGTCTTCGCGATAAGTACTGGCAGACACAGCGGAAGTAACTGTCTACTTCTATGGGCCACCACCATTTCTTCTCGACTTCCACTTCCACTTAGTACGATGGTCGCACAACGACTAAGTAGCAGGAATATTTATAACCACCGATGCTTAAACTTCATCAGGCTCGGATTTTGGATAGTCCGAGAGCTTGAGATTCGAGTCATTGCTTGAGCCCTCATTCAAGTCCCGTACGATGGCCTTAGTTTATGCAGATGGCCTAGATGTGCCCACGTATAGTTTTAAGCTAGTTGAGGCGACTCTGGTATAAATATCCTTACGGCAGTATTAATTTCACGGGTCGGTGCTTTCACACTTGCTTAAGTACTTATTATTATCGTGGTAGGCTGGTCACTGATGCTGATGCCCAAAGTATGGACGCGGGTAAACAAGGCCGGTATTTCTATTAGGAAGGAAACCGCCATGACTTGCACATGCCAACCAGAATTCAATGCTCGTACTGTGATTAGCGAATGGCATCCGGTTGGAAAGATATGATGGCCTCCAGAATAGGAAGAAATCACCAATGGTTCAGTTAGCACAGTGTAGGACAAGAACAACACCAGTGGCGGCGGTGTGAAGGTGCTAAATTTGACTCTACGTCAATAATCATTGCAGCCAGGTCTGTAGAAAAAGATGGCAAACGTTCGCGTGAGATGCTTAATGTCCGAGCTGTGTCCATGAACGAGTGGACAACGGTCGATGGCACGAGAACTTGAGTCCGAATCATCCCAGTATGATAGATGCCAATGGACCCAGTTTTTGCAGACGTGCCCGAGTTATAATTAGCCAGTCGAGGCGACTTTGTCATAAATATCTTTATCGTAGTATTAATTTCAAGGGACGTTACTCGCACGAGGGCTTGTTTATTATTATCGTGGTCTGCAGTCGAAGTGGGGCAGACATTGTCGCACGTCAAGTACGGCAAGTACTTCTCAATCCACACACAATGCTTGGACACTAGAATTCCCGGTCAACCAGGGGAATAGTGTTCGGTGAAGTCCAGAAGTAGACATACAACGGTATCCCCTTTTTTGACAGGATGAAGACGTAGCACAGAAGAAACAAAACACAAATATATCACAGTGGCAGATTAAGTGTGGCAGATAAGGCAATGGAAGCTATCAATTTAGATGGTGGAAACGGTGCATGGCGGTAGACAGATTGGAGTTTGTTCCACAAATAGCCTTCCATTCTCGTCTAAGTACGGATTCGCTTTCTTAAATCAAGGATGTCGTACCTCAGGGGAATTTAAGACTTGAGAATGAAGACGCGTCGGTGATCCAGAGTCTGGTCCATTTAGCACGGAAGAACAGGAATATCGACAGAGCAGCGGCCGCGTGAAGCTGCTAAATTGGCATCAACACGACAGTCAGGTTTACAAACAAGTGGTAAACGTTCGCTGGAGATGCTTTCTCGTCTTAATGACCGACCCCGAGCTTTGTCCATGTTCAAGACCACGAAGCGCTTTCCGGCGAGCAGAATTAGATATCTTCCCTTCCAAAAAAATATCTGACGAAGAGCCGGCGATTCCGTATGGATACATACAGCCCCCTGAAATCTTTTGCAGAAGCGATGTTACAAGTCCTCAGCGATGACCGCAACGTCGCCGTGTACCCTTATCAGTTTCTCGAGCTTGCCTTACTTCTGGATTTAGTCACTGTCCTCAGTATCCGATTCGACTTAGTGCAAACACGCCGTTGTACGTCAAGCTCAAGGGGGAGAAGGAGGGTGAACGTCATCGAAATACCAGCAGATTACAGACCACGGTCGGAGCAGTTCCAGGCAAGCAATAATGAAAATCGAATGAGATGGAAAAAAATTACAAGTCACGAACGCAGTAGTGGTCAGGACCATGGGTCATCGGCAAATCCCGAGCCTCTCTGACCACCACAACCACCACCACCAAAGCAACTGAGCGTACCGTCCTCCCGTAGCTCGCCTGGATTACCAGGGCTTGCGATGCTCAGATTTAATCCCATGGCTGCTGTCCGGCCACAGTGCGTCGCACCTTCAAAGTTAAACTTACAATGCAAGCAAAATGTAAGGATGTTCAGGATGGCGGAGGTGGGTAGCCAGTTTCTGTCTTTATTATTTGTGTAAATGATTCGATTCAGACAGGCGCCATACAAAAGAATTCGGTCGAGAACATCCGCCTTTCAGTCTCCTTCATCTCGTTCATTTTCTCTATGGCCGTCTTCTCTACCTACGGGTGATCCTGAGGCCACCGGCGGAGCAGAAGCTTTATCTCCTCCAAGTGAAATACTCCCTATGGACTTGATTGCACCCCTCCAGCTAGGCGACCTAGCGACCCTAGGTCTCGCAGGATACACCCCAGCTGGATTCTACCAAGCTTTCCTAGAAGCCTTCAACTATACCATCGGCTGGTCCTGGTTCTGGACTATCGTATTTGGCGCAGCCCTCTCACGAGCCCTCGTTGCCCCCTGGTTTGTCGATGCCGGCGCATACAAGACACTCCCAGGAATGGGACAAGAACTCGCGCGCATCGAGGACATAAAAGACCCCGCGCGTTCGGTGAAGGCATTCCGGAGGATCGAGGAAAGACACGCTATCAGCTTGACGAGACACACTGTTGGCTGGGCTGCGAGGGCATTCATGTGGACGAGTACGGCGTGGGGGGTCCATGCTATGTGTACGCTTCCTGTGGTGCAGCTGGCACAGGGAGGAGGGCCGTGGTCGCTGGACTTGACTACGGCGTCGCCGATGTGGATGAATCTTGCGCTCGTTGGCGCGTTTTTCTCCCAGTCGAAAGTACATTTTTCTCGCTGAACTGCCAGTATTTGGACTCATTGCGTATAGCTCAGCTCCATTTCGCCCTCGCCTGAAGACGATGGTACAATCTCCATCGCAAACGTATTATTACCTTTGAGCGCTTATGGTGCCGTGTGGGTTCTGGAGCTTCCAGCTGTACGTATGCCATTTTAGTTTCACGGCCATTTTCTTACTCTTCAGCTTTTTAGGGAACAGTTCTCTCTGTGTTGACGTTTTCGTTGGCTCATTCAGGCCAAATGATACTATCAAGACCACCTTTTCGTAATCTTCCTGAGATGCCAACACGGAGACCAAAGGCACTCCGGCATCTGCCTCCAACCAAGCATCCAAAAAGCAGATACTGATTCTCAATGCCGCGTTAAGACTAGTCGGTACGCGTCTGTGCGCTTCAGTAATACATCTATTGTCCCATCCTTGGCGTTTCCTACCGACATACTCCCTCAAATGCTCCTCCCTGGTGAGAAACATGTCCTGAAGTGTTGCACAACCTATCAGTGGGGGAGCAGTGGGAGCTTCGAGATCTGGGCGGGATGATGCTACGAAGGGAATGACTCGGGCAACAGCCTCGGTGTTGATCGACGATAAGAAAATCCTTCATGTTGCTTAGACAATCCCGTCCTCCACTACTAGTCGTCCAAAGGCATGCAAGTTGTGTCAAGCCATCAAGACATCGTCCCGAATGGCCTGGCGCATCTCACGTTCCATGTCTCTCTCCTTTCCCCTCAAATTGATTTGTACCACTTTGAGTACACAATACCGAGGATCGGTGAGTATCACGTCCAGTCGCTCCAGACTTTGAAAGAAAGCCAACTTCTCTAGCCAATTTGGCAGGTCCAAGTGAACAGTGAGCCGCTCCATAGATGCAGGACGGTCACTTTTTGGATCGATGCATCATGAAAGCCAGAGAATGTTGCCCGTGAAAGAGCCCCGAACGCCGGATACCCGATAGTTGACTGTTGGTACCTGTGAGATATCCACGACTTCGTCGGACAGGTGCCGAGGGCCTAATGATCATCGCTACGGTCAATAAGTAAACAAAAGTATGATTATTTGGCGCTCGCCGAAGAGCTACACCTTCATGTTGAGCTCTCGAAGTGTATCACGGGTGACGGTATGTTTACCAGCCTATACCAGCGGCAGCGGGAATGAGGTCATGTGCCGGATTTTGCATATTCCACGAAGGGCGAAACGACTGATTGCTTTGCTGGAGCTCCTTAAAAGTATGTTGTACACGCTGTCGCTGACGTACGCAGCGGCAATGGAAAGGAAAAGGAGGATCCCGTGCTAGCGCGTAGGGATCAATCACTGTGGGCTGATGGACAACAACAGTCATCAAGGACAAGGATGTGAGGCATGAATATGCGCTTTTTCATGAGCGAAAGCTCAGTGCGGCGGGAAATATGATTTGCTCTAGTGTTAGGGAAGTAGTAGCAAGAAAGTTTGTCGCCATCCATCGTTGAGATACCCTCTGATCTGTAGTAAGGTGACATTATGAAAGGAGGGTAGACAGTGCGGTACAGTTCTGTGGGAGAATATCTTAAGTGATAGCATCAGACTCGGAATCGCCGGCGAAATGTCACAAAGGGAAATGAACCGCTGAAAATCTGATTCCGTCTCAAGGCGGACCAACTTGGAAGAGATGGAACCGAGTTTAATTGTGGAAAGCCCTTGAAACAGACAGACAAGCGACAAGTAATTCCCGGTCGTCGACTATATGCTAGATGATTTCGGGGAATCTCTGACATATACAATCCGTGGAAATTGGGGTTCCCTAAACCCTTCGTGTATGCGTCTGGATTCAATCCTTCAGATGAAAATGTCACTTTAGAATAAAGTAAAAGCAAGCTTACAGAGTTGCAGTTGTAAAAGTATCAGGCTTTGTTGTTGGCCCAACAACGTGGGAACACCGGGCCTTTGAGTTGCCGGTCCTCTTCATTTAAAGTTTCTAATATCACCGTGATCCTCTTTTTTTAGGATTCCTTGCGGGTCGTACCCCGGGACTTGGAGTCATTCAGAGGAGTTATCGTGGGTTCCTGGGACCCTTACGCCGCTATCGATCAAGGCACATTTTCCTCGACAGAAAACTTTCCGCGTTCCCTAAGGCCAATCCCTCCTCACCGCATACGGAACTGGAACAGGATCAGAAAATTCTCGTCTGCCCGGCCCTTCCTGTGATGATAAAAGTCCACCGATAGAAGTCCTATCTATTACGTCCATTAATTCCGATGGCGTCTGTGCTTTTTCAACGGGCACCCTTGCCTGAGACTGTTTGCCCTACACGGCCTGCGCGCGCTCCGCTTCTTCAGCCTTGTCTTTAACAAAGTCACGGATATTTAAATTTCAGCATTCGCTCAACGCGAGCCGGGACTCGCTTTGTGAGCTGCATCCCGCACCTAATTTCATTGTGAGTTGATTTCGCGGCGCTTTGTGGTGAACGTCTTTGCTTTTTCTGTATTCACTGGGCGTGATATTTATCTCAACTTTGTGTTCCTTCAATTCTCCTCTACGGGAAGATAAGTTTCCCCGACGTCAATCAGAGGAAACCGCCTGGACCAAGCACCCAACAGTTTTCTTATAATTCGAGTCGAGTCTGTTAATTTAGTGCCTCTCGCAAAATTGGACGAGAAACCTACGACTGCGGCTAATGTTAGTTGATAGATACACCAGAGCCTTTGCTTTCAAGTTCGTTGACAATTACTTGGCCCGTCGATCCGTCATATGGGCCGTCTTTCCTTTGGTGCGCCCTTGACTTTTGCGTTTCCACAACTTATGACCTGGGGAAACTTTGGACTGGCTGGGACTAAGTGCTCATCCGGGCGTTGCCTTTCGAAACCGGAACCTATTTTGTTGTACTAAGCGTTTCTATAGTCACCTTGGTGTCTAAGTTTCATCGGGCTTAGTTTTGAACATCAATGTCGTCTTTGTAGGATAACACTCGGGCACGTTATTAGACGACCAAGAATACCTCATGAATATCTTCGACTAGCAGCTGACAGCCAACACACGACCTGTCTTAGGGTCTGAATACTCAGGTTTGAATTAACCGGTAAGTTAAAAGATATCGCATCCTATCGAGACGGCATACCGTAACATGATTCCCCAGTAGATTCCCGTCTGCCAACATATGACCTAAGGAAGCCGCTTGGAATGGTCAGTAGGTGTCCTTCTCCCCTTGCGACATTGGAACGTATTTCGACGCGCAAGGCTATAAGCAGTTTCACGTTTCCGTAGTCAGCTTCAAGGATTTCTAACTGTCGCATGGTGATTAGCAGACGATATTCTGGAACAATATTACCTCCTTCAATCAGTGAACGAAGACATAATGGCCTAGTTCAATTGACAACCGTACGACACAATACAGTAGTATATAGTAGACGCCACCACTGCCAACCCCACCGCAGTACGTCCGTTACTATAGCCGCTAACTTTCTTTCAGTCCACAGTTGCAGAATATTCATGGGCACCTTGCTGAGACAGCGCCTGAAGAGTGCTGCGTCGTGTCATAAACAAGATCCTATATTACCTGAGCGTGCGTTCGGCTGGTAGCTAAAACCTTTCCCAAGCTGCTTCTCTTTCTGTCTTCTATGTTCAGATTCAAATTCGATGATGTACTCGCATCATACCGACACTAACCTCCTGTGGTCCTAGTATTCCCGTCCGCTTTGGGGTTTCACCGTGACGGTCATTTCGCACCGGCTACGCACACTCGCCGACCAATATCAGTGCCTTTCAGTAGATGTGTCAGGCATCCGTGACAGGTGGAGCTGTGAGCAAACGGCCATCTTTCACAACCTCCGGCTTCATTGTGATTGGCAATCGATTACAAAAGTTTGTGATCGCCATAGTGTGGTTCTTTCTCGCTTGTTTATTTCGGTTCAGGGCTTCAAGTTTCATGTCCGGATGAGTTTTTGTTCTTGACTTGGAGGATAAGCTCGTCGAAATAATTCACGGCGCGGGATCGTTTAATGACACTGTCATGGTGCAGATACCCATCTAAGGCTAGTGAGGAACATTCCGCCATTCCTGTTATCCACAGAGTCAATAGATGCTTGAATACACTCCATATCGCGTGTCAGACAGATCGTTAATAGTTATCCATCATCACACACCAAATAAATCCGGCGAGTATATAATTTGCTGTGCTGCATAGTAAGCACGATTCCTCTCGACTCCTTGGCCTTAATCTCCATCGGGTCAAACCTTGTCTTTGAACCCTTCCAACACAAAGGTGACTCGGAGAACCCGCATTTGATTCTCGATTCTTAGGTCCCTTGAATTGCCGATGATCACCGGTGTACAGTTCTTACAGCATTAGGTCACCGATCTCTTCAAATCACCGCGCGAGTGGTAGATTCGGCCCGGAACATCGTCGCTACTATCATATAACGCAGCCCTTGCGCTTGCTTAGTTAGACTTCGTACCACCCAACGAATGAGCCTTCCTGGCGGTTTGCTCGACTGAGCTTGTGCTCTTCCTCATTCGTCAGTCGTTGTCCTATCTTGCTCCTACTACGGTGTTCATGCTGGATTTTAATTTCTGGAAGAAGTTAACTCATTCGCCTAGTCGCGGCCTTCTTGGCCTGGAAAGAACAACTGAAATATAGTGTTTCTGTGCGGTAAGAGGCTCTGCTGCTCTTTTTCTGGCACTCGTCCTGATACTTCGACTTGGGTTAGAACTCTCGGATTCCAACCAGCGGATACAAAACTCAAGAAATTTGATACACTTTTCCCGTGCGCTACTGTCACCTGTGTCTGATGCCGAACATGACTGAGCTGGTATGCAGTGCATCATGGTCGACTTTCCTCAAGAACTAGTCGATGCCATTATTGACCACCTGATCGAAGACCGCCTCGCCCTCCTTGCTTGCCTGTCCGTCTCGAGTTTCTTCCGCTGTAGAGCCCAATTCCACCTATTTCCGACCATTCGCTTGACCGAGAAGCGTGATTTCGACGAATTCAACCTTCTATGCGCGAAATCACCTTCGATCCCTGACTTGGTCAAAACTCTTCACATCACCCTTCCCGAATCCACAATCAGTCTACCTAGACTTTCGCAGGTTCATACACTCCATTTCAACGGTTCGTTGCATGTCGTACCCAGAGACTTGGAGCGCTTCCGTAGAATTTTCTCGTGGGTCCCTAGTACCCTTACGTCGCTATCGATCCAAGACATCACGTTCTCCTCGACAGAAACATTTCGAAGTTTGATTGGGGGCCTGCCACTCCTGAAGTCTCTATCCCTCCTCGCCGTATACGCGGCTGGAACAGGGACAGAGAACTCTCGTCCACTCGGGCTTTCCTGTGATGATAAGGGCCCGCCGATAGAAGTCCTATCCATTACATCCATTAACTCCGACGGTGTTTGTGCATTTTTCCACGGGCACCCGATCCTGGAACCATTCGCCCAGCATGGTCTGAGCGAGCTCCGCTTCTTCGGCTTTGCCCTCGAACAAGTCGCGGATATTCAGTATGTGCTCGATGCGAGCCGGAACTCGCTTCGTAAGCTGCATCTCGCACCTAGCTTCTGTGAGTCTATTTTGCGATCTAATACATCTTTCCACGTAGAAACTCAGCGTTACACTGCCAGATCCCTCATCTAGATGGTCTGACAAACAGATCCTAGATGTCTCCCATGTACCCATCATAACCCTGCGGTTGCGGGGGGACTGGTTATACGCTTCTTGGGCGTTGGATTGGCTTGTAACGTGCCTGGAGAAAGGCTCGTATCCCTTGAGGGTCGAACAGATCATTATAACGGTAGACAAACTCTTCCTCGCGAGTTCTTGGACAAGGATGGACGAGGCGCTTTGCGGTGACCCGAACTTTAGTGCAATTCAGGTGTTGGTCGCCCTGGGGGGACGCATAGATCGGGATGCGCTGGCTGATAAAGGTATCGTGTCAGCGATGCCGGGACTATATTCTGAGGAGAGAGTAAGAGTCAAGTACATGGCGGACGATGACGTCCAATAACTCTCGCGCTTCAAACAGCGGTTCTGCCAGTGCCGCAGGACCGTATTACTATGTCCAGGGTTCCTCGCGGTCCTCCCATGCTCCTGGACCCTGCAGTGGGCAGTCTTCGAGGTCTGAAGAAGCCAAGAAATATTGATCCCGTTCTTCTTTTATTTTATTTTGTCTGAAGTGATAGACAGAAGGGAATCGACTAATGTATTTTAAATTGGGGGGAAGGAAACACCAACCTACTCCGACGCACCTCTTAGAACTACCCTAGTATAGGAAGCGCTGTAGAAGAACATTGAATCTTCTAGGGCCTCGCGAAATCTGGACAACCATCTTTTCGTTCATTGTCTATGTAAGGCACGCACGCCCCGCAGCATGCATCCTAGGCAAGCGCAAAGAGGACTGTCCCTTGATTATATCCTCGTTTCCTGAGCTTCCACCTCGGCTGTGAAGTAGAACAAAGACCCGCCATCTCATATGACGTTGTCTATCACCATCCATGTATCATCGCAGCTTATCGAATGTCACTTTATTGTAAGTCAGATTGACGATGAGCCGTACAGGACCCCCTTCTAAAAGCATTGCGCCAGGTAACTCGGATCCCACTGAAGGTCAAGCGAGAGGTTGACGAATGAAACGTGGGAGAAATTCAGTACATTGCGATCCCTCAAGAAGGATTCAGGAGAAGGGGAAAGGTACGCATCGATACAAAGTCTCTTGATTTTTAAATAACCGCGTAGAGTCCGCTATAATTGCGAAGACTCTGAAGGTTAAAATTCCTCCAATATTCTCTCCAAACCGTATTTGTCCAGTTCCAAATAAAGTGACTATACATAGACTTGCTCTTTGAAACCGGGAAGAATAGTGGCCGTGCTGAATTCGCCAGTTCGGCTTCCTTTGGTCCTTTGCCATGTTTGCTTGGCAAAGGTCCACTCTGAGCGTAGAAATAAGGTCAGTCAACCGCTTGAAATCTGCACTTGGCGGCTAACCTTCCATAGTCGGCACTTTGTTTCCGCTAGACTCGAACTGATTCTGGGAGTGTTCCGCGCGCTTCAGCACTTCGGAGTTCTTTACGGTCGCGAGGGCAACATCATTATGAGGCCTTTCAAAGTCGACAAGTTCAATATAGGTTTCAGCAGAATAACATATTTTGTCGTACCTGGAGAAGTAAAGCAGCCCCAAACGGTCGACGTGCTGCTGATCTTTGGGCGGAACAGTCACCCTAGAAGATAATATGTTAATAGACGGTACGGGGTCTAAGAGAGATCACTGAACCGATGAACAGTGCTCTTGACGTATCCTCCCGTCAAGAACGAAAGTGCGTCGCACGCATTAACCGTGAGAGTAGCATCCTGAGGTTTCACCCACTTCCATTCGCCAGTAGAGTGGTACCGAATCTGAAGCGCCGCAACAGGCTGACGGAAGAGGAGAGTAAAGCTGCCAAGGTCTTTAGGAAAGTTAGTCTGCGTCAGTCATAGCCATGGTTTGTTTAATTTACCAGTATGTCCGTAAGACCAGTTAGTCAGTTTCTTATTTTCTTCTTCATTGAATTTCGAATATTTCATGTATCTCAGATGATCCTATGTATTATTTTCAGGTCTAGTCCCGGGAATAGGCCAACGGAGGAAGGAACACACCTCGCTTTTCTCCTCGTACTTATGGATATTAGTGAATATATCCTCGGGAAGCTCTAGGGCGATGGCCAGTAAAACAAACAGAGGATCCAAAACGTCGCTATGAAGGGACTGAACAAAGTGTGTCAATACTAAGCGCGGAACTTTCATAATCGAGAAGCACCCACTCTAGCAAATTCCTCGACTTCGTTGAGGTTCTCGGCTATAACAGATGGATGCACTTGGGAGAAATAACCATTGAACTCTGATGCTTAGTCAGAATGAGTCAAAATGTACAGACTGGAACTCACTGGGAATGTTATACATTTCCGTGCGGTCTCTCGTCCCCGTTTCAGCGTTGATACTAGGACGGGAAGGTCCGTAAATAACGACGGGTAAACTGCTTGGAAGACACCCACATCTTCCGACCGGCAGGGATGTAGCCGTTGACCTTACCGTTGCCTATATTGTACGAATTCATATTAATGACCCCCTTCTTAGGTAAAATGGCTAGCTCACCCATGTTGGGCGTATACGCAGATTTCTCCTCCACTGGTAGCTCAAAGAACCGTTTACCAAGGGCGAACTGTCGATCGACCCGCTCTTGGGATATGTTGAAGTTCTTGACATAGAAGAACCCCTTCTCGCGGACGGCCTCGATAAGGGTCTTTGCAAGCTGCTTCTTGCCCTCAGGAGTACCGTACAAGCTCAGGTCAACGGTGACGAGGTCCGCCCAGTCGAGATCTTCCTATCATCTCCGTTAGCCTGATATGCGATTAGAGAATGGCAACAAACTTTGGTCTCTGGGACGTATTTGTAGGATCCTAGCTGGGGCGCGGCGACTGGCATTATGTGGTCGAAATGAAGTATGAGAGAATCTTTATGTCTCTGTTACCGTTGTCCAGGGAGTGGGAGTAATACACAAAGGTCGTCGAGAGCACATCGGCACATATCGGTGTCGAAGCTCGACCAACAATCACCTCATCAGATACCGGTATGGTGCAACGTCAGATGATAGCTAATAGGACTCCATCTGGATCTGAGATTGACCGGTATAGGCTATTTTACGGATCCTCTTAGAGATTTTGTCATGGTAATGAGGTATATTCTTTTTTCCTCCGTTTCTGCGTCGCCGAAATGTGTATCTCGATGCTGCGTATATCTAACGCGGTACTAGCGCGTCTGACATCGATTCTGAAAGGATAGCAAATTGAGACTTGAGTTAAGTTTTATGAGTTTGATTCCTTCATAGGACATGGGTTAGTACGATCCTTGAAGTATGCAAAAGCATTCTAACTGCAGCTGGCCACCAAAGGTCCACAAACGCCCCTCAGAACGATCGTCAGAACACTCCGGATAAACTCCATAGCGACCCGGAACTGGTAATGATATGGGCGCAGCATAATTGGTTGCGCGTTTCAAAATAGAGGGCCTAATCCTGGTAAAGAGCAGACCAGAATGACGGTTCGGATGGCCTGATGAACATAAACGATTTGTTACGTACACGCTTTGAAGGGATAAGTCGTCGATTGTCCAATATAGTTTGATGGGTTTCCGCGTCAAGATAAAATGATTATCGTCCAACTTCGTTGCGAGAAAGACCGCTACAATTTCAAGCTAAAAGGAAAATGAGACGGTGCAAATAGACGAACTTATCGCATTACGGCTTCCATTTACCAGCAACCAGATGAGGCCACATCGCACATGCAGCGTCAGAAAATCGCGGCACTGGAAGAACATCTCAATCGACCCAATTCAGATAAGCACTGCGTATTAGAAATACACAATGGGAGAACGCATCATTTCTGAGTCTTGATTCGAAAGATAAAGAGATAAGCAGTGCGCAGCAAGCCTGACACGGGAGTGCCTTCGCGAGGGGATAGACGTACTCACTGTAAGAAGTTGGTGAAGAAAAGTCGACTGCGGAAGCCGGTCCGATTCTTGCCGCCGGCCGCCGGGGCCGAGCCTACGGCGCCTGAGACAGGTGCTCTCCTTCCAAGACAAACCCCATCTCTACAAGTCTTTGCGTTGAGCTCCATTCAAGTTTCTGGTTATAACTCGGTGAATATGTGTTTTTTCCGACGTGCCCGCCGGCCTATATCGGGTATGCAGACTGGAAATTCCTGCTGCAAGTTACAACCTATACTAATCTTTTGTGCAGCTTCCACGGTCGAGCTTCCGCAGGAGTTCATCGAACGTATCATTGACGAACTCAGTCTGCTTATAGACAGTCGTAAAGAATTGATCACAGCATTGTCTACCGCTCGCTCATTCAGAACCCGAGCCCGTCAGCATCTCTTTCAGACAATAGATCTTAATAGCGACAGTCATACGCTCAAATTCAACGAGCTATGCAACGCCTCACCATCCATTGTTATCATTGTACGGACTATACGTATCACCCTATGTCCGACATCTCATCCAGCTTTGCGGGCCCTGCAAACTCACTCATTTCCGAACCTTTCTGCTCTCCAGGTGCATGGCTGGAAGCCACTTCCTGATGGACGGTTGAAGATATATCTCTCCCAGCTTTGGGATGACGCACTAGACGATTTTTCCAATAATCTAATTTCTCTGTCCATTCATTGCCTCTCTTTTTCCTCGGTTGACAGGTTTCGTAGCTGGATCCAAGCTTATCCACGTCTCGAATCCCTATCCCTATGGACTGTTGCTATACGCGATACTGCACCTGTCGAGGTTGCTCGCATATACCCAGAACCTCCTATCCAGTCTCTTTCTCTCACAGCAAACATTAAGACATGCGCACTATTCGCTGGACACAGAAGGGTTTTCGGTTTGCATGTCCTGCGCGCGCTTGAAATACACCTGTCATTGCTGGACCCGGAAGTCTTGGCATTTCAGGGCATCCTTGACGCGACTCGAATCACGTTACAGGAGCTTCACCTTATTGCCATCGGTCTCTGTAAGCTCACCATGTCCTCCGTTCTGCTCTTTGCTGATTGGACTTATTTCCAAGGTCGAGAATCCCAGACAATCCTGGATATCTCGGGGATCCCCGTTATCTCGTTTCAGCCACCAGAAGAAACATCTCAGACAGCAGCTATGAAATATCTCGTGAGATGTTTGCAGAAAAGCACTTCGAGTCCTACACATCTCACGATTTATTTGGCCATCTATGGCAGAGAATTCGAAGAGTTGGACTCACAGGATATATGGACTTTCATTGATTCCATGTCCCGAACGTTCGTTCGACTTAGTTTCCGCCTATCAGAAGACAACAAAGACAGGGCTCTGAAGAATACCGCATTGCTCCTTCCACAATTGCACTCTACAGGACGCGTTGAGGTTCAGTTTGAATCTTGACCAATTCTATTGGCATCAATCAACGGACCTCTGTTAATATGCGTGCACAATGTAGTATGTGACCTAGTCGCGACCATCCCGACGATCTTTTTGTATCCAAGTACTGGACAAGGCCGGCGCTACCACAATATACAAGGCAGGGTCGACGATGCGACGAGGGGCGTGAACCTGACTACAGTCTCGACGTTGGTAATGTTACTGAGATATATAAACAATAGATAAAACCGGGAAATCCCTTATGGTGCTTAGATTATCTCGTCCTCCACGACCAGTCGCCCAACGGCATGCAATTTGGGCAAAGCCATCAAGATAGCGTCCCGAATGACCTGGCACTTCTCACGTTCCAAGCGTCTCTCCTTTCCCCTCAAATTAAATTGAACTACCTTGAGTACGCAATACCGAGGATCGGTGAGTATCGCGTCCAACGGCTCCAGACTTTGAAAGAAAGCCAGCTCCTCTAGCCAATCTGGCAGGTCCACGTGAATAACGAGTCGCTCCATATATGCAGGACGATCATTTTTCAGATCGGTGCAACAGGAAAGCCAGCTAATGCTGTCCGTGACAGGGACCTTAACACTGGCGACCCGATAGTTCACTGTTGGCACCTGTGAGATATCCACGATTTCGTCGAACAGGTGCCGAGGGCCTAATGACGATCAGTGGGTAAACGAAAGTATGATTTTTTGGTGCTCACCGAAGAGCTGCACCTTCATGTCGAGCTCTCGAAGCGTTTCACGGGTGACGGCGAGAATTTCGTGTATACCAGCAGCATCGTACGGGAACATGGTCGTGTGCCGGATTCTGCGTATCCTATGAAGCGCGAAACGACTGATGGCTTTGCTCGTGCTCCCTAGGAACACGTCGTACAGGCTCTCGCTGACATATGCAATGGAGAGGAACTCCAAAGGAGGACCCTGTGCCAGCGCGTAGGGACCCACTGATGTGAGCTGATAGATAACAACGGACATCACAGACAAGGATGTGAGGCATGGATATGCGCATATCCATGATCGGAAGCTCTGCGCGGTGGGAAATACGAGTTCCTCTAGCGTAAGGCAAGTAGTCAAGGGAAAGTTGGTCTGCCATTCATCATGGAGATGGCCCCCGATGTGTAGTGAGGTGACATTAGGAAGGGGGGGCAGATGAGGCACTGCAGTTCTGCGGGAGAATATCTTGAGTGACTGAACCAGACCCGGAATCACTGGCGAGATGTCGCAGAGGGAGATGAACTGATAAAAATCTGAATTTGTCCCGAGGTGGACCGTTTGGAAGAGATGGTACCGAGCTCGACTGTGGAAGGCTCTGGAAACAGACAGACAAGCGACAAGTGATTCCCGGTCGTCAACGAGCTCGTCGACTATATGCTCAATGATCTCTGGGGGAATTTCTGACATGTTTGCCTCTATGAAATTCGTGGAAATTAGTAAACAATCTGGTTCGTGTATGAGTGTGTGATTCTGTGATCAATTCAATCCTTCGGATATAACAATGCTGTCAAAAAATGTCAGATATACGCTGAATAAAGCAGAAAAAGGTAAGCTCACAGAACTTATAGGTAGCAGATTTTGTTGATGATGGTTGTTGGGGGTGGGAAAGCCGGGTCCCGGAAGAATCGGGCCGGACCGAGGTCTTGGGACCTGGCACACACACCACCACCTTCCGTTTCTTCGCCGTCTTCCATCTTTTTCCGCATGGAATCATATTCAAAGTAGGCAACGGTTTTTTGGAGGAAAATAAAGTAGCGTTGGATGTGCAATGTTAGTATGTGTCTGTTTTCTTTTTCTTTTTCTGGCTCTTTTGGCAATGCTGAACGTCCGCGTCAGGGTTCATAGGGTTTCCTGTAAAAGGAACCCTTTTTCACTTTGGTAAACGATTTCAAGGATCCTGGTCGCTCGAAAGCAAAGATACAGAAGGATATTGTGCTACTCAATTTGGCGCTGGCTACATACAACCCCCCGGGCCAATCAACTGCGCCTTCATGCCGACTCAAACTGGCTCCTTACGCAGGATAGTCCTCTCAATGGAACGCCATATTGGGACTACGGAAGTTGCATGTATGATTTGGTGTTTGTGCGAATTTATCCTTCCTCTTTCCCTTGTACTAACATGCATGTGCATCATCAGCTCTCTATCACTCGCTTCGGAATTCTTATAGCACATTTTGGTTTCTTGCCGTGCACCCTGAACGACCAAGAGCGTCTGAGCTGAGCTTTTATTGAATAAACGTGAGAATCACTCCCCGCGTACGTGGCCTTTATTTCCATTGTGATTGAGAAATTGAATTTCATTCAGATTCAAACTTGAGGACCGCACCTCCTGACTTGGGGATTCATTCTGCAGTACTTGACGCCATCGAAATCGGCGTCGCTCTCGGTGGCCAATTATGCTGACAATGTCGACGGTCCTCAGCGTTTGTAGGCAAAGGGGGGGGCTTATTTCCGATTCTGTCTTGGTCATGCTCCAGTAAAATGAACGCTATTTCGTTCTCACGGGGGGTGACGGACGGTTCCAGGTGGTCTTTCCAGTACTCGACGGCGTGGTTCTGTCAAGCTACTAGCGAGTATACAAAGACGACAGTGAACATATACTCCATCCTTTGACGATTGTCCGCAAGTGAGTATGATTATATCAATTTATACGACAGTGATTTATATCAATACCTTCTGTAGGCAATTAAAAGTAAGCAGTATCCAAGCTTCTGCAATCATCGACGTCTTCGTGGATGCGTATTGCCGTACATTGGACTGCGGGAACCTGTTCCTTTCTGATCAAGTGGATCTTGACGCTATGACGGGATTAGCATCTGGAACATAACCAGGATGCGAACTCGGAGAGGCAAAGGCCGGCACTGGACATCCTCATTGCAAGTTGTTACACGTTCTCGCTTTTTTACGACCCTACCCGCGTCCGACTCTCGCCCTATCCTGCTACCCCCGCCCTGGCTCCACATCGCTGCTCCCGTAATTACCGGCCATTTCTTTGAACGCTAACACCCGTCCACACGTTGTTCCCATGGAACGCCAAAGCCTTTTAACTGGTGCAGTGTAGATGTTCATGCTACTCGTCCCGCCATCGAAATTCGGGCCTTGCGAATGTCTTGATCGCAAGGCCTGTCCTGCCCAATCCCGTGGTGCGGCGAACCTAATGAATCGATGGCACGATGACTCCGAAATGAATCCTTCATCATGTCAGGAGGACCCTGTGTCTTCCGCCCTTCGCCCATATCGCACACAGCCTGGGGGTCTCCGATATCGATTGCCGGCTGGCTGTACTCAAAACAGCGGGATGCCAAGATCTAAAAAAAGAACGTAGCATCGCTCCCGAGGGTGAGTTTTCGCTTCTTCGGTGGCATTGTCTAGACACTCAGGGCTCGCCTATACAGCTTCGTAAAATGCATTGCCACTGCCTTCAGCTGGATGCGACTCATCGAACCTACAAAAAATCATCAGTGATCGTTTCGAAACAGTGGATACCAGCGTATAATCGAGTCATACGGGAACGGACCGTTATCGATATGCTATTCATTGGTCTTTTGGTGCTGGTGGGATCGGACTCGCTGGGCTCGAGCAGAATGGAATAATTTCGGTGGTTTTCACGTGTACGTGAACAGTGATTCGTTTCAAGAGAGATATAGAAGTTGGAAGCTCCTGTAGGTGCTCAAATATCTCATTATCCACCGTTCTCATTTATACCTTTGCTAGGTGGTCTTTTTGCTCCAGAGGAAGGGACTACTCCTGCACAAAGGTGGCAATACCGTGATACTCTGCTCGAGCTGCCAGCGATACCAAGGATGGGGCCGGTTGTTCTCCGACCCGGTTGAATGCTCCATTCTCGACACCATCGTCGTCGAGACCTTGAGTAACCCCACAGGTTGGGAGTTTACTCGGGAGTATGACGAGAAGCGAGTTGGCGGGCACCTTGCATCTTTGGGAAATATCGATGAGCACAGCCTCGGGGTTAGAACTAAGGGAGACGCGTCGAGCTCCACGACGCAGGATCCTTCGTAGCTCCCGTGGCAGTTTAAGGCAAGTCTCCTGTATACTTCACCCTCTAGTACCTATTCTTAGCATACCTTGCATATAACAGGTTCGATCCAGGCCGACTCTTTGAACTGCTGTAGAGTGTAGAATCCGTGTGACAGCTAAGTTCGTATTTCGGCTTACCTGGCAATCAGTACCTGACTGCGCCGGCCTTTATAGACCTCTGAGTCATGTCAGTGGCGCAACATAATTCGCGCATATGAGCGTCCTCATACTATTGCGTATCATCAGCAACCTCCATTACTGCATCCCCTTGCATCGCTTGGCGTCATCGCCCGAAATCCAACCTTTTCTTGTCTTTTCTTCACAGCGAAGTGAGCAACAGTCCTCGAAACGGCATAGCCAGGACCGCCACGCCATCACATAATATTCTACAACGACGTACACACCCTAGACGTTTGCGTTGGTGCCCATGCGATCCCCTACCGGCTTCTCGGCTTCTCGCAAGCTTTTTGGTCACTTGTGTAATGACTGGCGTCAAGACGTGGTTCTTTTGTTCGGCGCGAAGTCCAAAGCACATGAAAAACTGTTACAATAGTCTAGGTGCGTTGCTTTATCTTTCGTTCTGACGTTGACCGTAACATAAGGCCATTAGAACTATCTATGCTGCCCGGGAGATGCCAACCACCCAGAAGGATTTACGTGTTACTTGTCCAATGACCTTTTCCCTGCTTCACCAAGGCGGCGTCCACTGTCCTCCGAGCCTTTGTGCGGCGATCTCGCAACGCCCTTTGACTATGTCTGGGAGACATAGCGTCGTCTGGCTCCCCGAGGAGCCTAGCTGCAGTGTAAGTATCGGTAATGATATCAATGAGAATCCTACCCTGATTCTTCTGTTTTGTAGGCGGCCATGAGTGTGAAAGCTCTGGAGAGCGCTGCCGACTCTGAATTTCGTTATCATGACTTTGGATTTTTAAAGCTCGAATGGATGATAAACCTCGGTGGGGCGGGACAGGAAACTCGGGCTTGAGCGCTAGGCGGGGCTTTGATGCCTAGTTTTAGTACTGGACGGGGAAATTTAGCAGGTCCAAATAACTACCAGAGCTTTCTTAATCGTAGCTCGGATATCCTTCCGTTGTGTACAAACGCTCAAACGGGGCCGAGCCAGGCTCGCGATATGAGAAGCATGTACGCCACCGAGGCAGTATTAATCATTGCGTCATCCTTCTCTTTGATACCTCCCTTTGTGACTTTCGGCGGCTCTTGCTGCGCTTTGGTGTACGCTTTCACAAAGAAAACATCACAAGGTCGCCTCTGCGTTTTGTTAGCTGAAGGCCCCGATAAGGTTCGCATTTCCGAGTTACACATGGAACGTGGTCGTGTTCAAACCTAAATCGATCTCGGAAATATCTACCATTGCCGGTGTCTAATCTGGAGAGAATGCCGTCTAATCTGGCCCAAAGACAATGCATTCGGTTTTGTTCCGAGGTTTCGCGTTGAATATACAAGACCCGCTAGGTTCCCTGATGCCCATGTACAGCACGCTGCTATCTGGTTTGATGTGATTATGACTCGTTAGTGCAGTACGACCATATCGGTTTTCCGCATTTTGATATGGGGTTATCTGACTGTCCCGGAAGAATTACCGCAACCCAAAGTGCTTCATAGCGCAGTCACAGAAGCTCCATAGCCTAGCCTTCCGATATAAGGTTCAGTCGCTTTTGTGATCGGGACACATGGGCGCTGGTCACTAGAATTCGCAACCCCAAAGTTCAAGATTCTCCCACCGGATCCTGGCTACTTCTTTCTCGTAAGCCTACCCTTTACTGTTACCCCCAGCCAATGACAAGAGTGAGTTACATCGACATTGCACCCATAGTGGACTAACGTTTCGGAATGAAGTAGCCCAAAGGCCCCGAGCAAGATCTGGTGATGCGCCTTATCGTACTACTCGGTCTTGGCTACTAGCCGATCTTCGATGGATGCGAACGATCCGTCTCTGTTGCTTTCTAGGTTGATGGCGGAGCAATAATTTAAAGCCCTAAATAACTTTTTGTGGTGATAAGTGGTTTTCATAAAGGGCTGCAATTCAATACATCGGTTTACAATCATCATAGTCTCGGTTCAATCAACTTCTGTGGGTCCTTTGGTTCGGCCAGTAGCGAGTCTCATGGAAGCTCCTATTTCCTCTGGAGTGATGTGTCTCCACGAAAACATACAACCACTACGAGGAACAGAACAGATCATCAGCGACTAACCCGGACGATTCTCAAATGACTGGCCTTGTCGGATTCTGAATTCTTGCCTGACAACTGACGATATCACAGCGTCATGGGTCTAAGTGGAACCTCGACCAGTTATCTACCCATATCCCTGAACAAATTCCGTACCAGCGGTTCTCTTCAATGAAACTGATATGGTGGACAGAAAACACAAGAATGAGCATGTATCTGTATACCCGGGCACCAGAAACTAAGTTTCGATATCATTCTAATGTAAGGTTCCGAGTCAATGTAAGTCCTATACGCGTAATGATTTAGGCCACCCACATGCTTATTTTGTTACCGACAAGTTATCGTTCCTGTCCCTTCCCGTACCCATGGATCATGATCAACCTTGGAAAGTTGGATCAATCAGCAGAGATTGTCTGCGCACCAGCAGCAATAATAGACTCAATTATTCACCCAGGACTATGAAAGATTCTGGATTATTACCCGTGAGTTCGACAAGCCGCGCTCCAGAGTAGATGATGGACTTGATGTTATCGGTAGTACGGCATGTTATCACAGCGAAAAAATTACCACGAAGTGGGTGGAGGAATCAGAAGATGAAGCAGTCAGGGTGATAAGTCGCACAGTTTGCGGAGTGAGTGATGTTTACCTGGGTCTCACTTCGCCGGGGTGTTTCTCTCGCCGGGTGCGAGTGAACCACCAGCGGGGAAAAGCTTGGGAGAGCTGGGATGTAGGACGCCATAAAATCTTGCCGCCGGTAGCCAGGCATGGAATTGATAAGATCGGCAGATCAGGGTACCGCCAGTGAACCAGCGCGGTGGATGCTTGATTGAATAGACAGCTTCGAATACCCAGGTTAATCGGGATCGTAATGTGGGGAAGGAAGGACAGATGCCGATGGTCTACGGGACAGAATGTTTACCGCCCCAGAAGACTTCGGAAGGGAAGGGAGGAGAGAAGGTCAGGAGGTGGGCATATTGAACAAAACGGCAAGCCGCAACCAGAGTTAGGTTGCTCCTGGTGTATGGATATTTGGTCCGAATGAGAAAGCACATTGATTCCAGTATCTTTCGTGATAATAAAGGGAATTCTTCGTTTGTGTTCAATTATTAGAAGAGAGCGGCTTTTGGAGTACGACACAACATGCCCGCGGCGTTCAAATGGGAATTTCCGAGGAAAAGGATCTAACTCTCAAAGGCCATAGGTTCTGACGAGTGATAAATCAATTTGCGAGATTTACATCAGATTCTGATTACTTACTGAACTTCCTCCAGGCTCCGACGAAAGACACTTGGTCTTGAACTGGCAATCTTCGTTCAGCGAGGGTTGGCATTCAACACCTCTTCCGTTCCAGTTAAGTATTGCCATTTTTGCCCACACAGGCGCACTTGAACGCATATATGATGGCCAAAAATAAGTCCCACTTTGCCAGCGTAAATGCCGCTACGAGGTAGATCCCACAGCTAACCGATAGAATTTGGAATCTAGGTAATGATCAATACCTTGATGGTGACGCGAACAAATGCTAGCTGCGTTTGGTTGTACCATAGGTCTATTCCATATATCAACCGGTTAAAAAAAGAATTTATGGTCCTGGACAGAGGTCCTCGCCGTCTTGGGCTCTTTAGAGAGTAACCCATGAGCCCTGGAGATTCTGGAGCCTATTGGTGGCATTGACGAAGATGTCGTCGAGAACGTACCACAGCATATCTACCAGCGCTCGACATCAATCATGGCTCACCGCCGAAAAGAGAAAGCGGGACGCGTACCATGATATAGCCACGACGTCCAATTCGAGTGCCAAGCGCTAGGAAAAGGATTGATAATTCTAGAAAATGTGATGATGCTGGTGGTGGTAAATGAAAAAGGGTAACGTGATTACCGCTGTCGCTCTTCCGACTGACCACGACTCTGCAGCTCTTGCATTCATCACAAATGCAACTTATTTTGAACACTGTGGTGCGTTGTTGCCCGTTATCTTCATGAAAAACTTGCAGGCGACCATCGTTGACATGCGCCCACCGCGACTCCGACAATCACAACACTATCCGTTTCCGGAGGTCAAGCCCTCAGGCCTCAGGCCTGAACTGTCTCTTCCAATCATCCACATCATCACAGAATCATATTTTCACCAGTTCCTTGCCCTCTGCGTGGGGCAAGGAGCTACAGCTGCCTTTTCTTCCCAACGGAACAAACAGAGTGGCGATGTGGTGGTCTGTTGCACAACTAACCAACAGAGTTACAACCTCGCCAACGGCTCTATCAGCACAAATGCCCTCTCGAGCAGTCCCTTCTAGCCAGGAGGAATACAGATTGTGGTGAGTGCCTTCTCGCTTTTTGGTACGAGTACTCATTTGGAAAGGCTGTAGGTCAGAATACAGCTATTGTCTGCCCGTCAAAACCCATAACTCCTGGGCGTGTCTGTACCCCTCAGAATGTGTTCAGAGGGATGAAGTCTAGCTCGTCGAGGATCTAGGCAAGAGTACGCCCCGCCTTATGGTCAGTGGAGAGTTCCGTACGAAAGGGGAGCTATATCAATGGGATGCCTGGCCGCGTCTCTACTGAACCATCGGCGATGAATATATCATAAAACATTTCAACCTACCCAAAGGTCAGACATTTTTCTTGAATGCCGGTTGTAGCTGACCTCTTAAATAGTTCCAGTTGTGTCCCATTTTCCGACCAGTAACGTTTGGACAACAAAGATATTCACGGTATCTTCAGGATTGATGTGATGTGGTGACACCTTACACGTTCGTCTTTCCCCCCGCTGTGCGTGGTCCATAAGATTACGGGCTTCCATTGTCGTGTAAGTGCTGACGATGCCATGGCAATGTCGACCTGATTATTCTTCCTTGTAGGCAATCACGAATGTCATGATGATAAACATCGAGAGACTCCTGGCTAGACTGCGATTATGCTCAGTGTTCATCATGCCTCCCGTACGTAGGGATTTTCAGGGTGGCGGACGATTTACTTGATCGATCGGCGGTGAAATAAGGGTGCGGCCCCACAAGTGCACGGGCCGAGAGGGACAATCAGGTCCGAAGGCGCTAGGCTTTGAGTCTTCGCGCCATGTTTGGCATAGTAGGGCATGCCTGATAGGCATCGTGGGAGCTGTCAGAATCGTAGTCGCGGTGTAGTGCTAACGATTCTAGAAAGCGGATCTGTTCAAAAGCGTCCCGGGCTATGGACGCCGAGGCTGAAGAAACTCGGCCTGTTCTCCATTATCCATTCAACTCTCGTCGTTCCTGAGTTTCCTTAGAAAACCTTCCCTCGACCGATCATCACGAGCTTCTTTGTCTATAGGGTACGATATCATCCCAAGTATTATGACCCCGTGGACGGATCCACCCGTATGGTCGTGAGCGGAGCTCGCAATCTGAGTTCAGTCTTTACCAATTGCATTATTCTTCTCTTCAAATGTTCTCCATTTGGAACTCTTCCCAGCTGCCCCCTGACACACTCCACAGAGAGCGCTAGAAGGTCATTGAAAGAGAACCGTCGTGGTTGCGTATCTGGTGAATAGAATCATCTACAGTTCATAGGTGAAATGTGTTCTGATCGGGTTTTCTTTGTGGATATCTATCATCACTGGGAGCATGAAACAAACGCAAAACCACATTCAGCTTTACTCCACGGGTTTGAATTCAAGCTTCAAGGTCCGCTCAGTCCTTGATGCTACGTACGTTTAATAGTGGTTTGATGTGTCCGGACGAAAGAAGAATAATTAGGACTTACAGAACCGGACTAGTATCAGGAAAGGGTCTGCCATGACCAAATGGTTCGTAGCAATCAATTATTTTCCATCTGCCGGCTTACTTAGCCAGTGGTCCCCAGAATCATATGGTTGTAGGCGTGTCGTACCAGCTCCGCAGCCTGGGCCTCTGATGTTAATCGGACTCACCCGATACACTCTGAATGCAGTGGGCTTGATACAAGACGTCTCGTAACTCACAGTGTCAGGTATATCTTGCTTCGCTTAAACCTCTCCCTTGTTACGCTCTCAAACTGAGGGCCGAATGATTTGGGAACACTGGGGCAAACCTTCAACTGGTTACGGACTCGGATTCGATGTTGAAATTGACTAAAACTTAGCCTCTGAGAAACATCTGGCCGTCGTATTCACAGAAGATGCTATTGACCTCAGTTGACTTACCCAGGGGATCGGACCTATCCTCGGAGCTCCGAAAGGGGGGAGAACACGCAGAGTGCGCCACCATGGCTGATGCGAGAATTATCCGTACACCTGAGTAGTGAGCGGTCGGAGTTAACATTAGAAATAGCAGTTGTACGTCCGTATGTCTATTATTTATATTCCGTTTTGAGAGGCTTAGTAAAGGATCCTGGACAGTATAAAGCCATGAAGGAAACCTGGCCTTAGAACTTAAAAGACACGCAACCCATTCTCCATACTATCACAGTCACTTCACCCATTCTTCGCTCAACAACCCCCCACTGGAGTCTGGCATCATGTGTGTCGACTTTCGCTGTTGTTCGTGCGGGTTCGAATCTCGTACGTCAGCATGCAACTGCTCTACGGTGCTCTCCATGGGCTATTGCACGAGCTGCCAATCGCGTAGCACGTCAGGCATCGGTGGAGGACTTGATAGCCAAGGCATTTGCCGTCATCACCAGCCCTTTGCTCAGCCTTTGCTACTAGACCAACAGGTGATCCTTGTGGCTTTACGATCACCAGAGTCTCAATGTCTGATTCCGAAATGTTTAGGAAAACAAATTCGTGGGACGGAAACTCAGCTCGAGCTTTACACACTTCGATCATGATTTTCCCATCGGGCAGTTACGACATTAGTATGCTCCTATGCCCTGGTATTCCGCGATTGTACGTTACTAGGCCACCCCGTGTGTTTATTCTGAAGTTACTAAATTCCAAATTTTCGTAGGTAAATATGCATATGATGCAAGAAGATAGTTAGGCGGATGGCTTCTGCATGCAGCGGAGATTGTTTGTATATCACAGAGTAGAAAAACTGAACTATTTATGAAAGGGCCTGAATTATGACTCTTGTCCCGGTCAGCTGCGCTCCAGAGTAGATGATGAGATCAGCCTTCGAACAATCTGTATCACGGCAAAAACATCGGAGCATGTGAGAAGGTACCTTAGGTTGTTTAGCATAAACCATTGAGTGGGACTCGTCATGGCACCAATAGATGCATGCCATGTTCACCGCTAGAACTTAGTATGCTCAGGAGTTAAGTCGTTCGAAAATAATCTTGTCGTACTCCTTGCGTACTCCAGCTTGGCAGTGCTGAGATCTCAGATTCAAGCTCAGAAGATGGCGGTGGCTATGCTAGCCAGTCTTGTGCTTGACTTGTACAGATCCCGCGACTCCCAGCCGAAATCACGACTGAGTCACGGACAGTAAGTGGCCATGACTCATCGCAATCTCGCCTACAGGAACCAGAATTGTTCGTGGTAAAAAAAACGGCGAAACTAAGCAAATAGGGTAGCTACAGCGAAGTTTGCGATGAATGATTGAACTACATAGAAGGCCGACAGATGATGACAAAGCAGTCGGGACCGGAAACAAACCCAAAATACGTTGCCGGGGCTCGGCAACCGTCCCGAAGTTTCGTGACCAGCAACCTTGACCTCGGCCCAAGGTCGGGCGACCATGCAGTACAACACTGCACTAGGGCCTACTAGGGCTGCTCCTTATTGGGACCTTGCGCTGGTGCCACTGCTTTGTGATCATTCCAGGCCTGAACGGTGGACTTCATACTCGACTTTGTCCTTCCTTCAAAAAAATCCAAAAAAAATCGGATCGTTGCTCTGAATCGAACAGCTCTTGAACATCTCCCCGCTTTATTGGGGAAGGTGCCAATAGCCAGATCTCTCCGAGCCGAGCGCGACGAGAAGGATGACATCTCACATATTTTGGTTTCCTGTCATGCACCGACGACCAGGAGCGTCTGAGTTATCGGATAACCATTAGAATGACTACTCCCTGTGCGTAGGCTTTGCGCCCATTGTGATTGAGATATTGAATTTCATTCAGATTTAAAACTTGCGGGCCGCATCATCTGACTTAAGGACACATCCTGCAGTCCTCGGCACCAGCAAAATCGGCGTCGCTCTCAGTGGCCATATGTGCTGTCGACGTCGACGAGCCTCAGCGTCTGTACGCAAAGGGGGGGAGGGTTATTTTTGACTGTGTCTTGGCCATGCTCCAGTAAAATGATTGTTCTTTCGTTCTCACGGGGTGGCGACGGGTTCGGGTGATAGAAGTTCTTCCAGTGCTCGATGGCATAGTTCAGTCAAGCCGGCGAGTATGCAAAGATGACAGTGAAGGTATATTCCATCCTTCGACGATTCTTCCTGCAAGTGAGTATGATTCTATCTATCTGAGTCTATGCAACAGTGATTTATATGAATACCTTGTGTAGAGAAGACCTCATGAAAAGTAAGCAGTATCCAAGCTTCTGTAACACATCGATACCTACATTGGACTGCAGGAACCTATTCGTTTCTGATCAAGTGGACCTTGACACCATGACAGGATTAGCACCTAGATCAAATCTAAGTTGCGAACTCGGAGAGGAAAAGGCCGATACTGGATATCCTCGTTGCAAGTCATTACACGTTCCCGTTTTTTATGACCCTACCCTCGTCCAACTCTCGCCCTATCCTGCTACCCGTTGCCCTAGCTCCACAATCACTGTTCCGTAATTACCGGCCATATCTTTAAACACCAATGCCGGTCCACATGTGTTCCCACGGAACGCTAAAGTCTCTTTACCCTTCTTTACCGGTGAAATGTAGACGTTTATGCTACTCCTCCACTATCGAAGTGTAGGCTTTGTGGCTGTCTCGACGTGTTCTGCTTAACACCGTGGTGCGGCGAACCGAAAGAAAGATCTGGTTCATCTACAACCGTCTCGATGGCACGAACTCCGAAATGAACCCCTCATTATGTCAGGGGGACCCTGCGTGCCATTGCGCCCTTTGCCCATACCGAGACAGCCACCAAAGTTTCGAATTGGGCTCATCCGCGCAATCTGCGAGCCATCCATCAAATTAAGCACTCTCAGGGCTATATGCAACATCCTACAGCACCCGGAGAGGCTATTCAAATTGACGAGGCAAGAATTTAGGCTCAGAGAGCAAACCGCGAAAATCGATGGTGGTGGAAGGTAAAGAATGGAATAGTTCCACGAGAAGCGCCAGAGGTGAAACACCTCCAAAATAGCTTGGTTGACAGTATAATCTATTGTCTGCTGCGAGAACCTGAGCCTCCCTGATATAAGCTCCAGTGAAGAACGGACTGTCATCGATATGCTCGATATACTATCTCAGGAAAGTGATATGTCCTTCGGCCGACCAAAAATCGATTCTCGCCGTTGGTAATTTTGGTGCTAGTGGGGTTGAGCAGAATGGAATAATTTAGGTCATTTTTACATGTATGTGACCAGCGACTCGATTTCAAGGATAAAAAGTTGGAAAGCTCCAGTATGCGCCGTGTATCTCATTATCCGTCCATTCTCATGTGTATCATTGCTAGGTGCTCTTTTTGCTCGAGAGACATCTACGGAAGGGGTTGCTCCTGCCCGAAGGTGGTGGACAATGCCATGATACTCTGCTCTAGCTGCGAGCGGTACCAACGAGGGGGCCGTTTGTCACTCTACCCCGTCGAGTCCTCCATTACCGACACTGTCGTCGTCGAGACCTTGAGAAACCCCATTGGTTGGGAGATTGTTCGGGAGTATGACGACAAGCAAGTCGACGCACACGTCCCCTGGAACCACTCAACCGCTATCGGGAACCCTCGCTACCTCGTATTTTTGGGAAATATCGATAAGCCTATGAGCACAGCCTCGGGGTTAGAGGAGACACCCCAAGCTCCACGACGCGTAGCCCTCATGGCGGTTTAAGGCAAGTTTCCTGGATACCTTGTCCTCTACTTACCTATTCTCACCATACCACACGTATAACAGGTTCGACCTACCCCGGCTCTTTGGACAGCTGTAAAATCCATTTGACAGGTAAGTTTGTATTTTCAACTTATCCCATTAGTACCTGACTGCGCCAGCCTCTATAGACCTCTGAGTGATTTCGGTGGCGCAGCATAATTCGAGCGTATGAGCGGTGCTTATAGCATCCCACGGTTCTTTGTTATCCATTTCTATTTCATCACCGACCCCACACTGCAACCCTTGGCCTTATTGACCCTATCGAATCCTGGCGATTATCTGCCTGAGCATTGTCTTCTTCATTTTAGCTATGACGTCGATGTTCTATTTGACATCTTCTTCTCCTTTTCCTTCCATCATTCCACTTCACTTTTTGCCATAAAAGCCATTCCTACGCAGCCCGTAAAGATCCTGACTAGCCTCTTTCAGCCGTCTTTTCCTTTCTCCCTATCCACGAAACCATGCAGTCGTCGCGGTTAGTTCGTGTTTAGGCTTGATATTATGAGCCGGCCTACGAATCGGTTATAGATTAACGTTTAAGGTTTATGTTAGATTGTATTCCACATTTTCCTGTCTCATCCTTACTTTTTACTCCCTATCTTTCGTTTACTCTCCCGGTACTAGTCATTTACAGGATATGTGTCACCCTTTCAGACCGGAATGTAAGCACATCACCAGTTAGGGAATCGCGCGAGGTGGTGACATGGAGCGCGTTCTCTTGACGTCATTGAGATACTTAGACAGGGATTTTCCCTCGGCATATGCCGCTGCCGCGTGACCGCCTCGTTCCTTACCGGTCACGCCCGTTTCCAAAGAACGGCTGCTGTAGCTTTCCCTTTGCCCGGCAGTGCTTATTGGTAGATGCCAATTCGCAACAACGTCGTCAAGTACACCGGCTTGGAACCAGCCGTTGGTAGTGGAACCACTCAAGGCAGGAATGGGGCCGACGTATGTTGGTTCCGGAGGACCATGATAGATTGGTTAGAGAGCTTTATAAGCTGCGTGACGAATATGGATACGAAGTGAACGTTGTCAACATAGACAAATTGTTGCGAAAAGAGCAGATTACATTGGCTGCAAGAACAACTGTAAGGACTCAGCTTGATTTATTGTACTCGAACTGACTGGCACATAGATAATGATGGGCGTGCATGGAAATGGTCTTACGTCGCTTCTATGGATGAATCCTTCTCCAAGGTCCACTGTCATCGAGTTTTTCTTTCCCGGAGGGTTCGCGCACGATTTCGATATCAATTATTTGTCCATTCACATTTTTCATCCTGCCTTCGGCGTTATCTCTTCGCTACTGCATTTTTAACTTACCAACATTTCGGCTCTGCTCACCATAGCCCTTTCTTCTGGGATTTTCCAAGGATTTTCGAAATTTCTTTCAATGACTCCAGGCACACATGTGTGAGCTACATTTCCCTTTTACAGTGGCTATACTTGATAGAATGGTAACAGACGTTCAGTATTAACGTTATAAGTTGATGATTCTGATGCCGAAAACGCACCAGAATAATCCCAGATAGACTCCCTAGGAGCGTACGAGCGCCGGTGCGCAGAGTCAGCGCTTCACTGGAAGATGACCCACGTTCATGCAAGTTGAATATAATTTGCCTATAAGCGCTCTCTGCAGTTCTTCCTTCTTTCATTTCCTTCCGTGTCCTGCGAGTACTCGTATGATTTTGTCTGAATGCTGTATCCAGGCGGCAGGCGGTTGCTCCAATGTGCTCTAGTATGTTTTAATATTGCTTTGGTATACCGTTACTGATGTGCTTCAGATGTTAGTGGTCTACATGCATTCTTTATGTTTCGTTGCATATTTTCCGATCTTGCTATGGGGCGTCTAAGTGCCTCATCGATATTCTGTCACAATTTCAAAATAACGGTGGCACTAGCTGCATTATTTGGCTTCAGCGCTTGTGTCCTGAAACGATGCCTCAAATGATCCTTGAGACAATCGATGTCTACTGCGGCTCATATCCTTCCTTTTTTACATCCGCCCTGCTAACACTGTTGGCGGGGCGTAGCCGTACCTTCACATCCATTTGTTGATCTCAGGGACCATATTGTCGCCATTCAAAATCGATAAGCACCATACCTCTACCAGCAACACGGGCTGATCCGATATCAGCACTGTATCTTCGAACATAAGTTCGGACAACTTGAAGCTGACAAGCTCCCGCAGTCAAAGGCTGCGAGAAGGCGGTATGTTATCTCATTCACAGTCTCTCGGTCCTACTCACGAGACGCTTCTAGTATCCTCTGAGGATTCAGCGGACGTTCAACTGCCAAAACAAATGGGAAGCTATTGCCTCACTTCCCTATTCATTATATCTAGCCGCCGCGGTGCCCATCTGAACAGTGTATTATTTTAAGCTAGGCGTCGCCTGAATAGGATTAGTCGTCACGTATCCATTCAATTCCCTTTGATGTGTTCGTTTCGGATGTCTGCTATATGGCGGGCGTCTGAAACATGAGCGTCTACTCCGTTTTCTCCCCTCCTTCTCACAGACGACTGTATGTCCGGTCAATCCCAAACCCAGCAGGATATCTATGACGATGTCACTCATGAAGCCGGCTTTGCGCTGAGCGGGACTCTTCATTCGATTCCCTCAAATGCAATCGTTGTTCGCGGTCAGTCCACCTATTTATCAGTTCTGGCGGTGTTCTAACACCTACGCCCCATCGTAGATCAAGTCAGCTTCTACCAAGACCGCTACGAGGCGTCTGGAACTGGAAGAACCATGTTTCAACTTCTCAGAAACAACCATGAAGTTATTATCTGGGGTCCTCCTCTCAACGATCGTGACGGTCTCTTCAAAGAGCTCGAGTTGATTGTGTGTGCCTTAACCATTTTTTGGACGTCCAACAAAGATTTACTATTACATTGGTAGGAGTTATTGCTCAATTCTGTTGATTTTGACGATATCCGGCAAGCAACATTGTATATCGCATGGGACGGGCGTGCTCGCCTTATTCCGCAGGAGCAAAGATTTTTCCAAATTCCCTACTTGGCTGGGTATCCTTGCGTAGATGAGAGCCAGCTCCAGGTAACCGAGTGGTTACAGGCAGGCTGGAAACGTGCCTTGTTGGACGGGGTCAGGCCAGTCGGTAAGCGATACTACCGTGATAGACGTGTGGAGACACCTTGTGCTAATATACAATCACAGAAGTAGAATACGCTTATAACCTCACGTCCTCGCTGGCCTTGCAATGCATGATAGACGCATGCCGACACTTGGAACCACTGGATTTGACTACTCCAGTTTTGGCTTGTCTAGTTCGCGATGGCCGTATGATCGGGCTAGTCAAACGTATAGAAGAGGGAGCACGAATGGTGTCGTATAAGGATCGCGCATTGGTACGTGCAGACCTGGGAGTGCTTCATCTCTCTGATCCCTCCCAGGTTTACACCGCTTTTCTAAAACTGCAGCAGCGTCACATCTACCTCCTTGGCGGTCACGATATGGACCCGTCTGCCGTTTTAATAGTCGACGATAAGGTCAGATTCGTCGACATGGCTCTCAAAAGATGGTTCAGTCCGAACGTCCTCATATATGACCAGAGCATACATGATGGACTCCAGCTGAAACAAGCGCGGCAGTCGCACTGGAGGCAGGCTGAATTACTTTTCGAGCGCATCGATGCGAGTCTCAGCACGAGCAACCGATACCGGCCATGCGAATACCGCCTCGTCAACGTCATTTGTGCGCCAGGAAAGCCCTTGATTGCATTCTCGGCGAGCCCTTCGATTGTATCCAAAGGGCGGGAAAAGCGCAGGAAAAGATCCAGCAAACCACAAATATCATCGGACACAGCTTGCGATGGTGAATATTTGCATAAACGGGACGGAGGCTCTATCTCGACACGACGCTATAGGATTGCGCCGAAGCAGCACGAACATTTCATCAGGGACTCTGTTCCTCACATGATGATCAACTCAGAAACGCTCCGTTCTTCGAGCACTCCCTGTTCTAGATTCCTATATCCAGCACCCAATACGCCTCATGATGTTTCTTATCCTATGACGCACCACGGCAGCAAATCCCGACATTATCGAACTTTCTACTCTAATCATTCAGGCTCTTCTCCATTCTATGATGATGGAAATACTTTTGAATCCGACGGCTGGCTCGAAGAACGTGAGTTTGAATACTCATCATGAGCGCCTATCCCCTCATTCAAAATGTATGTATCTGGTCTTTTAAAGTTTCAGAGTTGTGCTTTACGATGATGATAGCCGTCGTACCGAGCTCCAGACCAAATATACCCAGCGTAGACGAATCTCGTGCGATCTAATTTATGCATTTATGGATATGGTTTGGTTTTAAGTACATGAAAAGCCGTGACGTCGTATTCTCCGAGCCCTTGACAAAGTAATGCACATCTCTGTTGCATCTCTGTGTGCTGATAGATCCACATGGGTCCCATCTTCTATCGGGCATTCAGTTCGGACCTTATGCCCCGGTCTTCCGGAGGACGAAGCCGCGTGATGATTAAATAGACCCGTAGAAGCTTCTTCTAAGTCCTCCTAACGGAAAGCCCATCTACCTCATCAATCCAAGTTCGTACGTAGTTGGTGTGCCTTGTTACGAGACAGCCGTTAGTATGAGATACTCGATGAAAGTCGACGAGGGATATTGCTTGTTCGCCCGGATCTCCCCCTACTCGTAAGATCGGACTCCCTAGCATCGCCTACTGACGGTCACAAGGTGAGACGGCCAGGTTAAGAATATCGCAGAAAGTCGGGACAGATGCATACCTCCCCTTGGTATTCCTTCTTGTCGATGTGCTGTGTATAACGACTGGTGTTGAATGAACGCCAGTTATTCAGTCAGGTAACACCCAGTTCGGTGATCGAGTGGAACATTTTTGATAGGCAGGTCCTCAGATCTCCAGCTAAGATGTATGAGCACCAGATTTTCCCAAGACCGAGCACTGGAGGTCTTTGTCAACAGGCTTGCCAGGTTCGCCAACAGAAAAAAGTGAAGTCGTGAAGAAAAGTAGGTTGTCTTGTTGTCCTCGGCACACGTATCTTTCAGGTTTTTGGAGCATGTGTTTCAGCACCAGGCAAACTCTGGGAAAGTTTGATCAGTGAGATCCTTGGGCCGCGACTCGGAGTGCCTACACTCAGCTCTCTGACTGCGCGAAATTGGCGCGAAAAGGTGACATACATTGTAGGGCCTCAGGCTCGTTATGATATGTCAATCAATTTTTATTCAACCCACCCCATCATAGACGGACTACGCCACCTCCCGATGGTGTTCATGACAATAGCGACGACACGGGGCTTTGCGAAACAATAAGCCTGCCACACCCAACCGATTATTTGACCGATGGAAGGGTTACGCTGGAGTATGATGACTACGTGATCAGTGATCGACCATCGCCTGTATTGACATAGTTCATGTTTTGCGCAGAAGCATAGGCAGAAGAGACCGCGGCATTAGATGCCCGTCGTGAAACCCTTTGTTATTTTGTTATAGGTGGCGTCGTAGGGACCTTTGACAAATGTGTGATAACTGGCACCTGGTTTTTTTTGCTTGGGTCGCCATTAAGGCATTGGATACCATCTGAATTCCGGATCTTACCGGCCGCATCGCATGTCCTGAGAATCTCCTGCAGCTCTGTCAGTGAGACGGACGAGCGGGAATTTTGTCCTGGATGATGGACGTGGGTTTATGGCGCCGGCTTCAACCTTTGACTGTGACACAGATACTGCGGCCGTTGGCAAGTTATCGAGAGCGGGAGACTGAGAGGGAGTACACGGCAACTTATGTGGCGAAATGCAGAATTAAAATGAAATCATCATTTAGGGATCCCTATCGTAATGTGGCATAAAACCTTTGGCTTTGTGAGAAGCATGTACTGTGATAAGTAAGTGTGAGAAGCGCCTTTTCACCCATGAACTGACGACATACCATGATTCTTCGCAGTGACACCGTGAACCTCAGATTCTACGGAAGGACAACAAAAGACGTGGGACAGACTAGGCATGCTGTGCGCGCAGAAGTCCAGAATAAGTTACAAAGGCTGGCTGATGTATAAGATTTACTTACCTTGGATGTGCCGTCGATGGCCTCGGACGTGAAGGTGAAACATGGGCGGGTCTTGTACCCCGATCCGGTGGTCAGCAGCTCAGCAATTTCGCCTCCCAGAAATGATGCGAGACCGCGTTCGGTATTCAGCCTTTGCTGTATATCAGTAACGCTCCGTTTACAGTAAAACATATCGTACCTAGACCATGGCACTGGGGTTAGGGCGGAGCGTTGCGAGAGTCGTTCGCAGCTTGAACAAAGCACGGAAATATTGTCCAGCACTTGACTGCAAAAACAACGCGACTTGAAAAGGGTCGCCGAGCAGGAACAGCATCTTCCAATGACACACATGGTAACTGATAGTAGTGGAGGGAAACGAGTCGACTTTTATACTCTCCTCAGAGCACGCATGCTCCACCAAGAGATTGTCCAAATGAGTCATGTTAAGGTTCAGATGCAAACATATGGTGGTCCAGGCGAGGACACAAGCTCTCCGCTGTTCCCCAATGGGATAACTCCAGTCTTTGTCGGTGGTCCGTAAATTCTCCATCAGACTGTCAGGGTGATAAGCCGCGCAGCCTTCAGAGCGAGTAATATTTACCTGGGTCTCACTTCCCCGAGGTGTTTTTCTCCTTGTCGAGTACGAATGAACCACCAGCGGGGAAAAAGGGGAGGAGGACATCATAAAATCTTGCCGGTAGCCTTCCAAGAATGGAATTGATAGAGTCGGCGGATCAGGGTACCGCGACTGTGCCGGTAGAGCGTATGCTTGATTGAACAGAAGACTTCGAATACCGAGGTTAAACGGGATGACATTGAACAACCAGGATGCTCCCAAAACCACAGGCACACAAAGACGATAATTCCACGATATCCCAGTTTCCCGATAGAGTTGATAACGTCCCGCGAAACCTCGCGCCGGTGGTCTACGGGCAGAAACTTTGCCGCACCATCTTGGAGTTCAACGTGGGATAGCGTGTAACCAGAGACTCGCGGAAGGTATAACAATTAAGCAGACGGAAAGACCCATTTTACAATAATAGGAATGCAGAGTTCATTTCCGCTGAGCGTTGCATCAAGGTGAGACGGACCTCGGGAATGATCTAGGCAGCTCGATGTGTACCACCAGTCACTCTGCAGGATTCGGGGAATGAGGTGGTGCTCTTCAGGGGCGCTCTCATTTTACTGGACACGTATGTTGGATTGTTGAAAATGGAGATTTCCCCAACCGATGGAGCTATGCCTAGTTAGATAGTGGAGCGAAGGTAACATAGGAAAACACAATAAAATGATGAGCTATATCAGGAGATTACGCGTGTCGCGTAAGGACGACACAGATTGGCAGAACTCTGGATATACGAATCTAGAATGAAGAGCAGGGTGTGCATACAGGAGACTCCGGAAAGGAAGGGGGAGAGAAGGTCAGGTAGTGGGCATATGGAGCCGAACGGGAACCAGTCGTCCACATGAATGAGAAACCGCCGTGATTCCGGTAGAGTTCGTGATAAGTAAATTTTTTCGTTTGTTACGGGAAAGAGCGGCTTTTGGGGTACGAAGGTATGCATCTGCGTACGTATCGGATATACATAGCATGATATCGGCGTTCAAATGTTAATTTCCGAGTAAAGAGGATCTAACTCTGTAAGGCCATAGGTCCGAGTTCTACGTCTCTGATGAAATGATAAATCAGATTTGGGCGATTTGCATCAGATTATGATTACTTACTGAGCCCCCGTCGGACGAAGAGACTCTTGGTCTTGAACTAGCAAGCTTTGTTCAGCTAGTTTGACTCTATGCTTCTGCCATTTCAGCCAAGTGTTGCGACGGCGTCTTCAGGCATTGGATTGCGTCACAGGTAAACATGCATATCGATGGTCCCCGTCTTGAGTCCTGTAGAGAGCATTTGATGCGCCCAGAAGGTTCTGCAGTCTATATGATATTCAGTTCCTAGACCACAACCCAAAGGAGATACGCACGTGAAGACTGTTCAGAAGAACCAGCTACTTCATATTCGTCCCTCAAGATCGGCGATGAATATTCGGTGAGTCGCAGGCTCTGCACATACGTATATACGCAGTGAGCTGGTTCTGTACGTCAGGAGGACGAGATTCCTGATATGAAAACGGTTCTGCGCTGCCCTAGGAAAGCTCCTCCGGTCGTGTCCTCTGCCTGATACCCGAAACCGTCATCACAGAGGCCCATGCTCATCCGAGTTGGAAGATACTCGTTGATAGCATCTGATCCTGAATGGACGTTGTTGCTAGCATATCTACCAGCGTTCGACGTCAGGAAGATGTGGCTGCCCAAGACACCACTGGACCTGCTCGATATCCAACGACGGCGCCCTCACAGGTTTGGTCGCACCACAGTTCTATGTCCAAGCACATGAATATCGACGAGCTAGAAAACGATTTGCTCTCCTGGACAGACGTCGTCGCTGTACATCTACCAGGGCTCAACGTCAGTCACCGCCAAAGATAAAAATGAGACGCGTACCACGATACAGCGTCCTCAACACCTTTCACCCACGACGTCTTACTCGAGTACTAAGCGCTGAGAAAGCTTTGACGATGCTGGAAGTCGTGGCGAGCGAGGAGGATCATGGTGGTGAATGTCCAAGATGGGTATGTAATAACGTGATTGTCGCCACCGCTCTTTCCATCGACCACCACGAGCCTCACAGCTCATTTTGAACAGTACGGTGTATTGCTGGCTGTTATTTCCGTGAACAGACCTGCAGGCAACAATGGATAACGTACTCCTTGAGCTCATCGAGCAGATACTCGACGAGTCCATCACCGCGAATCCCTCATCGCAGCACTATCCGTTTCCCGAGCCTTCCACGTGCACGGTCGAGCCCTGTTCCATCTCTTCCAAACAATCCACCTCGACACAGAATCAGATTTTCACCAATTCCTCGCCCTCTGTGAAATTTTGCCCCTACTGCCCAGCCTCGTCTGCTCACTCAAGACCGTTTCCGGGTCCAAGGAGCCTCAGCTGCCTTTTCTTCCCAACATTACCTCACTACACGTCCGGACCACCTCAACGACCTATGGCAAATATGCTTTCTAGCCATCACTTCCCTTACGCTGGAGGGCATCACATTTCCTACCGCGATGAGCTTTCACCATCGGAAGTCCTTGTCTTTAATCACTGTCGCTGCACCACCCTGCGGCGTTTGGTACCTACGCAGTTGCTCGAAGCCCTCCTCTAGAGAACCTGCCGTTCGCATACGTTAACGAAAACATGTACACGGTGTTCCCAGGGAGCGTATCCGAGGAGACCAACCGCTTCGCTCTTAGAAGCTTTACACATTCAAACATTCATTGCTCGATAGTGATGTGTGCCTGGATGTTTTCCCTGGAAATTCATCGGTAAAGACGGTGGATCATCATGAACGGGCGGTCAAAGGACCGGACACTGAGTGTGTAGCGTTTAAAATGGGAGAAACAGACAGAGAAGCGATGTAATGGTCCATTGCACGGAGTCACAACCTCGCCAGTAACGAGTCTATCGGCAGATCTTCTCACCAGGAGGAACACGGAATGCGGTGAGTGCCTTCTCGCTTTTTGGTACGAGTTCTCATTTGGAAGGGCTGTAGGTCAAAACGTACGAAAGGGGAACTGTAACAAAGGGATGCCTGGGGTGACGCGTCTCTGGTTGAACCATTGCCGATAGATGTATGATAAGACACTTCAACCTGCATGAAGGTGGGTCATTTTTCTTGAACGCTAGTCGTAGCTGATCTCTTCATTAGGCCCAGTCGTATCCCGTTTCTCATCCAGTAACGGTCAGGCAACAACGATGTCCTCGGAATCTTCAGGATCGATGCATTTCGTCCGTAATACGGGGATACATTACGTGTTCGTTTTACCCCCGTCGTAGGTTTCGCATACGATTATGGGCTTCCCTTTGACATGTGAGTGCTGACGATGCTATTGGGAAAATATTGATTTGATTCTTTTTCCTCGTAGGTGATCATGATTTTATGATGATGAACGCGAGCGACATCGAGAAGTGTCTGGATCGCGGTTATCATCACTCCAGATAAAAGTAAATTTTTCGGAGAGAATCTGATTCGCAGAAACTAATTCTGAAACCAGCGGCATTCATGTATTGCTATGCGCCTAGTGCCGCGAGGGCGGGATATGCACTGCTAGTTTCCCCCATCAAAAAATCTCCGGAAATTCCCCTTTTTTCGGAGTGATGCATGCAGGGAGATCGGGATTTACAGGACGAAGGGCCATTTGATTGATCGAAATTAAGTGTTTTGGCCGGGGCCCTACAAGCGCGCGCGAGGCGGGATAATCAGGCATGTTGCGGTCAGGCTATTTGACATTGCAGAAGTCGCTTCATAGGTGCCATCAAAATCGTAGTCGCAGTGCTATGAGCATTCCTGGAATAGTGGATCGTGGATCTGTTCGTCAAGGGACAGAATACAGTGACACGTCGTTTCAGTGTCCTGTAGTATGGTGGTTTGCGAGAAAAGGGATACGAGTCGTGACAAGCGCGCCCATCTTATCTTCGTCTCCGGAGATAAGCTACCACACCAACTAGGATGCGAACTCGGAAAGGCAAAGACCAACACTGGACATAATCGTTACATATTCCCGTTTTTTTGCGACCCTAGCCGCGTCCGACTCTCCCGTGTATCCCGCTACCCCTTTCCCTAGCTCCACAATCACTGCTCCGTAACTACCGGCCATTTCTTCGAACGCCAATTACCCATCCATACGCTGTTCCCATGGAACGCCAAAGTCTCTTTACCGGTATCGGTGCAATGCAGATGTTCATGTTACTCGTCCCACCATCGAAGTCCAGCCCTTGCGAATATTTCGATGCGTTCTGCCCAATCCCGTGGTGCCGCGAACTGAAAGAAAGATCCGGTTCATCTGCAACCGTCTCGATGGCAAGGTGACTCAGAAATGAATCCCGTGTCAGTAGGGTCCTGCGTCTGTGTGCCCTTTTCTCATACCGCGCACAGCCTGGGCATCTCGGACATCCTGGGGGTCTTCGATATCGGCTGCCGGCTAGCTGTACTCAAACCGGCGGGATGCCAAGACCTAAAAGAACATAGCATCGCTCCCAAAGGTGAGTTTTCGCTTCTTCGGGCATTGTCTAGACACTTAGGGCTCGCCTGTACAGCTTTGTAAAATGCATTGTCACTGCCTTCAGCTGGATGACTCATCGATCCTACAAAAAATCATCAGTGATTGTTTCGAAACAATGGATACCAGCAAGTAATCGAGTCATACGGGAACGGACCGTTATTGATATGATAGTCATTGGTCTTTTGGTTCTGGTGGCGTCGGGTTCACTAGGCTCGACCTGAATGGAATAGAAGGTCCTTTTCACCTGGATATGCGATTTCAAGAGAGATATCAGGGTTGGAAACATCGGTGTCGCTATCCGCCCGTTCTCAAGTGTATCATTGCTGGGTGCTCTTTTTGCTCGAGAGACGTCTCCGGGAGGGTTTTCCTGGCTGAAGGCGGCGGACGACGCCATGATACTCTTCTCGAGCTGCCAGCGGTACGAAGGACGGGGCCGCTTGTTACTCTCCATTACCGACACTGTCGTCGTCGAGGTCTTGAATGACCCCATTGGTTTTGCTTGGCATGACGAGAAGCCAGTCTGCGCACCCCGTATTTTTGGAAAATATCGATAAGCTGTCCTATGGGCCCAGCCTCGGAGTTAGATCCACGACGCAAGGTCTTTCGTGGACCCGTTGCGGTTCAAGGCAAGTTTCGGATACATCACCCTCTAGTACCTATTCTCAGCATACCTTGCGTATAATAGGTGCGACCTAAGCCGGCTCTCTGAACGGATGTAAGATCCATTTGTGAAGGAAGTTCGTATTTTCGGCTTATCTTATTTAAACCATCAGTACCTGACTGCGCCGATATTTATAGACCTCTGAGTCATGTCGGTGGCGTATCAAAATTCGAGCATATGAGCGTGCTTATACCATTCCGCGGTTCTCTGTTATGCCTTTATATCTCATCATCAGCAACGTTATCCCTTGGCGTCATCACCGTCATCCATTCCTGGCGACTTTGGCTTTGCGTTCACCTGCCTGCACTTTGACCTCTCATTTCAACTATTCAATTTGATGAGGTTCATGTCATTCGGACGGCTGCTACTTCACTTTTCCCCATAAAAACCATTGCCCGTAAAGAGCCTGGCTGGGACCACCTCTTTTGGTCGTCCTTCCCTTTCTCCTTTGCCCACGAACTATGTAGTCGCGATTGAATTGGCTCGACGCTACATTTTTAGCACGGGATTATCGGCGTGCATGCACATCGGCTACGGATGATACAAATCATATTAGGTTTTCGGTGATAGTGTTTACTTTCTTTACATATCCCTACCTTATCTCTACGTTCTTCATATTTCGTTCACTCCACCGTCGTTTCCTTGCAATTGACTGGCGAGGCAGTCGCCTGTAGAACTCTATAGAATTTGTGTAGCTAATCCCCGGACCACTTCACATTTCACACACGGCAAGAAATCGACTGGTTACGGATTCCGGAGTCGTGCAGGCGACGACGTTGGCGAAGATAGTTGATTAGAGCGCTGACACTTCTTTGAAATCATCCTACCCTCTAATCAACCCCCAAGCCTAGCTCGCGACTGAGGAAACCCATGACCGACATCACCCCTCGGCCTTATCCCAGGACGATGGAACCAAATGGCTATGTGCTTATAGAAGCAAGAAACTCAAATACGAAATTGATTTTGCCACTCCGGCGTTTGCCGTCGGTACCGAGTCCAGGTTTAACTCCTTTACTGTCACGCTCATAGACACGCTCAAGTTAGATGCACAGCTTGGGGATATCAATTTCTCGGTGTGACGAGGAAGCAGTCCTTGTCCTTAGAATTCAAGTTGGCCGCCATGGCCTTTGGAGGACTCCAAAGCACTACAACAGTCCTGACGCTATCTCGTGGATTCTTTCAAGCACTAATATAACCTTTTCAACACATAGTCTATCGACAGATGCCCTCTTGAACAGTCTTATAGCCGGCAAGAATGTAGTATGTGGTATGTGCCGCCTTCTTTCATTTTGGTACGAGTTCTCATTCTGCAGGTCAGAATAAACCTATGAACTGCTTCGACTCCGGAAACGTAAAGGCCTCTTGCAAGTTGCCACTGTCATTGCTAGACACCAATTGCCTCGTATCAGCTACGAATCATTCATCCTTGCCTTTTCGGCTGCCATCACGAACAATCAAACTGTGAGAATTTGCGTTGAAACCCCCCAGGCGTGGCCTCGCAAAACATGTCCGGGGGGATGGCCAGCTTGCCGACTTGATGTAGACAAGAGCGTGCACCACCGCTAGCGCTCACGATCAAAGGAGTGCTATATCAATGATCGTCTGAACCATCGCTGATGAATGCACTATACGACGCTTCAACCAGTCCAAAGGTGGGTTTCCCCCCCCCCCCTTGAATGCCGGTTGTAGCTGATCTCTTTATTGATCCCAGTCGTGTCGTTACAACGATATCTGCGGGATCTTTGGGATTGATGTCGGTCGTCCGTAAAGCGGGGATGTATTGTGTGCTTGTCTTTTCCTCCGTCGGGTTCGGTTGTCCATAGTATTTTGGGCTTCCGTTGCCACGTAAGTGCTGATGATGCTATGGAGATATTGACTCAATTCATTTTCTTTGTAGGCGGTCACGAATTCCATGATAATGGCCAACATCAAGAAGTCCTTGTCTGGATTTCGGCGATACTCATCACTCCGAAAACAGTAAAAATTGAACTAATTCTGAAACCAGCGGCGTCCACATATAGCTATGCTCCTAGTCCTGCCAAGGCAGGGTATGCACCGTCAATTTTCCCCAGTTGCAGGCGATCATGCAATCTCTGGAAATCATAATTCCACTTCGGAATGATATGTGCCTTCGGCAAATCGGGATCTGCAGGATGGACGGCGACCTTGATTGATCGGAACTACTGTCAGTGGGGCCCTACAAGCGGGGCGGGATAACCAGGCTTGTTGCGGCTGGGCTGTTTGACATCGGGGAAGTCATGATTAAGCCTCACGTGGACCCGTCACAACGGTAGTCGCAGTGCGATGGGCGCTCCTGGGATAGCAGACGGGAATTTATTTGAAAACGTGCGATCTGGTCGAAGATTCCTGGTACGTTCACTCTCCTTCATCCTACAATCTTAGCATCACGTAGAGAAGATGATCTTTCCGGCAACTCAATATGAACCACTGCCGATATTTCTTTAGAAAAAACTTTCTCGATGGTCATCAAATGCTTCCCTATCTATGGGGTACGCTATCATTCCAATGACGGATGGATCCCGTCTGGTCCTGATTGGGGCTCGCGACTTTGGAAGGCTGAGTCGGTCTTCATTAACGGCATCATTTTTCTCTTTCACTGTTCTTTATTTGGAACTCTCCCTACACCATCTGACATTGAATTTTATGAAGAGTGTCAGAAGGTCAATCCGGAATTTTGCTAGCTGAAAGAGTTCCGTCGGAATTGCATTTCCAGATCCGATGAGCAGAGCCACCTTTCTTGACTCATCTAGGACCCCAGGTTCAGCCCAACAGCATTCAGCTTACTCCGAGGGTTTTGACATTAAACCGGCCGGGGACCTTGACACCCATGTCATTTTTTGGTTTGATCCGGAACATTTGGAGGTCCAGATAAAAGAGATGATGAATGCGGCTTAAACACAATGCGCCCTACGTAAACCAGACTGGGAACAAGGTCATTCATCCACAGCCTTGGCCTCGGGTTTAAATCACACGCCTGATGTACTGTGGACGTGCGTGTCTGGATTTCCATAATTACAAAAATACCGTCGGGGTGGATGCTCCTTTGCTTAATGAGATTACACTCTCCAGCCAAGACTGATGCTGATGCTTTGGGATCACTCATTCAACGTTCAACTCTTAACGCCAATGTTGGTTGAAAGTGGACAACGGTGCCACGGTGGCGGTTATCCCGACGCTGCTATCCCCACGTTGGAAGACATGCCTCTCCATGTTTGGCGACACGCCTCTGACATCCCACTTCTCACCTATCTAGGTACGATGCTTATCTTCGCAAAGGCTGTGGGTGGGTCATCTTCATGGCCGACTGGATGGAAGTGTTATTAATAGTATCTCAATCATGTCAGTTATGACCGTTTTAGCATAATAGGCGGTGTCCTCATCAGAAAACCCTGCAAAAGTCTTCCTCGGACCGGCTCTATTCGATGCCCAGACTTTTGGCTCCCACAATCGGCCAGTCAGAAACAGCGAATAGGTGCAAAGCTTTCGACCCTTTTCTTCCGTCCATGTTAATGGAAGATAGTACTGGTCTCTCCGACGCACTTGGTCCTGTCCTCAAAGCTCCTAAGGAGGTGTGGAACACATGGAATGCACGATCCTGTGGGATACGGGAAAAGTCTGAGCGGTTGCAGTGGCGCTGGGGATATCGATGGTCTGGTACGTCCAGACTCCATATGACCGTTATTTGGTGCTAAATAGGGATGTTCTTTATATTCCATTTTGAGAGGGTCCTATGGGCCACTATAAAAGCCCCCACGGGGCGCTCGACTACTCATTCTCTTCTCTCATCCTTTGCTCAAGCAGCCCAGCGCCCTCGCCATGTGTATTACCCGCTGCTGTTTTTGCACGGTCGAGTTTTATTCTTCAGACTGCAGATGCAAGAAGGTCAATTCAGACTACTGTGCGAGCTGCCCACCGCGCAGTGCGCCCAGCTCCCAGGCAGAGTCGATGAAGGACTTAATAGCCAAGGCATATGTCATCACCACTAGGCTGTCCGGTGCTAGACCTGTAGGTGGTCTTATGGGGATCGGAGTGTCAAAAGCTGACTCTGAAATGTGCAGGAAAATGAAATATTGCGTGGAGGAAGGAGTTCATTCACTTCGACACCTTCGGCGCCGAATTTCATTGATACGGGGATTAACACTGTTGATTTCCCCATCTGAAAAGAATGATATCATACGTACTTAGTACATAATAGGGGCTTTAAGGCACTGCATCACCGCTTGTTTATTATGTTACCGTACTGATAGACACGTTTACCTGGTTCTGAGCACCATATCTACTTAATCTCAAAATTCACGCTGCCAATTCTCGAACCGTACTTCTGGTTTTCATGGTGGTGCTGCAAGTTTGCTGTTTCTTGAAAATAGAAAAGGTGTGCTTCGTCAGTTGCGCTTGCACAGTACTTGCGTTTGGTTGTTTCCATGGGCCTGAGCACCGCTGCCGCGTGCTGATTCTTGACGGCGCGCTTTGGCTGCGTTTACTCGGTGCTTCGTGGTTTTCATCCTCAAACCGTCTTGTGAACGTGCGTTCGTTTTTAGTCCATCCAGATATCTACTAATACCTTATTCGCGACAGCGCATGGTGTTGCCTCGAGTGATACTGTGACGATCCAATGCAACAGCAAAATGATTTCCTTCCTGCTTTTTTACAGCTCACTGTGCCGGCATGTCGAGAATATGAAGCATGCGGACTGTTAAGTGTGTCTTTGCCGCCTTGGTTTGACAATTGTTACAACGGATCACATTTTAGCTATATCTCCCACACCCATTTGCATCCCATTGCTCCTTCGAGTACCGTGATGCATTTCCCCGAACTCAAGTTAGCCGAAGTCGGTGCCTTGATGCAGTGGGGTATGGGGACATGCGCTGCAGACCTTCCATTATTCATGATGGCCATACATAGATGTTTCATCTGTACGGCTGATCATTATCTGAAGTGCGGTGCGCTTTGTCCCAGGCCACTGATTTGGCGACTCGACTTCGGGACTTCAATCACAAGAGTATTAGGCTGAAGATGGATTCTTCTAACAATGTTCATGCATATGCATATGGTCGGATGGTTCCGGAGTGTGTACAGTGGCTGTACCGTTTGATGAAAACTTCCCGTCCCCCATTCGTCTGCTTCTCATTTGTTCACCTTACATTGCTCCACTGGGATAGGTATGTTTCCTTCTATTATTTAAGGACTTATGCTGATAACGCTTATTCTAGATGTTTTTTGACCAATCCTGTGACCCAGTATAACATCAATTACTTCCCCACTGCCGTTGCACTGCCATAAGCCCTCGAACAAGGCAGTACATCCTTCGTATGACGAGGAACCCTCAGGCGAATCGTATATCATGCTAGACATCGCTCAAACCGATCACCATCACCACCATCCGCCAATACGCTCAGCAGCGCTCGCGCCAACCCTCTCATCACTACACCCGCACGGAAATCGACTCTAATTATCACAAACTGTGATATAAAATATGCCACGAAGACAAGAACGTTGACGATCGACGACATCGGCAAACGTGGGTTATACCCATGCTCAGACACTTAACAACGAACTTAGGTGCTACAGTAGATAATGGTGGCGTACAATTCTGGGGGTACACGAAACGCTGGAGGAAGGGCAGCGACTGCGAACGGGAAGGCGGAGACAATATTTGCATCGCAACGGCTAGTAACGATGGCAACGACAATTAAAATTTCCGGCATCAACTCATCTCCCAGAGATAGCGGGCCTGCGCTAGTGTCTTAGAAATCTCGATCCTTCACCGAAGGGAATATGTTCCTTCCGGCCGCTGTTTTTGGAACCACTACCCACAAAATAATTAATGCCTGTATGTCTTTTCAACTCGTCTTATTACTTTGTGCTTGAACCTGATCTGTTACTAAGTCTTGACTCGGAACGGCAGTTGCCCCGGTACACTTTCGGGCGTGCCAGAGAACCCGGGACGTCCTACCTATGGATCGCGCGTATCATGAGAAATGCAGCTAGCAGTCAGTATTTGTTCGCGTCACCATCCAGCTATGGAGCACCACCCTGATTTCCGATCGGGATCCTCGCACTCACATGTCTGTATCGTCGCAAAGCGGGTCTATCTTCGTGCTATCTTCATCTCTATGGGGGACTCTGAGCCGTAGACGAACGAGGACCTCTACATCTTGCACCCAGTTCTCATCAATCATCGTTTTATTTTAGGCCGTTGCCTAGTGAACAGCGATACTACTACTAGGATCGCTTCGTTTGGCGCGCGTGCTCTCGTGACTTCTTCGGCACTTGTATTCTTGTCGAAAGGACGTTATGTGCCTTGTATGTAGTTGGTCGTCTTTTGTGTACTATGCTAACATGACTGTCCCAAGAGCGCAGCTGGGCAGCTTCATAGGTCGACCAATTCATATTAGGAACCGCATACTCAGGCTGAGCTTCATACTACTATTCAATCAAAGCTGACAAACGCCGGCATTACACCACTACCTGAGACACAGCATGCTATAAAGATGCCATTGTATTCTGTCACGGTATTTGATTCTGTTCTGCTGGAATGATTCGAACACGAATTCCCATAATCTGCCGGAGTATCAGGTATATTGGTGAAATGGTACACTATCTCCCCCAGATTCTCCCGCCCCTTCGTGGGGCGCATCCATGTTCCTCTAAGGTTACGATGCCTACAGAATGAATTGCCACAATTGGCTTTTGGCGGAGGGATAAAGGGTGGTTTGGCCTCACCTCCATGTCTATTGCAGTTAGCCGCCTCCCAGCTGAACATTGTCTTATTTTAAGCCAAGCGCTCAACTAAATAGGTTAGACGCGCACCCATTGAATACGCCTGATGTGTTTGTTTCGGCCGTCTGCTGTCCCATGAGACGACTTCTAGGTGAGCATCTGTTGTATCTTCTTCCCCCTTCCCACAGACAACGGTATGGCCGGTGCTCAGCAAGATCGCTATGACGTTGTCAGCCATGATGCCAACTTTGAACCAAGGAGGATTATCCATTCGATCCCCTCAAATGCAATCGTAGTTCGCGGTAGGTCTAGTTGTTCATCGATGGAGTTTATCCTAACGTCCAGCTCTCATCGTAGACCAGGTATGCTTCTACCATGACTGCTATGAAGCGCCTGGAAGCGGGAAAGCTATGTTTCAACTCATAAGGAATAATCATGAAGTCATTATCTGGGGACCTCCCATCGTCGTGCTTGCTAATCTCACGATACAGCTGGAGTTGATAGTATGTGACATCCATATTTCCTCGATATCCAATAAGAGACTCACTATATGATTGGTAGGAGACGCTTCTTAGTTCTATAGCTTTCGATGATATCCGGCAAGCAACGTTGTATATCGCATGGGACGGACGTGCTCGCCTTATTCCACAGGAGGAAAGATTTCTCCAAATCCCGTACTTCGCCGGATATCGTTGTGTCGATGAAAGCCAGCTTCAAGTCACCGAGTGGTTACAAGCGGGCTGGAAGCGTGCATTGTTGGATGGGGTCATGCCAGTCGGTAGGTGATACTACAACGGTAGACGCCTACTACATGGACACCATGTACTAATAATATACGTCTCAGAAGTAGAATACGCGTACAATCGCACTTCGTCTTTGGCCTTGCAATGCATGATAGATGCATGCCGACACTTGGAAGCACTGAATTTGACTACCCCAGTTTTGGCCTGTCTCACTCGTGATGGCCGTATAATTGGAGTAGTCAAATGTATAGAAGAGGGAGCACGAATGGTGTCGTATAAGGATCGCGCACTGGTACGTGTGGACTCGGGAGTGCTTCATTTCTCTGATCCCGCCCAGGTTTATACCGCTTTTCGAAAACTACAGCAGCGTCACATCTACCTCCTTGATGGTCACGATATGGAGCCATCTGCCGTTTTAATAGTCGACGATAAGGTCAGGTTCGTCGACATGGCTCTCAAAAGATGGTTCAGTCCGAACGTCCTCATATATGACCGGAGCATACATGACGGACTACAGCTAAAACAAGCGCGGCTGGCGCACTGGAGGCAGGCTGAATTACTTTTCGAGCGCATCAATACGAGACCCGGCACTAGTAATCGGTACCGAACGTGCGAATACCGTCTTATCAACGTCATTTCTGCACCGGGAATGCCTTTGGTAACATTCTCTGCATGTCCTTCGGTTGGACACAAAAGGCGGAAAAAGCGCAGGAAAAGATCCAGTGAACCACAAATACCATCCGATGACGGAGAATATTTTCCCGGACAGGACAGAGCTATTTTGCCACGACACTGTAGCATTGGGCTGAACCAGCACGAACACTTCGCTAGGCACCCTGGTCCTCATATGATCCACTTAGCAACGTCCCTTTCTTCTTTAAACCCCTCCTCTTCTAGATCCCTATCCCCAGCTCCCAGTACGCCCCATGATACATCTTCTTCTATGGCGCGCATTGCCAGCGTACTCCACCATCATCGAATATTCTATTCTGATCATTCAAACCCCTCCCCATCCTGTAACGGTGAAAATATTCTTGAATCCGGCTGGCTCGAAGAATTCGATTACTGATGCTCTTGATGAGCATCTCTCTCGTCATTCGAATTCAGTATACCGTTAGATTCGTGTCTTATGATTGTCAATGATGATGGTAGCAAGCCTGAGCGTGGCATCTCCAGACTATACCTAGACAATTTACTGTGTCGGTCATACTATAATGTCCGATGGGCGGAAAGGTTGAAATTAATACGATGGCCATGCTGATATTTCCAAGATATTTCCTGTAGGACGGATTCTAGGCGCTGTCTTCCTTTCTCTAGATATCAATTCAGACCCTCGCACTCGGGTAAATTGTCAACGTGATCGTGGCTGTTGAGAAGTCATGCCGGTTGCTTAAGGCGGCAGTCAAAGAATTTTTGGTTTAAAATCCTAATCGAGACAATATGATCACTACCTACCTATCTACCTACCTACCTACCCTGAGGGTAGGGCGCCACTGTCGAAATGGCAAGGAATTCGCTTCAATCCATTACGCGATCCTCTTTAGCTACGCCTCCCTCGAACGCGTATAAATCATACGAGTTAGCATGGCTGATGATTGCCCAAGCACCCACTCTCTCATCATCGTCATTTCTGAACGCCATAAGACGTGATAAATACTTGACTCTAGGAGGCATCCAACCCAGTCCTCGCACCGTTTCTTCTCCTCAGATATTTGCTGAACACTCTCATCATGCGTATCGAGCATTGCTGTTGGTGCAAGAAGGAGGTTTATTCTCCAAATTGCCGATGCGACAAGGTGGACCCCTTGCTCAAAGAGAACTACTGTCTGAGCTGCTCATCACGTAAAGCATCCAGTTCGCAGGTGTTTGCCGCTACTACCACTGAGCCGTCGGGTACTAGACTTGCAGGTAATACGGTTTATAGCTTTGTCGAGAATTGATGTCCAAGGTGTCTAGGAAAATAGAATACCCCATCTATGCCAGCCTTCTCTCTTCATCGCCAGACTCGAAACTCGAAAATTGATTAAAAGAGCGCTAGCGCTTTATTTAGGAAGGGGAAACGTATCGGCACCTATCTTCTGCCTTCGATCCTTTTTTTTCAGGGAGGAACATATTTATTCGGTCGTCCATACGCCGGTATTCTTCCTCCCGACTTACTTGAACAAGATTTAGATTTTATTGCCCATTTTCACGTCTTTCACGTATTACCCATGCCGTTTGACACATCTGTAAACTATATTCCTTACAGAATTTAGATCAAAGAAGTGAAAGACCATAAAACTTTTCTTCTACGTTACCTTGTTGATCCGGGGCAACTCATTTAATATGTACCGCTCATCAGCATCTCTTGAAGATACGATCTGAGCGTTCTTAGAGCACACATGCTCCACAAACAGGCCGACGCGGGGTAGGGGCGGACAGCCCGATGATTTCCATCAGGGTTTCGAAGCAAACGTCGGAGGTCTAGGCAAAGAACACCTGCTCTCCCAGTGTCCCAAATAGCATGCCGTCCGGATTCGTCAAACGTGGATTCTCCCATTTGATAGATCGTTCGGCTCTTCCGTCCCAGAGAGATGAACCAGGTACTGAATGAGAGTGAAGGACATCGTCGGCCGACTAGTTTGTGTCTATAATTGAAACAAAGCATTAGCCAAACGTGTGGAAGAGAATGATTGACTTTATTACCTGAGTCCCGCTACGGCGAGACGTTTCCTCCCCACCGTGGACGAATGCGCCTTTAACGGGAAAGGAGGAGCTACTAGTATCGTCTGAGGGCTCGGAGACGTAAGATTCTACGTCTTCAAGAATAGGTTTGATAGCCCGGCAGATCAGGCGACCGCGACTTTGCGGACCCGCTTATGCTTGTTAGGTGACTTCGAGGGCGCCAGCGTTAAAGGTCAATCTGATAATCAGAGACAGAGAAGCGAAAGGAGAACTGCCCGTTAATCGACAGTAAACGCGGAGAAATACAAGACGATAGCGATTCCATGATGTCCAATGGTCAGGTAGAATCAACATAGTCACGAACTCTCGCGGTGATCCAGACAAGTGTCTCCAGAATGAGAAACTTCCCTCGTAGAGGGTGGCTAGAAATCGGTGATTTTGGTATTGATACGGAACGAGTTTAGAAACGATTCTTCCGTTCCTCTTCGGACTGCATGTAACTTTCCCTAGCTAGTCTTTCAACTTCAGTATGGAATAGTACGCAGCAGGAAGCGTCTGGATGACGGAACAAGTATGTATACCGCAACTCAATTTTTGCAACCATAATAACGGAGAGCATTTCCGCCAAGCGCTGCATCGAAATAAGACGAGCCTGGGGAATGATCTGGGGGAGCTCATCATGGCTATCACCAATCAATGATCATGTGGGACCCGAAACATAAGGTGGCGCTGCTTCATGAGCGCATGCATTTTACTGGATACGACGAATACGGGATTGTTGGAGATGGCGTTTTCCCAAGCAACGGAGCTGTTGAGCCCTGGGTTGCAGATAGGTGCAACATGCGGTCGCGGTATAATGATACGAGATAGAAATAAGGTTAACAGGTTGTATCAGGAAATTATGCGTGTCGCGCCTACGGGATCGCGCAGGTCAGGGCGATTCTATATGTGGAGCCAGAAAAAAAGGTGAGAAAGGGGGAGAGAAAGCAGCAAGCAGAGCCATCCGGTTGTGTTTTGGCGTGAACGAGGAAGTGGTGGCGCTCATGACGGGACTAGCGATATAAGGCATCTGCATTGATGTTGTCAGGAAAAGCGTTCTTCGGAGCATCAGGAGATTTACCCGCATAGGCGTCGATATACATCGCATGATCTCGGCGTCAACAGTTCATTTCCGGGGAAACAGGGTCTGACTCTGAAAGACCATAGGTCCTAATTCCATGTCTATCCTAATGAGGAGCGAATCAGATTTGCTCAATTTTCAATCATATTCTGACTACTTACTGAGCTCCCATGTGACGAAGCAAACAACTGGCCTTGAACTGGTAGGTTGGGTTAACGACACTGCATCTTCGACGAGTTCAGATAAGAGTTGTCCGAATTTTTGTCAACAAAGCCTTCCGCGCAAGACCCTGCAGATGTATATGATCGCCAAAGGTCAGACCACTTTGCTAACGTAAATGCCGACGCAGAGTGGATCCCTCAGCCATCCGATACGGCTGATAAGGTTCGGAATCCAGGTGACACCCAATAGCTGGATGGTGACGCGAACAAATACTAGCTGCATTTTCTATTCCACCCGCGATCCATAGGTAGGACGTCCCGGGTTCTCTGGCATGCACGGAAACATACCGGGGCGACCGCCCCGTCCTGAATCAAGACCTAGCAACGTATGGGGTTCGAGCACAAAGTAATAAAACGAGTGAAAAGACGTACAAGCACCATGCTGTGGCTCCGCAGGTGATGCATTTCCATAACGTAGCCGTTGGAAAAGGGAATAAACTTTATTCCCTTCGGTGAAAGATCTAGGTTTAGTGCTGCCCAAGACGCCAATGCAGACCCGCTATCTCTCCACGATATCCAACGATGGCACCTTGACGCGATCAAATCAGGTCTGTTCCCAAGTATATTGACTGATTAGAAAATAATTTGCTGTACACACGTCGTCGCTGTCTTGAGACACTAGTGAGGATCCAATGCGCCCAGAAGGTTCCGTAGTCTATGGCATTGAAAACGTCGACGACAACCCATGCTCAGCATCGTCCGATTTGGGAAGCAATTTGTTGATTTGTATATGATCCTGGACAGAACTCGTTGCCATCGAAGATGTGAGCATACCTACCAGCTCTACGTTAATTCCCGCCGGAGAGAAAAAATGAGACGCGCACCAGGACTACGTTCGATATGCCCGATGCCTTACATACACGGCAGCCTATTCGACCAATACCGAGCATTGAGAAAAAGCTTAACGATGCTGGAAGACGTGGCCACCCAAGAGTCAAGACACCGCCGCAGAACTGCAGCAGTGCATCTCGCAATATCCAACGACGGCACGTTCACGGACTTTGTCGCAGCACAGTTCTATGCCCGTGGTGATTGTCGTCAGTGGTCGTGGCTACATCGCAGGGGAACAGACATCTGCATCGTGTCGAGTGCAAGGAGATGGGAGTAACAGCGGGCCCGGGAAAGGTGGCAGACCCTGATGTTTGCTTTGGGCGGGGGCATCGGAGGTGAATGTGTCGTGGTGTTCCTGCATGGTGAACTGCCACCCGAAAGGGTACTGTTGTCACCGTCCTCAATCGCCAAGGTCCTTCCGCTCTTCTTCGCCTCACGGGATATCCGCGGGGGAAAGGGAACGGGTCGGCAGGCGTACTAGTTGTTGGCAGGGAGCGGATCACCACTAGACGTGCAGCATTGTTGGCCATGGAGGGCTTACGCGGTGGGTAGGGGATAGATCGATAACGGACGGAGGACAAGCATTTGAAAAGGGGCCAGTGGCCACATCGATCAGATCGGGAAAGCTCGTGACCATCAGTTTTTCCGCTACCTTGGTGGTCTAAGTTAGCCTGGCGAGCCTCGCGGAACTCGTATCTCTATATACTTCGTAGTGGCTTATGGGTATTCTCGTTTGAGTTTGTAGTGACCGAGTGGTTATATCTCGATCCCTCGCACCGCAATCTAGATCTTGTTTTAGTCGCATGAGTACTTAGGTTCGGTCCCGTAGTAGCAGCTTCCTTGTCCCTAATACCTCACCAGTGCAGTACACGGACATTGTTGCATTTCTGTTCGTGGGCACGCCGCACCGATGACTAATAAGAGCTATTTCTTTCCTCGCGAGACTTTCATATCAATAGGCACTTCACACACTCAGTTGATTAGCCCTTAAAGTTAAGGTTTGACTCATCCGAAGCTTTGGATTAGAGGACCTTTACCGCCCTGCTGGTCCTCTCCGCTTCGGAATTTTGACTGCGGCAGTCGTTTCATCGGATACTAGGATTCTCCGAGGACAGACCACCAAGAAGAAGGAAAGTTTGGCGCCATCATGGAAATGTGGCATGTGGAAACTGGAATTGCTGATGGGTGTCTACTTGTACGCAAGAAACACACCATGGTCCATATGCATGCTTGCGGAATCATATGCATAAACGGAGCTTGTACCGATCCCATCACGTCCGGCTACGACCGTTCTGCCAGTGTACTATGTTTTCATTGCCTAAACTCAAATTGAAGGGAACCCCACAAACCTTATGAGACCGGGACTTTTTCGACAGACATATGGCTAAGATTCCTTTACCATTCCGAAGATGAATGAGACAGATGGATGAACCTCGTGCATATCATTTTTGAAGACGTGATTATGGTTGTTGAGAAGACACAGTTGCTTATATCGCCGCCAGCGGTACTTTGGCAAACTTCTAACTGAAACACCTGCCAATAGGTAGTGTCTTATAGACAGACGACGATACAGACCTGTTGATGAGAGGGAGTGACAGTCGGTCATTGCAAGGGGGGCACGATAAAAACAGGACTACTAGCCAATAAGTACCCTGAGCATATGGCACCACCATCAGGAATTAGAGCCCAACGAGGTGGCTACACAACTGGACACGGAAGAAGGAGAAGCCTCTCGGTTCGAACCCAAAGGGTATCGCCGCTTCTTCTGAAATGGCTTCCCTTCTGACGATGGGGAAGTCGAACCAAACTAAGTATGTGACTTCCTAAACAGGACACCGGCTATACTGGCATCTTACTGCCAGCTCGTCCTGTCCCCAAATTCCAAGTCCCGTCCAGTCCCGTCGGATTGTAATTTGTACCCCAAGGATAAACACGGGTCTTATTTATATACACAGCTGTATCATGTAAAATTATACATGAATTCCTTAGTTCAATAGGATTTTCTGCCCGAGCTCCAAATGAATCCTAAGTATTCGAGGCAGGCTGCAACAGCCCATCAGCTGGCGGAAAGCCAAATCTGAGTGACAGAAAATGTAAAAATGTATATAATTATTGTTTCAAAGGCATACGTTTTACAACCGAGATATATACCCTGAAACTTTCTTAAACAGTACATGCACTCATACCCACTACACTGCGATGGCACAGTTAATTAAGCAAAGGGAAGCATTTCGTATGTCTCTGAAGAAGTGGCGATACTCTTCGGACTTGATCTGAACCAAGGCTTCGATGCTCCTTCATTGGGTTCTAATTCCGAGAAGGATAGATAGACTTCATCCAAATTGGCAGAACCGAGTCGAACCGACGACTTGCCGCCGGCTCGAGGTGTATGCGGTTTTCGCATCCAAATTGGGTCTTTTATCAGGTTTAAAGGAAGATGATGGGTGATTTTTCCGCAATTAGCTGGACATTCATTGACTAATTAGGAGTTACTCCGAAGGGATGGGAACTGCCAGACCTACCCTAAAATTCAAATCTGGTGCCTACAAGATGATGTCATCATCCAGGTCCCTGCCTTTCGACGTTTTGGACGCGAGGAGGGTTCATGAAGAAGAAACCTATCTCGTAATGTCCAAATAGTTCTATAGAGCAAAAGGGGAAGTAGATGGTGAATTGTCGGTTTGTCATCGCCTATCACCTCGTGTCTCCACTCGTTTGGTGTGACATGTCTGAAGTGTTAATGCACGGTCTTGCGATTTCCTGTGGATGGATTCTGGATGTTACTTTACCCTTGTCCAAATCTGGATTCCTCGGGCTTGGTTACTGTTTTGCCTGGCCACTGAGGCAATTGACATGCGTAACAGACCTTGAAACTTGACCGAGGTTTCTCATCAGCCCGAAACGGCCATGCAATTTTGAAGAAGCCTATCAATTTTATGAACAGCCAACTGTGCTTGTTGAGAAGATACTGCTTAACGCGGCAATTTAGGAGTCTTCGGTCAAAACCCCAACCAAGACACTATGATACCCTGAGCATGGGGCGCCACTGTTGAAGCAGGTAAGTCATCTCAAATCGACCTCTTTAGTTACACCTGCCTCGAACACATATAAAATCTGCCAGTCAGCATCATCGATGTCCAAGCACCCGCACATTCATACTCCACATCACTCTCATTTCTGAGCAAGAAACCTGACCCTAGAACGCATCCAACCCGTTCCCCTCGCTCGCTTTACGCCCCCGCCATGTGTGTTACCGAACGTTGCTGTCATTGCAAGGCTGAGTTTCGTTCTGGAAACTGCCAGTGTACCAAGTTGCACCCCCTGCTTAGAGAGTACTGCTGTTCTAGTTGCTTGTCACGGGATAACAGATCCAGCTCACAAAAGATGTTCGCTGCTACCACACTGAGTCTGCGGGACCTAGACGTGTAAGTAATACCCCTTGCAGCCTTATGCTTGAGCTCTGATGTCATCCAATTAGTAACTTAGGGCTTCGCGCCGTAATGTACGCAGTATACGGCCATATGGAGGGCGACCGTTGACTGTCAGAATCTTGGCCTCAACGGAGCGACGGCAGTTTCTACTGTATCATGCCCGATGATTATCTCTAGAAGGTAAGGCCAATATATCGGACGGCTCAGAAAAACTCACCAATTTGTCCAATTTCAAGTACTCATATAGGACCCAACTCGAAATTGATCATTTCGATCATTTTTCTATGAATTAGGACCATAGTTTCGACACCTATCTTCTGCTGTTCAATTTTTAGGGACAAACATATGTAGATAGGTAGGAGGATTAGTAGAAGTTACCCATATTCACCATACACGCACCGGTACTCTTCCTCGCCATTTGCATGCTACAGGACTAGCATAAATGTATTATCCTTTGGTTGCATATCCCACTGTTTTTGTGATGGCAGTCATAAATGTAAACAGTAAATTCAATGCAACCATCAGGTAATCCTGTTCAAGCTTCTAGTATCAATGCCAGCGGCATTGAAAACATCTTCCTGGGAAGCAAAGACTAATTGCAATACTTGCAGAAAAAGAAAGACGGTGAATTTGAAGTGAACGTGGGATCAGTTTCACCGTCTAAGTCCCATGAACCCTCGTGTCGGCATCCACGGATCAGGAACTTTCATCGTAGAGAGCATTCATAAGAGAGATTTCTGTGACCCTTCTCCTCGCGCTGCATAAAACTTTACTCTGCCCGATATTTAGAGTTTTGTGCAACAAGAGACTTGTGGAGGGTGTAAGACTTACGTAGATTGAAAGCTGGCACCCTTCTCAACAAGTATGGGCAGCTTATTTCCGCCGGGCGATGTATAGAGATGAGGGAATGATCGAGGCAGCTCGACAGTCGCCGTTCATCATACATGTGGGATTCAGGGAATATGGCATTACTGCTTCGTAGACGCCTTCATTTGATTGGACACGACGAATGTTGGAACACTGGAAACGGATCTTTTCCCAATCAAGGATTGGTCCTTGATTGCCCTTGTGCGATGACGACGGGAAGCCAGAGATAAGAAGGGTGATGAGCTATGTCAGGAGATCATGCCTGTCCTGCCAAAAGACAGCAAGTTGACAGTGCTCTGGATGCGAGGCCAGAATAAAGAGTGGGATGGGCTTCCCAGAAAGTTCTGGCGAGGAAAGGAGGACAAAGGACCAGGTAGTGGGCACATGGCATCGAACAGAAACCAGCTTGACACAAGTAAGAAAGCCCAGCATTTCTGATACAAAGACTCTGCATTCGCGTTATTAGAAAAGAGCACCAATATCTGCCCTAATGAGGATTTACAACTGTGATGACTTACTAACCTGTCTATCCGACTATAGAACAACATCCATCGGTTAACTGTTGATCCTCGCCCATCCAGTTTGGCATATACGGCGCCAGGCTTCTTCTCCTGATCCATTGATATCTAAAAGACCGAGCCACAAGTTCTGCCCACAGGGCCTTTCACCGACCGGATATATGGTCGCGCCAAAAGTAAGGCCCAATATTTTTAGCGTAAAGTTCATCCGATATGGCCTGGAAACCAGGTGATGCGAACACAACCTGTGTGCGTTTGCCATTGTACATACGATCCTTAGATGGGACACCTTAGGGTTACCTGGCGTGCATGGAAACATGCCAAGGCAGCCGCCATTCAGAAACAAGACCTAGCAAAACACAAGGTTCTTATATAAAAGAAAAACGAGTTGAACATCGTTCAAGCACTTTGAATCCATTGAGTTCATGGCTCTGTATATGTGGCAATTTCGCAATGAAGCCTACAGACAGAATAGCTTGTCGACGATATCCAGTGGTGGCATTCACCCATTTGGTTGCATCACAGGTCTATTCCCAAAGCATAAAAACCAGTCAGAGCATAATTTATTGTCCTGGATAGACATCGTCACCGTCTTGGTGCCTGTAGAAAGGATTTGATGCACCCAGAAGGTTCTAGAGTCTGTATGGTGTTCAATACCTTGACAATGACGAAAACAAAATGTATGCACATAAAGACTGCTCAGAAAACCTGGATAGTGCATATTCGTTTATCGAGAGCGGCACATGAATAGATATTCCAGCTTGTTGGCCCTGCATGTATACACAGCGAACTGGTTCTGTACGTTGAGAGGATAATATCCCCGAAGTCGAAGACCCCGTTCTGTGGTGCCCAAGCAGGGTTCTTCCGGTCATGCCGCTCTCCGGTGTGGTATTCAACAACTGCCAACGACGCTGTCGCAGGGACCATATTCAATGTCGTCCGGGTTGGGAAGCAATTTGATGCCTTTGCGTTGGTCCTGGACAGACGCCGTCACCGTCAAAAGCATGAGAAGATCTACCAGCACTCAGCTTGAAGTGCGGAGGTTGTCGTTTGGTCAAAGAAAGGGACAGAATGGCCAGGGGATAGGGAACGGATAATCATTGTCGTCATGAGTGGTCGCTGCAACATTGTGGGGGAAATTGACATCGAGATCATGGTCCCCATGTCATGAACAGTGGATGTGGGGGTGGGGTGGCAACAAACTTGGGAGCGGGTGGTAAGCCCTAATATTGGCTTTGGGTGGGGCAGCGGCCAGGGCATCCGAAATGAAAATAAATTGGCATCATGGTAGAGCCCGTCTTGTTCTTGCGTTGTCAGCCGAAAGACCGTTGACCGTTGTCGTCCCTGTTGTCGGTCGTCTCCCGACATTTTTATCCCGCCCTCCCACTCCCAATCTTCCTTGCCTCATCAGCCCTTCATCCACCTCCCATAGCTCAGCCATACCCTCCCTTCCCAAACGAATCTCCCTAGCCACTACGCATGCCGCCATCACCGTCATTGTCGTTGAGTTCCCGCTTGGCTTTCAACCCCACGCCGTCCGATTATCAATCTCGTTGCATAATTGGTGTCGTTTCAGCTTTGAATTACTGGGGTTCATGACGATTGATGATGATCTTTGTGTGGGGGATGGGGACGGGTTGGCAGGCATGCAGGCGGTCCGATGGCATTTCTATGGTATAGAATGTTAGCAGTGATGGCAAGTGAAGTCGATACTTGTCAGAAGTATCATGCGGGGGTCAGGAGCACTTTAGCTGAGCAGTGAAAAAGCAGAAACGCGTCATTAGTATCATGCGCTGTGGCCACAAAGCTTTTGAAGCTTCAAGCAGCTTGAAGGCCCAAGCGCTCATACTAACTCGTTGGGTCGCGAAAACCGAGTCCTGCTGAACGAGGAGAGAGTGACAACTTCGATGGAGATTCTCGGCTAAGTCCGCAAACATCGGTCGATCGTACAAAACAGATGCAAATATGATGCCACTACGGTACCACTAGCGTGGTGGTGGGTGCTATAGATGCGTGTTCAGGCTGCTTAGAAAAGAGACTCGCTTCTGAGGCAGGTGCCACACTTTCGACGTGAGCAACGAAAGGCTCGAGTTTGAGGTCCAAGGTCAGTTAGGGTCAGCCCGGCCGCCAGATACTATTGCTAAATAAGTAGTACCGCTTTCCTGTAGCGTTGCATCTGCAAATCCTGAATCTTCGGGTCATTTTTCCGCAAGCACGATCACGGTAATACAGAATTTGCACGTAGAGCGACAACGACGACTGTGAAAGTTTGCCGAAAGACAACGGGGAAGATGGGAGAGCTTGGGAAAGAGCTGGAAAGAGGTGGAAGAGATACACATGGTCATATCCGGTGGCAGTCGCCGGTGATATTACCGAGAGTAAAGGTGCTTCTTGATATTGCAGCTTGATTTGGCCCAACTGGTTCTGATTTCTAGACGTATCAACGGCCTTCAATCACATTTCAGCTCACCTGCCCCCTACATCTGAACTCAAAATCGAAATATTCCCCAGGAGGATGCTCTTGAGATGCCTTTTACTTTGGTCTATTGCTCGGAAGGAGGGACGGCCTGTATGCAATACAATGCAAGTCTAGGCCGCAAATTGAAATGTGATGGAACACAAATGGAAGCTGTCCGTCTTGTGCTAATTGTGGATGGCGCCAAATTGCTTGCACCTACCAGCCTGTGTGAGTTTTGGATCCGTTATTCGGTAGCTATAATTGACAATTGCTTCCTGTAGTAATGCTGGTCAGCAGGGTGTAATTATAGAGGAAACATCATACATCCCATGCTGGCTCTATCCTAGATTTCATCGCGGAGAGCTATTGTCTTCTTTCTTGCTACCCTATATAAAAGTAATATCAGCACATCCACTTTCTATATTCCTAGTAGCTCTTACAGCGATAATGTGACCCTTCATGTTGTATATTCCCCTACTATAAATTTTTTGCTTGCATTCATTTGAGATAAACACCACTTATTTTATGAGAAACGTGGAACATCGAGAATTGGGCGAAGTCGCAACTAAAAAGTTAAACTTTAACAACGTGAGAAGCACAGGTACACTCCGGAGGGTCGGTCCTGCAATTTCATGTCCTGGTCGATCAGATCTCGGGTTTGAATGAAAACGTTCAAGCAGGGGGGAAATTTCGATGAGTAAGTACAGCCTGGAGCCGATTTCTGAACTTCTGTAGGTCTAGACACTGACTGTCTTTTGGTAAGAGTCAGTTTTTTTACGGGGAAGATGTTCACCTTGCCTACATTGATTGCCTGTTAACGGTTGGGATAGAACGGAATCAAGATAAAATCTCTTCGCGTAAGAGGAGTAGTCCTGTCTTGGCATGACCTTCCCACGGTTAGACATCCAATTGTTTGTACTTACCGGTTTCTCCACCTTACCACCCCGACTGATCACTCAGCTTCCAGGTGTCGGCTTTGTCATTACATGTCTTTCGGTTTACAAAAGTACAGTGTGAGAGGATATGAAGGCCTCTGTTATGTTCCAGATTTTGTGATGGTCAGCTGGGTCCCTTCAGGCTGCCATTTTGAGGTTTGAACATTGATGCGACGAGTCTTCAGGATGAAACCTATCGAGGTGAGTACAAATACAGATGAATCCTTGCATCCTAATGCCGTTGTCCAGATAAAGGAATCTCCATGACAAAAGTGGAAGCAGCTCACGAACCGTCGGTTTGTCGTTGTCTATCACCTCATGCCCCCATTCATTTGGTGTAATCTATGTCTGGACATGGTATAGCTTGCAGCTTCTTGGTCCACCTTCGTGATCTTTTTGCTTCACTATGGCGCCTCACTCTATGCAGGTGGAGAAATAACGTCAAAGAATGTTCTGGTGTCTCAACCGCTGCCATCTTTTGTGAACAAGTTGTAAGTAGACCATTTGCGTGTCCTCCAGCTTTGTAACAACTGGAGCTCTTAGCCCAGATATTATCTCTCAGCTTAAAGGTACTGGGCCAATTCAGTCTTCTCTGCATGGTGAACCAAACCATGTCATCTTAAATGAGGTATGACTGGACGACTGCTACTTCGTTTACTCCATGTAACACTTTCCAGTATCTACTGGGACAAGGAATCATGGTTGGTCATTCTTTCGGCCGCCAAGCCATTGTACTCATCTTCGTATCCTCATGAAGACGGGCCTGTGTATCACCCCATCGTCGCAACTATTTCTCTGGGTTCCCATGCGGTGTTCCATTATTATCGGTATACTCCCGAAGAGAACGGTGACGAACCCATGACTAATGGGCGCACAATTGACAACACTCCAGCGCTTTCTGTTCTGCTTGAGCCGCGAAGCATGATTATCATGACGGAAGTGCTATATAAAGAATACCTTCACGGGTGTGTCTGTCCAGAAAGCGCACCGTTTTAATTGCTCATTTTTATCTACAGGATCGAGGATATTGAAACTGATACTATTAGAGCGGCCGACGCAACCCAGGGATCGAAGTTTACGGACACTAATACACCTATCCAGAACTTCCATCTGCTGATGAGCGAGAAGGCAGTGAGAGCTGTCAGTGAAGGTGGAACGATGAAGAGACATGTGAGGTATAGTTTGACCTGTCGTGATGTAGAAAAGGTTCGAAAGGGGTCTTTCCTGAGAACCTGACCTTCATCTGCGCCGGTGAATACAAAGCCTCGTCTTCGCCCGCAGTGGTATGAAAGCCGGTACTTGCGCAACTTAATGGATGACGAGAACGGTAACTAACGAGAATGAGTGTATATTGAAGCGACAGTGGAGTTAGGTGCACATGAATGAACTATCCACCGAGCCTAAATCAATACGGCAGCGACCGTCAGAAATTCATTGACCCCAGCTGTTTACCCAGAACGCAAAGCACCACCAAACAGACAGACATCCGCCTGAGTCTCGTAACGAGCGCTCTTTGCGTCATCGACCTTGAGGCAATAGAATGCCCCATCACTTTCACTCCAGTAGAATATGCTCAACAGGCAATCAATGGCTATTGTTGTGACTCGCTGACACAGCTTTATTTGTTACTCCGAATAGCTGCCGACCCTGTTCTTGACCCGTCAAGATTCTTATCATCCATTAGTGGTGTGACTGGGCTGGTTGGGATGGAACAGAATCAAAATGAAATCTCTTCGCGTAAGAGGAGTAGTCCCGTCTTGGTATGGCCTTCCTGCGTTGTGTCCGATTGTTCATCCGTATTCAATGAAACATCTAAAGTACCATGGTCAACGTTCTGAAGCGAGAATAGCGGTTGGGACCAGCTGGGGGTAATGGTCCCGTAAGCCAAAGCTATGAATTTTAACTAGCACCCTAAAAGATTTCTCGTTGACTTGCCGTTTAAGAACCGACCCACTCATGTGTGAGAGACCTATTTAGACAAGTCAGATTATAGAAGTGCTCAAGGCAGGAGCGGGAAGGACTAGAACACGACAAGTACAGATTCCCGTATACTGGCATGCTCGAGACATTGGCCTTATCATAGACACTAGGACCAAGAAAACCTGGGCACCAATCACGGCGAGTTCGCTTCTGACTGAATAGTCACGAAGAGAAGCACCCTCTGCGAACATAAGAGATCGACACTTGGATACAAAATTTCGGTAAAAAGCTGGCATTTGGGGGAGATCCTCATTTGGAATGGGTATTTCAGTTATGCAAAGGTTTCTGTATATAATGAAAGGATAAGTGGCATGTGAGTGTAAGGTCGCACAGGTTGGGGCTAAGGGTTAGCATCAGCATTTGTCAATGTGAACTAAACTTATCTTTTCTACCTAGGTTAAAAACAAAACTGATTATTATACGTACTTAGTATCCGATCTTCCGACACGTCAAATGCATGAGTTACTGAACTTGTTTGGTGGAACAGTACAGATAGCTCTTTGTGTATGGGAGAGTATAACGGGTAAATGAACTGTTGCCTTGCAGGGAGGCCTTTATTGATTGGTGTCAGATGATCATACCCAGCGCGATGTGTCAGGTTGTCAGTGGTTTCCATGACCCATCATAAACGAACGCAGGTCAGGGAAACGAGGCAACGATCAGCAGCGGATGTAACACCCGGAGTACCAAAAAAGCCATTGGCAGTTATGGACAAAAAGGCGGAAAAAGGTACTTGCGGCTGGCCGAGACAGTCACGAGCAAGGATGCGCCCTGTTGAGGGATGGCATTGCTAGAGCCATGCTGGAGTTGCCACTGGCAAGTGATTATCGATGGACGTTCTGAACGGTGTGATGGGAGTCCAGGTGATTCGGACCGGCGCTCTGTAATGTCTGCATCAGTGCGTCCCTGCTTCAGAAGAATCCATTAAACCTTGTGATAGACTTCGAGTTCGGATGCAGGGCGGGTGAGCCGAAATGTTGAAGGTTGTTGACACATCTACGAATACGCCACATAGGACTAATGGCTGCGCCATCATCTAAGGAGGCCCAGGTTTGGGTTGGTAGTATAATGGGCCTGTAAATGTTGGTTATATGTCATTTTCGTGCATCAAGGCGAAAGTAGAAGAAACTAACAAGCTGGAGTGACAGGGCGAATAAAGCAGTGGGTCCATAGAGCCTCAGACCCGATGAACGCTTGTTTGATGATGGACCGCTGGGAGGGAGGAATTGGGTCGACTGCACGCGTCTACTGTGCTGTCACTTATTGGTGGTAACTGGAATCGCTGATAAGCGTTTACTCGGATGAGAAATTACACAAGAAACATACCAAAAAGGTTGGAAAAAGGATGCCATACTTGCAACATCATGGCATGAGAGTGAGTCATTTCCAGAATTGGCATATACAGACCTTGTGCCGATCCCATCACGATGACCTTCCTGGGACGTTCCGTATGTTTTCCCTGACACGGCCGGGACGAGTGTTGCATCAGGGCTGACGATGCAAATTTGAAGATAAAGGTAATGTCGACTTGTGTGCAATTTAATAACCTGCGTTTGGCACCTAGCCAACAAGGAAAGATTGGCATTTAGAATCAGAAAAAAAATTGACAAACCTTATGAGGGCGGGACTTTTTCGAACGTCAATCACAGGTACACCTTGTTCACGATCGGACACTTGGTGGTAGAAACTCTTTCTACGTGTCCGGCGCGACTTGAAAGGCTTCCAACTCGTTAATCCAAAAGAATATTCTGGCCCGGTCTTTCAAGTTCTGTATGGATGTGACCATGCTGCATGTGCTATTATCGGTCATGCTATAATGGCCGATTACACAGAAAGCTTGAAACCCATACGACGGCCATGCTGAGATTTCCTGTGGGACGGATTCTGGGCACTACTTTACCTTTGTCCATATATAGACTCCGACCCTCAGAGTTGGTTGCTGCCTTGCCTGGGCACTGGGGTAAATTGACGTGCGTAACAGACTTTTGGAAGGGTTGAGATTCCTTTATCAGTCCAAAAATGGATGAGACAAATTGAAGAAGCCTGTCCATTTCATTTTGAAAACGCGATCATGGTTGTTGAGAAGACACGGTTGCTTAAGGCGGTAGTCAAAGAGCCCCTGGCCAAAATCCTAATCGAGATACCATGATACCCTGAGCATAGGGTGCCACTGTCGAAGCGGAAGTCGTTTCAAATCGTTATGCAACCCTCTTTAGGTACACCTGCCCCGAACGCGTATAAAGTCTGCGAGTCAGCATCACCGATAGCCCAAGCACCCACCCTTTCTTACTCCAGTTCACTGCCAATCAGCAGCCACCATCACCCCTGCTCTACAGGCATCCCTTCGTCCCCCCGTTCCTGAACAGCAAGCTCACCCCTAGCACCCAACACATCCACTACACCGTTCCTTCTTGTTATAAGCCGACATAATGTGTCTTATAGAGCGTTGCTGTTCGTGCGGGACGGATATTCGGTATTCTCCAGACTGCACATGTCGTTCGAAGCAGCACCCCTTACTCAGAGCGACCTGCTGTTTGAGCTGCACATCGCATAATGCATCCAGCTTGCAGAAGGGGTCTAGTGCTATTGCCATGCCTTCGGGTGCTGGACGTGCAGGTAATACCACTTCCTTAAGGATATTTCACGATCTGATGTCGTTCAAAATGTCTAGGAAAATAAAATAATGCATATCGAAGTCAGTCTCGTTTGTCATTCGTCTTATGTCAACTCAAAGTTGATTCATAGACACACAATCCCTTTTCCCAAGAACCCCATGCGGACTAGTTTCCTATCGGTGGGTGGATGCATGTGGAGCCACATCTTTTTCATTACCTACCCCCGCCAATTTGAATTAGACCATAAATAGTTATTCTCCTGAAAATCTTCTGATCATCGAGCCGAAGATCCGGCATGACTCCGCGATCCGATCATGTCGAATTGGCCACCACTGCAAATTGAAATGGGGATTCGTCGGAGCCAATGAAACCCGATGGAACGGATCGGTTACCTATGACCTTGTACACCCGTTCTCAGTGACTGAATAGAAAGTTTCTTAGCTTAGAAAGGGTTCGCACTTGATGACTGGAAGCTCACCTCATATATTTTACACCAAAGCGGCGTCGGTGATAGCTATAGCTACTGCACATGCAAGCGTTAACGTTCAGCCATGACAATCGGAAGGACGTGTTCGTGTTGGGGGAGCAGGAGGGGCTTATCATTTATAGCCCCTGGGAAGAGCCCGCCAAGGTTTGTTCGTAGATTTGAGGCCCAAAAAGAGCGAAATATTTGTCCGTAGATAGCATATTTCAGACCCAAAATTTGCGCCGCTTATCCACAGTTAGGACCTCTGAGGAGCTCCGAGGGCGATAGTTCCTGGTGGCATCTCGGTAGTTGGCAAAGCAATAGAACGTTAGGTGGTAAATCAGGGTAAATTGCCCCAGACATTTTGTAGACGACAAGAATGATAGCCGGAATTTAGTCAGTGGCACCATCCGGCATGTCCGGACCGGCTTGAGCATTGTCCAGGTTAGCATATTTGAGGCCCAAAATCACGGTTTTTGCCGGACAGACCTTGGCGGGAGCTTCAGGGCCTTCATTTATGCAGGTTGCCAGGGAACGAGGAAAACTGTTACATCGAACATTGAAGAATAACTACTCTATGGCTCAGGGTTGCCTGCTATGTGCACGTGAGTGAGTACCAGTGGTGGGCCATTGCAGGGCATGGCATGTCCGAGTCCTGCTTGGCTTGAGGAACTTGGAAGTTGTTTAGGCAACTGTTATTGCTCTCAAAAAATGATATGAGGGCCAGTAATTCAGCCAGAACAGTGTCACTGCATAACGGTGAACACCTTCAGTGGATATGAAATTATAAATATATCTGATATTAAGGAAAGAACCTGGCTACATGCTTTTATGCCTTTGTAAAGACGTACAATTGCACCTGCATCTGAGGGTCACCTCCCAATTTCATGTGCTCAGAGAAGAGTGCGTACATACTGCCCAATAATCAGCAAGTGAATGAAAAGGAAATAAGGAGAAATATGTACCATGTATTCAAACATACCTCGGTAGGGACAGCTAGTTGCCGTTTAGGTATATAAGCCTGTGGATCTCGTAGTTAGTCCACATAACCCATTTCTGCTACTCACTTCGTTTGAGTCCCGCCGCGTGATTCTAACAGAATTGTCCAGAAAGGCCGATGAGTGCGCATGACAGGCCATAGCCATCAGTGCGCCATTACCATCAACAAACCTGGATTGCACAGGTGTGATGGCGTATGAGAAATTATACAAGCACGTGAGCAAAAAAGATAAAGTATCTTTGTGGGTAATGGAAATGAGCTCTGGATGCAAGAATGATGAGTACGTGCATCGCAGTCGAGGGAACCGAGGGGACGTAGTTCGCTGCCACGCCCATACGATCTGCTTATATCCTGGCAGAGCTCACGACCTTGACGGACTTGAAAGTTTGAGTTTTACAGCTGTTCAGTCAAACAGAGGGTTCCGAGTTGCAAAGGCAACCATGGAGACTGAGGTCTAGCTGAAGTTCTGACCTGTCTATGATCCCTTCTCCCCTTCAACTCGGCCCTTTGCTATAGTGACGACCCTCTTCCGTCGAAACCCGTCCCTCCCATCCGCACTAGCTGTCTGGCCTCCCATCCACACCCAGCAGTTGTGCTTGCTCCGGGTGCATACGCGCCGTCCCCTAGGCAAATGATAGTCAGAATCTGTGTAGATATGTCATTAAAATGCATGCACCTGCACCCTCCTGCCCGCGTACTCCCATCTTGAACAAAGAAGCGCTGACAAGGACCATTCCCAGAGCCATCCAACCGAGACCTTGTAAACTAGCCAGCTGACTTGGTATCCTTTACTTGTTGTTATTATCAGACTCAGTAAAGACAAGCTCTACACTCACCTCATAACCCACCAGTATGGCACAACATATCCTCCATGTTTCAGGAGTGAAGCTAGTTTGCGCAATCAGACATTCAGGGTGGTGCAATTGAAGAAAACCGGCTAACGCAGACACTTCAGCACCTTGGATATAAGTCACAACTAATGAACGTACCGTAATCCTTCTCGTACATCTCCAGTGATTCACAGCCACTGTCCTTCAGCTGAGATTCGATCCAAGTGGCCGCCTAGCACAACGTGGCAATGGCTACGTCGACAGCGTTGAGCCGACCTCATTAGATATGCCGAGTATGATACAAAGAAGCTGTCAAACAATCTTAATCAGTTCTCATGAGCGCAAGTAACAGCCAACGAACGCACCATGGTTTCTGGCACTCCTCTCCTGTGCCTCCGTCATTCTCCTACCACTCGCAAAAGGTCCAAATGGTGCCGTCGAGCTATCAAGGTAGACGGTTTGCCGCCAGAAGAATTGTTTGACAAGCGCACAGCTCTTTTTCACGTGACAAGAATTCACGTTCAATCCTTGGATCACATTAGTAGATACAACAAGTATCAATCAATTCGTACATACCCTCAATGACATCAATGTCACATCATGTCCATGTCAAACGACGAGATGTAAACATGACTAGCAAATTAGTTGACACAGGTAATCTGCAATGCTGACCAAAGAAGGACGCACGTCCATCAGTGCTGTACCCTCCGGTGATGTGCTCGGTAACGGCGAGTGGCAAAAGACTAGTGGGCGGAAATGAGCTCCAACCAACACTAAACCTCTCTACACTCTACACTATCACCAATGTATTGAATTCAGGTGTTTCGAGTATGATAGAAGCACTCTGCAGACTCGATAATCAAGGTAGGTTGTTCAAAAAGATGTTTTATTTGTTACTAGTGAGTTTTACAAGCGTACTACTCGCACTAGTGGGGTGGGTAAGACACAATTGAATGAATGTGACTTGGTTTTGAGCTACTGCGCTCGCTGGGACTCCGACTGTTCGGACTATTGGCTCTCTTGGCCCTGTAATACTTCCTACAAGTGATCAACACTTGACTAGTTCGCACTCTTGGCTTACTAGTGGCACTCTTGGCCTAGAAACTGCTCCTTACAAGTGATAACACTTGACTAGTTCGCACTCTAGCTTACTAGTGGCACTCTTGGCCTAAGAATAATACTTTAACTTCGAGAAACTGCAAGAACTAACTTCGGAGCACTCTTGGCCTTTGCAGGACACAATAGTAGACTCAAAGGGACTTCAATTCACTCAATACTATAGGTAACTTAGCGACTAGTAGCCGCTTCGTTCGAGGTTATGCACAAAAGCCTTTAATTGGGGGCACTAGATACTACTAGTCTGTCACAATCGCAGGGATGGCGTCGCCTCCTGTTGCGAGTGACTATTCTACTACTTATATACTGTAAGGAATGGTACAAAGCGACACAAACAGCTACACTAGTGGGGTATTTTCGGTACTGATTTCTTGGCTAGTCACGAAATACTGCGAAAAAGCACGCAATAGTCGGTCTAGAAACTACTGCTGGACAACTAGTAAGCCACGGAGCTATGCTAGCAGTTTTATCTCGCATTCTTGACCCAGCAACGCGCCACTAGTGCCAAGGATAAACTACTAGCCACGCTTCCGCATCTGCAACGCAGTTGGCCGTGATCGAACGCGCAGCCTGGCTAGCCTCATGTCCGATCATAACAGATCTGATCGCACTAGTTGGATCTAGATGCGAGGTTAATCCGTTGCTAATTCATTTCTAAGTCCTGCTTCGAGATTGCTGCGCAACTAGTTAACCTGACTTAGGCGTTTATACCCTGATCGGCCTGCTAGTGACCGGACTTCACGAGATCTGTGTATCCTGCTTCTTGTTTGGTGCGCTAGTCGCGTTACTTGTCTACTAGTGGCCTTATATTAATTAGTCCAGCTAGTATTCAAGTCACTAGTACGGCCGGCTGGTAGATTTAACCCACTAGTGGTATCGCATCTAAGTCCTGGCTTCACTAGTCGCATACTGCTGTAACTATCAGCTCGAAGCCTCAGCTATAGTCCTTTTACTATCACTAGTATCGGATAGATATGCAATTGTATTGTTACAAAATCGCAAAATCTAGGTGTGAACGCATAGACGGCGTATCATCTTCCCCACACTGAAATAGTGACTGTCCTCAGTCACCTAAGTCCGCTTTTGTACTTAGCCGTGTGTCCCACTAGTGGCCTGTTGCTATTCTTTCGAAGTCACAGGTCTCGATCACGTCTTTTAGTCACTAAGTCCGTTCGGCACTTAGCCATCAATGATCATCAAATTCACTTAATGATCTTCAGGTTCATGTGCGACCGTGAAAATCTTGCTTCACTAGGACTGTTTCTTATTTCTATTCATTCGTACTCATTGCATGTGTGGGCTACTAGTGTGATCAAGGAAAGCGCTAGCTGTTCGGCTGGTACAGCCATGTCAAGCTCAGCTTGGAAATTGTATTGAATCAAACCTAAGTCCGACTTTCATAAAATTTTCCTTGCTTTCACCCTTCTTGTTGACTATTCTGCTGTCACATTTACTAGTAGCTCTCTCTTCTTACCAATGAAGCTCGACGACTTCGCTGCTAGAGTCAATCAACTCTGTCCCCTTTTGAATCCTGACAAGCGTAGCCAGTACAGGCCCAAGGAGATTGCGTGACGGCTCAAGGATAGCACTCCCTTCCTGGTAGGTGAGCTCTCTCTACTAGTGCCGTCGCTTCTTGCTAATAATTTTCTGGTTACTCTAAGACCCAAATCCTGAAGCTTTCTTCTCAGGCTAAGGCCCATCCCGCTGCGTCTTTTGCTCGCGATCTTCTTTACACCTGCGATGCTATTGTTACAGAGCTCCCGGCCAACTTGCAGCTTTCTAGCTTTGACAGCTGGGAGCTCCGGACAAGCGAACAGTCCAGGTACATACTGACTTCCTCTTTGACCCTTCTGCCTGCTAAGATATTCTTTCTAGCGCATCACGGTTGAAGAAGACATGCCACTTCCCTTCTTTTGCATCTATCTTCTCTCAAAATGTCCGGAGGGCTAAATGGACAATTTTCTAGTCCTAAAGTAGTCCTTTCTACATCCACTGCAACTCTTTTTAGCTCATTGTATCCATATCTGCACGATGTGGGGTAGGGAGCACTCAGAGTGCTATTCAGATGCATGTCATCCGCATTCAGCTAGAAATTGATGATGCGATCATTCTTCCTTCCAGATCGGGCCCAAGTCCCTCTAATGCTAGCGAGGTTTCCAAGTTAGCCGTGCAGGTTTCCACCAGTTTGGGGTACACTAGTGACTCGTTAAGTGTGACTAGTGAACTTTCTCAAAATGTAAGTTCACTAGTGACTTAGGATTTTCCACTAGTGTCCGATTGTGATGTACTTTTGCCGATCAATTAGATCTTAAACTCGATTTCTCTATCACTAGTCATTTCACTTCGACTTGGTTATTCTTTTTGATAGGTGAACTTTGCGTGATGTTACTCGTGTTCTGAACTTCAGTAATTTATCCTTGAAATTTCTTGGGAATTTTCGCGAAATTTCCGTCGAGATTTTACTAAGTCCAAGCGCACGGTCCTCCCCCACACTATAAATTCAACGTCCCTGTTGACTAATCATTTCATCGTCTCACTAGTGGACTTCTTTTCATGACTAGTTTCAAAACTTTTCAAGCTATTCTTCAAAATCTTCGTGACTAGTCATGTTAAAGTGTCGCACGATTGCCGACCCGGGTACACCCGGACCCGTTTTAGGAGGACCCGCACCATCAATCTATAATCCGTCACCCTCACCCACACCCGGGTACGAGCCCACCCGGATGTCGCAGGTACGGATACAAGTTCTTACACGGGTACTATGATAAAATATATATTATTAATTGTAACATACATTTTATTTGAATAATAAGATGTGTTGGGGTCAACTACATGTCATGGAATGACAAGAAACACAGAAAGAGAGTATAGAAAAACACATTAAGGTCGCGTGTAAATGACGAGTCCATATCAATCAATACACCGCCATTATTCCAAGCCTACGTTGAGGACAGAGCGGGCTGTGATCGGACTACGGATTGGTCAGTAACCATCTACGCGAGTCAACGAGAAGGACTCACTCTCCTCGAAGAAACTGCCACCCTCCCTCCGCCATTCCCGCCGTCTTTCTTGTCATCTCTCTATCTTGCACCCTTCTCGCCGTCTCCGTCGCCGTCGTAGTTCGTTCCGCCCCCTTCGCTGCAGATGGTCGTTGATATCGAATCCCTAGACAGATTCGAAGTCTTGACGGGCCACGACAATCGTACACGGGGACGATTGGCACATGTAGATGCGGGATGGGATCGGTCACGGTTGGGGTGGGGATTGGGCCGCATTTGGGGCAGCGACGGGGTATGGACGTGCGTCGTCGTCGACGGTAGGGGCATCGTGCTTAAAAAACTTCTAAAAGACATGTCAGCAAATCAATACAATTTAACAAGCCAATGGAAGGATGATTACCTTTCATAAAGGCAAACTTGTCGTTTAGCATGTTGTATACCCTATGGAAAATCAGATATCCCATCTGCGAGATGTGAGGGGCTCTACATACCAACGAAGACGGAATTGAGGATGCTCAGAAATCCCGCTACGGACAATGATGCCCTGCCTCGCCTGTCGTCGCCGTTGTACTCGCCGTTGTCGTTGTGGTAGCTCGTTCCGCTCCCTTCGCTGCAGATGGCGGTCGATATTGAATCCCTAGACGGATTCGAAGTCTTGAAGGGTCATGATAGTCGTACACGGGGCCGATTGACACAGATGTCCATGCGGGACGGGAACGGTCGGTTGGGGTGGGGCTTGGAGCGCATTTGGGGCAGCGACGAGGCATGGGAGTGTGTCGTCGTCGTCCTCGACGGTAGGGGCATCGTAGTCGTCGTCGTGGGGGAGGCGCATGATGCTGCCTCATTTGAGGACTTACGCGGGTGGTGGGGGCAAAGACGCACGCTATCAGGGGCTCTTGAGCTCTCTTGAGGCCACCGGATGCTTAAAACTTCTAAAGACATATATCAGCAATCCATACAAATGAAACTTACCTTTCCCCAGTCATTGGGGCCAATGGAAACAAGAAATAAGGCGGCGATGGCGACGAGATGGTGGAGGGAAAAGAAAGCTACGCCGCACAGCCACATCGATAGCTGTGCGGGAGATCGGACCGCCAGTAGTCTGGCTGGTCGCAGTATTGATGGCGGCAGACCTGGGCGTGATGGTCATCGGGGGTATCAAGACGGACACCACTCTTTTGAGAGGGGCAGAAGTGGTTGCTGTTTTAGTTCGCGGTCTTCCGGTAATATCAAGGGAGCGTTGGAGTCTTGGAGATGTATCGACGAATGCCGTTGATACTGCGAGAGATGGTTTAGAATAAGAATACTCTACGCAGAAGTGAACGCACGTTGGCACTCCCAAGCCGCCACTACCAACGGTGAAGTCCTCTTCAGTAGAGGTCCGCTCGTTCCCCAGAAAATCGTTCGAAATTTGGTCTTGGTCTTGAGGTTGAGCGCTGAGCTACTAAAATGAAGTGTAAGTCTTATCCATATTCTAAAACCAACATAAAAAATGACTCACTGAACACATAAGCAAAGGCGCCAGTGTCGAGGCCGTTGAGGAGACGAAGCCTGAAGACCTTGATCGAGGCGAAAGAATATCCGTCCTAAACAGGTCTGCCGGTATGAACCCCGCTCTCGGGAGTCAGACAGCCGTCCCGGCATCGTTACATGCTGATAATAGGCCATCACCATCAGTGCGCTGGCACCCCCCACACTGCCTCCATCCTCACCACCACAGACATCGGGTTCAATCGCGATGAACCACATCACCCGAATCCCTAAACTATGCCAAGGACGTCAAAACGTCGATGATCCGACACCATCCAGGGTCATGAGGCTGTATGCACCGCCAGTAAGCTAAGCGAGGAGCTCGACAACAACAATATTGGCACGTGTATGGAACAGGGGGGAACGTTTGGGAAGGGAGGGGGTCATACTATTTAGTAGTATGTCTTTCTTTGTTGAATTAGCCTGTCTCGTGCGCTGACGACTATACAGGATTACATTGTCTTGCAATAACTATCAATAATGTCGCGTCAAAATTCCTGCGCGCTACTTTGTTTTGAAATGACACCTGGCTGGCATGAACAAAGTATCCTCGTTAATCATTGTTCAATATTTGTGCCACTACTCTTTCACGCCTGCTCTACCTATAAGAATCCGCCTTCACGGCTTCCTGAAGTTCCTCACCAACTTGTTCACCATGTCCCAACAGCCTTCCTCGAAATCTTCCAACCATGATACTTCCCAACCTTCCGCTGCTCGCGGAAAGCGCCCACGCTCCGATGATGCCTTTGACACGGAGGCGACCTCCAGCGATGATGGCTTCAATAACCCGTTACGCCAGAAGCAACGACGACGCATAGACAGTGAGGAGGTGGAGCCATCGACTGCAGGAGATGATGAGCCGTCTGTCAATGCCTCTTCCTCTACGAACGACGCGTCAGGTGGGGCAGACAGTGTTGGACATGTCAACACAGAGGAGAATAAACTGAAGTATGTCAAGAAGTTAGGTACGTCGACACGTTTCCTAGCCACAAGGTGTATTCTAATGACTTATATTCGTAGCGAAACTGAAGGTCCGCTGGCACGCTGCGGCCTACCAACATTTCGAGGCTGATGTCGCTGTGATCTGGAATTCGAAGATGTCCCAGTGGGCACAGGAGTTCGTTTGTCAACGGTGAGTATCATTAAATACCACAAAATACCCTTTAACATCTATCACAACAGCACGGGCACTCGAGTTCGACGATTATTTACTGACAACTGTACCTCTAACCTCAACAACCACATCAAGGCCTGCCAAAAACAAGAAGCTGCAGCCCAGAAAGCAGCCGCTGAACGGAACGGAGAGCCCCCGCTACAGCAGTCAAGTCTGGTGCCCTTCATTCAAGGAAGCACATATTCATATGGGCGCCTCCGACTGAAGCAGGTGTATTGGGCTGCTCGCCGACATCGACCATATCAAATGTTCGAGGATCCGGAGTATCAGGACATTCTCCGGATGATGAATGCCAACGTCAAGATACCTTCCGCTGATACCGTCTCTCGGGACCTTAAGGAAGTATACACCATGGTAAAGAAACAGGTGAAGACACTACTCCAGGTACGTCGCTCATCGGTTTAGTCAGAGACCGTTTATTCATGACTCATGCAGGGTGTGCGTGGCAAAATACACGTTGCTCAGGACGGCTGGTCAGCTCCCCAAAAGCTGTCACTTCTGGGCCTTGTCGCAGTGTGGGTTCACGAGGGCAAGATGCAAGTATTAACCCTGGATATGATACAGTAAGTCGTCAGATTATCTATCCATTCTTTGTGCTCATCTCTACAAAGTCTCCGCAAATCTCACACTGGTGTGAACCTGGCTGGCGTTTTCTACAAGTCGCTGCAGGAATTCGGTGTCGTTGACAAGCTGCTGTCTGTACCAGGCGACAACGCGTCAAGCAATACCTCAATGCTTCAAGCCTTGAAGGCTCCAGGAAAATTGCCTCGCTCGCATATTGCTGGTACAAAGACACAAGTGCGTTGTGCTGGCCATATCTTGGATCTCTGCAACAAGGTACGTAACGTGTATTCATTGTCACGGCATCTATGAATGTGTCCTGTAGGCTATCTTCCGCCCTTTTATGGTGAAGTCGAAACGTGGACAAGACGCCGATGAAGATGACGACTGGCTGGATGATGACGATGATGATGAGCTCGATCAGGAAGAGGAGGGCTTAGCTGAAGAACTCACGAACACCGAACAAGAAGAGCGCGATGATGCAACAATCGAGGATCTCTTGGACGCCATCGAAAACCTTGAAGGGCTGGAGCGTGAGGACGGCACACTTGGACGAAATGCTGTAATGAAGGTATGTCCCCAAATGTACGTCAACATTTATTCACTGATTGGGTGTTTTTAGATCTGTAAACTCGGACGGCGTATCTTCAATAGCGGTCCGATGCAAACAGCTCTTGAGACGAAGTGCGGCGAAGTCCACATTAGAGTACAAGGCATGATTCGCGCCGTGGTTACTCGATGGTTGACTCAAGGAACGGTCCTATGCCGTGCTCTTGAACTTCGCCCTGCTCTAGAGGCACTCTGTGACGACGAGAATTGGAACCCGAATCGCAAGAAGGGCATTGCCAAGTTCAAGCCCGACGATGACCAGTGGCTATTTCTAGAGCAATTGGAGCCCATGCTGATTGTAAGTCCTTTCCTCTATCATCTTTGAGACTGGTTTATCAACGATGAGTTAGATGCTCTCCGTCGCAACTGAACACATGTCACGATCAAAATTCCCATTGGTTCATGAGGTCATCCCTCTCTTCGATTCGCTTATCAACAAATTCGAAGTCTTCATTACCAATGAGGACCTCTTTCCAGGTGTGCGAGCGGCTGCAATTCGTGGGCGTGCTGTCATCTGCAAGTACTATTCCAAGACGGACGACTCAATAATATACAGGATGGCCATGAGTAAGTGCTATTTCAGTTCCAGACTGTTGGCTAATGCATTCTTTTCTATCGCAGTGATGCATCCAGCATATAAGCTGGAGTATTTCCGAGAGCAAGAGTGGGAGCCCGAGTGGATTGCGAAGTGCTATGAGATTGTCCGCTCGGTTTGGAAACAGCACTACAAACCTGCCGCCGCCGCTGTAACTGTCACAGCAGAGAAGCAGGTAACGTATTTCATTAAAATTCATTTTCACTGTCTGATACTTATTACTGCGTAGAAAAAGGGAACATCTTTTCATGATATCTTCCCTGAACTCTCAAAACGGGGTCGCCGTGATAACAATGTGGATCCGCTTGAGAAGTACCTGAGTGCTCCGGTGATGGAGCAGCTTGATGACCCACTTCGCTACTGGACAAGCCTTCTTGACGAGTGTGATGATACCGGTAAAATCCTAGTAACACCACAAGGAGCTTTGGCTCAGATGGCATTGGACTTCTTGTCTGCACCAGGTGAGTAACTGAACTGATGTCTGATTTGATAGATGTCATACTCAATAAAATACTTTTAGCCACGTCAACTGATGTAGAACGTCTATTCTCACATGGCGGTCTCAATGTTACGAAACGCCGCCACAATCTCTCAGCCGAGTCAACAATTGACCAAACAGTTCTCAATTCATGGTTGGCTCGACCCGGTCTTGTGCCGGAAGACGAGATTTCTGCTTACTTCAATGATAAGTCAAAACGGCCGAACAATGGTGGTAAGAAGACTAGGCAGTCTGACGTTGTCATTGTTGACGACGCATAGGTACATTATATAGTATACTTTTGTTAAGTTTTGTACAGTAAAATCATATTTCCGTTCTCCTCATTTACGCGGGTGTGTCGCGGTTGTACTCGCATATTCATCTGGCCTCCAGGGCTGCCATCCGGCACTTGTCTGGCACCCGGACCTGCTAACCCGTGAGTGTTTCTGGGTCATGATATCATGTATCCATGCACGGGTTACCACCCGGGTGTACCCGTCTGGGATGGCAATCGTGCGACTCTTTAAGTCATGTCCAACCCAGCTGACATTGTCAAACTTATTGCGCAAGCCAATGAGGCCATCCAAGCTGCCAATACTTTGTGACAAGACAAAGATGGGGTGGGGTTGGAGGCGCTCGTTAAACAGTACAAGGGTGTTTGCGCTATCGAGGTATGTAAACACTAGTCATTCATTTTTCTAAGTTTTCGCTGACTAGTGGCTCAAGCAGAACTTGTGGAGAAGCATCGTGCTTCGGTCATTGGTAATGCCAAGAACAAGGACGTGGTTTTCTGCATCAAGCAGGTCTTCGAATGGATTCAGTCCGACCACTCTACCACTCCATCCTTCAAGGACTATCACACCATTCATACTTTCACTGGGACCATCCATAGCGAGCGCGACAAGCAAGCAGCAGCTGTTGCGGCTGCTATTGCAGTCGTTACCACTCCTACTGAGTCGACTCCCACCAAACTGCAGTCACTAGTGGCAAGCCTAAGGCTTCCAAAGCGGTGAGTACTTCACTAGTCATCATTTCTTTCTATTCCTGACCGACTATTATGCTTCCTAGCCTGCCAAACGAAGTCGCCACCTCGCTAAGTCGAGAGCCATCATCGAGGACTCGTCCGACGAAGAAGCTAGCGTTATTGCAGCCACTGAGGAGGATACTATCATGGGTAACCTTGATGCTTCCAGTGCGCCACCAGAAACTGACTCGGTATTGATTCCTTCAGCTACCATTCATCGCAAGGCTGATACCGTCATTTCGCACTTTGAACAGATGAATATCGACAAGGACATCGATGTCATTGTTAATCGCGATCCGGCTGCTGGTAATATCGTCGAAGGCCACAAGGTTCCACTTCCCAAGTTCCTCAAGAACAAGAAAGCTGCTCAGGCTGCTCAGGTTCGTTTACTAGTCGGTTTTATTCTTTACTAGTCTAAAAGGTTTTCTTTCAGAGGGAAAATGAGAAGGCAGAGTGATGTGCCGAGGCGATTCAGGTGACTTTCTAACCACTAGTATTCAATCTCGACTTACTTTCACACATTTACCAGGCCGCTGAAGCGACTATTGCCAAAGGGAAGGCTATCGAGGCCACTAACCAAGCTAGGAAGTGTCCTCGCGCTTCTGCTGACCATGCTTTCAAGGATTCCCCTTACACTATTGCTGGTATGTGCTTACTAGTGAGTTATGCGATGCACTATTGACCTTCTTTCTTTCACTAGCGGCTGACTTAGCTATCAACAACGAAGCTAGTCAGAGTACTATCGACGCTGCTGCTTCACTAGTCGTTGCTGGGGATCATATCAACCCTTCCGAAAGCGTCTTGTGCTCTAGGGAGGCTGATCTTCGCAACGATGTGATTGCCACCACACACAAAATCGAGTACTTGTTGAAATACAGGGAGTTTGTGGTTGCTCACCATGGCCAAGTCGTCAAGCAGCTCGAGAGCCGCCTTCCTGTGCCTATGGAGGCCGATTCCTCTGCTCCAGTTGCTTCTGGCTCCAGGATTAACTAGTACTAGTCGCTCTGGAACCTTACTAGTCACCGCATATATCAATTTTCTATTACTAGTCTGTCGTTTTTCGTGATTTCCAACTGCCTAGATACAGTATCTAGCTTACACCGTCATTACTCAGCAATATACAGTGTTTTTAACCGTCTCCGATCGCAGTTTTCGAGCTTCTGAGTCGACTAGTGATGGGGACTTCGTCGTCTTCATCACTATTGCTATCATTATCATTAGGCTGAGGGTATCCCTCCGCTTCTGAAGCTGAATCGTTGCTGTCAGACTCACTAGTGTCGCTCTGCTGCAGTCTAACTCGGTCTACACCATACAATTTCTTGCCTAAGGTCCGATAGTGGTATTCTGTTGGGACAGACTCATCACTATCCACCAACTCTTTAAGAGTTTGGGGACTTACATCGATTAAATCATGAATTTTCTTGGGTAACTCGACACTATGTGTTACGATTTTTCCATTTTTCTTATCTTATCTCGCAAGCGCCTATCTAATCGCATCTTATCACGGCGCTTACTCGATTATCAACGGACATCGGACCGGTCGCCACGACTCTATCGGGCGACCTCAGTATTTGTACTACGGCTTGCGACTACCGCTCGCCTCCCTTATTGTTTTCATTGTTTCACGCACGACGACCGAACGCTCGACACGTATCCATGGCTATATATAGCGTTCGGACTTTTAGTATATAAGTAGCATAGTTCTCACTATGTATTCCCTAGATTCGAACTACAGTTTACCTTGCTTTACCTACTCAGCACAAGCATCACGCGAGACTAGCCGATACAGAGTGATTGTCCGAACACGAGGCAGCTCTTGTATTTACGCAACGTCCCGTCTGATCACGTGTTAGGCAAAGCCTAACAATTAGTTCGAATCTTCCTCTCTTTCTCTCACCGCCAGCCGCGAGACGAAAGACCCATGACCCCCGACAACCTCTCCATCTCAATCGTCAGCGCCATAGGAGGAGCCTGCCTCCTCAGCCTCCTCGTCACCCTTCTCGTTCTAGCAAACGTAGAACGAATCGAAAGAATCTTCCAGATACAACGACGCCGTACTCCCACCCTCCCCGCCCGATATGTCCTTCCCTACGTCCAACCCGGACCACTCGTGGAACGAGTGGAGCCGGAATCGACCACCCGACAACGGCACTCGTACACCAGACGCTCGTCAGATGAGCGGGAACCCCGCAACGCAACCCCAGGACCATCCAATGTTCCAAGAACCCCCCCTCCAGCCTATAACCCGGCGGCAGAGGACTACGGGAGGTACCTACGGGATAGGTTCCGTTCCCCTACCCCCGACCTTCCACTCATCACGATCCCCGACTCTCCGGAATCCGCGACCAGGGCGTTGGGCCCCGCCAACGTTCTCCATACCGCAAACGTTCTCCACACCGCCGCCTACCGCAACCCCTCGCCCGAGGCCCCGGAGCAGATTCGGATTCACCATCCCCGTCCCCGTCCCATCCCCGCCGGACCCATCCACGTCCACGAACACCTCCCCCATCTCTGCCCACTCCCCGACTCAGACAACGAGTCGGGTGGCAACTCCGATTCCTCCGACTATGGAGGAAACGAGCCCGTCGCAGAGCGAGAGGACGATGACCCCTTCAACCCCAACGGCGCAGACTACGAATGGCCCAGTCTCGACGCCATCGACCGAGCCTACCTTGGCCCCTTCCGCTCCCATGCCTGGGAGATCCGACGCATCGACATCGAACATCGAAGTCGAACAGAAGGACCCGAGGTACGAGTCCCAATGGGCTACTACCTCGCAGTCACCAGAGGCGACTCCCTTCCCCGCACCGGTAGAGACGCCGCCATCCAGGCGCGTCTATACCACAACCGACATCGAACAGACTGGTCTCCATCAGCAGGAGATCGAGTACGGGACACCCGCCCACGAACAGAGGCAGAACAGCGGGCACTCACAGACGCCCTTCTTGCCTTATCACTGGCAGAGGGAGACCGCCCCGACTTGGACGGAACCGTCTGAGACCCACTTCGACGTCTTCAACCAGGACGAAGAAACCTTTGGGAGAGAAGGTGAGTACTACGACGACGACGACGACTACCACTATGAATATAACAACTACCCCCGCGAATACGACCTCCCCGCCTATCCCTTCCCTTTACCAGATTCCCCCCCCCACCACGTACGACAACACGGCCAATACCACGGCCAAAGAACCTCTCGACTGTACGGAGGAGCAGGAGGAGGGGAAAGCAGTAACGAAGAAACCGAGCAACGACGGCTCGCAGAACTAGTAGCCAACAGCAAGCTACAACGCATCGCCGAGCTCGAGAAGGAACTCAACAATGCAGAAATGGAACAGCGCGACCACGCCACGCAATGGGGCTTCCCACTCCGCCCCACTGGCAAGGCCAAAACGCCTGACCGAGGAAGGCCCGAAGGACCTCCCGCACCCCCCGACCCCTTCCGCCCGCTCTGGAAGCGCGGCGACCGATACTCCGTTCCTAGACCCCCGAAAGATAGGGGCCGCCCCGACCCACTTCCCCAACCAGTCGGGGAGGCAGAAGTCACCGCCCCCTTCCTCAACACTAGGCCAATGATGATACAGGTTCCAAAAGCGTTCACCGGAGAACACGTGGACCTGGAACGCTTCTTCGGCGACTGCATGATGTACTTCGAAGCACATGCAAGTTACTTCATCCTCCCCTCCCACATGATCCCCTTCGCCACGTCCCTCTTCGACGGAGCCGCCAAGACCTGGTGGGTCCACAAGCGCATGGAATACTGGTCAGCCTCCAACGTCGACCGAGTATATCCACGCTTTCGATATCCCTCCTGGCAAGAATTCGTCACCATCGTCACCACTCAGTTCCGAGACCCAGCCGTCGAGGAAGTCCACGAGAGAAGAATGTTTGAACTGAGGATGGGCAACGGGTCCGCCACCAAGTACTTCCAGGAACTGGAAGAGGAGGCGCTCCAAGCCAATCGACGGAACGAGATCGGGCCCCGCGACCTCATGGTTCGCGCTGTCCGACTAGGAGTACCCCACTCCTATACAACGGTCATTTACAACCAAGGAGAGAACGTCCCGCAAACGTACGACGCCTGGAAGTCCCGCATTTGCAACATGTACGAAGAGCGACAAAGGCAGTACGCCTTCGATCAGAATATCGGAATGCAATGGGGACCGCGCCAGAAGGGGACCAGCACTACCGCCACCAGCAGCAACAAGCCTGCAGGTGGCGCGACAAGTTCGTCGACAGCCAAACCGACGAACAGTGCCGCCCCCCGGGATAGTCAAGGCCGGTGGCATACGGTAAAACAGACGACATACAAGGGAGCAGGAGAACCAATGAACATCGACGTCGCCAAGTTGATGAGAGAGGGAAAGTGTTTCCGGTGCCACGAGAAAGGGCACATGAGTAAGGATTGCCCCAAGAAGCGGGATTTCAAGGACATTCGCTCAGTACTAACGGCTGAGCAGGAGCAGACGAAGGAGAAAGACGCCTCCTCGGCGAAGATCGAGGAGGTAAAAGAAACGGCGGTCTAGGGTCCGATTCCCCTATGATCGCCAAGGACTTACTTACTGGTGTGCGCTCGTCTTCTGTTGGCCGGACTGACTCTTTTTTACTTAGTACAAATGTTTTATCTACTGCGCATTCGAATATACCACGCCTTCGGGCCCCCGCTTTTAACGTCTATAGCACGACTAGCACCCCAGTCCCAGAATCACAAAACCGATACGCCGCACTCGCCGTCGAAGAGTGCAACGACAACGACAAGTCCCTCAAAGGATCCAACAACGGATCGCCTGCCAGGGCACAAGCAAAGGCGGTCAATCCCGCTGGGTACGGGGCAGAGAGCCCCATCGATGCCTGCTGTGACGATTCAGCGCTTAGGGCTAACCGTCGAGCAAGTAGCCTACGCGGGGAAACCCAACCGGCGAAAGCATCAGACGACAAGTCACCTACCATAGTGACACCCGTCGTAACGACTGGGCCGATTCCCAGATCGGACGGGACAGGGGACCCGGGCTTCGCGCTCACCCCTGAAGAAGCGGCTGCCCGAGAGCAGAAGACCGCAAGGATCCCGAACGACGCTGCTGGAGCAGCTCCCCTCTCTTCTTCCTCCAGCGCAACAGAAGGGCTAGAACCCCTTACCTCACTCCAACGAGGTCCGGTGCACACTTGGCCAAAGGAACAAGGCACGACCGGTAATTCCGCGTTCGCGGTTCGGGTCTCGCCTGTCGCACGCGACCCTTTGGTCCTCGACCGGCGCGCATCGCCCCCCGACATGACCGAAGAGGTCGAAGAACGACGCCCGTTGAAGGCCGCCGGTGTTGCCAAAGCCACGGCTACGAAGAAGGTTGCCGCAGGACAGGAAGCTGCTAGCGCCCAGGCAGTGAATAGGGGGCATAGGGTAACCATAGTCGAGGTACCCGACGAAGAGGACGACACCGCCTTTCTCTTATGGACAGCGCGTCAGACGAAGGGCGAGCAGTCGAGTCCGACAGCTCCCCTAACGCAGACCATAACGAGAGGGTGGTGTAAACCCTTCGAGGTCGACTGGACGCTTCGCGCGGTATGCGAGGCACGAACCGACGACGCCGCTCGCGCCGCGCTCTTCATTTGGACCCACCAAGCCAGGACAAGCGAGCTCACCGACGAACTTCTCGCCATGCTACGACAGGGAGGAGAACTAGCCAGAGAAAAGCTCTATCAACTTCGGGAAGCACCCCGATATCTTCGAAGCAGGCGAAGTAACAACCGAGACTTCACCCTCGACGTCCAGCTCTGCGCTGTAACCGGAAAGAAAACCATTGCCACGAAAGCCCTGCTCGACAGTGGGTGTACCAGTAGCGCCATCAACCGCGACTTCGTACGACTCCACAACCTTGACACTATCAAGACCGCCGTCCCAATCGTCGTATACAACGCCGACGGAACCCGAAACCAAGCAGGGGACATCACCGAATTCGTAGAGTTCCGAATGACCATCGGGGCACACAGCGAGCGAATCGACTTTGCCGTCACCAACCTAGGAAGTCGGGATCTCTACCTAGGCCATGACTGGCTCAAACGACACAACCCGGTGATTAACTGGGAAACCGGTTCCGTCCTCTTCGGGCGCTGCCAATGTGTAAAGAACCCATTCCCACTCCCCGACGCAGACCCCGACGACCGATGGGACGAGGAACTTGAGGAAGGAGACGTCATCCTTGCTGTCAATATGGAAGAGGAGGTAGTAATCAGAGCAATGCATCATGCCAACGACCTAGCCGCCGCCGCCAACGCCGACAAACCCAAGAAAACCTTCGAAGAAATGGTACCGCCCGACTACCGTTCCTTCCGTGACCTCTTCGCCAAGGAGAACTTCGATGAACTTCCCGAGCGACGACCCTGGGACCATGCCATCGAGCTAACCCCAAACGCCAAATCCACGCTCGACTGCAAGGTATATCCTTTGAACCGAGACGAGCAGGAACAACTCGACAAATTCCTCGACGAAAACCTCGAGTCAGGGCGCATCCGACCCTCGAAATCCCCGTTCGCATCCCCCTTCTTCTTTGTCAAGAAGAAAGATGGCACCCTCCGCCCCGTTCAGGACTACCGAAAATTGAACGAAATGACGATCAAGAATCGATACCCCCTCCCTCTTATTTCCGAGCTCATCGACGCCCTCCGAGGCGCCAAGTACTTCACCAAGCTCGACGTCCGATGGGGATACAACAACGTACGAATCAAGGAAGGGGATGAAGAGAAAGCCGCCTTCCGCACGAACCGAGGGCTGTACGAGCCAACCGTCATGTTTTTCGGGCTCACTAACTCGCCCGCGACCTTCCAATGGATGATGAACGACATCTTCAAGGATCTCATCGCCACCGGGAAGGTCACCATCTACCTCGACGACATCTTGATCTTCACCAAGGATCTCGACGAGCACCGACGGATTGTCCGACGAGTCCTGCAGCTAATGCGGGAACACAAACTATTCCTCAAAGCAGAAAAGTGCGAATTCGAGGTATTACAGACCGAGTACCTCGGAGTCATCATTAGCGAAGGATCCGTACGCATGGACCCCGTCAAAACAGCCGGGATTGTGGAATGGCCCACTCCGCTCAAAAAGAAAGAGCTACAGTCATTCCTCGGGTTCACGAACTTCTACCGGAAGTTTATCCGTAACTACTCAAAAATCGTACGCCCGCTCACCCAATTGACCGGCAACGCGGAATGGACGTGGGGGACCGCTCAGAATCAAGCGTTCCAACAGTTGAAGAAGCAGATGGCCGAGGACGTGGTCCTGGCTATCCCCAGACGAGAAGGAAAGTTCCGCGTCGAAGCAGATGCCAGCAACGGAGCGATAGGCGCTGTCCTCTCCCAACAACAAGACGGAGTATGGAGGCCCGTAGCGTTCATGTCGAAAGCCCTCTCCGCCACCGAACGAAACTACGAAATCTATGACAAGGAGCTCCTCGCCATCATGCTCGCCCTCGACGAGTGGCGCCACTACCTCATGGGAGCACTCGAAGACGTGGAAATCTGGACGGATCACCAGAACCTTCAGTATTTCCGGAAACCTCAAAAGCTGAACCGACGACAGGCGCGATGGGTGACGGAACTCGCCGAGTACCACTTCGTCCTTCATCACAAACCAGGCGCCCAGAACGTGAAAGCAGACCTCCTGAGTCGTCGTAGCGATCACGATCAAGGTAGCAACGACAACGATGACATCACGGTGCTCACCTCCGAACACTTCCGAGCAATGATCATGCCCACTACCAGCGAGGTACACGAACGCGTCAAAACCGCTACCCGTCACAAGGAATTATGGGACAAGGGACTCGCCAACTCCCTCGAACACGAGCGGGGAGGGATCTCCCTCAAAGAAGGAATCTTGTACTACGACAACCGAGTCTACGTACCAAGAAATCCCGCTCTCCGAGGAGAGATCATCTCCATCAGTCACGACCACATCACCGCCGGACATCCAGGTGTCGCCAAGACCAAGGAACTCGTTCTACGAGAGTATTGGTGGCCCAAGATGAAGAAGGATGTCGAAGCCTACGTCGGAGGCTGCGAGGCTTGCCAACGAACAAAGACCAATACCCAAGCCAAGTCAGCACCCCTCCACCCGAACGCAATCCTGACCGAACCATGGACCCACATATCCGTCGACATGGTCACCGGCTTACCCGACTCAAACGGGTACGACGCCCTCTTGGTAGTCGTCGACAGATTCTCTAAAGCCATCATCCTCGTACCCTGCAATACGGACCTATCCGCAGAAGGATGGGCGCGTATCCTCCGGGATCACGTCTACGCTCGTCATGGAATGCCGACAGTCGTAATCTCCGACCGCGGACCCCAGTTTGTATCCGCCTTCATGAAAGAACTCTATCGAATGCTCAACATAACCGCCAACGCTTCCACCGCATTCCACCCACAGACCGACGGCCAGACAGAACGGGTCAACCAGGAGGTAGAGAAATATCTCCGCCTGTTCATAAGTCACCGACAAGACGACTGGGCAGACTGGCTGCCCCTAGCAGAGTTCGCACACAACAATCGCGCTCACTCAGCCACGGGACGAAGCCCCTTCATGGTCCTTTACGGCCGAAACCCCCGAGTCCTACCCGACTCCCCTCGCCCTCAGAACTCGAAAATCCCAGCCGCATCGGACTTTTCCAAACGGATGACCACGATCCACAAGGAGACAGAGGCCGCGCTCGAAGAAGCGGCCGGACGAATGAAAGCCCAGTACGACAAGCATAAGCTACCCGCCAAGGAGTATAAAGTAGGAGATCTCGTCTGGTTAGACGCCGCGAATCTCCACCTCCCACGCCCGAAGAAAAAGCTCGACGACAAACGCGTCGGCCCCTTCGTCATCCTAGAGAAAACCGGAGCTTCTGCCTACAAACTGAAACTTCCACCGCATTGGAAGATCCACCCGCGTTTCAACGAGAAACTGCTTACTCCGTATCACCCACCCGTCTTCCCCAACCAAGAACAACCGCCACCTCCACCGCCCGACCTCATCGATGGTGAGGAGGAATGGGAGATCGAAGAAGTCCTAGACTCGAAAACTCGCAAGGTCCGCGGAAAGCGCGGACAACCGTCGGTAACAGTCGTCGACTACTTCATCAAGTGGGTTGGACATACAAGAGAGCACAATTCTTGGGTGACCTCGTCGGAAATGGGCAACGCAAAAGAAGCCATTGCCGACTACGAGAAGAAGCAAAGGCCCACACAGGTCAACACGGTCAAAATCGCAATCAATCCAATCGTCACAATGATCGTCAATCATCATTACGAATCCGACGGAGAGGTCGCGTATCTCGCTCAACGAGAAGATGGACGACAAACCTGGGTAGTCGAACCAAAAGGCGAACAATGGCAGGAATTCATTGAGGAATATTGGGCTAACGAGTTAGCAAAATCGTCCGAAGAACCAACAGAGCCCTAGCAGTCGGGACGCCTGCTTTAACGAGAGGGTAATGTTACGATTTTTCCATTTTTCTTATCTTATCTCGCAAGCGCCTATCTAATCGCATCTTATCACGGCGCTTACTCGATTATCAACGGACATCGGACCGGTCGCCACGACTCTATCGGGCGACCTCAGTATTTGTACTACGGCTTGCGACTACCGCTCGCCTCCCTTATTGTTTTCATTGTTTCACGCACGACGACCGAACGCTCGACACGTATCCATGGCTATATATAGCGTTCGGACTTTTAGTATATAAGTAGCATAGTTCTCACTATGTATTCCCTAGATTCGAACTACAGTTTACCTTGCTTTACCTACTCAGCACAAGCATCACGCGAGACTAGCCGATACAGAGTGATTGTCCGAACACGAGGCAGCTCTTGTATTTACGCAACGTCCCGTCTGATCACGTGTTAGGCAAAGCCTAACACTATGCCTCGCATGGTATGGGATTACTCTAAACTGAGCGACTGTGCCGCCCACTATTGAACCATCCAACTCTGCTAAGACATAAGAACCACCTTTAGTCCTTCTTATGACGACTAGTGGCCCCAAGTACCTTGGCTCCATCTTGCTATCGAGACTATCCTCGACTCACGTATTTCGCATAAGCACTAGTCGACCTGGTTTGAAGTTGTAGTCCACTATAGTGGCCTTGTGCTCGCGTTGGTAGCGTAGTACTGTATCGAGTTTATTCTTGCTCACTTTCTGTCGCATTTCCATTACATGCTGAGCATGCTTGGCTAGTGCTTTCGCTCGTAGGCCTATGAGGTCTGCGGTACTCAAGATTCCACTTGGAGGCTTGACTAGCCAAGTCGCTTCTACTACATCAAGCGGTACTATTGGATGTGCGCCTAGTGCCATGAAATATGGTGAACACCCGGTGCCACGCTTAATAGTGATACGGTCAGCCCACAATACATGCGGTAGGAAGTAAAACCACTTCCTCGAGTTGCCACTAGTCGCTTTGAATAGCGCCTGACGAAGGTCCCAATGACCCCTTTCAATTTTTCCATTTGCTTGCGAGTTGTAAGGAGTGATCCTTATGCCAGTAATGCCGTACTTATCCTTTAGCCACTGTATAACAGCGACCCAAGGTCCTCCATTATCAGTTACTATTTTGTAGGGACAGCCCCACCTGCATATCACATCCTCAAAGAACCAAATCGCAATTGCTTTAGCGTTTTCATTCTGTAATGCCCTAGCTTCTGGCCAAGACGATAACGAGTCGCGCGCGTGAACTATATACTTGCACTTGTTAGATGCCGGGGACATGATCATAGTGTCGCAATGTACCTTCTGGAATAGCGACGGCGTCTGAGTGACAGAGGGTGGAATACGAAGCATGGTCTTCTGTCGAACTTGGCATAAATGACAAGACTTGACATACCAACTGACATCTCGTTCCAACTCTGGCCACCAGAACCGTTGATCCAATAGTGACTTAGTCGCATAAAAGCCTCGATGTCCTAACGAGTCGTGTGCCGATCTCATCATATACATTCGATGCTCTTTATCCACTACTAGTCGATGATCTCCTTCGGTACTGCGCCTGTATAACCGTCCTTCCTTATCCAAGAAGAAGTTCCGACAGTACTGCTTGAAAGTCAAGTACTGTTTGTCGTTAAGTCCCTCTGGACGGTATCTAACGTTCCTCAACCAAGTTCGGACATGCGGTAATCATTCATCCTGTGCTAGTCCACTACTAGTCCGTTGTTTCTCTGGATAGTCCTCCCTTTTGTTAGGATCGAACTTATACTCGAGATCTGGGATGAGTGGAGTCGCTTTCAAGAACTGGCATATCGTCTCGTCAGTGTTTTCCTGTGCTAAGTATAGGTCTCTTAATTCTTGTTCACGAGAGCGTGCATCTTCCAATTCTACAGTGAAATCGTCGATACTAGTGGCTAGTGTGTACATATAACCACCTCGACTATCAATTTCGTTCTTAAACTCGTCAATCTCCTTTGGTAGCGTACTAGTCCCTTCTGCAACTTCAAATTTCAAGGGTCCATGATCCTCAATCTCGTAATCCTTTAAGTCAGGATGTATTTCGTCTCCAGGTTGCGGATCTCGCCTTGATAGTCCATCTGCAGGGAAAGTACTACCTTTCACATGACGAAGAGTGAAATGAAACATCAGGATGTCTTCTATCCATCGATTGATAGTGGCATTCGGTCCCATTCCAGGGTTGCTTAGCATACCCTTAATATACTGTGCGTCGGTTTCAACTACTAAGTTGCGAATTCCAATGAGCCAATATTGACAAGCCTTTAGTGCTCGCAATAGTCCATATAACTCGTGCTTAGGTTGCGAAAACTGTGCTTCTCTTTCATTCATAGTGATCGAGCCAAAGCGCACGTAATAGCGCTTGGTAGGATCCTTCTCATCGACTTGATATATGTAGAATCCAACCGCTTTGTACGAAGTATCAACGCATAGACCCACTTCTGCTTTACTAGTGAGGTCAATTGGTCGAATAGCAGGACTAGTCACGACTGCTTCTTTGAGCTTGTTCATGGCTCGCTGCTGTTCAACGTCCCACTTGAAGGGTACATTGAGTCGCGTCAACTTGACTAGTGGTTCTGCTATCTTCGAATAGTCCTTTATAAACTTTCGGCAGACTCCACAAGTCCCTAAGAAGGCTCGTACATCCGTGAGGTGCTGACAAGGACCCCAACGACTGATGACTCCAGCTCTATCAGGTTCAATTTTCCTTCCTTCATACGTGCATAAGTGACCAACCACCGTCATTTCTTCAACACACAAGAACGTCTTAGGTCCAGAGAAAGTTCCTCCACAATATTTCATCCGTTGAACCACTCGATTCATGTTCTGCATATGTTCCCATACAAAACGACGAATCCCAGGATTCTCTGGAATAGTCTCAAAGCCCCCATCCTCAGTTTCATAACGAGTTTTGGGCCCTCGTACAGGTACATCATCGATATAAGGACAAGTGACATGCGGAATTTCTTCTCTTAGGATATGCGTTACATCTTCATGGAATATTGGTACTGAATTCGTCCAACCCATTGGTAATTTCACTAGTCGCATTGAACCGAACGGAGTTTGGAACGTAGTATAGTCTCTAGATCCAACCGCGATGTCTCGCTCGTCGTATCCAACATATAAGTCCAAACATCCTCCACACGCTCTTCCTGCAAAATGCTCGGATAGTTCGTCTGTGGCCGGCGGAATCCCAGAATGCGCGATGGTCACTGCATTCAGAGGTTCCAAACTATGCACTAGTCGAAGACTTTTACCATCTTTCTTAATTACACAGAACCACCTCGAATGATATGAAGAATTAGACGGCTCGTAAACACCAGCGTCGATCTTGGATTTAATAATCCGACAGACTTCTTCGTATATTCCAGGTGGGATGAGGATATTCTTCAAAACCCATGGAGTGTGTGGTACTATAGGAATATCTATTGGCGGGAAGAAGTCCTCTCGGAAATGCCCACTCTCAGTATCGTCCCAAGCAAAGGCTTGCTCTTGGATAGTCATGAAATGATGCATTAGCTTGCGCTCTTCTGGCCATAGAAATCCTTCTGGGTGGTTTTCGTCAATTTTAGCTTTTCTTTCAGAGGTATAGCGTCCAGTAGACACGTATTCTGGTGGACTAGTGCTCAATAGTGGGATGTCTTTGAGGGGATCACCCTTAATATCTCTCACTATTCGAAACTTGTCCAGCAGATCGCCTAATAGTGGCTTTACCTTCAATGCTACAGGTTTATATTTCTTACTAGCGAGCACTGCGACTGGTTTAAAGTCGGGGCTCTTCATGCGCGCACCAAGGTGCTCGAAACCGGGTACTAGTGCCGTCTTTTTCTTCTTTGGCTTACTAGTCGTCGGTTTCGCACGCAAGTTATCAACTAGTACATTGTAGATTGGGATTTCATTATCATCTAGTAACGGAGAGCCCTCACTAGTGTGCTCGCACACATGATATTGCATTTTATAGCCTTCCGAAACTATCTTCCCTTGGAAGTAAGAGTTCAATAGTCCGTTGGCTTGTTCATCTCGTAAAATGTTTTCTTCACTAGTCATCGAAGCCATAAGAAAGCTGTCGCGTAGCTCTTTCTCTGAGAAGCTAGCACCTTCTTTCGGTTGCATATAGCCTTCGATTTCAAAGTTACCATCACTAGTCTGCACGATTTGCAGGGCTAACTCTCCTTGATCGTTCATCAATTCATCGAGTTCAAATGAAAACCCTCTTCAGTAGTCTTAGGAGCAGCCTTCGCAACTCGAGGAGGTCCACCCCTCAAGAAGGTTGGAATAGTGCACCTCCGACTAGTGTTCGGATCCGTGATGGTAATGATTTGACCACCGTCCGCTTGATTCCTAATTACACTCTCGGTAAGGACATCAAATGGTCTGCCTAGTAGTACTTTATATGCAGGACTAGCGATAATGTGCACTTGCAAGTACACGGTAATATCGTTAAAGAGGAAAGGGACATTCCTTGCTAGTCCTAAGGTTTTCTCGAGTTGACCGTTCGCGCTCTGCATATGAATAGTAATGTCAGGGTCCCAAGCTACTCCTAGCTTGGTTGCGATTGCACTAGCCATCGATACTATTTGCGAGCCTCCGTCAACTACGCTTTCTTCTTCGCCTGCGCCATTGATAACTGGATACACAGCTCGCAGACTAGCCGAGTCTTTCGCGACTATTACCTGCTTAGGCTTTTCTCCTGGCACTAGTGAGTCGAGATACTGAAGATATGGGTCGGCCATAATTAAAGATCCAGCGGGTATCAAACCAATATTGAATTGAGCTGCCATGAACGTTGCAGATGGCAAGTCACGGATGTCGATCGCGTCTGACTCCAAGGACAAGTCCTTACTAGCCGCGTCTTCTTCATCACTAGTCTCACTAAATGGTAAGGGGTTGGACTCAGGTTGAGTCTCCCCCGCACTATACATCTGTTCCGTCACTGGCTGCATCGAAATTCGCTTCTTGGCCATCAACTTGGCTATCTCTTTTCTTAATGGCTCGGACAAGTCCATTAATTCTTCGGTATTCAAGACTATAGGCGTTTTCAATACTTTAGACGCGACATCCTGCACTCTACCTTCCTTATGGATGGGTGCCGTATGCTTATAGGCTGGTGCTTTGGATTCGTCGAATCTAACTTGGGTTTTCTTTTTGTTTGCACTATCTGAGGGAAGAGGCGCGAAACTTACACTCGGAACTTTCCTAAACGGTAGTTCTCGACGTGGGGCCCCATCCTCATCATCACTAGCGTCTTCTACAGTAACCGGTTTCTTACTAGTGGGTCGAGTGGTGGGAATCTCCACTATGACTTTCTTACTAGTAGGTACTCGCGGTACCGGTTCTTCTTTTTCAGATTCATCAGATTCATCAGACAATGGTTGAGTTACTTTCTTCACATATTTCTTCGGTTCAGTTCCCTTGGGTCGGTTTTTGAAATGGTCCTCCGGCTGTTTATGGGGAATAGTCATAGGGATCGACATATTCTTCCCCGTAGCCTTCATCAGACCCTTTCGAAACCCTGCTGGGACGAATCACCACCGCTAGTGCGCGTGGCAACATACTGACCTTCAAAGTTTTGGTTACTAGTTGCGTTCTGATTACCAGCTTGGCTGAATAGTGACCTCATTTGATTCAAAAACACGTTAGGATCGAACGGTTGATTCATTGGCTGACTACTAGTAGACGGTACAGGTGCTTGCAACAACTGAGGCTGAAGCGCAGGTTGAACAGGCGTCGGCACACGAGTACTAGTCTGCCAATATTGCAGATCTTGACGAAGTTTATCAATGACTTCATCTCTAGCATCTCGCGGCTTATTCGCGTACAAGGAAGCGTTATCAGGCAGGCTGATGTTGAATACTCCAGCCGGTCCACTAACATCTTCCCAGAACATCTGTTCCTGTCTTTTGCTCAGCGTCGCTAGCATGCGATCCATTGGACAGAGGTGCGCTGGTTCACGTGGAATTGGCGTACCGTCGGCCATCATGAACTTGCGATCGACGAGCTTCAACAATCCTTCTGCTACGTGCTTCTGTACATTCTGGCAGTCCCTTATGAAATGACCAGGTTTCCAGTCGTACCAACAGTTATCGGATGGTCCTGCTCCCGAATGCTCATTCTGTGGTCGCGATTGCCTAGACGAGGAGTTATTTCCACCTTGTTGAAAGGCTCTCAAGATTTGCTCTTGACGCTCCTTCGCCTGCTTCTCGCTCACGTCAATGCGATCGAGTAAAGTAGCAACTTGCTGCTTTACTTCTTCAAATTCTGCCTTAATGCCAGAACCACTAGTGGCTCCGGTCGATGATATGCTTCCACTAGTTGCTGACAGAAGGTAACTAGTAGAGCTGTTGAGAGCGATATCATCAGCTTCTGCAACAACCTCGTCAAGGGTGTGCATATCTTCCCGTCTCTTGACAGGTGGTGCGACGACAGGTGCAGCAGCAGCACCCGCAGCAGCAGCTGCGGGAGCGGTGGCGGGAGCACTAGTCGCGCTTTTGATTCCCCGCTTGATGCTTAATCGCGACGCGATGTTTGCATGAAACGCGGGCGACAACGACTCGGTGAATTTTTCCACTAGTTCATGGTTCGTGACTAGCGCTGGAGGCTTCTGAAGTTTCTTCGCTTCAGTCAAGAATCTACGCTTGAATTTTAAGTATGACTCGCGCTCGTCGGCCCCAAGGTTTGAGAACTTACGCGAAATACGCGTGAGCCTCTCCCAAGTGCCTGTCTCTGCGTCTGCCGCCTCTGGGTAATTCTTCAAGATCGCTTCTTTGAATTCAGCAAAGGTACCATTATCATATTCCTCCAATGCTTGCCATTCTTCTTCAGTACGAGCATCTGTGTACCTTACTAGCTTCTTCTTCTTCTCGTCGTCATCTGTGATGCTATAGTCAGAGAATAAATCCTCCATCTGTCCAAGGAAACGTCGCAAGTTCTCAGGCTCATCGCTATCGAACTTGGGCGCATCCCTAGACGTCGGTCTAGGCATCTTTTGGGTGCTAGCTGACATGATCGGTCTGCTAACGGGTTGAATGGACTGGGAGTTCGTTTGTCCAGGTACTAGTGGGTTCGTTGGTCCACTAGTGGAGGAAGTTCTGGGCCTTGGTTGCGGTGCAGGGGGTCTAGTCCTTTGGACGTTAAGATTCGCGTTGATTCGCTGCGCTGTCCTAGCTTGTGGGCTATCGGGCGGTGCAGTTGCACTTCGTTTCTTCTTTAATAAGTCGTAGTTAGACGGGACTCCAACACCAGCAGCTCGGGAATTGGCTGTTGATCTTCCTCTGGGTCTCTCGGCGGCACTAGTAGGTGCTAGCCTTGAGGATGATGCTTGTGCGGGCTCTGGAGCTCTAGCTTTGCCCTTCGCTTTCGCTGAGGCTTGGTTAGACAGATTGCGTACAAGCTGCTAGTTTGAATAGTAGTTTATTCGACAAGACTAGTGTCAAATAAAAGTCTTAATTCAACGAGATTATCAAGTCTGAAACTCCCTCGCGGTGGGCTCCAGATGATGTGCTCGGTAACGGCAAGTGGCAAAAGACTAGTGGGCGGAAATGAGCTCCAACCAACACTAAACCTCTCTACACTCTACACTATCACCAATGTATTGAATTCAGGTGTTTCGAGTATGATAGAAGCACTCTGCAGACTCGATAATCAAGGTAGGTTGTTCAAAAAGATGTTTTATTTGTTACTAGTGAGTTTTACAAGCGTACTACTCGCACTAGTGGGGTGGGTAAGACACAATTGAATGAATGTGACTTGGTTTTGAGCTACTGCGCTCGCTGGGACTCCGACTGTTCGGACTATTGGCTCTCTTGGCCCTGTAATACTTCCTACAAGTGATCAACACTTGACTAGTTCGCACTCTTGGCTTACTAGTGGCACTCTTGGCCTAGAAACTGCTCCTTACAAGTGATAACACTTGACTAGTTCGCACTCTAGCTTACTAGTGGCACTCTTGGCCTAAGAATAATACTTTAACTTCGAGAAACTGCAAGAACTAACTTCGGAGCACTCTTGGCCTTTGCAGGACACAATAGTAGACTCAAAGGGACTTCAATTCACTCAATACTATAGGTAACTTAGCGACTAGTAGCCGCTTCGTTCGAGGTTATGCACAAAAGCCTTTAATTGGGGGCACTAGATACTACTAGTCTGTCACAATCGCAGGGATGGCGTCGCCTCCCATTGCGAGTGACTATTCTACTACTTATATACTGTAAGGAACGGTACAAAGCGACACAAACAGCTACACTAGTGGGGTATTTTCAGTACTGATTTCTTGGCTAGGCCCGAAATATCACGCATAAACACGCAATAGTCGGTCTAGAAATTGCTATTGGACGACTAGTGAGCCACGGAGCTCAGCTAGCGGTTTAATCTCGCGTTCTTGACCCAGCAACGCGCCACTAGCACCGGAGATGAATGACTAGCCACGCTTCCGCATCCGCAACGCAGTTGGCCGTGATCGAACGCGCAGCCTGGCTAGCCTCGTGTCCGATCGTAACAGATCTGATCGCACTAGTTGGATCTAGATGCAAGGTTAATCCGTTGCTAATTCATTTCTAAGTCCTGCTTCGAGATTGCTGCGCAACTAGTTAACCTGACTTAGGTGTTTATGCCCTGATCGGCCTGCTAGTGACCAGACTTCACGAGATCTGTGTATCCTGCTTCTTGTTTGGTGCGCTAGTCGCATTACTTGTCTACTAGTGGCCTTATATTAATTAGTCCAGCTAGTATTCAAGTCACTAGTACGGCCGGCTGGTAGATTTAACCCACTAGTGGTATCGCATCTAAGTCCTGGCTTCACTAGTCGCATACTGCTGTAACTATCAGCTCGAAGCCTCAGCTATAGTCCTTTTACTATCACTAGTATCGGATAGATATGCAATTGTATTGTTACAAATTCGCAAAATCTAGGTGTGAACGCATAGACGGCGTATCAGCGCCATCACTGTCGCCATCGTGACCGTCGTCATCAGGTGTGCGTCGCTTTCCTGTTACGATTTTTCCATTTTCCTTATCTTATCTCCCAGCGCCTATCTAATCTCATCTTATCCACGGCGCTTATACACAGACATCGGACCGCATCTACACGCGGTCCCCACGCACATAACGAACGACCTCAGACCTGTTACTGCGGCGAGCGACTCTCGCCCACGTATTGTACGACATTCATTGTTTCACGCATGGTTACAGAACGCTCGACACGAAGCAGCATCTAATTATAGCATTCTAGACTTAGTATATAAGTAGTATGGATATCTGTTGTATATCCCTAGATTCGAACTAAAGTTTATCTTTACCTTGCCAACTGCACGATTAGCACCGATTAACGCTTAACGACTAAACGAGTGATTGTCCGAACACGAGACAGCTCATAGTCCTTTGCTAATAAGGTCACGTGTTAGGCTAGGCCTAACAATTAGTTCGAATCTTCCTTTCCTTCTCTCCAACGCTCAGCCGTGAGGAAGGACCCCCATGAACGACGACGACAAGTACACCATTTCAATCGTAACAGCAATCGGAGGAGCCGCTCTCCTCTCTCTTCTAGTAGGCCTCCTCGTCTTAGCGAACGAGGAGCGCATCCGACGACTCCTCGGAGTCCAACGCTATCCCGTCCCCCGACAATACCAAGATTATTCCAGGTATGTCACCCCCTACGAGCAAAGATACCCGGCGCGGCCGATACGGAGTGCCACGGGATTCGAGCCCGGACGAGAGCACGCTCGTCGACGCTCGCTCCCAGCTCCCGCCCCCACCCCTTCCTCCTCGACCGAGTTTCCTCCGCGTCGGGAGGAGCTCCCGCCCCGCCACCGCCCTCGCACGCCTTCTCCACCCAGCACCCTCCCCGACGACCTCGAGGAATCCACGGAAATTATCCGCTACCTCCTCGTCTCCCAGCCAACTCCTCGCACCCGCACCCCAGACCCCATCGATCCCTCACCCGACTACAACTACGGAGAGGAACTCCGACGACACTTCGTCGCCCCTTCCCCCCCACTCCTCGCCCGACCTGAGAGGATTCTGGTCGCCGCGGCCCCATGACCACGCCTTGAGCAGGCACCCTTCCCAACCCCCGCTCGCCCCATCTCCCAACCAGTCCCCGTCAACATTGACGAGCTCAACGACGACTCGGGCTCCGACACCGGCTCCAATCTCTCCCTCGGACTCTTCTTCGAGCTCGGGGAGCAACTTCCAGACCCCCCGACAGAGCGAGAGGTCCCTCTCTTCCTCCCCCTCGATCGCCTTGACGACGATCCCCTCAACTCTTATGGAGGGGATTATGTCTGGCCGGTTCTCAACGCCATTGATCATGAGGTCCTTGGCGCACAGCGATCCCAAGCCTGGGGCCTCAGGCAGAACGACGTCGACCGACGAGGAATGCCCCTCCAAGGTCCAAGGCGAGAACAGATGGACGACTACCTCGCCCGTCACTCAGGGGATCAGATCCCCTTCTTCGGAAACGCCGCTGCCGCCATGGCAGCAAGAATATTTGCCAACCGCGAACGAACCCTATACCCGCCCTCAGCCGGGCCCCATATCTTCGGTCTACGAGACCGCACCCACGATGAGCAAACCACGCTCGACTGCCAGTTACTCGCACTGGCACAATCCCTCGGCGATCGCCCAGACCTCGACGATCCCGACTTCGACCCAGAGGCCCAACCCGATCCCGGAGTCGATCTTTGATCGATTCCACCACGACTATGAGACCTTCGGCGGTCTCGACGACTTCGACCCCGCCGAGGTCCATTACGCACCACCTCCATACCCCCCGCCAGGATGGCAACCCCATCCACTCCCCATTTCTCCACCCCGCAACGCCTACGGGCGACGAACAAGACCACTTAGTGGCAAACTCCCGCCGCGCGGCTACCGCCCCGGCAACACGACCAGCTTCCTCATGGGAGGAGCCGACGCAACGCCAGGAGGCTCCACCAGCCAGCAGATGCCCGCCGAGCGTCTTCAGGCGGCGATCGACATCGCCAACGAAAAGGCAACCGAGCTGGAGGAGATGCGACGTCTCCTCGCTCAAGCAGAAAAGGACCACGACGATCACGTCGACCTTTTCCAACTCCCCAACCGACCGCAGGGCAAGGGGAAACAACCAGATCGAGGACGGCCCATCCTCCCAAACGCACAGCGCCCGTACCACGAGCGCACCGACAGATTTTCCGTCCCGCGACCGCCAACTCGCTGGGACCCCCCATCCCCACCCCCGCACCCCATCGGTCACTGGACCGACGACAACCCTGTACTCGGGATAAAGCCTGTCCTCCTCTCCCCGCCCGCCAAGTTCAAGGGCGACCACGATGACATCGAGCGATACATCGGAGATTGTCAGATCTACTTCGAGGCATTCGGAAGCTACTTCCAATTCGCCTCCCAGAAGGTCCCCTTCGCTGCCTCCTACCTCGAAGGACCTGCCAAGAAATGGTGGGTCCACATCCGACAGACTTTCTGGGGCCGGGTCCCCAACGAACAACCCCGATTCCGATGGCCGAGCTGGTCAGAGTACGTAACCCTCGTCTTCGAACAGTTCCGAGACCCCGCCATCATGGACGTCCACGAACAACGCATGTTCGCGCTCCGAATGGGTTCCAAGCCGGCAACCCAGTACTTCCAGGAACTGGAAACGGAGGCTGACCAAGCCAGCCGACGAAACGAAGAGGATGCCAGAGGCGCGATGGTACGCGCGGTGCGAATGGGAGTCCCCGACTCCTACACCAACGCCATCGCCAATTACGGTTGTGACATACCAGTCACGTACCAAGATTGGAAGGCCCGCATCCTCATCATCTATGAGGAGAGGCAGAAGAAGGCGGCGTTCGACGCCATGCACGGAGGGAAGGGACCAGGCGGCGGATTCGCCAACTCGCATCGACCCACCACTACCGCCACCAGCTACGCCAAGATAGCAGCAGGTGGCGCGACAAGTTCGTCGTTGGCCAAACTGACGAGCAGTGGAGCCGACAAGGGAGGACGCGACGCCAGCACGGGTAAGTGGATCGCAAGGCCAGGAGTGACCTTCGGCGGTCAAGGACAGCCGATGGACATCGGCGAGATGCGACGAAAGGGGCTGTGCTTCTGCTGCGGTAAGCAGGGGCACATGGGCAAGGACTGCCCGGACAAGAAGCAGTACACCAACGTACGCTCCTTGGTCACCGAACCCCTCGGCGAGACGACGAAGGTGGAGGAGGTGAAGGAGGAAAAAGTCGCGGCGGTCTAGGGTGCGATTCCCCTAGTACCACCAAGGACCTACCTACTGGTGTGCCCCCGTCTCCTGCTGGCCGGACTGACTCTTTTTTACATAGTACACATACATCTGTATTGGCGCATTCGAATATACCCCGCCCCGCGATAGGGGCGGTATCTTTTACTTCTACCAGCACGACACGACACTCAGTACCAGAATCAACTAACCGATACTCCCTCCTAGACATCGAACACGATGACAACAACGACAACAACGACACCGACCTCTGCCCCCAGGATGACAGGCGCGATGCAGGTGATGCTGCATCCGCTACGGGAACAGCGAGTAGATGGGGCCCGTACGCGATTGAAAGGCAAGTGCCCTTGTCGCAGGGTCTAATATCGAAAGCCAGTAGCCCACCGCCGTTAGGACCAGTCCGGGTAAATCTCAAAGGGCCATCACAGCCACCTGCCAGGGCACAAGAAAAGGCAGTCTCAAACGACGCATCGTCACGACTTAGTCGGGCGAAGCAAGAGACTGTTGGGCACGGGGCAGAGAGCCCCATCGACAAGAAGACCAAGGATGACCCGCTCACCGGAGCTAAATGTCCAGCAAGTAGCCTACGCGGGGAAACCCAACCGGTGAAAGCAAATGACGATAAGTCACCCACCATAGTGACACCCGCCTCAATGACGAGCTCGCCTCGTCAGGGTTGGACCACGACGACGCCTCAAGAGCGACCACCCCCCCCGCCACGACCTGGAAAGGATGGAAAGGTGATGACATCGCAGAGCCCCGAGGCAGCAGGAGAAGTTGGACGTCTACGGTCGACGTTCTCAATGACTCCCGCCGTTCCTGAGTGAGCACTCACCAACAAGGGCGGCGCCTCGGTCAGGTCGAGCCCCTTACTTCAGCGCATCGGGCCCCACGACAAGCGACTGGGTCCGAACCTCCGCTCACCGACGTCCCCAGGCAACGATGGTGAAGAGCGCCCACTGAAGAACGTCGGTGATGCCAACGCCACGACGAGCAAAGCCGCAGGGCAGGAAGCAGCTAGCACCCAGGCTGTAAAGAGGGGGTCCCCGCCGGTAACTATGATCGAAATACCCGACGAGGAAGATGACACTTCGTTCCAGATTTGGTTAGCCAAAGAACGAGTACCAGCGATAGAGATTGTACTCAATCCGCGAGCCCCTCCCCAAGATGAGGGTCGCGTCTCTATTCCCTACGACAACGACATCCCGCGCGTTCCTCGCGCCATCGACGAACCACATCGAGCCCCTCCCAAAGCTGAGGGTCGATGGATGAAACCCTTCGCTGTCGACTGGACATTACGCGCCATCTGCGAAGCCCGAAACGATAACGCCGCTCGCGCAGCTCTCTTCGTGTGGACACATAAAGACCGCCTCACCGAACTCACCGACGATCTCCTAATCTCACTCAGGTTGGGAGGAGAAACAGCACGAGAACAGCTGTACGAACTCCGAGAACCAGTACGCTATGTACGAAGAACACGATCCAGCGAACGCGACCTCACGCTCGACGTTCAGCTGAACCCGGCTGGAGGCACCAAGACTCTCCTAACGAGAGGGTTGCTCGACAGCGGCTGCACTGGCAGCGCGATCAACCGAGCGTTTGTGCTCAGACACAACCTCGACACGACAAAGACCGCCGTACCAATCCCCGTTTACAACGCCGACGGTACATGAAACTCGGCAGGCTCAATCACGGAGTTCGTCGCATTCCGCATGACGATCGGAGATCACAGCGAGCGCATCGACGTCGCTGTAACGGATCTCGGAAAGACCGACCTGTACCTTGGGTTTGATTGGCTCAAGCGCCACAACCCCGTCGTAAACTGGAAGACGGGCTCAATCGTATTTGGACGTTGCCATTGCGTCAACAATCCCTTCCCTCTTCCCGATCACGACGACCACGACAGATGGGACAAAGAGCTCGAGGAGGGTGACAGTATTCTTGCCGTAAACATGGAAGAAGAACTTGTCATCCGAGCCGTCCATCACGCCAACGATCTCGCCGCGGCAGCCAACGCGGAGAAACCAAAGCTCACGTTCGAGCAGATGGTCCCTGAGCATTACCGCTCATACCGAGACCTATTCTCGAAGGAGAACTTTGACGAACTCCCCGAAAGACGGCCTTGGGATCACGCTATCGAGCTAATCCCGAACGCCAAGTCAACACTAGACTGCAAAGTCTACCCGCTCAATCGCAACGAGCAAGAACAACTCGACAAGTTCCTCGATGAGAACCTCGAATCAGGAAGGATTAAACCTTCCAAATCCCCCTTCGCATCACCGTTCTTCTTCGTCAAGAAGAAGGACGGTTCTCTACGACCCGTTCAGGACTACCGAAAGCTGAATGAGATGACGATCAAGAACCGGTACCCCCTTCCGCTCATATCCGATCTCATCAACAAGCTTCAAGGAGCCAAGTACTTCACGAAGCTCGATGTTCGCTGGGGATACAACAACGTCCGCATCAAGGAGGGCGACAAACAGAAGGCTGCATTCCGTACGAACCGAGGCCTGTACGAACCGACGGTGATGTTTTTCGGACTCACCAATTCCCCCGCTACTTTCCAATGGATGATGAACGACATTTTCAAGGATCTCATCGCCAGCGGAAAGGTCACGATCTACCTCGACGACATCCTAATCTTCACAAAGGACCTCGACGAACACCGACGCATCGTACAACAAGTACTGCAAAAGATGCGGGAACACAAGCTGTTCCTCAAGGCCGAGAAATGTGAATTTGAGGTGCTCGAGACCGAGTACCTTGGAGTCATCATCAGCGAAGGATCGGTCCGGATGGACCCCGTCAAGGTTGCAGGGATTGCCGAATGGCCAACTCCAACCAAGAAGAAGGAACTCCAGTCTTTCCTCGGATTCACAAACTTTTACCGCAAGTTCATCAAGAACTATTCAAAGATTGTACGTCCGCTCACCCAGCTCACGGGGAAGACGGATTGGACATGGGGAGCAGCGCAGAACCAAGCGTTCCAGCAGCTCAAGAAACAGATGGCCGAGGACGTTATCCTTGCCATCCCGAATGGAACCGGACGGTTCAGAGTAGAAGCAGACGCAAGCAACGGAGCCATAGGCGCCGTACTCAGTCAGCAGCAAGACGGAAGATGGAGGCCGGTAGCCTTCATGTCCAAGGCGCTCACCGCCACGGAGCGTAACTATGAAATTTACGACAAAGAGTTACTTGCGATCATGCTCGCACTCTCCGAATGGCGCCACTACCTCATGGGCGCAGTAGAAGACGTAGAAATCTGGACGGATCACCAAAACCTCCAGTATTTCAGAAAGCCCCAGAAACTCAACCGCCGACAAGCGCGCTGGGTCACCGAACTCGCCGAATACCATTTCATACTCCACCACAAGCCAGGCATGCAGAACGTCAAGGCCGACTTGCTATCACGACGAAGCGACCACGACCAAGGAGAAGACGACAACGGTGATATAACCGTCCTCGCCCCTCACCACTTCCGGGCCATGATAATGCCCAGCGTAAACGAAACGCACGAAAAAATCCAGCGCGTCACCAAGCAGAAGGAGCTATGGGACGCCGGTATCGCCACCTCGCTCGAACACGAGCGAGGAATCTCAGAAGAAGGAGGCGTACTCATCTATGACAAACGACTCTACGTTCCCCGACACTTGGGACTACGAGGGGAGATTATCTCTCAGTGCCACGACCACATCACGGCAGGACACCCCGGCATCGCCAAGACCAAGGAGCTCGTATTACGCGAGTACTGGTGGCCGAAGATGGAGAAAGACATCAAGGCGTACGTCACCGGATGCGAGACCTGTCAACGTACCAAGTCGAGCAACCAAGCGAAGGCAGCGCCTCTCCACCCGAACGCAATCCCGACAGAGCCATGGACCCACATCTCCGTCGACATGATAACCGGACTCCCAGAGTCAGGCGGACACGACGCCCTCTTAGTCGTCGTCGACAGATTCTCCAAGGGTATCATCCTAGTCCCTTGCAACATCGAACTCTCAGCAGAAGGCTGGGCCCATATCCTCCGCGACCACGTATACGTGCGACACGGAATGCCGAAGGTGGTAATCTCCGACAGAGGACCACAATTCGTATCCAAGTTCATGACCGAACTATACCGAATGCTTGACATCAAGCAGAACGCTTCAACCGCGTTCCACCCGCAAACGGACGGCCAAACAGAGCGCGTCAACCAAGAGGTCGAGAAGTACCTTAGAATCTTCATCAACCATCAACAGACCGACTGGGCCGACTGGCTGCCTCTCGCAGAGTTCGCCCACAACAACCGTGTACACTCCGCAACGGGCAAATCTCCGTTCATGGTCATGTACGGATGAAACCCCCGAATCCTTCCCGACTCCCCGTCAGCCGCAGGTGCTGAAGTACCCGCCGCCACCGACTTCTCCCAGAAGATGGCGCAGATCCATAAAGAAGCCGAAGCCGCCCTCACCGAAGCAGCAGGACGCATGAAGAAAGCATACGACAAGCATAAGCGATCTGCTCATGCGTACGAAGTCGGAGACCACGTATGGTTGGACACCACCAACCTACACCTCCCGCGACCGAAGAAGAAACTCGATGATAAGAGAGTTGGACCCTTCGAGATCCTCGAGACCGGTACCTCATCGTACAAGCTGAAGCTTCCGCCGCACTGGAAGATCCACCCGCGCTTCAACGAGAAACTGTTGACGCCATACGTTATCCTGTCGTTCCCTAATCAGGAACTACCACCACCACCACCGCCAGATCTCATAGACGGTGAAGAACAATGGGAAGTCGAAGAAGTACTCGACTCCAAAACACGCAAAATCCGTGGACGACAGGGGCAACCCTCGACCACGGTAGTCGACTACTTCATCAAGTGGAAAGGATACACCCAGGAACACAATTCGTGGACCACGGAGAACGACATGGGCAACGCAGAAGAAGCGATTGCCGAATACGAGGCCAAAGTCGCGGTGCGCAAAAGGATAGCACGCCTACACCTAGGCAAAATCATAACGAAAACCCCGAAATCTCCCCTCGCCATGTTCATAGACCACGAATATAGCCAAGGGAGCTTCCAATACCTCGCACAACTCGAAGACGGCTCCCAAAAATGGACCCGCGACCCCGAAGTCACAAAGTTCAAAACGTTCTTAGACGAGTACTGGGCTAGTCAAGGAAGCCCTACCGAATCTGAAGAAGCGATGACCTAGGCAGTCGGGACGTCTGCCTTAACGAGAGGGTAATGTTACGATTTTTCCATTTTCCTTATCTTATCTCCCAGCGCCTATCTAATCTCATCTTATCCACGGCGCTTATACACAGACATCGGACCGCATCTACACGCGGTCCCCATGCACATAACGAACGACCTCAGACCTGTTACTGCGGCGAGCGACTCTCGCCCACGTATTGTACGACATTCATTGTTTCACGCATGGTTACAGAACGCTCGACACGAAGCAGCATCTAATTATAGCATTCTAGACTTAGTATATAAGTAGTACGGATATCTGTTGTATATCCCTAGATTCGAACTAAAGTTTATCTTTACCTTGCCAACTGCACGATTAGCACCGATTAACACTTAACGACTAAACGAGTGATTGTCCGAACACGAGACAGCTCATAGTCCTTTGCTAATAAGGTCACGTGTTAGGCTAGGCCTAACATTTCCTGGCTGCAGATGGCGGCCAATGTTGTTTTTCTGGTTGGACCTAGTATTGTTAGTGCATTTGCAAGCTAGGGTCGACGGCGATTGACCACGATTTCGATGTGGGGATGTTGGGGTGGGTCATAACAGGAATGGGATTGGGCATCGTGGTTGCAGCAGGGGTTGGTGGGCGTAGTTAATGGCAAAGGTGGTGGTGGTGTTCCTCATCGTTCGGGATGGAGCTAATAATGCTGCCTCGCGTGAGGGCTTACACGCGGCTGGTGGGTAGGAGCATGATGGATGATATCCGGCTGTTTGGGGGCCACCAATGCATCAAAAGTATCTATAAAGATTATATTGACATGATAAGTAAATAAAATATACCTTAGGCCCATTGAAATGGGCAAGGGAGGCGGATGGGGAACTATGCGACAGGGTGAGGGAAAGAAGCAGAAAAGAAGCAACACAGCCACTTGATCACTCTGCGGTTTCACGGACCAGAGTGATTGAGCGAGTAGAATACATCCTCAGGATGCATCCTCTGCTCAATTCATCTCTTCTGTGGCCTCAAAAATCATCGGAATATAGTATTATGGCAGTGTAGAGTATATGTATGTAGTTGTTTGTGTATGAAATACATCCCAACTTTGATTAATATGTGTTTCATGGTCGATAAAACCGCATTTTGGGCCATTTGTTAGAGTATATCCATTTTGTGTAGTTCCATATACCATCACTAAGGTCCGGATGAGGTGCATATGCAATATTATTCTTTATGTTGTCCAAAAATAGTGTCTGATTTACAGAGATCCACTTGTATAAACCTCGTTATTCACTTCATTGCTTAGAAAATGTACGTTCATATTCTACCTTGGTGCACTTTCGTCTGATTGTCTGACCAAAAAAAAGGTATTGTGTCAGAGGCTCAGGGAAGGTGCCTTTTCAGATATATGCCACCCAGAATAAGTGAAATCCATACTCTTACAGACTCTGTATTCTTGTTTGAATGTGTACTGTGGGGTGAAGGATGTGTTGCATTTGCATTTCACAATGTAATTCATATTTATCTTTGAATCAGATACAGAATGGGGATGAAAAAGCTACATATAAAATATGAATACTAATAAACACCATCTGGTAAACATTTGAGCACTAGAAGAGCTACATTGACTGTACTATTGCGACCCATTGGTCACTGCGAGTGATTTAGGGGCTGTCCGGCAAATTCCGGAAATCAGCCCGAAATGTTCTTCTCTCACTAGTCCTACATGCATTGAGAAAGAAGCTTACAGAGTCTTCATACATTGTACCAGTGCACATTCTATATCTAAAAGAACAGATTATACAAATATTTTGTCCAAGATTCCAAGCCTATCGGATTGGGAATGCTATATTCCCATGGTAGGCACATGCCGCACATCCAAGCGCACGTCGACGCATTCACCCAAAATATGCCATTGGCAGGCATTTAGCAGTACTGGTGCATGGAATATTATTTTCAGGCCTGAGTTTTTTTTATTGGGACCCAAGCAATGAATGGGAGGGTGGGAAAACATGGCACCGCATGCACTGATGACGTAGCTGAGAGCAGACCGATGGGATTAATGGGATTAATATGATGCACCACATGTAGATAAGGCGGCATACAATGGGCATACAGCGGCCGAAAATTAATCTAAAATGTATTTCACCGAGAACACATCAATATAAATACAATTCTACAGGACTGTATGAATTGTATTTTTGACAGCTTCAGTAGTTACTGGGTAAATTGTATTTGACGTTCCTCAGTAGTTACTGGGATAAATTGTATTAAATGGACAGTACAGCCTCTTTCTTGTTATCTCAAATCGACGACCACAAATTCAGCCTGAAAGGATCAAATTGACCAGCACCTAGATTCTACGTTGCTGACCATATCCGAGGTGACTGGGCTATACTACCTTTCCTAGTATTCATCTAGGCATCACCTGTAGACATGTTAAAGGATCGGATAGTGGTGACTGGGATGTTCTGGTGAGAGTTAACTGGGAGAACTTGCCATCTGAGGGCAAAACAATAATTTGGTACGTGACTCTCTCCTATAATTCCACTTGCCCGATGTGTGAGAGAGCTACCTCAGACAACGAAGAACCTCATTATCACCATTTGACTAGCAGAGGCATTGCCGACCAACCACTCAGATAGGACTGTCAGTTTGCTTAGCTGTCCTGACTTGGATCACAGGTATCTCTGGGCAACCTTCCTTATCCATGTGTGATTCTTCCCCGCTATTCTAAAGAAGCTCACACTAACCAAAATAACAAAGGTTGACATCAAATCGTATGTCCCTTCGCTGTATACTTTCATATAATAGGCGCGCAGTGGGATCAATTTTTGGGAGCACACAAGGTCCATGATCATTGATGGGTACGTCAGAGCATGAACTAGTCTTATTGGATGTTGATGTCAATGTGTAGCAAAACACATGAGTGAGCTGGGCAAATACGGATTTTTGTCTATTTTCATTTTCATTGTCAGGTACACTAGGGATGACAAAAGGCAAAGACCCAGAAAAATAAATGGACCTATGGAGGAGACGTGCTTCAACATGGCAGTATTTTCAGAGGATGTACTTTGTGGCTAGAACTCCAATACCAATACCTAAATGAACGAGGACCCACACATCTTGCGCCCAGTTCTTCCAACCAACACCTCATCATTTTATTTTTGTCACTGTTGCGTATTAAACGGTACATGGTACTTACTAGAATTGCACTGTTTGGCGCTCGCGGCTCTTTTGACTTCTTCAGCACTTGTATCTTTGTCCCTTTTGCTAGCATGCTTGCCGCCAGAGCACAGCTATGGGAGACATATGTCGACCAGATCACCTCGGGAACTCTCATACCGCCATTCAGTCAGAGCTGATAAATACTGATGTACAGCGCTACTTGGAGCACAGCTTGTTCTAAAGATGGCATTGTCTTTATCTGTGCGCTTATTCGAACATGAATTCGGACAAGCTTCAATGCGCGTTTTGGAGCAGAAGGTGTGCTTTTCTGCCCCAGGCTGTTCGTAGGGTGCATTCAGATTACGATGCCATTTGGACTCAAGCTGTTAGGAAAATTTAGACGGTTCGCAATTAGCTGCCATCTTCTATCTTGATGTTGTCTTATTTTAGGTCAATTTCACTGAGCATGGTAGTCACGCACCCATTGAATACGGTTGATATGTTCATTCCGGATGTCTGCTGTATCTTGGGTGGCTTCTAGATAAGCGTCTGTTGTATCCTCTGTCCCCTTCTAGACAACATTATGTCCAGCGACATTGATGCTCAGCAAGATCTCTACGACACTACTAGCCATAATACCAACTTTGAGCCAAGCGGGATTCTCCATTCAATCCCCTCGAACGCAACTGTAGTTTGCGGTTAGTCAATTTATTTGTTAGTGCGACTAACATTCACCTCTCATCCCAGACCAAGTCGCCTTCTATCATGACTGCTATGAAGCGCCTGGAAGTGGCAAAGCCATGTTTCAACTCATCAGAAACAACCATGAAGTCATCGTCTGGGGACCTCCTCTCGACAAGCATGCTAATCTCATGATACAGCTCGAGTTGATAGTATGTGACCCTCAACATTTCCTCGATGTCCAAGAGACTCACCACAACACTGGTAGGGAACTCTTCTTAGTTCTGTCGTTTTCGATGAAATCCACCAAGCAATGTTGTATATCGCATGGGATGCCCATGCTCACCTTATTCCACTCGAAGAAAGAAACTTCCAAATCCCCTACTTGGGTGGATATCGTTGTATCGAAGAAAGCCAGCTGCAAGTCACCGATTGGCTACAGGCGGGCTGGAAGCTTGTGTTGTTGGACGGGGTCAGTGTTAGGCCTAGCCTAACACGTGACCTTATTAGCAAAGGACTATGAGCTGTCTCGCGTTCGGACAATCACTCGTTTAGTCGCTAGGCGTTAATCGGTGCTAATCGTGCAGTTGGCAGGGTAAAGATAAACTTTAGTTCGAATCTAGGGATATACAACAGATATCCGTGCTACTTATATACTAAGTCCAGAACGCTATAATTAGATGCTGCTACGTGTTGAGCGTTCTGTAACCATGCGTGAAACAATGAATGTTGTACGATATGCGTGCGAGAATCGCTCGCCGCAGTAATGGGTCTGTAGTCGTCTGTTAAGGTCATGGTGACCGCGTGTAGATGCGGTCCGGTGTCCGTGATTAGATAGTGTAAGCGCCGTTGATAAGATAGGCGCTGAAGATAAGATAAGTGAAAATGGAAAAATCGTAACATTACCCTCTCGTTAAGGCAGGCATCCCGACTGCCTAGGTCATCGTTTCTTCAGAGTCGGTAGGGCTTCCTTGACTTGCCCAATACTCGTCTAGAAATGTCTTGAATTTCGTGACGTCGGGGTCTGTGGTCCATTTCTGGGTGCCATCTTCGAGTTGCGTGAGATATTTGAAGCGTCCAAGGATATATTCATGGTCGATGAACATAGCGAGGGGTGATCTCGGGGTTTTCGTTATGATTTTGCCTAAGTGTAGGCGCGCTATCCTTTTGCGCGCCGCGACTTTAGCTTCGTACTCGGCAATCGCTTCTTCTGCGTTGCCCATGTCTGCCTCCGTGGTCCACGAGTTGTGTTCCCGGGTGTATCCTTTCCACTTGATGAAGTAGTCGACTACCGTGGTTGAGGGTTGTCCTCGTCGTCCACGGATTTTGCGTGTCTTGGAGTCGAGTACTTCTTCGACTTCCCATTGTTCTTCACCGTCGATGAGGTCTGGCGGTGGCGGCGGTGGTAATTCCTGATTGGGGAATTCTGGCGCGACGTATGGCGTCAGCAGCTTCTCGTTGAAGCATGGGTGGATCTTCCAGTGCGGAGGAAGCTTTAGCTTGTACGACGAGGTACCGGTCTCGAGGATCTCGAAGGGTCCAACTCTCTTATCATCGAGTTTCTTCTTCGGTCGCGGGAGGTGTAGGTTGGTGGTGTCCAACCATACGTGGTCTCCGACTTCGTACGCATGAGCGTTGCGCTTATGCTTGTCGTATGCTTTCTTCATGCACCCTGCTGCTTCGGTGAGGGCGGCTTCGGCTTCTTTGTGGATCTGTGCCATCTTCGTGGAGAAGTCGGTGGCTGCTGGTACTTCAGCGTTAGCGGCTGACGGGGAGTCGGGGAGAATTCGGGGGTTTCATCCGTACATGACCATGAACGGAGATTTGCCCGTCGCGGAGTGTACTCGGTTGTTGTGGGCGAACTCTGCGAGAGGCAGCCAGTCGGCCCAGTCGGTCTGTTGATGGTTGATGAAGATCCTGAGATACTTCTCGACCTCCTGGTTGACGCGCTCTGTCTGGCCGTCGGTCTGTGGGTGGAACGCAGTGGAGGCGTTCTGCTTGATGTCGAGCATTCGGTAGAGTTCGGTCATGAACTTGGATACGAATTGGGGGCCTCGGTCGGAGATTACCACCTTCGGCATTCCGTGACGCGCGTAGACGTGGTCGCAGAGAATACGAGCCCAGCCTTCAGCTGAGAGTTCGACGTTGCAAGGGACTAGGATGATGCCCTTGGAGAATCTGTCTACGACGACTAGGAGAGCGTCGTGCCCGCCTGACTCGGGGAGTCTGGTTATCATGTCGACGGAGATATGGGTCCATGGTTCTGTCGGGATTGCGTTCGGGTGGAGAGGCGCTGCCTTCGCTTGGTTACTTGACTTGGTGCGTTGGCAAGTCTCGCATCCTGCGACGTACGTCTTAACTTCTTTTTCCATCTTCGGCCACCAGTACTCGCGTAAGACGAGTTCCTTGGTCTTGGCGATGCCGGGGTGTCCGGCCGTGATGTGGTCGTGACATTGAGAGATGATCTCTCCTCGTAGTCCCGGGTGTCAGGGAACGTAGACTCGTTTGTCGTAGAGGAGTACTCCTCCTTCTTCGTGTATTCCTCGCTCGTGTTCGAGAGAGGTGGCGATACCGGTGTCCCATAGTTCCTTCTGCTTGGTGACCCGTTGGATCTTTTCGTGCGTTTCGTTTACGCTGGGCATGATCATCGCCCGGAAATGGTGCGGGGAGAGAACAGTGATGTCACCGTTGTCGTCTTCTCCTTGGTCGTGGTCGCTTCGGCGGGATAACAAGTCGGCCTTGACATTCTGCGTGCCCGGCTTGTGGTGAAGTACGAAGTGGTACTCGGCGAGTTCGGTTACCCAACGAGCTTGTCTGCGGTTGAGCTTTTGCGGTTTCCGGAAGTACTGGAGGTTTTGGTGATCCGTCCAGATTTCCACGTCTTCTACTGCGCCCATGAGGTAATGACGCCATTCGGAGAGCGCGAGCATGATCGCAAGCAGCTCTTTGTCGTAGATCTCGTAGTTTCGTTCCGTGGCCGTGAGTGCCTTGGACATGAAGGCTACAGGCCTCCATTTACCGTCTTGCTGTTGGCTGAGTACTGCGCCGATGGCGCCGTTGCTCGCGTCTGCTTCGACTCTGAACCGTCCGGTTCCGTTCGGGATGGCGAGGATGACATCCTCAGCCATTTGCTTCTTGAGCTGCTGGAACGCTTGGTTCTGCGCTGCTCCCCATGTCCAATCGGTCTTGCCCGTAAGTTGTGTGAGCGGGCGTACGACTTTCGAATAGTTCTTGATGAACTTTCGATAGAAATTCGTGAAGCCCAGGAATGACTGAAGCTCCTTTTTCTTCGTCGGTGTCGGCCATTCTGCTATGCCGGCTACTTTGACGGGGTCCATTCAGACCGATCCTTCGCTGATGATGACGCCGAGGTATTCAGTCTCGAGGACCTCGAACTCGCACTTCTCAGCCTTGAGGAACAGTTTGTGTTCCCGCATCTTCTATAGTACTTGACGTACGATGCGTCGGTGTTCGTCAAGATCCTTGGTGAAGATCAAGATATCGTCGAGGTAAATGGTGACCTTGCCGCTGGCGATGAGATCTTTGAAGATGTCGTTCATCATCCATTGGAAGGTTGCGGGGGAATTGGTGAGTCCGAAGAACATCACCGTCGGTTCGTACAGGCCACGGTTCGTGCGGAATGCGGCCTTCTGTTCATCGCCCTCCTTGATGCGGACGTTGTTATATCCCCAACGTACGTCAAGCTTGGTGAAGTACTTGGCACCTTGGAGCTTGTCGATGAGATCGGAGATGAGTGGGAGGGGGTATCGGTTCTTTATCGTCATCTCGTTGAGTTTCCGATAATCTTGTACAGGACGCAAAGAACCGTCCTTCTTCTTGACGAAGAAGAACGGCGATGTGAAGGGTGACTTGGAAGGCTTGATCCTTCCCGACTCGAGGTTTTCGTCGAGGAACTTGTCGAGCTGTTCTTGCTCGTTGTGGTTGAGCGGATAGACTTTACAGTCTAACGTTGACTTGGCGTTCGGGATTAGCTCAATAGCGTGATCCCAAGGTCGTCGTTCGGGGAGCTCATCGAAGTTCTCTTTTGAGAACAGATCGCGGTATGAGCGGTAATGCTCAGGGACCATCTGCTCAAAGGTGAGCTTCGGTTTCTCCACGTTGGCTGCCGCGGCGAGATCGTTGGCATGGTGGACGGCTCGGATGACGAGTTCTTCTTCCATGTTTACGGCAAGAATACTGTCACCCTCCTCGAGCTCCTCGTCCCATCGGTCGTGTTCGTCGTGGTCGGGAAGTGGGAACGGATTGTTAACGCATTGACAGCGTCCGAACACAATCGATCCCGTCTTCCAGTTTACAACGGGGTTGTGGCGTTTGAGCCAATCAAACCCGAGGTAAAGGTCGGTCTTTCCGAGATCCGTTACAGCAAGGTCGATGCGCTCACTGTGATCTCCAATCGTCATGCAGAATGCGACGAACTCCGTGATTGAGCCCGCCGAGTTCCTGGTACCGTCGGCGTTGTAGACGGGGATGGGTACTGCGGTCTTCGTCGTGTCGAGGTTGTGTTTGAGCACAAACGCTCGGTTTATCGCGCTGCCAGTACAACCGCTGTCTAGCAACCCTCTCGTTAGGAGAGTCTTGGTGCCTCCGGCAGGAGTCAGTTGGACGTCGAGAGTGAGGTCCCTTTCGCTGGATCGGGTTCGTCGTACGTAGCGTACGGGTTCGCGGAGTTCGTACAGCTGTTCGCGCGCTGTCTCCCCTCCAAGCCGTAGAGAGGCGAGGAGGTCGTTTGTCAGCTCAGCGAGGCGGTCTTTATGTGTCCACACAAAGAGGGCGGCGCGAGCGGCGTTGTTGTTTCAGGCTTCACAGACGGCGCGGAGTGTCCAGTCGACTGCGAAAGGCTTCATCCACCGACCCTCAACCTTGGGAGGGGCTCGGGGGAGTTCGTCGAGTACGCGGGGTACGCGCGGGAGATCATCGTCGTAAGGAGTAGAGACGCGACCCTCAGCTTGGGGAGGGGCTTGCGGGTTGAGTACTACCTCTACTGTCGGTGTCGTTTCTTTGGCGAGCCAAATCTGAAACGAAGTGTCATCGTCTTCGTCGGGAACTTCGATCATAGTTACCGGCGGTGACCCCCTTTTCACAGCCTGGGTGCTAGCTGCTTCCTGTCCTGCGGCTTTGCTCGTCGTGGCGTTGGCATCACCGACGTTCTTCAGTGGGCGCTGTTCACCATCGTTGCCTGGGGATGTCGGCGAGCGGAGGTTCGGACCCGGTCGCTTGTCGTGGGGCCCGATGCGCTGACGTAAGGGGCTCATCCTGACCGAGGCGCCGCCCTTGTTGGCGAGAGCTCGCACAGGAACGGCGGGAGTCGTTGAGAGCGTCGAACGTGGACGTCCAACTTCTCCTGCTGCCTCGGGGCTCTGCGATGTCATCACCTTTCCATCCTTTCCAGGTCGTGGCGGGGGGGGTGGTCGCTCTTGAGGTGTCGTCGTCCAACCCTGACAAGACGAGCTTGCCATTGAGGCGGGTGTCACTATGGTAGGTGACTTATCGTCATTTGCTTTCGCCGGTTGGGTTTCCCCGCGTAGGCTACTTGCTGGACGCTTAGCTCCGGTGAGCAGTGTCGTCCTATCGGTCGGTATCACGGTATTCCCCGATTCCCGACGAAGCAATCCGTTTCCGGCTTTCTTCGACGGGGGGGCCGCCTGCTCGTCGTGAGACGAGACTTCACAGGGGGCGTGTTTCAGCTTGGCCCATGCCCCATCCGGTCGAGGTTCTACGCTCGCCGTTATGATGGGTACCACTATGGTGGGTGGTTTTTCGTCGTTGGCTTTCGCCGATTGGGTTTCCCCGCATAGGCTACTCGCTGGACGCTTAGCTCCGTTGAGCGGTGTCGTCCTATCGTCGGTGTTCTTGTCGATGGGGCCCTCTGCCCCGTGCCCAACGGCCTCTTGCTTCGCCCAACTAAGTCGTGACGAGGCGTCGATCGAGGTCGTCTTTTCTTGTGCCCTGGCAGGCGGCTGTGATGGCCCTTTGAGAGTTTCCCGGACTGTTCCTAACGGCGGTGGGTTACTGGCTTTGGACATTAGATCCTGCGACAAGGGCATTCGCCCTTCAATCACGTACGGATCCCGTCTACTCGCTGTTCCCGTAGCGGATGCAGCATCACCTGCATCGCGCCCGTCATCCCGGGGGCGGAGGTCGGTATCGGTGTTGTCGTCGTTATCGTCGGTGTCGGTGTCCTCGATATCTAAGAGGGCGTATCGGTTAGTCGATTCTGGTACTGGGTGTCGGTTTGTGCTGGTGGAAGTAAAAGATACCGCCCCTATCGTGGGGCGGGGTATATTCGAATGCGTGCGTAACAATGTATCGTGCGTACTATGTAAAAAAGAGTCAGTCCGACCAGCAGGAGACGGGAGCACACCAGTAGGTAAGTCCTTGGCGGTACTAGGGGAATCGCACCCTAGACCGCCGCCGCTTTTTCCTCCTTTACCTCCTCTACCTTCGTGGTCTCGCCGAGCGGCTCGGTGACCAGGGACCGTACGTCGGTGTACTTGACCTTGTCGGGGCAGTCCTTGCCCATGTGTCCGTGCTTGCCGCATCGGAAGCACAGTCCTTTCCTCCTCATTTCGCTGATGTCCATTGGCTGGCCTTGCCCGCCGAATGTCACTCCCGTTGTCTTGACCCACTTACCGGTTGTCGTGTCGCGGCCTCCTTTGTCGCCTCCACTGCTCGTCGGCTTTCCCGACGACGAACTTGTCGCGCCACCTGCTGCTATCTTGGCGTAGCTGGTGGCGGTAGTGCTGGGGCGGTGGCTGTTAGCGAAGCCTCCTCCGGGTCCTTTTCCTCCGTGCGTTGCGTCGAACGCCTGCTTCTTCTGCCTCTCCTCGTAAATGATGAGGATGCGGGCCTTCCAATCTTGGTACGTGACTGGGATGTCACGACCATAATTGGCGATGGCGTTGGTGTAGAAGTCGGGGACCCCCATTCGCACCGCACGGACCATCGCGCCTCTGGCGTCCTCTTCGCTTCGTCGGCCGGCTTGGTCAGCCTCCGTTTCCAGTTCCTGGAAGTACTGGGTTGCCGGCTTGGAACCCATTCGGAGTGCGAACATTCGTTGTTCGTGGACGTCCATGATGGCGGGGTCTCGGAACTGCTCGAAGACGAGACTTACGTATTCCGACCAGCTCGGCCATCGGAATCGGGGTTGTTCGTTGGGGACCCGTCCCCAGAAAGATTGTCGTATGTGGACCCACCATTTCTTGGCGGGTCCTTCGAGGTAGGAGGCGGCGAAGGGGACATTTTGGGAAGCGAACTGGAAGTAGCTTCCGAACGCTTCGAAATAAATCTGGCAGTCCCCTATATACCGCTCAATGTCATCGTGATCCCCCTTGAACTTGGCGGGGGGTGAAAGGAGTACGGGCTTGATCCCGAGTACAGGGTTGTCGTCGGCCCAATGGCCGATGGGATGGGGAGGAGGGGAAGGGGGGTCCCAGCGAGTCGTGGGTCGCGGAACGGAGAATCTGTCGGTGCGCTCATGGTGCGGGCGCTGCGCGTTTGGGAGGGGTGGGCGCCCTCTATCGGGTTGCTTCCCTTTGCCTTGGGGGTGGTTGGGAAGCTGGAAAAGGTCGACGTGGTCGTCGTGGTCCTTTTCTGCTTGAGCGAGGAGACGTCGCATCTCCTCTAGCTCCTTTGCCTTTTCGTTGGCGATGTCCATCGCCGCCTGAAGTCGTTCGGCGGGCGTCTTCTGGTCGCCAGACCCTCCTGGCGCTGCGTCTCCTCCTCCCATGAGGAAACTGGTCGTGTTGCCGGGGCGGTAGCCACGCGGCGGGAGTTTGCCACTAAGTGGTCTTGTCTTGCGCCCGTAGGGGTTACGGGGCGGAGAAATCGGGAGTGGATGGGGTTGCCATCCTGGAGGGGGGTACGGGGGCGGGGAGTACTGGATCTCGGCGGGATCGAAGTCGTCGAGACCGCCGAAGGTCTCATAGTCATACTGGAATCGATCAAAGATCGATTCCGGGATCGGGTGTGGCCTCTGGGTCATAATCGGGATCGTCGAGGTCGGGGCGGTCGCCGAGGGATTGTGCCAGTGTGAGTAACTGGCGATCGAGCGTGGCTTGCTCGTCGGGGGTTCGGTCGTGAAGGCCGAAGATGTGGGGGCCGGCTGAGGGCGGGTATAACGTTCGCTCTCGGTTGGCGAAGACTCTTGCTGCCATTGCGGCAGCGGTGTTCCCGTAGAAGGGGATATGGTCTCCAGAGTGTCGGGCGAGGTAGTCGTCCATTTGTTCTCGGCGGGGCCCTTGGAGCGGGGTGCCACGTCGGTCGACGTCGTTTTGTCGTAGGCCCCAGGCCTGTGAGCGTTGCGCGCCAAGGATCTCACGATCGATGGCGTTGAGGATGGGCCAGACGTAATCCCCTCCGTTAGAGTTGAGGGGATCGTCGTCGAGGCGATCGAGGGGAAGGGGGAGGTCGAGAGGGACCTCTCGCTCTGGCGAGGGGTCTGAAAGTCGTTCTCCGAGCTCGAAGAAGAGCCCGAGGGAGAGGGAGTCGGTGTCGGAGGTGCTCGGATTGTCGAGCTCCTTGACGTCGATCGGGACGTCGCGGGAGAGGATAGGTCGAGGGGCAGTTGGAAAGACTGCCGACTCAGGGCGTGGTCGTGGGGCCGCGGCGACCAAGATCCTCTCTGGTCTGGCGATGCCGACGGCGATGGGGTCGACAAAGTGTCGACGGAGTTCTTCTCCATAGTTGTATTCTGGAGAAGGGTCGGTGGCGTCGGGGGTACGGACGCGAGGTGTTGGCTGGGCGACGAGGAGGTAGCGGATGATATCTGCTGCTTCCTCGAGATTGTCGGATGGGGTGCTGGGTGGTGTTGGTGTTGGGGAGCGGTGGCGGGACCAGGGGCGGTGTTCCTGCCTACGCGGAGGAAGCTCGGTCGGGGGGGTAGTGGGGGGGGCGGGAGTTGGGAACGATCGTTGGTGGGCATGCTCTCGTCCGGGCTCAAATCCCGTGGCACTCCGTAGCGGCCGCTCCGGGTTCCTGAGTTCGTAGGGTGAGACATACCTGGAGTAATCCTGGTACGTTCGGAGGGCGGGGTAGCGTTGGATTCCGAGGAATCGTCGGATGCGCTCCTCGTATGCTAGAACGAGGAGGCCTACTAGGAGGGAGAGAAGGGCTGCGCCTCCAATTGCTGATACGATACTGATAGTGTACTTGTCGTCGTTGTTCATGGGAGTCCTTTCTCGCGGCTAAGCGTTGGAGAGAAGGAAGGGAAGATTCGAACTAATTGTTAGGCCTAGCCTAACACGTGACCTTATTAGCAAAGGACTATGAGCTGTCTCGCGTTCGGACAATCACTCGTTTAGTCGCTAGGCGTTAATCGGTGCTAATCGTGCAGTTGGCAGGGTAAAGATAAACTTTAGTTCGAATCTAGGGATATACAACAGATATCCGTGCTACTTATATACTAAGTCCAGAACGCTATAATTAGATGCTGCTACGTGTTGAGCATTCTGTAACCATGCGTGAAACAATGAATGTTGTACGATATGTGTGCGAGAATCGCTCGCCGCAGTAACGGGTCTGTAGTCGTCTGTTAAGGTCGTGGTGACCGTGTGTAGATGCGGTCCGGTGTCCGTGATTAGATAGCATAAGCGCCGTTGATAAGATAGGCGCTGAAGATAAGATAAGTGAAAATGGAAAAATCGTAACAGTCAGGCCAGTCAGTAGGTGATACTACCACTATAGACATCTATAAAAACACCTTGTATTAATATAAATTCACAGAAGTAGAATACACTTACAACCTCACATCATCGTTGGCCTTGCAATGCATGATGGACGGATGCCGACACTTGGAACCACTGGATTTGACTACTCCAGTTTTGGCTTGTCTAGCTCGCAATGGCCATATGATCGGGCTAGTCAAATGTATAGAAGAGGGAGCACAAATGGTATCATATAAGGATCGCAGACTAGTATGTGCAGATCTCAGATCGCTTCGTTTCTCTGATTCCGCATAGGTTTACAGCGCCTTTCAAAAAATGCAGGAACACCATATTTACCTCCTTGATGGTCATGACATGGACCCATCTGCCGTCTTAATAGTCGACGATAAAGTCAGGTTCGTCGACATGGCTCTCAAAAGATGGTTCAGCCCGAACATCCTCATCTATGATCGGATGATACACGATGAGCAACAGTTAGAGCAGGCGCGGCAGGCACACTGGAGGCAGGTCGAACTGCTTTTTGAGCGCGTCAACACAGACCCCGGCACTGGCCACCGATACCGACCATGCGAATACCGCCTTCTCGACATCATTTCTGCACCAAGAATGTCTTTGTTAACATTCTCTGCCTGTCCTTCGATTGGACACTCGATTGGACACAAAAGGTGGAAAAAGCACTGGCAAAGATCCAGCGCACCACAAATATCACCAGATACAGCTTGCGACGGAGAACATCTGCATGGACGGAACAGGGCTGCCTCAACACGACACCATAGGATTGCACCAACCCAGCGGGAATGTTTCAATGACAAGTGCCCTGATCCCCATATTATCAACTCGGAAACATCCATCTCCTCTTTACGACACCCCTCCTCTAAATCCCTATACTCACCTCCCAATACTCCTCATGATGCTTCTTCTCCCGCGACATGTCATGGCACCATACCTCAGCATCATCGATCATTCTACTCTGATCATTCAAGCCCTTCCCCATTCTGTGATGAGGGAAATATTTCTTGAATCCAGCTGGCTCGAAGAAATTGAGTCCATGTGCTCATCATGAGCGTCTCAGACATCCAGTCATTCAATATTCTCTATCTAGCCTTTCAAGGTTTCGGAGTCGTTTCTCCACGATGGTTGTGACCGTATCATACCTGACTATACCCAGAATAGACGCATCTCGTGTCGCAGCATGTGTCGACTTGATTTTTCCTTGTTTTGAGATTGACTCGTATTTTCTGAGCCATTGGTAAGGTGGTAGATCCACATGGGTCCTATATTCCTTCAGACATTCAATCTGAATTCAGACTTGATCTCCCTGATCTTCTGGAGGATGAAGTCATGCGTATATGATTTATCACCGTCATATTATGTGAAGGCCTCCTGTGCCTCTCTCTTGCGCTCCTGGGAACCCAGTCCACCCTGTTAGCTTGGTCTGATGTCCATCTCAGGGTAATGATACGCCTGCTAGGTGTACACCCTGTAAAAACGCATGTAAATTAAAAGTTTTACCACATATAAAAAGATTACATTGTAAAACACCAGTAAGAAACGCGAAGCAAGTGCTACATTGTAAGGAAGAACCTACCAGGGAACTTAGAACCAAGCTGTTCTAACGCTTAGGTCGAAGATCAGGTATTCTACCCAGTAGATCAAGAGCCCAGGCTGTGTGACTCACATCGAGTAAGCACCCGGCATTCCAGCGGACGTATCCGATCATAGAACGATTGATCTAATACGATCGATCAACCTGGTAGCCGGCGATGAGCTCATATCTGTCAGGCAGATAGTTCATACCCACCTGGTTGGGTCAGCAAGTATCTTAGTCAGTCAGAAAAGGATTGGAAATCATAGATAAGTAGAGTAGTATAAAGACAGGTCATGTAACTAACGGGGAATCAGGTTTCTGACCCCTGGAACGCTACCAGGCAAATAGTACGGGTTTAATTGGTTAAGAGCTTCGAGTCGTTGACTCACCTGGAATAGAATTGTGGTGACCTGGTCACTTTGTGTGTGCAAGAACAGTTAAGAAAGCAAACAGTACAAGCTAGATTCAGAAAGACAAGTCCAGAGAAACAGTTCAGAACAGTCAGAGTGTTTTAAAGTCGCAACCAGGCACATTGTATCAGTCTTGAAACTGCACCAGGCAGCCAGCACGAGTTCAGAAACTGCACCAGGCAGTCGTTCCGAGATAGTTTGAGTTTGTGTTTCATAGCACACTGGACTTAGAAGTGATTTAGCAATATATCTTTAAAACAAATCTATTTTATTGCTACCTGGAACTTATAACTACAGTACAAAGTGTCATAACTTGGTACATCATACCTCCCTTCGAACCGCAATTGACTAGGTGTTTGTGTGGTGTTTAGTGTTAGCACTTAGCATTCATATAGGCGCCTAGCACCTTTCAGTAATATCATACATTTGCCAAAGGGGGAGATCTCCAGTTATGATGGGCAAATTATACGTGACAGGGAGCGCCTGTAGTAAAATATGTTCAGGACCATTCATTGAAAGGAAAATGATGGGCTGAAAGTGAAAAAGGACAGGAAAGAGGGAAAGGAGGGAAATGGGTAGTTCCAGTCGCAAGCCGCTTACGCGGATGAAGAGTGGGGTCAACATCGCGGATGTATGATCATTAATCAAAATTGACGCAAGGCCTGAATCACAAGAATGACATGGAGAAGAGGGAGGTGCAGTCACGCTCGTTGCATTTTGGCATGAAAGCCGGTTTCCATCGACTCAACTAAGGAGGTTATAAGGAAGGAGAGGCAAGATGGCGAGGAAGCATTGCCTAGTATGCTACTGCGATCGATTCTAACGTCAATGCCGAGACCGCCATTGACCAGACGCACAGACGTCATGGTCCAGCAATGTAGAAATTAAGATGAAGATGAAAGACCGGCACAATTTCTGGGTAGTGAGTGATGATGTCGCCAAAGAAGGATTGTCGAATTGCGTGGAAACTAAGCTGGCGATAGCCAGAGTTTATAGAATGAGAATTGAAAAGGTATTGACATGTGCTTTGGAATCCAGGGCATATATCAAGCAGCCGACATGAGGGGCGACAAGTGTGGAACCAGGATGAGGATCGTGCAAAAGCAGAGCAAGTCTGTTAGTAAAGAGGGGTTTCAAAATGAAAAAGACGCCCAAAAAAAACAGGAGACCTACCTCGGAAATGTGTCTTGGAGGTGCAAAGGGAGAATACACGGCGATGAAGGTCTCCGTTGTACCTGATTCATTGGATATGTACCGCTCATTGGCATCCCTTGGAGATACGATCTGAGTGTCCCTTGCTTGCTGCTCATACCATTGACCGAAGTCAGCACGACTGCCCACGGTTTGGACCTCCACGGCGTCAGGATCTGGGACATCCACTGGGAGTCTTGTTGGCACCACTGGCACAGAGCACCATCATACTGCCTACCCGCCACCCGCAAGAGCATTCCTGTGCCCATATGTCTGTAGAACAAAAGCAACACCTGCCTATAATGCATGTGAGATCTGCAACGGGTACTTGGGAAATGTAGTAACACACCACCATAACCTAAGATATCTTTCTTAGAGGACAGCCTAATGATTTCTATCAGGGTTCGGATGCAAACGTCGGAGGTCTAGGCAAAGAGCACCTGCTCTCCCAATGCCTTCCGGATTTGTCAAATGTGGCTTCCCCCATCTAACACTCAATCTATAGATTGTTCAGCTCTTCCGTGCAAAAAGGTGGACCAGACATCGGATGAGGGCGAAGGATTTTGTCGGCCATGGTAAATTCTGTGCCTTTGAAGAATAGGTGTGATAGCTGGGCAGATCAGGCGACCACGACTTTGCAGAACTTTGCGGGGCCCGCTTATACTAGGTGACTTCTTCGAGGGTGCCAACGTTAAAGGTTAATCTGATAATCAGAGATGGGAAACCAGAAGGAGAACTGCCCATTGGAAACACAGGAAAACATAAGACGATAACAATTCCATGATGTCCCAATGGACAGGTAGAGTTCATTGTCTCTCGTTGTGATCCAAACAAGTGTACGGTACGAGTTTGGAAACGATTCCTCCATTCCTCTTCGGACTGCATGCAACGTTTCCCTGCCTGGTCTTTCAACTTCGGTATGGAGTAGTCCACAACAGGAGGCGCCTGGGAAACACAAGAAGTGTGTAGACCGCAAGGCATAGTTGCAACAATCCCATTTCCGCCGGGGCGTTGCATCAAGATAAGACGAGCCTCGGGAATGATCTGGGCAGCTCATCAGTGCTATCACCAGTCATTGCTCATGTAGGACCCGGAACATAAGGTGGTGCTGCTTCCATTTTAATGAACACAAATGGACAAATGCTGGATTATTGTAAATGGTGTTTTTTCCCAAGCGGTGGAGCCATTGAGCCCTGAGTTGTTGATGCGTCCTAGAAGGCAACATGCGGCCAGGGTATAATGATACGAGATAGCGATTGGAAGGTGACGGGTTCAAGTTGAATCAGGGAATTACGCGTGTCGCGCTGACAAGATGGCACTAGTCAACGGAATTCTGGATGTGAAGCTAGAAAACATGGCGAGGAAGAGGGGAGAGAAAGCAGCAAGGACAGTCGTCCACATCTTGCCCCTGTCCTGTTGCATTTTTGCATGGACGAGAAGTGGAGGCACCCATGATGGGACTAGCAATATAAGGTATCTACATTGACATTCTCAATAAAAGCGGCCTTCGGCGGAGCATCGAAATATTTACCTGCGTAGGTGTCGATATACATCGCATGATCTCGGTGTTCAAAGGTTCATTTCCGAGGTCAACAGGATCTAACTCTCAAAGGTTATAGGTCTGAGTTCTACGTCTATCCTGATGAGGGATAAATCAGATTTGCAATCACACTAAATTCTAGTTACTTACTGAGATCCCACTGGACGAAGAAGAGACACTCATGGTCTTGAGCTGACAATCTTTGTTAAGCCAGGTTGGCGTTAACAGTATTATATTCCTTCCACAAGTTCCAGCCGAGTGTCGTCATTTTTGCCCACAGAGCCTTCCGCGCTTGACCGCATATATGGTCACCAAAAGCGCAACCTACTGTACTAATGTAAATGCCATTGCAGAGTGCATCCCACAGCCATCCAATATGGCCGATAATCCAGCTAACACCCAATACTTTGGTGGCGAGGCGAACGGAAGCTAGATGTTTGCCATGGTACGTATTTTCCATAGGTAGGACCCTCTGGGTTCTCTGGTACGCACGAAAATGGACTAAGGTGGCCACCGTTCCAAAGGAAGACCTAGGAATGTACGACGTTCGAACACAAGCAATAAATCGAGTTGAAAAGACGTACGGGCATGTTGAATTGTTGTAGCTCCACATGTGCAATATCTCCACAAGAATCATTTTCCTCCTATTAAAGATCCAGTTCTGTGCTGCCCAAGATGCCAGCGCAGACACGCTATCTCTCCACTATATCCAATGGTGGTGTCTTGACGTGCATTTGGTCGCGTCACAGGTCTGTTCCCAAGTAAATTGACCTACCACTCAAGCAGTACTGATGCTAGAAGATGTGGTTGCCACCGCAGAGCTGCAGCGTCCTCGATATCCAATGATGGTGCTTTCACGGACTTTGTCGGACTATAGTAGACCATAGTTCAATGTCCAAGCACGTGCATGTCGACGATTAGAGGAATTATTGTGTCGTCACCATACATCTACCAGTGCTAAACATCAATCGCTGCTGAAAAGAAAAAAACAAGACGCATACCACAAATCACGATACAGAGCCGACACCTTTCAGTGTTGTGGCTATATTGTGAGGATGAGTGAATACGCAGTGGTAAACCTATTGCTTGGGTCTACTACCTTAGTAGTATGTGAAGTATGAAGGAATTAATTGTTATACTAGGCCAAAACATCGGCCTTATATACTACACAATGTATCTAGAATGTTCTACTATAGTACCTATGCTTGTCTTTACTCGAAAGTTCTAGTAAGTAAAAGTACGAAGGGGAGGAAGAGCAATGATGCTCGAATATTCCGGACGTTACCGGATTGCCGAGACGTGGCATACCCAATATGGTACTGCCAGCTTGTCGGATCACAACAGGCTAAGGTCTTAAGCTTAGCTTAATTTAAGCCTTAAATGGCATTTAAGTTAAGCCTTAATCGAGAAAGCAGATTTTCCTAAGGCTTAGTTAACCTTAACCGGAACGCCGGCACGGTTGCCGAAGAAGCCGGAGTGGCAAAGCTCCCCTTCCTTCCCGGCACTTGATCCTTCAAAGGCATGAAAATGGAGACGTATGTATTCCACAATGTATACGAGCTAATCTATGAAAGAACAAGCCATTAAATACCTTTGTAACGCAAAATCAGGCCGCCTTTTGGCCCCAGCAATAGCTTTCCCCTACTGAAATTAACCTTAAGAAAATACCTTAATTACGGACTTAATTACGGTTTAAGCCTTAGGGAAAAAACTGTCCTTAATTAAGGCCTTAACCACAACGCTGACACCTTTCGCCTCCGACGTCCTAAGTACTAACAGGGCAATGAAAAGGGTAACGATGATCTATCGAAACACAACCAAACAAATCCTGGAGCCGACAACGCCCGGCCCGACACCCACCTTCGATACGATCGACCACGACGTGATCCTCCAACAATGTTGATGATCCTCTGAGCTTAACTCAATCCAAGCTCGCATACCTCGCATACTTTTGCCCGCTGGTCGGTCGCGTTGTTACATTGGCCAAGATACCTTCATATATAGGCATATCCATTACTTTTGCGAGGATTAGTGACAACACTAACAACACCTGTCAGAATTTGATCTGGAATATCAACAAATACTATGTTCGGCCACCAAATTTGTTCTAAAGGTGGACAAAACGTTAATTTCTGCTTGTAAACGTTGCGAAAACGTCCAAAAATACTAACGATTGTTAACAGACCCACTTGTGTTTGAAACCGGTTTGAAACATGTTATAAACACGATGTTTAGAGTTCAGACATTCCTCACGGAGCCCTAACCTTCGACTACAATGCCTGTGCCCCTGCCACTAAACCCCTTTCCCCCATCCTCTGATGAATACGCCTCGTATGCATCTTGTCTGAACCTCGAAGCTCTCGGTAGCAGCTGGAGCATGATCCTGGATGAGAAAGAGTCTTCTAGAGCTGCCATGTTCAAATTTAGCCCGGGGGTTGCGGCGCGAGTCCTAGGCTACGCACTTATTTACCCTCCTTCCACCAAAGGTAAGGCCTGTCTGGCAGAAGAAATATCTAGCTGCGATGGTGACAACGAGCTTCTTGCGGGCTTGTCGTATCTGTACATTATGGCCATGCTTAGGATCTGTACGTTCTCACCCTATGCCTTGCAAGAAAAATGTTCACTGCAACTAGTCAAAAAACCGAAGGGTGAAATACCGACGCCTACGCCAGTTCATAGTCCCCGGCCATTATTCCAAGCTACGGCAGACGACATCGCGGCGCTTTTGTCGCAGCCCACTGCCAGTTTGGGTAATGCTAAGAAGCTGGTAAGCGAGGCTTTCTAGAGCGCTGTTCTCGGCTGAAGCTCCTCAGGCTTTGGCGCGAGACAATTATCGGTGCATACTGTCGGGGAATGTGGACACTAACAGCTTTGACACCGGCCTGACAACGATCAATGAAACAGAGAGGATAACAGACACACAGCTGGGTCACATATTCGGTGAACTGAAGTCGGACTGTATAGTCGGGATGACAGATGCCGCGCAGAAAAAAGTTTGCCTACCTTCCTTACATTTGCCTGTAGTTCCATCTAATCAAAATTTACTTGTCAGCTGGATTGGGCGGCTTCTACTGCTGACGTTGTTAAGCGATTTGGAGACATTTCTGTTGTGGAAGAGCTCAATCAAAATAACATTCACAGCGCACAGAATACGTTCACGGTATCACCTGAGTTCCATGGTCCGTTTGGTCGGCTTCGCATCTCTCTTCAGCCAATTGGGCATGTAAGGGAATTGCTTTTCTTCCTTTTCCTTCTAAATGCGAGATCTACATAGGAAGATAGCAATACGTATCAAATTAACACATATCCGCCAAACCGACATGCTATGTATGGACTTCCGGAGCAAGTAACACTCATGGATGCGAGTGCGAGCGGGCAAATTCCTCTTCCAAGCCGTCGTTATTTCCAACTTCATGATGCTTGCGCCAAGATTTCTCATCTCTCGGGGGGCGGGGAGGTTGTGGAACAGCTATTCCGAGATGTCGAAGACCTAAAGGTCTTAGCAGAGGACGGAGGATCCTCCGACCTTTTGTCTTTGGCACTTTTATCACGCCCAATAGTGCAACATGATTGATTGGAACATGTGCAGAGAGATTACCATTTTCGCTTTCAATACTAAATGGCAGGTACGTTTTAGTCAACATTGAAGATAGGCTAGACGATGACTTGGTTCAGAGGCGACTACCACCTATTCGATCTCTCGAAGCCATCTTTCGTAATCAACATCCGTTGGTTGAGCGAAGCAACCAACCTGCAGCTGCAGCTTTGAGATAGCACCATATTTGCATGCTCGAAGCTGTCAAGCCAGAATCGTTGGAAAAAGTTTCTTTATTGGCATCATTGGACGGGTTACTTACCCATACTCGATACCCTTTCCTCGAGTAGGTTCACTTCCATCTGCCGGCGAAGGAAAGGGATATTTGCGATTGGATAGCCCAATGACTTTCAAGATAACGTACTAACATCGTTGCCGAAACTACGCTCCCTCGGGCTACTCGTAGTCGACTTCTCAGAGTAGAGGGGCCGTTTCATCTCACCCTCCTTCGTAAAGACGATATCTGATTTATTCACACACCGTATTATTTGCGACTATAATTTTTTGGCGAACCAATGGTCTTGTATTTTGCCTCTCAAACGCTAAGATTTACCCGGTTTCCGTTACTTCTTTGGCTTCATTCTGCTGAGGCTGGCGCGGCGCTCAGCCAACAGTACCGAGGCCGTTGCAGTTGTCATTGGATGAGAATCATCCGACGTCCTCGTCAGGAATACCGGTTGCCCTGCGATGATTCGCCGGGTACGTGCATAGATCTGTTTTGTCACAACGACAAGGACTGCCTCAATCCACGAAGACGGAAAGTAATAGACATTCGCCCCGCATTGACCTTCTGGGCTCGTACATAAATACAACTGCTATCATCGAAGCACGACTAGAACTGAGTGAGCACGACAAAGCGATAGAACAGATGATAAAACTCACCCTTAGGTTTACTCATACGGGGGTAGCCCACTGAGACGCCGGGCTTAGGCTGAAATTATTCGTCAGCCAGTTTGTAAACTCCCCCGCAATCTTCTGATGACCCGCAACATTTGGATGCGAATTACTGCAGTGGCACCAGTCAGTCAATGAGATACCGTGAGGCAGTAGTGAAAGTATACTCTGGGAATATATCGGCATACGCAACCCAGCCTGACGTATCTACGAGGTGGACATTGGGACCCTGGCTGTCATGAATGAGTATCGGAGGGGTCAAGTTCCTAGTGGGGCATCGGTACCTCATGCTGACTATCTGCTGGTAACTTCCGACGTAGTAATAACCGACGGAGCCATCAGGTTGGGGCCAACCCCACTAGAGATCATCGATAGATGAATGATACGGCCAGGATGTATCACAGCCACATACAGGTGTAAACACAAAGATTGGTTGGTCAGGGTAGTGCTGACGGAGGCGTTTGATGAAGGCGAGGTATATCTGGAGCGTATCGCTGCATTAGAATCATTCGCATCCCATCCCATCCATACACTCACTTGGACAAACTGAGACGCTGAAACATGAGAGACGTCGTTTGCTCTAGATAAACTGCGTCAAGACTTGATCCTGCAAGCAGGCTCGAAGGCGAAATTTACCCTATATGAATGACGATATGCGTGGGAGTCGGCTTGTCGCGGGAGAAATCCCATGGAGTCGTATAATTGTGGTTAGGAGTAGTAGCATAGTTAGAATCCTCGGTCTAGGAGCAAATTCAGCGGTAATTCCACAGTCACACTCTTCACCATACATCGAAGAATTGGACAGACATTCCGTGTGTATTGTACCATGATTGTACATCCTTAGGAGGGGGGTGAGCGATCATTACCGAGTAGCTGACCAGAAAACTAACCGCCAAAGTGATTCCTGGCTGGGCGATGACGGTATGTTCTGCCTTGAACCGTTCTCCGACAATAAAAGGCCACCCCTGGTCTACGCCCATAGGAAGGTATTGGCCCTATACAATCTCAGAGTCTGAGCGAGTATAAGCCCAAGGATCCTTGCCGCGGATAAGGAATCGCCTATGAATAGGAAATTGACATTCGCGGGCTGGTATGGGAGTAGGATCGCGTCCTATGGAATATCATTATCAATTGTTATTCTCAAAGCACAGAAGCTTACCGAGTTCAACACCAGGTTTTGAAGAAGGATCTGATTATTCTGCCAACCCCAGGCGTTGATACGGACGACACTACTACTCGGGGACGGGTTCCCCAAAGGGATATCATTCGTCCCCGCATAGACATCTACAGATGTAAAGTTCTGATAATCGATAGATACCCCAATGCTGGCCGGGGACGACGTGTAAGTATCCAGATTCAGAGAGAGCGTGATTAGATTTTGAACATGCAGTTTGAATCCCGTGCCTGGCCTGTAACGGTGTCATAACTTGAAAACGATTGAGACTCTGATACAGGAAACTCACCACCAGCTTCCTGGAGACGAATCCCAACGTCCATGAAAGTAGATTCGAGGGTCGTTATTCGCAATTGTCAACCCAGCTGTGTAGAAGGTCGCTGTAGACAGGATGAAGCACAGAGGCTTTGTCAAGAACATACTGGAGGCAGGGTGAAGCTTGCAATAGGCCTGCGTCATCTGTCGAAGTGTATAGTCTTGGTCAGGTGCAAGAGGCTCCCGTTGAATTACCGGGAGGTGAATCTTCAGGCCCAAGGTCTTTGTATTCCCGTTCGCGAGGAACATTCGAGTCTATAGTGATATGATATCGACCTGACATTTCTGCATCCGGAATCAGAATTGTCTGTAACCTACCGAGCCATGAGGCTCAATCTGCTTAATATCACCGCGAAGATCACCACACGAGATCATTCTAAATGTATTCGTCAGCCTTATCTTTGGACAACGATGTATCACAATCCCCCGGTGACGGGTCTTATTGAAAATGGTTTGATACGAGAAGATGCTAGAGTGATGCCATTCGATAGTTCGACGGCACAGGAGTGCAGCAGTGCAACGCGCTCGAGTCGCGCCACAGCTCCTTACCTAGCACATGCATACCCACGCATTAGAAAGCAATTCGTTGAGCCTGGGTACGAGCGCTACAAAGATTCCCCGTAATTCTGATGGAATTCCTTCACTGACGTGACAGCAGTGCCGCGTATTCGGACGCGTCGCTTGGTTTGCTGAAGGTGAACCTTCCTGTATAAAAGAAGGGTTAGTTTTTGGTTCCTTCGAAGTCTCTTTTTCCCATACCCTTCCTTTCCCCTTTCCAAGCTTTATCCATCCCATGGCCGCGTCAATGCGTGCAGAGCAAGATGGTTGTAGTATCGACGTGTCGCGAGAATCAAGATGGGTGTTGATGTAGATGACCGAATGTTTGGCTCGCCGACGTCGAGTCAAACAAAGTCAAGTCGATCTTCTTTCCCATGCTCATTCCCGTCCACCAACATCTTTCAAGGCCTTCAAGAGAATCTCGTGCCACCGGGTGACATCCTATGAGTAGATTCAACTTTGATTTTATTTCATATTTATACTTCTTTTCGGTCAGCTTTTCTACCGCAAGACCAAGATCGAATTTCTCAAATTTTGCCCCGCAGCGAGCGAACGCACATTCTGAAAGGAGACTTGAGCGTAGATGCGGGCTGGGTGCCATCCCATGGATATAATGTGAGTCTCACGCACTGGAGGCTAGATTTCTAACAAACTTGTCCTCCACAGTGCATCTCCCTCCCCTTGATCGTCTTCTCTGGACGCGTCCGAGACTCCGCCAAAGACCACGCGCTTCAAGGACCCGATTTTAACCTGAGATGACGTATCACCATCCAGCGAGCGGCACTTGGTTTGTAACCTACTCGCTGCCTGTGATGATGACGGGGAGTGCGCGATGTGGACGGGAAGATGGGGGTGCTTTCATCAAAAATCACGTTGAATGTTCTAATCTTGATCTAGGTTCAAGGTTCTGGCATCTACTGGTTTCATAGCGTGTCTAGGTTTCTTTTGCGTTTGAATGAAGCAGGATATGAGCAATATGTCGGTCTTGAACAGCCTACCCATGTACTTTCTATCGCTAACAACGACGGCCTCACCTTCGTACGTCGACCCCTTCTAATTCGCCTCTTCATCAACTGACATGCCCGTTGATCTACAGTGACGGTGACACCAATTGGTAATAGTCTGCGCTGTAATATGAAGAAAGTGGTCGTTCTTATCATCCAAAAATGTTTACGAGTGTTCTAATAATGGTCATAGAAGACGCCGCCATTTCTTATTTGCAGAGTTTTTATTGCTACCGCACCACTCTCACTCTCACCTTACACCATACCTACAAGCCCCCAGCAATGGAAAATTTGCACATTCGTACCGCTTCACACACTGCACACCGAATTACACTCACTAGATTTTATTTTTACAGGTTCCGGCACCTCTGTTGAGTTAGATGACAGGCACGGGTCGATAAGAATATAGATTCTGAATACAACAACGTATTGAATACTGCGAAGCTATTTGTTATAAATATGTTGGACATCATTGCTAGACAGGCTCGAGAGCTTCCCACCCTGTCACACAGGACTGGGATATGCCACGCCCCGCAATGACCCACCACTTCATTAAATGATCTTCTGGAACCCAGCGTAAGTAACAGCAGTCTGAAAATAAGATAGCAACTTACCTCACTCTAGGCGTCGGACACGACGATGGAGCTAGTACCGGGGGTATCACAGAACCCTGCCTCGAGGGGCGTTCCACAGGAGGACAACTGGTTGCAGCTACCACCACATCCTGCACGGTCGCAGAACCCGACATTGTTGGTGGCGGCAAGGCACGCGGTGCCGGGCGCATTGAGGCAGGTGGCACCGCCGTCGTAAACGTTGCAAGTGCCACCGCAGACGTCCTGGGTGCGAGAGGTACAGTATGTGACCCTGGTGGTCAACGCGGCGCGACGAGCGAGCGGGTTGGAGGTGGTGTTCCCATGGTAGGTGATCTTGGCGTCGGTGGTGGCGAGCCAGTGGTCGAACTCGGCGTCTGTCCATAGGAAGGCAGCAGGAGCAGGCTCCTGGTATCTCGTCAGTATACTGTGAGCATAAGGAGAGCTCAGCACGTACAGGGGTCGGGCTGGCGCTACCTACGACCGCCATGGCGGCGAGAGCGAAGAAGTTGGCGAGAGTGAAGAACTGCATGTCTATCGTTAGCTTGGTTGAGTCCGGTGAAGGCTTCTGACTTTCTGAGCTGACAATTGCCAGCTTTTATAGCTCCTCAGCAGCTCATTGAAGACTAATTGAGACTTTGCTCTACTATTTCCGTCAAGCTTGAAACCCACCTCCAACTTCGACATCTTCCTGAGTGTTTGGCGGTGAACCAGTATTGAGTCGATTGTTCAATCTCAATCTCACACGTAACAGATACAGCCTCCCGAATACCTTGATATGGCACGTATCCAGCTCTCGGTGTGGGAAGCTTTGTGCTGAAACTTAACACTTTGCATGATTGGATGCTATCCCGTACCGACTTTCTGTCAAATATAGATGCATCAATTTTTGTTCGTTTCATGACTCTGGGAGCCTGGGGGCGTAAAAATGCACACATTAGCATAGTGAACAGGGAATCTAGTACTCACACTTGTGAGCTATGAAAAGAAATTCACGGATACTTACTTTTGAAGTGCATTCTTACTGCAATGCTGCAACGGCTTGGCCTGTTGCTGTAACACTGCAACGCTGTGTTACAGAAGGGAACACATTGATTATTTATTCAAGATAGAGAAATAAATCGCAATGAAGCGCACTTCCTTATTCAAAGCCTTTCACATATGTCCAAAAGCTCAGTGGATGATACAGGTGTTCAACACTAATCAGTGGGATCGGCATGGGTCAAGCCGAATACTTGCCGGATCGGGAGATGTATGCCAGTTATTCGCTTCCAGTTTGGTCTTTTACGTGTAGCATTGAGATTGAACAATCGACTACATATCTCTCGAAACAATAACAATAAAAGAGTAGTCTTCCCATCCAGGCACTTTCAAGTGTTTCGAGTTCCGAGTATGTAGTCGATTGTTCAATCTCAATGCTACACGTAAAAGACCAAACTGGAAGCGAATAACTGGCATACATCTCCCGATCCGGCAAGTATTCGGCTTGACCCATGCCGATCCCACTGATTAGTGTTGAACACCTGTATCATCCACTGAGCTTTTGGACATATGTGAAAGGCTTTGAATAAGGAAGTGCGCTTCATTGCGATTTATTTCTCTATCTTGAATAAATAATCAATGTGTTCCCTTCTGTAACACAGCGTTGCAGTGTTACAGCAACAGGCCAAGCCGTTGCAGCATTGCAGTAAGAATGCACTTCAAAAGTAAGTATCCGTGAATTTCTTTTCATAGCTCACAAGTGTGAGTACTAGATTCCCTGTTCACTATGCTAATGTGTGCATTTTTACGCCCCCAGGCTCCCAGAGTCATGAAACGAACAAAAATTGATGCATCTATATTTGACAGAAAGTCGGTACGGGATAGCATCCAATCATGCAAAGTGTTAAGTTTCAGCACAAAGCTTCCCACACCGAGAGCTGGATACGTGCCATATCAAGGTATTCGGGAGGCTGTATCTGTTACGTGTGAGATTGAGATTGAACAATCGACTCAATACTGGTTTCGAGATCTATATCAGTTGTATTGGGTCCCGGGTTGAATCCATCTGGGACGGTGTAAACGCGACGGAGCCATGGAACTCAGAAGCGATATACTTATCATTGACTCGTTTCTCATGTGGGTCTCCTTCATCCACGTCTTCCTCCAGTGCACTACCATCGAAGCTGGGCACGGCGCCTGTGCTACCTCCCGAAAGGGATGAAATGAAAACCGTGTCAGACCTTCTGTACAAAGAAGCACAGGCACATTCATACTTGACTGGGAAAGGTGTCCCAGGTCGTCCGAGAAGCTCTATGCAGCACAAAATATCAGCGCTATAATTAAGGACTCGATAAGGGGAGAGGAAATCATACTTATACTGACTTGGTTGAATTTGGTCCTACGATACCGCGACGCCCTATCATGTTACAATTATTCTCATACTATTCCTTCGGTCCTTTGTGTTGTACCTTTACATTGAACGTACTAGATTAACATTAATGTTGAATGTGGTGGAGCTTCGGTTCCTCATTGCCTCTTCGCCACTTCGCCACTCGAGGTCCACTCAAAAATGTATCAAGAATGATAGAGATCGGGCTACTAAGGGGGAAGTACGCCGTGAAAAAGGTCGACGATGCTTGAATATGTGACGAGTAATGGAAGTCATGACGGTAGTTGATGAAAAGAGTAATGTGATGGCCGGACATAATATGTTATTTGCAAGCAGAGTTTTGGTCTACCAATGTTCGCGTATTTTGCTTTTTTGCAACGCCGATACCCATATGGTTGGCTTCTACTTCTTTTTCTTTATCGCGACACTCTTTTAAGCAGAGGTGGGAGGGGGGGGAACTTAAGGCACGCGCTATATCTTTGTGCACATCCATCTAAGAAGGCTCGTAATAATAAGCAAGATTTCGCCTCAAGAACGTGATCAAAACCAGTCATTAAAGTATGAGAAATGAAGAGTAATTTTGGACCGTAGATGGAACATATCGTCGTAAGGCAGATCTCCCGTACAAGAAAGCGAAGCCTATCCCAGACATGAAATTATCTAAATAGTCACCCATCATACTTTCGTCGTCACTTGTTATGACAGTGACGGTTTCGATATGACGTGAATTCAATGAAGATATAGTTTCCATTCCCGAAGGGAAATGGTACATGTAAAGCACGACCGTCCGAAGTTCTGTCAAGGGGCTCAGATCAAGAAACCCTGAAAGAAGAGATGAATTTTGATTGATGTCGTCGAAGAATGATGGTCGCACCATTATCCCACTCTACGATAGTCAAAGCGACGGCGTGAAGGCTTGTGTAGCCTACTCTGAAGATGCTATTGATTGGAGTAGGATCTAATGTGCGCCAGGAGCCTCTAAACTTCATCTTGAAAGTTGTCAGCCTGCCAAGCGTCTTGTGATGTCTCTCAAGCCAATGAAGGAGATCCCGGTTCCAGCATTTCAACGATAGTGAACGTAGTCGCGTAGGGGGTTTACATTCCTCCAAGGAGGAAAGTGGCATATCCTCCGTGCCCCCTTGGCGTAAGAATCGTATCGAAAGTCGCTCGAGGTCGCAGAACAGGCTTGAATACCATAGAATTCGCCTGAAGCTGGCAGCAGATATCGCGTCGCTATCTCCTAGATCTTCGTAATTAAACGAGAGCCGTTTAATGTGCGGGAAATAGCGGTGTAGTGCCGTCACCGGGTCCAGCGACTGCCCCGCGATTATTGCTCGCGTCGGCATTGCGTCGGCATTGGCGAGAGCACAGAGTGCATACCGGTAGCGAATCAATCGGTCCCGCTTTGTGTACATCTCAAGCCAGACTGTCCGGATATACGGAGATATAGTGTTTTCTGGCGACTGCAAGAGTTTGACAAACTCTCGTACATGGTCGCGAGAATGGACACGTGTACACAAGAGGCACCGACTGGTTGGGACCCATGCCTTGCAAACGAGGCTGCAAGTGAGGAGGGTCTCTCGCTCGGAAGCACAGAAGTGAATGATGACTTCGCACAGTTCTTGGGGAAGGATGCAATCTCGGGGGACTTTCACTATCGTACAGTCCCGAAATCTTGGGTAAATGTAAGAGTTGCAAAGGACACGGAGACGTCGTATAGGATGGAGAATACATAGGTAACAGTAAAAGTCGATGATGATGGGGAGGTTCTCTTTGGAGCCTTGACGGCAGGTAGCACAGCCATCGATGGCTCGCCTATACAGCAGGATGCAGTGATGGATCAAAGAACTGAGCAATATGAGCCGGGTGAGGGCTAAGCATGTTCCTATCGCTGCTCCTACGAAACCAACGCAAAGTAAAACATGCCAGAAGTCATCGTGAGAGCACATTGAATAAGAAGAATCGTCATCGTCCCTCATGAAAAGAGGATGAAACGACATGAGAAGAGGGGAGGGGGCTGCAGAGATACGGAATCAGTAAAGTGGACAATAAGGCGTAATACATCCGACTGTACCTTGCGTCGGTCTACAGAAAGTTGAAGTCCCGACTCACGAGATATCTGGCAATTATTCTGCTAGAATTCAGGTTGCAGTTGGTCTACAAGAGGACCCAAAAGAACCGGGCGAAGTGTTATATGAGAGGCATGGGAGTCCAGCCGCTGTGATCACAGCCGTCTTACAGCCTTCTCGGTAAATACGTACATGCAAGTAATATTCCCACGTTCGAGCGAGGTACTGAAACCAGCAAAGAAGAATGTTTTTGCGCAGTTTAATTTCTCTCCGGATGGCAGGTATTTATTCTTTACCATGCACGAAGGAAGCGCGCGGCAAGGGCTCTAAACTGCCAAGAGAAACCAACAGAGCCATTGTTTGGTTCAAAAGCTTTTGAACGCACAAGTTTCAAGACTTTCTGTGACGTCACAGTCACACCGTCTCCATGCTATGGGCGATGGGGACGAGGCGCCCGGGTGGCCGTCGCTGTACAATCCCAACCTCGAATTCTTCGCCATCCAGCACAATCCTCCCAGGCAACCTGGAGCAACATACCTGTACCACTATAACGACATATTCAGCTTCACTTTATACTGGACTCTCATTTTCTATACCCCCGTATTCGTTTTCTGCGGCGCCCTCGCGTTTCTGAACGTCTCGTTTCCTCCAAAGCATGCCTACGAGCCTTTGCCATCGTCCGAGGAATACCCGTTGGTGTCGCTGAAGCTGCAGCCAAGGGCGAGGAAGCCGAAAGAAAGGCGGTCGAGGGCCACCTTTGCGTTGATTGTTTTCCTGACGTTCTTGGCGATAAGCGTCGTTGGTGCCGTGTTTGGGTCGACGATCATGTCGCTTGTGGTATTTGGATTGTTCAAGGCCGGCAAATACAATATGTCTACGTGAGTGACGTTGTTAGCCGTACCTATGGCGATTACTGAATATTCGCACAGCTGGGTACCATTCGTCTCAGCGGCTATACAGGTACTTGTCGGGCTTCTCAAGTACGTGTCCTTTCGCTGCCGTGGTGTTCAATGATTCTTCAATTGATTGTCCCAATTCAGTGCATGGCCATCTGTATTCTATATAATCTAACGAATATTGCATGTACCGAGATGACAATAACGAAGCATAGATTGCTTTTACCTTGTAATTTGGGCGTGTTGAGGTAAAGACCGGCTTTCGGCTCGGATGCCTATCGTTCTACGAATCGCAAGGACTACACTCAGCAGATGACGTGGTGACTCCAGCATCAAGAGGCTGTTGATCGCTTCACAAATAGTGACAAAATACCTTGGATGGGTGCGTCAAAAAGATTCCCCTCTTCCACCCCCTCCGAGTCCACCAAAAATGACCAAGAAGATATCAGCGGGAACAGATTCCCAGTCCTCTGACACCTATAACATATCGAAGTCTCATCCGCCTGACCTACGAAACGTCGACGGGGAATTCATCATTAGTCCTGATGGACACAACGCTTCACACCGGCAGACGGCGCGGTTTTGCTGAAGCGCCCAGTCCGGTTGGCTATTCGCGAACTTTTAATACTTGAAAGTGCCTGGATAAGAAGACTACTCATTTATTGTTATCGTTTCGAGATCTGTATCAGTTGTATTGGGTCCTGGGTTGGATCCGTCTGGGACGGTGTAAACGCGACGGAGTCGTGGAACTCGCAAGGAACTCGGAAGCGATATACTTATCATTGACTCGTTTCTCATGTGGGTCTAGGGTTGCGAAAGGGTATAAGATAGCTCAGCGGATTCGATTAAGATCAAGATAAACCTTTGCCTACAGCAATACTTCCTCAGAACACGCCTATCCACGCATCTCCTTCTGATATCACAATGTTCCCCTCGAGCTCGTTGTCCAACTCGTCGACGGCGTCTTTCGTTTCGACCCAAACATCACAGTCAACCCAACCTCTTATGTCTTCTAAGAAAGACTACCCCTCAGCATTTGCAGATCTCCAATCCACCTATGGATTTGGCGGTCATGTACCTTCCCCCATACCAAAGAAATCGAAAACCTCGTCGAAAGCCTTTCTTCCATCCATCCTTCGTTCGCGTTCTCAGCACTCATCGTCTACTTCATCCACATCTTCCTCCGGTGCGCTGCCATCGAAGCCAGGCGCTACGCATGTGCTACCTCCCAAAAGGGATACTGTGTCAGACCGTCTGAGCAAGGAGGTACAGGCACATTTATACTTAGCTGGGAAAGGTGTCCCAGGTGGTCCGGGAAGTTCTATGCAGCACAAACTATCAGCGCTATAATTGAGGAGATAAGGGGAGAGGAAAGCATACTTATGCTGACTTGATTGAATTTGGTCTTACGATACCACGATGCCCTATCATGTAACAATTGTTCTCATATTATATCCACCCGGTCCTTTGTGTGTTGTTACCACTATGATTTTGAACGTACTAGATTAATAGTAATGTTAAATGTGGTGGAGCCCCGGTTTGAGCTCCACCCGACCTGGAGAACAGGCTGTATCAAGAATGATAAATTTCAGGCTAAGGGGGAAAGCAAGGCTCAAGGGGGCCATATGCTGCAGTGGTATAAAGACGGTCCACAAGAATGAATGGAAAATGGCACCGGGCCGGACCGAATAGCCGAGCATTGTGCGGCTGTGTCGAAGTTTGTTTAAGGCATGCGATCCAAATACTCTCAACGTTGACGTCGACGTCGAGCACGACATCCTCCCCTGAGTTCCCTCCCGCCGCCCACGTTTCTACGGCCAAGGCCGCCTTTCACTTTCTCTTCAATTTCCTACTTCAAAGCCCGACGTCTCTCCAGGCTTTGAGTGTAGTAGTACCGGGCGGTAGTTCATGACAGATATCCCCCTTCGTCCTCTCCGAAAACACAAGAATCGCGCTGGATACACTCAACTAAACGATACTGATATCGAAGCTGGCCCTGGGTCGGCCGATTCTCCCGACAACCAAACTACTATGCCTAGTCCAATTGCAGCTGTTGCGTCCTCGAGGAAGGCAGGGAAGAAGTCGCGGAAGGACCGCTATGCAGACGATCCAGAAGAAGAGGCCAGTTTGCTGGGGGGAGAAATGTACGATGAGGAGGAAGGATATGTCGAGGAGACGCCGCTTAGAGAGGTCCAGAAATCCGTATGTTATTGGCACTTTCAGGATGCTGCACATGCTAATAACAGTAACAGAGATCTGCTTCAATATTATCCAAGGGTAAGGGCTCACAGAAGGACAAGTCCCGTACAGTGCCATTCCGGCCACCAGGTGCGCATGCAGTTGTTATACCAATGGATAGCCTCCTTACTGGATTCTCAGACAAAATACAGTCGCGTTTTCCTCCAAATATCGTTCGTAATCAAAAGTATAATGCCTTCACGTTCTTCCCCATCGTTTTCTACGAGCAATTCAAGTTCTTCTTCAATTTATACTTCCTGCTGGTAGCCCTGTCTCAGTTTATACCGGCGCTGAAGATCGGTATGCTGCCTGAATTCTACATTGCCTCTTATTCTAACTAGAAACTAGGATTTATTGTTACCTACATCGCTCCTCTTGCCTTTGTCCTCTTTGTCACGATGGGAAAAGAGGCGTACGATGATTACAAGCGCTACCTTCGGGACCGAGAGGCCAACTCACAGAAGTACCTCGTCATTGGGCCCCCTTCCTCTTCAGAAAGTGAATCTTCGCACCACAACACATACCTCGACACACACGCAAACACTCGTTCCGTTCCTTCATCTTCTCTACGCGTCGGCGATTTAGTCAGACTAGAGAAGAATCAACGAGTACCAGCAGACATGGTTCTCCTACACACATCGGATGCCTCTGGAACATGCTTTATTCGTACTGACCAACTTGACGGAGAGACAGATTGGAAGTTGCGAGTCGCAATATCAGAATGTCAAAAGCTAGATGAGAGCGACCTCGTAAGGCTTGATGCTGAGATATATGGCAAGTCCAACTGCCTCATCATAATGTTCGAAACTAATGGAATTCCAGCTGATGCACCTATCAAGGATATCCACTCATTTATAGGCACATTTACCCTCAATAGCCCCCCTCCCCAGGCTTTGTCACAGAGCCAATCTGACGTCCCCCTACATCCGTTACCACCTTCAGTAGCACCATTAACTGCTGAGAACATGTTATGGTCCAACACGGTTCTCGCCGCTGGAAACGCAGTCGGTTTTATCGTCTACACTGGTGCCGAAACTCGGGCTGTCATGAATACCAGCCACCCAGAGACGAAGGTTGGCTTGCTGGACCTGGAAATCAATAAGCTGGCTAAGGTTTGTACTCATGTTTGAAAGCAAAGCGCTATCCTCATATATGCCTTATCAGATTCTTTGTGCCGTGACATTCGCCCTGTCCTTGGTTCTGGTTGCGCTCAACGGATTCAGGGGTTCTTGGTACATCTACGTCTTCCGTTTCTTGATTCTCTTCTCGTCTATCATTCCCATCAGGTATGTTTCCCGCAACGCGTGTCATGTCCCGATCTAAAATTACGTCTAGTTTGCGTGTCAATCTAGACATGGGCAAAACTGTATACGCGCACCAAATAATGAATGATTCCGAGATTCCGAACACGATAGTCCGGACTAGCACGTTGCCCGAGGAACTTGGGAGGATCGAGTATCTGTTGAGCGACAAGACTGGTACGCTGACACAGAATGGTGCGAAAATTTCATTGGTGGTTGGTAGTGTCTTACGCTGCGCCTAGAGATGGAAATGAAGAAACTCCACATGGGAACCATGTCGTATGGCTTTGATTCTATGGACGAAGTCGCTCATCAACTAGCCGTAGCTTTTGGTGCTGATCAATGTAATCTACTATGATTCAATCGGTTTCTCCAGTCTAACACTCTTTGTAGCACACGCACGACAAGGCACGATGCCCACAGGAGCCCAATTAGCTACGCGTGGACGAAGGGACATGTCATCACGAGTGCGCGATGTCGTCCTCAGTCTGGCTCTATGCCATAATGTAAACTTGTCTCATTTCCTCCCAGATTGCATTTTTCATCAATTCACTTGTTCAGGTCACCCCGGTTACTAATGATGATGGTTCAGTCACCTATCAGGCTTCCTCCCCCGATGAAGTTGCCATTGTGCAATGGACACAGTCCATCGGCCTCACCTTGGTATTCAGAGACCGTACCAAGATCGAGCTGCAGACGCCCACCGGATCGAGGATCGTCTTCGCAGTGCTCGACATATTCCCTTTCACCTCTGAATCAAAGCGCATGGGTATCGTTGTTCAAGACGTCCAGACAGGGGAGATCACATTCCTACAGAAGGGCGCTGATGTCGTGATGGCTAAGATCGTCCAACGGAATGATTGGTTAGAGGAAGAGACGGCCAATATGGCTCGCGAGGGTTTGCGTACGCTGGTGATGGCGAGGAAGCGGTTGAGCGGTCAATCATATAGCGAGTTCAAGCAGCGGCACCACGATGCCAGCGTTCAGCTGGAAGGACGGAACGAGGCTATGGCTGCGGTGGTATTGGAGTACCTGGAACATGATCTTGAGCTCCTGGGGCTAACGGGTGTCGAGGATAAGCTCCAGGATGATGTCAAGTCGACGTTAGAACTGCTCAGGAACGCGGGAATCAAGATCTGGATGTTAACAGGAGACAAGATCGAAACCGCAAGATGTATAGCTATCTCGACGAAGCTGGTTGCCCGAAATCAGTATATTCACGAGGTTGCCAAGTGTAGGTTTACATTCCTTTCTGATTACTCTGGTGCTAAACAGGCTTTGCAGTGCAGACTTCAGATGAAGTTCGAGACCAGTTGGAATTCTTGCAGTCGAAATTGGATTGCTGTCTGGTCATTGACGGAGAATCACTGCAGGTATGTTTATCGAAGTTTTGGCTTTGCTTTTGCTGATATTACGCAAATAGCTGTGCCTCAATCTCTTCAAGAATGAATTCATCGAAATCGCGACTAAACTATCTGCAGTTGTCGCCTGCCGTTGTTCGCCGACCCAGAAAGCAGACGTAGCACGTCTCATCAGGAAACATACGAGAAAGCGCGTGTGCTGTATTGGTGACGGCGGTAACGATGTCAGCATGATCCAGGCTGCCGATGTCGGAGTCGGTATCGTCGGAAAAGAAGGCAAACAAGCATCTCTCGCGGCAGACTTTTCCGTTATACAGTTCAGCCACCTGACGAAGCTCCTGCTATGGCACGGAAGGAATTCTTATCGTCGTTCAGCGAAGCTCGCACAGTTTGTCATCCACCGGGGGTTGATCATCTCAATCATGCAGGCCGTGTTTTCGGCCATCTTCTATTTCGCTCCCATTGCGCTTTACCAGGGGTGGTTGATGGTCGGGTATGCGACGGTCTACACGATGGCTCCTGTGTTTTCGCTGGTGTTGGATCGCGACGTGGATGAGGATGTTGCGCTGCTATACCCAGAGTTGTACAAGGAGTTGACCAAGGTAGATTGTCATCTCTCGCTTCTGCCGGCCAACGCTCATCAAGGACTTAGGGCCGGGCCTTATCTTACAAGACCTTCTTCCAGTGGCTGATGATCAGTCTATATCAAGGTAAGAGACTCCCACCAAGAGTATGACAAGCGAGCACTCTGGGAACTCAGACATTCATCGCGCTCCGATCAATGCATTCCGAAACTCAGTCACATCGTGCAGTCCTCCTAGCTTTGTGGGCTACATGCGGATTTCGGAAACATGATCGGAGTGTTATAAATTCTGGGTTTCCCGTGTGAACTGATAAGACCAATAGGTGCTGCGATAATGATCATGTCCCTGGTCCTGTTCGAGAACGAGTTTCTTCACATCGTCTCAATATCCTTCACCGCGCTCATTCTTAACGAACTCATCATGGTGGCGCTGGAGATCACGACATGGTTGGTGGCCCTTACGTTTTCAGGACCTTCTTTCCCTGACCTGGTGACAACGATTTTCAGGCACCTATACATGGTGGTATCAGAAATTGTTACCCTGTTCTTCTATATTATTAGCATTGCCTTTCTACCTGAATACTTTGGTTAGTCTCGTTCATCCGCTAATTGTGGCAGCCATCTAACCGTCCACAGATCTCTCATTCGTCGTTACACTGGGATTTGGATGGAAGGTTGCCGTCATCGTCGCCATCAGCGCACTACCACTGTATATAATCAAACTCATTCGGAGTAGAGTCGCACCAGCAGCATCAAGTAAACTATGATCACACAGATACCACACCATTTGGATATTGATAATGTATTCTTCTGCCTACGTGAGTTAAGAAAGTAAATGATTGCGTGAAAGTTGATGAAGCAGAGAAAAACCACGGCTTAATGAGGCGGCGACGCGTTATACGCGCTCGCAAAGAATCCAGCCTGGCCCGGCGACGCTGTGGCGGGATGCCACTCCTGTGAGGGCGCAGCCCAGAGCCCACCAGCGCTTAAAGGAGGTGCATTATTACGATTCCCAGGATACGCTGGATGAATCGACACAGGCTGCAACGGAGGGCCCCAAGGCGTTCTCGGCGCCTCGTTGGTCCCCCAAGATGGATTAGCACTTCCTCGTCTTCCGCCTCCACCAACGACCTCGTCGTCGTCCGCAGCCAATGCCGACGAACCCAGCACGATGCCCTTGGGACTCGGGGAACGTCTGTTGGGTGATCCGGAGCCACTCCCGCCATCGGGGCGAGCAATAGGTGCAATCACAGGCCGCGTGATCGGTCCAGGGTCCACAGACGTCGACGTGCGTCGGCTCTTGGGCGGGGGCCCGATCGGCTGAGGGGGCGCTCGTGGAGGTGGCGGGACGTAGTGAGTGTGGTTGTGCGTCTCGAATGGAGCAGCACCAGGGGGAAAGTTCCTCGGCATCGGAGAGGGCTGGAGCGGTTGCGGCGGTCCGGTGAAGCCAAAGGGCGGCACGAACGCTGGGACGCGGGGAGACATCGCTGCTTGCGGCGGGATGTAGATGGGCGTCTGGGAGGGCGGGATCTGCGGGATCTGGGGCGTCGCTGGAGGGATGGGTTGAGCGAGGATTGGGCGGGGAGCTCGCGGCATCGACGAGCTCGAGGATGAGGAAGAGGCGACGGGCATGGTGGTGAGAGATGGTTTGTTCAGGATCTTCTTGGACGCGACGCCGTTGACACCGCCTCGAGATTGGCTTGGACCATTGCCAGACGAGGAGGAGGAGGACGGATTCCGTGGCGACGTCGGTGGGGCGCTGGCACGTGCATTCTTTACGCGTTGTTGCTGTTGCTGCGCTGCCAATGCCACCAAACGTTCTTTCTCTTTGGCTTCCCGTTCCTTGGCCTCCTTTTCCTTGGCTTCGCGTTCTTCCTTCTCTTTCGCAGCCTTCTTCTCTCGCTCAAGTCGTTCTTCCTTCTCGCGTTCTTCCTTTTCTTTTCTCGCCTTCTCTCGTTCAGCTTTCTCTTTCTCTTCCCTAGCCTTACGCTCTAGTCTCTCCTTCTCAGCCTTTTCCTTCTTCTTCTTCTCATCTCGCTCCCGCTCCTCAGCAATCCTCTTTTTCCTTTCCTCCTCCTTCTTCGCCCTTTCCTCGTCTTGCGCCTTTCTCGCAGTCTCTCTCTTCAAACGTTCCTCTTCTCGCTTTTTGCGCTGTTCGTTCTCCTGTTGCAGTTGTCTCGCCTTGGCTTCCGCCTCTTCGGCAGCCTTGGAAGCCGCTTTCTGCGCCTTTTCCGACTCTTTGGCCTGTTTCTGCTGTCTGCAATAATATAAGGTCAAGAGATACTGTCCAGACGTTCAAGTCACGCACCGCTTCTTGTCCTTTTTCTTTTCCTTCTCGCGCTGTTTCTTCATCTCTTTCTCCTTCGTCAACTTGTCCTCATCCTCGAGCTCGCGGAGTAACTGCAATTGTCTCTCCTGTGCAACCTTTTCTCGATATGCCTGGAGCACCCGCTGCTCGAACATTCGCGCCGCAAAGATAGAGAACATGCGCTTGCCTTCCTCCATCTTCTGCTCTTCAGTGAGAATCTGCAACGAGTAAGATCACACAGTCAGATATAGTGAACTCAATCGCACCTCTTCCTCTTCCTCGTCGTCCTCCTCATCATCGTCCTCGTCGTCTTCATCATCCTCATCGCCCTCGCCGTCTTCATCGTCTTCATCTTCTTCATCATCATCTTCGCTGTCGCTCTCGACATCGCCGGCAGCCTCTTCCTCTCGCTGCATCCGCCGCTCGGCCAGCTGCTCCATCATCTCAAGAAACTTTTGCCCGTCGTTCTTTAGCAGATCATCGGCAACCGTGAGGATATTCCCCGGGCCCGTGACGGTCAAACTGCTCCCAAGGCTGAACAGACCATCTCGAGCGGGTTTGGCTGGTGGAGGCTGTGGCTGAGCCGGAGGTTTTACCTTGGCTGGAGGCGCCTCCTCCTCCTCGTCATCCTCCTCGTACTCGTCGTCGCCTTCTTCCTCGTCCATGACCTCGTATTCATCCTCCTCTTCTTCCTCCTCCTCCTCCTCTCCTTCTTCCTCTTCGTCGTCGTCGTCAAATTCGCTCGGATGCTTGTGCCGCTGCTTGGTACGATTGGGGGTTGGCGGTGGCGCCACTACGCCCGATTTCCGCTGTTGTTGCTGTTGCTGCACCGGCTGAGGCCGCTTCGCCGTCGCCTTCTTCGGGCTGTGGTTGATGACGGCGCCGTGCTTGTCGAGCTCCACTGAACCGGGAAAAGGCCCCGGTCCTGGTGGCGGAGGGCCACCCGAAGAGACGTACCGCTGCTGGAGGTGAGCATACTGTTCGAGCTCCTCGTAGTATGCATCATACAGCACCTCCAGCTCTTCCTCGATGGCGTTTCTGTAAATAGTTAAGTACAGAAATAAAAAGACAGAAATATTTCTTTGATGGACTCACCTCTTCCTACCACAAACGGCGCAGCTGCAGCTGTGTTTCTGCTGTTCCTTCATCTTTCTCAGCACTGTATCCTTTTCAATCTTGACGAGATTCCGACGCTCTTCCTCGCCAAGACCGAGCCAGAAATCCTTGATCCGCTCACGCTCCTCCGTACTGCTCGTGCTCCAGATTTTGTTGGCTTTCGTGGTGCTCGGCGCCGTCGTTGCTGGCGGTCGCTTCGACGACGGCGGTGGCGACGGGTGGTGATGGGCGTTCGTCGCCGTGTTACTGTTGTACGCATTCGGTGGAATCGGGGCTTTCGATGCGGCGCGTGCGCTCTTCGCTGGCGCTTGCGTCGCCTGCGGCTGAGTGGTAGGATACGCCATAGGCTTTTTCCCAATGGATACCTGACTGGGCTGCCTTCCTACTGGCGCCATTGTCTGTCAATAGAATATTTGAGGTGCAAGTCGAGAAATAAGAGGAAAAGCATATGTAAGCAGGTGGCGCGTGCACATTGCCTAATTTGGAACCCTAACCCTAGAGTCCCGATTTACTACGCTCAAGGTCAGGCATCGAAATTTTACAAGTACAGTCAGATATCGTTTACTGGATTAATACCTACGCTATTTCTTGCCAGAATAAAGACTGAGAACGGTAGAAAGCATGATTCCGAGTCGGAAGAACATACGGGATATAGCACGGAATGCTGAGTCAATGCTGAGTGATAAGAAATGTACCCTCTCCACATGAGATTGTCACCGAGTGTGAAATAGCAATCTCTTGCAGTCGTGCAACATACAACGCGCATATATGCAGCTCCCTGGAAGACTGCAGGTGAAAAGGTGGAGGGACTTCTATCTTCCACCCACCACTGAGCACTTGCACGTGGGCGCGACTAACTTTATGTGTGAATATCGATGATCAGAAGAGATAATCGCTTGATATTAAACTCACCCCATTCTCTGGAAATGAACAGAGGCCCGATCAAGCGCACTGCGGCACAAATCGACAGAGGAGACAAACATGAAGAAAAGGGAACGCAAAGGGGGGATTGGCCGAGAGGAAAGTAAGAGCATGTTATGCTCGTATAAAAAGTTCCATTGTGGTCTGCAGAAAGAAGTTGTTAGGTGACCATACTTAGTGTAAAGAGCGCTTAGTGACTTACGGTGGTATCCATGACAATCTCCACCCTTCAACTGAGAACATGTCAATTGATAGCCAAGCGACTTTCGTGACCATGTCCGAGGGAGGAAGTGTTATAACAAATCACTCGCGCGCTTCGCGACATGTTAGGATAGCACACGGAACTTTGGACCTGCTCGGACCCACAAAGTAAGTAGCCTAGACTCGACGCCACATGCTCTTTCTCAGTGTGGTGTATCCCTGGCAATACAAAGCCAAGCACAGGGCAGCTCACAGTAAGGAAACAGCAAACAGAACGGCATGCAAGCTTCAAAGGACCGATATGTCCGAGAATCCCGAGATTCAGCAACTGAGGTATTAGTGCTGTCACCAATCAACATCAATACCGATAAATGATAATTAATCCCTTACCTCAACAACCATGCCAAGGCCAAGAGCAGTGACGAAGCCAGGGCGTCTCTGGGGTCCAGCACAACGTTATCTAGGCCGCATAGCGGAGGACAACGCGCAGTCTGCTAGCGACGGCTCGCCCGGTTGCGCCACCATTGCAACTCAATGTAATGAGCTAAAGCAGAAGAGCCCATGCATGACGGCAAAGAAGACCCTGGCGGGAGAACATGAATTTATTTAATGGAACCTAATTTTCGGTTCCAACCTCTCGCGGGATTGACGGTGGTAAGTAGCCCTCGCAACGAGACGGAACAAGCAGAGGGAGTCTCGGACTTAACGGATGAAACGAGACCGTGTCCACTGCTTCACATCATCGTATCAGTGGAAGGTGGTGGTGGTTAATGTTAGAGCGGAACATCGGACCGTTCACATCCGCATGTTCCCGGACCACGTGAACTTCAGGGCAGGTCGAAGCTTTCTGCACCCAAACGCCCACCAGCGACAAGTCACAACGGGCCTCATTATTACCAGGTCAACCTACCTCCTTCGCGACCACCGCCATGGATGCCGACACCGACATTTACATGTGCATTGCGGTGGCAATACAGGATGGTCCCCAAGGGAAGAGTTTCGAGGTAGCCACTCTGCTTCCTACTCCGCCTTCCCTTCCCTAACCACAATTACGATCCTAGGAAGTCCGTATAGACGATTACCTAAAAGCATATTCGACAACAGGCAAGCCACCCGCTCCTTGTCCCCAGATGCCCACCGCACCACACGAACGCGCAACCCTGGGTCTCCCACCGCTCTTCGAGCCCCAGCGCCTCCCGAAGCAAAAACCAGCAGAGTTACCAGATTTCCACGTGTGGGAACAGACGCGCGTATCGGACGAAAACTTCCAGTCGATCGTGGCGGCTCCGAGGTATGTTGGGTACAGCCCTGAGGTACGTCGGGGAGGATACGCTTGAATGGGTTCAATTTACCTTCGTATCAGGAATTGCGTTGTCAGGCGTATGAAAAGGGGAATAAAGTACTACCTCCATCCATGGCTTCCGCCTACTCCTTTAGCTCGGCATCCCCTACGAGCACCGTGCCATCTATGCAAAGTACCCTACCGCCCATCCCAAGTGCACTACTATCTCTTCAAGGATTACCCCCTATCCAAAGTACATTGCCACTTATTCAAAGTACAGTGCCTCATATTCAAAATGCACTCCTACCGGACGCCAATGGGGAGATTTTTGTGAGCATGACAGCCCAGAACGCCTATTCGCAGCATAGTTTTGAAGTGCGTTCCATTCTATCCGCGTTCGGAATCTAACGAACCTGCGCTGTCATAGGAGCTCCGTGTTGCGTATCTTCTGGCTGGCAAAGAGATGACATCTGCTGAGATCATCAATGCTTCGGCGGCACCTGTGGTCCCTACTCGGCCGGCGATCCGTCTGTTCTGATTGTGGCATCTTGCGCATCTATCGCATGCACTGTGGATATAATCTGTATTTCTAGGTGATTTATGGTGAGGGCGCGCGAATATACCAATGTGGGGGCGCTGACTTGGGCCGATCTTGGAACCTTAAGTGATCCTTGTTACCTGGTAGAAGTGGCCGCTAACTGGGTTGTATACTTAGCAATTTATATTGTTTTTGGGAACATACTGGTCAATCGTAAAGCACTTTTGCTCTGATTGTTTCGACTGAAGCAAGACCCTTCTCCATCGTTGATATACTTGAAAGTTACGATTGTGTACTCGGCTTAAGTGCGAGATTGCAATCTTCAAGATGCTCTGCTTCCTGTCTTCGAAGATATACTGTTTGTTCCTAAATTGTCAAGAGGCGTTTAGTACACCATACTCTTTCAGCCTGTTCTTCCAATTGGCGACAGGTTCACGAGGTTCACGGTGTTATGTTGAAGAGAAAGATAATTGACGGCGGACCAGGGCATTGTAATTGAGAAAGTGTCCATTCAATTTGCAACCTTGAATCATACTTCGCAGTGGTACCACAGTGGCCTTGAAGTCACTAGCTTTCATTGCTTCGCGGGCGCAAGACAGACGTTGCGACAGAGATCACGAAGGAGGAAGAACATGAATATCACCGGCGGGACGAGGGCACGAACGGTCTACCAACGCGGGAAGATACGCCATGTTGTCATACATGACCTGATACGTCCGTCCCGAACGCGACTGGCCGGCCGTCCGTGGGGAAGTTCGCACGACGCAAAGGCAGAGGATGATCAATAGCGATGATGGAAGAAGGAAGGAAAGGAGCGATGAACGGTTTAACCAAAGGAGGACGCCCTTTTATACTCAGAGGCCCGTACACGGTGGCAGTCCTACGCATGATGATCGGAACGCGTCATAGCAGCGTCGGTGCATTCGTCATCGAGTAACTAAAGCTCAGGCACCAATCACATGCTAGAAGAATCTTGATGAAGGTACAGAGAATACAAGTACATCCGGTTTACCATGAAACGCCATAAGTTCTGCCAGTTGCGACCGCCGCCGTTCTCGTTCCCAGAGCCCCGTATTCTGCAAACTCGTGACCGCCCTTTCTCAAATTATAACCACTACTTCTGCTGCGGCTGGCTTCTTCCAAGTCCGTATTTGCCCACCTCGTCAGTGAGAGCTTTGTCCTCTTCCTTCAATGCCGCCTTTTTGCTGGCGTCCTGAGTATTAGGCTCGGGGTTGGGAGAGGGCGCATTCCCACCAAACCCATATTTAGACTGGAGATCTGCGAATGCAGACGCAGTCCTTCGCGGGGACAAGGGTCTGGGTAGATGAGACCGTGGTGGTCGACGAGTTGTTTGCGTTAGACGGGTAGGAAGTCATGATTGAGAGCGACGAAGAAGTATAGCGCTGTTTGTAACGCAGCTCACTTGGATATGTTTGTAGAGATGACTCTGAGGTTGAGACTCACAACACAAAATACTTTTATAGACGGTTATACACGCTTGGATGCCACGGAGCTGAGAAACGAGTCATACAGTAGTACTGCGACATTGTACTGCGCCCCCTGCCGCCGAAGAGAACGTCAGTACGAGTCACAGAAATAATAGTTGTAATAGTGAGCTGCACGCGTATTGCAAGTGAATATCTAGCAGGGAAGGGTGCTGCGCACAAGCCAGGAGTTCAGCCAAGGAACCGCAGCAGGTACAACACAAGTCAGCAGCTGCGACAACACAATGAATGCCCGAAAAGCCTCATGGTACATTGAAATGCTTAGTGAGCACCAGAATCCAGGTAGACAACGACTTGAACAGCGAGGCCACGAGGCGCAAGCGGCAATTGCCAAATCCACACATACTTTGGCACCGCCACATCCACGTGCAGGGACCAAAAATGATTGATGTTTTGATTCCGAGACCTTTGTTGGCTCGAATTTTGTCAGCGTAAACTCTAACGCCTCCCATTTCATCGCGACCGGTACACTCCGTCTGTCAAAGGGTACTTAGTGCGCAGGACTTCAGCTCAAGCACTGCTGTCCGCGACGTCTGCTGTTTTCTTTCATCCTTCCACATCCGCGAGGCCAGTCAAACCGGATTTAACCCGTTCGATGCAGTGCGGGTTCGGAACTAGACCCTCTGTCTTCGACAGCAAGTTCTCTATTTTTTCCCTCCTTCAGGGTACTTAAAACTTAAGACTTCCCTGCTACTTTCAGATAATGATTAACCGTCGTATATGCAATTCGTCGGACTATGGGTACATGCACGAACCGTCCTCCCGATCATCAGGTTCGAGACAATGCACCGAAGCCGTTTGACAGGTCATTGTCATCTTCAACCCTCTGGCCTGAGGCTCTATGGACCCACTGATTTATTCGCCCTGTCACTCCGGCTTGTTAGTTTCTTCTACTTTCGCCTTGATGCACGAAAATGTCATATAACCGACATTTACAGGTCCATTATACAAACCAACCCGAACCTGGGCCTTCCTAGATGATGGCGCAGCCATTAGTCCTCGGTGGCGTATTCGTAGACGTGTCAACGACCTTCAACATTTCGGCTCACCCGCCCTGCATCCGAACTCGAAGTCTATCACAAGGTTTAATGGATTCTTCTTGAAGCAGGGACGCGCCGATGCAGACATTACAGAGCGCCGGCCCGAATCGCCTGGACCCCCATCACGCCGTTCAGAACGTCCATCGATAATCACTTGCCAGTGGCAACTCCAGCGTGGCTCTAGCAATGCCATCCCACAACAGGGCGCATCCTTGCTCGTGACCGTCTCGGCCAGCCGCAAGTACCTTTTTCCGCCTTTTTGTCCATAGCTGCCAATGACTTTTTTGGTACTCCGGGTGTTACATCCGCTGCTGATCGTCGCCTCGTTTCCCTGACCCGCGTTCGTTTATGACGGGTCATGGAAACCACTGACAACCTGACGCATCGCGCTGTGTATGATTATCTGACGCCAATCGATAAAGGCCTCCCTGCAAGGCAACAGTTCATTTACCCGTTCACAAAGAGCTATCCGTACTGTTCCACCAAGTTCGGTAACTCATGCGTTTGGCGTGTCGGAAGATCGGATACTAAGTACGTATAATAATCAGTTTTGTTTTTAACCTAGGTAGAAAAGATAAGTTTAGTTCACATTGACAAATGACGATGCTAACCCTTAGCCCCAACCTATGCGACCTTACACGCACCTGCCACTCATCCTTTCATTATATACAGAAACCTTTGCATAACTGAAATACCCATTCCAAATGAGGATCTCCCCCGGCTTTTTACCGAAATTTTGTATCCATGTCGATCTCTTATGTCCGCAGAAGGTGCTTCTCTTCGTTACTATTCGGTCAGAAGCGAACTCGCCGTGATTGGCGCCCAGTTTTTCTTGGTCCTAGTGTCTATGATAAGGCCAATGTCTCGAGCACGCCAGTATACGGGAATCTGTACTTGTCGTGTTCTAGTCCTCCCCGCTCCTGCCTTGAGCACTTCTATAATCTGACTCGTCTAAATAGGTCTCTCACACACGAGTGGGTCGGTCCTTAAACGGCAAGTCAACGAGAAATCTTTTAGGGTGCTAGTTAAAATTCATAGCTTTGGCTTACGGGACCATTACCCCCAGCTGGTCCCAACCGCTATTCTCGCTTCAGAACGTTGACCGCGGTACTTTAGATGTTTCATTGAATACGGACTCTCCGAGGACACCTTAGTCGGGTGACGCGTGTGTGAGGAGAACGATGAAGCCCGGTCTCCATCAGGATTATCAAAGTCGTCGTAAATTGGAATTTGAGGGGTTTTAGGCTATTTGGTTCTGGATGACTCGACGAACGCTTGTTTGATGATGGACCGCCGGGAGGAGGAATTGGGCTGCACGCGTCTACTATGCCGTCACTTGTTGGCGGTAACTGGAATCGCTGATAGGCGTTTACTTGGACGAGAAATTACACAAGAAACATACCGAAAAAGGACGCCATGCTTGCAACATCATGGCGTCGTGAGGGTGAATCGTTTCCGGAATCATATACAGACCTTGTGCCGATCCCATCACGACGACCTTCCTGGGACGTTCCGTATGTTTTCCCTGACACGGCCGGGACGAGTGTTGCGTCAGGGCTGACGATGCAAATTCGAAGACAAAGGTATCGTCGACTCGTGTGCAATTTAATAACCCGCGTTTGGCGCCTAGCCAACAAGGAAAGATTGGCATTTAGAATCAGAAAAAAAATTGACAAACCTTATGAGGGCGGGACTTTTTCGAACGTCAATCACAGGTACACCTCGTTCACGATCGGACACTTGGCGGTAGAAACTCTTTCTACGCGTCCGGCGCGACTTGAAAGGCTTCCAACTCGTTAATCCAAAAGAATATTCTGGCCCGGTCTTTCAAGTTCCGTATGGATGTGACCATGCTGCGTGTGCTATTATCGGTCATGCTATAATGGCCGATTACACAGAAAGCTTGAAACCCATACGACGGCCATGCTGAGATTTCCTGTGGGACGGATTCTGGGCACTACTTTACCTTTGTCCGTATATAGACTCCGACCCTCGGAGTTGGTTGCTGCCTTGCCTGGGCACTGGGGTAAATTGACGTGCGTAACAGACTTTTGGAAGGGTTGAGATTCCTTTATCAGTCCGAAAATGGATGAGACAAATTGAAGAAGCCCGTCCATTTCATTTTGAAAACGCGATCGTGGTTGTTGAGAAGACACGGTTGCTTAAGGCGGTAGTCAAAGAGCCCCTGGCCAAAATCCTAATCGAGATACCATGATACCCTGAGCGTAGGGCGCCACTGTCGAAGCGGAAGTCGTTTCAAATCATTATGCGACCCTCTTTAGGTACGCCTGCCTCGAACGCGTATAAAGTCTGCGAGTTAGCATCGTCAATAGCCCAAGCACCCACCCTTTCTTACTCCAGTTCACTGTCAATCAACTGACACCACTACCCATTCTCTACACTTCCACGATGTCGACGAAAACTGGAGTGAGCCTGTCTCCCTTTATGAAGCGCATATCGCTGACATACCTCGTCCTAGTCTACCACCCAGACCAACCAACAATACGATGATAACACCAGGGTACCCAGGAGGACGCCTATGGCCTGCCAATTCTGTCGAGGTAGATATGATCATCGCGAGCGTTGAATACGATGCTAATTTTTTCTCGTCTAGGCCGCAAATTGAAATGCGATGGAAGCCGTCCGTCTTGCGCTAATTGTGGACGGCGCCAAATTGCTTGCACCTACCAGCCTGTGTGAGTTTTGGATCCGTTATTCGGTAGCTATAATTGACGATCGCTTCCTATAGTAATGCTGGTCAGTAGGGCGTATTTTTAGAGGAAACGTCATACATCCCATGCTGGCTCTATCCTAGATTTCATCGCGGAGAGCTATTGTCTTCTTTCTTGCTACCCTATATAAAAGTAATATCAGCACATCCACTTTTTATATTCCTAGTAGCTCTTACATCGATAATGTGACCCTTCATGTTGTATATTCCCCTACTATAATTTTTTTTCTTGCATTGATTTCAGATAAATGCCGCTTATTATATGAGAAATATGGAACATCGAGAATTGGGCGAAGTCGCAACTGAAAAGTTAAACTTTAACGTGAGAAGCACAGGTACACTCCGGGGGGGTCGGTCCTGCAATTTCATGTCCTGGTCGATCAGATCTCGGGTTTGAATGAAAACGTTCAAGCAGGGGCGAGTGAGGCGGGTGAATTTCGATGAGTAAGTACAGCCTAGGACCGATTTCCGAACTTCTTTAGGTCTAGACACCGACTTGTCGCCAGCTGTCTTTGGGTAAGAGTCAGCTTTTTTACGGGGAAGACGTTCACCTTGCCTACATTGATCGCCCGTTGACGGTTGGGATGGAACGGAACCAAAATGAAATCTCTTCGCGTAAGAGGAGTAGTCCCGTCTTGGTATGACCTTCCCACGGTTAGACGTCCGATTGTTCGTACTTACCGGTTTCTCCATCTTACCACCCCGACTGATCAGCTTCCAGGTGTCGGCTTCGCCATTACATGTCTTTCGATTTACAAAAGTACAGCGTGAGAGGATGCGAAGGCCTCTATTACGTTCCAGATTTTGTGACGGTCAGCTGGGTCCCTTCAGGCTGCCATTTTGAGGTTCGAACATTGACGCGACGAGTCTTCAGGAGGAGGAAGAAACCTATCTTGTGAGAAAGGTGAGTACAAATACAGATGAATTTCTGCATCCTAATTCCGTTGTCCAGATAAAGGAATCTCCGCAACAAAAGTGGAAGCAGCTCGCGAACCGTCGGTTCGTCCTCGTCTATCACCTCGTGTCCCCATTCATTTGGCGTAATCTATGTCTGGACATGCTATAGCTTACAGCTTCTCGGTCCACCTTCGTGATCTTTTTGCTTCGCCACGGCGTCTCACTTTATGCAGGTGGAGAAATAACGCCAAAGAATGTTCTGGTGTCTCAACCGCTGCCATCTTTTTTGAACAAGTTGTGAGTAGACCACTCGCGCGTCTTCCAAGCTTTGTAACAGCTGGTGCTTCTAGCCCAGATATTATCTCTCGGCTCAAAGGTACTGGGGCATTCAAGTCTTCTCTGCATTGTGAACCAAACCATGTCATCTTAAACGAGGTATGGCTGGGCTGCTGCTTCCTTTACTTCATGTAACACTTTCCAGTATTTACCGGGACAAGGAATCATGGTTGGTCATTCTTTCGGCCGGCAAGCCATCGGGCTCATCTTTGCAGCCTCATGAAGACGGGCCTGCGTATCACCCCATCGTCGCAACGATTTCTCTGGGTTCCCATGCGGTGTTCCATTATTATCGGTATACTCCCGAAGAGAACGGTGACGAACCCATGACTAACGGGCGCACAATTGACAACACTCCAGCGCTTTCTGTTCTGCTTGAGCCGCGAAGCGTGATTATCACGACGGAAGTGCTATATAAAGAATACCTTCACGGGTGTGTCTGTCCAGAAAGCGCACCGTTTTAATTGCTCATTTTTATCTACAGGATCGAGGATATTGAAACTGATACTATTAGAGCGGCCGACGCAACCCAGGGATCGAAGTTTACGGACACTAATACACCTATCCAGAACTTCCATCTGCTGACGAGCGAGAAGGCGGTGAGGGCTGTCAGTGAAGGTGGAACGATGAAGAGAGATGTGAGGTACAGTTTGACCTGTCGCGACGTAGAAAAGGTTCGAAACGGGTCTTTCCTGAGAACCTGACCTTCATCTGCGCCGGTGAATACAAAGTCTCATCTTCGCCCGCGGTGGTATGAAAGCCGGCACTTGCGCAACTTAATGGATGACGAGAACGGGAATTAACGAGAATGAGTGTATTGAAGCGACAGTGGAGTTAGATGTACACGAATGAACTATCCACCGAGCCTAAATCAATACGGCAGCGACCGTCAGAAATTCGTTGGCCCCAGCCGTTTACCCAGAACGCAAAGCACCACCAAACAGACGGACGTCCGCCTGAGTCTCGTAACGGGTACTCTTTGCGTCAGCAACCTTGAGGCAGCAGAACGCCCCGTCACTTTCACTCCAGTAGAATACGCGCTTGATGCCAGCCCAGTCACACCAATCGATACTGAAACAGGGGTTCACCGACACGTTCGACTGTAAGGACAAGAGGATCACTCACCATCGCCAGCAAGGCCTAGCACATCCCATCCCACTCTTCGTAGTTCGAACAACGTACAGATCCGCCCCAGTGATCTTTGAAAATCTACGACGTCGACTAGGGCAAATTGACTTCTCGACAACGGCCGGTCTGTCCTTCGGATGCTCTTTAATTCCATAAAAGACGCTGTGTTGTAACAGCAACTTCGGCACTACAACTGCAACTTTCTCCCCCTCCCACCCGTCGTTTTCGTTTATGCGGTTGTGGGTCCGGTTGAACCTGCTGCTTGAACGGAGGAGACCTGCCACCAGTCAAGTTGTATATAGCGTGCATTTCTGCGTGCATCGAAACCGGTTTCCCGAACGCACAATCGACGCTTAGCTCGTCGTAGTGAACGCGTTGGTGGTTGTAGCCAGTTGAAATAACCTTCCCGCCCTTGACGATAATAGACCCCAATGTGAATGCCATTGGCGACTGGTTCTCGAGTTCAGGTATCTCTTTTCGAATAAATAATGATACTACACACCTTCGAGGCTGCCTCGATACACTGAGAAAGATAAAACTGAGACTTAGAATGCATGATAAAAATCTTGACGGTCAAGAGCAGGGTCGGCAACCACTCGGAGTAACAAATAAATGTCAGCGAGTCACAACAACAGTCACAAAGCATCCACATGGGAAATTTTTGACTGCTCAAAAGACAACGAAGTAAATTACTCCCGAAGCGAAATAGAAAGTAAATTTCCCCCACGTATATCTATCCAAAAAAATCATCAATCCGAAAAAAAAATTATCCCGTCAAAATCTCCTTTGAGACTAATATTCGATTGGCCAGCGCAGTCAAATTCGCATCAGCGACCACCACCTCAGGTGCATATTCCACATCGAATGTCTGCTTTATCGCCATGCAAATACGTTTAGCCTGTCGTTCAGACCAGAAGGTGAAATCATCCGGGTCCCGCTCGTCGGCTTCAGTCGGACTTGCAGTACCGTCTCCATTGGAAGGGGATTTGCACGACAAAGGAATCAGCGAAGGGTCAGAGTCGAGACACAACGGTACGACACGCATCAGGGTCTCTCGGACCGATGGTAAATCTAAGGTCGATGGCTGGTCGACTAGAAACACAGACAACTCAGACAAAAGTTAGCTAAGACAACACGGAGGGTTACACACCGTAAATCTCAATAGGGCCATCGAGGCTCATGACATTGTATTTGCCGTCATGGTGGTAACGAATCTAAAATGAGCATGAGGGAGGACGAACGACGATCAGATGAATCCTTGATTCACCTCATATTGGCCAACCAACCATGGCAAAGTGTTGGCTTTGAACGTCACGGTCCCTGAATCACTTTGCGGACCAGGAGGTGAATCAAGAGGTACATCGCCATCCCATTCTGCACCATAAACAGGCTCCCACATTCCAAGAGAAGACGTTTTCGTAACCAGTTGTGACTTGTTGGCGCCGACCTACAAGGACATGAAAAGACTGAAGTGTAACTAAGAGTAAAGAATACGTACTCGGTATATTCCAATCCAGTCCTTACGGGAATGAGTACGAGGCGCTTGCCATTGAACGGTGATTGGTTCGCCAAGGTGGAAGCTACGGGTACCTTCCTTGCTAGGGACGACTGTAACATGGTACTTTGCCGTATCGAAGGACGAAAGATCACTTGCAACACGCCTATAGGACGGGACATGCTCAGTAAGATCAGCGCCACTGGAGAATAAGCGCCCCACGTAATGACCAATTTTTCGCGAGACTGTTGCAACAAAACCTTCGTGTCCTGTACCACACCGGTAATCTTTGGTCGGGCTAAAGGTGGGCATCAGCAAGCGTGTACGGCCTCGGGCAGGAGCAAAACAAACATTTAGCTAAAAATTCCTCTACAGCGTCCGCTGTTTCCTCAAACACTTTGTCAAATGTACCCTTCACCTCCTTCGCTACACGTTTTAGTTCTGGGGCATGGCGACCAGCTCGGGATTCTAAGATGCGAGCGTTTTTGCTCGCCACGCTTTTGATCACTTTAACAAATCCGGCGTCTTTCCGTAGGGAGTCACCATAAAGTTTCTGCATGTGGGGACTATAAACAGCAAATCAGCAAGGAAACCACGAAAGTAGACATGGTGTGTACTTCTCGACGCAACTAAGGAACCACCAATAGGAAAGATGCTGGATAACGGCCAGGGTGATCACTAGCTTACTCTCGCTAATGAGACCCAGGCCAAACCACGCAGCACCCCCCATGAGCTCAGGGTTATTGAGGTATCTGTGAGTGATGGCCGTGAGCAGAGTGGTGTGCGAATGATGACCGCCGTACCTGTAGATTCCGGAATACTCGAGGTGGGCAGGAAATTCTTCCATGAAAAAATCACCAAAAAACCATCCTGGATAAACGCGATCAGATAGCTTTACGGCCACTGGAAGAGACTCAACCAACCAAACATTCCGAGGACTTCATACGATTCCAACGACGCCCAGATATGTAAAGCGACGAGAAGCTACGAGGTAGGTTTTATAAACGTGTATGTCAGTGTTACAGAATGGGGGGACGCATACGGCACCAAGAGTATGGCGGAGCAACTCGTTACCGACCATCCAATCAGTAGGGAGGCTATACGTCTTCCACACGAGGCCAATCAGAGACACTGTATACAATGAAATGAGATACTGATCTCCCTGATATGTTGATCACCCACTGACCGTATGTCATACATTGGCTCATATTGTATACCGCCTTCCAGTTTGAAAAAGCCTCCAGGACGGCGCCGTTCCCGCCGTCATGGTGAGGATAATGATAATTCTTCATGTAGTGACGGACCAGATACTTGCGTTCGCTCTGTGCGCGTAGCAGCAGCCCGAGACCGAAGCAGTGGAACAAACACCAGCCTAGGGCATGCACGAAATGAAGCGCAACAGTGACTCTCGTGGATAAAGGCGGGATAAACGCAAATCCAGAGGAGTAGAGCACAATCAGTAACAGCATGACATCGTTCGCCCTATGAGAAAGTCAGCTCCTAAGGCTGTGGATAGAACAACCGATGGTCATCACCTAAACAAATCAAGGTTCTTGAAAATCATCGTGTCCCGACGGAAGTACTTAGTCAAGAGATCATGATTAGACAACGCCTTTTTCTTCTTAGGAAGCCCTTCGTGGCTGCGTGCCGAGGATGCACTCTCTGTAGAGAGTTCTGCTCTGTGTAAAGATCGTTTGATACCCTCGAAACCAACAACAGGAGTGCGTTCATCGTATTCCATCTCGGTCTCAGTCTCGAGATCAGTCTCGGTAGCAGTTTCGCCTTCGGTTGCCGCCGGGGTAGGGCAGTCTTCGGGCGGGACTTCAGGAAGAGACCCAACGGATACTGATTTCGGCGATGAGGCTGTTTTTGGATGGGTGTTGACTGGAATTCTTTTAGCTATGGCTTTCTTCTGCCCGTACATGCGCTCAATATCTGAGCGAACCATGAGACGAGTCTTGAAAGATAATCAGGAAGACTCACGAGGGTTCTCGAATAGAACGAGGAATGCGAATTGTGAAGCATGCGCAGCCAGACTAACAAATAGAACAGGGTAGCTTCCAACGATCAGGGACAAGCCATAGTAGCCGATGTATCCTATTCTTGATGTCAATCACCACCTAAAAGTGTGCCACAGATACTTACCGACGGAATACATGGGATGAGGGGCAAGTTCGAAGACGCCATCGAACACCAGCGCGCCGCGTTGGAAAAATACATCGCCCCAATACCAGCCATAATCTTTGACGACGTTGTGGGCTTCCGTTTTGACCCAAAGATTGAACCAAATGAGAGTTATACCGACTAACCATCTAGTGAAAACGTTAGCTTGTTGCGCGAAATACATGGAACTCACGCTGGTATGTTTGAGGTACTAAGACGCCTCGAATTGAAGCCTTAGCAGTTGCACTAAGGTGGCCTTACTGGAACAGCATGACCACCTGTGACGTTTTACTTCAGCTTATCTTTGGGGTATCCGCTACATCAAACTTTCCAGCGTGACTGGTAGGCACCTCATTACGTGTACGGGGATGGAGAGATCCGTCGGCACGCGAAAGCATGAGAACGCGAACATGCAGTAGGCCAAAAAGTCGCTGTGAATGGGATCAGCCATTGGTCGACAACAAGCAAAATGCGCGCACTTGATAAGAATAACATCCACAACTTGTCTGAAGAGTAACCATGTGTTGTATTCCACGGGTAGTTCCTGTAGGCACAGTGAGCGTGTCATATCGATGGATACTTATCACACGAACATCGAAGGAGTAATCCTTCCCCATTTTCCCAACGAGCTGAGCGCGAATCCAGTTCCGGACACGAGGGCAACGATTCTCGTCAAGCCAGCCGAGACGCTGCACTTCCTTGACCATCCATTTCTTCTTGCTTTGCTTTGTGAGAACCCAACCGAGTCCAGCGTCATATGCTGCACGCCAAAAAGCAAAATACACGAGGAAAAACACCCTAGCCGCATCCCGGGGAAGAACGAAAAACAGGACCAGCTGGGAACCGAGTAGAGCCAGGTTCAGAATATCAAGGTGACTCTTTGAGTACGCCGGATGGAACAGGGCCGTCAAGACATCATGAGTTGTAGGTACACGAAATACTGGCAATCGTCAATATGGGTATACTAGAAATTGGTACTCGCCTACCTTCACCACCAGGTGTCTTTCCCCACACCACTTCTTCACGTCTCTTCGGAGAGGTGGAATCTTTCCTGTCACTCTTTTCCGTCGCCTTGGCGGTGCTTCGCTGCCTCAGGAAGGACTGAGGGCCAGACATGGTCGTACGTGTCTAGGCGATAATTTACAATACGGCACTTCCGGAAATATCCAGAGGGTGTAGCCAAATAGATGCATATTTCACGAGCCTCCATGTTCGGCCGAACCGGACCGATAAGCACAGCCGGCCCTCAAGCAATAGGTTCCTCTGCGGAAAACTTCCCCTCTGTTTATCTCCCATCAATGTGTGTCGCAAGAGAAGATTTTTCCCGATTATCGGTCGTACGGATTTCTGTCACCCTATGAGATCTTTCTCACCCATCTTATTCACTCCGCTCTCGACTTATTTCCTATCGAGGATAGAGTTGCTAATGATTGGGGATATTGACATCTGAGTAGGCATTTATTTCGGTCGTTTCTTTTATTTCGTAGGAATTGACCTTACGAGGTGCCTTACAATACAAGTAGTAATAAGAATTTTTCAAAAACTAATAGGCAATCCCATTCTGTGTGCTGTCGACATCGGATCGTCAAGATTGAGATTATTTACCGGTATGAGCATTTTCGTCGGCGGGTTGGATGTATTGATAATCCATCTTATTTTGGCCCTGCATAATGGTACAGCCTTTTTGTTCAGAAGAAAATACCGACTTGGGCGGTGATTGCCAAAAGTAGTAAATCCACGTGGTAATCAACCAGTCGTCTGTCAGCACCTCACCCATTCTTACAATTGCTCCCTCACCTCCCTTAACCTTGATTTCTTGAGCTCTCATCAATAATCGCGTACTGCAGCAGCAGCAGACGTCGACGATGTCTCCTAGTATCGCCTCCAAGGAGACGAAGCAGACAGTGGATCCGCCTGAACGCGAAACTGATGGAATAAAGACATATCGAAAACCAGAGAAAAGAAGAATATTTGGGCTTCGACATGGACACAGGTTTGCACGCGGAAAAAGTACGTACATAAGTCTCTTACTACAATATCCTTTTTCGTAATCGTGATCATAGCATTCAATACCAAGGACGACTACGACAGGACATACCCAGAGGATCCAATATTCGAAGAAATGGCTCCTGCTGCTAGGATATGGCGGGCGTACCTAGACGAATGTCAAGCCTACGATGCAGAAATGATAGAAGGCTGGAGAGACACTGTCGACGTCCTGTTAGTTTTTGTAAGTTGCCTGCAGAAATATCCGTTTTACGAGCTGACTGCCTTTATTCAAGGCCGGTCTATTCTCTGCTGTGGTAACGACGTTTGTTGTGCAAACGTTACAATCTTTGCAACCCGACTTCAACCAAGTATCGGCGTTCCTGCTATTTGAACTCGTCAGCATTCAACGGGCCGTTGCTAACGGCACTTCTCTATCCGACGTTCCATCATCCTCGCTGACTCCCAACTCCTCCTTCACTCCTTCTTCTCTGATTGTCTGGACAAACGGACTTTGGTTCGTCAGCCTCTCACTCAGCTTGACCATCGCTCTCGTAGCAGTCTTGACCAAACAATGGATTCACCACTACCTGTCTGTACCATCAGGGACCCCTCGGTACTGCAGCCGCATCCGTCACTTTCGTTACATGGGCTTGGAGAAATGGCATGTGCCAGTCATCGTTGGACTGCTTCCCCTGCTCATGCACTCGTCTTTGGCCCTCTTTTTCGTCGGCCTGGTTCTATTCTTGATTACCTTGCACATTGGAATAGCCATCGCCGTAGGTGCCATCTCAGGCATCGGCTATATCCTCTACGTTGTTACCAACGTCTTGTCCGTTCAGGATCCTCAATGCCCATACAGGACACCCCTCTCCGGCTACGCATACGATGCATTCAATTATCTGCATCAGTCCGTAATCGTTCCCTTTTTCGACATCTCATCCTCAGCCTCATCAATATTTTCCCGTGTCACTTCCGACCGCTCGGCATCGTCAACTGACTCACGCGTATGGTCGCTGGACGATGTAGAACGGGAGATGCTAGATGAAAGAGCAAGTGACATCGATATCCAAGCCATCTCTTGGCTTTACTCCACGACCTTCAATCCAACACTTCAAAGCATCGTGATGCAAGCAATCAGCGGTTTACCGATTGCATCCACTCAGAAAGTCCGCAAAGCTTTCGCAGACATAGCTCTTACTGAGCAGTGGCAAGAGCGCTGGCGCGAATTACTGAGGGCATGCGTCATCGCATCTCCGGAGGAGGGCGACACCGTAGAGCCTCGAGAAGACATGGCTCTACAGATGGACCGCCTGCTGCGTGTCAACCTCCTGCTCGAGGAAGATCCCACATGGGAACTTCAGCGCGGGTTTGATTATCAAAGACTAAGAATTTCGGACTCGGATCCCCCAGAACTCGGTCCACTAGTAGTGGCCAATCGGTTCAGAGGACCAAGCTTACCACCGGCCATACAAATTCTGAAGCGAGGTCTGCTTGGTTCGGATCAGGATGTGTGCCTTTGTCTGCACCCCATCGTCTGGGCTGGTCTCCTGGATAGCGCCGTCAAGGATGGGTGCTTTGAGCCCCCAGCGCACAATGCGTTTGATATCAAGCTGTGCGTTGCCTTCCTCGGTACAATTCCGCACGAATACTTCCGTAACGATGAAGGAAAGATAGAGGTTGTACAAGAGGTCTACTGCGCAAGGCTGACGGATTGCATCTATCATCACCTCTATCCAAATGTCGGACAGAATATCCTCCGAATGTTTTCCGCATTTGATTCGCTCGCACAGGAAGATGCCACACCGCCATGCCTTCGGTTACTACTCGCCATCCTTGCCTTTATATTATCCGAATTCAAACAAGGAGAAGGAGAAGAAGACCGCAGATCCTTGTTGTCCAGCGACAGGGAACTATTAGCCCTCGCTGTCGCATCCCTTCGTCACTACGTCCGGTTCTCCCTTAAACTCTCTGTCCTCGAGAGACAAGCGATTTTCTCCGTCATCACAGGAGTCATCGCATGCAGCAACGTCTTCTGTGACGCTGAGGTGCAGAACTCCAGAACATGTATATCCATACTCGACGTCTTCGACGAACTAGTGAACCCGAGGGATGCATTATTCCCTTCGGCAGAATTTCCTCGTCCCGTATCGTGGTGCACCGAGCCCATAATCAAAAATCTCCTTCAAGCAACGTTTAATGATGACTTTTGGGCTCGCTCGTCATGGTTGGACACGGTATTTGGCCAGGGATACGAGACAAAACTCCGCGTCTTGTGCCCTTGTTTCCGGCAGGGTATCTCTATAGCATTCGAGGTGTTTCAAAGGGAAGGATACCTTTCCACATTTACCGAGCACAGGTTCGACTCGCGGTTACTCGAGATAACCGTGGCATACGCGACTGGGTTGTCATCCCTTTCTCCTCAACACGCAGAATATGCGCATCAACCAGAGAATCTTCTCACTTTGGTCACAATTTTGGCGTTGGGAGGGAAAGGGAGCGCTTTGCTTGCCCTGGCACGCATCCGTCCTGATCATCCTGCATGGTCCGAGTGTCTTGCCAAGATACGTGAAGACATTACAGCCATCCGGACGGGTGTGTTCGATGAATGGCGGAATGACAATTTCCAGCGGGGCATCATGAAGCTTGACCAGTTCTTCTCGTCACGTCTAAAAATTGACTGAGGTGCCCTGTACCCGAAAGACCGAATGGTCAATTCTATCCATTCAGCGAGCTGCGCATGATGGGAGTTTGAAGTCTTGCCGTGCTTCGTCCAGATCCATTTCACTCCCCTGGGTTTTACTTGTCCCTTGGAAGCGGAGAATGGCGCACTTACGTCGGGGATAAACATAGTACTGAAGGAGCAGACTTGCCTTCGAGCGCGGTTTGGATAAACGCTCACTGGCTGCAAGAGCCGAAAGTGGGCCTTTACCTCGGCACACACTTAGTGGTAAAAGTAATCCATACTCCGTTATTGTCATCTTGGCACATGCAATATTCGTTAGATTATATAGAATACAGATGGCCATGCACTGAATTGGGTCAACCAATTAATAATCTTTGAAAACCCACAGCAACGAAGGACACATACTTGAGAAGGCCGACAAGTACCTGTATAGCCGCTGAGACAAATGGTACCCAGCTGCGCAAGTTTGCCGTAGGTAGTATGGCGAGTGTCACTCACGTAGACATATTGTATTTGCCGGCCTTGAACAATCCAAATACCACAAGCGACATGATCGTCGACCCAAACACGGCCCCAACGACGCTTATCGCCAAGAACGTCAGGAAAACAATCAACGCAAAGGTGGCCCTCGACCGCCTTTCATTCGGCTTCCTCGCCCTTGGCTGTAGCTTCAGCGACACCAACGGGTATTCCTCGGACGATGGCAAAGGCTCGTAGGCATGCTTTGGAGGAAACGAGACGTTCAGAAACGCGAGGGCGCCGCAGAAAACGAATACGGGGGTATAGAAAATGAGAGTCCAGTATAAAGTGAAGCTGAATATGTCGTTATAGTGGTACAGGTATGTTGCCCCGGGTTGCCTGGGAGGATTGTGCTGGATGGCGAAGAATTCGAGGTTGGGATTGTACAGCGACGGCCACCCGGGCGCCTCGTCCCCATCGCCCATAGCATGGAGACGGTGTGACTGTGACGTCACAGAAAGTCCTGAAGTTTATGCGTTCAAAAGCTTTTGAAGCAAACAATAGCTCTCTTTCTCTTGACAGTTTAGAGCCCTTGGCTATCAGCTGCACGCTTTCTTCGTGCATGGTAAAGAATAAATACCTGCCCTCCGGAGAGAAATTAAACTGCGTAGAAACAGTCTTCCTTGCTGATTTCAGTACCTCGCTCGAACGTGGGAATATTACTCGCATGTACGTATTTACCGAGAAGGCTGTAAGACGGCTGTGATCACAGCGGCTGGACTCTCATGCCTCTCATATAACACTTCGCCTGGTTCTTGTGGGTCCTGTTGTAGACCAACTGCAACCTGAATTCTAGCAGAATAATTGCCAGATATCTCGTGAGTCGGGATTTCAACTTTCTGTACACCAACGCAAGGTACAGTCGGATGTATTACGCCTTAGTATTGTCCACTTTACTGATTCCGTATCTCTGCAGCCCCCTCCCCTCTTCTCATGTCGTTTCATCCTCTTTTCATGAGGGACGATGACGACTCTTCTTATTCAATGTGTTCTCACGATAACTTCTGGCATGTTTTACTTTGCGTTGGTTTCGTAGGAGCAGCGATAGGAACATGCTTAGCCCTCACCCGGCTCATATTGCTCAGCTCTTTGATCCATCACTGCATCCTGCTCTATAGGCAAGCCATCAATAGCTGTGCTGCCTGCCGTCAAGGCTCCAAGGAGAATCTTCCCATCATCATCGACTTTTACTGTTACCTATGTATTCTCCATCCTATACGACGTCTCCGTGTCCTTTGCAACTCTTACATTTACCCAAGATTTTGGGACCGTGCGATAGTGAAAGTCCCCCGAGATTGTATCCTTCCCCAAGAACTGTGCGAAGTGATCATCCACTTCTGTTCTTCCGAACGAGAGACCCTCCTCACTTGCAGCCTCGTTTGTAAGGCATGGGTCCCAACCAGTCGGTGCCTCTTGTGTACACGTGTCCATTCTCGCGACCATGTACGAGAGTTTGTCAAACTCTTGCAGTCGCCAGATAACACTATATCTCCGTATATCCGGACAGTCTGGCTTGAGATGTACACAAAGCGGGACCGATTGATTCGCTACCGGTATGCACTCTGTGCTCTCGCCAATGCCGACGCAATTCCGACGCGAGGAATAATCGCGGGGCAGTCATTGGACCCGGTGACGGCACTACACCGCTATTTCCCGCACATTAAACGGCTCTCGTTTAATTACGAAGATCTAGGAGATAGCGACGCGATATCTGCTGCCAGCTTCAGGCGAATCCTATGGTATTCGAGCCTGTTCTGCCACCTCGAGCGACTTTCGATACGATTTTTACGCCAAAGGGGCACGGAGAATATGCCGCTTTCCTCATTGGAGGAATGTAAACCCCCCACACCATTACGTTCACTATCGTTGAAATGCTGGAACCGGGATCTCCTTCATTGGCTTGAGAGACATCACAAGACGCTTGGCAGACTGACAACTTTCAAGATGAAGTTTGAAGGCTCCTGGCGCACGTTAGATCCCGGTCCAATCAATGGCATCTTCAGAGTAGGCTACACAAGCCTTCAGGTCGTCGCTTTGACTATCGTGGAGTGGGATAATGGTGCGAGTATCATTCTTCAATGACGTCAATCAGAATTTATCCCTTCTTTCAGGGTTTCTTGATTTGAGCCCCTTGACAGAACTTCGGACAGTCACCCTTTACATATACAAATTTCCTTCGGGAATGGAAACGATATCTTCATTGAATTCAAGTCATATCGAAACTGTCACCGTCATAACAAGCGACAACGAAAGTATGATGAGTAACTATTTAGATAATTTCATGTCTGGGATAGGCTTCGCTTTCTTGTACGGGAGATCTACCTTGCGACGATATGTTCCATCTACGGTCCAAACTTACTCTTCATTCCTCATACTGTAATAGCTGGTGTTGATCACGTTCTTGAGGCGATTATTATTACAAGACTTCTTACTAGATGGATGTGCACAAAGATATAGCGTGTGCCTGATTTGGCCTGAGTTCCCCTCTCCCCTCTGCTTAAGTGAGTGTCGTGATGAAGCAAAAGAAGTAGAAGCCAACCATATGGGTATCGGCGTTGCAAAAAAGCAAGTACGCGGCAGAGCCGTGCACATCGCTAGTAGCCCACGGCAGCCTTAGTCTTCCCTTCTACCACCACTGGTCACGTCGCCCTTTTGAAGACCTACTCAATGTCGCGTCTTTTGATACCGTTTGCCATTGTATTCGTGGAACTTCAGACCGACAACCGTGACATTGAGAAGCCAAGCCTTCAGAACAATGTCAAGTCCTCAATGTGGAACACCTTGAAGCCTTCTGGCCCGAGATCTGGGGTACATAACCCATCTTTGTTCAATTGACTACTTTGTTGCTCACTGTGTTTATTCTAGACTTGATTCTCGTCCTTTAGGTGAGTGTTGTCCAAGACACGAGTTCCTAGTTGTCAACAAACAAGGTCCTTCCTTTTCTTCCATCAGTCACCAGTGAGTCACCCGTGGACACTCTTGGCATTGCGTTTGTTGCTGGAGCTCGCCGTGAAAATTGGATTTCATTCCTATGTCCTATGTACAATCCTGTACTGCATGCTGCACATCTATTCATGTCAATACGACTGCAATAGCCAAGCTCTAACAATTTCAAACCCATTGGTAAGTGAGCGCTGACAATTGAATAGTCGTCGATGGCAAAAGGCTGACCCAGCAAGGTCTTGGGCGCCGCATGGCGGAGGACACTTGTCAATGATCAGTATATCGCTTCCGAGTTCCATGGCTCCGTCGCGTTTACACCGTCCCAGATGGATTCAACCCGGGACTCAATGCAACTGAGACAGATCTCGAAACGATGACAATAAAAGAGTAGTCTTCCCGTCCAGGTGACACTTTCAAGTATTGAAAGTTGGAAGCAGAAGACCAGAACCGACTTGATAATCACGAAAGGAATTATTATGACCTGCGGTATTTGACCACCGAGCGCACACAGGAGCCAAGCCAAACGGGGGACAGAGAGATTCCGTCAGATTCTGATATCAGAATCTGCACATCTCATATAGAAAATGCGAAATGACCGTGTTATAAACGGTAAACCACAATGAACCGACGTATGAAACTAGACAGTATCTTGTCAGACCAAAGAAAGTTCAAGAGGAAGGCGATACAGAAATCCGGGATCCCTCGTCCTAAAAACATGGCAGGGCACGATCCTGAAGGAGAGCTCTCCCGGAAGATTGGACGATGGAAGACGGGGATTTAGTGGGTATTGTTGAGTAGACAAGGATGGCATGACACACAAGGTGCTCAGGCTGGAGTCTGCTTGATGGAGTCCCACACTAGACTTGTTCGACAATGCGCGGAAGTCTGTGCATAAAAGGCATTACCTCGTGTGGTCAGCGCATAATGAGACGTCTTCCACATGATAACCTACCATGAGCATAGTAGGTCACGCTCATATTCTCATCACAACCGCGAGGCCACAAACATCGCTTTACCTGAGCACAGCGTCCTTGGCGCGCCAAATCTGCTAGTCCGACGGCACCTGCTGAGCAGAGTATTGAAAGTTCGCGAATAGTACTTACTTAAGCCGCCTTGGTCGGCGGCAACAATGATTCTACCACATTGTTAGTTCACCGCATATCAGGTTGTTTAGGTGAAATGAATCCACCGGTGCTTCTTCACCTGATAACTATTAACTATTGAGAATTGATTTTCATGGCTCTAACGCCACCTTCTATTTAGGTTACTGCTTACCTTACACTTGGACGTTTCGTACCTATCTTGACTTGACTCCGATCCCACACTGTCTCTGTACATACGACAGAACCTGCCTTTCGAGTCAACCACATCCCGTTTCCGAGTCGCCGCCACCTAAACTCCAACAATAACAGGTTCTCTTCGCCTTACAAACATTGAGTCTGGGAAGATGTCGGAATTAGAGGTGAGTTTTAAGCTTGGCGGAAATGGTAGAGCAATGTCTCGATATGAGCTGCTGAGGAGCTATAAAAGCTGGCAATTGCGAGCTCAGAAAGTCAGAAGCCTTCACCGGACTCAACCAAGCTAGCGATAGACATGCAATTCTTCACTCTCGCCAACTTCTTCTTCTCTCTCGCCGCCATGGCGGTCGTAGGTCGCGCCAGCCCGACCCCTGTACGTGCTGAGCTCTCCTTATGCTCACAGTATACTGATGGGATACCAGGAGCCTGCTCCTGCTGCCTTCATATGGACAGACGCCGAGTTCGACCACTGGCTCGCCACCACCGACGCCAAGATCACCTACTATGGGAACACCAGCTCCAACCCGCTCGCTCCTCGCGCCGCGTTGACCACCAGGGTCACATACTGTTCCTCTCGCACCCAGAACGTCTGCGGTGGCCGCTGCACCGTTTACAACGGCGGTGCCGCCTGCCTCAATGCACCCGGCACCGTGTGCCTTGCTGCCACCAACAACGTCGGGTTCTGCAGCAGTGCAGGATGCGTTGGTAGCTGCAACCAGTTGTCCTCCTGTGGAACGCCCCTCGATGGAGGGTTCTGTTATACCCCCGATACTAGGTCCATCATCGTGTCCGCCTTATAGAGTGAGGTAAGTTGCTCTCTTATTTTCAGACTGCTGTTACTTACGCTGGGTTCCAGAAGATCATTTAATCAGGGTGTTGGCTTTGATTTTTCTGTGTAATACTGTCTTCGATTGTAGTATTGAAACCCTCGCTACAGCGTTACATTTCCAATACCTACACTTGACAACCTCGTGAATATACTGATTTCGGGCAACCAGCTTCGTCGAGATAGCTATACATCTTGCGGTCTCGATCTTGTCTCCTGTCAACATCCAGATCTTGATTCCCGCGTTCCTGAGCAGTTCTAACGTCGACTTGACATCATCCTGGAGCTTATCCTCGACACCCGTTAGCCCCAGGAGCTCAAGATCATGTTCCAGGTACTCCAATACCACCGCAGCCATAGCCTCGTTCCGTCCTTCCAGCTGAACGCTGGCATCGTGGTGCCGCTGCTTGAACTCGCTATATGATTGACCGCTCAACCGCTTCCTCGCCATCACCAGCGTACGCAAACCCTCGCGAGCCATATTGGCCGTCTCTTCCTCTAACCAATCATTCCGTTGGACGATCTTAGCCATCACGACATCAGCGCCCTTCTGGAGGAACGTGATTTCCCCTGTCTGGACGTCTTGAACAACGATACCCATGCGCTTTGATTCAGATGTGAAAGGGAATATGTCGAGCACTGCGAAGACGATCCTCGATCCGGTGGGCGTCTGCAGCTCGATCTTGGTACGGTCTCTGAATACCAAGGTGAGGCCGATGGACTGTGTCCATTGCACAATGGCGACTTCGTCGGGGGAGGAAGCCTGATATGTAACTGAACCATCGTCATTAGTAACCGGGGTGACCTGAATAAGTGAATTGATGAAAAATGCAATCTGGGAGGAAATGAGACAAGTTTACATTATGGCACAGAGCCAGACTGAGGACGACATCGCGCACTCGTGATGACATGTCCCTTCGTCCACGCGTGGCTAGTTGGGCTCCTGTGGGCATCGTGCCCTGTCGTGCGTGTGCTGCAAAGAGCGTTAGACTGGAGAGACTGATTGAATCATAGTAGATTACATTGATCAGCACCAAATGCAACGGCGAGTTGATGAGCGACTTCGTCCATGGAATCAAAGCCATACGACATGGTTCCCATATGGAGCTTCTTCATCTCCATCTCTAAGCGCAGCGTAAGACACTACCAACCAGCAATGAGATTTTCGCACCATTCTGTGTCAGCGTACCAGTCTTGTCGCTCAATAGATACTCGATCCTCCCAAGTTCCTCGGGCAACGTGCTAGTCCGTACTATCGTGTTCGGAATCTCGGAATCATTCATTATTTGGTGCGCGTATACAGTTTTGCCCATGTCTAGATTGACACACAAACTAGACATAATTTTAGATCGGGACAGAACACGCGTTGGGGCAACATACCTGATGGGAATGATAGACGAGAAGAGAATCAAGAAACGGAAAACATAGATGTACCAAGAGCCCCTGAATCCGTTGAGCGCAACCAGAACTAAGGATAGTGCGAATGTCACGGCGCAAAGGATCTGATAAGGCATATATGAGGAAACTGATTTGCTTTCAATCGTGAGTACAAACCTTAGCCAGCTTATTGATTTCCAGGTCCAGCAAGCCGACCTTCGTCTCCGGGTGGCTGGTGTTCATGACAGCCCGTGTTTCGGCACCAGTGTAGACGATAAAACCAACTGCGTTTCCGGCAGCGAGAACCGTGTTGGACCATAACATGTTCTCAGCAGTTAATGGTGCTACTGAAGGTGGTAACGGATGTAGGGGACATCAGATTGGCTCTGTGACAAAGCCTGGTGAGGGGGGCTATTGAGGGTAAATGTGCCTATAAATGAGTGGATATCCTTGATAGGTGCATCAGCTAGAATTCCATTAGTTTCGAACATTATGATGAGGCGGGTGGACTTGCCATATATCTCAGCGTCAAGTCTTTCGAGGTCGCTCTCATCTAGTTTTTGACATTCTGATATTGCGACTCGCAACTTCCAGTCTGTCTCTCCGTCAAGTTGGTCAGTACGAATGAAGCATGTTCCGGAGGCATCCGATGTGTGTAGGAGAACCATGTCTGCTGGTACTCGTTGATTCTTCTCTAGCCTGACTAAATCACCGACGCGTAGAGAGGATGAAGGAACGGAACGAGTATTTGCGTGTGTGTCGAGGTATGTGTTGTGGTGCGAAGATTCACTTTCTGAAGAGGAAGGGGGCCCAATGACGAGGTACTTCTGTGAGTTGGCCTCTCGGTCCCGAAGGTAGCGTTTGTAATCATCATACGCCTCCTTTCCCATCGTGACAAAGAGAACAAAGGCAAGGGGTGCAATGTAGGTGACAATAAATCCTAGTTTCCGGTTAGAATAAGAGGCAATGTATATTTCAGGCAGCGTACCAATCTTCAGCGCCGGTATAAACTGAGACAGGGCTACCAGCAGGAAGTATAAATTGAAGAAGAACTTGAATTGCTCGTAGAAAACGATGGGGAAGAACGTGAAGGCATTATACTTTTGATTACGAACGATATTTGGAGGAAAACGCGACTGTATTTTGTCTGAGAATCCAGTAAGGAGGCTATCCATTGGTATAACAACTGCATGCGCACCTGGTGGCCGGAATGGCACTGTACGGGACTTGTCCTTCTGTGAGCCCTTACCCTTGGATAATATTGAAGCAGATCTCTGTTACTGTTATTAGCATGTGCAGCATCCTGAAAGTGCCAATAACATACGGATTTCTGGACCTCTCTAAGCGGCGTCTCCTCGACATATCCTTCCTCCTCATCGTACATTTCTCCCCCCAGCAACCTGGCCTCTTCTTCTGGATCGTCTGCATAGCGGTCCTTCTGCGACTTCTTCCCTGCCTTCCTCGAGGACGCAACAGCTGCAATTGGACTAGGCATAGTAGTTTGGTTGTCGGGAGAATCGGCCGACCCAGGGCCAGCTTCGATATCAGTATCGTTTAATTGAGTGTATCCAGCGCGATTCTTGTGTTTTCGGAGAGGACGAAGGGGGATATCTGTCATGAACTACCGTCCTGTACTACCGCCAAATACTACACTCAGAGCCCGGAGAGACGTCGGGCTTTGAAGTAGGAAATTGAGGAGAAAGTGAAAGGCGGTGTAGTAGTGGGACCTGTCGCATTTGGTCATGTTTGGCAGGAGCTTTGGGCAGTTAGGTAGCATTCATGTTCGTAGTCAGCGCAATCATCAGCATTTGCCTTGAGCACAGCGATAGTCTCTTCGGAGTCAGCTCGGGCCGTCCCAGCGGCTTTGGCCGTAGAAATATGGGCGGCGGGAGGGAACTCAGGGGAGGATGTCGTGCTCAACGTCGACGTCAACGTTGAAAGTATTTGGATCGCATGCCGTAGGCAACCTTTAACACAGCCACACAATGCCCGGCCCGTTCGGATGCACATTTTCTTGGCCAATCAATCCAGTCATCCAGTCATCATCCAGTCCATCTTTACTGCGACTTATGACCAGTCTCATGCGATACCTTAACCCGTCTTTGTCGGTACCTTGTCGGCGACAACACTGTTTTACCACATTTTTAGTTCACCGCCTGTCAGGTTGTTTAGGTCAAGTGGATTCACTGGTGCTTCTTCACCAATAACAGGTTCCCCTCGCCTTTCAAACAATGTGAGTCTGGGAAGATGCAGCACTTAGGGGTGGGTTTCAAGCTTGGCGGATTCACTGGTGCTCCTTCACCAATAACAAGTTCCCCTCGCCTTTCAAACAGTGTGAGTCTAGGAAGTTCTTCACCAATAACAGGTTCCCCTCGCCTTTCAAACAATATGAGTCTGGGAAGGTGCAGCACTTAGGGGTGGGTTTCAAGCTTGGCGGAACTGGTAGAGAAATGTCTCGATACGAGCTGCTGAGGAGCTATAAAAGCTGGCAATTTTGAGCTCAGAAAGTCAGAAGCCTTCACCGGACTCAACCAAGCTAGCGATAGACATGCAATTCTTCACTCTCGCCAACTTCTTCTTCTCTCTCGCCGCCATGGCGGTCGTAGGTCGCGCCAGCCCGACCCCTGTACGTGCTGAGCTCTCCTTATGCTCACAGTATACTGATGGGATACCAGGAGCCTGCTCCTGCTGCCTTCATATGGACAGACGCCGAGTTCGACCACTGGCTCGCCACCACCGACGCCAAGATCACCTACTATGGGAACACCAGCTCCAACCCGCTCGCTCCTCGCGCCGAGTTGATCACCACGGTCATATTCTGTTCCTCCATCATCGGCAACGCCTGCGGTGGCGATTGCACCGTTTACGAAGGCGGTGCCGCCTGCCTCAATGCGCCCGACACCGTGTGCCTTGCTGCCACCAAAAATGTCGGGTTCTGCAGCAGTCCAGGATGCGTTGGTGCCTGCACCCAGTTGACCAACTGTGAACTGCTCCTCGATGGAGGGTTCTGTTTTACCCCCGATACTGAGTCCATCATCGTGTCCAACTTATAAAGTGAGGTAAGTTGCTCTCTTATTTTCAGACTGCTGTTACTTACGCTGGGTTCCAGAAGATCATTTAATCAGGATGTTGGCTTTGCTTTTTTCTGTGTAATACCGTCTTCGGTTGTACTATTGAAAACCTCACTACAGCGTTACATTTCCAATACATTTCTGAGCTTGAAAGTTGACTCCCCTTCCCTCGAATGGCCTCTGGGCGTATCTTGCGAAGCTGCAGATGGCTCAAGACCTTACTTTGATAGATTATGCGTAAATCGGCTGGACGACATTCAGGTGCAAAATAGGGGCCACGTCGACTTGTACCGGCAACCAATTGTGCTGCCCGACCACGTACCTCGTACCTCCAGCTTGAATGGCCGGAGCATGGTACTGCGCAGAGTCGCACGTTGCTCAGGGAGCATTTGCCCCAATGGACGGTGTCTAAAAGAGCCAGCGAAATAAGAGTTGCAACGGTTCTAACTTCTCACTAGGACCCTTGCAATATCTTGGCCACCCTTTCTCGAATAAGCCTCTGAGTGCATCCTGCGACGTCGCCGGTTGCTCTGGACGAACATATTTCGAGGGATGGTGCCCAAATTATCTTGAGCAGAAAACAGGCGCTTCTTACTATAGGACATCATGCCCGACTATCTCTTTCGCTGCTTTGATTCATATTATTCTGTCGTCAAGGCTACCCTGCTACGACGAAGAAGGGTAGCCACAAAGCTTTTGCACTATGGCTCCCTCATATGTTGTTCTATTCATAATCAGGGATCCGCATCGATTTGGCTCGCACGTACTGTGTGGAAGGGTCCTAGACACAGTACCAGCACGGATGCTAGTAGTGCAAGATTTCTTGGACGAGTGAGCGAATGGATATTTTGACAAAGGGGCCAGTGGATTGTCTGGGCTTGGAGGCAGAGGCTACAGCGTTGTATTGGGCATAGGAGGGAGAGGCAAATACGAGGCTGCCGACGCAGGTGCACAGGGGATTATCTCATTCTCCCTCCTTATACTTAATCATTCTCCAACTTCTTGTGTGCATCGCGCCGCTATCTCAAGTCCCGGTGGCTACAGTCTCAAGGTTAACGTAGATAGGCAAACAAAGAATAAGTAGCCAAGAATTTGTGAAACTCAGTGACAGCAGAGAGAACAAGACGCGAAGATCGTTTTATGGACAGCGCTTGGTACTACCGCCAAATACTATACTCAGAGCCTGGCGAGACGTCAAGCCTTAAAGTGGAAAAATGAAGAGAAAGTCAAAGGCGGCCTTGACCGTAGAAACGTGGGCGGCAGGAGGGAACTGAGGATGTCGTGCTCGACGTCGACGTCAACGTTGAAAGTATTTGGACCGCATAAGCTTCGACACAGCCACACAACGCCCAGCTTTTCGGTCCGGCCCGGGCGCCCATTTTCTTCGGCCAATCAATCCAGTAATTCGTTGGTAATTCGGTCATCCAGTCTTCTGTGGACCATCATTATCTGGCACCACCACGAAATATGACCCCCTGCCTTGCTTTCCCCTTAGTCGATCTCGATCATGCTTGATATATTTTCGCGGTCGAGTGGAACTCGAATGGCGGAGTGGCGAAGAGTCAATGAGGAACCGAAGCTCCACCACATTCAACATTGATGTTCTAGTACGTTAAATAAAGGTAACATTACAAAGGACCGAATGAATAGTATGGGACTATAGTAACATGATAGGGCATCGCGGTATCGTAGGATCCGATCAAATTCATGTAAGTATGCTTTCCTCTCCCCTTATCTCCTCAATTATAGCGCTGATATTTTGTGCTGCATAGAACTTCCCGGGCCACCTGGGACACCTTTCCCAGCCAAGTATGAATGTGCCTGTGCCTCCTTGCTCAGAGCAGTTTTTGTTTCATCCCTTTTGAGTGGTAGCACAGTCGTCGCGCCTAGCTTCGATGGCGGTGCATTGGAGGAAGATGTGGATGAAGGAGACGATGAGTGCTGAGAACGTGAGCGAAAGAAGGATGGAAGAAAGGCTTTCAACGAGGTTTTTGGTCTCTTTGGTATGGGGGAAGGTACATGACCGCCAAATCCATAGGTGGATTGGAGATCTGCAAATGCTGAGGAGTAGTCTTTCTTAGAAGACATGAGAGGTTGGGTCAACTGTGATGTTTGGGTAGAAACGAAAGACGCCGTCGACGAGTTGGACAACGAACTCGAGGGGAACATTGTGTTAGAAGGAGATGTGTAGATAGGCGTGTTCTGGGGAAGTATTGCTGTAGGCAAAGGTTTATCTTGATCTCAATCAAATCTGCTGAGCTATCTTATATCCTTTCGCAACCCTAGACCCACATGAGAAACGAGTCAGTGATATATCGCTTCCGAGTTCCATGACTCCGTCGCGTTTACACCGTCCTAGACGGATCCAACCCCAGACCCAATACAACTGATACAGATTTCGAAGCGATAACAATAAATGAATAGTCTTCCCATCCAGGCACTTTCAAGTATTGAAAGTTCGCGAATAGTACTTAACCCGCCTTTGTCGGCGGACTTGGCGGCAAACCAACGGCAAGCAGCGCTTAAGCAAAACCGGGCCGTCTACCGGTGTGAACTTTGGCGATTTCTTTTCCAACATTTATTACTAGTAACCTAACTACTTAGACGCGGTGGAGGTAACGGTCCTCAGGATCCCTTTCTCTCTTGTTCTGGTCCCTCCGCTCTTCCTTCTGAGTTCTCGGTGTTTTAGTGTGTGGTGTAGACTCCGACTCTAGCATCGTATAATGGGCATTCCCATAGAATGTGCTCTCGTGTCTGGAATGTCTCGCCACTGCCCGTCCTTGCCTGGTACAAATTGGGAGTCTTTGGCGATGACGTTGAAGAGACTCTGTGTGCGCAAGCTAGAAATGCAACAGTGTCAAAGACACTGATCACACCCACACCCAACACTACACACACAGACCCTCAAGTTCTTGGGGGATATTATGCGATAGAAGCAGATTGAAGCAAAACAACTAAACTCTCAGAATATACAATACACACATATAGCAACAGCGCTCGTAGGGTATCTAGATCTCTCTAAGTCCAAAGGCTTTTATAACAAGAGGAGCGACAGATGTCGCCGGGCCTCAAGGCAAAGGTGTACTACAATACACAATATGTCACCACACACCCACAAAACCCTCAATAAGTCTTGCACGACACACACAGGTGACCACAACAACCTAAACACACTCTAAACACGACTCAAAGCTTGCGCTCTAAGCAGAAACCCTTCACAACACGTCCACTCAAGCCACAGGATTCAAACCTATGCGCTCAAGCTTCCAAACCGATCATAGACCCACAGGGTTTGAACCTATGCAATCCAGAGATACAATAACCAAATAAACCCCGTCCTCAAGCCAAAGGGTTTGAACCTCTGCCACTTGGGAAATGAGAACCCTCAAGCGTGTACTAATCAGACCACAGGGTTTGAACCTGTGCCGCCTGTAGCACCGCGCGTCACAAAGAGGGTCTCGAGCATGAACACTAAACAGACCAAAGGGTTTGAACCTCTGCCACCTGTAGTATCCCATGCTATCAAGAAATGCCGTCCACAAGCCAAAGGGTTTGAACCTCTGCCACTTGTGGAATGGTATACCCAACTGAGCAAGTGCTAATCAGACCAAAGGGTTTGAACCTCTACCACCTGTAGCACCTCACGTCACAAGAAACCCTCAAAACTCAAGAGCGCGTCCGCAATGACACAATATCTCTTATTCTCAGGGTAGAGCGCAAGTCAACCAATCACTTAAACTGTACACAAGTCCCACGCTAGCTTCCTATGCCTCGCGCGCTACTCAAGTCACTCAAATGTTATCAATAAATGGTATATTCTCTTGCTCGAAGCTACAAACTAATCCCGAAGCTAGAGCGCTAAGCTGAGGGCCTTTGCGCTCCAACAAGGGGGGTCTGAAACTTGTACACTACAATTTACACTGCGCTATTTATCTAGTCTACGTTCTACAAATTAGTACAACCATATACAGTATTGTTTGGGTTGCGGAACTCTGTTTCTGTTAGGCCTAGCCTAACACGTGACCTTATTAGCTAAGGACTATGAGCTGTCTCGCGTTCGGACAATCACTCGTATAGCCGCAGAGCTTAATCGGTGCTAATCGTGCAGTTGGCAAGGTAAAGATAAACTTTAGTTCGAATCTAAGGATATACAAAGGATATCCGTGCTACTTATATACTAAGTCTAGAACGCTATATTTAGATGTAGATACGTGTCGAGCGTTCTGTAACCATGCGTAAAACAATGAATGTCGTGTGGTATACGTGCGAGAGTCGCTCGCCGTAGTAACGGGTCTGTAGTCGTTCGTTAAGGTCGTGGTGACCGTGTGTAGATGCGGTCCGATGTCCGTGATTAGATAGCATAAGCGCCGTTTGATAAGATAGGCGCTGGAGATAAGATAATGAAAATGGAAAAATCGTAACATTACCCTCTCGTTAAGGCAGGCGTCCCGACTGCCTAGGTCATCGCTTCTTCAGATTCGGTAGGGTTTCCTTGGCTTGCCCAATATTCGTCTAAGAACGTCTTGAACTTCGTGACGTCGGGATCTGTGGTCCATTTCTGGGTGCCGTCTTCGAGTTGCGCGAGGTATTTGAAACGTCCCAGGATATATTCATGGTCGATGAACATAGCGAGTGGCGACCTCGGGGTTTTTGTTATGATTTTGCCTAGGTGTAGGCGTGCTATCCTTTTGCGCGCCCTAACTTTGGCCTCGTATTCTGCAATCGCTTCTTCTGCGTTGCCCATGTCTGTCTCCGTGGTCCACGAGTTGTGTTCCCGGGTGTATCCTTTCCACTTGATGAAGTAGTCGACTACCGTGGTCGAGGGCTGTCCTCGTCGTCCACGGATTTTGCGTGTCTTGGAATCGAGTACTTCTTCGACTTCCCATTGTTCTTCACCGTCGATAAGGTCTGGTGGTGGTGGTGGCGGGAGTTCCTGGTTAGGGAACGACGGGATGACGTATGGCGTCAGGAGCTTCTCGTTGAAGCGCGGGTGGATCTTCCAGTGCGGCGGAAGCTTTAGCTTGTACGACGAGGTACCGGTCTCGAGGATCTCGAAGGGTCCAACTCTCTTATCATCGAGTTTCTTCTTCGGTCGCGGGAGGTGTAGGTTGGTAGTGTCCAACCATACGTGGTTTCCGACTTCGTACGCATGAGCGGATCGCTTATGCTTGTCGTATGCTTTCTTCATGCGCCCTGCTGCTTCAGTAAGGGCGGCTTCGGCTTCCTTGTGGATCTTTGCCATCGTTTTTGAGAAGTCGGTGGCGGCGGGTACTTCAGCGCCTGCGGCTGACGGGGAGTCGGGAAGGATTCGGGGGTTTCGTCCGTACATGACCATGAACGGGGACTTGCCTGTTGCGGAGTGTATGCGGTTGTTGTGGGCGAACTCTGCGAGGGGCAGCCAGTCGGCCCAGTCGGTCTGTTGATGATTGATGAAGATCCGAAGATACTTCTCGACTTCCTGGTTGACGTGCTCTGTCTGGCCATCGGTCTGCGGGTGGAACGCGGTGGACGCGTTCTGCTTGATATCAAGCATCCGGTAAAGTTCGGTCATGAACTTGGATACGAACTGGGGACCTCGATCAGAGATCACCACCTTCGGCATTCCGTGACGCGCGTAGACGTGGTCGCGGAGAATACGTGCCCAGCCTTCGGCTGAGAGCTCGATATTGCAGGGAACTAGGATGATCCCCTTGGAGAATCGGTCGACGACGACTAAGAGAGCGTCGTGTCCGCCTGACTCAGGGAGTCCGGTAATCATATCGACGGAGATGTGAGTCCATGGCTCCGTTGGGATCGTGTTCGGGTGTAGAGGCGCTGCCTTCGCCTGGTTGCTGGACTTGGTGCGTTGACAAGTCTCGCATCCTGCGACGTACGCCTTAACATCTTTCTCCATCTTCGGCCACCAGTATTCGCGGAGGACGAGCTCTTTGGTCTTGGCGATGCCTGGGTGTCCTGCCGTGATATGATCGTGGCATTGCGATATGATCTCGCCCCGTAGTCCCGAGTGTCAAGGGACGTAGATCCGTTTGTCGTAGAGGAGGACTCCTCCTTCTTCATGAATGCCTCGCTCGTGTTCGAGGGAGGTGGCGATTCCAGAGTCCCATAGTTCCTTTTGCTTGGTGATTCTTTGGATCTTTTCGTGCGTCTCGTTTATGCTGGGCATAATCATGGCTCGGAAATGATAAGGGGAGAGAACCGTGATGTCTCCGTTGTCGTCCTCACCCTGGTCGTGATTGCTTCTTCGTGATAACAAGTCGGCCTTGACATTCTGCGTTCCTGGCTTGTGATGGAGTATAAAGTGGTACTCGGCGAGCTCGGTTACCCAATGAGCTTGGCGGCGGTTGAGTTTTTGCGGTTTGCGGAAATACTGGAGGTTCTGGTGATCCGTCCAGATTTCTACGTCTTCTACTGCGCCCATGAGGTAATGGCGCCACTCGGAGAGCGCTAGCATGATCGCTAGCAGCTCCTTGTCGTAGATCTCGTAGTTGCGTTCCGTGGCGGTAAGCGCTTTGGACATGAAGGCTACTGGTCTCCACCTTCCGTCCTGCTGTTGACTGAGTATGGCGCCAATGGCTCCGTTGCTCGCGTCGGCTTCTACTCTGAACCTTCCGGTTCCGTTCGGGATGGCGAGGATGACGTCCTCAGCCATTTGCTTCTTGAGCTGCTGGAATGCTTGATTCTGTGCTGCGCCCCATGTCCAGTCGGTCTTGCCCGTGAGTTGCGTGAGTGGGCGTACGATTTTCGAGTAGTTCTTTATGAACTTTCGGTAGAAGTTCGTGAAGCCGAGGAACGACTGCAACTCCTTTTTCTTCGTCGGGGTTGGCCATTCCACTATTCCGGCGACTTTGACGGGGTCCATTCGGACCGATCCTTCGCTGATGATGACGCCGAGGTATTCGGTCTCGAGGACCTCGAACTCGCACTTCTCAGCCTTGAGGAACAGCTTGTGTTCCCGCATCTTCTGCAGTACTTGTCGTACGATGCGTCGATGTTCGTCGAGATCTTTGGTGAAGATCAAGATATCGTCTAAATAAATCGTGACCTTTCCGCTGGCGATGAGATCCTTAAAGATGTCGTTCATCATCCATTGGAAGGTGGCGGGGGAGTTCGTGAGTCCGAAGAACATCACCGTGGGTTCGTACAGGCCGCGGTTCGTATGGAATGCAGCTTTCTGCTCGTCGCCCTCCTTGATGCGGACGTTGTTGTATCCCCAACGAATGTCGAGCTTCGTGAAATATTTCGCGCCTTGGAGTTTGTCGATAAGGTCGGAAATGAGCGGGAGGGGGTATCGGTTCTTTATCGTCATCTCGTTGAGTTTTCGATAATCTTGTACGGGTCGCAGAGAACCGTCCTTCTTCTTGACGAAGAAGAACGGTGATGCAAAGGGGGATTTGGAAGGTTTGATTCTCCCCGATTCGAGGTTCTCGTCGAGGAACTTATTGAGTTGTTCTTGCTCGTTGCGGTTGAGCGGATAGACCTTACAGTCTAGTGTCGACTTGGCGTTCGGGATCAGTTCGATTGCGTGATCCCACGGACGTCGCTCAGGGAGTTCGTCGAAGTTTTCTTTTGAGAACAGGTCGCGGTATGAGCGATAATGCTCAGGGACCATCTGCTCAAATGTGAGCTTTGGTTTCTCCGCGTTGGCTGCCGCGGCGAGATCGTTGGCGTGGTGGACTGCGCGGATGACGAGTTCCTCTTCCATGTTGATGGCAAGAATGGTTTCGCCTTCCTCAAGTTCTTCGTCCCACCGGTCGTGGTCGTCGTGATCGGGAAGGGGAAAGGGGTTGTTGACGCAATGACAGCGTCCGAACACAATTGATCCCGTTTTCCAGTTTACGACGGGGTTGTGGCACTTGAGCCAGTCAAACCCGAGGTAAAGGTCGGTTTTTCCGAGATCCGTTACAGCGAGGTCGATACGCTCACTGTGATCTCCAATCGTCATGCGAAATGCGACGAACTCCGTGATTGAGCCTGCCGAGTTTCGGGTTCCGTCAGCGTTGTAGACGGGAATCGGTACTGCGGTCTTTGTCGTGTCGAGGTTGTGTTTGAGCACGAACGCTCGGTTGATTGCGCTACCAGTGCAGCCACTGTCCAGCAACCCTCTCGTTAGGAGAGTCTTGGTGCCTCCAGCCGGCGTCAGTTGAATGTCGAGCGTGAGGTCGCGTTCGCTGGATCGGGTTCGTCGTACGTAGCGTACTGGTTCGCGGAGTTCGTACAGCTGTTCTCGTGCTGTCTCCCCTCTAAGCCATAGCGAGGCGAGGAGGTCTTCGGTGAGCTCGGCGAGGCGGTCTTTATGTGTCCACACAAAGAGGGCGGCGCGAGCGGCGTTGTCGTTTCGGGCTTCGCAGACGGCACGAAGTGTCCAGTCGACTGCGAAGGGTTTCATCCATCGACCCTCAGCATTGGGAGGGGCTCGGGGAGTTTCGTCGGTTGCGCGAGGAACGCGCGGGAAATCGTCGTCGTAGGGAATGGAGATGCGACCCTCATCTTGGGGAGGGGCTCGCGGATTGAGTACAATCTCTATCGCTGGTGTTCTTTCTTTGGCTAACCAAATCTGAAACGAAGTGTCATCTTCCTCGTCGGGTATCTCGATCATAGTTACCGGCGGGGACCCCCTTTTCACAGCCTGGGTGCTAGCTGCTTCCTGTCCTGCGGCTTTGCTCGTCGTGGCGTTGGCATCACCGACGTTCTTCAGTGGGCGCTGTTCACCGTCGTTGCCTGGGGATGTCGGCGAGCAGAGGTTCGGACCCTGTCGCTGGTCGTGGGGCCCGATGCGCTGAAGTAAGGGGCTCGACCTGACCGAGGCGCCGCCCTTGTTGGCGAGAGCTCGCACAGGAACGGCGGGAGTCGTTGAGAGCGTCGAACATGGACGTCCAACTTCTCCTTCTGCCTCGGGGCTCTGCGATGTCATCACCTTCCCATCCTTTCCAGGTCGCGGCGGGGGGGGTGGTCGCTCTTGAGGCGTCGTCGTCCAACCCTGACAAGACGAGCTTGCCATTGAGGCGGGTGTCACTATGGTAGGTGACTTATCGTCGTTTGCTTTCGCTGGTTGGGTTTCCCCGCGTAGGCTACTCGCTGGACGCTTAGCTCCGTTGAGCGAGGTCGTCCGGTCGTCGGTGTTCTTGTCGATGGGGCTCTCTGCCCCGTGCCCAGCAGCCTCTTGCTTTGCCCGACTAAGTCGTGACGAGGCGTCGATCGAGGTTGCCTTTTCTTGTGCCCTGGCAGGCGGCTGTGATGGCCCTTTGAGATCTTCCCGGACTGGTCCTAACGGCGGTGGGCTATTGGCTTTGGACATCAGACCCTGCGACAAAGGCATTCGCCCTTCAATCGCATACGGGCCCCGTCTACTCGCTATTCCCGTAGCGGATGCAGCATCACCTGCATTGCGCCCGTCATCCCGGGGGCGGAGGTCGGTATCGTTATCGGTGTTATCGTCGTTGTCGTCGGTGTCGCCTCCCTCGATGTCTAGAAGGGAGTATCGGTTAGTCGATTCTGGTACTGTGTGTCGGTTCGTGCTGGTAGAAGTAAAAGATACCGCCCCTATCGCGGGGCGGGGTATATTCGAATGCACCAATACAGGTATATGCGTACTATGTAAAAAAGAGTCAGTCCGACCAGCAGGATCAACGGGCACACCAGTAAGTAAGTCCTTGGCGGTACTAGGGGAATCGCACCCTAGACCGCCGCCGCTTTTTCCTCCTTGACCTCCTCCACCTTCGTTGTTTCGCCGAGGGGTTCGGTGACTAGCGACCGGACGTCCGTGTACTTGACCTTGTCCGGGCAGTCCTTGCCCATGTGTCCCTGCTTACCGCAGCGGAAACACAGCCCCTTGCGCCTCATTTCTCCAATGTCCATTGGCTGGCCTTGCCCGCCGAATGTGATCCTGGTCGTCTTGACCCACTTGCCCGTCGTTGCGTCGCGGCCGCCTTTGTTCGCTCCACTGCTCATCGGTTTGACCGACGATGAACTTGTCGCGCCACCTGCTGCTATCTTTGCATAGCTGGTGGCGGTAGTGGTGGGCGTACGGTTGCTGGCGAAACCTCCTCCTGGGCCCTTTCCTCCGTGCGTGGCGTCGAACGCCGCCTTCTTCTGTCGCTCTTCATAGATGATGAGGATGCGGGCCTTCCAATCTTGGTACGTGACTGGTATGTCTCGACCGTAATTGGCGATGGCATTGGTGTAGGAGTCGGGGACTCCCATTCGCACCGCGCGTACCATCGCGCCTCTGGCATCCTCCTCGCTTCGTCTTCCGGCTTGGTCAGCCTCCGTCTCCAGTTCCTGGAAGTACTGGGTTGCCGGCTTGGAACCCATTCGGAGCGCGAACATGCGTTGTTCGTGGACGTCCATGATGGCGGGGTCTCGGAACTGCTCGAAGACGAGACTTACGTATTCCGACCAGCTCGGCCATCGGAATCGGGGTTGTTCGTTGGGGACCCGGCCCCAGAAAGACTGTCGTATATGGACCCACCATTTCTTGGTGGGTCCCTCTAGGTAGGAGGCGGCAAAGGGGACCTTCTGAGAGGCGAACTGGAAGTAACTTCCAAACGCCTCGAAGTAGATCTGGCAGTCCCCAATGTACCGCTCAATGTCGTCGTGGTCCCCCTTGAACTTGGCAGGGGGGGAAAGGAGAACGGGCTTTATCCCGAGTACTGGGTTGTCGTCGGTCCAATGGCCGATCGGGTGAGGAGGAGGAGAAGGGGGGTCCCAGCGAGTTGGTGGTCGTGGGACCGAGAATCGATCTGTGCGCTCATGGTGCGGGCGCTGCGCGTTTGGTAGGACAGGTCGTCCTCGGTCGGGCTGCTTTCCTTTCCCCTGCGGCCGATTGGGGAGTTGGAAAAGGTTGACATGGTCGTCATGGTCCTTTTCTGCTTGAGCGAGGAGACGTCGCATCTCCTCCAGCTCGGTTGCCTTTTCATTGGCGATGTCAATCGCCTCCTGAATCCGCTCGGCGGGCGTCTTCTGGGTGCCAGATGTTCCTGGCGCGGCGTCTCCTCCTCCCATGAGGAAACTAGTCGTGTTGCCGGGGCGGTAGCCGCGCGGCGGGAGCTTGCCACTAAGTGGTCTTGTCTTGCGCCCGTATGCGTTACGGGGCGGTGATATCGGTAGTGGATGGGGTTGCCATCCGGGAGGGGGATACGGCGGGGGAGAGTACTTCTCGTACTGCTCCGTAGGAGGGTACGTCTCGTACCGCTCCTGGTTGTCGTGGTTGAGACCCCCGAAGGTCTCGTAGTCGTAGTGGAATCGATCAAAGATCGACTCCGGGATCGGGGATGGCCTCTGGGTCGTAGTCGGGATCGTCGAGGTCGGGGCGGTCGCCGAGAGACTGTGCCAGTGCGAGTAACTGGCGATCGAGCGTCTCCTGCTCGTCGGGGGTTTGGTCTCGTAGGCCGAAGATGTGGGGCCCTGCGGAGGGCGGGTATAATGTTCGCTCTCGGTTGGCGAAGATTCTTGCTGCCATGGCGGCAGTGGCGTTTCCGAAAAACGGGATTTGGTCCCCACTGTGACGGGCGAGGTAGTCGTCCATCTGTTCGCGTCTTGGACCTTGGAGGGGGGTTCCTCGTCGGTCGACGTCGTTCTGCCTGAGTCCCCAGGCTTGGGATCGCTGTGCGCCAAGGACTTCGCGATCGATGGCGTTGAGTATGGGCCAGACGTAATCCCCTCCATAAGAGTTGAGAGGATCGTCGTCGAGCCGGTCGGGGGGGAGGGGGAGGTCGAGAGCGACCTCTCGCTCTGGCGAGGGGTCTGGAAGTCGGTCCCCGAGCTCGAAGAAGAGCCCGAGGGAGAGGTCGGAGCCGGCGTCGGTGCTCGAATTGTCGAGCTCCTCGATGTCGACCGGGATGTGCCGGGGGACGACTCGAGGGGGGGTTGGGGGTGCTGCCTGGTTAAGGCGTGGTCGTGGGGCCGCGGCGACCAGAATCCTCTCTGGTCGGGCGAGCCCGATCGCGACTGGATCGACGAAGTGTCGTCTAAGTTCCTCCCCGTAGTTGTAATCGGGGGAGGGATCGTGGGCGTCGGGAGTTCGGGAGCGGGGAGTTGGTTGCGAGATGAGGAGGTAGCGGATGATCTCCGCGGATTCCTCGAGTTCGTCGGGGGAGGGGGTGCTAGGAGGCGTCCTAGTGCGGTGGCGGGCTGTCGGGGGGCGGGGTTCATGGTGCTCCTCCCGACGCGGAGGAAATTCGGTCGAGGAGGGAGTGGAGGGGGCGGGAGCCGGGAACGAGCATCGTCGTGCGTGTTCTCGTCCGGGCTCAAATCCCGTGGCACGCCGTAGCGGCCGCGCAGGGTTCCGGAGTTCGTAGGGAGTGACATACCTAGAGAAATCTTGGTACTGTCGGGGGATGGGATAGCGTTGGACTCCAAGGAGTCGTCGGATGCGCTCCTCGTTCGCTAAGACGAGAAGGCCTACAAGAAGGGATAGGAGGGCTGCGCCTCCGATTGCTGATATGATGCTGATGGTATACTTGTCGTCGTTGTTCATGGGTCTCTGTCTCGCGGCTGAGCGTTGGAGAGAGAGAAGGGAAGATTCGAACTAATTGTTAGGCCTAGCCTAACACGTGACCTTATTAGCTAAGGACTATGAGCTGTCTCGCGTTCGGACAATCACTCGTATAGCCGCAGAGCTTAATCGGTGCTAATCGTGCAGTTGGCAAGGTAAAGATAAACTTTAGTTCGAATCTAAGGATATACAAAGGATATCCGTGCTACTTATATACTAAGTCTAGAACGCTATATTTAGATGTAGATACGTGTCGAGCGTTCTGTAACCATGCGTAAAACAATGAATGTCATGTGGTATACGTGCGAGAGTCGCTCGCCGTAGTAACGGGTCTGTAGTCGTTCGTTAAGGTCGTGGTGACCGTGTGTAGATGCGGTCCGATGTCCGTGATTAGATAGCATAAGCGCCGTTTGATAAGATAGGCGCTGGAGATAAGATAATGAAAATGGAAAAATCGTAACAGTTTCCTGGGTCCCGCATGTGTCATTGTTATCATGCCATAGCTTGGTGCTTACTCAGAGCTCTGACTCGGGGCCAGACTCTGGTTTCTCCATGGCGCAGTGTCGGTTGGCAGTGCTCTGCACGTGTATGGATGTCGCTTGGTATATCCTCGGAGTTGCAGCATACTGCGCAGCTCATGTATCTCAGAATAATGTCTTCTAGTGATTTCTATGGTATCTAGGGCAACCAGCTCCTAGTCTAGGTCTCGCGCGCTTCGGCTGAAGCCAGAAACATCAGTTTTAGGCTGATTCTGACATCCTGAGGTCTAGAGCGCATGCTACCAGCATGGCAGTGCCTTGCGCGTCATAGATCAAGGTTGTGCGAAGTATTAATTATCTCCTGAGCTTCTCTGGTTCTATTCTTAGCATGCAGCCTCTGTGCACTGTCAGTGTACTCAGTGTCAAGTGCTGGGACTTTATACTTAGTGTGACCCTTATAGTATCACTCTACAGTTAAGCCATGCGCTCCACCGAACATCACTCAAGGTATTTCATTGCCTGCACTTAGGACATTGCACTCTAAGGTATCTCTCATTGCCTTGGTATCTAGCTTTTATAAAATGTATGTATTGATACATTTCGCAAAATTACATGTGTGAACACTTTTCAAGCGTGTCAACGTTTTCCAACTTTGAGCTCCTATCCCGAGACTTTCCTTCCTCTTCCGAACTGCCCCTCGACTCGCACCATTTAAACTTAAGCAAAACTTCCAGCTAAATTGAAGGACAGGTCTTGGACAGAGTTGTTGTGGAATCTTGAAAGTTACTTTGGTGCCCATTATTGGCTTTCCCCGAGAGCTCTCCAGCATCATAGATTTACGATGGGCCACTGTATCAGACATGGCTTCTTCCAAAGACGAAGACGACTACGATTCCGAAACATGTGGAAAGAAATTCGGTCACATTTTTGTGTGCATAATATTCCCGCTGATTCCAATAGCATTTATCGCCTTCGCTATCCTAGGCTGCATCCTCTCCGCTTTGTACAAACAAACTGTTGCATATTACACTGCCTACCGTGGAGAGCGCCTTCCCACCTTCATCGAATTCTACGCCTACGCCTGGATCCTCCATCCCCTGCGCCGTATACGGGTCAGCTGGCGCAGGTTTATTTTGAGATTTCGGAATCATGCATTACTTAATGTACCCCTGGACTGCACCCTTCCACAAGAATTGTTCGAGGACATAATCAGCTGCTGTTATCCTGACAGAAAGACCCTCCTCACCTGCAGTCTCGTATGCAAAGCATGGGTCCCGACCAGCCGATGTCTCTTATGGATATCCGTTCACTCGGGGGATCGCGTGCGAGAATTAGTGAAGCTCTTGAACTCGCCAGACAATGCCATATCTCCTTACGTTCAGACAGTTTCACTTTCGATGTACACCAAACAGGACGGGCTGATTCGATATCGACATGCCCTCCGCACCCTCGCCAATGCAGATGCCCAGATATCCCGGGCAAAAATCGTAGGACAGTCTTTAGACCCAGCGAGAGCGTTATACCGTTATTTTCCGCACCTCAGACGTCTCTCCTTCATCTACGAGGATAAAGGAGACGCCGAAGAGAAATCCGCCGCAAATTTCAGGCGCATCCTGTTCTACTCGAGTCTTTTCTGCGACCTTCAGCGACTTTCAATTCAGTTCACGCGGCAGGGCAATAGCTCCGAGGATGTCCCACTTCCGTCATTGGAAGGGATAACCCTTCCCGCGGGCTTGTGCTCGCTCTCGTTGAAATCCTGGAACAAGGACCTCTTACGTTGGGTAAAGAGACATCACGCGACACTTCGGTTAACAACTTTTAAATTGAAAATTGGACGCCACCAGTGGTGCGCGCTAGATCCCCGTCCCGTCAACGCCCTATTGAGGCCCTGTCGCACCTCCCTTCAGTTCATCACTTTAACTATTGTTGAGTGGGAAAATGGTGCGGTCGCAGGTTCCAAGAACGATTTCAAATAATATTCATTTCTCATCTTTAGGTTTCCTCAACCTTGGTTCTCTTACAGAACTTCGGACGGTCGTGTTGTACGTCTATCACATTCCCTCCGGAAAGGTCACACTGTCATCATTGAACTCGAGCCACATTGAAACCATCACAATCATTACAAGCGATGGGGAAAGTATGGTACACAACTATTTGGATGATTTCATGACTGGAATAAGCTTCAGTTTTTCGTATGGGAAATCTGGATTGCGACAATATGTTCCATCTATGGCATAATATTTGATTCCTGTGTTCTCATGTCATATCTCATCTGTATCATATTATTAATTACTGTAGCCTAGGGTGCCAAGTGGAAGCATTGTATAATAATTCATTCACTCGTCCGCAGTTCCTCTGATATCGAATCCACACCAAGGAACGCATCCGGCTCAACGATCTCCGTCATACATGGATCAATTATGGTCTCAAATTTTAAGGGAGACAGACTGCTAGTTTGCCCAGTAGGATCAGTCTCTTGACGAGCAGTAATGTTTCCCTGGGTCCGGGTAATGTGTAGCGGGATTTCCTGAAAAGCCGCTTTGCGAAGATTGAGGAGCATGCGGGTTGTAAGTACACCTACTGCCGCATGGAACGGGCTGGTAAATGAACGTATATTTAACTCGAAATCCGAGTCTAGGGGGGCCAACACTCACCCAAAACTGAACCACGGTATCTTGGTCACTCCCTAAGAAGATGCAGACGTCAAACGTACGGCCCTTGTCGGAGAGAAGATGCAACCCACAACAACCATGAGATTGTTAAATACCAGTATACACGATATTCTGATTACAAGGGGCGTCAGGGAGGAAATAGGCATAATGAACGAAAGACTTACGCCAAAAAGTATAGGATATTGTCTCGGAGCAAAATGGAGCGAAGAGGTTGTTGATGCCCTCTCATCGTGTTGTTCAGCATAAACCCGAATGTCTTAACAATGGCGAAACTGAAAAGAACGACTTCGTATGCAGTTGCTTTTATGGATAAGAGATGAGTCTCAGTTTCCGTAGTGCTGAGAATCTTACCAGGTACCCATTGCGCCCATTCTATCCCAGAGTGAATCGACGGACACCCGGGCAGAGGTAGTCGGACCGCGTCCGCAATGACTGCACCTTGTCTCCCAACGTTGTGAATTAATATCCATAGGAATGCAGCTATGGAACTCGCAAACAGAAAGCCGTTAATAACAGCCACCTAGAAATGGATTCAGAATATGAATTCAGTGATACTTGCAGAGAAAATTTACCTTCTTCGAACATGTGAACAGAGCGTAGATGCGTAGCTGCATGACAATTTCGACAGACCAAAGACTTATAGCACCAGTGATACGGGTAATAGCATCCACGGCTACGCACCTACTTGGAAATGATAATGTGTCATTGTTAGGGAATAGAAGAGCTTACAGGTCGTCGGAGGGTACTCCGGGAATGGAAAAGATGTGTATCTGAAGAGCGTCAAAGACGAGCAACGAGATACTGTAGTATCGAATCTGGAAATCATCAGCTTAGCTCGAGCGTAGGATTCCATGATGAAGGATCGGTGGGTAGCGCACCCATAAGAACATAATTTTCCCCAAGTTTCGTTTCTGTGTCTGCAGGCGGTCAATTGCGTTCATGGTCAAAGTCATCACAAGGCAGTCTTACCCAAATGTAACGTATCTGAGAAAGTAAAATCAAAACGGTGCTAGAAGTCGAAGAATCACCACACACCTCATCTTCCAATGTCACAACTTCACCAATGTCAGAACAGTGCATTACAGTAAAAGAAAGAACACTTGCAGTAGTCGTGTATGATCCACGTAAGGCCAACGACTGCCAGGTAATACAATCAGCCGATCTCACAAAGCTCCAGCAGGAAGAAGATGCTCACGGACGACATGGAGGGGAATCAAGTTTCCTCGGTAGAGGCCTGCGAACCCATCGTTCTCATCGTTCGCAGTCTCATTAGCCATTGTGCCACAGAGTGAGAGTTGCTCATCTCCAGCCTCCCTGACGGTTATATTATCCTTGTCCTAGCATGGAATGCGGATAGAGAACAGCCAATAGCACTAGGAACGTGACGGCGCCCTGAGTTCCCCTGAAAAATGATCGTCGGAGGGATTCCGTACATTCACTCTATCAGCCATAGCGATGACTTCAGGGCAAATGAACATTGCCAGGCAATCAGGACTCGGACACAGCGCAACACATTATGCGACACGAAACTATTGAGGTTAACTTTGGTAGGCGGATGCTCGTCTAGACATAGTGTTACTCACCAATGATCGTCAATAAATTGCAATGTGACTGTCCCGCACCATAGAGATAGCGTGTCCACAATTCGGCACCGACGATTTCTTGAAAGGCGGGCCGCTGTTGTATCGCGAATCGGACCTTACCGCGCCACCAACTTCAACTTCACAGCCCTTTGATCCTCAATTCTCAAAGTCCTGCCTCCAAGTTCGTAATTGAGGTTACCGAGTTTCTCTAGTTTCAGAGTCATCATAATTGCTGTCGCCTACCTTATGGTCAGGGCATCATTCAGCAAGTTGTCTGAACATCAACCTTGAAACAATTCTCTAGCCGCATAGCATTAGATGTGGGGCCCAATATTCACCTTTGGGCTGGGTACGACCAGATATAGTAGGCTGTTGTGACGGGTGAGCCAAGGAGCTATTCCTCTTATGCCCCAGCAAGACATCCTGCAAATAATCGGTGAATTATCGTACAAATGACTGAAATAGAGACTCACAAAGACTGTCCGATTCCAGAGAGTTACAACGATCGTACAAACACCATCTATCCCTGTTCGAGAGATTTTGATTCTTGGATACCGGGGCCCGAGTCTGCTCTAGCCATCGGTATGCATCACATAGGCGCTGGGGTCTACGCCGAGCATGCTATGGTAAGAGGCGCTAGTACATAACAGGCCTGAACACCATTACATTCTGCAGGGGCTCAGTCAGAAGTGTTCTCTATAAGTGTGCTAGTCCTGAATTCTGGGCCATACGGCGTTCTCCACTCCCGTTCATTGCGGTAGGTGTCGGTCATTTCAGGAGAGTCTATGCCTCTTCGTCAGGCGTATAGCTCGCGCCTGTGGCACAGAGGAGTTTATCTGGTTCCGATTTGCCGTTCAGATTTCAGCGTGGTGACGTTCGGGCAAAACCTTTTAAAACTCCCCGTGACTTTCTCCTCTTCTTGAGATCAAACAACCCACCATGGTCCTTGCAAGCGATGTCCGGAAGAATGGGTATTCGCGCGTGCGATTCCCGATTCCTGACTTTCGGACGCAGCGCAAGGGCTCAGATAGGCCCAGGTTTGTCAATGCATGGACCAATGAATTGCTGCGAGTATGGATATAATACAAGTTCTAATTTTGTTCTCGTCGGACGCCTTTAATGACGACAGGCAGCACGCCTATCTTTGACTTAGTGATAAATGAAGACGGGGCATAAAAGGGACGCTGACCTCCTGTTGGGAGGGAATAAGTGTCCCTACCGATACACGCCAATAGACCATTGATGATTCCACCGTGAGCGGTGATGGAGATATCTATTGTGAATTGCATAATCAGCGTCGCCTATCCCAGCGGAGGTATCAGATATACCAACACTTACATGTACTACTGTCCAGAGTAAAAATTTTGTCCAATACCTGTTTTGCTCGGGTCTTGACTTCCGCCTTGGTTTCCCTCGCGTCAGGTTTCCATAAAACATCCTGCTCGCTAAAACCATCTTCCACAAGTAGTTGTGGGTAATTAAGTTGAATCCAAGATAACGGGTGCCGTTTATCGCAGGTATGGACTCCGTATTCTTCCCGACAGTTCTGTTGGAACATGTTATAGAAAAGAGGATATGAGGACAGTGGAATTAACGTACCTCGAGGACCATAGGCTTAGAAGCGACGTCGATTCCATCGAACGCGAGTAGGTATGTCCGCATGGCGCGTTGCAAGGGGCTACTGAAAGCCTTCTCGGGGAGAGGTATGCCATGATGTAGTTCCGTCTCCCATCTGCCGCAGGCATCGTTCGCTTGGGATTCGCCGAGGGGGGTCAACAAAGGATCAGCTATAACAGGATCGTTTAACAGAAGGCAAGCGCTTCGTAACACGTATAAACATACGACCCCACGTAAGTTCACCGTCGCCATCGAGTTTCGACCAATAGCTATGGAAAACTATGGGAATTGAGCATGTCATCTGATACACCCTAATACTCACTCGTCCCAGGCTTGTGTTCCGTACTTGGATTCCGCAACGTTGTCTATCGACGGACATCAGAACGACTCAGCAGACAAGTTAGTTCGACTTACGATAGCCCTGACCATGACGTCCAAGGAAAAATACTTTATAGGATACGCTACTGGCAGAGTCATTATTTAACTTCTTGACAGCAGATTTGAATGTCTCCCATCTCTCAGGAGACGCGTCGAGTAAGCCAAAGCGAGGGGGAACAGCGCCTATTGCCACAGGATCCACGTCGACCGCATCCTGGGAGAAGAAACCGGACACAGCCTATGATATGGTATAGCTTTAATGAATTATATCTGGGGGCAAGCTGACCTCGTACTCGATATCAAGCATGAGCAGAACAAACGTGCAGTCGGAGTTTCCTTCGGAGAATCAGATTGACACGTCAGCGGCGTATGCGGCCCGGACTATTACGGCTTCAACCTCAGCCAGGAGCGATGCATGGTCGACAACTGCAACAAGTACATGCGTAAGTGACTTATTGCTCACGGTGTTGTAACGTAATGCTCTTTTATAGGCAAGACAATGATATAATGTTGATATCTTCCAAGTTCGCTCTATTGCGACAAGTCGCTCAGCGATTATACTTGTTACCCGAAGCTGAGAATACTTCTTGATAAACAGGCGTGTCTTTGCAGGTTCGACTTCTGTTCTTCTCCTTTTGGTCTTGGCTCTGCTTCTTCTCCGAACCTGCTTCGAGCCCTTCGTACTCCAATAACCAACAGATTGACATACTTGCTCGTCTCGTATTCCCTTTTACCCAAACGGAAAGTTTCAAGAATTCAGCTGTCTTCTGCGGTTGCGGAGAACACGAAACTAGACCTTTCTCGCTTTTACGCCACAAGAATATCGCGTATTGTCCTGGGTCCACGATGCTCCGTGTTGTCTAGAAGAGATGATCGCAGCTGAGGAAAACTTCACAATTACGAGCCTTTCCACACGGTCCCATTAGCCCTTCCTAGCCCATAGACTCTTGATCGCCGCCGTTGTGTGACGTTCGGGGCAATCGTGGAGTGTAGTGAATTTTTATATCCGGATTGACAACGGCAAAAGCACTGATAGCCACAAGTTTTATGTTCGTGAACGACACGCACCTACTTTCTTCCTTCCTTATTTAGAAACCGAAACCTTATCGGCTTCCGAGCGAAAGTAAAACAATCTAATGACCTCTGGCTCCGACGCACGATCCAGACTGGCAGAGGCGGCGTATTCTTACGGAAGCTGAGGCGCAAACCCTATCATTTCCTTGCTGGTGTGATGTTCCCTTATAGATTCGTTTTTTGACACCTTAAACCAAGCAGGCAATGTTTATTTATATGACTTGAACCGCTACGCTCAATTTTTGCATCTTTCAGCGTAATGCGCTCCTTCGTCAGCTGCGGAAAGGAAAGAAGACAAAGGCGGCCCTAAGCCTGGTCATTAGTTGGTTCCGTTCGATGATCCGTATTCCAGATATCCTCATCAAGACTTCTGCGTCCCTGTCCCTCTCTGACTCTCGTCCAAAAGATACCCATCTTCGGATACTTCGGAGCTGATCTCAGGACTGAGGTATTCGTTTCCATTTGTTTTCACATGATCGTCTGTCCATACTGAGCTTGCTCTCTTGAGATGTTCAGCTCACTAAAGATTGACGCCTTCTGAAGTCCGCGATCTGTGATTCACCTTCATGGTCAGTCAGAGAACTCAGGTGTTTAAATGCGCCATGCTTTATGACTAGCGAGCTCTTCTTTCCCCTTGAAGTACACATCGGGATCATGTAATTACTATCGTAGGATGTGATGACCATTTTTACTAAATATTCTGATACGTCCCACCATTTCTATGAATACGACCACACATAACGAACGGTGGCGATCGCGCAATAGATAACTGCGCGTGACCCAGGGTCCCAAATCGAAGTACAAAGACAGCAGATACACAGCAACAGAGGTAAATGAAAACGAGACAACAGCAGAAAAAATACAACTCGAACCAACAGCCTTTTATTCGTCGCGCCCCTAGCGATCTAAGCTCTAACCAACCCAACTTCCGCATTGATGATTGTGACCTCCTAAAATTCCCAAACTCTCGGATCTGTCATCGACAGGCGCCTCCCGTGCCACACCGTAATGGTACCCACGCCCCATCTGTGTTCTTCGGCGATCATAACGGGAGCACCGCTAATTTCATCCCTCCGTACCCAGGTTGCTCCTTCATCGACTCTAGTCGAGTGGCTCTATGTTCGACGTGTGGCACCAACTCGTCCACCCTGCACGGTAGCCTGATACAGCCAGCCTCGTGCAAGCTGTCCAGAATCCGGACGGTGTACGTCGTGGCATCCCAACCTCGGCCCCTCGTGTTATACCCATCCCGCGTCGATGAGAACTGGCGAATAAATTCGTCGAGCGCCGTCAGTGTCAATGGAACGACCAAGGGAATTTGGAAGACACCCTGAAGGGCGGAGGACTGGAGGAGAGTAGCTTTTCGATGGTCGAGATACCATGGACACGTGGTGCGCCCTTTGTCTTTAGTGTTGGAGATAGTGTAGACGCGGACATCGCGGGCGTCAAATGAACCGGTGGAGAGGACGAGGTTCCATTGGTAAGACGCGGTTTTACTGGCCTTGTCTACTAGGCGATGGATGGCGATGCCGATGTTGACCGTCGAGGAGGTAGACATATCTAGAGATGATAGTGGGAAATCAAGGAGCAGGGCAAGTGCATGACCTGGACTTGACATGTAATTTTATAAGCACATAACATATCACATAAATCGAATCACTGACACAGGCATGTTTCAAGAAAATGATTTCAGGGTCCGTTCTATAATGCTGCAACTCAGCGATAGTGCTTGAAGAACAACACATGTTGCCTGGGATTCATTTTACCGGCTCGCGAGGAACAGTAACAGAAGGCCAGTCGTCATCGATGCCGATAACGTCAGATCCAGGTCCTATTGGGCATGACGGGGACGGAATGGGACTACACGGAAGCGCATGGAAGCTTTCCCGGGTGACTGTATGTATCTTATCCGGAAGGGTGACCAGGAAAATCGACATTCCTTTCAGGATCATGGGCGCTAGTTGCTGTAGTACCCATACCGTAAACGTAATCTAATGCACGGGGCGGTTAGATTTCAAAGCTTTATTATCTTCCTACATGTTATTCTATCGCATAAATAACTAAAATACTAGGTAAGTCTCCGCTAAGGACAAGATACAAATCAGAAAAGCCTACTTCTTACTCTTACATGGATACCGATGCATAGCCGAAACTAGTTCCCTCTAAACCCCGCGCGACCAGAGCGAATTGATTCGCAGCCTCGCGAGTTCGCTTTATTGACCTAGATCTGTCAAAGGCAAACATGAGAAGGAATCACCCCTGAGAAGAGCTCGAGCACTAACCCCAACACGGTCTTAACGAATGTCTCTTTGATAGCGGGGCCCGCCTTCGACGGTAAAAAGTCATCCTGTTACAATAAGAGGGTGAGTTGCTATTACAACGACGGAAATTGAATGACGGACATCAAATAGGATCTCCTTAAGCCATGCTCGTGACTCTTCGATGCATCTGACCAGCAACGTCGACAACATCTCCACGAGATTTGGCGTTGCACTCCTTGGAGACACGCCAGCAAGTCCGAACAGCACTGCTCGCATTATGTCTCGGCCGTGCCCGCTTATCAATTGCGTCCGTTGAGCTTCCAACGCAGGGTAAACGCAGGATCGATGAATAAGGTTACTCTGCACATTTAGACGATCAGAAATTAAAGCCGAACAGGATATATCTATAACCGAGCATACCAAAAAATTGCAAGCAGCAATCAAAGAATAACGCTCCTGCAATGCCATAGCGCGAACAGAACATTGTATGAGAGCATCCAGTGCACCCGGTGGTAAATGATACAACGTGGCAGTGAAATCTTGTGCAACCTACAGAAACCAACGTCATCAACGTAAAAACAATAATATCATCCGGTGTGACCAACTCTGTCCATGCAGTTGAAAAATTCTTGAACGATATCAGGATTCTAACGCAATCTTATCAGCACGTTGTTTCGCTACCAGGGTCGAAAACACGCACATCCACCATGGCTCCGGGTACTGCCATGAACGACAACGAGACATTCAGTAGAATAGGCAACACTTCTATGACGACAGCCTTTGCCCGTTCTTCTTCCTCTGCACGTTGCCGTTCAAGTTCCGCTTCTCTACGCTTCAACAGACCGTCCTCGTCTCCTGTTAGAGGCATCGGTGGAGGCGGATTCATTTGAGCAAATAGCATGGTTGCAAGCGCCAGCCAGGATGCGGTAAGCTGGCGTTCTGCGGCCATGCAAACTAGAGACAACAAAGGTGCGGGTGGTAAAGATATGATAGTGGCGTCGGATGCAAGTGAAGTTATGGATTTGACCAGTTCGTTGATAGCCTGAGAACTGTTGCTAAGTGCGCGGCGAAGAAGTACAACACGTCTTACCTGTCCAACACCAACATCTTGTCCTGTAGCTTCCACGCAGCGGCTGATAGCCGCAAGAATGGCTTCACGTAGCCTGGCCATCCGGTCATCCCTTCTAGCTAAGTTCACTTGTTCTAGGATTTGCTGCACCTCGGAATCCTCGTTCAGGTCTAATAGATCGTCTGTAGCCCGAGTCAGACCCTTGGAGATGCCAGCTAGCGTCTCTAGCTGAAGAATAGCTAAACTCCGCGCTTCAGGAGGAAGCTGAGAGACGTCAGTCAAATGATTAAAATATAACCCATCACCTACCGTAGTGGGGCTATTGAGAATGTCCATCAGTTTTTGTACAATAGGTGTAGCCATAGCCTAAGGGCCTATTGAAAATCTATCAAGGGGTAGAGAAGGTGATCTCACCTCGATGGGAGGAATTTGCTGTGCCGGCGGCAGGGCCTCGATGACGCTTGCAATAGATTGTAGCACCTTGCTCTTCTCTGCATCCTATGGAATTTAATGTTAAAATTTTTGTCCCCGTGGTTCAATACTCCACGTACCGGCACTCGGGCCAAGCCTGCGTGTAACTCCGCGAATGCCCCAATCTGAGGCGCGAGCAGCTTTCTGTTGGCATCACACAGGTTGCGCAAGGCGAGGGCAGCTTGTACAGACAAGCTCGGCTCTGGTAGTGCAGCAACAACATATCCTACGGCCGACAATAGTATGTCCAACTTTGAAGGACCAGATATAACCTTGTCCAGCTGAAGAGACTCATGAGCGAACCAAGACGAATAGGTTCCTATGAAAGTCACGTCAAGTCGGTTCGTTTGAGTTCTGGCTTTTGACGCTGACCTAAAAGATTTAATGTTGTTAACCGTACGCGACTACGGCCTGCAGACGGTAATCGGCTTATAACCTCGGGGTTGAAAAGCCGGGTCAAGTCGGGCGACTTGTCATAGTCCAAGGCCTCTTGAAGAGATGATAGGCAGTGAAGCGTTGATTCTATTTCCTACCCAACAAAGAAGTTGAGCATATTAAGTTATGCGTAGTAAAATGGGCCTACCTCCCAACCTTGATTTGGATCTGGTCGATTTGAGAGCTCTTGTATCAAGCTATCCACGAAGTAGACGAGCATCTCATCTCGAATAACATAGTACCTAAAGACCGATAAGCGGGAATTATTGCATAGAAATGTACCGCACCCACGCATTGATTAGCGTGTCTCCGATGTCTCGCCGATAACTAAGGAAGGGTCAGCATTGAGCCTTGGACCGGCAGAGCGACTTACGTCTGAAATCTGATTATTTGGTCTACCTAGACATCAACACGAGGAGATGATAGCATCATATAAGCCACACCTTTCGACCATCCGTGTCCACGTGGAGGAAACGTCGTTTTCCTGCGCAGTATCTTGACCAATTCTACATAGACCGCTTTGGCAATCACATTAGGATCACCGTCATTCGTTTCCCGATCATCGTCAGCACTGAGATCCCAAAGTGCTTCTTGAAGCATATACCAGAACCCGAGAGTCAGTTCACTAGTCTCCTCATCCGCCCCGAAGTATCCAGATAGACCGGTATAATCAAGCATCACGCGAAGGTATCTTTGCGTAAGCTGGCCTTTTGTTTTCCCGGACGGGTTTGGGACGACGCTCTGGTAGGCTTCAAGAGGATCTACTCGTGCTTTGGAAGCGATACTGCGGGCAAAGTATGGCGTCGAGTGATCGCCAAGTTCCGCTAGAAGCTTGCATAATGAATGCGAGACTTCGTCGACTAAGCCGCTCCTCAAGGTGTTTTCGACGATGACACTGCCCTTGCTATCCAGCCACAAGAGAAGAGGCTGGGCCAGAGTCTTGACTCCCGTGCCCAGCTGCCCGTTTGACAGTGGGGAAGAGGACATTATTTCTTGCAAGGTAGCCGATGCAGCGATGAAGAAAGTATCATCTTCAGGGTTAAGAAAGAGAAGAAGAAGAGGTATGATGGCGATTACATCTGCGGCACCGAGATACGATAGCCATGACTGGAAGCATTTCATAGCAGACAAGACTTGGTTCGCCGGAACGGCGGATGAGTGATCCAGCGACGATCTGATAGCTTGCAGAACTATCTGACTGCCGTCTTTCATGGTATCGACCATCCTTGTCCTAGAACGCGTGTGAGAACGGGTAGAAAGCAGCATTACCCACGTACTTGTTTGGACCGAGTAGATCCGCCGTGCTGACCTCTTCCGCCACAATAGTGAGAAAATCGAGGATAGGTCCTGTCTGGGCACCGCTTCCAGAGAAGGCGGTAACACAGGACAAAATCCAATCCGGCCATTGTGTAGGGTGTTGTGGGGCTAGTTTTAGCGCTAAAGAACACAGCTGTCGAGATAGCCATTAGACGGAGTGATGAGGGGGAGTAGAAGAGGCGTGATGTACAGAGACGAAGAGCTTCCGAAGAATAACATTATTTCTTCCGACAACGATTGAGTGTGCTGTTAGTTGAGTGAGCAGATCGCGGAGTGGTATGGCCTGGTCCTCTGGAAAAGACAACCTACAAATTATCACGGTTCTGGATCGTCTCAAGTCAGAGTATCCACTCACCAATCGCGTGCAATCTTCACTTGCACGGTATGAGCACCGAAAAATTGAACATTCGGGTCTTCATGGTTCAGCAATGGAAGGACAAGGCCCCAGGCTTCTGGTCGCTTCTGTATTTCAAAGAGCTCTTGCTGGCGCAGCCTAAGTTCATCCGGCGGCAGAAAAGAGTTGGGCTGTCCGTACGCCTGGAGAATCAACTTGAATAACACCGGTCAGGGTTCCGAAAGCCACATCAAAAGAATTTCGAAAGTACAGACTTGGGTGGCGCGGTCGACGTCCAGCGACGATAATGTAGGGAGAAAGCTAGCATTGACCATGATATTCGCGTTTAGAGGCAGAAAAAATCATACGTCGCGACGAGGGATGATGAGCGTGAAAGGCAAGGAGCAATTTGGCGCGCAGGGCTAATATTACTGGATTTATTTATCTATTTTCCGTTATTATTATTTTACTCTCCTTGCACTGCCACCACAAGCTTAATGCACGAGGAGGCCGGGTCGCAAAAGCTTGCAACGCAAACACCGCTTCTTCAAGATTCAGCGACGAATATGGAGCATAAATTTATTCGAGACTCGCCGAAACTTAAAGCGGCACTCCCTGATGAAATGTGTACAAATGTTTATTTATTTTAATTTTTCAACACACTATCACGACGTCGACGGAGGTATATCATTGACTGCACACCATACGTTTAATCCCATCCCTTCACCTTCATCGTTCCGTGCTCCATAAAGTTGGTGTGGAACTAGAAAACGCCACGCATTAGCAAACTCAAACTTTTTTCGGGGAGAGGAAGAACTCACTTTGAACGCGTTCTGTAAAAAGGGAAAGAAAACACAATAAGCACCAAAAAGCACGACATAATATAACGGTCTTACCCTGAGCATATGGGGTTCATGACCAGCACCCCTCTTCAAGCACTCGTGCAGAGAGCGGTCATAGTACTCATGAAGCAGATCCTTGTAGTCAGGGTGGGCACACTTCTCGATGATCAGAGGGGCCCGTTCACGAGGAGAAAGACCACGAAGGTCAGCGAGACCCTGCTCAGTAACGACAACGTCCAGGTCATGTTCTATACACATTCAGTTCCCCGTCACGACGCGAACACACATGCGGAGAATCTCACCAGTCTGGTCCACATGCGAAGCGAACGGAACAATGCAGCTGATACCGGTGGGGTCCGTCTTAGTTGGTCGACTGTAGAATCATCGGTTGAATATTGATCGGACTTTGGAAACGCGGCGGGGCTTACCTCGACGGCGTGTGCATGATAGAGAGCTTGGCGTTCCTCAAGAAGTCAGCGGATCCTCCGAGACCGTTCAGCATCCTAACGACGAGAAACCCGTCAGCTCGAGATGCGCCCAGAAAACGCGCGGTTCTCACCTAGATCCCAAGGCGTTGGTGGAGTTAGCATGGGCGTACTGCGGGCGGACGCGATGAGCAGAAGACATGACGTTAGAAAGAACGGCCTACGATGTCAACTTCCAAGGGGGTGTTCATGGCAATGACACCAAGTCTTCGAATCAGCTCGGGAGAGTTGGCAACCTGCTGCGAACGAAGGAGGAGACGATCCTTGTATTCCGCCCAGTGAGCATAGAAGTGGTCAAACCTGCGAAAGAAAACGGATGAGCGCTCCAAACACATCTGGTGCAGACGAAAGCGCTCACCCTTCGGGGCTGAATCGGATTGAGGTGGCGGTAGCGAAGTCAAGCTTTCCAGAATCGAAGAAACGGATGAAGGTATCTGGTGAGTCACAACGTCAACTCTTTAATCCCCGTCCGGCAGCGATATGCTTACCCTGCAAAACCTCAGTCCAGACCTGCACCCGGTCGAACGGACCATCTGCGAGTCCTCCGATGATGGAGTTGGCCACGTTTCCGATACCCGATTGTAAGGGTAGCAGAGACTTGGGAAGTCGACCTGCCGAGACCTCGTCTGATAAAAACTCGATCAGGTGACGGGCGATGGCCTTGCTGTCCTCATTCTAGTCCTCGCGTCAGTATGCGGCGATAAGAGACGTCTTGGTAAACGGACCTCCGGGGCGTTGCTACTCGTGTTATCGGGCTGCCTGCTCTCAATGATGGCGACAACACGCTCTGGGTCCACGGGAATAGACGTAGTTCCGATACGGTCGGACGGGTGGGAGATAAGCTAGACAAATTGATGTTTTCGTTGTCATGATACAAAATTATCTGTGAAGACTCACGTATGGTTGACGATGTGGGGGAATGAAGGACTGGTTGATATCATGGAGACCCTCGAGATTAGGAATGAGAGTATTGACTTCGATGATGATCTTTTCCGCGGACTGCACAATTTCGGGGGTAGCACCAACGGATGCACCTTGTCGATTGGGGATCAGAGCCAGCAGGGCAATCAAATGCGGGGTATCACTCACCTGGCACGATTGATCCATCTTCCAGGACAGCAGTGGCCTCGACGATGGCCCAATTGAGCGGTTTCGACGGATCTCCGTGCTTCTTCTTCAGGCTGTAGTAGCCATAGGTCAAATCCTGGGGAAACACTGATGCACGTGTTTAATCCGGCCCCGTATTAAATTGAATCGCGGAACATACTTGAAAGATGCTTGTCCGCGAAGTTGATTCTCCCCGCATTGATGCCCTTGGCAATTTCCTTGCCAACTTGATGTGGGTAGCGGCGCTCAATCCTAATTAGCGTTAGAAGAAAAGTGTGGGGGGAAGAGATACGAAACGTACATATCAAGACGTGCCCATCTGTCCTCGACTTCTGGTCCTACGGACGCGCCGACGAAGAGATTAAACTTTTTCTTGGTCGCGGGATCAGCTTGAAGGTTGTTAGACTCAATATGGTCGGCGATAGCCTTTAGATCGGGGATAATCTATCAGTCTTCCGACGTTGTGCACAATGACGACGTACCGTTGGGACGCCCTTGGGATACCCGACACCGGTAAACCCGGACCAGCCAATCTGTGTATCCCGACGTGTCTTTAGTACTGTATCGAGGCAAGAACTGGGAAACATACGTAGTCATCGTTCTGCAGGTAAACATTTACACGTCAGTCAAATCATCGACAGCGAGTACAACCCGGAAGGGTACGGACCTGGAACAGAGGAGCTAGGTCCGCAGGCTGGGCGAGTTTCTTGAGGTATGACGGCCTGCGAACACGCTCCTTCAGTGCGGACGAGACTGAAGGGGAGACATTTCGTAGGGAAGAGGTAACCCTCATGGTTGGTAGTGTGAGCACGAAACCCGAGTGCGACTGGTTAAATACGACGGCAGCCTACATTCCCAATTTTTAATTCTGGGATCAAACCTGAGGCGTCGGAATGATGCCGAGCGTGTCAGGCACCGCTCGCCAAACGGAGGCGGCATGAGCGGCAATGCAATGCCGCGCCCGCAATTTCTCCCTCCCGGAGAGCTTCCAGGACACGCCGGTTCCATAAAATACACACCGAGCAGCAAGGAAGACTCACTGGTTGTAGAGGACAAGGAGAACTGCAGAGCGTCTACTGGCAAATGAAAATTTTGATGAACATCAGCGGTCTAGATCTCTACCGCCACTGACGCACTTGGTCTGAAAACACGGAAAGGAGCGAAAGCTTGGAAAATGCTCGGAGCTCTATTGAAGAAAAGGGAATCGAAGGGCGTCGCAAGCCAGCAAAATTCCCGAGTATAAGGCTGAGTACAGTGGTGGTATAGGTCTCAAAACAGCCAGCCGTGCCGATGCCGACGCTATCCCAATTGGGTAACATCCTTTCACACGGAAGCGGCGGGCTACCGCTTCGGGCCTTCGGAGCAACGTTCAGGCATTACGCACGACTAAGGTCCGCCTTCACAAGGACCCCCAACTTCCAAGCGTCTTCGCTTCGATGGCTCATATTTGTACCCAGTCACGAGTACTGGAAAGGCCGCCGAGAAAGACTGCATATCAACATTTCAGCGTACGCTCACGAGTACCTTGACAGCTCAGCCCATGGGGTATTTCAATTTGAGGCCTGCCGATCCCCCGTATCAACTTCGAAACCCCACGGGCAAGGACGTCAGTTTTTACCCGAGGGAGGAGCGCCGAGGCGGACATATTAGAAGCATGCATTCCGTCGCTGATGACGCAAGGTCGGGTTAAAGAAATAGCTCGGCAGCTCAAGGCGAGGGTAAAATGCTGAGCACGTCGAATCCCACCTTCCATTTTTTTTGGATTCCATTGAGCAGACGGTAATCGCGCTCACAACGATTCAGACCAGGAAGGGTCTGCAGGTGCAAACATTCGAATTTCAGAGAAAATTACACATGTAAAGTGACACCTCCACCGCCAAGAAGTAAATCCGGCGAGTTAACAAATTGCCCAGGAAATGGCCTGATGCAGGCAGGTCAAATAGAACCCCCAAACTTAAAGGATGGAAGGAAGAGACCAATACAAACCAATACCCGCGATTGTCTTACCATTTCTCACGTCCACGCACAAATTACAATACAGATAAAACTCTTGTCCTCTTGCCTAGACAGAGTCTGGATCATTACGACCGTGATAAAGACGTCCCGGAAATCGTGCACTGCAGAATCGTACTTATGTATGGGGCAGATACGGAGCCGACCCACACAATTGGGTTCGGCAGCTGCCTGGTGATTGATACTACGGTCCTACAAGGTTCATCCTTAGCTTCAGCCGCGGCGGAGTAGCTTTCACCAATTGAACGCTTCAATAGGACAGATCTTGGTAAAAGCTGGCATGAATGAAAGAGTACAAGGATCGGAAAGGTTTTAATCATTATTCTCCCACGATGCTTCCAACAAACGCGTGCACGTGCTCGAAGCGTTTTGTATCTTCCTGTATCTTCTCAGACTCTTCCCACCACTGCGCTAAGCGCTTCCGAGTTTTGTTCTCTGCCTTGACAACGTGAGAAAGATTAAGGTACCCTCTCATCAAGTCCTCTTTGTCGTGTATCCAGACACAGCAGTTTACTACGCCGGGATCATCTCCTACTAGTATAAAGCCGTCTCTGTCTTCAGCGTCTCTCAACTGTGTTTCATCTGTCCCCTATCAAACTCATGTCTTCACCTGCAAAGTCTCCACCCTCTGACATGGCTTCTCCAGTTCGGAAACCGGGCCATCCTTGGCGACTCATCTGGTATCAGATAGTCTTCTCGCTCAGACTCTGCTTGATCTTCGTAGTCGCCTTCTTTCTGCTCGCGGTACTGAACGCCGCCATTCTGAATGTCCGACAGTCTATTCACTGTCCCAACGCGTCTTAGCCTCCCGCTTCGACTACTGCTGATGACGCCACTTCGACTTGGATCCCCACCTTCCCTGACGAAACTTCACGAGACATGTTCTATCACACGGCGAACTTAACCATGTTCTTAGAAGAAGACGTTAGTGGCGTTGTGCTCCTATCAGAGTCCTTGGAGATTCTTTCCGAGAATGACACCATGCTCGCAGTCGAACAAGCCATCGCCACCATCGAACAATTGTCAGATGACGCTGAAAGCGACCCGGACTTGCCAGTGGATCTTATTGATGCATGGTATGGTCTGGGAACTGATGCACGCATGCTTTTCTCCCACCTGGTGGCTCTTCATGACGCTGGCTTCTACGCGATGAGAAGCTTTGCGTTGCAGGTATGCAACTTGCCCTTTATTTTATATTGCTATACATCTTCTAATATTCGTGACTTTCCAGCTTCGACATATAGACCTCGCCCTCGACAAACTATGGAAATCATGGACCCCTTGAGACTACGTCGAACTGCACATGCAGATGAAGACCTCTTGTGGTATTCTCAAGGAACAGCTTGCACTCTTGAACGGGGAGCTCGACAAGATCCATGCTGTGGTCGAGACCTCCAGAATTGACGCAGCTGGGATTGAGAAGGTGATCCAGGACATGCATAGGACTATTATTCTCTCAGTTTTGACGAAGAACAAGAGTTGGAGAGTCTCTGGAATACCCTGGATGATCTCACGTTTGTAAACGAGGACTTTATGGACTTGTGGACCCTCTTGATAGCGTCCTAACGTTCATCGCGAGGCCAATTCCGTTTGAGATTTGTAACGAGGTATGTCGTGGTTCCTACCTGTAGTCACCTCACTGCTTGTCCCACAGGAGAAATTAACGTTGCTGGAGGATGGTGGCGTCCAACACCCATTCATTTACGAGGGAAGCAAGGAAAGACTTCAGGGATATGCGGATACGTTGGAGGCATACAAAGACTTTGACGCTGTCCAGAGAAATGAGGCATGGGCTACTCAATCTTTAGGGGATCATACTCTAAATAATTTGACACATGCTGTGGAGGAGACTAAGGATTTATGGGAGGAGAGTCAGGAACTTGAAGCAGAATGATTCTTCTAGAGCTGCAAATGCCTGCCGTTAGGCTTCTGCTTCTCGATTTAGTCTGGCTAACACCTCGTTTCTTTCCCTCAAGTTCACATACAGTTATATATGTTCTTATCCTTTTATGAAATTTTCATCATCCGCACCAAATTGAGCTGATTTGATAGATTTACGCAAAGATTTGCGAGCATAGCTCGTGCGTCATTTCGGTCCGGTAACGTCCGGCGCCGCCAAGGTCATTTCTGATCGTCCTGTGAATTCGAATTCCCATCGTTCCACCACACCGTCACCACCGCATAGGACGGCCAGCACGATCCCCTGCTCGAGACGCTCAATAACGACCTACATCATGATGCAATTCACGACTTCCCTTATACTGCTTCTTGGTCTCGTTCTCGTAGCGGAGGGATCTCCTTTCCCTGCTGGCCTGTCGAGCCGTTCCCAGGCTCTGGTCCATCGAACAACTCCGTATTTTCCTGATTCGCCTGCTTCATGTCCAATCTGCGAACAGGTGAGAGCTTTCTTCAGGCTTGCCGTCTCGGGGGGAATAGTGGGCTCCTGTCTTTAGATGGGAATCTTCAGATAGGTAGCCGTGCTGTCATACTGACACCTGCATTGACAGAATTATGCGAGTATTCAGAACTGTGCGGAGGCTGCGCCTGTCCTAGCAAACTTTTCCATGGTATGCTGATTGATTTGCCAAGAGAGCTACAATAATCATTACTTCAGATTATATTTAATCCCGGAGCCTTCGTCGATGTTATCCAATGCGCCTGTACGGAGACTTTCCAGTCTGTTTTCCCTCAATGTGTCGACTGGTACGCACACCCCTTGCTTGCCATTGTATTCGTCATAATTTTCATTTTGTGTTCGTAGCTTCCAGGCAACGAATCAGACAGACATCCTAGAAGGAAATGACCTGCCCAGTATTGTCTCTGGAATGAGAAAGATCTGCGCATTGGAAAGTACATTACTGGGCAATGTATCAGAGTCGAACGGCGAGGTGACAGTCAGCGCTTCTTCCACGAGCTCTGCAAGTACGTCGACGAGCTCAAGTGCAGCGATACCCAGAGCTATGCCTGTCTCTCTCTCCGGGTTGTACGCAATCCTTCTCATCCTTTCCCTTTGGATTTCTACGACAGTGCTGTAATGATGGATTATGACTTGTATGTATTGACGACATGTAATGACTGACGACCAGTAACGATATTAATTATCATTATTTCTTGTATCAAACTCGTCCGGCTGAGCAGTGTTCAGATCGGTTACTAAAGCGGTGAACTGCGCTTGTCGCGTATCGCCGTGGCTGTGCTCTTTCCATCTTCTTTTCAACTTTTTTGGAATATGTAACCTCACTTCCCACGACGATGAGCCTTGGATCTTACGGCAAGCGACGAGGAAGGAAACGAGCAATATCGCTCTCTACACCACCACCACCACCACCGCGAGTATTCTCTAAATGGAGCTCCGCCGAGATTCCAGATAGTGGATGGGCGTCCAGCGACTTTATGGTGGGCTCAGGAATGGTTATCATCCAGCCGTCGTCGCATAAGATTGTTGTCTGTTATGATTCCCTACGGAAGACGTACTTTCTACCTAAAGGAAGGAAGGATATAGGCGAATCATTGGAGGAGGCAGCCGTGAGAGAGGCATACGAGGAGGTGCGCCTTTTCTTCAATAACAGCGCGCATATACTGACATTGTGCCAATACAGTCTGGGTATAAGGCCCAGCACTTCCCGCTGTACAAAGTTACCCGGGCCCCTGCCCCGCCTGAGAATCCTGGTGCGAGACGTAGCCCCAATACGGAGCCAGCGTACATCTCAGTCCGTTCGTGGAGCACCAAGAAAAATGATAACGGCGGCGAATACCTCACTTTTTGGTATGTAGGACAGATAGGGCCAGATGTTGTGAGTAATACCTATCCTTACCCCACGATACGCTGAGTGATACGGGAGCCTGTAGAAGTGGACCTCGGGGACAGGGATGCCAGATGAACAGCATTACTCGTCAAAACTCTACGAGTATGAGGATGCTTTGCGACTGCTGTGGGGAGGAAGTCAGCAAAGAGTCTTGGAATACACCTGGGAGCTTTATCTTGGGCACCTGGGAATGGAAGAGGATATTCGGAAGCAGAGATGGAAAGCATATATCGACCAAAAATCCAAGGAAAGGCGTAAGGATTATGCGAAACTCACGGTTAGTCTGCGTTTTCAGGTACCGGATGCAAAATATCTTTGTACTGAGGTGTATCTTCTAGGGAAATTCAAGGGGTCCTACCCATCGAAATGCACCATTAAGACGTAGCGTTGAAGGAGAAGAGAATAGATAACTGTAACAGTCAATTTTCTACTCGCTAACAGCTACTCACCCCCGTTCATAGGAACCATCTATACCATCATACTGCAATTTCTCAAAGCCTGTAGCAATTATCGAACCATCTTATATTCACTCTTTATCAAATTTTGTAGTGAGTCGACTTCTTTTCATTGAACACGTTAATCGCTTTTGTATCCAAAGCTTGACGGGTGAGACATGGGAGTAACTGTATTGTGTGGACGAAACAGGCAATTATTGTTCAAAGCAACACGCGGGATGCTACAACTCCTCGCACAAACAAGACGACACAAGTTCATCTTCGAGAACGGGACTTGTTATCTTCTTACCTCCTGCCACCAACTAACCATGGCTAACGAGTCGTTTACTTCGACGTCCTCGGCGGAGGCGTCCGTTTTTCCTCCTCGTCGTCCTTTCGATGTCGGTGAATCGATTAGCAGGTTTAAACGACGACGGTCTCCGAGTCCAGAGTTCGACGAAGAGGCGGACAGAAAGAGGCAGAGAATGCTACGCACTGTCCCCTCGAGTCTTTTCGCGCTTCCAGGCAGTCGTACGGCGTCCACGTCGATGCTGCCACCGCCTGCCCGCGCGTCAGCGTCGATGTCATCGCTTGACTCACTGACGCCTTCTGGTAGTCGGTTGACCGGTTTTCCTTCGGCCTCTGCACCCCCGCTTCGACACAGTGCTTCCTTTACTACATTTGAAGACCTCGTAAGTTTTGCTATTTCTCAGTCTCTGTTATAATAACGACCTGCAACCCTACAGTATGGAAGTACTGCTTCAACTCGGACTCGGACTCGCCATCCCGAATTAACAATTTGGGAGAGTAAAACGTTTCGCGAAAAACTGAATGCAACGAACCCAGACTATGTGCCCCCGACGCTCTCCCGCAGCCAGTCTGTCTCGTCCCTCCGTTCTTCTGGCCCACCTGAGTTACATGAAGCGTCAGCGAAGCATCACCTTCAGAAACGCGACGTGACCATTGACTTCAATCCCTCAGTCTCCTTCGATGACAATATCCCGGTCGCCCTAGCGTGTTCCAAGTACAACATCCTGTTTTTCCCCCGCCGCAATCGTATCTTCTATAAGAAGCTGTCGTCTAACGACGTTGCCACCCAATTGTGCAAGGTCAAGGATGACAAGCTTACCGCCATGGCCATCGGGGCGTTTGGCTCGGAGGGTGTCGAGTCGATCGCAATAGCCTCTCGCACAGGATTGATCGAGATCTGGGATATCGAAACTATGCAGAAGCTCATCAGCTTTTCGACGAAGGCACCTACTGCTCTTACTTGGGACGGACCCGTGCTGACGGTGGGCAACACTGAAGGCAGCATAAGGCATTACGATACACGGTTGGATAAGGATAAGATGAAGAAGGGCTCGAAGGTTGTCAAATACCACAAGGCCATGATTACTAGGATCGCATACAACTTCAACACCAGCAACCATATGTTCGCCAGTGGAGATGTCGATGGCAATGTTTTGGTTTGGAATGCAAAGACCAACCAACCGATCAATGCAGGGGATCTCGTTCCCGAGTCTGCGAGGAGACTCAGAAGCGAAAGCTATCCCAAGGAAATCAAGCACACTGCGCCGATTACTGTAAGTACCCTATCGTTCCGCTGGACCCTATATTGATTATCTCATCTCCTCCAGGCCATATCTTGGGCGCCCTGGAACTCCAAACTCTTTGCAGCCGGTGATAAAAACGGCTTAACTCGGGCTTGGGTAGTGGATCCCACCTCTCCTATTTCCGACATCGTTCCTGGTCGAATAATGGATTACGGAACGCGCGTCGTTTCAATTCATTGGTCGTGCAACGTTAAGGAGTTCCTTACGGTTCACGGCGAGATAACGTCCAAATATAACCCCTCTGAACATGGCGAGATCCCGAAAGCTAATACAGTCGTATCGCATCATTACCCGAGTCTGTACGAGATTCATTCTGTGTCGATGGGCGATGACGTGCGAGGAAACATCTGCGGGAGCACCATGAATAGAGACGAGACGAAGATTATTTTGGCAGTTCCGCGGCCGCCGGCAAATCCTCCACCTACTGAGGCGGAAATCGCGTCTGCTGCTGCCGCCAATGCTGTTCAGGCGGCTCTTGCGGCCATTGCGAGGTCGACGAGAAACGCTACCACGATGCGAGCCTCTACTACGACTACGACGGGAGCCACCCCTACACTGGAAGCAAGTGCCGCGACGACCACAGTTACGGAGGGACCTACTATTGTGACAGCGGTAGCCACCACGTCCGGGCCAACAGCCCTTTCCTCGACAGGGGCAGTCACTACACCTAGACGAAGAATTGGCGCAGCAACGGGAGGAACTAACACGCCCAGACGAAGGACCACCATCACGACAGAGATAGCCGCTACTCTGTCCCGAAGGGCCACTACTGCTGGCACACAGGCTGCTACTCCTAGACAACGGTCCGACACTACCACGACTGTAGGCGCTATAGCTTCTCCAGCCACGGTTTCTGCAGCCAGGAGTGAAACGGCTCGAACTCCTGGGCGACAGAATGACACTACCGTGAGGCCAACGACTGCCGCAGAGGGGCCAGCTACTACGACAGGTACAGCTACAGCGCCAACGAGGGTGCCAAAGAAGAAACGTCCGGTGAACGGAAAGCTGCATGTTTGGAACGCGTGGGGCATTCCATACGTCCCTCCGGAGCCTAGCATTGCAATGAGGCTGATGTCCTGTATTCGTTAGGAGCGATAATGCATCTTGGAGATAGTAAGGGCTGATGTCTATACCCTTCTCCTCGGTTTTCTTGTCCTTATGAACTGTTATGTTGTCCATGTCCCGAGTATGACCACTGCATATATATACCTGCTCTTGAATAATATCCATCACTTCTATTTGTCTCTCGCTGGGAGGCAGGGCAAGGGGCTGGCAAGCACGGACGCAGACCCGGACACCTGGTGTATGATCGCACGAAGAACCTGATGCTTGTGGTGCGGGGCCGTGTAAGACATCAGATTCCTGGAGAATCACAGCTTCCACACCTGAACGTGAGGAAACATTGGCTACTGACATGCAGGGATGATAACCTATAAATTCCCCATCAGAGAAAGAAAATATAGTATCAGATTGAATCCGGTTGGTTATCTTACTGCGTGCTACCATCATACGCAACATTGAGGCTGTCAACCTCGGGCCCGGGTTTGTTCGGGCACCGGTGCAGAGTGAGATATCTTCCGAAAAAAGCATTGTGTTAGTGGGACTTATGTGCCTTTGAAACTGCTTCAAAAGTATGTCCTTAGGCGAGAATACTTGAGGACTATGGTTCGATACAGTACCCAGGAGTGACATCATGCAGTGGAGTGACTGTGGCTCGGTATTCGAAGCTTTTTACTACTTCTAGCATCAGAAGATGGGAAATGCTGTGAAACAGCTACATGGTCGACGTCGATGGGACAAGAATTATATGAGAGAATGCTCTTGGACTTTACCCTAAGGGGAAAGCACAGCAAGATCCAGTCGCGAAAATGGCGTCCACCGATTGGTCAGGAGAAGCTAGTTCGGTGACCGGTCCGATAGCCGAAACAGCGATCCCGCTCGATTTGGCAATCACCGCTTTCGAAGAGCCCCCGTTCACACCTTCGAATCCCAACGCGACCTCGAAGAACGTCGACCTTCGCGGTATCATCTTTCTGTGTAGAACGGGCGGTGCAATAGTACCGATCATGATCAACTTGCGTCGACATCATTCAAACCTTACTACCCCATGAGAGGTTAAAGGCTAAACTCGTCACTTGCGATGTCAAAACCTCGGAGAAATATGCTATCTCTCGTCTCTGAGATGTTCACCCTCGTACGTCTACTGTTTTTGGCTTATCTTGGAGCCGATTACCACATCTTTCACAAGCTGGATTCTTTGACAACCTACTTCGATGTAGGCCCTTTCTTACAACGTTATGCTCCGTTCATATATCCCTTCTCTTACGCAACTCACAACGTGCAGTAATTCATATCCAACAAAACTCTTGGATCCGAGGAGCTTACTATTCTTACGATCTCGTACTTTCAATCCCCCATCAATACTTCTGCCCGCATCAGGGTCCGACTGACGTCGAAATGCCCAGGTACTCCACTTAACCCAGGACCCACACGAGGGACGTACCCGCACCTCATTTCCTTCGGAAAGGTCCGCCACGATTCGGAGTCAAACACAGATTCGAACAACTTCATGGGATCTCGCCAGTCTACAGGTGCCTTCCTGCTGACCAAGTTATAATTAAGCTGGACTCGGCAATGGCTACCGCCACATATTTATCAATGTCCCGGCGCTTAAAGTGTTCTCGAGGCCTCGCAGTGCGTGACTTTCTGAGGGGCCTAGACTGCCTAACTCCCTCTGTGCATATCATGATGCACCTGTTCTCGCTTTGTGGTCGTGGGTTTGAGGAATCGGATCGAATACAAAACGGATCATTCCATGGGTTCTGCCAGTTCATGACATCACGTTTGTGAATTGAATCTCCTTGGCTTGTGTTAAATGGGCCATTGACGGCGAAGTTCATTGTGCTTCACGCGACATGAACCTTCATTCAATATCAAAAAAGTATGACTGAAGACACTCGGAGTTCAAAAACTGTTCAATTGTTCCGCTACGATATGTAGATTAGAGAACCAATCGCTGATAATAAATTATCACATTGATACATTTTAGTGGATCTGAAACACGCAGACCCTTCGCGGGGTGCTATTACAATGAAAAAATGAATAATGAAAGGCAAGAGTGATATGTCGAGAAAATGTTGCTCGTAACGTCGTATATGCCTAGAAAAAATATATATAGCGGCAGAGAAGAGCAATGACAGCAAGGAAGCATGTCAGACGTTATTGTATTCGTGATACTTCGATAGCAATGCGAGAATATTGCGATGTATGAACAAGCATCTAGAGAGAATGCCGGAAGGAAGGAGAAGGAACGGAAGACGGAGAGGAAGTAAAACGGAGCGACAACGGAAGATCACAAGGGAAATGATGCTAGATTTATTGGATGTATGCTGTTTGGATGCTTGATGATAATGCAAGAGAGAAGACGATGCTAAGAAAACCATGCAAGGGAGAGAACGGAACAGTTAAACTTGCAGCTGTGTAACACGACAACACGACGATGATGTCCGAAGATCTACCACTCTACCCGGCCCGGACCAGCCAACGAATCCGAGAAGGAATGGCCATGCTTATCCTTGGTGGGACAAGACTTGCAACAAGGCCCCTTCCACCGACTAATACGTCCGCATGTGAGTATCATACCCATGCGTACGGTAGTCATTCGCGTTGCCTGGGTACATCAACGCAGGAGGTGACATAGCCTGCATGCCGTTGCCTTGCATCCCATTCGACGGAGAATCATCGGGCAACATCATCGGAGGATGTAGGTACGTTGAAAAGAATGATTCCTCTTCTTGCATTGGCATATTCCCCGCAGGAGGGTGAAGATAATCCATGGGAGAGTCTTGGTCCGGTGGAAGCATGGGAGGATGGCAGAACTGCGGGGAATTGTCGTTCTGAGCTTGCAAAGGTGGATGCCAGAACGGGTCTTCTACACCACGAAAGCCTCCGCCAAACGAAGTTGACGCGTAGTTACTGAAAGGGAAATCCATTGATGACCGCTGGGAGTGAGAAGTAGCCGAAGAAGCCGTAGAATATCCATCCGTGAACGAAGAGTAGGAAACAGCGGAGGAAGGTGGCTCGGACGCCGAGTCGGTGCTCATCCTACGACGCTTGTTCTTCCTCTGCGTCAAACTCTGGTCAGATTCGAAATCGACGGATGCGAAGGGAAGGGCATCTGCTTGCAGGGCAAGCTGGCTAATCTGGTCGGGATGATAGGGACCCGGGAACTGGAAATTAAACATGCCCTGGTACATGGGCCCTTGATTCATTTCCTGGCCAAGCGCGCCCATCAATTCGGATTGCGTGGCGCGATATTCGACTTCTTCGTTATATTCGTAGGTCATCTGAGTCGTCGAGTCCGGCGCGAGAGTCGGAGAAGACTCTCGCACGGGAGAAGCGCGACGACTTACCCCGGGACTGGCTGAAGGAGTATCGCTACTGCCATTCGCAGCCCGACGCGCATCATGCCGTGAACGTTTACGGATTACATCCGACTTCATGGATATCGGACGTGCTGAGCCATGCAATTTGTAGTAAAGACCGCATCTGGCGACATGGATCAGGATCGGGATCGTAAAAGATGGAAGCGGTTGCAGGGAACTTACGCATTACAAACAGTTTTACCCTCATCGTCTTTGCGCCACAAAGGGGTGGTGGTGGTGTGACAGTTGTAGCATTGTGCTAGCAGAAATAATTAGCAATGTTCGATCATACGATAATATTTTTGTATCTGCTCACCCATGACATCTACGGATTCTTGGCGGGGAGTAGACTGCGTTCGGCCCTCCCCATGCGTGTTACGCATCGTCTTCGGCCGAGGGCGCTTGTGCTATTTGCAAAAGGAATAATTAACATCCGAAAGAAACATATTGGGGAGGACGAGAACTGACCAATTTGCAGTATAGACCACAAGCGTTGCAGTTGAGCTCGTCGTTGAGTCCGCGCCTCCAGAGTGGTGTGTGGGTAGCACCACAGTTTGAGCACTCGGCTTTCACGCCACCGGGAGCTGAATTATTAGCCGTAGTTGTGACACTGCGCAAAACGGAGTTGTTGAGACTCGTCGCGGTGGCGCCTGGCCCAGATGATCGTGTGTTGGGAGTTCCAGGACCAGAAGTTCGAACCGTAAGGGACGGCCGCCCGGTGGGAGTATTGGATCTGATGATACTTTCGAGGAGAGAATTGACCTTGAAAGGCGCCACCGTCGCGGGAGTATCAGCAATGGGAGGCACCTTGCCCAAAGGAGCCATGAAATCGTCGCTATCCTCGTCGTCGCTGTCGCTACCGCTGTCATCGGAGAGGCCAGTGTTGCTGGACGAAGAAGAGCTGGAAGAAGAACCGTTTGTCATGGGGATATCTGTGTCCTGCTGAGCGGAAGCTACCGAGCTGTACATATCTTGAGAGGGTAATTCGTAAGATTGAACAGGTGGTGAGGGTGACGCCACAGGAGGACTTTCGCTGGCATCCATGTTGGTGAGCAGCTCGTCAAGCGGAAGTTCAATGGTGGGCCGCATGATGCTGAAACCATCGTTACTGGCGCCTGAGGGATGATGTGCCTCGCCATAGTTCATGCGTGTCGTGAGAGTGGGAGCAGGATACAATAGAGCCGTGGGACCGAAATCGTTGGAGAAAAGAGGTGGGAATCGTAGGTAATGGTGCTCGGCTTCCTTGCGCCCGCGCTGTGTAAAGGGAAAGTCTTTGTCATTGTCGTCGTTGGCATGGTCCTCGCTGTCGTAGCGAGCCCCGGCTCTGGGTCGTTTGTGGAATTCGGGAGACGGTTTGAGGTCGGGTTTCTGTACGGGGGTATTGACGGCAGGCGATGGCTGGTCGACGCTGAAGGTGAACTGCATGCGCTTAATGGTGCCTGGCTTCGCGTTCTGACTCGCTTCTCGGCTGCGTTCCTTCTCTTCCGCCCGTTGGCGGATTATTTCTACCGAGTGGCTGGACTTGAAATCCGGTGCCGCGAGCTCCTCAATGCTCCTGCAGAGGGTCGGTAAGAAACAGTCAAAGAAAATAGGCAATGGCAACGACATACCGTCCCTTCTCCTTGTCCAGCTTGTCGCCCATACATTTCGACAGTTTCTTGAACTCCCGCTTGGACTTGGCATTGTCGGTGTCGACCATAAGATTCTGGAGGTGCCATAGCCGCCAACTGAGATTCTCGAGGCGCTGTCCCTGCTCAAGGTAGCTGGCTACCTTTGTGCAGACCTACGCGATGCTGAGCCTACCTTCGCGCAGCCCAGTAAGAAAAGCATACCTTCCAGGTCTTGGTGAGGGACTCGCTGTCGTTGAGATTGCTGAATGCAACGAAACTCTTGTTACCCTGTAGACGACGGCCAACGACGACGAGAAAAAGAGGAAAAACGGTAAATGAGCACGTCGAGGACGACGGCGACGACGACGAGCACGGACCTTGAACTTGAGGTTGAGGATAGAGGGCATTTAGGACGGAATGATGGTCGTAGGAGGGAAAGAGCGCAGGGAGAGATAGGTTCGGCTGATGGTGTTATAGGCTTGTTATGGCTTAAGCTCAGCTAAGCTCCCGTGTGACATCCGGTTTTCGAAACGTTTTCAAAAATTAGTTTTTAAAATTAAATACTTTTTTTTCGTATGCACGTTGCCAAAACGTTATTCCACAGTGGTCCAGCCTTGAAACTCCGGCGTTTTCTCCCTCCAGCTTTGGTCTCCGACTGATATTTCTCTATAGTGCTATTCATTATCCGGGTTCCATGAATCCCACCATCAGTATTATCACAAAAAGCCGAGTGCGGCACTCCATCGCCTTATGCCTCAGTCTCTACACGTGTTGGTGCCCTGTTCACTGGGTTCCACCCCAGCACTGAAAGCGGTAAACGCTGAATCTGGTGAATCTATAATGGTAACAATGGCCTCCCATCCGGATTTACCGATGTCCAACCGCTGTCTATGGGCGTTTGTTGTTTTGATGCACTACTTCTCCTGCTTCACCTATTCCCCTAAGTTAGTGTCGAAATAAAAGACAATTTCTGCCCTAGCTCAGGACCCGCGGTACGGCTGCTCCGTGAAATGCCTATTGACGGATGTCGCGGCATCTCAGAAAGCATAAACGCAGAAAAAGAACTCTTCCAACCTCCTCATGTCAAAGACTGACGATCCTTCGTCTCCACAACGAACCCCCGCATACAGATCGCCCAGTAGCAAATGAAATCTTCCCCCAGAGTTGCGTCGTAGCTATAGGACGAAGATCGCACTTCATTGATGCCCATAACCCTAGTTGCAGGCTCATGTGCCTCAATGAGCAAATTCGAATGCTCAATGCATCCGGCCCTGTCACAGCCAACAGGCATTCCGCCCGCCTCGAGGCTTTCGCAACTCCTCTCGAGTCTCGGTGATTACACCCCCAGCGTCGGAACTTCGGGTCGTTTCCGCCCGTCGCCGCCTGGAATGAGTGTTTCTGAATTTGGCTCAATCATGCAAGCGCATCAGACAGTCTAGCCTCAGTTGCCAGCGCTTTACGTGGACAGCCGTATAACAAGGTGCGCCCAACAAAAGACGCAATGCAATTGGGTCCAACGCTAAGCAAACTCAAGTTATCACTTTGCACGTTTGTACACCCCCATCCAATAGAAGGTGAGGTACCTTTCTGTCAATAGATCCGAGGAACGACCCAATCACCAGAATTCCTCACCTGGCCATACCATCAGCATCGGAAGGTGAATGATTCTGTGATGTCGAAATCAGTAACATTCCTTGTTCGAATGAACTCTGGCGAGAAACAGACAGGAAGGTGGGTCCTAAAAAGGTAAAGTTCCCATCGATAAGCTCCATCGATAACGGCACGTGCAATGAACACTCACATTTCAACATTTATCTGTGCGAGAGCCTGCAGTCACCGGAAGACTCAGGATAGAGTGCGGACCGCGAAGCTGCGTGAAGTCCCCTCGCCACTTGAGAAGGTGTGTCCACTATGAACGCGATGACTATAGTAAGTCTTGGCGCTCCATGTCCACCCTAAAAGCCAGCCACAGAAACCAGATAGCCAGAAATAAGACAGCCAGTAGCAGCGTTAATAGGCCCCAAGGACCTCGACCTCGATTGCTGAGCCTCGTGAATGACTCGAGACGAATATATCATCCAATGCATGTTCACGTAGATTGGACAAGATCGAAGCACCTCCTCGTTATCAGAATCAACGAGTCCCGGGAAGGGCATCTGATGTTCTCGTTGCATGTCCAAGAACCGCTGAGTTTGAGAACGAAGTATTATCGCGCAAAGCTCCGGTAGCAGAGCCATCGTGCCTTGAAGCCGGTCCCGTATCGCAGGTATGAGAGAAACGTGGACGCTTCAAAGACGCCACGGTGACAGTAGGAAAGAAAGCGATAACAGAGTGCGCGCCCAGTTTAAATAAGCTTGGTTTTTGATATCGATGGATGCGCGATCCGATACGGGAAAATCCCGCGCTGGGCCGATGAAATCATCGTTATACGCGTACACCAAGACAAACATTTCCTGTCTATTTGCCGGGTATGGCGTCACCGAAGGGGTCGATTCCGACGATAACCTGTAGATCTGGGCGCGTCGCTCGATTTGCCGAACCCGACTTGCAGTGAGGCCTCAGATAGTGACTCGGATCTTGCAGAGAAGATGTCTGGTCTACACGCGGTGCCCCATTGAAAGATGTAACCTTCGGTGGGTACCGGGTCGCTTGAAGGAAGAAAATACCCAGCAGATAGAAGGGTACCTGTCCCGGGTAACGTTTGAGAGGGATGAAGGCAGGTTGAAGAAGAAGAAAGGTATCAATATGTAATTACCGGGGTCCTTTGAGGATCCTCGAGAAAGTGGAAGTGGTCAAGAAGGAAAGGATTTCAATTCAAGAAAATGTTGATTTTCCAACGCGTCCAACATGTGACCATGTCACGCCATCACGTGTGGACCTCGGTCCGGGGGGCCCGTCGGGAACAGCCAAGTTTCAGGAGGCCGTGCTAAACCCTCAGTTTCGAAATTCGCACTTCATCCAAAATAAACGGAAATTGGAACAGTGGAGCCTTTCACTTTAAGTTTAGCATGGGTAATACGGTAGGTGCTATTGAATCTTGACATTAGCCTTTGTCATGAGTGGTTCATTACGCTACGTGTGTACGTCCTTGTACCTTATGATTCGGATAAGCAAGGCTGATGTGTGCTATACGTATGAACTGCCTATCATCGTGCCAAATCTTCCCTCCAATGACAAGGGCACACATAGTTAATGAGCGTCATAATTCCTAAACTTTCGGACCGTCGGAAGTAGTATATTCCACCGTAGCGAGTATGGAGACCTGTGAGATCATAGAAAGAAGCTGGTGACGACAAAAAGACAGCGAGAACGTCAGTCGAGATATTACGATACGACGTTGTCCATAAATACACCGTGGCCACTGGTGGTCCTTACTAGCTGCGGAAACAGGTACTTGAGTGGTAAGTATAACTATGAGAGATGGCATCGACGCCGACGCCGACGCAACACCACAATGAAGAGGGAACTATGGGGGTATCCAGTTCCCGAGAGCGAAAAGAACACACAGCCTCCAGATTTAACTTTGCGGTTAACCGGACATGAAACCATCACCGGAAGCACCGATAAATCAAAGTTTAAAAAAAATTATGACGACAGGACTAGTCCGTACCGCGGAGAAATATACTTCATGCTCCTCTCCTGTTGATATGAACGCACCGAGCGTCATACGGAGAGATCCCAAAGGATGAATGACCATAAATCTGCGTCACTTCATGTCCGGCGAGTTCCCTGTGATTGAACGCGTGTGGTATTACTCCTTCAAGTTGATCCTTCAGGAGAGCCGGCTCTCGAAATATCCTCGACTCTGGGCTAGTATTGCGGCTGATACTTGATGGTGAAAGAGTCGGTGCGACCCTGATCGCAACGTGCCGGGGATTTCCACCTTTGGCTTTCTTTCGTGAACTTCCATCTGACTCGTCATGCTCTACTACTTGCCTCGCTTGCTTTTCATACTTATCGAATACACCTCGGAATAACCCATTATCAATCATTCTGTATTATACCATGCAGCGTTGACCTCGGGGTATGAGTGGCGTTCATTTCTCGCACACCATTCCCCCTATCAGAACTCCACCATAAACTACGACTTTCTCAGCTCGAATTACTTCTATTACATGCAATCGCTGAGTTGTAAATAAAAAGGAATTCACCGAGTAACTGGTGGTAATATCATGATGACGAATTAGAGATCCTGTTTCCTCGCTATGAGCGAATGTCGCTGGAGGCGTTTCCTTCCATTGTGATCAACTTAAGGTGTGGGCTCAATTGCTTCTATCTGTCCTCTTCCTGAATCCTTCCGATCTAGGGAGTCTCGACTCTCCAGGTCGCAACATTGATGGCATCTTAGCTCACAGACGGCGGGAGCAGATATCTTGTACAGGGTCGCGACGATCACAGCTTGAATGGTCAATCATCAGCTTCCCCTCACCTCCCTTCCTCTCCTTACAGGCGCTTCCGAAACATTCCCCGCCAACAACCCCGATCGAACCAAGTACCTGCTTCAGCTGTGTTAATTTCTTGTCATGATAATGTTCCTGTCCTGCTGTCTCAGAACGCGCCATCAGCACGACATCAGCATGTTCAATTTTGGCTCTGCGGAGTCCGGACCGGACGCTCCCGACTCTTCCCGGAAGCACGTGTGCGTGTATTTTTATTTTTGATAATTAATTACACCCCCACTACTTAATTATCATGTAGTACGTTCTTGTAGTCCTCAGAGATGTCATTGACATTAATATAGGTCACAAATACTAGCATGGATCGGAGCCTCAACCGTGGTACCCCTGGACAACAGAACATCAGTTACATCACAAGTACGGGCCGTCGATAGAACATGACTCAGACTGTTCCTGTCACAGCTTTAGCGCGACCTTGACTTGATTAAATTCAGTCAGGGTTATCCGAGGATGCACATTGCAAGCGTCGACGTCCACTGTTTGCATTGGGTTCTGGTACCACGTTTCTTTTCTCTCCCCCCCCCCGGCTGACTCGAATACTGTTGACAGGGGCCTTCAGGACAAATCGCTACTGGTTTTCGACGCGGATATCTTAGCTGCGAAATCAAGTCCCTCACTAAACCACCTTTCGGGAACGTTTTCACTCTACTGAACCCTCGTCTTCGCTGAGGTGCGAGTTCACTTTCCCCGTTGCTGCCGAACACGAAGCCCTGAGCCCAACCACTTTACCGTGGAGTTTCTGGCAGGCGAGGCCATCTTCATTCGCGGAATAGTCTTTATGGTCGGTTATCTGGTATGTCTTCTGCCCGAAATCTAATCAGGGTCTTTTTATCTGATCATCACCGACCCCTTCAATGTCTGCGAGGTTCGTTCTCTCGTTTACTACGAGCCAACACTCTAACTTTCTTCAACTTTCGCTGTCTTCACGTAGTGTGAACGGATTATTAACTATTCAGACAGGAATGCAAAAAACCGGCCCGCTTCGCTTTCATTGTTCAAGGAACAGGCAAGTATTTATCATTCTATCTACATTGTAAATTATTCCCCTATCTGCATCCATGATTAGGATCTGCCGCTCGAGCTTGCCATTTATTATTCTGTCCCCCTCTCCGTCTAGCAAGTATAAATGAGGTGTAATGTTGTCTCTGGGCCATTCCGCGCGTACTTCCTTGACTTGTTCCGTTAATCACTGATTAGCAATCCTCCAGGAGTCACCGAGTCTCGAAGACCCTAGTTCTCCTGGAGCTTTCTCCAACTTTCTAGCCCCTGGTACATCGATGGTCGGACCTCGGCGTCGGCGTTTAGACAAGGGACATTGATATTAGAAGTCGAACTGATGACGAACTCGTGGGTTACCTATGAACTATCCGACTCGGATGTTGCTGGTTAGTGGTTGACCTTGACTGCAAGACTTGCTTGAAATCTCGGGCATTCCAAAGAACAAGCTAGACTCCTCGGTATGAAGAAATTTGCTCCGAAGGTGTCTTCTGATTGTGGCTCTTCAGCACACGATTGATGGTGTTTACAGACTGGCCGAACTAGCTCCTTCGAAGTCCCCGAATCGCATGCAACGCGAACCTGGACATCATCTCAGTCCCCCCATCGGTTTTCATACCTGAACAGCGCATTATGGTGCTGCTGGCACGTAACAATTGGCTCTCTCCTGAGCAGAGATAACACGGCACAGGACCAAGGTACGCGGTTTAATTTTGCATCCATGCAAATCTTGCTCGGTAATCCCGTTGGTTACGGCCGTATATGGACGTCTAGCCCGTAGTACTGCTGCGTCGATCCCACTCGGCACCATTAAACGTCAGCCTGAGGGCAGCATAATGTTGCTCAGAAGCTGAATTTTCGACCTAGATTTCTTGGTTTTTAGTCGTTTCATGTGTAACACATCCGCGTCTGTCCAAGGCTGTTCCGGTTCTTCCGTCGCGGTCAATTGAATCAGATTAAATCGTGTTTTTTGAATGGCTTGGATTTGAAATAAATACAGATCAAAAGTCACGTGTATGACGTAATGTGATCAACTGCATTCCCGATAAAGTGATGGGGGAGCTGTGTGTCTGACGTCCCTGCCGAAGTACTCTGTTGACCACGCCGTCGAGGCAAATAATCTTTCTCTCCTACCACCATCTCCACCACCATGGCACCGCCTATGCAGACACTGAAACCTGGTTACTTTGGCAAAGGCTCTGTTGAGGTTACGCCGCCTCAGGCTCCGGGCGAGGGGGGCGTACGACGACTGGCCATCGCGTCAGCAAAACTGGTGACGCAGCCCTTCGAAGGTCTCGACGTTCTTCCGGACATCCTGGATTACTCTGCTAGGACGTACGGCTCGAGGAATGCTTTCGGGTGGCGAGACATCATCGATGTTATTGAGGAAGAGAAGGACGTGAAGAAAATTGTCGACGGGAAAGAGGTCCACGAGAAAAAGAAGTGGAAATACTTCCAGCTCAGCGACTACAAGTATATTTCCTACCTCGAATTCAAGGAGATGGTCTCGGAGCTCGGGAGAGGGCTGGTCGACCTGGGGGTGAAACAGGGTGACATCTTCAATATCTATTCGGGAACGAGGTATGTCGTACACCACTGGCAATTTTTTCCTCTGACGATGACCCTGGTGCAGTCTCAACTGGCAGCTCGTGGCCAATGCTTGTGGGCTTATCGGTACGACTATTGCTACCGCGTACGACACGCTGGGCGAGTCTGGCCTTGAACATTCACTAAACGAACCGGAATGTGTCGGGCTCTTCACCAACGCAGAGCTGCTGCCGACACTCTATAATGTCCTCCGCCAGACTCCCACGGTCAAATATATCATCTATGACGGCAAAACGAGTAACAAGCTTGTTGATGAACTCCACGCTGTGCGGGACGACATCCGGGTTTGTCATATAGACGAAGTCAGAGCCAACGGCAAGACAAAGTCTCTCGATACCATCAAAGACCTGCGTCCTACACCTGACACCACCGCGTGCATTATGTACACCAGTGGAAGCACCGGCCCACCGAAGGGCGTCGTTCTTACGCACAGCAACCTCGTCGCTTCCGTCGGAGCTGTTTACGTCCTTCTGGGCCATCACCTCACTCAGCAAGACTTTTACCTTGCTTACCTCCCCTTGGCCCACGTCCTGGAGTACATCGTAGAGTTGTCTATGCTCTTTGCCGGTGTGACGTCAGGGTACGGTCGCGTCAAGACCCTGACTGATGCATCTGTGCGGAACTGCAAAGGTGACATCGCAGCATTCCGTCCAAGTATCATGGTCGGTGTACCTGCGGTATGGGAAACTATTCGAAAAGGCATCATATCCAAAGTCAACTCCGGAGGTGCTGTTACGCGTTTCGTGTTCAACGCCGCCATATCTTTGAGGAAGAATAACGTCCCTGTTCTCGGTTATCTTGCTGACACTGTTGTGCTTGGTGGGGTGAGAGCGGCAACGGGTGGCCGGTTACGTGTGGCCCTTTCTGGCGGTGCCGCTATCAGCAAGGAAACCCAAGAGTTTTTGAATGTTGCGCTAATGTGTCTCCTTCAAGGTGCGCTTTGGTCTTTCTGTTCAATATTATCATTAACTCTTGTTAGGCTACGGTATGACGGAGTCGTGCGGCATGTGCGCGGTTCTTCCCCAGAATGTATTCGCTATGAAGCCGTGGGTCTGCCGATGCCGTCAATCGAAACAAAGCTGCTTGACGTCCCGGATGCCGGGTACTTGTCGTCGAATGACCCGCCCCAAGGTGAAGTGTGCATCCGGGGACCATCAGTGACGAAGGGCTATTTCAAGCGACCTGACTTGAATGAGGACGACACCATCTTCACCAAGGATGGATGGATGCGTACGGGCGATGTTGGGCAGTGGAACAGCGACGGGACCTTGTCAATAATTGATCGGTGCGACATGTCATTTGTTGTTTACTCGGTTTATGCTGACGTTACGGTTGCTATCAGTATTAAAAACCTTATCAAGCTTTCTGGTGGCGAGGTGTGATTTTTCTGAATATCAATCCGGGGTTCGGCTGACAGACTTGCCTAGTACATTGCGCTTGAGAGACTTGAGGCGACATACAAGTCATGCAACCTGATTGGCAATATGTGCATATATGCCAATGCAAATGCCTCGCAGCCCATCGCTATCATCATCCCCCATGAGGCTCACTTGCGACATTATCTTGCAAACGTTTCCGGTTTGTCTCATTAGTCATCTTTCGTCTGATGGTGCATTCATCTTTCCTATAGATGTCAACGACAAAGATAGTCTGAGCATCCTGTGTCACAACAAAAAGGTTGCATCGTTGGTTTTGAAGGAGTGTAACGCTATCGGAAAGAAATCAGGCTTCAAAACGATGGAGCTATTGCAAGCCGTTATTTTGACACCGGACGAGTGGACGCCAGAGAGTGGTTTGGTCACTGCAGCCCAGAAGATAAACAGGAGTGCCATCGCAAAGCAGTTCGCACCTGAGATCAAGGTTAGTCGTTTTCTATCTGAACCGTGCCGTTCCTATATTAATCGTCTATCCTTCTCAAGGAGGCCTACAAGCAATAGACGTTTGACACTCAGACTTTTCTTTCGGGGATTTCCTTTTCTTCTAATTATGACTGCTTCCGTCGTGTATTCTACTCTTTACTTCTTAGGTCTGGATGTTGATAAAGGCATTTCATTTCGTGCTTATATAACATCGCAAGGAACAAGAAATAGACCCCTCATACCTTCTCTTCTTGAGATTCCGAATGAATGCTCTCAGTGGGCGACCCTTCCGGCATATTAGGCATGCGTTTGCCACTCTCTTTGAGCTTCCTAAAGTGCTTCTCTTCATCCCACACGAATGGGCTCTTGCTCGCAAAGAGAAGATCCATCTCTTCTAGGGTGCGGTTAGCTGCGATCAGAAGTCGTCAGAGGAGCTTATCCATATAGATCAAACGACTTATACAGACCTGTCTCCGGATAGAAGGCCCACACGATGGGGATGCATAGGAAGTTGATGACTCCAAAGATGTAAAGGGTGCTGAGCAAGAAGCGGGTTAGAGCGAGACAAAAGGGAAATGAAGGCCGCTTACTTCTCGCCGATGTTGTTGAACATCACTGGGTTCAGCATCATGAGCCAGCCATTGCCGATACTCCATCCAACGACACCCCATGCGTTCCCTTTGGCACGCACTTCTAGCGGGAAAGTCTACACGGAAAATCGTAGTCAGCGGGTGCGATACCGACGGGAGCTGGCGAAGGCATACCTCCGTAGGGTACACCCAAGGGATAGTCAACCACGTAGCCCCGAAGATTGCGGTGTAGAGGAACACGAAAAAGGCCGCTGCACCGCCGTATTGTGCGGCTTTGTCAGAGTGATCTTTCAGAAGTCGGGAGAACACGCCGGCGAGGATCTAAGGGTAGTTGGGGTGTTTGCATATGCGGATAAAGAGGAGCGTACAATTGAGATTCCCTGGCCTACGGCTCCCCACCACAGTCCAATACGGCGGCCCCATCGGTCGATAGTGTAGATGGCGAAGAGGGTTGAAAGGCAATAGGTCACCTGGGGGTGCAAGCTCAACGGTCGTTACCTGATGTACTAAAGGAGAAGCTCACATCGTTCAATCCGGAGAGCCATTGCGATTTACGAGCACCGTAGCCGGCTTGAGAGAATATAGTAGGGGCGTAAACGGTGATTGCTGCAATACCCACCCATCTACACAAGTATCAAATGAGCGCCATGAAGACCGGTGTGTGGGTATGGCGTACTCTTGCAAGATTTGTAACCAGATACTCAATTGAACTCGCCGAGCGATGTGTAGATCCCCGGACCCTGTCAAATGGCGATTGGATCTCTGAGTGACACCGAATCAAGAGGCTCACCAATTCCCCAGAACATGTTCCAATAGCTGTTCATCTTCGAATGCTTCCTCTCCAGTTCCACGACCTCAGCGATGGCCTCGAACTCTTTGTCTGCGACCGAATGGTCTTCCTTGCCCTCGGTATCTGGTTCTACGTAGCGAAGACGTCGAAGAACGGCTTGCGCTTCCTCAAGCCGACCTGCTTTTACAAGCCAACGGGGGACTCGGGCATATAAAAGAGAGCAAGCTGGATGAATGAACATTATGGCCTCGAGGACTTAGGCGTAGACGTACCATGAAGATGATGACAGGAAGGATCTGAAAGGCGATGGGGAACCTCCATCTAACTTCAGAGCGACCGTCTCCAACAAATCCAAGACCGAATTCCTACAGAAATGAATTAATGAAGTCATGCAACAAATGGACACACGGGCATACTAGCCAATAAGCAACGACGACTCCGAAAATATTCAGAGTGAATTCTACTGCGATGAATGCGCCTGCGGCGGGGTTTTGTGAGAATGAAAGGCGGTCAGCGGAAACTTATACAGACCTCTGGATGTGTGCGTAGCAACCTCCGCACTCCAAACAGGGACAATTGCGTTGAGATACCCCGTTCCAATACCATTGATCACCCTCGCACAGAGCATCCTACGTATACGAATCAGACGGGAAAGGAACATCGAATAATCGACGTACCATTCTAGGTTTTGTGCAGAGCACTGCAAAGCGGCGCCAACCATCACCCAGAGGCAACCGATAAACATTGTCTTCAGACGACCGAGTTGATCACCTGTTACTCCAGCAATGATACATCCAATGAGAGTTCCGAGATAGTATACTGAAAACGATTAAGTCAGATAGCAACCTCGGATTGAAGAGTCGGCGAACACCTACTACTGACAATGCCTCCCTGTCGTGTGGGGTTCGTGATGGTGACGACATATCCTTCCGACTCGCCTTCGTATCTGGAGTATCCAAGATTCATCGTATCGACATAATGCGGGGAGGTGTTTACCCCGCCCATCATTCCCTGGTCATAACCGAAGCTGCAATCATGGTCAATCAGAGCTATTCGTCAAAGTAACATAGAATCCGTACAAGAAAATGGCCAAACCAGCAACGGCATTGATCCAAAAGTACAGTTTTTTCCCAGATAGCTGGGACATAGCTGCGAGCACGCGATGAGAAGAGCTGGGGGATCAGACTTCTTCTTTCTCCGAATGTTGCGCTTAATAAAAGGCTATCGGCCTTGGCCGACCCTCGTCAAAGATGCATCCGAAGAAAGAATCCCAGATCCGACGGGAAATATTGGACGCTCCCTTGCGTTCTTCTCCAATTCGTGCCTCCACATGACCCACTGCCGGGATGGTGGGCTGGTACCGGACCGCTCACCGCGGATAAAAGAAGGGAGGGGAATAACAGCGGAACAACACGGACAGCGTTGGGAGGAGAGAAACAAGCACCCAGACATAGTAGCAAGGATATTGGGCCCATCCCGGAATCCAAGTCGATGGCGATGACATAACTTTCAAGAAAGCCTTTGTGGGCCTTGTGTCCGAGTTACATTTTGGATAGAATAAAGCTCAAGGGAGAATTTGAAAACCGGCGAGGTGCGCACGGTGGTGTTGGAGTCTGGCTTATGGTCCTGTGTTTCGTGAGGTGACAATGATCTGTAAGTTTCTTAGCCCCATGTCACGTCGAATGCTGACACAATGAGCTACCTGTATGTGTTGGCCGTGACACGAATACCGTCGCTTTACTTGCCATCAAGCAAAGAAAACGAGGAATATTTAATGTACGGATGATTTAGATGTCGGAGCTCGAGGAGGAAATCCAGCCATACGGCATGCCTGTTGCTTCACTACAAAGCAAATGAAATCTTGTATTTGAAATTTCATACGGACCATCCGTACACTATGTTCTAGAGCAGAGGTTTCAAGAAATATCTGGACACCTCTTGAAGGCAAGGCCGGCCGGCAGGATGAATGTGTGTAGAATGAATGTGAGTTTGATGTGAGTTCGAGGTTTGAAGTCCGTTGATACTTACAAGAAACAACACAACAACAGACAACAACGCGGTGTTACGGTCACATGTTGTGACGCTAGCTCTTTCCCTTGATGCCACACAAGTTTGACGTGAGGTACGAACGGCTCAAACTCTGTGACTGGCCAAGTAAAGCGCAGCGAAATAGAGAGATCGTTTCCCCATTGTTTTGGGTCGCGTTGCCCCAGATATTTGGCCCAGTCAAGTCAGCCAAACAACGCGATCGTCATGCGCTATTCTGCACGCTAACATTTTCACTTCGTTCCCACTTCGTGCTTTCTCTTTTCATCGCTCCATCCTTTTGTCGCTCTTCGTTGACCCACCCACCTACTCCCTTCTTTGTTTGGGTAGCGCCTGGTCTGACGCTGCAGCTACGTCCTTTCAGCTGCTCAGATTTCAGGTATCCTGAACAACTGAGTTCTCGGCTTCCAACACTTCGAGTTTGAGCTTCCGGCATCCCTTCATCCCGGTATTCATTCCGGGACCTGTTTCATTGCCGGTCTCCCTCTGCTCAACTGACAGTTCTCTCGAAGCCGAGTTCTCTCCCCCCCAAACCCAAGAAATCAAGGATTTCTTGTCTCGTATCTCAAACGTTATCCTTATTCCATTTGAATACTCTTTACATCATTTCTATCTCTCGTCTTATTCCGCAGCTTCACTTGGCCACCATGGCGTCCTCAATCTCCTTGCCCTCATGCTCACCTAATCTCATGCCGTTTCATATCGACTACGATGGTCCCGCGCCCATTTCTACCTTTTTGCGCGTCGAAGAGCACGTCACTGAGAACCTGGATGAGCCTGTGCCAGATGGGCCAAAGGCGGAATCCTCTACGACGGCAGCAGGACCAGCTCCATCTCTTGCGAGACGTGCAGCCTCATATCTTGTCTCAAGCTTTCGGGGACGTACGCTTCATGGTACACAGATTGACGTTCCAGCTGGTTATACGGGACTGGTGTTGAAGGGTGTAGATGGGCTCAAGAAAGAGAAGGGAAAAGGGAAGGCACCACAGGCTCATTCTCCGAGCAGAGCCACACGTCGTTCAGCCCGAAATAGGTGCGATGACGATGAAGACATGGAGGAATACGAGGCGGCTACGCAATCCTTAGCACCCGTTCTGAACCCCACTGCTCAATTTTCCTCGTTCGTTCTGTGGCATCCGGATACATTGGGAAGAGAGAAAGATGACGAGTACGTCAGAAGTTTGAACGAATGGACCAAGTTGTCGGAGCTGGTATGCCTGCTCTTATGCGCCTTTTCCTGGAGCTCATACTGTGCCTGCCAGATTCATTATATACCTGACGATACATGACTTGATCACTATCTTGTCAGTGAATAGCCCATTGGCTCATAGCTATTGCACCATGTTGCCGGTGTAACAATACTGATGCACTCAACGAGTATTTAATCTTATTCTTCGACGAGACTTGTTGATGTTTGGTATACAGCGTACATCTGTACTTGTACAGTTCCGCCAGATGAGTCGTGAAGGTTTTCATGCCATTGATACATGCAGTAAACGTTACAAGAGAAATCAAGAAATCGTGATCCGAATCATAGCCTAATGACGGCCCTCAATGGCCCACACCTTTCTCAAACACTGTTATACTCTCCACCTCATCCAGGTGGTAGAGCGGCTCCAGAACAGCATTTCGCTGCCCTAACACCCACTTCTTGATCCAGTACGGCAGGAAAGTGCCTCCCTGGTAGGCGACGTGTTTCCACGTCGGCACAGCGAACACATAATCGAGCTCCTCAAGCGTCCTTTGTTTCGTCTCCGGCAGCAGGAAGAAGATCATTATCAGCGCGAGCACGTTAAGGCCTGCGTAGAACCCGAATGCTAGAGGTAGCCGTCAAGTCTTCATAACTTGGGTCAAAGAAACGAGTGATGGCTCACCTCCCACTTCTGTTAGCGCCGTCAACATACGCGGGAACGTGATAGATAGGACGGCCGCCCAACCCAGACAGGTAGCAACAGCCCACGACATGCCCATCTCACGATGCGTGAGCGGGAACACCTCAGCTGAGTATGTGAACGGCACGGGTCCTTCTCCGGGCGAATAGAATGCTATAAGAATAGTGATGAGAATGCTGATTCAATGATGGACCCTTTGTCTTACCAGCAAACATAAAGATAAATAGCGCGATCAACGGTACCTTTGCAGAGCTTCCATCTGGGATCAAGAAGCAAAGACCCGCAGCGAGCAGAGTCCAGGCCATGTTTGGGAATGTGAACAAGAGGAGGTTTCGCCGACCGAAGGTATCAATGGTCTGATATCATCAACACGTATGTATTGGCTTGAAGCAAGCAATTACTTACCCAAACAGCAGGGAACGCGAACAACCAATTTACCAATCCGAAGCCGAAGCTAGCCCACATCGCCTGGCCGGTAGAGTATCCTGCTCGGACGAACACCGTCGAGGAATAGAACGCGATGATATTGATACCACACATTTGCTGGGCGATCATGACTACCCAACTGGCGAGCGTCGCGCGGCGAACACTGGACGAATACCATGAGATAGAATACATCGCATGCCATCATGAAACTCACCGAGGAATGGTGAACAACTCGATAACACGGGACATATACGTGCTTCCTTTGATGACCTCGTACTCCTCAATAAGCTGTCGGTGGACATAGTACAAGTCTCTTGCGGCTTGCAGTTCTGTGTTTCTTAGCCGCTTGAACGACTTGAACGCCTCAGTATATCGTCCCTTCTTCATATACCACCGCGGAGATTCTACACCCCATACGAATTAGATTTCCTACGCACTTGGGAGATTCGAACATACCGGGGCAGAAATAAATCCCGATAACCAATGGCACCGCCGGCAAGAACGCGCTACCGAGCTGCAGTCGCCATGCAATAGGACCGACGCGATAGAGGATAAGATTCGCACAGAAACCAAGGAAGATACCAAAAGCGGTCCACATCTGCCAGCTCATAACTAACCCTCCCCGAATTGCGGCTGGTGTATTCTCTGCGGCGAAGACGGGGGTCGTGCTGGCCTTGGGACCCATCCCAAGACCAAGAAGCAGTCGGCATATCTGATCATTATCAATTCAGTTGAGTCTCAGTATGTGAAGGCAAAGGCAGCACTCACGAAGAGCTGAGGCCATGTCTGGCAGAAACCAGAACCGATGACAGCAACCGTACAGAAGATTCCACAAAAGAAAATCGTCCCCCGACGACCAAGGTAGTTATTCAATGGGTCCGTAAGCCAACATCCGAGGAGTGCGCATGCGATGTAGGGGCTGCCGGGACGAGCATGTAAGCGAAATGAGTTCACGAATAGCTAAAATTACGTACCCGGCGTTGATGGTTCCAACAATCCATTCATTGTGTTCTCTATTCGGGGCACCGTCATCCGTAGGGATACCAAACTCGGTCGGGAAAGACAAGTTGGCGCCATTGGAACCGGTCTGATCCCATCCCTGCACAGCAGCAGCAAGAGAGCAGATGATAACGGTCATGTACAGATCTTTTGGTTGAGACCATTTGTCTGTCGAAATTGTCAGTAAAGGTATACCGAAACGAAAGATCGAGACGCGACGTACGTGTCTTTTCTCTCCTGATAGCCTCTCGATCCGCCTCGTCCAGTAACGGCAGCGTTTCGAATGAACCAGGATGCTGAGCAAGCAACGCGCCCTTTTTGAATACTTCCGTGTACTCATCGAAGCCTTTCTCCTTGGTAAACTCTTCTACCTGCGCGAGCAATTTATCCTGAGGAATGCCATGGAGGGGATTTTGAATCCTAAACGACCCCGCGGGGAGGTTATAAGTGATAAGAGTGCGGGGATATGTGAAAATGGAGATTTACCGCGCATTGACATTGTTGACGAGATTGATATGATCGTGCCGATCTTCAGATCCTTTTTCTGGGTCAGACATCGTTCTCAACCGTGTACAAAGACAGGGAAAGCGAGTGTGGCTTAGGCGATGAGGATGCTCGGCACGCCTGGCTTTATAGTGGTTTCGTTATTCCTTTCAGGGCGATCAAATATCAATGCGGGGACGCAGAAGGTTGTGGAGCATCTTCAAATTTCCATATCCAGAACGTCAAACATTCTCTGCCGTGGTCCGAAGCGGCTGTAGCACCGTGTTATGTGCACGCGACGTCCGTAACCATGTGCTCCGTCGAGTCTGGTTTCTGCAGTATTTCAGTGTGGATGAAACTCTGAAACGTTTCTACAGATCCAGAAGAGCTCAGTGTGACCGCTAATAGTGTGGAACGAGTGTACTTCAAGGATCCTTTGCAACGCATATCGGAAGTATCTTGGCGGTCCAAGTGTCTTCCCACTATCTGTGAGCCTGAATATGCCATCTCCATCCGTCTGGTCATCTGAAGATATAGAAGTGGCGCAAGAGGTGGTCAGGAACATGGGATTCTCGACCCGGTCCGTGATGGACAAATCTCACTGGCACCATACTTGTAAAGCGCCTCGATTCATGAACGGTTGGAAAAATGAGACGACTCAAGAGCCGGCCGGGATGTCACTGGTTGCTATGAAAAGAACGAAAGCGCCAGTATCAGGGTTGGCAGAATGGAAAAGCCGAAGAGATTGAGCAATTGTATAGATTCCGGTCAACCGCAATACAAAAGGTTCGACTTGGCAAGTGATGGATAGTTTTAATCATTCTAATGTCGTACGGAGCTATTCACTAGGGTCAGATATGACCCCAGATAGAGGCTAACACACCGAGATTCAGTGCCGTGGTACAGTTTATAAGTACATTGAAGGGGACAACCGCCTTGCCCGAAATTCCAACAGAATGCTTTACATGCATCACAGAATAGTCATGATCCCCTCATCCCAAAGGTGGACAAGTCTGACGTGTCCAACGCAGTGAATGCAACGGATATAACGTCTCGTCTGTTAAAAGACTCTGAGTCCGCCCGTGCCCTACAACAAAGATTCAAAAGCATAAAAGATAGCATTCCCCCTGCGCGCTGTACATACCCGGCTGTCGATTTCCCGAATTTCGGACCAAGAATCTGGGAGTTGTTGCCGCCCCCGGCGGAGCAATACATGAGAATAGCACGGCTGATAGCGACATCAGCCCTGAACTGCAGAAAGTCGCCAGACAAGATAAGTGGGTTGATTCATCTGGTGATGATCTTGAAAGTGGTAATAGTATCGATCAAAGGCCGATGTAACCTGATTCACGCTTTTTTGGTCAAGTCGCAATTCCATCTAACAGCCGCGCTGGGTATGTACCGATCCATCAACGGTCAACCGGGTTCGGGTCGACAGAGTGCAGATGTCTTGGCCTACGCCTAGGAGTGTTAATGACTATGCGGGGCTTATCCGCTGAGAAGATCTATTTATCGCTCCAATAAGCGCGAATTATTCTTCGAAAATACTACTCTTGGGGATGATGAGTGGTCGCAGCGCCATCGGTTCGGAGTTCCTAAGAATGCAGCGCAAAATTAGTACATCGCGAGATATATGACAGGAACGTTACGTTTATAGCAATATTTGATGGACAACGATGGCAATAGGGACCCAGTGCGCAACTGAGGAAACCGTTGGGATAAAGACTAAACTGGCTACGCATCGCGCTTCAATGTCTTGACCTGGAGCACTAGTGGTCCTTGTGAGTGGCCAGTAGTATAGGATGGTCCAGAGAGGGCTCTTGAGTGCCGACGAGTGCCAAAGAAAAGTCGACAGGACCAAAAAGCTACGATCACGTGTACATGTCTCCGTGACGAGTTCAATTTCAAAATTCAAATTGTCCCTTTCTTCCACTCGACCATGTCAATTGGCGAGACGTCTGTAGATCCTGTATCACGTCAGGCTCCATCGCAGCAAGGTTCTTATTGCGGCAAAAGAATACAGGATGACTCTGCAGGATCATGGCTGGGTCCATGATTTTCGAGCGACCTCGCAAGGCAGCAGACGCCCTTGCAGCCTGAGGACGGCAAGACGGTAAGGGCATATACACGTTTCATTATGCATCACGACTCAACTCTCTTCAAAGAACGACCTTGTGTGTCTTAGCGCGCGTCAACCATCGTTTTCCAGAAATCTAGCATCACGAGAAAGTTCCAAGGCGGCGCTGCCACGGTTGACGACTCTTCATAATCGAGGAAGACGTCGAGGTCAATAAAAAATCGCGCATATATCGAGGTCTATCATCGCTTCAAGTCAAATGTCTCCCGCCGCCACCTCTTCTTCACCTTTGTTGGCTGAACATTGTTTCTCGCCTTCCATTTGGACACACCATACCGATTTGAACAAGATGTGGATGTATGCTAGGTAGTGGGGAGAAGGGGCAAAGGAACATCATACTCAAGGTGAGCATACCTTACCTTCTGTCATGGATCTTGGCCTCTTACTGAGCGCTGTTTTGTTCTAACAGGGACATCGAATACGGCCGTATCCGATGAGCTATAGAGCAATGGTGATAGCATTCCTAAGTTGGACGCATCGTCACCGGTGCAGCTTAACAAATTGATAGCCCCGAGATGATGGTGAGTTTGGGCAGCGATTGTCTCAACTGGCAGCGTACTGATATCATAATATTCACAGGTGGAATGATGATATATCGAAGCTCCTCACGGTGGTTTCATGAAGCGTTAAAAGACGTGTAGGCGTGCTAGCCAAAATATCCCGCAAGCTAATGCAAGGATCGTCAGCAATACACGTCGGCGTCTAGATATCCGAGGTGATAATATATCGAGATGATGACAGAGAATGATCTATCGGAATGCAGGACTACTGTCGGTTCCATACTCGGGCTGTGGATGTGGCACTACCTGCGACCTCGCTCGAGTCCCGTAACCTTTAACACCAGTGTCTAATTTACAAGTGAGGCAGCCGCCTACACCATGACCATCTCTTTTCACAATGACACTGTCTGTGCTGACGAAGGGGGGGGGGGCGAAAGGACGAAGAAGAAGGCACTTCCCCATTATTATCACTGAAAAATCGATGTATCCCGCCTGGTGTCCTCCTTGGCACGTGAAACAGCCTCCTCTTGAGGTCGAGCTCAGGCTGCCTCCCTACGGAGCACGCCCAGTTCGTTGACAAATCCATGTCATTATGGCTGCTTTCTGGTCTTATCAGGACCAGGTCCACAGCAGAGGCATTGGAACGCCTTCAGGACGGATATGTCTCGGAAGAGTATGTCGCCTTGAACGACGTGTGCGAATGGGATCCCTACTCCCGCTCCTCTCTGGCGCAAGCAAGGGAGCTCGTCACAATTGTCGGTGGCGTACGCCATTCCATCCAATCCGGTTACCTTGTACCACTGGAGCAGTACATGTGCCCTGCAGAAGAGCGTATATGGGGGCGGATATATAGGTAGGTCCATATCGACGTAATGTGGGGGCCGCACTGACTAGAAGATGAGGCAACGACAAGGGGATTGTGGAAATCGAGAGAAACTTGCTTTGAAGGACCACAGCGGCTTTATGCCGGATCAGAGTCTTACGGCTTGCCAATTGCTCTTAACGTGTTTTTCTCACATCCCGACCCTAATTGGGTATTGACAACCGGCTGTGCACCGCCCTCGCGTAAGTGAGCGTAGTTCTGCTTTGGCCGTTCATACCGAAAGCGTTCAACATCGTGTTTAGGAGACGCTGATCCGGACTCTCACTGAGTATGACTCTGCAATGCGGTGGCAAACCAGGGAAAGAGAACACCGTGATCACACTTTGTGAGTAAGTTCCTGTCATGAGCGAGTAGGACAAGTTAATTCCTCCTTACTAAAAGGCGATTGGGTGTTGGTCTGCAAAACTTGAAGTCGAGGTCTAATTCTGGATCTGTGTCCGATTTTTGACGAAAATCCACCTCTTCCACGTAATTCTAGCGAGCTGTTAGTAAGTGTCATCTTTCCTGTAAACTTTTGGAATCTAGATTCATAGCATCTATGCCTATTTGTCAGCATACCATGCTCCGGTAGCCTGAGTGCAGGCGCGCGCCATGTACTGTGGCGCTTCTCACGGTCGCGCGCCCAAAGACTAGCCAAAATAACCCCCGGAGACTTCACGCTCCCACGAGTTCTGATGGCTGACGCGTTCTCAATTCGTAGTCGCCCCACCCCCGCAATGATGGCTGTGCTGATCCGAACGTGGCATTAGACTTCTTCTCGACCCTGAAATCCAGTCCTCGTGCTCTCATTGAAGAGGTACGTGGCGACGCCTCTATCGGTGCATTAATTGCTTTCTCGACGCGAATTTGCTCTTGCCACAAGAAATAATGTCCATAGGCAAGTGTTCTGTGCCTCTGAAAACGTTTTTTTGGCCAATGACGGCTCTTTCTTACGACGGCAGTGAGTACGATCAAGGTGAGTTACGAGATCTAGGATTGATCGAGCTTGTTTTAGTGGATCCCGGAGTACCCGCGCCCGCTTTGGTTGGCAAGGTCTGTGCTCAGCATTGCGCTCGTTCCTCGACTCTCTGACTCGTTCGGTCCTACTAGTCTCTGTTTTCAACCATGACTTTGCATCTCGCCTTGCCTCGTGTTCGTTCCATTCTCGTTCCATTCTTTGAAATGCTGTATATTCCTCATGTTTTCTCTGACAACGCTGATTGCGTCCTTATAGCATACCCTCCTCGGCTTTCTAAAAAAGCTTGTCGCCAGTTCTCTATCTCCAAAAGGTTCTATCCTTCGCAGCCGTCGTCGAAAGCTGTTCTCTAACATGGGGCGTTATTGGTAGATTCATCGTAATTGCGGGTATAAAATGGTGCGCCTCACCAGTCGTTCTTATCCCCAAACAATGTATCCTACGCCTTGCCCTCATTGCAGGAAAAGACAGTGTTATGGCCAATCGTGTGCCTGTGGATATTTCCGCGGGTCGACCTACAATGACGCTAAGGTGCCTGTATTTCCTTCAAAACACTCCTCTACTTCATCAACAGCTTTCAACTTGACAAAGAATAAACGACGTGGGCAGCCAACCTGGTGGGGCCCCCCTCTCAGAATTCGGTACCTATCGATACATCACTAACTGACTTCGGGACAGACCCGACAGAAGTATACCTGCGATTCAACGAAGTTGCCACCGAAGGTTTGTGCTTTACTACCGATTCAGCAATTCTCAAGTATCCGCCGTGTGATTCCTCTTTACGGACCTCGATTTATACCTCAAGGTCCCAGGTCATTTCTGGACGTAAATTAGCGACGTTCTCGGCCGTGACCACGGTACTCGTCGCGCACACAAACGTGGTTTCAGTTTTCAGCCAAGGTCAAAGACCTCTTTGGCGCATTCGCGCGAGTGACCTGGGACCTTGGCAATTAGTAGTAGAGGCCTTAGTAGTAGTAGTAGTAGTAGTCTTCGCACTGGCAAGCGGTCCCTAAAAAGGAAACAGCCAATGTTTTCTGCGCCGTCATAGTGCTGGCAAGAGAACAGCTCGAGATGACGTCATTGTTCTAGTATCAACAATTAGTAATATTATAGACAGCACTTTGTTCCACGACTACTACCGCGAACTGTAATTTCAGCCTCGTCTCCAAACATGCTCGTGTATACAACTGGTGCTATGGTCCTTGATGATTTCCCAAGACCGAAGGTGACATTCTTACCCCCGGTAAACTCAAACATCACTGTTATGGGAGGTGCGCCACTTAAAGTTGGTTACCCTTCCAAAATCGCTAATGAAAGTTTGGGGGGGATTTTTCTCAGTGATGCGTGCCCGTTGCCCCGATAGTGGTGGAGCAGAAAGGACTTGTTTCCAGATTATCAGAAACCGTCATGAGGTTAACATACTTGGACCTCCCTTACCGGATAATAAACGTGATGGATGTTCGATACAGCTGGAACTGATTGTGCGTTGCTTTTCGTTGAATTGGGCTGAGTGGTCATCAATTACTTATAGGAAACACTGTTGGACACATTGCCTTTTGATGACATCAATCAGGCTACGCTCTATATCACGGGAGATGGGAGGACTCGCCTTATACCACAAGTCTTCACAATATCCCCGATGATACCTTTCATATGCGGAGTGCGCTGCGTCGAGGATAGCGAACTCCAAGTGACTTCCTGGATATGCATAGGCTGGAAGGTTGCTCTTTTGGATGGGATCCCGGTCGGTATGCATAGCTTCTGCAACCTAATGACCATAGAACTGAGAAAAATTACATGCAGAAGTTGATTATGCCTATGATTTCGACAGCTCTGAAAATATACGGCATGGAATCGAAGCCATGCGGCAACTCTTACCATTAGACCTGACTACGCCACCTCAGGCTCTGCTTGTCAGTGCAGGCTGCATTTATGGTGTCGTCGCCCAAATAGAGGAAGGAACTCGCGCAATGACCTTTTCTGACCGAACTTTGGTGAGGCTGTTCCTTGTTTTTATACAAAAGTATCCTAACTCCGTTCAAGGTGTATTCAGCGTTTGCGAAACTACAAAAGCACCATATCTATTTGAGTGAGGCCTGCGAATATGAGCCCGACGACCTTGTGATAGTTGGAGACAAGGTCCGATTCGTACGAGGATTCACTGGGAACTGGATGTATATTGCCTTTATATTTGATCCAAACATTCACGATCAGGAAACTCTTGCGGATGCTCAGAAGATTCACTGGGAGGTGGCTGAGAAGCTCTTCGAGAAAACCATCCCCGGTACCGAGCTTGGCTTCATGTGGGCTTCACCAGATTTCACGGAACTTCCTAAAGAGGCCTTTAACATCCTCAATATCGTTTCGTCTCCTGAAAAGCCTCTCGATATGCTTGCTTTCCTGGTGAGTACTATGTCTTCGAACGACAACATTACGTCCTTGTCGAAGAAGAAGAGACTCAAGGGTTCATCGTCTCAAACGGCACCAGCATCTCGTTCTGTCGCCGCATCCTTGTCGAGTTTCGATGACACTTGTCATTCGTCCCTTTCAGAGGAACCGATCGATTCTTCTATCGCCTCTGATAGACCTCTAAGTCTTTCTAAACGTTCCTCTACCGCACGACGATCTGTCTTTCTGTACAACCACGGCAGTTCTTCCCCCGCAGTTCTTCCCCACTCTGCTAGACTCCGTGGGGCGTCGTCCATCCGATCACCTCCGATTCATTCCTTCATGCCGTTACCACCTGACGATTCTGACGTTACTGGGGTCCAGTCTAGCCATGGCTGGCTGGAGGAAGTCCCATGATCAGTTTTCGGCTTGCTCGACGTGTCTTAACGTGCCGTTTTTTGTTGTTCACGGCGTTTACATCTATAAAGCGTGAGGGGGGGTGGTGGCACGCAGGCCACTTTTGGTCGAGGCGTTGGTCGGAGAAATTTGGGAGAAGTGATGGTGACGAGAGCTATCAGGTTTGAGTCTCACTGTCTCAGAAGACGAGGTGTATTTACATTTGTTCGCTTAACGGTGCTCTAACTACACCCGAAAAGTTGTTTAGTACACCTACCATATATGTCGTCTGGTAGATGTACTATTTTAATCTACTTCACCTCAACTTTACCTCTTTGGCGAATGATCAGTTGTGACTACATACTGATCAAGTATACTCGACACAGGGGCGAAATACGCCAATAAGTCTACATCCATTGAATGACTCATCTTCATACGGATAGCTGGGTCTGGTTTACGAGACTATGCAGGAGGTTCAACTCTTGAACCAGTTGGAATGTTTCAAGTTGGATGTCTTCGGCTGTAACCGCGACCCTCGCTTTCTTTTCCTCCGTCGTCCTACCCCCGCCTCCCGCCTGAAGGATGTAGCCGTGCCTTAACAGTGCACCTCGAATTCGGAACAATTGTGAACGTTAGCGAAGATAAGTACATTGACTAAGTGGCCAAATCCATTCGCCAAACACGAACAAAGACACGCGGATCGGATATGATAAGTATATCTCTCTCTTTGATCTTTCTTCTCGCCTCCACTACAATCGTTTTTTTTGCTCGCCTCTTCTTCAATTCTATAGGGATTCCTTATTAGTTCAAGGTTCTGGAGGCGAAAGGGTGTATTGTTGTACCGCCTCCTCATGGGTGTCGTCAAGTCTATCGCTGGCTTGTTCTTTTCTGTTTCTGCTAGTGTGTTGACACTCGGGGCTGACACGAGAACCTCCCATATATAATGAATGTTAACGCTCGACGAGTCCTAGTGGGTCCTCCACTATCAATGTCTAGTTCAATTGATTAATCTCCTATGCAGCTTCACGCTCTTGAATCCACCAAAATTGTAGGCGCGCGGCGCACCCTAAGACCGGTCATTTAGGGCCATATACAATACCTGTCGTTGACCTAGCAAAGCTACAAAGGTGAAATTCACGTTCTACTCCTGATGTTACTTGCAACAAAAGGGCTTACTCTTCCTCATTCGCTACGCGCTTGATTGGACCCTCCGAGCACACTAAGCAACATGTACGAAATGCAGGGCTTGTTTACCGTGAAAATCCTCGCCGTTTTGGTGCGGCACCGCTCCCTCTGTTACGGCTGACATGTCTTCGATGAACTTAGAAACCAATCTTTGATCGATCGCCCTCCATATCCTAATCTATCTTCCAAGTGGCTTTCCCCCTTCAATTGGAATGCTCTTCAGTCCGCTACATGCAGTGCTACGGCATTAGGACTTTGATCTCATGTCAACGCTCCCGGAGCGGCTATGACTAGAAAGATGAATGATGATTTCCGCCGCCCGTTTTTGATCCCCGCTTTACAAGTGCACCCCTAACAGGTTGGGAGAAGCCCTATTTCGCTCCGTGTGGACACTGCCGTGTAATACTACCTACCTATCGCTCACAAGGTCAGCCGACCCTGGTTCTTTTTCTCAGGTTAAAATGGCAGCTCGCTCGCTTTCAGAGCTTGATTCTGTCCCCCTACATCTGCGCGAACACCACGTCCAGTTCAAGGGCGAATCTACACTCTTTATATTTAAATCATTTATCCCTTTTAAATATGCTACAAGTCGCGTTGCTTGCTTTGGGGGTCAGTCTTGGTTCGCTGTACGCTCTGAGTTTTGTCATTTATCCTGTCCTCTAACAGATCTTGCCGATAATATTCGCCAAGGACCCTTTTGCGCTCTCGCCAGGCTTTGACATCGCTTTGGTCACAGCTCTGGCGGAGTCACTGCCCTCACATTCCTGGGAATTCGGCACCGCTTCGGAAGCACTTCTTGAGCTTTACAACCCAGAGATATCCGTCTATGGTCAATTTCCATTATCTGCACAACGGTACCCGCCTTCATCTGTCAAGGCGCTCTCATACGCCAAAGATAAAATTGCGTTCGGCGAGGGCGCTAACGGGCTGAGCGATGGGGACGGCGCAGTTGGTGACCCCGCGAGCTTGGGTGTATTCGCTTGGCTGATTGGCAAGACGGACGACGCCTACGCGGATGGAGCTCGGCAAGAAATAGAATATATGCTTGAGCAGGCGCCAAGGTGGGAAAATGGTGCTATTAGTCAGAGAGCAGATGTCCCTGAACTATGGTACGTGTTCGAGTTTTCTTACTGTTGCAGCCGGGTTGATGACAATGCTCGCAGGTCTGACTTCATGTACATGGCGCCTCCGTTCATCGCATACTATGCCGCTGACACATGGAATGTATCGCTTCTCCACGAAGCGTACAAACAATGTGGGTATTACCGTGAAGTCTTGCAAGCTACCAATATCACCGGCGAGCCTTACAATGGCGTATGGATGCACATCATCGGTCCACAGAGCCAGGACGTCGGGTTGTGGAGCACTGGAAATGGCTGGGCAGCTGGGGGAATGACTCGCGTACTGGCTACTATCACGAAAGCACCCGTAGCTTGGCCCGCTTCATGGCGCCAAGAAGCCATAGATGACTTGACGGAGTGGATCAAGGAAATTGTCGACGGCGTTATTGGATCCCCAACCACGCAGGGACTAGCTCGGAACTACCTCGACGACGTGTGGGGAGACGGTCATGGGTTCGGAGAAATCAGCGGTACATCGCTGATTGCTTCCGTTATCTATCGCATGGCCATCCTATGCCCTGATGTGTTTGATCAGTCCTATATCTCGTGGGCTGACGGGGTTCGTGCGACGCTTGGGAAGAATGATAAGGAGGGGAATCCGCATGTCACTGCAAATGGAACGGTCACACCTGCTGTTAATCCGCTGGGATGGCAGGATACTGTGCCATGGACGGCTGGAAGCCCCGAGGGACAGTGCTTTGTGGTGCTCATGTATGCTGCTTGGAGGGACTGTGTTTATGAAGGCAAATGTAAGTGCGATGAAACAGGTGGCTGGAAGCATAGCAGGCGAGAGCCGGGGAAGATCATGGATCTGACTGGACGGGTTTAAACGTTCGCGGGGGTCGTGGGTATCGTGCTGCTTTTTTCGATCATCGATGGTAGACTGCAATGTCAAGGCGTATCCATATTCATTAGCGTTATCTTATTCTATCGCACACAGCAGCTTCCAAATATATGGAATGACTAATACAGTCAATTGATAATGCCATAGGATCATGGCAAATACAGCGTGGGGTCGAAACGGGCTATGTCGGCGCAACCTGAGCTCCTTACCACAAACAATATATATTTGACGTATGGAAGACCGATCCAAAAAATGGCGTGCAACAAATATCAAGATGGTAGATCTATAGAATATCTGCATCGTCAGGTCAGCTTCGATATCGTCATAATTTCAAATGAAAGCAGTCGAGGGGTCGGTCGACTCTCCTAAGAATTCCGAGTTCATCTCAGAGATTGATACAGTGGAGCAAGAGGCGGCGAGAACTTTTTCCATGAAGCAACGTTCATTTTACCGAGTCCGAGGCGATTAATCGACGACGTCAATAGATCCTGAGAGACAAGCTTCGTTTGATATCAGTGCATGCTATAAACGTCCCCCTCAAGAGTCCTAGTATTGATACTGACAAAGAGTACGAGACCACATGTAGACTTGATGTAGACCTATGTAGACTCGTCTCAGTCAGCACTGATGGCTGAATCCCACAAGTATATCTGACATTCGAGTCGCTGTGACCGAAAAAAAGCGATTTGAATAGCTGTGAAAATTTCCTGGATTGCCCTACAGGAATTCTTGTGAACGAGGTAGAATATCAAGCAAAAATAGATGACCAAGGGGCTCCAAGGGTCGCCGGTGCCGTGATCGATGCGTTGATGTCCTGAATAGGCATATGGGACTTGAACCGTGACCACCACCATCTTCTATCAATCTTTCGCATCTAGTAACTGGTCTTATAAATTACTCTTTCACAAGTGAGTAATGATTGAGCTCGGACCGCAGACGCTAACAGAGGGCACAGATTTGAACAGAGTTTATATTCCTCTATCCTTGTTCTACTATGTACGGCATCGGTGCCACGATTGCGCCTGAGTCCTCTGTGCACTGTTGGATAGCTGTTACTGCCTGCCGAGAGATGCATATAGACGCTTGAATCTCACTGGTCCTTGAGCTGGGAACTCCTGGGCGCAGTAACGTTGCTTCCAACTCCTCGGAGAACGTTGTGAAAACAGTTCACAAGTATGTTCGATGGCAGTTTACTGTCACGTTTTTGTTGTTGACATGGTTCATGTACTAGAACTCAAGAAGGCCGCCAAACCAGAGATACCGGAGACAAAATTACGCCAATCAAAAGATAATTATACATCCGACAATGTGAGAACCTGGGCCAGAAAGTCCTCGCCGTATGTCTCCTGCTCAGATGCGCAGGAGATCCCTTCGAAATCAGAAAGATCTGTGCTCGGTAATCAACGAGTAAAACATCCGTTGGCTATGTTGGTATGCGATTTGTCCGAATTGCATATTCAAGTTTGGTAGCTGACTGCAGAAATTCAGGGTCATGTTTGAAGGCTGGATCACTTGAAGTGGATACGCGGTCCATCTAAGCTACATATCCAGTATGTCGCGATATATATATCTGTTCGTGAATAATAAATAACTAATCATAACCGCAGCATTTTAGACATCAGAAGTCACTCTATAGCCCAATATCACAACAACCACGGGATGAACCACCAACGCACATCTCGAGCATATCGTTCCCACTCATCGCCGAACAAGAGCCTCATTTGCTTATCCTCCGCCAGGGCCCTACTAATTCCCACTGATGATGTCCATATCCACCAGACTCCCCACAATACGTACATGCCGATCATGCCCCAGCCGCTTTGGTCATTAAAGACACATTCCGCTGCCCATCCCCCACGCGTAAAGTGCGCCAGAGCAATACCGGCAACGAGCATCAGCGAACCTGTGTACGCTGGGTGTCGCACGGCCCCATATAGGCGCGTCTTGACGAGTTTGTGGGCCGGGTGGACGGTGAGATCAAAGGTGAATAGTTCACCGAGTGTATGGAAGCAATCGAGACGAATGAGCGCGCCCGTAAAGATGGAAGCGCAACCAACGTAGAAGAGTGTCGTTGGTACGAGATGAGGTAGCGTGCTCGGCGAAGACGCCGCAGGACAGACGGCGAGCGATGCGTAGCTGGACATCTTCTCAGCTGGATATACAGTGGTGAGGTAAAGCAGCGTCTCGAAGACGGCGAAGATCCACAGCGCTACGGAGTGAAGCTGCATGGGTGACAGTAAGCATGAGCGGAGGGACCCCATGAAGAAAAGCATACCCAAAAAATCAGAGGTGCGATTTGAAGAATGTATAGCTCTTCGGTATGATAACGTCCTTTATTTGGTGTAGGATTGGGAGGCGTCATGGCAAAGTGATGGGCTACTGCCTGGAAGAGGGTGAGGGATGCTCGAACCAAGGACATTTCGACTCGAGGGGCTTGCAGTGAGAAAAATGCCGGCAGCCTTCTATCCGTCTTATATACGATACATTTGCCCGGAACTTCGACTGTGCAAGAAAGAAAAAACCCGTAAATGGGGTTCTAGCTCCAAATCCATGGAATTTCCGATTGCTGTACGGGATCCACGATGTCGTGGTGGAGCTCCGCGGCCGGTATATGGGTGAGAAGCTTTATGCCATGAATGAAGGATGAAAGTTGAACTCGTCCTCAAGCTTTAGAGGGAAAAGTATATCCCAAAGGGATTAAAGGGCGGTAAATCCCGCACCACATGGTCGGGTGTCGGCCTTCGATCCTTGGTTGGTAAGAAGATCGTACACGTGTGGTAGGAACCAACACAATTGGAGAATCGCAGTCCCCGCCTACTCGTAACTTCTTGCTCAATCTTTCTTCTCTTGGCTGATAGTTTTATAATCGCCGAACATCGTGGAGGAATTCTAGAGTCCGGGCCGACAATACAGATGATGAGAATCGTCGCTCAAAAGTCAACGCCTAATTCATATATTGGACGTTTCAGCAACAGTAAGTGGAAGAATACTCTTCCGTTTGGTGATATTGCCTCATGACTCCAAAAGCATAATACCGAGGATGTCGGTTGCCCCCATTCCGGCCCTTTCCCCTTTCCATCGCGTCTCTCAACCTCACCCTGTACAGATCGCACACCAACCTTTGCCTTTCTCAATGCCATTACACACGAATGTCTTCCTGTTCGAACGTCCAAACCGATCGTTGAGACGATTGCCTCCAGATCTTTTGCCAGCTTGTCCAATAAACTCTACAGCGAGTTAATTACATCTTGCCTCGTTTCACTTCCCACTTTGAATGGCGCTCCCAGTCTTCGGCCTTCGTGTTCTCTGCCCGAACTCATCCTCCACGGACATTCTCTAGATCAAGAACCTCGTTGAGCGGCGACGTCTGGTATCGAATTCCATTGAAACACGCCCTGGGGAACGTAATTTGGACGAGCTGTCCATTTTACGGTCAATTTACTTTGATTGTCGATGACGATGGTGAGCAGCCTTTTCACACAATATGCCCAGGAAAACATCAAATTTTAAAACCGTGCATGGAAAAACATCATGCTCCAGTGATACGCGCGTCCTTGGTGTTTTCAATGCAGAATTTGATTCCCCGAATTCATACTTCTTACCCAGCCGAGTCGAGATCACCGCCCCTTTTGCCAAACTTCTCATGGACCCACACGATGCAAACGCGACTCTTCGACGCTCGGTCTGGTCTTCGCCGAGGTTCAGCCACGCAGCAAAGTAATGGCGACAGGATCTATCCAACGCTTAACGCCCCTCCCCTTGCCCGGCGGCGTAATGAAAGCTACTACGTCCCCGCTCCTCTCTATATGCCGTAGCCCCACGTGCTGTTGTCAAGGCGAAGACGAGTCAGGCCTCGTGTTATTGGCCTGAATTGAAACCCAGCTTTCTAGTGCTGTTCAAATTACTAACGTACTCCAGAGATGGGTTAAGTGACATGATATGGAGGGAGTTTCGGGGCTTTCTCTCCCGACTTATGCTAGCTCGCCTGCTTCGATGTAGTGGTCCGAAATGCTATATCAATTCCTCATTGAAGAGCTTCGCCGCTTTTCTCTCTCGTACCAATACTTCAGCTTAACTCAAATGATTCGCCTGTCTTACTCGTCTCGGAACAACAAGGCTATTTTGGGAATCCAAATTCCGACGCGTAGTGGATCGCTCCGATTTTGACGTACCTCGTCAGATAGACAGAAACTTGTAAGCATCGTATAGGGTCTACGTACTGTATTCATCTTGTTCATTATAAGCGGCGAAAATTTGTATCAAACGATGTATTAGTTATTCGCGTTCAAAGCCAGCACAGACACCTCATGACTTGCGTTTCAGGTGGGGTTATGTGTGCATACAGAATTAATGGGATATAAACATGCGTCCGCCGTCATCATGTGTGCGGAGAAAGGCGTGAAAATGCTGGCCCGAGTCGGCGGACTTGCCTCGGACGATTCTTCCATAGCGGTCCTTTGCGGAACGACTGTGCACACTAGAAAAGGGCCATCGACTTTCGCGATGTACAGGATCTATCCAAAGCTTAACGCCCCCATCTCGTCCAAGACTGAACTGATGTGCTCCTATGGCTAATACCTACCTCCCCGCTCCTCTCTACACGCTACACCCCAGAGCAAAAGACACATTACTACTGTTGAACTTGACAGGTTTCGTTTTATTTGAATTGACTACTAGTAGAGTGCCGATACCCCATCACGCAAACACCACCGGCCGAAATTCGGAGTTTGGGGGCTTTTTCTCGCCAGTGCAGATTCCTCAAGAGCTTGTCGGTGACGACCCCGAATACAGTTCTTCAACTTGGACACTCGGAACAAAAAGAGGTACGCGCTCGCAGTGGATAAATAAATCTGTGCATACAGCTTAGTATTCGTCTTGCCCATTTTGAGGAGATGGATCGGTATTGCATGGTACAATGGTTCGACAACGGGCTAGTCCAGTTCACGCAGAATTAATAGGAGGATTGCTCCATCCTCATGCATGACGGCCGCTAGTTGACCTTTGCTATCACAAGTTCTTTCCTGAAGAATCGACGGCCTTTGAAGCAGGCGCCGATAAAAACGAGGAGTTGAATGAATTGATGGACGGAATGGCACACTCAGAGTGTGGATGCCGCATGCCTAGCGAGTTCACGAGTAGTGCGGTCTGACTGCTAGAGGGTCAAAGAAAACGGATTGGCTCCGCCACCCTTCATTTACGGATATGCTACAAGGATTAAGTGGATAAAAATATACAAATATAAAATCAATGCGCCTAAGCTAGCGCCTCAACCAAGAGTCGGCCCTCCTCGTGAAGGACGGGCATCTGTTCCACGATGTTCCGCCGGATAATCATGTTGTCATCCTCCGAGCCAATGGAGACCCTGAAGATTTTGAGAGAGGAAAATCGCGGAGCAGAGAGAGCGGTATCCAAGGCCGCCCATATGTTATTGCCACTCAGCTGCATGAGTTCTTTGTGAGTGGGGAGTGGCGGGACAATGACGGTGAGATGCTGAAGGAAGGCTTGTCCGGCGCCTTTCTTTATGCAGAGCTCCAGGAACTGCAAACCCTCGAGGAGGTACTGTTCCTCGTGTCGGATGCTAGACATGACGTAGTCGACAACTGGCACGCGAGAGAAATCGAGGACCTGGGCGTTTGTGAAGTATTTTGGGGTTTCTGTTCGCACACGAATTAGGATGAGAATGAGGGGGGACAGAGTATGATAAACTCACTGTCATTGGGAAGCATAGGTGATATCGACAGCTTTGAGAGAGAGTGACGGACGCCGTTGAGGATGCTTTGTATTTCGGATACGTCGCGTAATGGAATATGGAGCCGAAGGTTGCGCAGCGCGTATAATGGGATATTCATATCGCTTGCACGCCACAGGAATGAACCGTCGACAATGCTCCCCCTCGCGCTTGGCGGGGAGGCCACGCCGATCAGGTTGAGGGACTTGAGTTGCGGGTAGGAGCGGATGCATCTTCGGAAACTCTCCGCGGAAGAAAACTCGATGCTCTCTAGTGTCAGAGACGTTATAACAGACGTCATGGACCCGACGAGCCCGTCGTCCCATGTGTTGCCACCGCCGTCGATGTGGAGGGTGTCGACGTTGGGGAGAAAGATAATGCGGAGCTGGCGCGAGGCGACGCTCCCGCTCCCGCCGAGGAGGTCGATGGAGTAGACAAAGTGCAGGGACCGGACGAGGTATTCGATTGCTGGGGAGCTGCGACAGACAGAGGTGAACCTGAGAAAGTCGAGGTCGGAGGATATGTGTATGGCTTGGAAAAGAAGGACTTGGGCATGTGGCCGGAAGGAGCGTGAGAGGGAGAGACAGGTTCCGAGGGCTTTGGGGTCGTCCCAGAGCTGGTCGATGATCAAGTCGATGAGCTCTTGAGGGAATTTGTCCATGGCTTTCTGGAGGAGGATTTTAGCTTAACCACAAGATTTTTTCGTGTCAGTGGCGAACCTTGGAAAGAATGCGCTGGAGAGTTGGGGATCTCTGCGAGTAGGTCAACATCAGTGAAAAAAGAAGAGTAAAGAGACGAACTAATGATCGATTATAATGGACGGAGAAACATGAGAAGATTTCTCTGATGGAAGGACAAAAGACGCGCTGATCACAGCCACAGTTGTCCCTTGCTTTGCTGCGACCATCATCACCCAGCCCAGACCCGGCCGTTCCCTTCACTTTTGCTCAATACACCATCATATCCACCAGCAAACCGTCGTTGACCGTTCGACTTCAAGCCTTGGATGCAGTCGCTGAAATGGCATCGGAGCATAATCGGAAGGTTGACAGCTTTGCCGTCGGCTTCAACTCGCTTGCCACGTACTACATCGCGGCCGCAGCAGTCACTTTCCACCAGTGTGTTTCCTTTTCTTTGGCATCGCAACCTTTATGACTAAGATGCAGCCTAGCGGACGTTTCAATCTCCATGCCAAACTCTTCGAGGTAGTCAAAATTAAGTACAAAAAATCCCGCGTTTTGGCGAGAACTCCTGTCACACCTACCAATTTTCTGCATGAAGGAAATGCGCAGTGGCACTGGAAAAGTTTCCCGTCAAGTCGGAACCAGATTTCTCCCTGCCAAGCTCGGATTTCGGGCAGATGGAAATGTATCTGAGGAAACCTTTTCAGCTCGGCAAACCATTTCCGTCTGATTTCCTTTGCGCTGAAATCATCGGGGGTCAGGAGTTAGAACCATACTATATGCAATGGTGGGCTGAAAACCCGTGGAGATCTATGCCCCAAGTGCGTACTACTTGGTTTTGTTCTTCTGGAGTGTGCTAAACGTCGTTAGATATGACATCCAGCAACAGCGTCTGAGTCCAGACCCAGTTGTTCCATACGGCACATGACATCATCGAAGAAATATAGGGTAATGCTTGTATCCGAATGCTCTCAGTAGCTGCAGGAAAGCCGTATTGAAAGGAGAACGCGTGAGGGGCATTGATCGGATATCTAGGCCCGTTCTGCCAAGTTCCTCTCCATAAACAGGCTGGAAAATGGCCATCCATCCATGTTTCAAAGTTCAGAAGGGGCGGGTCATTTGGTAAGATTCCTCGTGGACGACCTGCATGTCCAGTCAAACAAGTGATGGGCTTCCTCGAGTCTGGCTTCAACCCCTACGAGTGGACAGAAGGTGGACCAGGATTGTGGAGAAGCACGAGGAAACAGAGCAGGAAGGCCGGAGGTTTCTGATACTTTCTTAGCGTGATGCGCCTCGAGCTCTCTTAAGCGGGACGGTAACTGGTATGTTCCCAGATGGTGGGGGAAGGAAAGAAAAGAGCGGTGAAGAGGGAGGACACCTTTTTATACGCGTCAGTGGTCCGTGCGCAAGGGCGGAAGATCTGCGCATGCGCGTCATAGATGCGGTCAATAATCGTCACCTGTCGGGCTGAAATCAAGCCGCTCATTTTGGCGATACTTGCGCATTCTCTGGGGCGCTGCCAGCGTGAACAACCTTGTCACTCTCCTAGCGCTTCCCGGGATATCCGTGACAGTGATTCTAGTTGTCTATGGTACGTTACATTCCGTATGTTTATGGATCCAACCTAATCATCGTAAAGATCCTGCTCGTCATGTAAAATTCACCTACACTCATATTGCCGCGACTCGTGAACCTGGAATTTACAATACTCGGTTAACTTGGCCACTTACTACCCCCGGGTAGTGCATCGTGCTTCGAACAATATAACGTGTCAAAGGCCATGCCGGGAATTTTGCTAGAAAAGAGTCGGGGCGTTCGTTCTCCAAATATAAGGCCGACGAGGATCCCGCGTGGTGATCTTCGCGGTTGGTTGCCGTCAGGCTCTGCATGTCATTATCCATGGCCGGCCATCTTTTCTTTTCCCGCTACAGACGCTGGTCAGTCCCTCACCTTGGAGTCGTCGTTTTTGCTTGCTTGTACGAGTGTAGTGCCCAGGACGCCCATAATACCCATAATATTAAACACAAGGGTGAGGCCCATCCTCTCTGCTTTATCGTTTTCTCGTGTTCAGCTAGTCACTCTAGTTACACCTCTGTACGAAAAGGGGGATCACTGCGAGGCGAGGCGAATGTTAATTGTGTTTCCCTCTCTGTGGTCTTCGTGAACTTCAGTTGGCCGTTGTCATTATGTTTCACTAGTACACGCGTGTACCCTTGAAAATTAAAGTCAACAGCGACGGTTTCAGTACCGGTCTAAAATACACAGTTGTTTAGAAGGCCGAATTCTATTCGTAAATAATACAATGTGTCAGATTACAGCAACATATCAGATACCCTTTTGTTGACGGAGGAGCATAAAAGAAACGAAATAACGCAGCTCCCCTACTTTGAGAAGTCGACTACAAGTAACCCGAGGGAACGTAATTCCGGCAACGAGGTCACCAAGGTCTCTCGAAAATCCTCAGGCTCAATCCAATCCCAGCTATCACCCTTTACTGGCAGATGGAAGTGAACCAACTCGAGAAAATGATACCGAGGATGAGTAAGGATCCCATCCAATGACGCCAACACGTCAGAGAAAGAGACTTTTTCCAACGATTCTGGTGTGGCGGCTTGGTGCATGCGGATATGGAGCTGCTTAAGAGCTGCAGGTTGTGTGCCATTGAGATCAAGGCAGCAAGATAACCAACGGATGTTGATGATAAAACATGGTTTTGAGAAATCGTACAGGTGGTAGTTGACCGTTTGTACCTGGGAGATATCCAGGATGGTGGTCTCCATCCGCCGAGCGCCTACCTAATCATCAATAACCGTAAGATACGATGGTGCCATGCTCACCGTAAAAGACGAGCTTCAGATCCAGTTCCCGAAGCGTCCCACGAGTAGCATAGAGGAGTTTGTGCATGTCACAAACGTCGAATGAATAAAGGGTTCTGTGCTGGAGTTGGCGCAGTCCGTGGAGTGCAAAGCGGCTGGCTTCCTTGGCCACGCTCCCGAGGAACATCGTGTACACGTTTTCGTTGACATACGCGAGTGACAGGTTCTCTAGAGCAGGGCCTCGAGCAACCGCATAGGCACCGAACGCTGCTGGTTGGTGCACAGTGACGGCAATCAAGGACAAGGATTTGAGGTAGGGATACGCGCATAGCCAATGGCGGAAGCTCATCGCAGTGGGGAATACCAGGTCCTCCAGCGTGAGGGAAGTGATAGCCAGAAAATCGATCTGCCATAGGTCGTCGAGCGGGCCCCGGACGTGTAAAGAGGTGACATTGGGAAGAGGAGGCAGCTGGGGCTCCTTGCCCCGGGAAACGATCTTGAGTGAGCGAACGATGCTGGGCACTAGGGGCGAAATTTCGCAGAGGGCAAGAAATTGGTGAAAATCTGGGTCTTTGTTGAGGTGGATGGTTTGGAAGAGATGGAACAGGGCTCGACCGTGGAAGGCTCGGGAAACGAAGAGCGCTGCGATGAGGGATTTCCGGTCGTCGCTGAGCTCATCGAGCAAATACTCGACGAGCTCAAGTGGTAAGTTAACCATCGTTGCCTGGTCCGTTCATGGAAATAACTGCCAGTAATATACCGTACTGTTCACCGCTGTGAGGGCTCGTGATGGTCGGTTGAAAGAGCGGCGGCGGCAATCACGTTATTGCATACCCTTCTTAGACATTCACCACCATGATCCTTCTTGCTCGCCACAACTTCCAGTATCGTCAAAGTTTTCTCAGCGCTTGGTGCTCGAGTAGGAGGTCGTGGGCGAAAGGTATTGAGGGCGCTGTATCGTGGTACGTGTCTCACTTTCTCTCTTCGACGGCGACTGACGTTGAGCACTGGTAGATGTACAGCGACGACGTCTGTCCGGGACGGCAATTCGCTCTCTAACTCGTCGATACTCGTGTGTTTGGGAGTAGAACTGTGGTGCTATCAAATCTTCGAGGTCGCCGCCGTTGGATATCGAGCAAGTTTACAACTCGGATGAGCATGGATCTGACACTATTAGGCAGACAACACGACCGGAGGACCGTGCTTAAACAGCGAAGAAGCGCTCTCAATCCCAGGAATATCCTCTTCCGGACGTACAGAACCAGTTCACTGCGTATATGCGCATATACGGAGCCTGCGAGTCACCAAATCCTCATCCTTGCACCGATCTTGGACGAATATGCAGTAGCTGTTTCTTTTGAACAGTTCTTCACGTGCGTATCCTTCGTTTGGGTCGTCGAAGGAAAAAATTGAATGTCATATAGACTCCAAACCTTCTGCACGCATTGGATCCTCTCTACAGGACTCAGGGTGGTGACAACTTCTGTCAAAGACAACAAATCGCTGTGCAAGTCTATATGCTTGGGAATGGACCTCTGACGTGATCAAATACGTGAAGACGTCGTTGGATATCGCGAAGAGCTAGCAGTTCTACTCAGATCTTTAGCCGAAGGGAATCTAACCCTTCCCATGACTTCGCTGTAACCACCGTATACGCAGAGTCACAGCAACCTGAGAAATCGAAGAATTCCAAGCCTTCGTACGTTTGTCAACTTGCTTTTTTGCCCTGTGTCTCAATATCGTACTTTGTTAGGCCTTGCTCGGGAACTGCTGCTGCTTTGGTATATTTCCATGCCTGTCAGAGAACCCAAGGCGCCATATATATGGGCCGTGTAATGGCAAAAGCACCTAGCCTTTTGTTCGTGTCGTCATCGAGCGGTTGGATGTCACCTGGCCAAATCTCGTGGGCCGTATTGGTAGCTGTCTTTGCCAGTGTTGGACGGGCCGTGAACCAAAGTGGAAAGTCGCGGTAGTGCCCGCGTGACTAGTCGCCGACTAGGCGGAGTCATTTTCTGCCCCGGCTTTCAGGGCACGACCAAGTATTACAAAGCGTCTGATGTTCTCACGCAGTGTCAAGTGAGGCGCTCTTTGAACATCAAACCGCCTCTTAACGTGAGGTATGACGATACTGGGGCAAGGACCAGAATCGGAGTCTACCGAGCCATTGATGTTGGTCGGGGCAAGAACGCCCTACCTTTGTTTGACTAATGACTTGCCCCTGACTTTGCGACTAGTCACTGACCGGCACATCACTGGTCTTTACCCTAGCAAATCGGGCCTTACTCTCGGGGACCATATATGCGATTGGGCATGACGGAAGGCTTTGTGAGCCACACTGGTGGCTGGAACGTTTAGATATCGACGGATCAGCTGGAAGAAGCATGGCGCCGTACATGCTAACCTGAATGAGCGAGGATTGTCAGTCGAAACGGTGAATGTCTTTCATATTCGGTCGGTAAGTCATCAAAATTGCAAATGTAATCTAGCTCAAAATTGCTCATTAGGGCAGACATCGACCTCGGACTGTGCGAATCAGATACTGTCCCCTGGCAATGAACATCGAGATCATGCGATGCTTGCGTGAGTGCATATCTTGATACTCCAAAAACCTCTTTTCTAATAACGTGAATACAGGGTTCCTGTATCGTGGGGATGCTGCCATTACCGCCATTCTCATTAGCGCCAGTGTCTGATACTGGGCCGGGCAGTCTGCGGACGCGTTGGAGACACTACAAGCTTTATCTCTTCCCTTCCTCGCCAGAGTCTTCTGGAAGCACACTACGCGTTTTATTATTGTTTTGCGCCCAGAGTTTTGTCAACTTGCGCTATCTTCTCAGCAGAACACGCGTAATCTCCTGATACAACTCATTACCCTTCTCATCTCTATTCTGTTTTTGCTATACCTGACTGCCTGCCGTCGTCGCTCAAAGGGAAGCATACCTTTATTGGTCGGAAAAAGATCCATTTCAAACAATCCTCATTCGTGGCGTCAAACGCATGCGTTCATGAAGCTTCGAGCAGTAACAGTGGCACCGAATTTCTCATGACTCATGAGTGGTGACTGTCGAGCTGCCTAGATCATTCCCTTACCTATATGCACTGCGGCGGAAATGAGCTCCCCACCCTTATTATTGTGAAAGGTGTCTTGCGATCTACGCAATCGCTTTGTCCTCCATAAGTCTCTGGCTACATTCTATTTCACACCGAGCTCTAAAGATCGGGTGGGGTAAAGCTTCATGCAACGTGAGGAGAAGCGTCGCGGAAATCCCCCCTACGAATGCCCTCTACGATGAAAGATTCTGATTCGCCAACGCCGACGCGAGGTTCGCGGGACTTGGTCAACTCTATCTGGAACACGAGAGAACGTGGAATCGTCGTCTTTCATTTCTACGGTGTTCCTGAGCGTCAGGGTGAGTTCTTCCTTTACCTCCGGGGCAGAGTTTAACATACTAGGTGTTTTAAGACACCTACGTGATTGTGGTCCATCACGAGGTTAACGATCCTGCGGGATTGCTGGATAGTCAATGCCAGCCAAGGTTGCACCGCACTCCATGTTACCCCATCTCATTCAAGCCCGCGGACGTTGGTCGTCGCCATCGACTCAACATGGGGAAGAATCCCAGGCCCTCATTGGCTCACGACAATCGAACCTCATCTCAACGACACGCATCCCCCCAGGGGACGTCCTAAGTCCTTTTCCCTTCTTGCTGTCGCTGGTGGTTCATCCGTTCTCGGCGAAGGAAAGAAACTCCTCGGGGAAGTGGGACCCAGGCAACAACATCACTCGTTCTTTTTCAGGCATTTAGCTAACGTTTTGTCTACGCTTCCTAGAAAGTGCGCGGTCGGCCGATGATGTCTTTTGCTTTCTTCTAGTGCCCAGCCCGGCTATCTATCCGTATCAGCTCAAGGATTGCCGGATTGAGATACAGGACTTGCTTTGTTCCACGCGTGTTCTATCTTCACGTCCGAGGACCCCGACCCCGGCGGTGTGGAGCTCATATGCTGACAGTATGCAATCCTTCTTTTGTTATCGTCTCATGCGATCTGGGGTTGACGCATTGCTGCGAGGCATCATGGTATGTCATCAGTTCACAGTGAGATGAAACCTCCTCTCATATTTGCGCAGTGGGTTCCATATTTTTTCGCCATCACGTTCTTTCGCCGTTAACTTGTTAACGGCGACAGTCTCTGCGAGGCCATCGTTATAAGCCCGCCCGCCAGGACCTTCGACGAATGCGTCTAGGTTACCGTCCGGGGGGGTTATTGATCAACAATGATATCATTTGGATTCCCAATCTCGGCGGGTGCGGCGCATACCTGAGGTCTGATGTCGCTCGCCAATGAGCCAGCTGCTTTACCCATGGGGACCAGGGTTCACTGCTCTTTCGGTACCGATTGACCTGTAACGTTGTGCGAAGTTCGGGGATTCCTGTGTTCACGGACGACTGTAAAGCTCAATGTCACTAGAAACAGCTGTTTAATTTCACGATGGTCTTACGAATGGATCTGCGCATTAGGCCCTTGACCGTTGAACTGGCTATATTTTGCTGACCACTTCCCGCATACCGATAATTTCGGACCGAGACGAAGGGCACAGCTACCATACGCGCGAGATTAGACTTTGAATCAATGGCATTGTCTGATACCAGTGAATCAGGAGGTGCCGTTATGGTGTCTGATGCGCTAACATGAGACAGAAACCCGGGCAAATGCTGGTTTATAGGCGGTATATCCACGGAAATCCTTAACCATACACCCAATACGCTTCAGAAGCGGAGTATAGAATCTTGAAATTATCGTATCCCGTACAACTTGTCATGGCAGTCAAGTGCTTCTCCACTGCTATTGGTCTCTCATAGGGAGTCGACTATGACTACGGGTTTTTCCCCGCTGGCGCCGCTTCGCATGATGCTTTCCTATCCTCATTTTCGTGTTACCTGGAATAGATAGACGGGCTGTTCGGTATTAAAGCGAAACTTTTTTCACGTGGGGCCGGCTGACAAGACGAGCTATTGATATCCATCTGCCTAGCACCTCATGCAAGCTTCTCTGACAGTCGGAAGCTCGAGTTCAAAATATATATCCTCAATATGACAATGCAGGATGTATAAGACAATGGGGACTCTAGGCCAAGTATATTCACAGGCCGGAACATGAGATATAGGGATTTTCGAGAAGCATCATGATACCACGTACAGACGAGATGAATTGCTACAACTAAGGATTACTGCCACCGACAAAGATGTTATAGCAAGGTCACAAAAGGACATCAAGATCGGTATTTCCAGAGGAAGTCAGACCTACATTACATGTAGGAGCACACGGTGAGTTGATGGACTGATGAAGAAACTGAGGCCTACCTTGGAAACGATACCTATTGGAGGTTCGGAAGCGGAGGAACGTGTAATGAGAGAGACAGAGAGTTTTGAACTCTGCCCCTGCTACAAGCTGCTCATCTGTGTCGCCAGCCAAAAATGTTTCCAGGCCGAGATGTGCCTTCTGACGTTCACTTCTGAAGTGTAAGCAAAGAAGAATCTACAAGGATGTCCATCTTACCTGGACCACGCGGCTGAGATTTGGGTATTGGACAACCCGCGTCCCGAAAACCGTGCGCAACTTGGACAAAGAACGACAATATTGTCCGTCACCCGACCGCAAGGGCATTCGCCTTGGTAGATAGACGCTGAGCAGAAGGAGCATCTGCCTATGATACACATGACGATGAGATGGTGCAAATTTTGGGAGTAGCGGGGAGACCTGTCGCTTTATATCAGGTCCCATGTAGAAAATGAAATAATCAAAGGAGCATTGAAGTATCACTAAATGGGTCGGTCCACGAAATTCGTTGGTCTGGAACTCGAACGTTTGAACCTTCCCATGGATGCGTTCAGCTTACCGTGTCTTGCGGAGACATGCTAACCCTGCATTACACTTCCTATATGCTTCCGCCGACTGCAGTGTTGATCAGGTGCTGGTCCGGACCGCAAGATATCAGGGAGAAGGATTCATCTAAAAAGGTACCCGTAGCGTATGCCGTATACTACGGACGTCTTTTGGAACGGCCCCGGGGTGACTAGAGTCAGATAAGCGCATTGTCAAATGGTCACGGTCGCATTTCGTCCATTCAGTTCACCTGACACAACGAGCAGGCAGCAGGCTAAAGAATTGGTAAGTTCATTGCTGAGGGCTGAGGGCTGAAGGTCTACTGTGAGTAAACGCTTTGTGAAGGCATTTAAGCTCGCATCAAATGAAGAAACGCGACCCTGGTTTTGCAGCGTATCATATTTCCTTATATGATCCACCTACAGATGCACTTCTCCCGTGAAGGTCATGCATGCAGGGCTACGTAACATGTTTGGTAATGGACTCATATCGGCATTACACCATCCACCTAGACGCAAAAATAGGCATCCTCGATTTCGCGGAAGAATGTTTCCTTTAAATATGAATAAACAAGAAATAAGGAGCTGGCATGAACAAAAAAACACGTAGTGATGTTTCTATCAGCCTGAGTGGGCCTAGTGACGGAAAGAACACACAGTTCATCGAATCTGGGTAATTCACATGTAACGTTGATACTCACATGCCCTCACATGCATGTAAGACGGTCCTTTTGATTGATATCAATACAAGATGTCGCGCCACTTGTTCTCCAGCAAGACCGATTGTCCAGTAACCCTGTTTCAAAGTTTGTCATTTGGCGATAACACCACAAGTATTAAACACCTTGCTTGATGGAAATAAGAGCAACACCTGATGCTTGCGGGTCCGCAGCCGTAACGCAGAGAGCATTGATGGTGGACGCCAATGACATACGAGGTATATATGTCGGCATTTCGAAGGCACCCAGAGTTCCGCAGCCATGACCGAGTCTTATGGTGTCAAGACCGAACTGGTGCACCTGGTGCGTGTGGCGGCAAACTTAGATAGCTGAGAATGAATGATAGCCTCAATATTCAATGCAGGGCTTCTCCGTTTTGTACTTACTGGATAATGTTGCCAACGGTTTCCCTATTGGCCGTCACTCCCTTGGCTCACATGTGGACACGGTATTCTAGGGTGTTCCTTAGCGTCCAATGAGGGCAGTGAGCGAAGCACACTGATGCGGAAGATGTGGGGTGGAGTCGGCGGTATATGAGTGGATGGATGGATGTCACGCGAACAGGTCCCGCTGCAAGGGTTTCCAGAAGACGACTCACTTGCGCCTGCTGCAACCTTTTCCAGCACCGAACTCCTCGGCACCTCGGGTCACTGAGATGAAGGGCGACAGGAATGGGGTGTTGGTTTTTCGGGCTGGGGCTCATCAAGCTCGTCAAACGGTGTGAAAAGGAGAGATGTATTCCCTGAGAGACCCTTGACCCATACAGGTAAATCGTCGAAAGCTCCACTCTACCCTCCTCTCAACGCGATCCAGACATGTTCGGACGCAACATGGCTGGTCAGACTGGAGCACCATATGTTTACCGTCTTCTTTAGAGCATACACGGCCACAAAAGGTGACGCCGACTTTGCTAGCGTCTAATCTTGCAAAACTGTTTACAAGTCATAAGGGCACACAGGGTTTCGAATCTAAATGAAGTTCAACGTCTTAATCACGATAGAAGTAAAAGATGCGCACAGAGTGACGAATTCTAACAATAGTACTGTCTGTCTACTCAGGCTTACTGTGGTCGTCTAGCGTGTACGGCAGCAATCCAAAACATACTTTAATAATGTCTGAAAGGCGAGATAGAAATCTAATGATGCACGAGCACGTCAACAGAACGGAACGTAGGAAGTGAATGTGCACGAACGCTGGACCCATACAGGCTACCTCTAACACCCCGATAGAGAACTAGACACCGCGTAGCTGTCCATTGACAGGACAGAAGAAGCAGATTGGATAGACTAAGTAGTAAGCATTGTTCAGGCTTGCGAGTTCCCGTAGTAGCTTTGCCAATTTCAGGACGAGTATATTCGCTGATTTGAAGCTATCCTCGTAGGCGATGCTGGTATCACCGTCGATCACAGAGAGAGAATGGGTCGCGTTCCCAGGCAGGCCTATCAGCCTTCAACGTTCAGCATAATGAGAATAGCGAAAGTAAAGACCCGTACAGGTAGCAAGTCCTATAATGATATGGCTTCGCCGTTACTCGCACGCCTAGAACCTTTGAGCAGGCCGTCGTCCGTTTTGGCGATTCGTCAAGGAAAAGGTGCAGCGGCACTGGAAGACAGTGGTGAGGAACGGGGATCAGGGTGGTAAAGGAAAGAGAGCAACAGCGTTGTTTGCTGTTGTTAACCCGAACCGCCATCGGCGTCAAGCATCGTAATTCTGTAAGCTGTCTTTTCGCTGCGTTTCAGCGCCTTTTCGAATACAAAAGCTCAGAAAATTGGCTCCATTACTGATATGAATCAGTTCCTTTTCGTGATCGCTCAACGAGCTCTATCCAGGCGACCATGGCAGTTATTTTCCCAAAGATCATCGAGTAATCCCTCGCAGCGACGACCTGGAAGCCCTCGTTGCTTCTCCGCCTGTTTCCTGAGTCTTCCACGGTCGAGCTCGGTACCGTTGTGTTATCTCCACCAAGAGAAGTGATAGCCAGAACGTCGATATACCACAAGTCGCCGAAGCACGGCGACGCTGTGAAGGGATGTCATTGTCCTGACATACAGAACCAGTCCACTGCAGAGTCTGTGAACCGCCAAGCATCCATCCTTGCGCCGTTCTTGATGGACGAATACGCCGTAGCCGGTTTTTCTGAGCAGTATTCATGTGCGTAGCTACCAAGCATAGCTCTATCAGTTGGGAGAAAACCCCATTTCCGATGACTTATGACTATCTGTTGTGTCTAGTAAGAATGAAGGCGTTATGAGGCTCGCCGCCTCGTTCCCCGGACCGGTGACTGCCGAGCCTATATTGTTTCCAGTTTTCCAGTTTTCCTCGGCTCGTTTTACTTCGCGCGTCACAAATGCTATACCCAGCGGAAATGGGCTCACCATCTTTATTGTCGCAAAATGCGTCCTGCCTTGCATATCCTCTTGCGGGGTTATCCCACGATACGATGAACTCCAGCTATCGGGCGGGGCAAAGCCTCAAAAAACCGTTTTTCATGCCGACCGCCTCTCCCTCATTCTCCCCAGCTGTTATCATCATGCATCAACTCACAAAATGCTTCGAAATCGTAGTGTCGCTCCCACTTGAAGATTTAATATATCTGGATCCACGCGTCTTCCTCCCTCCCATTTCTTTTCATATTCATTTCAATAGAACACTGTGCTTAGTGTATTTTACGACAAGCGCTTCTTGGATCTCATACCCACGACCATCTGGTAACAAGACACGCCAGCCACTTACGGAATTAGCCAGTCGCTATTCCGTTAAGAGGTCTTTACAAGCGCTTAAAGTCGATCACATAGCCTCGTCCTCCGGAGGACGGGGACGCCAGGTCCGAATGAACACCCGACGGGACATAGGACCTATGTCGACCTACCATCTGCACACCAGAACCGTGCATCTCGGAGAATGTGAGGTCGCCACTATCATCATATACAGTGTTTAACTAATGCATATTCATAGATAGACAAGGATGAAGGGAGTCGACGTGACAATTTATCTACACTGAACACAGTCTAGAGAATCATAAGGCACGACTCGGAAACCAGATATTAAATTTGAATGACGGGACAACCGCTCGAATCTGAGCTAGCTGAATTCGAGATGATTTCTGTCGTAACAAAATGGGGACGAGTCTGGATGAATAGAATAGAAGATTCGATGGAGTTGGGATATGTATTGCCATGGGAGAGTGGGCGTCATGAGATATACTGAGGCTAATATTCGGACACCCTTTCCTTTGTTAGGCGCCCAAGGAAGAGAGGGCGGTTTCCGATCCGATCATTGAACCAACGCCGCCCTATAGCGTCGTGTCAAGATATCCCTTGTCCCGTCCAGGCAAATATTCTCTGTCGCAAGCTGCGTCCCGCGGTGACTTTGGTTCACTGGACCTTTTCTTGCGTTTTTTCCGCCTTCTGGATGTAACAGGAGGAGTCACCAAGAATGCTACCAAAGGCATTTCTGGTGCAGAAATGACGTTGACAAGGCGGTATTCGCATTCTCGGTACCGGTTACTAGTTCCTGGTCTCGCATTCAAGACGCGCTCGAAGAGCCGTTCAGCCTGCCTCCGATGCGCCTTCTGTGCTCGTTCCAGCTGCTCTTTATCGTGTATCGTTCGGTCATAGATGAAAATATTGGGGCTGAACCATCTTTTGAGCGCCATGTCGACGAACCTTACCTTATTGCCGACAATCAAAACGGCAGATGGCTCCATGTTATGACCGTCAAGGAGATAGATATGTCGCTCTTGCATTTTTCCAAAGGCGCTGTAAACCTATGCAGGATCAGAGAAGCGAAGCGCTCCCGAATTAATGGGTACTAAGGTGCGATCCTTATACGACACCATTCGTGCTCCCTCTTCTACAGCTTTGACTACTCCGATCATATGGCCATCACGAGCCAGACAAGCCACAACTGGAGTAGTCAAATCCAGAGCTTCCAAGTCTCGGAACCCATCTATCGTGCATTGCAAGGCCAACGACGAAGTACGGTTGTATGCGTATTCTACTTCTGTTCAATAGATGGTTAGTATAAGATGAGCATCATTATAAATATCCACCTACCGACTGGTCTGACCCCGTCCAATAAGGCTCGCTTCCAGCCCGCCTGTAACCATTCGGTAACTTGGAGCTGGCTGTCATCGACGCAACGATATCCGGCAAAGTATGGTATTTGGAAGAATTCGTCGTCCTGTGGAATCAGGCGAGGGCGACCGTCCCATGCGATATACAACATTGCTTGCCGGATATCGTCAAAGTCAATGAAATTAAGAAGCGATTCCTATCGATGTTGTAGTGAGCCTCTCTCGGGACATCGATGAGATGAACTGCATACTATCAACTCGAGCTGTATCGTGAGATTAGCGCGCACGGCGAGAGGGGGTCCCCAGATTATGACTTCATGGTTGTTCCTTATGAGCTGAAACATTGTTTTTCCGCTTCCGGACGCTTCATAGCGGTCGTGGTAGAAGCCGACTTGGTCTACGACGAGAAGTAAGCGTTTGGATACCGTCGCACCGACGAACAACAGACTAACCGCGAACTACAGTTGCATTCGAAGGAATGGAACGGAGAGTCTTCCATGAGTCAACGGCAACCTCACGGTTGACAGCGTCATCAAGATCTTGGTGAGCAAGAACGTTATCGACCATCCTGTCGTTTACAAGGAGAGAAGGGATGCAATAGACGCTCACCTAGAAGTTGCCCATGGTACAGCAGACATTCGAAGCACACACACATCAGGCATACACAATGAGTACGTGACCATTCTATTGAGTCGACGCCTAGCTTAAAATAAGACGATGTTCATGGTAGGAAGGAGCGGCTAACTACAGTCCATAGGAAGGTGAGCAAAGCCGTCTAAGATTTCTTCCCAGGTAAGAACTTACAGGCTTCGTAACTTTGGAGGAACGTTCTACTCAAGAGACGTGCATCTCGTCTTGCCAGAACTTATGTTCAAAGGATTCACGTAGATTAGATGAAAAGTACAATGCTATCTTTGGGAAAGGCTGTGTCTCAAGTCACGGCACCTGTCGGCTTTGATCGAGAAGTGCAAGGCGCCTGAAATGAACTAGTTGATACACGAGCGGCGAAGCTACCTAGTTGCAATCTAGTAAAAGCCACATTAGCAGTGTATGTGCAAGAGAAAAGCGATACAGAGGGCATACAGTTCAAGAGATAATACTCTTCTGACGAGGATTCAAGCGCTGAAGAAGTCATCAAAGCCGAGAGCGCCAAACAAAGGGTTCTTCGCCCATCGTTGATCTCTGGCAGGCAATAGTGACAAGAATAGTGGTGAGACGATGATGGGAGTCGATAAGGTCTGGGTATAGGATAGAGTCCTTCAACCACAGACTCCCTCCACAGGCTGAGATGCAACAATGCAACCATGGGGGCCCTTCATCCTCTTTGCGAAATGTTATTTCGACAAATATCATTGTGACATCAATGGTAAGATAAGCATATATCGTATAATCCACTATTAACAGACCAATGAGAAAAAAAGTGTGTGAGCAGAAAAACACTTAATCGTAATAGGACATACCAGTAGAAATTTTAGACAGGATTGACAAGACACGAAGAATTTGAGGAATGAAGGGCTCTAGGGCAAGCAACGCAATTCAACTTAGCGTAAGAAGGGCAAACATGTGACGATGTTGAAACTGGAAGGGAACGATCACGTGGTACTCTGAAACAGTGCGCGTGAGTCAAACAGCCATGATCCCAAAGCTTACAGCTAATGGTAGCATGTGCTTTGCACGAGAGAGGAGAGTGATTCGGACTTGGTCATAAACCGTGGTTCAGGGATTGAAGACGCGCTTGTGGCTGGTTTATGGCAATTTCGGCGATCTCGGAGACTCTTTCATGCGCTTGACTGTCCCCAAAACACGGTTTATGAGTATATGTCGAAGTCCCTGTGTTCTTTCGTCATCCACAAAAATGCCCGACTGTCAAGCTGTATGCAAACAGTTGTAAAGGCTAATACCCTACAACCCTTGATCACTTTCGGTGAAATTGGCCTTTCTGTCCGGCCCTAAATTCTAGCTAATTTTGTCCGGTTTGGTCCTAGGGTTCCGCGGTGCCAGGTTTTTCGTCTCCCCAGAGCTACATACATATCTTACAGCTCGAGATCATCGCCCTGACTCTTTTCCTCTTTTCGTAGTCTTCGATAGCCTTCTATAAACTATCAGCTTCTCTTTTCAGCTGCATGAACCAGGTAAAAAAACCATCAAAAATGTGTGTTGCGATCGAACATAAAGACTAGATTACCCATGCAAGTGGTTTGATGATAACCGCTTGGCCACGGCACCATGATGTCCGGACTGTATTAAAATTCTGAGTTCCCCCCTCTGTATGTCTGACAGCTTTGTTAGACCTGTTTAAATTGTCAATTTGGCTAAAAGCTGTCCGAACTGGTGTCAGGGTTCATAGGGTATCATCCGGGGTCCTGGGATCACCAAATGTCACTGGAGATCTGAGATCGGGGATTCCCCAGTGATTCCCCCCGCCACGTTTTCTTTCGACTTCCTCGTTTTGGATCCTCTTTTGTGAGGCTGCATCACGCTGCTGACAGATCGTAACTGGGGGTTCCAAGGGGTTCCAGGCGTGGGGTCCCCCGGGCCCTGACAATCAGTAGGAGCATTTTTGCAGGCCTGTGCTTAACGGACTCAATGTGCGGCGACGAACTTGTACTGTTTCTCCTGGATGTACATTTCTGCAACCTTCTAATGTCAGTCTAATAACGACGTCGACATAAACTATCTTCCATAACCTCCTTCACATCCAGCAAGTTGAGTGCTGGGACTCTAACTCCAGCATAGTAGCAACTTCGCAACTTTGACGTCGTATTAGACGTGTTGTTCATTTACCTACGTGTATTGGATCAGATTCGGCACCTCATAAGATATGAATTAGTAAGTTTTACTGGTGATGGGTTCAGTCGCGCGCGTTTCGCCTGAAATGTCTTCTGAGGAGTGGTCCGCGAGGTCGACACTTGTTGCGACGCGCAATTTTTGCAGTATCCCTCTTCAAGTAAGAGGGATACCTTCGAGCATGAGCAAGCAGAGGAAGAAAACTCTGCTTTGCAAAAACAGCAGCGAAATGTGACGCACATTATAGTGCTGAGTAGATGGCTACTAGAGTGAGGCAACTCTTCTATTTTCATCATGGTCCCTTTCCGACTTTATAGCCGACCCCCCTCCCCGAGGGATCCCAAGATGGATTTCATTTGTGATCCTTGTCCAATCGGAGCATGGCATGATATCTGACATTCCTCGACAACAATGCCGGTGGTAATGAATAAATATACTTCGATCGTAAGAGGTATTGCAAATGTTTCACCCTGCCATAGCGACACCCCACCGAAATACCCTTTTCGAGCCGATTCAAAGGGAAGTGTGACGCCTAACCAAGGCCGAGAACTGTGAGGACACTCGGGGCCTCTTTTGACAACTTATCCAACATTCAACAACGCGGAGTTCACTAAGAGTAGGGCGTAACATGCTAAAATAAGGAGAAAGAGATTGGCAGCCGCCACCGATACTCACTTTTCGAGCGGGTTGAAACTTGATGCGGTTACTCGATCACTGTTATTGTCCTCCTTTTCCCGCGGATGTTACACGCGACGAAAGGTGCCTCTTTCTCCATCACCACCCACCGCGTGTTCATTCCCGGGCATTGGTCCTGGAGTAGGATAAGATGCTTGCATCTTGGCATTTTCGAAATGAAACTCGTAATACTTGTGACCGCCACCGTTTCCAAATCTTGTGCCAAGAAACAAGTTCCCACACACAGTGATGCGAGTTACGAAACCAAATCCGCCCACGTCACCGATCCGGGTCAGCAAGTTGCTTCGGAATGTCACACGCGCGGGGAAGATACTTTTCCCCGTCTGTTCAGCCCTGTTCAGCCGCGACTTCACCGTTGATCCTTGCTTGTTCACGATGTCGGCAACTCGTCTCATCCACGAGGTCTTGCTGTTCTTGTCACTTGGCACTTGGTATATCGTGATATGCCTTCTGAGCGGTTTACACATTTTCCGGACAGAGTTCTAATAGTGTTGTATCATAGCCAATTTTAGAACAAGGGATATAGCGTAGCAACGCACCTGTAGCGCTGACTGTTGCAGCAGTTAAACAGTCTGTCCTCCAAATTTTTAGGCGTGGTTCACGCTGGTCAATTCACGACTACCCCGACAGTGACTTGGATACCAAGTAAGCTTGACGTTGAATACTACCAAGCTGTGTAACCAAAATCAAGTATGTCTGAGACTCCGAGGGAGATCAGTGTTCATTAACGTTCATTGTTCAAACCGGCCACAGCATCACCGACGGTACTATGCACGAGGAAACGCGCATTAGATATGCCCGCTGACACTGGGAAGTAGTATATAGCCATGGTGCGGTCCGAGGTATGCCCGACTAAGCATACCATTCAGTCGTGAAGTATGACGGTTGTCCTGTAAAGCAATTCTTACTCGAATCCCAGTCTAAAGAAGAAGAAAAACCTACTCGAATTTCGCGTAACGAACAGGTGGGTCCTTATGGGTCCGTTTTTTCCCCCAGTAGAGTTGATGTCCCTGTATGAGATCTCCAGAAAATGATTGGTGGCGGCCCTGGGACAACATCAAACTCACACACCGAACATCACGGAACGAAGTGATATAGGTATCTGCGCAATCTATATATGACCTGCACCCTAGTCAGTCAATCGCCAAAGAAACAATATTGCTGGAAAGCCAAACGAGAAGGAATAGAAAAAAAGGAGGGACGAGATCTAATATACATATATTTAAACATGTCACCGCGGTTCCAAGACGATTCTCGAAACCTAGCGATGAAATTACATATAAATCCATAGACAATTCACACTGCGCCCATGCAGCCGAGGGGTCATCACAGTTGAGCTCGTTCAACCGATGGCAAAAAGGACGGCACGGTGGAAAGGGAAAGGCTGCTGAAAGATTCTGAATTCTAGCTTCTCTACAGTCTGCACAAGAATAGCTTCGAGCGGGAAAAATGAAGTAGCGAAAAGAAAGAGAAGACGATGCCTAAATGACTCGAATGCCAATCATGATACCATAGTTTCGTCAGCGAAAAGGTTTAACTTTGATTGCATCGTGAGACTGGTGCCACGACTCAGAGATCTACAAAGGAGATTCTTCGCAGTTAGGCGCTGATAGTAAAATAAACCGAAAATAAGAGTTTACCTTTCCAACGGATTCTGCAGTTGTACAGTCAAACAGTCGGCTTAGATCGAACCTGTTATATGCCACGCGAGCTACGAAAGAGGAGAATATTGCGTCGAGAAGCTTCGTGGGTCCGCTAAGCCTGATATTGTGCCCATCGAAAGTATGTATGGCCACCAAAAATGATGCTAACGTTGCTAGCGTCAAGTGCTGCACGATAGGTTCCAAGCCATAAAATGCGGCCAGCAAGTTTCGATTCTGAATGGAATTCAAAGTAAGGATTACGCACGCAGAGGCCGGCCAATGGATTATCCAAAAAGAAGTTTAGCTCAGACGCCCTAGATTGTCGAATGTGCATAACAGCTCCAAAGCATGTCGTGAAGATATCTGAAGGTCTAGATAGAGAGTTAATGATGCACGAGCACGAGCACGAGCACGCAGCACGCAGCATTGTTGAGGCTTCCGAGTTCCCGTATACTAGAAGCTTTACGGTCAATTTCAAGATGGCAATACTCGCTGATTTGAAGTTATCCTCGTGGGCGATGTCAGCGTCAGAAATCAATAAGACAGGGAGAATAGGTCCCATTCCCAGGCAGTCCTATCAACCTCCAACGTTCAGCACGATGAGAACGGTAAAAGTAACAACGCGTACAGATAGCTGTCCGGTACAACCTCGCCGTCATTCGCACGCGCATATATCCTATTTGGCCAGCTGTCTTCCATCCTGATGATTTGTCGAAGAAAAGGCGTAGCGGCACTGGAATACGGTGGTGAAGAACAGGGGATCATGATGGTAAAGGAAAAACGGCGTCACTGTTTGCCGCTGATACATAACAACACTGTCGTCAGCGCGCGTCTTCCCGTTTCAGGTTACTTAAGCTCGCGATGGTTGCACCGTTCAGCGACATTACTTTAACCTTGTTCAGTTACCACCATGATCCTCGTTGCTCACCACCACCACAACTTCCAGCATCGTCAAAGCTTTCTCAGCGCTTGGTAGTCGAGTCGGACGTCGTGGGCGAAAGGCGTTGAGGGTGCTGTATCGTGGTACGCGTTTAATTTTCTCTCTTCAGCGGCGACTAATGCTGAGCACTGGTAGATGTACGGCAATGACGTCTGTCCGGAGCAGCAAATCACTTTCTAGCTCGTCCATACTCATTTGCTTGGGCACAGAACTGTGATGCGACCGAATCAGCGAGGATGCCGTCGTTGGATATCGAGCAAATATAGTGATGTCTTGGGCAGCCACATCTTCCTGCGATTGATGTGTCGGGCGCTAGTAGATATGCTGGCCGCAACGTCTATCGAGGATCAGATACAAAACGACACACGTTTCTTTCCAACACGGACAAGCATGGATCTCTGTGATGACGGTGTCAGGCAGACGACATGACCAGAGGAACTCTGCTCGGGCAGTGCAGAACTGGCTTTAATCTCGGGAATCTCGTCCTCCTGATGTCCAGAAGAATTCAATGCCTTGGTACGTCTTGTCAACTTGTTTTTTGCCTTGTGTTCAGACGTCGTATTTCGTACAGTCTTGCTTGGAAGTTGGGAACGGCTGCCTTGGTATTCGGATTGGTGAATTGGATACTGTGCCCTAGCAATGAACATCGAGATCGCACGAAGCTTGCGTGAGTGCATATACTCCAAAAAACCACTCTTTTATAATAACATGAATACAAGGTTCCCGTATGGGAATGTTGCCGTTACCTCCCTTCTCGTTAGCGCCAGTATCTGACAATGATGGTCCCTGTGATGCCGCAGTTGGTGGTTGTTGGATATCAGGCAGGCGGCGGGTCCCGACCAGAGGAGCCATGCTCAGGCACAATAGAACCAATCACCAGTTCACTGTGTATATGCAAAGCCTGCGAGCCCCCAACCGTTCATCCTGCGCCACAAAAACTGAGGAAAGTCTGGCTTCTCAAACAATCGTCATGTGCGTAGCTTTTCCCTAGTTCTTCGTCAAGGAATTGAATGACCTCCAGATTCCAGAACTATAAGCAATTGATGACCACTCGGCCCAATTCAACGAAAAGCAACGCACAATCAGTTCCAGCTGTATCAAACATCCATCACGTTTATTATCCGGTAAGGGAGGTCCAAGTATGTTAACCTCATGACGGTTTCTGATAATCTGGAAACAAGTCCTTTCTGCTCCACTACTATCGGGGCAACGGGCACGCATCACTGCGAAAAATCCCCCCAAACTTTCATTAGCGATTTTGGAAGGGTAACCAACTTTAAGTGGCGCACCTCCCATAACAGTGATGTTTGAGTTTACCGGGGGTAAGAATGTCACCTTCGGTCTTGGGAAATCATCAAGGATCATAGCACCAGTTGTATACACGAGCATGTTTGGAGACGAGGCTGACATTACAGTTCGCGGTCGTAGTCGTGGAACAAAGTGCTGTCTATAATATTACTAAGATACGAGAACAATGACGTCATCTCGGGCTGTTCCCTTGCCAGCACTATGACTAAGTACGACTACCTCTACTACTATTTGCCAAGGTCCCAAGTCACGGTGTTTGACACTCCTGACATGCCCGAGTTTCTGCACAAAGGAAATACGTAGTGGCGCTGAAAACATTTCCTTATACAGTTTCCGTCTGGCCAGAAACAGAATTCTCCCCGCCAAAATCTGATTTCCAACAGACAGAAACACGTCTAAGGAAACGTTTTCAGCTCCGTGAACAATTTCCGTCCAGTTTCCTTCGGGCCGAAATCATTGGGAGTCAGGAGTGTGAATGACTCCTCGGAATAACGCTTGCGCGAATGCGCCAAAGAGATCTTTGACCTTGGCTGAAAACTGAAACCACGTTTGTGTGCGCGGCGAGTACCGTGGTCACGGCCGAGAACGTCGCTAATTTACGTCCAGAAATGACCTGGGACCTTGAGGTATAAATCGAGGTCCGTAAAGAGGAATCACACGGCGGATACTTGAGAATTGCTGAATCGGTAGTAAAGCACAAACCTTCGGTGGCAACTTCGTTGAATCGCAGGTATACTTCTGTCGGGTCTGTCCCGAAGTCAGTTAGTGATGTATCGATAGGTACCGAATTCTGAGAAGTGGGCCCCACCAGGTTGGCTGCCCACGTCGTTTATTGTTCTTCAAGTTGGAAGCTGTTGATGAAGTAGAGGAGTGTTTTGAAGGAAATACAGGCACCTTAGCGTCATTGTAGGTCGACCCGCGGAAATATCCACAGGCACACGATTGGCCATAACACTGTCTTTTCCTGCAATGAGGGCAAGGCGTAGGATACATTGTTTGGGGATAAGAACGACTGGTGAGGCGCACCATTTTATACCCGCAATTACGATGAATCTACCAATAACGCCTCATTTTAGAGAACAGCTTTCGATGACGGCTGCGAAGGATAGAACCTTTTGGAGATAGAGAACTGGCGACAAGCTTTTTTAGAAAGCCGAGGAGGGTATGCTATAAGGACACAATCAGCGTTGTCAGAGAAGACATGAGGAATATACAGCATTTCAAAGAATGGAACGAACACGAGGCAAGGCGAGATGCAAAGGGTAGAAAGCAGAGACTAGTAGGACCGAACGAGTCAGAGAGTCGAGGAACGAGCGCAATGCTGAGCACATACCTTGCCGACCAAGGCGGGCGCGGGTACTCCGGGATCCACTAAAATAAGCTCGATTGATCCTAGATCTCGTAACTCACCTTGATCGCACTCACTGCCGTCGTAAGAAAGAGCCGTCATTGGCCAAAAAGAGTTTTCAGAGGCACAGAACACTTGCCTATGGACATTATTTCTTGTGGAAAGAGCAAATTCGCGTCGAGAAAGCAATTAATGCACCGATAGAGGCGTCGCCACGTACCTCTTCTTCGATGAGAGCATGAGGACTCGATTTCAGGGTTGAGAAAAAGCCTAATTCCGCGTTAGGATCAGCACAGCCATCATTGCGGGGGTGGGGCCACCACGAATTGAGGACGCGTCAGCCATCAGAACTCGTGGGAGCGCGAAGTCTCCGGGGGTTATTTTGGCTAGCCTTTGGGCGCGCGACCATGAGAAGCGCCACAGTACCTGTCGCGCGCCTGCACTCGGGCTGCCGGAGTATGGTATGCCAACGAATGGGCATATATGCTATGACTCTAGATTCCAAAGGTTTACAGGAAAAATGACACTTACTAACAGCTCACTAGAATTACGTGCAAGAAGTCGGTTTTCATCAAAAATCAGATAGAGGTCCAGAGTTGGACCTCAACTATTGCGGACCAACACCCAATAGCCCTTTAGTAAGGAGGAATTAACTTGTCCTGCTCGCTCATGACAGGAACTCACTCACAAAGTGCGATCACGGTGTTTTCATTTCCCTGGTTTGCCGCTGCATTACATTGCAGAGTCATACTCAGTGAGAGTCCGGACCAGTGTCTTCTAAACACGATGTTGAAAGCTTTCGGTATGGACGGCCAAAGTGGAACTACGCTCACTTACGCGAGGGCGGTGCACAACCGGTTGTCAACACCCAATTAGGGTCGGGATGTGAGAAAAACACGTTAAGAGCAATTGGCAAGCCGTAAGACTCTGATCCGGCATAAAGCCGCTGTGGTCCTTCAAAGCAAGTTTCTCCCGATTTCCACAATCCCCTTGTCATTGCCTCATCTTCTAGTCAGTGCGGCCCCCACATTACGTCGATATAGACCTACCTATATATCCGCCCCCATATACGCTCTTCTGCAGGGCACATGTACTGCTCCAGTGGTACAAGTTAACCGGATTGGATGGAATGGCGTACGCCACCGACAATTATGACGAGCTCCCTTGCTTGCGCCAGAGAGGAGCGAGAGTAGGGATCCCATTCGCACACGTCGTTCAAGGCGACATACTCTTCCGAGACATATCCGTCCTGAAGGCGTTCCAATGCCTCTGCTGTGGACCTGGTCCTGATAAGACCAGAAAGCAGCCATAATGACATGGATTTGTCAACGAACTGGGCGTGCTCCGTAGGGAAGCAGCCTGAGCTTGATTTCAGGAGGCTGTTTCACGTGCCAAGGAGGACACCAGGCGGGATACATTGATTTTTCAGTGATAATAATGGGGAAGTGCCTTCTTCTTCGTCCTTTCGCGCCCCCCTTTCGTCAGCACAGACAGTGACATTGTGAAAAGAGATGGTCATGGTGTAGGCGGCTGCCTCACTTGTAAAGTAGGCACTGGTGTTAAAGGTTACGGGACTCGAGCGAGGTCGCAAATAGTCAGCCCGAGTATGGAACTGACGGTAGTCCTGCATTCCGATAGATCATTCTTTGTCATCATCTCGATCTATTATCACCTCGCATATCTAGACGCCGACGTGTATTGCTGACGATCCTTGCATTAGCTTGCGGGCTATCTTGGCTAGCACGTCTACACATCTTTTAACGCTTCATGAAACCACCGTGAGGAGCTGCGATATATGATATCAGTACGCTGCCCAAACTCACCATCATCTCGGGGCTATCGATTTGTTAGGCTGCACCGGTGACGATGCGTCCAACTTAGGAATGCTATTACCATTGCTCTATAGCTCATCGGATACGGCCGTATCCGATGTCCCTGTTAGAACAAAACAGCGCTCAGTAAGAGGCCAAGATCCATGACAGAAGGTAAGGTATGCTCACCTTGAGTATGATGTTCCTTTGCCCCTTCTCCCCACTACCTAGCATACATCCACATCTTGTTCAAATCGGTATGGTGTGTCCAAATGGAAGGCGAGAAACAATGTTCAGCCAACAAAGGTGAATAAGAGGTGGCGGCGGGAGACATTTGACTTGAAGCGATGATAGACCTCGATATATACGCGATTCTTTATTGACCTCGACGTCTCCCTCGATTATGAAGAGTCGTCAACCGTGGCGCCGCCTTGGAAGACATTCTCGTGATGCCAGATTTCTGGAAAACGATGGTTGACGCGCGCTAAGACACACAAGGTCGTTCTTTGAAGAGAGTTGAGTCGTGATGCATAATGAAACGTGTATATGCCCTTACCGCCTTGCCGTCCTCAGGCTGCAAGGACGTCTGCTGCCTTGCGAGGTCGCTCGAAAATCATGGACCCAACCATGATCCTGCAGAGTCATCCTGTATTCTTTTGCCGCAATAAAGAACCTTGCTGCGATGGAGCCTGACGTGATGCAGGATCTACAGACGTCTTACCAATTGACATGGTCGAGTGGAAGAAAGGGGCAATTTGAATTTTGAAATTGAATTCGTCAGGGAGACGTGTACACGTGATCGTAGCTTTTTGGTCCTGTCGTGACGCTGTCGACTTTCTTTGGCACTCATCAGTACTCAAGAGCCCTCTCTAGACCATCCTATAGTACCGACCACTCACAAGGACTACTAGTGCTCCAGGTCAAGACATTGAAGCGCGATGCGTAGCCAGTTTAGTCTTTATCCCAACGGTTTCCTGAGTTGCGCGCTGGGTCCCTATTGCCATCGTTGTTCATTAAATATTGCTATAAACGTAACGTTCTCGGAGCCACAGCTACCTGAGAACTCAGCAGATTCAAAGTGCTTGTATGTTTATTCAACTCGCTTTTATGCTTCGTACAAACCTGGTCTTTTGCTAGATCTTACTTCGGAATGGCGGCTACCTTGGCGTGCCCACTAGAGAGCACAAGGTGTCTTAACTATAGACCGTGCGCACAATAGAAAACGCAAGTAGCCTTATTTACGTCACCATCGAGCTATGGGGCGTCACCTGGCTTCCAAATATAATGTAGCTGTAAGATGACGGTCATATTTTTAGTCGAGCGGGACGGTCCACAATTCGGTAAGCTGCAATTCTGCTTCGTATTCAGCTTGACTAATCCATTACAGACTCGGACACGAACCCGTTTAATATACAGGCAACCATGGCAGAGATTATTGAGCAGTCGACAGGGATGAACCTTGTCGCTGCTCTCTCTGTTTCCAGCGTTTTCACAGTCGAGCCCTAGGCTTGTAACCGTCTCTGTGGACCCTTGCCGTTGTTCTTGCTTGCGACGTCAAGGGTGATTAGTGAGACTAGTCGAGCTCGGTATCACCTCTACCAAATGATCTCAGAACCAGCGATCAACGTTCAACCACCACACGTCCCATCTTCCTCCTGTCCCCTTCACCTGCGCATCCGCTGGCTATCCTGTTCGGGTCGCTCTCTTCCAAATCTGGGTAACTCATAGTCGAGCCAGCGTGACGGTTTGCCTCTGCTTCGCCTCACTGGTATCTATGATCAACTTCAGGCCGCGCCCTTTGCCTGCACTACCTTTGATGGGGAGAGAGCTGAGAGAATTATGCCAGCGTATCGTAGAAAAGTCTTCACAAGGACGTTATCACTATTGGTGGAGAAGGGCTTGACACAATTGTATGGTGTTCATATCTTTCCCGCGAACCAGGGTAGAGGAACGAACAATTGCATACCGTTAATATCACATTGAAAAGAGTGATCAGACGACGCTCGGTAGATTGTGCCTTCATCTAGGTGATTGCTCTCACTCAGAATGGCAGTGCGACTGTTGATCAACAAACGATTGCAACAGCCTTTTAGCGCGTGGTCGTCGTAGGTCATTGGCAGGCACTCGTCCTATCAGCTGCGCCGGTTCAATTTTTGGCTGGGAAGATTCGGAACCGAAAGTGAATTTGAAACGGATGATGGATCACCATCATCATCATTACAAGGCACGGTACCATGCCGGACGCAATCATCATGGATGCCATTGTGTAATCATGGACGTCGTCGGCCGTCGGAATACTAATAGTCGGCTTTGCTGACAACCGCACCCCCGTAAAAGCTTCGCGACTTGGTCCTTAGGGAGACCGACTACCTTGCTGATTCCATCCTGTATGTATCACCATTTGTCTGGACCTGTTCATTCGTCGAACCATCTTAATTTGTTCCATGATCAGTATTGATATCATCACTTGTTCAAGGATGGTCTTCTACTGGTTATCAGTGCCCCCTGGTAGCCAATAACCAGCGACCTTGCGTTTTTAAAGACTCCTTGAAACAACGACTACCTAGATATCATCCTGAGTTGATATCATACATGATGGGGCGTGCAGCTGGACAGCCATGTTTCCAACTTAGGTATAGGATTCCACGCAATCTATGTTTCATTTGTCTGCAACAAACAGATCTAAAGCGTGCAGTATGGTGTTAAGGTCTACATCTTCCTAGATTTATTGGTATCTCATCATTGCATTGGACATAGGTTCAAAGATTAAAATAAATAGATATATGCGGAGAGCGCTCATAATTCAAACTGTTGTCCCTGGCGCTTCGAAATTGATGATGCCCTGCATTGGGAACGTATTCAACGAAGAATGTTCATTCGAATGTGAATCGCCAGGTGTAGATCCGAAGCTGGGTGTGAGGCCACTGGCTGCTCGCCAGGTGAGGCCACCTTGACGGGAGCTTCTCCCAGGAATGTTGCTACCGCTTCGCCCGGAACTAGAGGCAATTATGTCGGGAGAAGCGGCCTTCTGAAGATTCAGTAGCAGGCGGGTTGTAAGAACGCCTACTGCAGCGTGGAAAGGGCTATGGACTCTTATGGATACAACTCAAAATCGAAGCAGGAAAGCACGCACCCATAACTGAACCATGGTATCTTGGTCACACCCTAATGAAGGGCATCAGACACTTAGCAACCATCTCGGAAATATGGAATACGCACGACAACCATAAGATTGTTGAATACCAAAATACACGATATTCTAAGAAGCGGGATTAGAAGGCGAAGGACAGGATAGACAAAGAACATACGCAAAAAAGTACAGGATATTGTCGCGAAGCAGAAGAGAATAGAGGGATACACGACGTCCCTTTTGAATCCTGTCCGCCGTTGATTCTAATGTCTTGAAAAGCGCAAATCCGAAAAGGACGCCTTCATAAGCAGTCGCTTGGGGAGGTTGAGCAGGTACTTCCACCGCAACAACTAAACAACTTACCAGGTACCCATTGAGCCCATTCGATACCGGAGTGCACGACCGGACACCCCGGCAGAGGTAAATGGATTACGTCGGCAATCACAGCTCTTCGTCGAACAGCATTATGAGCTAAAACCCATGAGAACCCAGCGATGGAACCCGCAAAGAGTACACCGTTAAACACGGCAACCTAAGTAAGGGGCGGGTCAACAATTGGATCCGAGAGCGCCGGAAGAAAAAAAAATAGCATACCCTTTTTGAGCACTTGAAGAGGGCATAGACGCGCAGCTGCATGATAATTTCGACGGACCACAGGCTAATGGCACCAACAACTCGGATAATTGAGTCCATGGCCACGCATCTGCTCAAGCTTGGTATCAAAGCAGTAGGTAGATGTGGAATACAAGAACTTACAGGTTGTCGGATGTTATTCCGGGGATCGAGAAGACATGAATCTGTACAGTGTCGAAGAGGAGTAGCGCTATGCTGTAATATCGAACCTGAAAGGGCGTCAAGGGTAAAATTTAAAGAACAGGAAAAGCCCGGTTCGCACCCATAGAAACATGATTTTTCCAATGTTTCCTTTCTGTGGCTGTCGAATATCAGGTAAATTCCGAATCGTTTTGACCATGGACCCCTCGTACTCACCCAGATATAACGGATCTGATAGCACACAGTCAAAAAAGGTTCGTAAACGTCGAGAAACAACACACCTCATCTTCCAGCGTCACAACTTCAATAACATCAGGACAGAGCATTAGAATTTGGGATGGAATACTTGCAATAGTCGTGTATTATCCAAGTCAGGCCAACGACTGCTATAGTATGAATCCTGAAAACTCTAGAAGAAAGAGACAAGCACTCACGGACGGCATGTAAAGGGATCAAGTTACCTAGGTAAAGGGCGGCGAACTCATTTTCAGATTCGCTGGACATAGTACGAGCTGTGAGCCATTCCCAAGTTAACTGGTTTTTATATAGGACTTCCCGCGGCCCGTCCGTGACCCCACTGCAAACTTCGCCAGACACGGAACGAGTCAAACGCATATGAACTAGCTTACGGGGTGCAGTAGCCGCTTGCTATGATTGGATGAGAGTATTGTGCTTCTATCAAGTTTGACTCGTCACAGGTACCGAAATGAATTGGTACCGAGGGAGTCAATTAAGTAGCGGAGCATCCGGGATATCACAGCAAACGACAGCATCAGAATGTTCAGACATAGAGCAGGCAATTAGTACTGAATAAACGGCTTGTCCGCGAGTTGCAACGTTGATGTTCGGTTTTTGCCGTCATATGTGAGAATTTTTTGGAGAATACAATCAAGGGGTCTCCGGGCCGTTGTTCCGGAACACCCGGTTGGTCGGTCGGTCGACCTGAGGACCCGTTAAAAAATTTTTGGAGATCATGTTTGGGAGGCCTTGAGAAGACTTTACAGAGGATATTCACCACTGTAAATGAATCCTACAACTCAAGAAACAGTATTCCCACAAGATTGAACATTGCTTACGGTTTAATAGGTATCATCGTCGTTGTGTTGAGGTGCCATGGGAGGCGGCTACCGGATTTACTTGAACCGGTAATGACCGGGTAGCGAGCTTCCCGGGTGGCTGTGTGATTACAAATGTCATTTGTTTCGCCTTAGTTGGTATGTTATTCCCACGGCGGTCGGTCGCCCAGTCGAGGGCTTAAAAATAAATTCGACCCGATGTACTTGTGCAAAAATTTCGAGACCCCTTGAATACAATTTCATGGTGCCGTGTTATTAGTCACACCGGGAATCGAAAAATTCAGGATGATCCGATTATGAATCCGGAACTCAATTACGTAATCCCGACGGCATCGGGACTCCTTTATATAGATAACGCGCCTAGGGCGTCACGTGATTAAGTTCCGGAATCATAATCAGGTCATCCTGAATTTCGGAATTCCCCGTGTGAGTGTTGAAGTCTTCGGGCCGCCATTCGCCGGCGTTTGATGTCGGCAAACCCCGTATGCCCGTGATTTCGCCCCGCGTCAACGCGTTCTACAGTGGCATACACTTGGTTCTTGCTTGGTTCTACCTTCGCTCTAAAGGATATAAGTTACAAGCAGTGCTATAATGATGGAACCTTGCTTCGTCTTTTGTTGTGAGTGATTTCCGTCGTATACGATTCGATGATTTCTTTACTTACCTGGAGACTAGCAGTCGTTGAGGGATTGCTCTGGAACCGGCTCCTTGAAATGGCTCTCTAAAGGACAGCGACATGGAAAAATTTTTTCTGATCTCGCACTATTATCAAGTAGCATCATGGCTGCAGGTTGCAGGCATTCGAGATCGAATCTCGTGCAAAGCGATCAATAAGTTGAGTGAAATCTCGGTTCCGATCCTCCTGATCTGAGAGGTTCCTTTAACTATCCACCAGTACACCACATACGGGTACCCTTCTCCAGAAGGAGGATATTTAGGCCCAACATTACTCTACCTATGGTGCCATTCGCCATTCGGTAAATCATCGGGCACTTGAACACACTTCTCCTGCACCTGACCGAGTTTCCGATACTTATAAGGGGGGAAGCTGAGCTCTTTATTCGTAGAACGTCTTCTATGCTTTTCGTAACGTCTCTAGCTCTTGTTTACTTGGGTCTATCGACAACCGTTATGTCCACATTCGGTTTGAAAGTCGAGAACACCGACTCTCAAATCTACCTTCACGGACGCTGGGATGCTTCGCCAGGCACATGGTGGTGAATGGGTTTGGGCCCAACTTCATATAGCGACTTCGTGACACAGTTGTCTTATACAGGGCCGGCTCAGGATTCAAGTTGCATGTACAAAATCTACGCTCGCTGGCTCTGAACCTGGGGCCCCACACGACGTCTCCCTTGGCGTCGATTGCAGTATCTATCGATTATAATAATTTCACGACAGTAAACGTCTCATCTGGAACGAATGCTATCCCTTTGGAACCCTCGTCCCCAAGTAGCGTCGTTCGCATTAACGTCGAGGGTTGGGAGAATAATCGGATCAATCTCGAAAGCCTGGTGTTGAATTCAGTGGGCTTCTAAACGTAGCATTGATTTGAGAATAACAGCTGATCATAAACATCCGACAGGATGCGAACCTATTGTCATATCAGCCCTCAGAACTTTCTTTCTTATTCATAGGCGACTCCCTGTCTGCAGTAGGGGTGTTTAGGCGTTCCTATACTTTAATTTATTGATTTGAAGTTATAGGGACAATATCTTCCTCAGGGCATAAACCAGGCGTGGCCTTTCCTTATCGGAGAACGTTTCAAAGCAGAACATACTGTTATCGCTCAGCCAGGAGCTGCTCTGACGGTACGTTCTTACCTTCGCAATGAAAGCAGATGATGCGACGCCATGCCCAAGGATATAGAATCGTATGGCAATGTTCATGGCATCTCCTTTCAGTTCTTCAAGGTAGGCAACCAAGTTAGGTGATTACTGACCAGTCGCTCATAACACTTATAATAGACGGAAGACACCGGATACTATTATACTGCCGACCACAACTATACGACGCCATGGAACTTTTCTCGCGATAAACCAACTCCTACGCACATAGTAATTCACATAGGGTGAATAAAGTCCAAGCCGTGCTAAATGCCTAATAATTGTTATCTAGAGCAAATGATGCTTCTCAGCAGGTCTCGGGGGATGAATTCGTCCAGGCGAGTATCTTGTATTCAAATGGATATCGAGAAGCTTACACAACTTCCAGGCATACCTCGAATTTGTACACCGCCTCCGTCGGATTTATGACAAACAACCAATCTTCGTCTTCACACCTGTACGCGACCGTTAAGTATACAGACCTATCATTCAACCACAATTTTAGTGGGGTTGGCCGGCTGCAGATGGAGAAGTCAGCTATTATTACGACGGAAAGTACGAGGAGATAGTGAGCATGAGGTACTGAGGTCTATCGCATTTTATTCGCTTGCTCATCATCGTATTGTGAGCAGCAACGATAGAAATATCTTCCTCGTCAATACGACAGGCTGGGTTACATGGAATGACGTGTTCCCGGAGTATCCTTTCCCTGTGCTCTTCGTGGTACATCGCTGACTGACGCCACAGTAACCAGCATCCAAACGTCCCCGGTCATGAGAAGATTGCTGGGAAGTTCATGGATTGGCTGGTAAATTGGGGCTTACGCCCAGAGTCCCGATGGGCTACGCCCGTATAAAACTGAATAATTACGAGTGTCTATGTAGTAAATCTAAAGGTGAGCCCCCGATTGCCCCTCTCCTCTGCTCTATCGTTTTCTTCTGCTTTCTCCTGCTCACTCAGTTCGGCATATAGTCTTGCATTCCGTGCGTTTCGATAACGGTAGTAGTATTTCTGTACAAACCAGAGGATTAATGCAACACCTGCGAAGCAAATGTTGATTGTATTTCCCCGTTTATAATCTTAACCGAGGAGTCAGCGCGCGCCATCAACAATAGACAAGGCGCTTACCTGGTGCATCGTCGCTCTGGTATATCTTAACCACGCGTGAGTTCCCAATGTAAAGACTAGTTCGCTGAACATACCTGTGATCCCCACACTATCAACACTCGTCGTGAGCTTGGTACTTCTTCAGTAGGAAAAGACGTACCTCCATAGATATTCGCAGCAAAAATGACACAACCAGACGCAATTGTTCTCTTTCCAACACTCCTGCAGAAATAAAGAGATCAGTCGTTATGCAGCAGCACTATAAAACATGTAGTACCCCGTATTTTCTGACATCCACGCAATATTCAGTGGGTGTGTATAAGGCCAAGCTGCAACGACGATGGCTGCAAAGTATCTGTTTCAAAAAATTAGGCGCGATTCATTATACAGAGAGAAACCACGTGCTTGACACCTCTGCTAGTTCCTGAAGGCAAGGCGCGAAGTAAGATCCATCCCACAAGCTGCCAAGCCGCTTTGGAAAATCAGAACTTTAGCTTGTTACCCTTTCACGATAGATGAGACTGACCACCGAAGGCGCCATGCAATCCACGTTCTCTGAATCTGTCGGAGTGCCAGATGAAGCTAACCATCATTATGCATTGAAGAACGTATGGGGGTGCAGTTAAAGCGTTTGCAACGAAGACGTCAAAATGGAAAGACTTGATAACAGTCGGGAGATCTAAAATCTGGGGTCAAAGAACGCAAGAATGAAGACAGAGAGCCATACAAGTTGCGAGCGGTGTTGTTGGAGTCATCCCTATAACCGTGATGAGTAAATGTCCCCACAAACCGAGATCTGTAGCGGCATCTTTCACATCGGACCACTTGACTTTTTGCCTGAATATTCGTCAGCTAAGATTAAGATTCGAGAACAAGAAGATAGTTCTAACTCATAGACGCGCTTCGAAATGTCGTCTTGAACGACTCGCGTGACACCGATCTGAAGCTGCCTTTCGTCGAACCAAGGCTTCCAGCCTCGAAGACCGCCAGCGGTTTGAGCAATGTTCTTCGGGAGATAAAACCTACGGATTATGGGTAAAATCATTTATATTGAGAAAAACATAAATTCGAGAGACTCACCATGTCGCAACGGCAACAACAACAGTGATAATACCGTCAATCAAGAATAGCCACTTCCAGCCTTCCAGGCCTCCAATTCCTCGAAGCTGAAGAAGCCCACTAGCCATCAGCCCGCTAACTGCACTTGCGATAGTCTGAATACCCCAGAACCACGCCAATCGAGTAGCCAGCTCGGTACTCTTGTAGAACGAACCCAAGTAGACCAGTGTCGCAGGAATAACGCCGCCTTCGGTTAAAGCAATCACTAGTGTGCCTAGTCAGATGAAGTTTAACTCGAAACACCGATGGACTGACTGCATCGAACTGCGTACAGACAGAGAGGTGTCAGTCATATCAAAGTGACGACAGAACTGACAACCTACCTGTAAGATAACCGCTTCTATCGGTGATCAGAGCATGTGCCATGGTAACGAGTCCCCACGCGAACATCAGTACCGGAATCCCTATCATCAAAGGCAAAAAGTCAGAAACGTGAATAGAAACTGAGAAAACATATACATCGAGCAGGTCCAACAATCTTTGATATGACAGCGCCGCTAAGACAGGCAAAGGAGAATATCACAGAATACACCGCTATTCCCAAGTTGACAGTGTCATTTGTGAAACCCAAATCCACGGCCAAGTTATCCGAAACGGCGTTGGAATGGTTGGTACGGTCCATATTTAGAACAAAGGTAGTGAGAAGAATCCAGGGGAACAAGCGTGTGTCAAGCGTCCTGATAATCTTTGATTCCTCTTTGTCTGACCATGATAGCTGCGGAAAATAGTAGGGACTGCTGGAGGGTGCCGCCTCATAGTCGAGGGTGTGTGCGGGAATATCAGGAGCTATTTTGGCATCATCCGCGAGAGAAATAGACTTGTTTGAGCTGTCGACGTCTTGCTTGCTCATGGTAAAAGCGCAGGAGGGGAAAAGCGCCTATTGATACTCTTAAGTAACTGTACACGGATCCGGACCCAGTCGGCTATAGATGATGTTCTCCCATTTCAAAATTGCGCCATCTCCTCTTCGAATGTTGAAAGAGTTGGGGCGTGACACACGTCAATAGCAATCTCGCGTTTTAGGAGCGCTACTATGGGAAGCGCTGACAAACCTAAGATAAGGACTGAGTATATGATAACACTCAACAAACGGGAAGGGAGGCGAAGACGCAAAAGAACCTACCTGAACCGTGTTACTGACACCGAAGATGAGCTAGTATGACGCAAAAGGTACCCTTGATGCTAACAGAATCGGAACCACATGCCGCTGGACAAAATTAACACCGTTTGAAAACTGTTCGCAACAACTATTAGAAGGTGGAGACGCCCAGGCAAAAGCTCGCCTTAGTGCTTTAAATAGACGTCTAATACAGGGTCGATGTGGCTGAATAGTAGATATGATGGCGGAAGGTCGACTGTGTGCTCAGTTATCACTAATCGAGAGACGGCCTCAGATAATCCGTCGAAGGGCTGGACAAGGGATGTAGACCGGCATCGCGAAACACTCCGAGGAGATTTAATAGATTCGTCGCTTGACGATTGCAAGCCTTGTCAGTGGATACAGCCTCGGGCTTCGTGCTGAGACTGAGGCGTTCCATACAGGTTGCATCGGCATCTGCCTCATACATATTAGCACACACCGTATTGGCTACAACACAGAAAATGACCTCGAACACCTCTTTTTCAGGCACTTGTATTTGGCAACTGGTCTGGCCCTCTTGATATCAAAAACAGAACCACGCGGCATGCGTCCAAAAAGGACACAGATGCTCGCAAGGCCGTCGAGAGTTCCTACATATTCGACGGATCATATTAAAGAAAGCCGATACCATTGCGGGGGTGGCGGTGGCGATAAAGGAAGCCTGTAGAAGTCGTTGAGAGTGCATCACACTCGAAGCATTGTCGCCGTATAAGAAAAGCACCGAAACGAATCTCGATACCATGTTTTCCCGTTCGACACCTGAATATTGATTGGGAAGAACTGCTAGTACTGAACGGACCGTGCAGGTGTCAAAACAGATATCATCTGAGGAATACCTCGAAATGGAGGTCTGTCAGGCCGAAAACGACAGTACATGTTTGCTACCTCTCGCTATTGACACCTGTGATCAGACTGTAGTCTACGTAGTAGCAAGGGTTAGAAGATGCTTACCTGTGAAAGGAATGTCGCTGTAGCGTGTCCCCTTTTCTTACATGCTAGGACTCTTAATTTTTTTTCTACATGCCTGGTCTCAGGCTGGTCAAAGACATTATCCTTGATCACGAGTCATCTAGTTCAAACGCGAATTCTTCGAGTCTCAAACAATCACCAAATTCGATGAGCTATACTAAAATAAAGCTCACCTTGATGCCTGTAAGTGAAGTGCGACGCGTAATGGATGATTAGTGGACCCAAGCTAGTCAAAATCGGAGAGGGGTCCAAATGAATGCCGTATTCGAAAGTTAGATAGGCGTGAGAAACTCTTGCCATAGAAGACACGGAGGCCGTTTCCATTCCGGAGTTTACCGAGCCAATCAAGGCGCGGAAATTTCTGTGCCGGTCGAATCCGGATTTCCCGAAAAGCTACTCGTCGCCGTCAACGTTGTCCTCCATCCTTTTCGAAATGCTTGCAGCTCGACGCGTGCCTCGCATAGCGCGCTCCTTCGCCACCGTCGCCGACAGTGTTGGCTACAAGGTCGCAGCCGTCGACGCAAACCAGCCGACGTCGTCCGTCACGTTCCTCGTAAAGGCAGGCAGCAGATTCGAAACCAAGCCCGGCGCCGCCCATGTTCTCAAAAACTTTTCCTTCAAGGCGAGTCTTCATTATTATTCCCTGTTCTGTGTTCTCATCATCGAGTAGAGCTCGGCATTCCGTTCAGCGCTGGGAACGATTCGTCAGAGCGAACTGTACGGTGGTGTGTTGTCCGCGTCGCTGGGTCGGGAACATCTAGCATTGACGGCCGAATTTCTCCGTGGTGATGAGTGAGTATCCATTCCGCTTGTCATTGTTGTCTGTTGAAGGGAAGAAACAGGGAATTCTTCGTCCAGCTCCTGGCCGAATACGTCCAGTCTGCGAAATTCACCCGCCATGAATTCCAAGAGTATGTCACGCCCGTCGTCGAGGCTGAGAGTACCCAAGCTTCATCCGACCCCGCCGTCTATGCTGTCGAGCTCGCCCATGCTCTTGCCTTCCGCAACGGCCTCGGTTCCTCCCTCTTTGCGACCCCTCACAGCCCACTTACGGTAGAGGACGTATCTGCCTTTGCGAAGAATGCCTTTACCAGGGAGAACATCGCCGTCCTCGGCACAGGCATTGACCAGAGCACCCTGTCCGAGCTCGTCCAGCGCTTCAGCGGAGCAGCAAAGTCAACCGGCACGGCTTCCTCCACCTCTGCCTCCTCCTACTTTGGCGGTGAGACGCGTTTGCAGGCCCATGGTGGTCCGGAAACAGTCTTCATCGGTTTCGGTACCACTGGCGCCCCTAGCCCTGATCTGGCCGCCTTCTCCGCATACCTTTCCCCGACCCCATCCATCAAATGGTCGCAAGGGCTCTCCCCATCGCCTCTGCTATACCCGCCGGCACTAGTGTACAGTCGGTATACCTTCCTTACTCTGACGCTAGTCTCTTTGGTCTTCTCGTCCAAGGCCCCAGTGGCGCAAGCGTGAAGGAGGCTGGCAAAGTTGCTGTCCAGGCTCTCAAAGCCGCCGCTCAGGGTCTCTCAAAGGAAGATGCTGCCAAAGCCGCTGCAAAGGCAAAGTTCGCTGCTGCTTCTGCTATCGAAGGCCGGGATAGCTTTATCAATGTTTTAGGCTCAAAGGTACGCATCACCCTCCGACGTCTTTTCTCACCCTAAGTAACCTTGGTAGGTCCTTGCCGGCTCTGATGCTTCCGTCAATGCGGTACTTGAACCGTTTACCAGCGTCACAGCTGCTTCTGTTTCCAAGGTTCGTTTTCAACCTTCTGCTTGTAACGGTTGCCTCAAACGTTCCTGTAGGCTGCTTCATCGCTGGTCAGTGCTAAGCCGACTTTTGTTGCTGTCGGTGACATCGCCAGTCTACCCTACGCCGATGAACTAGGGCTCTGATTTTTTAGAAGGGATCATGCTGTATTCATCGAATTATAAAAACGAAGTTTAATGCACCGGATCATCCCACTGTTCTTCCATAAAGTTCGATGCCCAAAAACGTACCTTCGAAAAATAACAGGAAGGTTTGCTTCGGTCTGGAAGCATAATAAACATCGAGGAAAACAGAGTACTTATTTACTGACTGATCGACCTTGAATAAGTAAAAATAACATGCAATTTCAATAAATAAATAATAATATAAATGTCGGCCATGTGACCAAAACACGGTGCGCCACTGCCAATAACTGAGACTTTAAGTTTGACAGCAACCGTCAACGTCGACGACGACGACTCTCGCTCTTCTTGGATACCCCTCCCACGATGTCGACCACGACCACGGCGACGAAGACAGCTAAACGTAAAGCGAAATCCATACCTTCTACTGCCAAACGACCAGCGAAGAAACCGCGCCAGACTCTAGATTCCTTTTTTGCTCCTCAGGTCGCCGTTTGCAATGACGATCCTGGCGGCCAGGCCACGACGAAACAGGTGTCATTAAGCGCTGAACAGATAAAGGTTCTCAGGATGGTGGTGAACGACGAGCAGAATGTCTTTTTTACTGGAGCTGCAGGTGTGTTTCTTTTGCTGGTTCGGTTTCTCCGTACTGATGAATCATAGGAACAGGGAAATCTCTGCTACTCAGGGCTATTATAAACGCGCTACGTGCAAAGTACGCGAAAGATCCAGATGCTGTAGCTGTCACGGCTAGCACTGGAATGGCGGCATCCAACATTGGCGGTGCGTTGCCTGTCGTCGGATCGATACCTGGCACTTTGTTGAGTCATCTTCCCCAGGACAAACTCTTCATGCTTGGGGTGCTGTGGCACCTACAGTGGATGACCTCGACAACCTCATTAAATGTATAAGGACCTGCAGACCTGCTCTACAGCGATGGAAAAAGGCCAAAGTGCTCATTATCGACGAAAGTACGCCTGCGTTTTCTCTAACTTCGTTTGTAAATTCATGGTCGACAGTCTCTATGGTGGATGGATTTTTTTTCAATCGGCTCTGCGAGATTGCCAAAAGGCTGAGGAGAAAGACAACCAAGCCATTTGGTGGTTTACAACTGGTCGTCACCGGCGACTTCTTCCAGCTGCCTCCCGTTACGAAGAATGGTCATGAACCCATTTTTGCCTTCGAGTCCGCTGCTTGGAATGAAACACTGCATCACACCATTAACCTCGTCCAGGTCTTTAGACAGACGGATCAAGGTATGGTTCACATAAAAACATCTGATACCTTCTACTAATTACTTACTGCGCCAGCTTTTGTTGATGCTCTCAATTCTCTGCGTCATGGGGAACCGTCACATGAAGCAATCGAGCTCTTCCGGTCTTTGTCACGTCCGCTCGAACCCGTTGCACTACCTCCCCCTCCAGCCTCCCAGCAACCATATCCAACTCCTCCGTCGTCTTTGCCATCTACTCCTACATCGTTTCTGTCAAAACGACAGAACAATGTTATATTCCCTACAGAGCTCTTCCCTCATCGCTACGCTGTAGCAAACTCTAACCGAGAACGGTTGGACGCCATAAAGGCGCAGCCATTCACGTATAATGCCACAGATACTGGAAGCAAGCCCTCACTGCTCGAGTCATTGCTTGCGGAGCAAACCGTAGAGCTAAAGCTTGGTGCGCAGGTTATGCTCATCAAGAACGTCGACGAGGTGCTTGTGAACGGTCTGGTTGGCAAAGTTATCGGTTTCTACAGATCTTGGGAGCTGATCAGTTTCCCGCCCAATCCTCCTGAATGTAAACCCTTGTCGAATGTTTCCACCAATGCGTCCAGGCGACGTTCCCTGCCCCCTGGACCGGCGCCTATCCCAGATATAAAGAAAAATGGCACATTGGTAAGACATGTCTTCCTCAATGCGGATGGACGCTCTCCTGTTCGCCCGAAGATCGACGAGAATGAGGATTCTGCCAAGAAGGAGAATGTCGATACCAAGAATGATGACCCCATCAAGAAAGAGAATGTCAGCGCCGCGAAGAAAGGGAAGAGTAGCGCGACTGGACGAAACAATGAGCGTTTCCCGTTAGTTCTATTTGAGTATGGCAACGGGGGGGAGACACAGACTGAAGCTGTCCTTATCACTCGAGACGAGTTTCGTGTGGAAGACGCCGAAGGGAAGGTCCTTGCTCGGAGGGTTCAAATGTGAGCAATGCTTGGCACTTCAAGTTCATCGTATATTGACGTGGAAACCTCTAGACCGTTGATTTTAGCGTGGGCAATGTCTATACATAAGAGTCAAGGCCAGACAATCCACCGCGTCAAGGTCGACCTGAGCAAGGTGTTTGAGAGAGGTGAGTATATGGCCCTCTGAGGTGTTCTGCCGCCTGTCAACACGGGCTTGCTTTGTAGGTCAGAGCTACGTGGCGCTCTCCCGCGCGTCATCTGTTGACGGGCTACAGGTCCTTGGGTTCGATCCGAAGAAGGTGCGTTGTCTTCCTTTCCGTTTACGCGTCGCCGATGTGTTCTCGTCCCAAACTAAATGAAGCAGTCTGGGCGGGAATACTGCATTGAGTAATATCCCGCCCGGGAAGAATGTTATTGGCTGGATATCAATGCGGCGTGCATACTGCTCGCTTCTATCCTCGTTTCCGCTTTGCTGTGAACCATGATGCTAATCGAGTGTTCCTAGGTTATGGCACATCAGAAGGTTGTCGAATGGAGCAAGACGTTAGAGGTGGCCGATGTGTCTGGGGACGACGATGAGCCATGAGGAACCTAAGGACAGCAGCGTGTGTTAACAACTGCTATATCGGCAGCCTTTAAGCGCTATCCCTGGAGCAGCTGGCACCTGGAGCTAATGGTGTGTACTTCATGAATTATTTAATTAATTATATATTTTGCCGTTTATTCAGGAGGGAAAACTTTCCTCTTTCTCAGACCACCATCACGGACTTAGGCTATTAAACTCTTGCTGCCAAGATGGCTCTTTCAGTCCTCTGCACCAGAGTACGCGTCCTTTGATGGTGTATAAAGCACATGATCTGGTTATTCAATCATCCATGTGTCGACAGTCACCGGTACCGAAGGCTAATGCTTTCTCCTTGCCAACGTCTTGTTGGCGCAGCGATCTCTGCCCCTTTGATTCATTTCCGTTCTGCATACAGTTGATCGGAACCAAGCTTTACCCGTGGGCTGCGTGGCTCGCCACCTGTTGCATTGAGACCTTTAGCATTGCATACTTGGCCCAGATTCTGCGGCGTATACTTGGCTTAATCTATCACATGCTTTTTCGAATGTGAGAAGTGCATGGGGTGAGCTTCTTCTTTATAACCTTTTCCGTCCTTCTCTGATCTTCTCTACTTATCGTGTAGTGCAACCAGTCGGTCTGATAAGTGATAGTTCATAAAGGCGCCGTTTCCATGAGGCCATGAGGCGTATAATGCAGTCGGAGACGAACGAAATAGTCGATACTCCACGTTGAAGTCTTTCACGAGGACTGGAAGCCCGTGGGGTATATATACCCAATATCCAGTGCTTCCGTTTAATTCAGTATCATTGAACCTTATGGCTCCTTCAGTCAGCGTAAACAAGCATACGACCGCCTCCATTCCAAGGCCACATATTCTCTACACCATCGAAGTCACTCGAAATGGCGCTCACACCGTCGTGGATCGAAGGTACAGCGAGGTACGTGTCATACATTCTGAATCGCCACCGTAGAGAACTAAGTACTAGTCATACCCATAGTTTGTCGCCCTCAATGACACGCTCCAAGTGACTAAATACGCGCTCCCTCCCAAGCGCATACTGGCAACGACCTTTATTCACTCTGCGTGGCTTGATGACGAGCTCATCAAGGAACGAAAGACGGGATTGAAAGAATATCTGACCAATCTATTGAGGGACCCTCAGTATAGTAGCAATCCGATCCTGCGGGAGTTCATTCTGCCCTCTCCGCCTCGTCGACTCCAAGACGACCTGCTCCATCTCGAAGACGCCGTGCCCTCAACACTGACCCGGAAAGCAGCTTTGGCTTTGGTCAAAGGTGATGTCAAGGCACAATCCACTCCGATTGCTGCGGCCTATTATCCCGGTGTGTCCGACGATTGTATTCACTCCAATTTTTCTCATTAGACATTCATCAGATTGGAGCGCCGGTAGTTTCCCACCGGAAAACTTAGACTATTCTAAATTCGACATTCTTTTGTTCGGTAGGTATTATTCACACATGACTATCTGGAAGCGGCAAAACTGATGCGCGCATACGGCCAGCTTTCGCTACGCCCAATTCTTCTTCAGGCTTGACCTGGGACTCTGGTAGTCAATCCATTCTTCAAAGGCTTGTCACCAGTGCTCGAAACAGTGGCAAGGGAACGAAAATCGTCCTATCAGTCGGTGCGTCGTGGCATCAGATTTCTTGATATATTCCGTGTACTAAATATTAACGATATGATCAGGTGGATGGGGTGGTAGCTATTGGTTCTCGCAAGCCGTCAGCAGCTCAGCCAACAGATCCACATTCACCAATGCCCTATCATCTGCGGTGAGCACGTATGGTCTTGATGGTATGATATTTTCTTTATCATTAAATCATAATTAAATATAACAACTTCAGGTATCGATATCGACTGGGTGCGATTCGGTTTGCCATAATCGTGCGCGTCGTCACTTACGAGACGCCGATAGGAATACCCTAACTCTTCAGGCGCTGGCAATCCACACTCCTCGTCGGATGCAGCAAATCTCTTGAGCTTGGTCCAGTCGCTCCGTTCTGCTCTTGGTTCGTCGCGCTGAGTTTGTAGTCATGGAAAGTCGCCTGATCCAACTCTATTTTAGGAACGAGCAAGATCATTTCTGCTGCTGTACCCCAACTTCCATGGTTAGGCTCCAATGGTAACCCTCTCACGGACGTTTCGGCTTATGCGAAAGTCATGACATACGTCAACATCATGTAAGAGATAACTCAGCTTTAAAAACAACTCTGACACACTTGGCATTTTTAGGAACTACGATGTCTGGGGAGCATCATCGACGCCAGGACCCAATGCTCCACTCGGTACGATACCAACTGCATGAAATTATGCCTTTACTCATAGCATCTACGTTTAGGGAACCTCTGTGGCACTTCCTCGCAACCTCAAGCAAGCGCTCAAGCAGCTCTGGCGCAATGGACTTCAGCCGGGTTCCCTGCATCCCAGCTCCTTCTCGGTCTCCCACTGTACGGCTACGTATCTCAGAGTTCCGTCACTCGTCTTTCGGGAAGCCTCATGCCCTCGTCCGAGATGGTCCTCATTCAAGGAAACGACAAACCCGTTGATGGCCAGGCTCCAGTGCGCAAGATGGAGTTCCTCAATGGTGCCCACGCACGGCCAAAGAATCCGGAAGTCAAAGCAACGGCGTCGCTCCAGAGCTGGTGGGGTCAGCAGATTCCTTTCAGTTCTATTGTGTCGTCTGGTGCCTTAGTGAAGAATGCGGACGGAACTTACTCGGGAAGTGGCGGGTTCACTTTCAGTATGTTTCATTCCTCCAAACTTGAGTTGCCTTCTGATTATGCTTTGCAGACTGGGACGACTGCAGTGATACGCCGGTAGGTAATCCACAAGCTCTGATAGAATTTGCTGACACTATTCTTAGTACTTATACAACACCTCTCAGACGACTGTAGTAACCTACGATGGTGGGTTACATTTCTCTTCCATGATCAAATGTCTCAATTGAAGCCAACAGACACCTGGTCATTGGCGGACAAAGCGACTTTCGCGAAGAATAACGGAATGGGTGGTTGCTTCACTTGGTCCCTTGATCAGGTTTGTTTTATTTTGAAGCATCAGGTTGCGATGCTGACCGAGCTCCAGGACGATGGCGTTTCTTTGATGAACGTCATTCGATCTAGTTTGGGGAAGTAGAGCGCAGTTCCTATGGGCAAGTAATGGAACGAAATGAACTTCATGACGTCACGAAATCATTCCTTGTAGTGCGGCTGATCCATACCATAATACATTGATGCTCTTCACTTCTGCAGCGACTCGGATGGTCAAAGCAACTATAAAAACGCTATTTCGGGGCTCTTGTGCATTTCGATACAAACATCGAGCAACCTCGCGTAAGGAAGAGGGTTTTATTACTCACGACTCCGACGATGCTAAGGTATGCTGAGCATTGCTAAGCTGAGAATTACTTGCTGTAAATCTTTCTTCATTAGATCTATACCATAGCTCGCGTTTCAATACCGTGCCCGGGTAGTATTTACCCAGCAACAGATCTTTCTCTCGGTTCTCTTTTCTTAAGATTCCAGAAAGAACCGAAAAAATTTTAGAAGTTGCGAGGCATACGTTGGTAACTTCGGTAAGTGGAACGCATTCGACAAGAAACCATGCTAACGCTCAAACCGCAGGTTCTCTGATTGGATGTTGGATTCAGCGTGAATCAGTAGTAGTTGCCACCGAAAGATAAGTGCTTGTATCATGACGCCAAGTTTCTGCGAAAGCTATCTATAAATGAATTCTTCAATTTATACTAACCTGGAAGCGCTTCTCATGCGGTCGATGTTCGTTGGAACTAGGTACGTATTAGCGGACATTTTTTGAATTGTTCGCATGCTTAAACTCCTCGTTGCAGTTTTCCTGACCACAAACATCTAGATATTTCGCCGCTTTCTTCCACTCGCTTTACCGACCCTCCTTTCCTTCAATCGTGAACATTGCTGTGACCCAATTAACGTTCACCGCTGTAGATTTCCTTCGTTGGATATCATAATCAATCCGTGACCGACACCATGATTTTGGTGTGTATACTATTATTCCTCCTAGTTCTTTGTATGGATAAATGTATTTTGTCAGTACGGCTTCAAATTTCGAGAAGAAAAAAATAATTTAAAAAAGCAATTCGCATGTCTTTCGTCGACAGTCGAAATCCTCACGAACGCCTCTCAATAACCTGGCGCCCACCATTTCCTCGGACCCCTTATGCGTCCAGTGTCCACCCAACGATCTTCGTGATTTATAATTATTTGCTGTCAGTTAAACGCCGTGATGATCGACGGATCTGACGTTTAGTGACATATCTGTGCCTAATTTGGACATTCCCTAGAACGTTTAAAAGGCGGCAACACTGAGCTCATTCTCCCTTTCTTCCTGACCGCCATCATGTCTTCCATTGCTAGCGTTTTCATCGACAAGCATACCACGTCTTCGACCCCCGACCTGCACATTTTGTACGCCGTCGAGGTCGGCCTGGACGATGGAACCAAGTACGAGGTACTTAGGAGATATTCAGAGGTGCGTAGTAGCTCTACGACGTGTCGAACGGTGCTTAGCGTTATTTTCTACTCTAGTTCGCCGCCCTGCATGACGCCCTAGGCGATCCATACTCTTTACCTCCCAAGAACAGCGTGTTTAACGCCATCATTCCGTCCGCCTGGGTCGACGACGAGCTCATCGCTGAACGCAAAGACGGATTATTGGCGTATTTGAACTCTCTCCTTCGCTCTTCACGATATCAGGCATCATCCAAACTACTCGCCTTTCTCAATCCTAACTATATCACCGATGTTCATGGATTCGACGATGAAATTACTCCGTCGATGATATGCAAGGCCAATCTTACAATCAAAGCGCCGGTTTCGAGGCTCGCCAGTCCTGTTGCAGCTGCCTACTATCCAGATTGGTCCGCTTGGAGCAATCCGCCTGGCAAGGTCGACTTTTCTAAGTTTGATATACTATTCTTTGGTACGTACGGAATTTCTTAGCGGTAATCCGGCTATTTTATACCGACATACAGCCTTTGTCGTGCCAAATTCGTCCTCGACTATCAACTGGGATGATGGTAGCCAGGACACACTCCGAGACCTGGTCTCTGCTGCTCGCCAAAGCGGACGTGGGACGCGGATTGTCTTGTCCATAGGTGGAGTCTTTTCTTTCCGTCTGTATTTGTCGTTGACATCCGTCTAGGCGGCTGGGGCGGCAGTTACTGGTTCTCAAATTCCATGAGCAACGCGAGCAATCGTACAAAGCTTGTCAACGCTCTGGTGGGCGCCGTAAATTCCTTCGGGTTAGATGGTAGGTCGGTTTTCGCTGCATCCTTGTCTTCCCCTTTTGAATCAGAGCCCAGGTATCGATATTGACTGGGTAGCGCTATTCGATGTATCTCGAGCCTTTAACTTCCTAATCGCGAGTACAGGAGTATCCGAATTCCCCTGGCTCGGGCAATCCGTATTCTTGGGCAGATGCGGCAAATTTTCTGTCGTTCCTCAAGTCTTTACGCGCAGCCTTGGGTAAGCGTTGTCTTCAATTGCATATGCTTGTTTACTTACGGTTATTGAGGTTGGTCAAAAATCATCAGCGCTGCTGTCGCTCACCACCCTTGGCTTGGCCCCAATGGTGCTCCTCTGTCGAATGTATCAGACTATGCGGCTCAGATGTCATACATCAACATCATGAACTACGATGTCAACGGAGCTTCGGCCAACCCTGGACCCAATGCGCCGCTCGGCACGTCTCTTTCCCGCACAGAGCTGCTAAGATGCTAACGGTATGCAGGCAACCCCTGCGGTAGCTCCAGCCAACCAGAGGCTAACGCCCAGGCCGCTCTTTCACAGTGGCAGAAAGCTGGCTTCCCAGCGTCGAAGATGCTACTAGGATTGGCTCTTTATGGATACGTCTCAAAGAGTACGGCTACACGACTTTCGAACAGCTACGCCCCGGCGTCAGACCCACATGAGCATGCGCCGCTTGTTGAACGTGCTGATGCTGTGGCCGGCGATCTCAGTCAGTGGTGGGGATCGCAGGTGGCGTTCAAGCAGCTGGTCAGCGCCGGCGCGTTAAAGAAGCAGGTGGACGGGACGTATAATGGAGCTAACGGATTCACCAAGGGTATTTCCCCTATCTTTGTCTAATATGAATGCCCGATTGATGTCATTTTTGGATAGGATGGGATGATTGCAGTGATACTCCAGTAAGCACCTGAATTTTCCTCTCTTGGCGTCTGCTGACTTTCACCTAGTTCTTGTACAATACGGCAAAGACGACCGTTGTTTCTTATGATGATACCGACAGTCTTGCGGACAAGGCTAAATTCGCGAAGCAGTCGGGGATGGCTGGATGTTTTACGTGGTCTTTGGATCAGGTCTGTCCGACGCGTATTCTGTAATCTGTTTGTCCTCATGGTTTTATCTTAGGACGACGGATACTCGTTGCAGAGTGTCGTCCGGTCGAACTTGGGCAAGTAGCGTTGACTATGAATAAATTTTTGAAGCTGCAGGTGTGTAATTGTAAAGTGTAAATAGAATACTCAACCCCATATAATACGATACCTTTTTCGACTACTGTACTATCACGACCGTGAGTTCACCTGATGCCTAACAGCTGCCTTCGAAACTGAACTTATTTCATATATTCTAATGGTACTCAAAATCGAGTGTTTTCAGCCAGTTTTTGAGGCCGTCGCTCACAGTGGTACTCTGTTCTAAAGATTTGTGTCGATTATAAACAATAAGCCTTATACAGGCCATGCCGCTGTGCTGGCTGAACTGACCTCGTGAGTCATAATACCTCGCATTGGTGTCTGAACTGACAATCCGACCAACTTCTACCCTACTTACATAAAATAAGCAACACCTAACACCGGCTGAACTCATGGTCGAAATACTTAGTACAGTATCTTCAAGATCAAGGACGGCATCGCGGCTAACTGAAGTACAGTTCAAACTCCGTTCAAGGGAAACAACCACCCGGGCCGTTTCGGGCCGTCTTGTCCTCTCGGACCATCAAGTACTCAGGTTCTGTAGAAGACTTCTAATGGCTGGTACTTGCAAAGTTGGATTTGACTTGAGCCACGCTAATGCGAAATTTGAGATGGTCTTGTTGCACCTTGTAACTACCATTTATTGTACCGCTACTTGGTCTACTGGTGGGTGCTTTGAAAACCAATTTCTTATCCTTCTAACTCATTTATTCTTCCTTAGCGCCTCCCTTTCTTCGGCTTCATTCTCCATTGCCTGATAACCATCATTCCGCATCAGATCCGCCTCGGCACGTTTATCTCCTGGAAAGTCTATCTCGCGCGTAGATGTGTGACAATTTCGACAAATCCGCTTCCTCTGAGGCACGCGACCCTGCCTCTGCTTCTAACGCCGACGTAAAGCATATGGCTCGCTGGACTCTTTCTCGACCAGACCACGACGATGTCCCTGGTCTTGCTCGTATCTTTGTTATCGCTGGTGTCAGCACAGACATGGTAAGCGCGAATTTCTCCACAGCGCGTATCGAGTTTGACACGGCTATAGGTGCAACAAAAATTACATGAGCACCGAGCCGATCGTGTTTCCGGGTCAGTTCATCGTGATGAGGCAGCGGCAGACGTTGACCTTGTACTGCAGGTGGTGAATTTCCAGTTCCTGAAAGGTCCGCCACACCACTGCTTGCTCTACGATGTGGACAAGCCATTCGGCCGTACCTACCGGAAGACAATCACGGCATCGTTGACGACCCAACAGCCGTATCCATCCTTGTCGATACACCCATCACATACTCCCTTATTACCGGCGCGTCGCCTTTCACTGACACTCTCGGCACCACATTGAAGGTGATTGTGTCTGCCGAAGGGAAGACTCTGGCTAGCGGAAGGGTACCCATCAATGCAGCGAAACACGCTCTTTCATTATCCCTGTTTGCCTTAACTCCGAGAACCGAAGCGTATAACATATCCTGTATAGGGGAGACAGAGTCCGGGGAGCGATTCGCGACGACGTCGTTACTGAGCTATCTTCCTACGCCTCCCCGTGATATTGGTTCTGTTACCAAGATGGACATGCGCACTGGAGGTCTGCTTGTCCGACCAGCGCACAAAGATGGGGCGTACGAAAGAGTCTTTCCTCTTGGTTTCTACACCCAGTTTGACTCGTATCTTGCTGTCAATTTGTCCGCCATTGGAATACTGAAGGAGCAAGGGTTGGTGTCCATTTCCATATATGTTACCTATCCTAACATTTTGACAGATTCAATATTGTATGGATTTGATTATTCTGATGCAACTGCCGCGAGTAACCGACGCCATAGATTCATCCGGTGCCCACGTTTTCAAATCTGACGGCACTCGATGAGGTACTGGATGAAATGGAGCGAGTAGGCCTCTACCTCATGTACGACATGAGAGCGTAAGAATATCTCCGAAGTCCGTCCTGAAGTCCTCTCATCGCCATTTAGAACCTACATGAACAGTACATCCGTGACCGAGCAAGTCAATCGCATCAAATCACGCTCAAATCTTCTTTTATGGTACACTGCCGACGAACCAGATGGCACCTCCGACCCGCTCGACGCCACCCTTCTATCTTCAAACCTCATCACCTCGCTCGACGGCGGAGATGGACGAGGGGGGTCCGGCTACCACCCCGTATCCCTCGTGCTGAACTGCGAGAACTACGAGTTCACAGCCTACGCAAGTGGGGCGGATATCGTCATGCAGGATACATACATGATCGGGAACAACGTGACGTTCTCAAGCGAGTGGGGAACAGTGTGCACGACTGATTACGGTGATTGTGGGTGTGATAATTGTAAAGGCTCCTTCCAGGATATATCGACGAGGGAAGATGAGTTTCGGGAGAGGATATTTATCAATGGCTGGGAGTTAAATAAGGTAGTCTGGGCGGTCCCGCAGGCGTTTGGGAACGGGTCGTATGTTTATTTTTCTCTATCCATCTGATAAGAACTCACGATGTTTTTTGCAACAGGTACTGGAAGAGATTCCCTACTGGGAAAGAGTTCATTGTTCAGAGTATCGTCGGGATCAATCATGGAGCTCTGGGTAATCATCCGTTCCTTGCCGTTGTATATAAATATATTGATCTGGTATTTTTAACAGGTGTTGTATCATGGGATGACCCTACATCCGCCGATATCAAAGCCTCCGCCTCAGCTCTCGCGCTTTCGCTTCCGAAAATCACTCCATTCATTCTTAATCCCAAAGCCAAGTTTCAGCAAGTGACGACTTCTGACTTCATTGATGTAGGTCTGTGGACGGTAGGCAAGGAGACATTGGTTTTGGCGACGAATTTGGACTATGAAGAAAAGGTGCTTTTCTTGGCGCAGGTTGGTATAGCTGAGGTGGTGGCAGAGCAAGTGTTTGATAGTGGTGCATCGGTCTATATCGGTGCGTTCAGCGTCATATTGGAGCCTGTAGGCTCCGCTGGCTTTATTGTACCGAGTACATAGGGTCAATAGCAATATTAGGCTTCTCGGAGATACCCGAGCTATTCCTCACCTTCTCCTATAAGTTGCGTCCTGGGCGCTCGTACTCAGAAATACTGAACTTAAGTATATCAAGGTAAGTCCTACACAATGTGAGGCGGAATGAGAAAAACTAAACAGGGGTCACATGCGTCGCATTTCACAGCTTTCGACGGTAACGTGGGCGCCGTGGGGCAGTGCATCAGCTATCCACCACACACTCTCTGATCATGAACAGCAATGAGGGATACCTACTATTACCGCAAACACAGAAGGAATCTTATTGCGACCCTCCTTCACTACCACCCTGTCTTCATCGCATGTGCAGCATTCTCTATCTCTACCGCTATCTTCTTCGCCTACCATTTGGGGTACTTTTCAACATTCCTCGTATATCTTCCATTTGCGACAGTATGTGTACCGGCATTGACAATATTTGACGCCGCGCATATCTCTAACTGGTCTCGGTGGACCCCAAGGAGAAGAACACGATTCCGACTGTGCTTTATATGGTGTCTCTTCCTTCTCCTCGCACCGACGTACCCTTACTCGTCTCACCTCCGCAATGACGCCCCCATATCTCCCCTTCCATCGAATGGCACGTACTATATCGCGGCCAACCTGTATAATACAGCAAAGGTCTTACCCGCGTGGACAAAGGAGATGAAGCTCCTCATCGACCACATCGGCCGACAAAACGTCTTCGTATCTATTTACGAGTCAAATTCCGATGACGGGACGCAGGAGATTCTGCGTATATTCCAGAAGGAACTCGATGAGCGGGGCGTCGGGAACCACATAGTGGTGCAAGAGGGAATAAGGGATAGGTGGGGGTTGAACAGCCCCGAACGGATCTCCTACATGGCGGATATTAGGAACAAGGTCCTGGAGCCTTTACGCGTCATGGGCGATCAAGATGGGATGACCTTTACAAAAGTCCTGTTTTTCAACGATGTTTATTTCGACTGGAGTTGGTCATTTCGTTAATTGTCCATCGCTTTGCGTATCCTGACTTTGTCTTTGCAATAGGAGCTATCGTACGATTAATCAACACGAAGAACGGGGATTATGACCTTGCCTGTGCTCTTGACTTTGATGGAGTGGGTCTATATGATACGTATGTCTTTCTCTGCTACGCAACATTTTCCCCCTTACACTTCTATCAGCTGGGTAGTACGTGACGCTTGTGGAAGGACAGCGAAAGAAATCTGGCCGTACTTTTCCTCAGACTCCCGTGCTGTTAAAAGCCTCCGGAAAGGTGAACCCATCCAGGTTGCCAGCTGTTGGAATGGAGTGGCCGTTTTCGACGCGACGTGGTTCCTTGCGGGGTCCTTGCCAAGTAAGCCCGCAGCGTAGTCGTTTTGTCAATTCTTATCATTTTGTCAGAGTTAGACCGGAACAAGCCTACGCCCACCGGAGACTATCTCCCCCCACTACCGTTGCGATTTAGAGGCAGCACTGAATGCACGTCGTCGGAGTGTTACCTTATAGCTATTGACATGCATTTCTGGAACACTCCTCACCGTCCGAAAATATATGTTAACCCTCAAGTCAACGTCGGTAAGTCTTAAAAGATAGATTTTTGTGATTATGTTGACACTGGCTTGTAGCTTATGATTCATTAAATTTTCTCTTTCACACAAAACTAGAACATTTGGCGTTGTCACATCCGTGGCGGCTTGTATGGCAGGATTGGATTGGGCATAGAATGTTCGGCTGGCTGAGCGACTGGATTTGGCTCAAGGAGGACAGATGTTCCGGGAAACATGGCTCAGAAGTCTTCGTGGAGGCGGATTATTGTAGGTAATGTTGATTGTGATTTATACCGTTCAGAGGTTAGGCTATTTTCTGCCTCCCATCAAACAAGGCTGGTGCCGACCAGATATAAGAGCGGTCTGATCCCCCTTTGACGACAATACGACTGACGCACATTATTTATTGTTTTAAAATATAGGACAATATATTAAGGGTTCCATACTACGCCTAGGTACTATTGATTTTGACCCGCCCAAGAAACCGGAGTTTGTTTGCGTCTATCATAAAGCGGTTTGCGAGTATATCTATAATCCTTCACGAGCTACAGTGGTTCGAATTACTAGTTCTATCGGAATATTCAGTATCAATAGTAGGGTAAAACTCGTGATTCCGACCGTCCTATCGATGCAACGGAGGCCCGTGTAGTGGGCTTCAATCATGTACTAAGAGGCAAGTCATGATTACTATCTATACCAATCCGAGCCTAAGATGTGAGCTCTAACACTGCTTCGTTGGACCTTGCTGGAAAGTGGAATACTGGCTACCTGGTGCGTGGATCAAATCCAGATGGAAAGACTTACTAGATCCTTTCGGGATTCTGGAAGTAAATGAACTGATGTTTAACAAGTTATTGAACGATGAAAGTATTATCTTTGAACTTTGAACTTTGAACTAGGGTAGCGCACGAAACCTAGGTTTCGTTACACTTGGGTTTATTACCGGTAACTTACCTCCCCTCGCTGGAAGGATTTTTTTTGGAGGTAACTTACCAATCATGTGACTGTCAGTTAAGCATTGTAATTATATGTATATTCCTTGTACAAGATAGAGGTAGATATATCTGGTACTTCTAGATGTATCACATCTCCTGAGAGAGAGAAAATGAGTAAAAACGCGAAGATGCAGAACCTGAAAAGAATCTGCAATTGCCGCGCGCTCGTCATGTGAGTGTACACGTGATAGGTAAGTAACGGTAAGTTACCGTAACAAAACTACCCCTCCTGGGGCGGGGTCAGTAACAAACGGTTACTTACCTACCTGGAGGTTTCGTGCGCTACCCTACTGTGCCTGACCGGCAACTCGGCCAATCTACCGTCTGTTCGCAATATCTCTGGCTTCGCTGGTCTGTTTTGCTTGATTTTAGGTTCAAGAGGAGCACAAACATCTAGATAATAACTGAGGAATATATGTAAATGTTGAATGCTATTACAGAATGCATAGTGTAAGGTATTCCAAAGAGTGAGGTAATTGTCCTATGACTAGGAAGTCGGTCACTGCCCTATTACACTTGTTGAAGTAATCGGAACATCCGTGGAGTGACCGGGATGGGTTGCAATGATATATAGCATGTTTGGACATCTAACTAAGAGATGCCCAAGGGCACAGATTCTCGTGCATGCACAAAAATTGATTGGCATTAATAACCTTGTACCCCAAACTGAAACTATGAATTACTGCAGGTTCCTGGTATAAATTTGCACCTTGGAAATACAAAAACAATACCGAACAATGCAAGGATCATTTATTTATAGTTTAACGGGCCATCCTGTGCATGGTTGAGGGGTGAGAGGCATTGAGAGCATGAACAAACCATGAAATTGCTTATGAAATCAGCATTTTATTGCAAACATTTGTATGTATCTCATGACTGGTTGTATAAATGGGCTCCTGAATGGAATCTCAAGTAGCGGCATCATCCTGCAGTCTAGTGCAGCAAGAATTTTGAAGGTAGGAGAAGTATGTTTTGTGAAAAACAGCTGTGACCGAGTGCCGTGTGTGGCCGAGTACCTGACCCTGCACAGTACTTTGAACCCCAAAGTGCCCAACAATACCGTTATTAAAAATGGACACATTGGGAATTGAACCCAACACCTCCCGCACACAACAATATTTGAGGTAGCATAATGCTAAGCGGGCGTGATAAACCAACTACACCATGTGCCCAACAATCAGCTTTAACCATATATATTGTAAAGTAATCCTGTCATTCTACGGTTGATTGACCAGACTCTCGTCCCAATATCGACACGGCGTGCATCCCTAGGACTCATGCTTTGGCATAGAATCATGGCGTCGTGACCGTATGCCCCACAGTCCACTTCGGAATTCATGTCCATGTCCTGAACCATGAGCAACGGATAGGTCATATTTTACCGACGTATCGAGATAGCCTTCAAAGACCTCATAAAGTTCGATCCCAAGCGCATTGTTCTCTCTACCGTTGTACACTGCAGTCCACACAGGCGAGCAGTTCATCTTGAAGACACCTCTAGACGTGGACACGATTCCCGTTGAGGGAATGAACGCGTTCCCCACCACCGATTCGACGGTTTCCCCAACTCGATGCTGGGGGAAGTTAGCTATATCGCATTTGAACGCGTCGGTAAGCGCGAGGGAACTGATAGCTAGTTCATCGATCTCCTGGGACATTATACCGAAACACCGCATGTGACCTTTCTCGTTGGGGCTCTGAACGTTCGGGAGGTCCGGTATGAAACACCGAATACCACCATCTATGATACCCTGGCTCTGCCACATCGAGAGGACATCGAAAATTGCTTCGTAATTGGGTTGGACGCTGTTCCCGGCTGCACGTCCCAGTGATTTGTGGGTGATTGGCCAAAAGTCAAAACCGCCGAGTTTGTAGGGAGACTCTGGGGGGATGATTCGGAGTGGCGTGGACGGGTTCAAGGCGACAGTGGGTCGGCGCGCGTTTGCGTTTGCACGGGGACGGTTTCTTGGTCGTGCTTTGGGAGAACCTAGGCCTTTCAGGCGTGAAGGTTTGCCGATGGGAGGTAATATTGCCTAGAGGTTGTTAGAGAATGAGTGGCAGATCGCAGCTGGACACTTACGTTGGTTCTGATGCGCTTTGAGGACTGGCCTTCATCCTCCTCGCCTGCGTCGGAGGGCGCGCATCGTTTCTTACCTTTATCTGGCATCTGGAGTCGCTTCAGTACTGGCGCGATTGTATTATGGACGTTCTCACCTCTCTCGAGACTGCTGTTGAAGGTTAGTGTGAGAGTAGTTGGGGTGGCGTTAGAGCCTAACTTCTAACTTAGTGCATTAATGAATGTTATGCTGAATGACAAAGACTGATGCCACCCGGATGATAGTGGCCTTGTTCCCTTTGTTGGCTGTGCCTCTACTGTCAAGTTTAGCGCGTTACTAAAAAAAAGGTTCGCACCGAAAAAGTAACTCCTACTTGAAAGTTCGTCTTAACCCCCAACATGTCGGCTCGCTCCAAAATATCTTACAAGTCATGCGAAAATAGGGACGACCTGCAACAAGCCTGAAAATACTCTAGTAGAGCCAAGACAAAAAGAAATATCCAGCACGGCAGCTGCCTTAGGCCTCAGAATCAGTCGACTTTTTTCGGGTCAAAGTCCTATGCTGCGACGTGAATTGAAAACACAAATAAATCACTGCCGTTACATTACAAAGTTCAATTATGATTGCATCGCGAATTCCTGTCGATATAAGGAATGTTTAGAATTCCCCCCTGCTCCGATCATTCGATACAGTTCTTACCTCTACGCGTAGGATATCAAACTGGAACTTTCAATACAGTACTGAGACTTTCGGCTTCGGCTACCTCCGCGTTCTTCGGAACAAGACAGGAGCAAGAAGAAAATTTTTGGGAGTGGAGGGGAGCGCGACGGGCGGAGCATGATCGATGATCAACTGGTCATGATTGGTCAGCGCTCCCCCCGCTTTTCTGTTTCTCACCACCATCATCGACAGAAATTCGTAAATTTTACTCAACCAACAAACAGACAAGAAATATGTCTCCAACCGCTATCACCAGCACCAATGGCTACTCCAAGGGCATCAAGAACGGCACCAAGAGTGTCGAGAAGGTTTCCAGCAACGGACGTGGCATCCACTTGACATCGGCGGACGTTATACAGATGGAGAGCAAGTACGGGGCGCACAAGTGAGTATTCCTTTATTCTCCTTGTTTCTTGCTGGACGTGAGGAGAGCCATGATCGTGTGCAGGGAAGGACGCCACAGGGCCCTGAATCATCGCCGCCCTTTATAACATTTCGTCGTTCGTATCTGTTCCATTTATACAACATCCACTGACCTGCGGCTTTTTTGCCATCATCAGCTACCATCCGTTACCCGTCGTCTTCGATTCCGCAAAAGGCGCCAAGTGAGTTCTTTTTGCCGCCGAAATCTGCTTGATCTGATTGGATCCTGATAGAGTATGGGATCCAGAAGGCAGGGAGTACATCGACATGCTTTCTGCTTATTCGTCAGTATTTTTCCCCCTTCAATCGCTTCGATTTTTCTCACATGTGGTAATAGAGCCGTAAACCAGGGACACTGTCACCCAAAGATTGTGGCAACCCTCATCGAACAGGCCCAGAAACTTACCCTTTCATCTCGGGCCTTCTACAACAGCGTCTTTGGCCGCTTCGCTCAGCAGATCACAGAGATGTTCAGCTATGATATGGTTCTGCCCATGAACACTGGCGCAGAGGCTGTCGAAACGTCGCTGAAGCTCGCACGTAAGTGGGCCTATATGAAGAAGGGTGTTCCCGAAGGCCAGGCTGTGATTCTGAGCGTGGAGGGTAACTTTCACGGACGGACGCTAGGTGTCATCAGGTGCGTTTCTTTTACTTCATGGGGAATCTCCGCTGAGTTAATTCATGAAAGATAGTATGAGTACCGATCCGGACAGCCGCACAGGTTTCGGACCTTACCTCGAGGGTGTCGGGCCCACGTATCTGGACGGCTCCCAGCTGAACACCATCAGATACGGCGTGGTGGAGGATTTGGAGCGAGCGCTTGAGCTGCATGGCAAGAACGTCGCAGCTTTCCTTGTAGAGCCGATACAGGGTGAAGCTGGGTGCGTGATTTCAGCTACCACTTATTTATATTTGACTGACACGTTCGTGGTAGAATTGTTGTTCCCGAAGAGGGATATCTCTCACGCGTGCATGCTCTGTGCAAGAAGCACAATGTGCTCCTTATCTGTGATGAGATCCAGACAGGATTATGTCGAACGGGTAAGATGTTGGATTGCCAGTATGACAACGTCCGACCGGATATGGTCCTGCTGGGCAAGGCCTTGTCGGGCGGAGTGTATCCCGTTTCTGCAGTCCTTGCCGATCGGGACATCATGCTTTGCATTAAGCCGGGCGAGCATGGAAGTACTTATGGAGGGTAAGCACGTCATTTCGCCTCTCCTACATTGATTCATTTGTTTTGCAGCAACCCGCTAGGATGTGCTGTAGCGATGACGGCTCTCAAAGTACTCGTTGATGAGCGCCTGGCAGAGCGTGCGACAGTCCTCGGAGAGCTCTTTCGAAGTTCGGTCACGAAGCTCAATTCCCCGCTGGTGCAGACTGTACGCGGAAGGGGGCTACTGAACGCGGTCGTCATAGACGAGAGTCAGAGTCGCAAAGGACGTACGGCATGGCAGCTGTGCCTGCTTTTGAAGAGTCGAGGTGTGTTGGCGAAACCGACGCATGTGAATATGTAAGATTAGATTTCGTTCTCTCCTTTTAGTGTTCTTACCTGGGGCTTTGCAGTATTCGGTTCGCGCCTCCGCTGGTGATATCAGAGGAGGATCTGTTGAAGGCTGTTAGGATCATTGGGGAATGTTTGGAGGATCTCGACAAGGTATAATCATTTCAGTTCATCACAAAGGTTCGTTGATTGATAAACTCTTAGGTGGCTGTCATTCCGGGCGAAGAGGAGGGTCATTAGGTGGCCGGTGTTGCGTGTACTACTACTTACTGTGTTATCTACACGGCATTGTGTTTGTATCAAATAGAATGCATGCGTGTATAACTAATGGAGCTCATGCAAGGCTAACCGACATACTCCATCACTTACTATCTGATTGATGACGCTATTTCCCAAGCGATGCCCGATGCATGGTCTAACTCGCTTTAGGTAGAACGAATGCCGGACCGAGCTTGACGCTCTTCATTTCCCCCTTATGCATAATTAAGAACATTCGGCCTCTAAGCAGTACAGTGGGTACTCCTCGGAGGGAGCGTTTCCGCTAGTGGCACTGAATGTGAAAGGCTTGTCTAACCTGGCACAAAAAACCATCTGGATGAGGTGAGGTGAAAATCGGATGCCGAGTATGCTCGTTGTATCGACAGGAAATAAGGGGGTATTATTAGTTGTTCAGTGGTGCTCCTCGACAGGATCTCGGATATCTGGTGAACTTGTAGAGCGTAGATGATTTCGAGCTTCACGTCGCATTACAGGAATTTGACCTATGAAAGTCGCTGATATTCTAAGAGAATGAATGTAAAGCTCAAGCAATATACTGTGATGCTTAGAGGTTTCGGGGGTTGTTAATCAGAGATTGAGGCACCATTTTATGGAGGCATGATTTCTCTTAAGGAAATCACGACCATTTCTACTGAACATAGCCAACAGAACGAAATTTAGAGTAGAATCCGTGGCTCTTCAGAAGAGATAAAGAGGGGAGGGGAGGGAGGGGGCTTTCGACCAAGTTCACCATCGAAATGACGTTGCGAGACTGATGTCAAGTCCATTTGTCTCGCTGGTGAGGGTTTATCCTGATTTGGTGTCGATTCCAATGTCTGATGTTGTTCCCTTTCGGTGAAATCTCACGGCGCTCGTAACCTGGCAAGCCGCTTTATACTACTACTACTTTTTTGTACCTGCGGAGAGATCGGACCGCACATTACAGACTGATCGAGCAGCACCGACGTGCCGGTCGGGCAAATTATTTCGGGCCTCGGCTTCTTGAGGTCTTTCCCCGACAAGCACCAAATATAGTTTCCGGACCGAGACTTGCCGTGTATGCTGATCGAAATTACAACCCAAATACCGCAAACATTCGCGCGGATTTCTCACACCCCGCTTTCCTTCCTTCTTTCATGTTGAACTCGCGTCGGGTTTCAATGGTTGCGTTTCTTTGAAGAATTCTCTGCTTATTTCCTGCAAATTATGCTGGTTCACGCGAGCACCGTTTTTTCCCGCTCTTCAACGGCCATTTTGAATCATATTTCCCAGCTTGCTGGCCAGTATTCTCGCCACCACCTCCTGTTTTCGCTTTCTCCCAATGTCGACGCGTCGGAACTCTCTCAACTGGTGCAAAATTTGACTACATTTTCTTCGAATGTCGTTGGCTGCCTCTCAGCACCAGTATCCGTCGGTATGGTGTCTTGTTCACTGGCGATTTTCGACGGAAATTGTGTCCCTTTTCGTTCAACTATTCCAGGTGTACCGTCGCCTCAGGTTGGGCGATGGCATTCATTCAGAAAGAAGGACAAAGACACCCCGTCCTTCGAAGAAGAATACGGAGAAGGTGTGGATTGGACAGATGTATGGAGTAAGCGAACGTCAACACTGGAATTGCCAGATAGTCTACGGGATCTACAGTGTGTATCTACCCTGTTTCATTACTTTCTTCTAATATAGTCTTCTAGGCGAGATTCTGTGGATGCTCTGATCTACTTCTCGGACGCGGCTCCCGAGGGATTAAGGAGCTCATTTCATGCGAATTTTCCCGCAGCCTCGAAGGTACATCTTACATTTTGAAATGCTTAATTACAAGTATTAAGTCATGAAGAACAGTTGGGTCTTGTCCCTACTTCTACGCCGTTTATCACCGGGCGCCCTGTGACCCTTTTCCAGAACCAACGGATATGGGACTCAGGCGCGGTTGGCGTCGCGTTAACCAACGCGAAGAATGTTCGCACTATGCTCGATTATCACGGACTAGTTTCCCTGTCCTCAGTCATGACCGTAACGGAGACCGAGGGCAACTTGGTGAACACGCTGGATCGACGGAACCCTACTCAGCTCTTGCTCTCAGTTATACGAGAGCATAATCTAGCTGTGACGTCTTTAAAGACAGAGGAAGAGTTTTATCTGATGACGGAGGACACCCAGATTGTCAGTATATGCTGATTCTTGTGATCTACTGCTTTGCTCATTCATTTCGGAAGGCATACACCATAACCGCTGGTGATCCCTCCCGTGGTATAATATCCCTGAACACCGACCAAGGTCCTGGCGTCGGTTCTCGTGTTCGGGTAAGCCTTTCGTCTATCTTCGATCTAATGTCTGCCTGACATGGGTTATCCATAGTTCTATCATCGGCCAAAATCCTCGTTGGGGAGGAAATTGACCTTCGAGGCACCGCGAGCGACCATGTTCAAGTTCATGGTAGCAGATGATAGTGTTTCTGTGCAAAGCGACGCCATCTTGGATGGTGTCTTCTTTTCTGCGAGCGAGAACGGGTTTTTGTACCAACAACATGCAGCTTGTACCATTCCTGGCGCAACGGCGACGCTAGGGATTGAATGATGAGCATGCTGGAATGGCATGCAGGACGCCTAGCTGGGACGAGGCGAAGAGGTCATGTATACCAGATGTCGTGGAAGTCCATTTTGTGCTTGAGGAGTGCACAATCATTGATTTCAGGAGTAGCTGACTACGGAGACGCGATTTTTCGTTTCATCTACGGTTCACATACAATGTGTATGTACAGCCCAACATGTGCTGTACAGGTGAACTTTGTATGTTCACTGATCATGACGGTCGTTTCCTTCTTTTTCTTCACCCTCATCCTCGCGATGCTTCGTTCGTTGATGACTACGGAGCCTATTCAAACTCCGTGACCGCTTTGTCAACCTCGTCGTTTGCATGCACCTTCAGAACTCTAGTCGTCCCGACGTTTTGTTTGAGATTCAGGGCCGGAGAGAGGTATGGCACGAAGGTGAGTGAGGCGCCTTCTGTGTGTCGTTTTTGTTGCATATCCGACATAGGAACGACATCGGCGGTGACCTGATAAGTAATCGCCATGAGTACTTCATGATCTCCGGGTACTATCAGGGAAGCTCAACCACACGGTTACCTCATTTTAAGCCGCCCAGGAGTATTGCTCACCCGTTCATTGGATCGGAGTCAACTATGCATGTCTCCATGGAGCAGATCGGCCTTCTCCTGGATTGGTGAGGGTCCGCCCCGTGGGCATGGTGATGAGCGCGTGCGAGGGCCCGCACTTCCCGTTATTGAGGTCCCCGCTTTCTAGCATTACTTCTGTCAATCGTAGGGCCTAGGTGCGTACGGATCACCGTGAATTGCTTCCCATATTAATGGATTCGAAGGATGAGGTTGACTGATACTGTGCCTTCATCACTCCTGGATCACCATAACGACGTACCTATGCTTGGGGGTATGTATTGGCCGTGTGATGCGTTCGGACTTGACAGTAATTGGCGCGATGTAACCACCACGAAGGGGTCCACGTCTGCAGTGCCACCCTCCAGCGGCCTTTCATGGAGGCGGCGTTCTGGTGTGTCTGTCTCCACGGGTGATGGGTTCTCCTCATGAATGCTCGTGAGGTCTTCGCTGGTTCTTTCTCAGCATCAGACGGAACTTCTCGTCGTTCTCTGTCAGAATCTCTCACCCGTTTCCTACATCATTTTGGTGGGATCTTGCATTAAGGTTTTGGGGCGCGGGACGCAGGCGCTTTTTGTATCTAGTTAGCGCCATTCATATACCACTTTGAGGGGCCATAATCTGCTGAATGAATCTCTTTGCAACGGGGGCCACAGCGGATAATTAATAGTCGACCTGGCTAGATTATGCTCTATTATGCCAGCGAGACGGGGCTCTGGAAAGTAGAGCAAATAAAAGTAGAGATCATCAGCCGGGGTGGCGCTGCTGCATTCAGACTCCGCGCACACGTTTTCAATTTCAGGCTTGACGCCTGCTGACGCGTCCTGACTTGCCTCGAAAGGAGCTGCCGGATCCGAGCCCACAGTCATCATCGACTCAGCCTCCAATTTGTTTTTCACCCTCAGCCTTCTCTTAACTGTCTGCCATCACTTCACCTTCCAGCTTTCAACCTGTGCTACCCACCGCCCCCTTCCTACTTCGCCACATTGGATCACCAAATCCAAGTCCCTTTCTTCCTTGCCTTCCACTTCCATGGACGCTCTCAAATCACTTGTTCAGCCTCTCGTAGGCGGCGCCGCCGGGTCGTCGGTCATTGACGGTATGAAGCTTGTCGTCCTGGGGGGAACAGTCGAGACCGCTAGACGGGTGTCGAGCTCCGCTTGGTGAGTCATTAGCGCTTGCTGCTCGACATCGTCGCTTAATCTTTGTGTCGTCGCTACAGGTCACATTTCGTTAACTGTGAGTATCTCGTATCTCTCTCCCTCTCACCTTCACCTTTCCTCTCTCTTGGCTTCTCTGCGGTCGCATGGGAGCCTCACCCCAGAAGCGTGCCCTCCACGAGATGCTGGCCCGTTGCATCCAGTGTTCCTGTGTGGCGCGGTGTATAATTTATTTATCCGAACCTTACTTGCCTTGGGGGTATGCGGAAGCCGCACCGGGTCCTATAACTTATCATACTTCTCCACCTTGCATTACATCCTAATTGACCATTCACTTTCTAGCCTTCTTCCTTACGGCACACTTCTCGGAAGAAGACTATCCCTACGACTGGTTAATGCTCTGGCTCTCGCGACAGCCAGAATGGCAGCGGTCAAGAGAGTTTGAGACCACCACCCGATCTTCCTCTGGGTTTGCGCGGACCGCTGATAACTCTTTCGGCGACGAGGAAGACGATGATGAAGATGACGACGAACCTGGAAAAGTCAAGACGAGAGTCGTATTCCAGCCGACTTTTGACACAACACATACCATATTTTATAGGGGCCATTGGTTGCGCATCAAGAGAGGCAGGAAGAATGATGGTAGCGGCTGCGAAGTCTTGTCCATCAGGTGCTTATTATCTCTTCCACCTTCTGTCGCTCCGCTCATTAGGTGTCCCCAGCGTTGTCGCCCGCAATAACTCCATCCTAAAACAGCTAGTTCTCCAAGCAAAACGGGAATACGAAGCAGAAGCAGTTCATCGCATTCAGATCTATTTTGCCGATTCCCATGGAAGCTGGCGTTGGACGGATTCGCGGCATAAGCGTCCTATGGGCTCTATCGTCCTCAACCCAGGCGTCAAGGAGATGCTTCTTGGTGACACGCGGGACTTTCTAAAGTCTGAGCAGGTGCGTCGTTTCTGTTCTTCGTGAGATTTGTACTCACGGATGTTACTCGGGCAGTGGTACGCTGATCGTGGTATTCCCTTCCGCCGAGGCTATCTTCTCCACGGTGTCCCTGGATCGGGTAAATCGTCGCTTATACACGCTATCGCGGGCGAGCTCATGCTGGACATTTACGTCGTGTCACTGTCGTCGTCGTGGATAAGCGATAGTACTTTGACGACGCTGATGGGCCGTGTCCCGTCAAGGTGTATTCTTCTTCTGGAAGATCTGGATGCAGCATTTACCAGAAGCGTGTCGAGGGACAAGAATTCGAGCGGTAACCCGGACGGCAATAACAACGAGGGTGACAATGACCAGAACAACACCACGACACCAGCGGGTCCATCCACTGGTAGGAGGAGACATCAGAGGGATCAGCTGTCCGATGTCAACACACTGAGTTTGAGTGGCTTGTTGAACGCACTAGACGGTGTGGCGGCGGCAGAGGGCAGGCTGCTCTTTGCGTAAGTCATCTAACCCCGTTCCCATGTATTCCCCGAGATACTGACTCGACGGCTTTGGACAGGACAACAAATCACCTTGAGCGCCTTGACCCTGCTCTTTCCCGGCCGGGACGTATGGACGTCTGGATTGAATTCAAGAACGCTTCCAAATGGCAGGCTGAGGCGCTCTTCCGCAATTTCTTCCCCTCGGTGGAAGAGCCTGCTGCGGCCTGTAATGGCGTTCCCCCTCCTGGGCCCACGCTGAGTGACATGGACGAAGCTGAGCTTGAGGGGATTGATATCCCGTCACCTCCGCAGACACCCAGCTCGGGCTCGTCGACCCTGTGGTCCCTCTCGCCTTCCTTTGCATCGTCGACGTCTTCGCTGCCACCTTCGCCGAAGAACAACGGCGGCGCCACATCCAAGGGCAGCAAGGCGTTGCCTCAGTTTGGGGCCAACAACCAAGCATACCTGCCTCCGCCTGTAGAGGAGCACATTGCGAGCAGCCAGCACTCGGCAAAGCCGTTGGACGCCGCCAAGCTTGCTTTGCTGGCCAAGAGGTTCGCGGATGCTATCCCGGAGGAGGAGTTCAGTGTGGCGGCGTTGCAGGGTTATCTCCTCAAGCACAAGAGTAACCCCGACAAGGCGGCGGATGAAGCGGCAGAGTGGGTTGTGAGCGAGCGTGAGATGAAGGTCAGGCTGAAGGTCGAGAAGGAGAAGCGGGAGAAGGAGGAGAAGGAGCGGAAGGACAAGAAGAAGAAGGAGAAGGATGATGAGAAGAAGAAACAGCAGGATCTAGAGAAGGAGGAACTGGAGAAGTTGAAGAAAGAACTGAAGGAGAGAGAGGAGAGAGATAAAGAGAGAGAGCAGGCTGCTGCCGCTACTGCTGCTGGGACGGAGCCGGCGCCTGAGATACAAGAAGTTGTTGTCGTAGCGGTGCCTACTCCTCCGCCGGAACCGGAGGCACCTGCATCTGAGCCCGCCGCTGTTGTCGCTGTCGAAGATACCAATACCGATTCTGACAGCGACAGCGACGAGGAGAACGTTCCCCCGGAACCCGCCGTCCAGCCCGACGAATGGGAAGCCGCCTGGACACCGCCCCCGACGGGCAAGTGGGCGAAGCACTGACTACGCTCGGAAATGGACACTGAGACTGAGGAATCTACCTTACCCCCCCTGCCACTAACTCATCTGCATGCCCTCCCGCATGCCCATATGTATTATCCCATCATCATCCGGTTTTATTTTCAACTGTACGCTATCTTATTGCATCTCATCCCGCGATAAACATCCCATCCCCACCCCCCAACCCACCGCATTTGTTGTCCATATTACATATATCTGCCTCTGTTTTTCTAGCTTTCGGATTCGTGTTCCTTGTGTATGGTTTTTTGTGTATCTCTGACGAAAATATATCTGGTTTAGTAACCGCTAATTGAGGTGTAGATGTCGTTTCATACGTGAGGTGGCCGGACTGAATTGTCAACATACTTGGGGATCAGGAAGAAGCGCTGAGCTTGCTAATCGGCCTTTGCCGGACCTTTTTTTCTTGTCGACGTCGATGTCCACGGTGCTGCGCGAGCTCTCAGCTGGATTTCACAAGAGACTGTAACACTTCTTAACTCTCACCTGACGATGCTGAATCATGCTCTATTCGAAGGTTAGGAAATGATCCTGGATTCACACGGGCTTTTATGGCATCGTTGCCCTGCAAGCTGTTCGTGACCCTGCATAAGTAGGCATTGAACCTATGCCTTTGGGTCGATGCTTTCTTCACCAGAAATAGCATTCGTCCGTTCTTCATCGGTAAGAGTAGTTCTCACGACTTTGAACGCAGGTGTTTACGAGACGTTCAAGCCAACGGCCTAGGAATTCTTATGAATAAATCCTAGTTCCCCTTCCTTCCTTTCCAGTCAAGAGAAAAAAACCTAGTACGTCAGCTGGTCAATTTTTTCCAGTTATTTATCTGCATGTGGCTGAGATCTCACGCCTTAAACACTGTATACCGTCTATAAATATGCGGGCGGCCATTACCCTTTCTGGTCAAGGTCACTTCTGTCAGTGTCAGATCAAAGCAAATTCATGAAACCCCGAATTTCCATTCCATTCCCCCTTTTATTATTGACAGAGCCGTGTTATCGTCGCGGACGCGCCACTTTTAGAAGGCCCTGGACTCATGTGTTGGGGCATTTTTTATGTCAAAATTGACCAGACACCTCTTGTGTTACGACCACTACCATCTCAACATCTTAGGCCTTTTCTTCTTTTTCCCTTTCAACCTCTTATCGCGTCCACGCTGACAGTGATAGGAGTACGATGATCTTGCCTAAGGCAGTGCAACAATACAGTCGATCCTCGTCATCTACTACGTCGTTCCGGCTGGTGTAATCGGTACAAGTCGCAATATTCGTTGCGTCAATAGTCCCCGAACTTCGAGATGACGAGTGTCGTTAGGGTCGACGGGGCCCCAACGGTCGCACACTCGGTACCAGATGCACCGTGAGTAGATGAACAGCCTTTAGGCTATGAATGCCAAGAGGTTACTCACGAGTACTTTTTATTGCCTTGTCCGCAATGATTTACCAGGCAGATGTGGTTTTATTCCCGATCATAACTCCACCGCAGTTGCAGCGTGAGGGTCTCCAGTTCCGTCCCCTTACCGAGGGCTGTCTAACAAAATTACAGGACAATTATCAAAGGAAGGGAGAAATCACGCAGAGTGGAGGCTAGTGAGACTTGATCGTGTTCGAGTCATTGGACCCGATAATACCGGAATTTCCCCCCGATCGCGTTAGGTCAGGTGACGACGCGTCCACCAAACAAGAGCAATCGTTGCCACGGCCGCTTCTTCGTCGCATAACATCCAAATTCTAAATCTAATCCGAATTTGATCCAAATCTGACAACCTCTCGAGACGCTCTACAACTCCACTGTGCGGTTCAGAAGCATCACTGATTCCCCGGTATTGTTCAAAATTTTTTTTGCAGCGTTGTCCTGTCCGCTAACCACCATCTTCTAGTTAATCCAGCGCTCGACCGCTCTGAATGTCTGTGGTAGACGTAAATGGCTGCATTATACCTTCATAATGCAATTTTCTCCCCCGAACCAGTAGAATTGCCACCCTCACATTCGCGGACAATCTCGACGGCGACGTTGAGGACCATCGCTTCAGACTACTCTCATCCGACAGAACCACTGCTCGACCCGTCGTACTCTGGTTCAGCGTATCTCGACCTTCTTGAGCGACAACCGGCTCATCCTCGCGGTCCGAGCCCAGGCTGGGATATGGGGTTGTCCCTTGACGATATACCAACGTTGGGGGAACGCAGGGGGTACTGGGAAAAGGCAGTTCGCCGGCGTTTAAAAGTTCTAAAGCTAACCGTGTTGGTCTTCGAAATGGTCATGGGTGGGTCTCAAATGCCGTCCTGTGACGTCTCGCTGATGCGTTCTATAGGTGTCTGGGCCATATACAACACAGTCCGATATTTTCTGGCATTTGCTGTTTACCAGTCAATCACCGGTCAAGACGTTTCTCTCGCCTTAGGGACCAGTACAGCTGTCTCCGCAACCTTTTTGTTATGCCGTGTCATCGTGTCTTTCTTCCAGACCCAGTTGATACGCGCTCACGTTCATCTTCATTCAATTCTCCTCACACGAACTATATTTCGCTTCCTCGCATCCATATTCTTGTTGGGACCTGCGATAGTCGCGTTCGCATTAACATTTGTTTGGCGAAGTGTTCCCGAAGAGCCTGAACTTAACCTGTCACAGCGATGTGGGCTCGACCTTGACGTAGTTTGGGTCGTGTCATCGTCGAGCACGATGTGTCAGGGTAGAGCACACAATTGGGCGTCCTGGCTAGGCTTGTCCATCCTTCGCATCTTCATTACTTTGGCTATCATTGCAAGTCATTCTCACAGTCGACGTATTCGCGTACTCATCATTACTCTGTCTAGATTCCTTACAACTTGTCTTCTTCTGCCTATCAGGTTACTCGCCGCCCCTCCCAAGGAGCCCGCAGACGCAAGCGCCGCCGCCACCGCCTCGCTAACCCCGAATCAGTCGATCAGTCGATGTCTTCTTCTCCCCTTATGGCTGCCTCCTTTCATACCGCGCCCACCACTCAGTCTTCCAATCCACACTTATGCTCTACTTCTACCATCACATCCTCGCCGCGAATGCAGAAATCCTTGCGAAGCTCACGAAATACCTCGATAAGAAGCGTTCCTGTCTCTGATTCCCCTTCATCGGAAGAAGACTCATCCTCCACGGAAACCCACAATGCCCATCATACACTTATCTCTAGCGGCGAAAAATCTCGTGCATCAAGTTTAAGTGCCACCCCCCAAACTCCGACTTCTCCCCTTCCTGCAGTTTTGGACAATGACCGTGATCTGTACGACTTTGTCGACCAATTCCGTTCACTCGTATCCCAAATCAGCCGGGAGACCGATGAAGGTCTAGAATATGCACATCCTGATGGATCTTCGAGTTCTCGTTCCGAGAGTATGGCGAGTTCGTACTCGTACTCTGCTGCTATTGGATACGACGAATTTGGAAGGCCCTATCCGCCGGATGATCATGTTCGGGTGCTGGGAGGGTACGTACGCCGAATGCCTACGATTGAGAGTATCGGCTCGCGTGAGATGGGTACAACGTCGAGCCTATACACTGTTGAGCGGATGGCTTCGCTTAGTCGACCGCCAACACGAAATACGCTCCCAATGTCGAGTGAGCCTCCGAGCCGGTCGAATAGTGTGCTTATGAGTCCATGCGAGGAACTAGGGGAGCTTGCTTCTGACCACGTGGATACACGAGGCAGTGCAAGCACGGGCGGGAGCCAACCTTCAACGGCGAGTACGATGTCGTATTATACTGCAGGGAGCGAGGGTACGAGCCTAGTGCTGGAGGCACCTCCGACGATCGTGGTCCCAGGCTCTCGTTCTCCGCTCTGAAAGTTCATCCATTCTTCTTTCGGTTTCTTTCGGGCGGATGAGGAAACGAACATTGGTGCTCGAACTATCCGTAACTTATCATCATTTACTGTGACTATAGATTTATCCAAGTCAATATTGTACTTATACTCACCGGTACCCAACTGTTGTTATACTAATCCAGTGATTTCCTTGCATTGGAACGTTTTTGTTATAATTCGCTGTTGTATTCCCCAGCATACTTAATTCCAACCCTTTCAAACAGTTATTGTAGACGCAAAGACCGCTTCAATTTCAATGATCTAACGGTCCAAATGTGAACGTCCCTGAACAAGGGCACAGCAACGAACTGGGGCTCCGGTAAGTGCCTCAACTCTTCCCCTCGTCATCCTCCTTTTGTATCCGCAGTTGTTACCTACCACTAGCTCACGGCATTTTCGACGTCTGGACTTTGCTCCCTGCCTGTTCCTTTTGAACTCCGAGGGTCTTCGAGGGTGATGACGACAAAGGAGAAATGGATTCTGGTGTGTCACGAAACCAAAAATTTGGGCCAACCCCTTCTGATATATCTCTTGTCTCTCACTTTAGAACCTGTTTTGCGGGGCCATTCATTTCCGACGGCCGATGCCAGTATCACGGATATGAGCTCTCTTCTCCTCCCTCCCACGGAACCATATCATGTCAATTCCCGTAATGGAAAAGGCACAATCTGAATCCTCCCCTTTTGGCTCTCTTCCTCAAATCGCGCGGGATCTTCTGGTCCAGCCTGGTTAAAAGGCTTTACTTCAGCCTCTTGTCCCCATTTACGAACTTTTGCCCCTCGCCACGCATCTGGCGTTCACTTCTGTTGTTCACATAGAGTTTCGGATTGCTTTATGGGATACCCGCAGTAGGTGCGTTTACTTACCGTTCACGCTAGGTTCCAGTTGACCTCGGCAATATCCAGTGCGGTAGGGAAATTCTTTATGGCTATACCTTATCCGACGTGAGAGTTTGTGGGGATGTTCCCTTGGTACTGGCAGTGGCACCATGTCGGCTTACCGTTCGGTCTGTTCCTGATAAGCGTCATGCAAACCTACTCCACCTTCCACGTGTAACGACATGGGAATCGCTCACTGATTGGGCTGAAGAGAGAAAGACTTCAACCGATCGGTAATACTTCGTGTTGAGTGGTGGGATACGGCACGGCTGGTTGGATGCAACGATGTATTGTCGAGCAAACAGGTGGTCGCCTCGCGTGTATCGCATAGTGCTGGGACGACCAGGCTACTCAATGACGTTGCAATGACGCCCTTAATATTTATATTGGTACCCAATATTAAATCTCTTGGACATCACATCACATTTGTACTGAGAAAAATTTTCTTCGGCAACAATCATCACTTCTTCACTGGCTGTTACACATTGCGCTTGCAGAATAGATGTCCGCATGTAGCTTGACACCAAGGTAGACTTCCCCGCGTTCCTCATCATCCTTCCGTGCGTGAGTCGGTGTCGGTCCGTGTTCTGATTGTTAACATCCAGAATCTCTTCTGAGTAAACCAAATCTGAATAACTGTTGCGTTTTCGCGTACATACTTCGGTAGTTGTTCCGGGACACTGGCAGGTTCTGCAGGTTTCGCCGATATTTAGGGGTTCAATTCTCCTTGAACGGAAACTACTAGGACGATCAGATTTATATAAGCTGATATAGTTCATAATATCGGCCCGAAAAGTTCAAAGCTTAGCTTGATGCTTCAAACAGATAACACAGGAAGAGAACTCCAGACGAGTACCGGTTTACAGTGTTTCTCATGCATCTCTTGAAGAACATTGAGCATTAAATACCACTATACTTGTGGTTGCCGAGGGTTGTCACTTTTTGCCAAGCACTTGAGCATTTATCCTCCCTTACGAGTTGTGGAGCTCATTTTCTAGGCAAAAATCAATGATTGTATACTTCTTCTAAGTTGTCAGCGGAAGAATGACAAAAATAGTACCCAATACCGACGGTGAGGCTCGAACTCACAACCTTCGCCTGCGTAATGCAGTAGTAGGAAAGCGACGCGCTACCATTACGCCACGACGGCTTGTTTGCAGATCAATCTTAGCTTTTAAATCTGCTGCTGAAGACTTGGAGCATAAATGTGATCGGGGCCCGTCAACTGGTGCCTTGAAGACCTTTTGACAAATTGACTATGACTCCCTTCCGAGTCATCGATTTGACATGGTGTCAAATTTGGTATTTTCCTTTTATTCCCCTCGCGTAGATCTCGGAGACGATGAGTGAACTATTGATCATGCCAGCGCCGTCCATTAATGCGCTGTACACAGGAACAGGCCAGATACACGACACTCGAGATCATTACTACTTGCGGGAATCTATCGTCTAGCTTGGCCGCACGCCGTCTATATCGGATGCCGGGTTTTTAAAGATCAGATCGCTCCAGACTTCCTCTTCCCTTGGGCCTTTGCTGAAAAAAGGACCTCCTGGCGGATATACAGAAGTGATCCACCAATTCAGCGCAAAACATACAAATGAAACGCCGCATCGTCTAGATCTGTCCTGAATTGCAGAACCCCTGCTCCAGTGATATCGGCGCCACCAAAGCCTCTCTGGTCAATGGGATTTCCTTCCAGACCTGTGTGGACATATATCAGGACATGCTGGCTGACGAATATTTTAGGGTACGCTGAATCTTGGATCACATGTCACAAGGTAGTCCACCTGGTCAGCTCTTCGATAGTTCATGATGAGCAGAAGCGCATCATATCATGAACTCGTGTTGTATGTAGGTGGGGATCGAGCTTCTGGCTTAGTCTATTGGGAACCCTTCTCGTAAGGACCTTACACGGAGGTTTTAAATTCCCCGCAATGCAGACAAGTTCATTCCATTGGGCTACGAACGTTCAAGTTGACCGCCGGAGATGGACGGAACTTGGAGGTATTTTTACCCTTCACGATGGAGCTGATGAGCGACCCACCTCATGTATCGGAGGGTCAGTCCTAGTCAGGCCAGGAGATATGACGGCCGGGTATCACAGGATGAAAGGCCGGTGAGATGTAATAGCCGTAGGAAGAGAAGCAAGAAGATCTCAGTACAATCGGAGGAGCCGAAGACGAACGGGCATATGGATTCGAATGACAATTTTGGCGTTACAGCAGGGGTAACATAATGAGCTTACGACATCCCTGGATACGTAGCACAAGACCTTCTGTAGCTGATGATTGGCAAGGGCCGATTCCTTGATTCAATCCGATGCCTGTGGGGAAACTTGGCAGCATCAACCGTAGCCGAAGCGGAAGCTCTCAGCAGGGCTGAACCTGAGTAGCGGATTAGGTAATTTCTTTTTCATATTAGGAATGCTCAATTGGATCTTGGATACCCGCTTCTTCCTTGCGATCATCATTGCCAGTCCCTTATAAGTATTCGACCAGCTGTGCTCCTTCTCGCCCTTGCCTCGCTCCACCATGTCCGCCTCCTACCACCTCCGTCCTGTTGATGACTCACCTGCATCGTCTGCATCTACTTCTCCTACTGCCGAGTCCTCCCGCTCGATACGCTCTGGTCTTTTGCTTCCGTCACCGCCAACATCAGCTTCCGTTTCCAGTCGATCGCGTCGTCCTCTTTCCCCCTCCTCATTACGCGGTATGGTTTTCATTTGATTTATCTCAAGGTGCTCTACTGATGATTATTCCTTTGTAGATGTAGATCTGACTCACCATCCAGACGTGAATTCTCGTAAATATCCTGCACCACCTACAGGCCATGATTTAATGGCAATGTTCCCCCCTGCACCGCCCTCGGTTATTCCGCATCGTACGGAGCCAACCAGCGGCTACTTTCAGCGGCAGGAGCGGGCCTTTTTCGCTCAGGCAGGGGCAGAAATCGTCCGTGTGCATGTAGAGGTCGATATTCCCTCTCACGCAGCAACCATGCGCGACGACAAATCTCGCACAGCGGTACGAGACCCAGGTGGCCCTAGGTCTTGGCCGCCTTCAGGGCAGTCGCCCTCCCTGGGGGTCGTCGGCGCTCCACCTCATCCAAATCATTCACCCTCATCATCAGCTGCATATCCCCCTCCTCCAGATCATCTCAGCGTAGCGGCCCGGTGCCCGTAACTCCCTCACCCCTGTTCCCACATCCGTCTTCCACCCCGAAGACACATCACCCTGATCCCACCCCTCCCGGCGCCCAGACAAAGGTCGAGTTTCCGGATGAAGGTGGAGATCCTGACGAATCGTGGAAGCGACCAATGCCTTACGCTGAGCGACGGCGAGCAGGGAAACACACTAGACGGGTCATTGTACGGAATTGATGTGTTTTACTTCCATCATCATCGTGGGCCATTAATATCGGCGTTTTGGTCAATGCTCGACTACCACTCTGATCCTTATTCCTTCTCTTTTTTAATGGATTGGTTCCATTACGAGTGAGCCTCCCTTCATTCATGTATTTCATGCCCCCGATATGACACACACCTTGTGATGACGCCCAGCTATTTCTATCTACTTGCTGTCCCAACTTGCTAATACCTACCGTTATCACTAGTAATACGACTTGCTATCCATATCGCTCCCCCATTTGTCGCACCGCTCGTAGCTATAGTATTTGTATACCCACGCCATATCATATATTTAACGCATTCATTCATCCGACTGTCGAGAAGACGCCAGGGACTCGGGCTATCCATCAGATGCCACTGTCATTTGATCGTTGGACGCAAGATCATGATCGAAACCCTTTTCGGTCGCGCCATTTGTGGTCAAGTTTGCGGGCAAAGTAACCGGAAAGACCCGCATATTGAAGATCTTGAGACGGTGGAAATATCAATTCAATACTTCCGGCGGTCGGTATCTGTTGGCGGACTCGTAAACCGATAAGACTGGACGCTTGACTGGGAGATGTATATCATACCTCATTGAGCACGTTTTTTAGTGACAGGTTTGCGTCGATCCGATTCGATCCAACAGATCACGCAGCATAAGCTGGTATAGTACCATTGTTACCTGGAAGGTCATGTCTATTCTAAAGCCTCAATGCATAGTCGTGTTAAGCAAGAAACATATAATGCCGCGCCATGAGGCGAAGAGGTCTTCTTCCGATGACCGAATTCCCCAAGCGATCCGCCCGCCACAACGCCATGAGTTACCGGGTTCGCTAATGTCCAGGTTTGACGGATTCTGTTCAACTCAAGTTCCCCTCTTCTCCGCTTCCCCAACCCCGGTATTCCCATTCCCACTCACACCGCTCCCGCCAATTCGCCGACATGCAGGGAGTACTGTATACAATGAACGAATGCCTTCTACCCCGGATCTGTCTGGCCTTCGCAACCCATCATCCACGAGGCTACAATGCTTGAAAGAATCCCGTTTATCCAACAATATGCTGCCCGAGGTTTGACTGACAGTTTCGAAAAATCAAAAAATCTAGAAGAGTGGTAAATCCCATGGAACAAGCGGATGCAGTGCAGTCCGAGGTTTGACTGACTATTAACAGCCGTTTTTTGAATTCGAGGGTGGGGAGTTGAGACATAGCCTCGCGTAGCTTAAGGGAATCCATTCCGTTGATCGCGCACTGCTGGGAAGGCTATAGACTATTCAAGGGAAGATGCAACAGTTGAAAGGGATGCGTGGGTGCATATCTCGAAGAGAAGATGTGAGCCTGGGGATCTGAAGGCATGTTAATCAAGAGCATGGCCTGTAGCAGGCAAGTCTGGACCTGGGAAAACCGATAGCCAGAGAGCGTGACTTCAGATCCGGGATTTTCGACGCGTGGTGGATGTGGATATAGCTGCGGAGCTCATACGGCGTGAGAGGATAACTAGATTCGGGACCGGGTCGTGAGGGAAGGTCGCGTCGTGGCATCTGCATGTATTTTACCCCAGTGAGCTGTGGAGACAGCCGTCGGTAACTTGACGCAACTTTACGCTGTCTGTCAGATGTACGGTGGACGAGATCCTATCAGTAAACCAATGTCAACTCCCTGACTCTCTGGCAGGCAAAATAGTGTCTCGATCTCACCTCAATGATAGCCGACGCAAAGGTTGACGTAGGCTCTTATCACATAGGGAGCCCAGGGTTAGAAGGGTACTAGTGGAGAAGTCTGACAGTGTGTGTGACAATTGTTTTTTATTGGATGATATGTATGAATTCGAGATGTCGAACGCTGAAGTCTTTGGGAAGAGCCAAAGTCACTGGACGAGAAGTCGCACTGAGACCATAGGGTGCTTTTGGGAAGGCCTGTAGTACCATACGGAGACAGAAGATAATCACGTATGACGGCATGCAGGATCGCAGCATGCAACACGATCGCGTATAATTAACGACACTGTCAGACGTTGAGAAGGGTCGGACCGAGGCCGCGACGGCAAATGGGTATCATGGAGACGTGTTCCGTGCCAAAAGGGGGATCCACTGGTGTCGGACTGAGAGAATTGATGGATCAAGTCCAAGTGCCGAGTTGGATGGACAGAGAGATTATGTGGCATGACGACGAGCATCATCTGTCAGACGTGCACTTATGCGAAATGAAGGCCCGACGAAAGCTGCTACGATAGTGACATATTGAACGTGTCGACTTGTTCGTAGTGATGATGATCAGTGAACAATAAAATGCGGCATGCCAAATGTCGGACTCGAACCCAAAACGCTTTGTTTGATAGATCTAATCAGCGAAATAGGTAGATGTATACCAAGGACTGGCAGGCAGGAAACAGGTGGAAACCTGTGGAAACACAGAGTAAAGCAATTTGACGACGGAAGGCCGTACAACGTTTGAAAGTCCGACCTCGTGTTCGCCAGCGAGGTAAGGCGTTTCCCGACATGTCGGAAGTCCATAGAGATGCGTGTTTTTGTGACTGCCAGGACGGCCAGCCACAGTGCCCCCAGACTAGCATGGAGCTAGCGAGAAGCAGGGATCCCCCTCTCTCAGTACTTTGTGTTTCTATCGCCTGAAACCAAAAAAAAACGGTGAAGGTGCAACAATGGCGAAAAATGGATCCACAGCGTCGATCAAACTACCGGGTAAGTCGGACCGGTTCACCGTGTCACGCATTGGTCACGTTGTCACGTCTATGCAAACGAATCAGATTACTCCCAGCACGCCTTTCTCGTCCATCGTCGCTGTCGTCGTCGCTCTTCTCTTTGCCTTGATTTTGTACTATACACGTGGAATGGTGAGTATATTTTCTCTCTCCGTCATGTGTGATCCTAATCAGGTTCCGACTTCAGAAAAGTACCAAATTTACAAACTTGAAGAAGATGTCAGATGAAACTACTGCCCAATTCTGCAGTGTTACGGGAGCACAGTGCGTGCCCATGATATTCGAAATATATATGTACTCACATGCTGCATTTCAGAGCCAAAGATGCCAAGCGGTATCTGGACAAATACAAGCGTCTCGACGCGGCGTTGGATGCTTACTTTAATGACCCTGTCTCGCGTCGTGGCGGAGGATCAGCCACTGCGGCTAGTACAAGTAAACTGAATGCCTTATTCGACAAGTACAAGGGTGCGTCGTGGACGGATTTTCGTAGATCCCGTTAAACGTCCGAGCAGATCCTGACGGCGATGAGATAACAATCGACGGGACCATTAAATTCTGCGAAGACCTTGCTGTCAACCCAGAGGACGTCGTTCTTCTATCTATAGCATATGAGCTGAAGTCAAAAAGGATGGGCGAGTGGGGGAGGCAAGGCTGGCTGGAAGGATGGAGAAGTCTTGGGTAAGAAGTACAAAGATCATCTTGGGCTTGGCTCAATTCTTTCACCTTTATAGATCCGATAATATACCGGCAATGAGAGCCTCGCTACCAAAGCTCAGTCAGAAACTCTCGTCCGACCCGACTTATTTTCGTAAAGTCTACAATCACACTTTTGACTTCGGAAGATCGGAGGGCCAGAGGAGTTTAGGTTCGTCACGTTTCCCCGTAGCTCCTCTCATTTTCATTGCTGTGATATCGTTGCCCTGCTCTTGCGGCTGGCGGACAGCGGCTATGTCGCAGGCAAGGATAGCCTGACGCTAGGGCGATGACACCCTATGCCTGCTCTGGCGCCCTTAGATTTGCGGCTGTTTCGTGCCAGTCGAATGGAGATGCAAGGGAAACGATTATTACAGATATAAATATGACCCAGCCTTGACCTCAGCAAAATCACCGTGTTTTCCCAACGCGATAATCCCGGCGGACTTTGTTGGATGTCGTCTGTTCTCTACTTGACCTCCACGCTGCCTGGCCCGATCTAGTTTGACAACTAGACGCTTAGGGACCACTGGAAGATATCTTCCCAAATACCCGAGGGCCGCGTGTAATGGTCTCATCGACGCAGCGTACATCATTGGCGGGTGCAAAGTCACCGCCATACCGGATTTTACCCGGGTGAAATGGTTTCTTCTGTCTTCCCAGGCAAAATTCTGGTGGAAGTTGCTTCCTATTACATCAGTTGTATCTGGCGAAATGTCTCCGCTAGATGTGTCTGATAGTACCTGCGTATTTCCTGGAGGATATCTTGGAAGCCCAAATCAGATTGGCCAACCAAGGTACACTCCAGGAAGCTTCGTCGTGTTATTCGTATTTCTGGACCGTCCGCTGAAGTGTATTTTTTTTTGTAGCTATGGATAGTGCGCAGGCGTTCTGGGCTCTACTCTTACCCCACGGTTTGAAGGGTGGCGCGCTGTCCCATACGACGTCCACTGATGAAGACGATGTTGACATGGATGCGACTTCAGAGGAGGGTTGGAAAGATCAATATACCCAATGGTGGTTTGAATACCTAGAAGCGAAAGGTGGCAAGGGCGTCAGCAAGGACACTTGGTCTATGGTCTGTCTGCCTCTTCGTCCAATTGCGGTTGTCTCTGATTGTTCTCGTTTCCAGTTTTTGGATTTTGTACGGAGCATCGATGCTAAATTTGAAAAGTACGACGCTGAGGGTGAGTGCGTTCCATACCTGCATGCGCCACGAATCTTGACATAATTTTATAGAAGCCTGGCCGTCCACCATTGACGATTTCGTAGAGCGGGCACGGGAGCGCTTGAAATCAAGTGCTTGATTTCACTGCCCTTGCTTCCTGTGTAATGTGTACATTGTAAAGCAATAGATCAAGTGTTGGAATATCACTGTATACATGCTCAGATGTAAGGATGGCTTCCCAAAGACCTGGGTGGTTTATGGTCCGATTCTACAAACGGTCATTGCTTCCGTAAAACCTCAAGGGTATTTGAAAGGCATTCTACCCTGGCTCATTCAAAATGTTGTTCTTGATGAACATCGAAATCAATGCGATCTCTGAATTCGGTTCATCGAGAGAGAAGCGCAGTTGTTTGCATATGACGGCTGTGATACGGCCGTGAAGACATCGACGGCCTACGTGTAGTGTTCTCGGGACATTCCCCGGCTCTTCTACGAGACTCCGCTTGTACATCTGATGGGATGTTTCCTTGCGTTATCCAAGTCTGACCTTCGAAATCATCTCATCGTTGCGTGACTTCCACTAACCGAGCGGATAAATGGCAATGGGGACTGCGGCACCGAAGGAAGGCCAGTGCGCTGCCGCATAGCAACTATACATGAACGGATACAATGAACGTATGCATGGAGACTGTGACCCTTACAAGACCCTTACAATATTTATGCCATCATCTCCATAATTGAACCTCGGCGAGGTACTATTTAATCACCATCAACGTCCAGGAAACATCACAGCCACCCATTTGCTCGCACTAATGATCCCAAAAGTGGACTGCCACTACTCACGCAGACTGGAACCAATCCCGGGTGCGTTCCCATCCAATCCGAGAAGCCTCGACACCTTCCAGGGGGTGGCCCTCTCCATCAAACCATAACAAATCAACTTTCACCTTCCCCTCCCTCCCTTTTAGAGCGTGATAATATCCCAACCCCTGCTTCGGGTTCACTCGACGGTCTGATCCACCGAGCATCAGAAGCACCGCCGCGCGCACGTCCTGTACGTACGATATAGGTGACGCGTGCTGTAATGCCTCATATTCTCGAGAACCAACAGTATACGGCGGCGACTGTGACATCTGGAAGGCATAACCAAATTCACTAAAGTACCAATCCGGGATATCACTTCCCCAGACGTCGCCAGCCGAGATGACCGGGTTACGCATGACGGCGGAGGTAAACGTTTCGGGGTACTGGCCTATCACTGGTAGGGAGGGAAGAAGGGAGTGAATAACAGTCATAATTTGTGGTTGTGGGAACGTACAGTGAGCTGCGAGGAAGCCACCATGACTTCCTCCCATCACGAATAGCTTCCCCGGGCCCTCTTGGGCCAGGCCAAGGGATAAAATATGTCGCACTGATGCAATACAGTCTGATACGTCTACTGTGCCGCATTGGCCCATAAGAGCTCTGACGTATTTCTCGCCGAAGCCCAGAGAACCTGTGTAGTTCGGCTGAGAGATCGCGTCTGACGAAGACGCTTAGCTTTTATTGTATGTAACAGCATGCGGGGAACGGGAACACTTACAGCCTTCGATTGCCAGAGCGGAAGTAGAAGGTACAAAGCCCGTTGTTGTGGATGCGTGAGGCCCGCCATGCGGATTGATCATGCAAGGAAGATTGGCTTGATCCTTGCGTCGAACAACGATGGTCTCGGTGGGGAAATGATCGGGTATCTTGATAATCTGGACATCTAGAGATTGAAGTGCTCGGAGCGCTGCGGTCGATAAGATCATCATCAGGGATCAGGATTAGGGAAGATGGCTTACTATCTGCAGAACTTGGACCAAAGGACGCGAGATCTGTCCAGCTCTCTCCGATTCCGGAAACGTCATAGTCGTATAGGATCAGCTCACAAGGAATCCTGGGCGAGCTACGAGAGAGTACCATCCGCTGCTTTCTGTCGGTAGCCAGTAGGGTATAGCTCCAAAACTCGTCATCGCACTTGTCTGTGACATCAAGCACTGTGTCCACTTTCCCCGTTGTCAAAGAGATACGTAGGATGTAGCTCCGAGAACCCCAAATTGATGTTAGGACCACACAGGGCTCGTCGTGATGAAGGATAAATGGATCTCGCGCCAATGCAGGTCCAAGATAGAGTCCAGGGAAGCCACCTTCCTTTGGCTCCCAAATTGATTCTACAAGTGTTCGAGGCTGTCCCTCCGTCGAAGTCAGGTCCATAACATGCAGAGTGGAACAAGAAGCGTGGGGACCGCCTGACGCATTGGCGATCCAGACCAAAATCTGTTCATTGTAAATGCGAGGAGATCGACATGAAAGGATGTCAGACGTAAGTTTGGTCGCATTTTTTGGCTTTATGGTAAGAAGACCGTCCTTTGAATCTTTATTGCTGGAGATCGGAGAAGGAAGCTCTATTTTCCAGATACCGGAGGGACGATTGAAGCACCCCTTGATTCCGAGGAGTCGATCGTCGGCTGTGCGCTCGTAACCGGTAGCAAACAGCGTAGCAGACTCAGAGAAGGGGCCAAAGAGCGCCTGGCCATAAATAACTGGGTCATCAAAGGCGATACGAGATAAGGTATCGTTCCCTGGATGGTAAATGAACAGTGCGGGAGCCTTCCTAGCGGTTAGTCCTTCCCCGAACGAGGGTATATATCGGAAGGTCTCTATTTCCGGAGGTTTTGCCTCAGCAGTATAAATAACTGAATCCTCGGTCGGAGAAAATGACAAAGACGAGAGGTATTCTGGAAATGATTTGAGATCCGGATTCAGGATTCGATATGGGTACCGACCGTCTCCAATAAAATCTCCATGAAGGTTTGTTACATCTTTTAGATGTACCAGTCTATCTTCGGCCCATAATTCGATGAAACGCTTCCCATCCTTCGACCTCAGAACGACACGGTACATCAGGGACGGAGACAGCGATGAAAGTACCACATCGCTGACGTCTTGAGGCAGCGAAGACAGGACGGCTCCCTGTGACGTGTAGATGGACTTTGATATGGTACGCTTGGCATTACGAACATGATCTCGGATCGAAGTAGTAATTTCGACACCTAGAGGTGATAAATATACCTTTCACCGAGGAGATAGCATCAAGTTGTAAGCGCCTTACCAGTGGAGTTACTATTAGCAGACTGAAGAAACTGCGCTCCGACCGGAACCGGAAGCTCAGCAAGTTCTCTGTAAATATCCTGTTATTGGAGGTGTGAGATCACTGAGATGTGCGGCTGCCACGGCGTAGAAGTTCTTACCGAACCCATTCTGTGCTAGATGACTGTACTTTGTTGAAGCGCAATTACAGTGTTGATGAGATTACAGATTGCCAGTGATCGATCCGCAGCAGTTATTGATCCAATGTGCACGTTTTCTTGACAATACCGCGATGCAGGGCTGTAGTCTCCCCTAGGCAGACTCTTAATCTCTTGACAGGCAAGCAGTCGAGATTTGATAAGACTAGGGCTGTTTAAGTTAGCACAGAGATACCGGGAGAGTACGGATGGTCGTACCAAAAAACCCAGAAAAGCCGAATTTGGGACCCGGGGTGCCGGAAACGGCCTGCCCTAAAGTCCTTATTCATTCAGACTCGCACGGCCTTGTATCTCGCCGACACTACCGCTAGTTCTGAAATCTCTATGTTCAATCGTCTCATCCCTTTCTACGGCCGATACAATACACAACCGTGACATAGCTGACAACTTTTAATCTTGCGAATGCTAGGAGATTTTTTTGGTCAAAATTCAAAAAGATCGCATCCCCCCCCAATCCCTCGGTCTGTCAACGCTCTTGCCATGCTGCCATGCTTGTTATAACAACTTTTATTTATTGAATCATTTCTGCCCGAACGACTGCACGACCACGTGATAAGCCGTGTATTGGCAATTTCTTGGTTTCACATCTTCCGTCTGACCTCCAGCCATGGAAACTTCACTGACCATTCCTACGGATGAACAAGTCCTCGGCGAATTGGACAATTACAAGAAGTCACTGGGCCGCTCGAGGATTCTGGATGGGATGCGCAGCAAAAACAACTGGTCTCTCTCAGATGCACGTCTCAAACGACTGATGTCCAAGAAAGATAGTAGCCGTGTGCCTAGAGTGACCGGCAACGTCGACTTCTCGGAAGCGGATAATTCACTATTGCTAACATATAGCAACGCCCTGACACAGTATCGTTCCGACTTTCCAGTTCTTCTGGATTCCCCGTGTTCGCAGGTCTCAGAAGCCACAGATATTCCACCTCCTAGTTTGCCGAAGGATGCGCTAGGAGCACAACTCCGATTCTTTGATAACAACCCGCGTCATTTCTTCATTTTGTATGGACGAGGGGAATATGACTATGCCGCTGGACACAATACTCAGATATCAATGTTGCATATGGTAGGAGTCTGTTAATGTTTTACCGATTCGACCTTTTACCATGCATGGCAGATTATTCAAAAACGCATACTAGAATTAATCACAGGAAAGTCGAGACCTTTGTCCGAGGAGGATCAGGCGATGATGAATAGGTGGGCGGGCGTGCAGACGTTCTTCGAATATTACGAGGCCGCAGGGAAGAAAGCAGGGCTTCCTGCAAGCGATGTAGGGCGCCAGTTCGAAGCCGAGTGCGTCTCGTTGACTCATCGTGTATCTTACTGACCTTCTTCAGGTACGGCGTCAATATCCTCGCTCGACGTACATCAGAGCAGAACGATCCGATGTGGCGCAATGCCTACGACAGGGCAAAAGAGTCGATCCACAAGAGATACATGTTACCTATATTGAAGCAGTTGTCCCAACATCCGAAAACACGAGGAACTGTGCCCGTAGACAGCAATGGTGAACCGATATACGACCCAAAGGTGCACGGGAGATTTGCCTTCATTATCACGAAAGTGAGTAAGAAGACGGGGAAGGCGTGTGGAGATTTGCCTTGATCTCGGTAAGATTTGTATATCAAGCGTAGTCGTATTGAGTTATTGAAGAAGAAAACAGTGACGAAGCGCTTTTATCTTATCGACGTTATTGAGTAAACAGGCGAAGAGAAAGCACCTTAATCTCTTCTGGCTATACTGCGATGTTGTCTACCGTAATTTTGGTTTCCGTGCATTATAGCGAACCGTGTAGTCCGGGGTGGCTGGTGGGATACTACATGGACTAGGACTCGTTTAGGATCCGAGAGGAAGAGGGTACAAGAGACTTAGATACCTCTAATCACCTTCTGCCATCGTTATTCTTGACGACGGGTTACGTGTTGATGTTGAAGACACAACAGGGCTGCCATCTTGGGCTTTTTATTAACATTGTGTACCCTCTGATAGACTATCGGATAGTATACCTGGCGCAGTTGGGTTCGACTCCCAATCAGAGAGCTCGACATGGCACATTTCGAGCAAATCTTAGTTTTTGCTCAGTTAAAACTTAATTCTCCGATATTAGTTGTGCACCGTGCAGTTACTATTGAGCAACGGACCAAACACAACTAGCAACTCCTCACACATCTCTGACCGAGAGTCGACCTACCCACTCCGGCCCCTCCTGTAGCCAAGGACCGTGTCTCGGATCGGTGTACGGCTAAGTTGGAACTTGGCTCGTGGTGAAAGACAATAGCAGAGTATCAAATAATGGTAGTTTGTCTCTCTTTCTCCTGCAAATGAGGTATCGATTGGTATTTTTCATAGTACCCATTTCTTCGTGCAGCACCTCTTCGCTGTGAATGTGATATGCATGTACGACTCCCAGTCAGAGACTGATGGGTCAACCGCGGAGTTGTCGCATCTCTCTGATAGATTATCGGATACTATACTTACACGCAACAGCTGGGTTCGACTCCCAGTCAGAGAGCTGACAAGATGGCACAAAAAGGTTTTTTCCCCACCGCTGTTCAGATACCTCTTATGCTTGCTGAATCGAGATCAGAAACAATTCCTCCGGCGGGTTCAGACTCGCAACAATCCAACTTGTTCAGATGCAGAAGAAATGACAACTCGTAGTAAGAAAACTTGGACTTTGCACCCTTGCAACTCATGTCTCGGAGTGGAGAAGCCTCCCGCCCGGGTTCAAATCCCGATGAGAGACAATAATTGGTTTGAGAACAGTAGTTTTGCTCTCTGTCCCTCCAGAAAACGAAGATCGGTACTTTGCGCATAAGGTGACAGAAGGTCGAGCATCGAGGAGAATACAAGAGAGTATACGTAGCATTCAGCCTTTTTCCTCCGAAAACGCATCTCCTTCCCTCGCCGAAACACACACCATGTAAGAAATCAGAGCATACAGTCGAGGATGATGAGGACCTTCTGAAATCGCCGATGACGACGCTCTCTTCTCTCGGACAAGACACAATACATGGGGTGTCCAAGAAAAAGAAGGTAAACCGCCCATCGTGATAGCTCGCCAAAGGGTGCTGACCAAAGTCTCCCTCGAGCCTTTCCAATCCTCTGGGCACACACTATTCGACGGCCCGCCAACTCAAATGAACGTTAATCGGAGCACGCTCTGGATACTGGACAGCCGCCCATTCAGCCAACGGGAAGGGGGAGAGAAGAAGTTATGGTGCGGGAGAGGGAAGGAGTGATGGTGACTTTGCACGCGCTTGAGAAAAATATATCTCGTCGCCGGGGAATTGGAAGAGCTTGACAGTTTGTTTGGAGGCAGGATCCTCCTCTGATGCCATTTCCCGTTGAAGTCGGCATAAACGTTCTGCCAACATCCTCACTTTCTGACGAGCCACTAGAGGCAGCATATATAGGAACCTGTGGTATTGAAGACGAGGACGAGGGAGTGGCGTTCGGGGAAGCGGCGCGGGGAGGTCCGATCACTGATAGCTACCCTCCGAATACACCGTCTTTCTATTGATTAGCCTCTCTGCATCGTCTAGTGTGCAGACTTTCTTGCTTCGTCTTCTTGAAATTGGATAGCAGAGATATTGAGGGCGAGGGTGATTAAACGGAGTGACGTCCAGAAGCGAGACGACCTGACCAGAATTGGCGCACCATTTCCCTTCTAGGTGCCAATTCGGCTCTCGGCTAAAGATGGGTTCGACTCCCAGTCTTCCATGCATTGTATGGTCCTTGGAGAAAGTAGTCAGCACCGGAGTTCTCCCTTCCCACAGCGGGCGGTAAGACTCACCTTCTCAACGGATTATCGTGGGAACCGACCGTCCTCTGGTAGATTATCGGACAATACACCTGACATCCAGCTGGGTTCGACTCCCAGTCAGAGAGTTGTGATTACGGAAGGTGGGTATTTTTCCCCCCTAGTACCATCATCTCCATTGTAGCCGATACAGTTTTTAACCACACCACGAGGTCCGACTAGAGAGCGTGTGTTTTGAGTAGTTAATGGTTCTTCGAAGTTTGGAAAGGGAGCTGCCGAAAACACCGACCCCAAGCTGGGCTAAATTGTATGACCATTTGGCAAGACTAGAAGGGAATACCATTGGTCGGCCACCGAACCCGTTTTTTTCATCAGATCTGGCTCATGAAATGATCGACCAGGTTTCTTTGATGCATCGTTCGACTGGCCTTTCCTCGGCGCTAGCCACCTGCTCTCTTGCGCACCCCCAATGGCACAAGATCCTCTCTTTCGAATCCCATCCTCATCTCGTTGCCGCCTTCTGGCGTGAATATGACTGGCGCAGGTCACTGCCTGGTTCGTGCGGGCGAGGCCATCTTTGTGAGGGTAGGCCAAGGAGGTTGACTTCTCGTCCATCGGTGGTGTACACCCTTATAATAGCACTCGCTCATTAGTGCTCTCTTCAGACCGCCGAATCAAATGCACGTACCTTGCCCTGCTCAATTAGCCAAACTCCCAATCTGATGCTAGCGAAAATGGAAGGATGCCTCTGTTATGGACGGTCTTGGTATCTTCGGTTCTTCATGAGGGCGAGGTGTCATTCCCAAAGAAAACTGCATGGGCCCGATGCGCTGACAGAGGAACACGAATGGTGCTAGAAGGAGAAAGGGGATGTTGAACTCGAATTCCTGCTCGTTCTCTTCCAAAGCGTACACCCTCTCTCTTCCGATGAGTCGTAATCCCGTCCTCTTCCTTATGGCGTGAATATGAGAAGATGTTTGCGAGAGTAGTAGGAACGGTTGTTGAAAGCGAGTGAGGATAAGAGGATAGTGCGAAGGATGTTTGTCCGGACGCGAAAATTCGTGGTAGTAGTGAGCCATCCATAGGAATTGGATGGCGTCGAATCCAAAGCCAGTCCACTTCATCCTCTCCACCATGCACCTAATGCCGGCCTCTCTTCCAGAATCAGCGCATCATCTCCCGTCAGGTCCTTCTCTTGATTATTAATGATTGGCGTCTCTCCTTGGTATCGTGGTGTTGGCGACAAAGACGCAACTGCCATTTTGGGAACCTCGTTCCTCCATCCGCTTTCCTTCCATACTTAATCATATTCCCTGTAAGTACCACTGTGTAACCTCTGGTAGAATATTGGCTAGTCCACCTGCACGTACACAAGATGGGTTCGACTCCCACCCCGAGAGTGCGTTGTTCTTCCATTCTGTCAAGCCATTTTTTCTCCGATCGTCGAGTGTAACGCGTTTTCTAGTTATGTGTATTGACTTTGGAGGAATTTCTCGTGCTCGCTGAGAACGAAAATTTCTTAGCTAGTGTGCCAATGGGTCCATACGACTCGGGGTTCCGATCCTTGTTGGTTTACCAGGTAGGTAGTATGCAACCTCCGCTAGGATATCGGTCCGTATGCTTGCGTGGATGAAAACTGGGTTCGACTCCCAGTCAGAGCACTCGCCAACGTTCGCAACGCGACTACCATTTTGGGAACCTTGCCCCTCCATCCGGTTTCCTTCCATAAAATTCCCTTTGTGTAATCTCTGGTAGAATATCGGCTAGTCCCCTTGCATATGAAAGATGGGTTCAACACCCATTCAGAGACTCGGTTGACTGGACCTCAGTTGTTTCTTGAACGTGTTTTATACGTATGCGTATTGACTTTGGAGGAATTCTCGTGCTCGTTGAAAGGAATTTTTGGGTTGCTCCCAAGCTCGTATGGCCATTGTTATGGGTCGGCGAGTCAAGGTTCCGATTCCTTGTTGGTTACCAGGCTCGATAGCATGCAACATCTAATAGGATATCGAGTCAGTATGCTTGTACGGATGAACACTAGGTTCGACTCCCAGCCAGAGCACTTGCGAGGCACCACATGCGCATGTCACTAGTTTTCTTCCCCCTTTGTTTATACTAGCATCCCCACAAGAGATAACACCTGCATTGTTGCCAGGTGTGCTGCTTCATGGAATGTATGCTGCGTCAACAAAAGCACCGATACCCTGTTATTGATTGGTACAGAGTCAGTTCAGCAGCGCGAGACCTTCTTTCACGAAAGCCACGGGCGGTATTCAGCCTCAGGCCGATATGTGGGGAGCAAGACCTGTCGGAAGCATGCGACCACCTATTCTCTTCAGGGCCCAACATGTGTCGGAGGGAGAATATAGATTCGCCTCTATGGTAGGACAACTGTCTCGGCATCGAGAGTTACAGAGGATCGCCATATCTTTGTGCCCTATCAAATCCCTCATCATGTATTCTCCGGTAGAATACCGGTTAGTAGGATAATAAAAGTCGCCATTGGGTTCGATTCCCAGTAAGGGAGCGACATAGTAGTCACTGATGGAGGCATAGCTTTTTACCCTTAGGCCGTGCACGTGTTCATTGGTTAGATCTTCATAACTACAATTTGTCCTCATACCCAAGCTCATTACCATTCCGTAAACTTCCACCGTGTGCTCTGATCGGTCAGTAGGACAAGAAGTTGGGTTCGACTCCCAGTCAGAGACTCAGCGGCTAACCCAGTTGGTATTGTGCAGTCTTTTTTCTCCAATTTCTCTTCTTCCGCATCGCTCTTTATCCTACTTTCCTTAGATAACAGACAAGACGACCCCACAATTCCGAGTCATGGTACGAGTCAGTCGGAAAGAACTTGCAGGCTAGAAATATCCTGACCCGAGTCAAAGAAAAAACTGAATTCGCTCATAACAATTCATTCGACCGGGATTACAGGACAGGAGATTGGTCATCGCACCGTCTAGCAGCGAGAGTTACATCCTCGATAACCAGTGACAGTCTCGCTCCAAACACCGCGAAATTTCCTGACCAAAAGCGTTGTCAGTCGAGATAGCAACAAAGGAGCAGAACCACGCTAATCAAAATAAACTCACTTCACATTTCTAGCCCTCGAGGTCCACAAAGGGTGTTCGACCAGACGAGGTAGAAGTGAGCAATTCTTTGTCATGGAAGGTGGGAGAAATCATTGCATCAATGGGCTATCTTCCAGAATCGATGCACCTGGTCTTTCCTTGGCAATCTCCGGTCGAATCATCTCCTCTTGATTGGTATCCTGTCTCCCTTCGGTGTTAGTTGGAACCCAACGCGAGTTGGGAGAGTTGCGGCTGACGACGTGGTGCAGGACGGCTGGTCGCTGAAATAGCGTAAAAAATCAGACCAACGCATACGATTCATTCACTGGCGTTAATCCTCTACTGCCTGTACTCCAAGGTGAAAGAGAGTGACTGCTGTTTGAAGAACCCTGTCCGAATCCACCTTTGCATGATTTCCAAGCGACCGACTCTATAATTATACCATTCTGGTAGAATATCGGCTAGTCCACCACGGTTGCACGTACGCAAGATGGGTTCGACTCCCACCCAGAGAGTGTTTACTCCTCCATTCCTTCAAGGCATTTTTCCCCATCTGGTGTAACACATTTTCTAGGTATGCATATTGACTTTGGAGGAATCTCTCGTGCTCGCTGAGGTCGAAAATTTTTGGCTAGCTCCCAGCCAGTGTTATGGGTCCACGAGCCGAGTCCGAAGGTTCCAATCCTTGTTGGTTTACCAAGTAGGTAGTATGCAACCTCCGCTAGGATATCGGTCTGTATGCATGCGTGGATGAAAACTGGGTTCGACTCCCAGTCAGAGCACTCGCTAAGCACTCGCCAAAGTTCGCGTGTTTTTCTTATTTATATGAAAGATATTTTCTTCCTCATCACTCACCACAATAGATAATACCGGCGACGTATTATGCGGGCCTCCCAATAAGAATACGCGAATTGTTGTGGTCGGGGGCTTGCTTCGATGAGAGCAGAAATGAAGTCGACGTAGGTTCTCCTGCACGTGAATCATCCTAGACTGATAGGACCTGTTAGTCTCATCCAGAGCCAAGTCAAATGTATGCACCTCTCAAGCCCTTGCTATTCCCCTTCCCTATGCGCTCTGTTTGTACATCGGGCCTGATGCAGGTACCAGGAGCGGGTTCGACTCCCACTCAGAGCGGTATCCGATACAGTTTTTAACCACAACACGAGGTCCGACTAGAGAGCCTGTGTTTGGCCCACTCGGAATGGGGGAAGGTGAAAGCGCGGAGTGTACGATCTATATTTCAGGGTAGATGCGAATATTATCGAAGGCGAGGCGATTTTTCATGACAGTGAGGCAACACCCAGGGAAACAGCAGAGGAGAGCAGCATGAAGAAGAGACACATATTAGTAGTGAACGATTCCAGGTCCAACAAGGGACTCTCTGAAAACACCGCAAATCGGGAGAACACCGCCCTTTGGCCCATGGATCTAGCTCGTGATATCACCAACCGGATTCCTGTTGTATAGGGAGCAGAATCGACTGGTTTTTCCTTTGTGCTGGCCATTCCTCGGGCGGGCCTTGTAGTGACTAGCAGTGCTCGGCGTCTAAAATATCATCAGATCTAGAATAGAGTTATACAATGGACTGACAATGGTGAAGGTCATTTCGGCTCCATAAAGAGTATATCCGTTACTGCACAGATAAAGTCTATGTTCAGCTCACATCTTGTCTTTTTTTCCCGCAGAGACATATCGGTTGGCCATGCGTGATTTAAGTTTTGTGGAACCCTTCTTTTGCGAAGAACCGAGAAGGACGGGGAAGAAATGTATATGCCATCGTTATTCTTGGGCAATGGAATGCACCACGAAGGTGTTGATGTCGAAGACACGACGGGGTTGCCATTTTGGGCCTTTTATTGACATTTTGTGCCTCTGATAGACTATCGGATAATATACCTGGCGCGGTTGGATTCGACTCCCAATTGGCAATCAGAGAGCTTTATGAGGCATATTTCAAGCAAATTTTAGTTTTTGCTCAGTTAAAACCTAACCCTCCGATATAAGAGATCTTTTTTTCCCTCATCAATCGTCACAATAGATAATACCCGACGTGTTATGCAGGCCTCCCAATAAGAATATACGAAATCTTGTGGTCGGGGGCTGGCTTCGATGCAAGCGGAGGACGTAGGGTCTCCTGCACGTAAACCATCAAGATAGACCGATAAGATCTGTTAGTCTCATGCAGAGCCAGGTCAAATACACGCACTTCTCGAGCCTTTGCTATTCTGCCCCCTTATGCGCTCTGCTAGCATACCGGGCCTGTTTGTAGGAGTGGGTTCGGATCCCACTCGGGGCGCATCCAATATACCGATATAGTTTTTAACCACAACGCAAGGTCCAACTAGAGAGAAGGAAGGAAGCGAGCATACAATCTATATTCCGGAGTAGACGCGAATATTACCGAAGGCCAGACCACTTTTCGTGACAGTGAGGCGATACCCAGGGAAACAGTGAAGGAGAATAGCATGAAGGAGAAAAGCAAAGGAATAGTGAACGGCTCCAAGTCCAACAAGGGACTCGCTGAAAACACCATAAGTCGGGCGAACTTTGTTCATCCCACGTAGTCACAAAAGCAAAGACCAGAGTCGTGAGAGTGGGTGTTCAATACATGGTCATTTCCTAGTCAGAATATACAAGACACCGTGACCGAGAGCTAGATTTCGAGTATGATCTATGCATATGAGCATGGGCGAGCTGGTGTATAAGCTGACATAGGGTCTCCTGCACGGGACAATAAAACCTGTTACTAGTCTCACTCCAGAGGTCAAGACAGATGCACGCACCTCTCCCTCCCTTCCCGCACCCTCGGTCCTAGGTACGACTCCCACTCAGTATCCCAATGAATACGACAATGCGAGTAACACTGGGGATTCGGGAATGTATGCTTCAAGTGGCCAGCTAGATTGCAAGAAAGGGAGCGTACGATTGAAGCGTGAGTTTTGGTGAATTTTATCGAGGGTGAGGTCATTTGTCGTGAGAGTGAATAAAACGGCAAAGGAGGGCGGACGGTCACTGGTCAGACGCGAAGTGATAGGGTATGGTAGGACCCATGATTATCATCTCGGAGGTTGGTTCTCTAGTCCGGACAAATTTGGGGTCGCGGAGCCCCAACGTCAGGTCATAATTCGGACAAATTGAGCTCCTCTCACCGACATGTTGGATTTATTATTCGGACAACAATTGGCATTCGTACAAGGTCAGTTTTGAATTCGGACAGATGGCACCGGGCATCGTACTTGGAGCCAGCATTGTATGCTGTGTTATAATAGCGTTGAGTGCAAGTTGAGTGGCACAAATTGAATGTTTTTTGCTGAGAACAATAGCTTGTCTTTGCAGTTTCGGACCGTGAACAAATTTTAGCGACTTTTGGCAATTTTTACGATTTTTGGCATGTCAGTTCCTGAATTCGGACAAAAACTGACCCACAGTAGGTAACGTTCCGAATTCGGACAAATTTGGAGGTATTTCGACGAGAAAAAATCCGGACAAATTTTGGAAAATCACGAAATTTTGGAACCAACCTCCGAGGGGATAATCATGGGTCCTGGTATGGTTTCTCATGAGCACCACGCGGGAAGAGGGTTGCTGAAAACACCGCAACTGCAAGCGACTCGCACTTTGCTTGGAATACATATCCGACATCATTAATTCATTGACCATCGACGGTGTAACAGTATTGCCTAGAGAGCAGGAATGGTCCGGTCGATGGGGTTCTTGACTGTGTTATTGGATCTTCCTTCGCGCTGGGCTATCTACTCTTTCCCGGTGCAGCGCACTCTAAACTGGTGCAAGACCCCTACCATTGTCTCTTCTCTTCTCGTTATCCTCAATTTTGGAGGCCTTCGTGAAGAGGGATGCTGCACGGTCGGTCGTACGATTCCGGAGGATGAAAAAATGGCGATATCGATCTTGGTGAAAGATAGCGCCTACAATTTTGGGAACTCCTAGGATATCGGTTAGGATGCATGCTTGCGCTGGGTTCGATTCCCAGTCAGAGCACTTGATCAGTCCGTCAACTATACAACGAGTATTTTTTCCAAATCTGGTTGCGAGGCGAGTAGTGAACACACCGTGCGGCGTGCTTGGTCCCGCTGACTTGAAGGAAAGTAGATATATTGCCAACAAACAAGTCCAGATGTCGACGAAGCTTGCGACACGCATGCATATGATCTACCCCCGATCCACTAGTCCTTCCGTGCTCGAATTAATACTAGGTGCTCTTGAGTTTATCGACAGTCCCTCTTCGAAGAGTCGGGGCATCGTCTGGGGTTCGAGTCGAGCTGGCGCTACTGGCCATCATGCGGACTAGGTTTCCTGTGTATTGAAACCGACTCCTCAGGACAGCGCCGTCATCGGTGTGGCATTATTATTTAGGAATGGAGGACAACGAGGTAGAGGTGTGCGAATCTGAACGTGTTGGCAAATGAGCTGAAAAGACGACAAATATCGAAATGAACAGATGTGTACTGTAATCGCCTCCTGCCTCCCATGCTCATAAAGCAGACAACTGGAATAAGTTCTCTGGTTGTGTATGGGTTAGGCCATATTCCGCGCGAAAATTGGGTTCGACTCCTAATAAGAGAGTATTTAATACTTTCGGCTTTTTTCTTGCTTGGCGCTTCTCACCTACTTATTTAGGTGACAGGTCCCAGACTTGAACGTGTCTGGGTTCTCGAGTCAAGAATGTGGTGGACCGTGAGTTATAAACGTTGTAGGGCCCGTGGCCTGTATGATTTGTGAGCACGAAAATATGACACCAGAAAGATGGAGAGTCCTACAATGGAATACCCCATTATTGATCCTCACCTGGAACGGCTCGGGGCGAACCGCGCTCCCGCAGATTAACCAAGACAAGTTCACTCTCGACTGAAACAGCTCTTGAACAGGTCAGAGCATTGGAACACCAGTTCGAGCTTCATCGACGTAGAAACGGGGCCAACGAACCACTGGTGACCACGCAGGGATACGCGCCGCCTTCGATGTGCACAGTTGCTTTGTGTTGCTGCAGGCATGTGTGGTACGAGAACAGGGACCTCATCGCATGAAGGAAAACAGATATATTGCATCAACAAAGAAACAAAGTCTGGTTAGCCTGAATCGAACCTCTGCTCGCTGACTTGGTAGTACAGGGCGGAGGGTCACTCTAGGAGGAGCACGGCGGTTTAGTAGTGGGCCATTGTTATGCAACGTGCTAGGCACCGGACCGAGTCCGCCATTTAGACATGCAACATTCGAACCAATCCCAAGAACGTACTGGGTGTCGATGCGCCAGGGTCCACATAAAGGCAGCTAAGAGCATCAAGATTAAACCTTGGATCGCGGTCTTCTAGTCGCCTTTCTAGAGATTAACATCAACGGGAAGGCTCGTGAGGGAAGATAACTCACTGCACTAGTAAGAACAATTCTGTGAGAACCGTTGCTCTAGTCATCCGCTACCAGAGAGGTTACCGTCGACCTGACAAAGAAGAGCCATAGCGGTAGGCGATTCTATAGTACATTCCGCCGCGGTTTCACGACGACATGGAAGAGGGCCCGAGATTGACCCTAACCATCTTTCAGCTGATATCCTGCGCCTGGATCAAGCTCTTGATATCACTGTCAGGCGGTTTCTGGTGGCAAGGATCAGTGATAGAGTATACTAGCGAGTGAAGCACACTAACCAAAGGACATTTCTGGCGCTTGCTTCACGAAATAAAATGCCAGCGATCAGACGTCCAAATCCCAATCTACGGTGACAGCTCCGAATCCGGGGCACGATGCTTGTGAGTTGTAGTCCGCGGCGCCGAGACGCGTATTTCGAGTCAGGGCGATGGACAGAGAAGGTTAACTAAAAGACTGTAACCCGCCAGTCTCATTCCATAGCCAAGTAAAACGCACACACGTCTTAGCTCCGCCTTCTCCCGAGTCCCTACACCCTGCGCTCTTATAGCACATTAGGCTTGTTTGATGCAGGTATGATTGGGTTCGACTCCCACCCAGAGCATACCCAGGTGGCGTAGTTGAATGCTGTATTACTGTTTTAGAACACAACACGGCAGCGCGCTCGGCCTGAGAGACGAGAAGGGCAACTACGATCCACAGTGTTAGTGGGTCCACAAAATCAGAGTGCGTGTGTCTAAGAGTATTTCAGTCAGTCCAATACACCAAGCGGAGGACAATATACTCATGGCATGGGGACTAATATCTCCTTCACATAGTCCACTACCAAGAGAGACAGACATCCGGATCCCCGTTCTACGATGACAGCTAGTCATACAGGAAGGGTGAGGGCGCCCCGAAGCCGGGGAACCGTACAGCACATTGGTGTTCGATATATGAACGTTGGTCCGCAGCACCGAGAGCTGGATTTCGAGTCGGATCTTCACTTTCGATGCGTGAAGACAGTACTACCAAGATCTGTGAGTCTTATTCCAGAACTTGGTCACATGCACGCACCTCTCATACGCTCTGATGGCGCAGCGGCGCCTAGGTACAAGCGGGTTCGACTCCCACTCAGAACATAGCAACATCACAGCGTATCGATCATCTTTTGCAGCACACCGCGAGGGGAGCCTAGAAAGCGCATTTGGCCAGAAGTTAGAAACAAGGGAAGACAGTAAATAAATACTCGGCATTTGGTCTAAAGGTATCCTATCAGTCGAATCCATCAAGCTGAGAAGGATATACTCACATGGGAATACTGATTCCCTCCGTATCTCCTTCACAACAATAGCCCACGCTACTCACAGAACGAACCAACAGAGAAAAGGCGGCCAGCCAGCGTCGGCTGTCGTCACTGTCGATGATAGCGAGCGGCTCCTCATCATGCATGATGCCAACTCGAAATGCGAACAAAACTGGGACATGGATGATGGCGCCGTTAGATAGGCCGCTCCTTCCGTGCTTGCCAGCCAACAAGGCCCAACATACATTGAGCGCTCTTGAGGCTATTGGAAATTCCTATTCGGATTGGTGTCCTCGCTGTCGTTGGTGGCAAAATCGGGCCGTGGTGGTTGCGCTCATGCGAGCGACAACTGAGTGGGAGCTTTTTCATCGAATGGAAAGAGCTATGGTTTAGTGAACTCACATCTCTGATAGTATATCGGTTAGTACACGCGCCTGTCATTGAATGTCAACCTTGATCGCGCGAAAGCTGGGTTCGACTCCCAGTCAGAGAGTGATTAGTAATGAATATGTAGATCTTATTGTTTTGTGACAAAGAATTTTCCATTCTTTTTGTATTTTAATTTTTGAGTCTTGAGTAGGGTTGCGCACGAAACCTCCGGGGGGTGTAAGATACGGTTTTATACCGACCTTCTCCAAGGGGGGGTGTTTTGATACGGTAATTTACCATTACTTACCCTATCACGTGTATAATCACATGCCTGACGCGCGGCATTCGCAAAAATTTCCCAGCATCTTCATCTTCTTATTTTTTTACACATTTTCTTTCTCCTGACATGGGATTCATTGAAAATCGCTACAAAGGTATGTTTTAGGCTGTAAATAAAATTTATATGCAATAGGATTGAATATAGCGGTGATATTGCTGCTCATATGTCATCACATGACAGGTAAGTTACCTCGACGAAAACCTCTCCAGCGGGGGGAGGTAAATTACCAGTAACTAACCGGTAACTTACCGGTCCAAAACCCTAGTGTATCAAAACCTAGGGTTTCGTGCGCAACCCTAGTCTTGAGAATTGAAAATTTTTCAGAGTTGAGCTGAGCAGTGAGAGTTCGAAGAGTCGAATCAGTCGATGTTAAAAGCAAGTCATTGAGTTGTTTCCAATCTCTAGAGTCAACTGATTATTCATTCAAGCGGATATTGTCCGTGGTTGAATGGCCTTACTATGTGTTCCACGGTACTGGAGCTCGGATTTTGTCCGGGAGGAAAGAACCAAGATTTCTCATTATTAGTTGAACCGAAGAAAGGAATATACGGTGATCTGGCAGCGTATTAGCAATTTACAGCGACGTAGTTCGGGTTCGAATCCTGTATTGGAGGGTTCTGGGAGGAACGAGTGCTCACTATACCTCCAGGGGTTTTGCACTTTACGAATACGAACTAAGTAGTATCAGACTCCGACTCGGGCGTTTTGATATGGGACTTGAAGTACTTTGATGATCAATGATGAATGCGATCTCACCAAATCAAAACGTCCGAGTCGGAGTCTGATACTACTATATCCGGATCTCCATCATCCAGGCAGAAATTAAGCCTCAGTCCCTCGCCTTCCAAACGCTTCAAGGTTTTCTCAGACTCTTTACTAAGAGCGTAGCTCCATCCTTGCCCCATCACCCATAGGTCGAGCTCTGTGAGATGTGGTATGTCGTGCGGTCGACGCACTCGCGAAGCTACCATGTCGACAAAGGCAGAATTGATGAAAGAGACGTGAGCGTACCGGATGGTATGCAGGTAGACAGTAAGCTTTTGCAGAAACGGGATCATGGAGTGCTGAAGAGACCCATCTACCACGCTGACCTCGCTCAAGTGTGTCACAAGAGACTGCATGATGGGGCCGTAATTGTCTGCAATGCCTGGCACCCATTCGTAGAATTCGATGGCGAATTCCTGCAGTCTAGGCATGAGTCGTATGATGTTCACAAGGTTGTCGTCGAGGTCCGCATCGACGAGGCGTAATCGCGTTAGGGAACATTGTGACTGCAGCAGCATCTGGTGGAGTGCACCCAGCGCACCTGCAGGGCATTTTATTACTGGTTCTTCCATGTCAAGATCGTACATGGTTGTTAGCGTGACTTTCTTCAGCGACGGTAATACCAGGCTGCGCAGAAAACTTGGCGAAGACGCCGAAAGTTCTTCGACTGATGAAGCCATAACAGGACTCGGAGGGTCGGGAACAGGATGGATATTCAAACCTTGAACACCATAATCGTTGTACGACAATGAAAGGAGTTTTGGAGCTGATTTTACGACGTCGAGATATGTCAGGGTCAGCTGGTCCCCAGCGAATGGTCTTGTGTCCGAGAAAGTTACAAGATTGGATGCAGGAAAAGGTATGTTGGCCTCTCTGTGCATGTCTTTCAGATGCAGATTTTCGAGTTTTGGAGCAATCTCGAAGGCGCGGACGTCATCGGACGGTGGGTCGCCACAACAACCGAAGTACATGTCTCGAAGTAAATCGATCTGTCCATGGATGAGAGAGAGTCGTGGGAGATAGGAAGGATGGATCATCATTTCGACGGCTCTCCATCGTCTCGAATGAGCGATCATGATATCGAAGCATTGCTTCATAAATTGGGATTCTCCTTCCTCCACCTCCGAGTGGGAGAGCGGGTCATAGCACGTAAAATTAAAATCGAGAGGGTGATTACAGGAGCGTTCAAGGACGATGCGGAGTATTTCCACTGCGTCGGCCTTTAGAGGCACCTCAGCGTTCAAGTTGTAGAAGAAGGGAATTTCTATGGTTATGGAGGCCCATAGCTCCGGACAAAGTGTTTTAATAACATTTCTCCACGAGCTGCACACTTGGCCAAGATCCCACGGCCCTTCTCGGACTGTGAAGACGTTGAATCCGGCAAGACGTCTCCCCGAGCGTATACCTCTGTATTCGTCATCTTTCCACGAGCGACGTAAAATCTCCATCGTGATCTCCGAGGGAACACGGCGTATTGGAGACAGTGCTGTCTCGTAGTCGTTTTTGAGTGACTGGAGACGCAACCTGCGAGCCTCCAGCGAAACAACAGCATTACGAAGCAAATCAAGGTCGCTCTCTATGTCAACAAGAGGGGTTTCCAGGCCCTCAAGAGACGCCTTCAGCTGAGTAATTTGCAGAGGTGATGGTGCGACGTTGTCGTGCAGAAGGGAGGTGACGTCAGGTGGATGAGCGAAAGCTGATATCCAGTCATGTTTGGCCAATATTTCATCCAGAGGAAGGTGGTAACGTTGCATTAGAGACTGATATGACTAGGGAAAAGATCAGTAAATGAGTCCTAGGTGGTTTTAGGCAACATAAAAACGCACACAGGCACTCAACACGTCTATGGTAAATTCACTTATGGCCTGATTGAAGGCTCGGTAGTGAGCAGCTCAAGCACCAACTTGAAAAAAAAAGAACCACAGGACGACAAGTCCTGAGGATGAGCACAAGACAAAGAGGTTGGAAAGAAAGAAATTTTTGTTCGGGGTCTTCGGACGTGTCGAAGTTTAAAACGTAATAGGAATTTGGACTAGGGCCTTATTCCCACGGGAAGGTATAGCAGATACCACCATGTAAACAACGCTTAAAACAGCCGATAACAACAACAATATTGTGACATATCTGTTCGGACGACAGTAGAGAAAAATAATGTTTGCAGAGGTAGAACACCCCTCAAGATTCAAAGCACATATTCAGCGAGTCAAAAGCAGTCAATGGAATTCGTTTAAATTCAGGGTGGAGCAGAAACCAGCCGACGAGGGGTACCTGCACAGACGGAGACTCGTAAGGAAAATATACAATGTTACAGAGAGGAAGAAGTCATACCTAAGGTAGATGTCTAGCGTAATTCACTTGAAATTAACAACATTCTAAGCGGTTTTGACTTTACTGAGAGCAACGGCCGAACAACTCTCATTCGATTTGGAATGACTCGGATCCTTCGAAGTCTCCGCCAGGGCCTTTGATGAGGAGACGGTGGTGGAAGAAGCAAGAGGCTCCACATCATCGTCATCATGCTGAGAGTGATACATAAATCGTTGTCAATTGGTCGAAGTCACACCCTGACCCGAGTACGGCTGAAGCACCTGGATGTCGTCTCAGGTGCCGACTCGAGAGCCAGAGGATATAAAGGTTTTAGCACGAGGAGGAACACTGCTGTTACTGACGTTCCCTTGAGAAGGAGAGGATGCGCGGCTGGCATGGGAAGGAGAACGAATCTCCGGTCCTCGAACTCACCCAAACTGAGGAAGAAAGCATCTACAAATAAGTATGTTGTTGTACATATTATATATATTTTAACCTCCCCCTCGCCCTACTAGGGTATGAATATGTAAATGAAATGAATGGACGTTCATGGATACAGACAAGAACTTAACATGATAATGGAAGGAGAAAAAAACAAGCAAATAGCGCGCAAATTTGGAAGCATACGTACGAATAATATCTCTCCCGCATCCTCCTCCTTCAAATTTATAAGAAAACAAGACATATCATGCCCTTATCCTCCATCCGTCGCCTTTCCGGCTGACCTTGCCCACACCGCCGAAGCCCTCCCTTACGACGAGCCACAATCCCGTGCTGCAAACGACATCCTTGATCTCCTCGGCTGTAAACACGAGGCCTACGGGGGCTACGAGAAGACATTGAGACACGACACGAAAAGTAAAGAGAGACCACGCTTACTGCCTTCACTAACCACCTTTCTCCCAGCACCATCCCCCTCACCTTCCCCAAGACTGACCACCCTCCGCCTTACGATTCCAACCCTCTCGACCTCTATGTCCGGTAGCGGGTACGGCACTTTAAGCATCGCGACCACCTTTGGATGATGTGGTGTAGGTGAAAGCGTCCCAACCTTGAGCTTCACAGACTGCGCCTCAGTCACAGTGCGGGATGACGCGAGGGAATTCATATTTGTCGACGTCGACGTCCTTGGTAATGCCGGACCAAGACGCTTCACCTTGACCGTACACGTCCACGGTGTTTCCGAATCTTCCGGATCACTCTCCTCCCCATCGTCCTCCTCTGTTTTTGACCTTGAAGTTCCGTCTGCACTCGTCGCCGACACGGAGCTCACACTCCCCACACTCGTTCGCTTTCTCCGGGCCGTGCTAGGCCTGTTAAGGTTCTTGGCCGACTTCTTGGTTTTCGATTTCCCCCGTCTCCATTCAACGCGAACCTCGCTGCCTTCACCGAGTGCGGTCTGACTCGATCCTCGCAGCATGCCTGCGAGAACACTGCCCCCTTCCCCCTTGAGCCACCGCCTCACGGTCCAGACGTACATCGCGGGTCCGCGACCGTTAAACACCCCTCTCGCAGCTGGCGGATAAGCCGAAGACGTGAATAAGGTGACGAGGGTGGGATATGCCGCGGGGTTCGGTGTTGATATCGATAACAGAGGCTGGATACCAAGCGTAGCCGGAAGAAGGACTTCACGGGGAACATTAGCTGCTGTTGGTGCTACCGGTTCCTCTTCTGCCAGCGGTACATCGATGGATCTTCGCGGGAAGATGGGTGATGGCGAACGACGGGTAGAACTGGCAGACAGATTCCGGACATGCCGTGCTTGTGTTGGTGTCGTGTTTGGCGTGGGATTGAACGACACCGGATCCTTGGAATTTCGTTTGAACATCCTCCCGAACAAGTTCTTACGAGCCTTGTCCTCGCTCGCAGCAGAGGGGGCATGCGAACCTGCGCTTGAAAGTGAAACAGCGCTCGAGGCAGGGCTGGGTCCAGTCGGGGGCATCAATGCACCAGTCGACGAACGTGATTCCTGCTGTTTCAGCTCCCGGATGTCGACTTTCGACGCTGCCCACACCTCGACAGGCTCCATCACAGCCAAATCAATCAACTCCATTCCCCTTTTGGCAAATCTAGCGATTTTGGCGTCCGTCCCAGCGTCGACGATGATGTTCGTCATGACATTGTGGGCCTGCAAGTTGTAGAGTGGGATAATCATTCGCCTACCGCTGGCCGTGGATGAAACGGAGGCAAAAGATGAAGTCGAAGATAAGTTGGATTGGGTACGGCTCAAGGGGGTTTCAGGAAAGGTATCGTCGATAGACTGTCGGGGGGTAGGCAGACCTGGTGCACGGGTATTTGGTGGAACAAGCTGGACTTGTAGATTCAAAGGATGATTAGATTTTGCAGGCGGTGGCCGTACAAAAATAAATGTCTGAAGTAAATATAAACGTTAGTAAAGTCTTGAAATCGCATAAATAAAATCAATACGAACTTCGCTGGCTTTTTTCTCTCTTTCTCTTCTCTCCGTCTTTGATTCTCCTTCGACGGTCTCTTCCTGTACATCGTCGTCGTCGTCTTCTTCCATCACGATCGGTTTTGGCGTCGTAGGGGATGAGCTGCCATTAATATGCAGTACAGATGGTAAAAAGGAATTGAGCGAGGAAAACATCCCGCGTCGTCGTCGTTGTCGCCGTCCGGATGATGGTGGTAAAGGTGAGAGCGAATCCGAAATTGCAAATGACGCCAGAAGAGCGGTTGCGAGAGAAGAAACACGTAAGCGGCAGGCTGTTTCCGATTTTGGCAATCAACTCCACTCGTACGATGAAAACAAATGCGTTCCGGATCCCATATACGGAGGTTCCAGCCCTTTTGTATGTAGAAATACGAGAACAGGCGGTAGAGTTAACGAGAACCCCCCAGCCAGACGGTCGAACACTGTACAGAGTCCGGTTCCCCGCATGGTTCAATTTATATTTGAATTTTAGGCACTGTCCCCTCTGTAAGGGGGAGTGCGTCATTCGGCCCAGGGGACAACGTCATCATCTAAGACCTGACAGGATCTGGTTCTCGGTATTTGTATTTCTGCCACAGAAGACCACGACGCCCAATGCGGGGTGCAAGGTGCAGCGTAAGGATTATTATCATGCGATCAGCCATACGGATTTCAAACAGCTCGGAAGGACCATGACAATCCAAAGCACTCACGAAGAAGTCCTACTACGCCCACGTTAATTGCCTTACTATGTGGCCTTATGAACGGAAGAACGGATGCTGTCCAATGACCGTGCACCGAAAAGACATACATGGACGATCCGAGTTAACCGGCTATCAGATACACAGGAGGTATTTAGCTGCCTTATGCCTGTTTACGTGGGATTGCAGTCTCGGTTCTTGGAACCACGCATCAGAAGCTTAGTCGGTAATCATGACATCCCCTACTAGGGACTACTAGGGATTCATGTCGCCCCTGACATAATTCTTTGCCCTGTACAAGCTGGTCCTAGAACCCTGTTGCATTGAAATCAAACCACCTCACATTTCCATGTTTAAGTACTAGGGTCGAAACGGATCAAATTGAGTCAGAGGACTGTTGCAACGGAGGAAGGGGGGCGATATATTCATCGACGGAATCAAAAACGACGGAGTCGTTGAGCTGAAACATCCAAATGGATTTGAAGCGTCACCACGTGATGGCTAAAGTACCTATTATGGTAGGATGATTGCCTCTTGCAGAACGTCCACTCCGCTCAAGACACAGTGATAAGAGATCTAGTCCCCTTTTGCGGGCATCGACGGAGGGTTGAATACAATGTGCGCGGCTTGGGTGGCTGCCAAGTCGCCTTACGGGTAAAAAATGTGTATCGGCTAGCGGATTCGCCGATATCCGCAACACAATGAAAGTTGAAACTACGCTAACCACTCTTTCCGATATGTATCCTGCACGGGTTATATTCCATTGAGTAGCGATGCAGAGCTCCTTTGATGCCTCGTTAACGATTTCCCTCACGTCGCCAAACTCGGCAGATGGCGCGTTCAGTTGCTGGATCTCTCTAGTTAAATTCTCCGCCCCGGATGGGTGCTAAGGCGCAGTAAACCCGTACAAGATACCGCCCTTTGCTAGGTCAAGTCTAGGCTGCTCTCCAGAGTCGAGCGGAAGGAAGTTCCAGCGGCCCAATGACGACGACGAGGATATAGTACATCGAACGGTGTCGAATGCACACTATGCCCTTGGACCGAAGCTCCTTCTTCAGAGTCTCCATATTCTTCGGACCTCGTAACCCTGCGACGAACGATCACTGGTACTAGTGTAAAGAAGACAGTGCGGATGTCGCTGGGGACTATCTGGGGCCGTTCTGGGCACAGAGCTACACATTGATTGTCGTAGTGATAGGACCGCCGACAGCAGGGATGCGGACTCGTACGATGTCAGCATGGAACAACAGCAAGAGCAATATTTCGCTATGAAGAGATATCCCGAGTCCCGACGGAGTGAGCTATGCTGACGATGATTGTGATCACTGATTAATGTGCCGACGGTGGACGTCAACCCGTCGGATCATCATGGTGATATGGAACCTGAATATTCAACCGCAATGCCGTGGGGACTCGCTGTCAGCCGTTGGAATACCTTGGGAAACCCCAACGGTGGCTGCGAAACGTGCTGAACACGGTGCTGACTAAAAATAAAAACCAGGGAAACCTCGGTTCCCCGCAATTCTACTCTGCCAAGAATTTTAGGCAAGGGTCAGTGAGAGATCCGAAGCGGTCAAAAACATGAAGGATATATCGGAAACGCGGGGGATAGAAATATGCCTTGTTCTTTTCTGCAAAGGATACGACCATTTTTCGAGTTATTGTCCCAGACCAATAGAGGTGGTTGTGACCGTTGTCAGAACACGCAGGTCATGCCACGTACGCGACGCGCATTCCTATTTCCGGTCGAGTTGAGTTCCTGCAGTCTTGACTTCGCATGACCCACACCGGTAACCGCTGAGTACCTCTGAAGGTCTTGGAACTTTGAACGTTCACATATCTTTGCTGGCACAAAATAGCTTCCTGGACTGAGGGTTATTGCCTTGATGAGACTTTTGCCGGCGCGTTCTTGGAGATCGCGTGCCTATACATCGTGTCAGAAGGCAACACGATAAAAATTCAAATGCACACACCAGAACATACAGCAGTCGACGAGCGTGTTCCTGCACAGCCTTTACATTCCATGCATCCTCGCCTTTGACCTGACCATCGGTGACGTCGTCGATAATAATGGCACAGAGTGTCAACATGCGACGGCGGTGGAGAACGGTTTTATACGAGGCATTGGATTCGACCTTCTTCTGTAGATGTGCTTTCCAAGGCGGAAGCCAGGATTGGATCGGCTCTTGAGGCGTTGATAGCGGCTCGGACAAGTCTGTTCTTGTTTTCGTTGAGTAGGTCTCCGGCGACTTCCCTTGGGAGAGGCGGGGCCTTGGAAGAGATAATGTCGGCAAGCCGGTGGCCTGAATGGCGAGTGACATGAGTAATAAGAGGTAAGAGGTAACATACCAATTGTGTGCGGCCAAGGGTCCTGTTGAGATCGGCGTGTAATCTGGGGGCGATGATTAAATAAGCAATGAATAGAGCGGTGAGCGTGATGGCATACTGTTGGTACAATGATAAGTGGGCGGGCATCTAGGACGTGACGACGACAAGGGACTCGGAGAGAAAGCAGAGATGGTGGGGGAAGGGAAGAAAGAAGGGTTAGCGATGGTGTCGTGAATCCGCGCGCCTTTTATACCCCGGGAGGGCGGGAGGGGTGGTCTGTGCGCTGCTGCGTTCTACGCGTATCATGACGCGATGACGCAACGATGACATTGCCAAACGGCGCGCCCCATGTGCCGGTTGCGGCACGCGCGTTGCCCTGCAGTGCTTGGACCAGGAGGACGAGGTGACGAGGGCGAGGGAGGAGGACAATGATGGTATTGCCAAATAAGGAACGGCGCATGCCATGTGCCTTGGTTGGCACGCATCTTGCGCTGCTTGCACCAAGAACGCGATCCATCGGCGTAGCTCAAGCCTCCAGAAGCTCCTGTCAAACTTTGTCCGGCAAATTTGTGGAAATTACGCCTCGAATATGCAACGTTTGGGTGGTAAAATAAGTGTACGGACAAAGCTTTCCGGCCCGAAGCTGCCGGTTCCGCTTCAAAAATTGTCTTTTTACGAGCTGCGCTGCTCTACGGAAGGATTAGGTGAGAAATTTGAGTCTAGGGTTGAACTTCTCATGGTTTATGTCTCAATTTCCATTATCTGCAGTGCCGACACTGTTCTTTAGAGGGCCTTCCCTGCCTTTCCACCTGCAAAATATGCTAACTCCGGACCAAGTTTTTGCGCATTTTATAAAATGCTAAAAACCGGACAAAGTTTTGCGGGGGCTTCTGGGGGGCTCGTGGCTCTCGTGATTCGTAGTCGGATCCCAGCTTCCTCAGTTCTGGATTGTGATCATACACTTAATTCGGCGTCGAAGTGCTACCCTTTACAAGACTTCTCCCGAATATGCTCTCCAACAGAATTGTCTCCTGATCGCAGTGCCCCAAAGGTTACTTTATTACATGTGGAGGAGCAGGCCTCTCCGATCCTCTAACTTTAATAATAATAGCGGCAGATACAAAGCTACTAGGTGATGAACAATGGGTCACCTGTTTACGTCAAGCACACTACTTCAGCGAGCTAGTTTCTCTTCCTTTCCTCGTGGGCTTCATGTATTTTCCCATCGTCGCTTCGCGCACATGTCGGGCCTCATTCTCATCTTACTTGATTTCCAACCATCATGGTAAAATGTTCTCAATGCGACAAAAAACTACGCACTCGCTATGGATGGATTATGCATTGTCAGGCAATGAAGGACCACGATTTCTGCGCGGAATGCACCATTCTTTTCTCCAATAGAGCGTCGCTTCACTCTGTAAGTTCATGATCTCCTCGACGCAGGTTTTCGCTCACACGTTCAAAGCATCTGCGCGCGTCCTATCATCATAATTACTGTTCTGCTTGCGATCGTCTGTTCAGCAGTGACTGGGCCTGCCAACAGGTGTGTGATTCTACATGAGCGATTTGATCTGTTATGCTATGAACCGACAATCGTCTGTAGCACAAATCCTCGCGAGCTCACAAAAAATCCGATATTCCTTGTTCGATGTGCTCTAAGAAATTCAAAGCATCCTCCGAAATCGCTGCGCACATCGAATCAGGTGGATGCAATCCAAACATCAACCGACATCACGTTAGCGCCGCCATTCATGCCATGCATATCTCGCCGCCTATCACCATCACTCACCGTATCGAGGGCCCAGTTAATCCTGTTGTCCACTTCTCGGCAACGGACAGGGCTTTCAACAGAAAGGCACGCGAATGCTATCTCTGCCATGTCGAGTTCAGTACACTCCAGTCCCTAAATTTGCATCTCAACTCTCCGGTGCATGATGCGAATGAGTTCAAATGCCCAAAAAGACGATGTGGAAAGAAGTTCAAAGTCGTCTCGGCGAGATTCACCACGGTACAGATGGAAGCGATGCTCCTAACGGGGCAGTTCGCGCAGCTGGTAGTGGGATAAGGATATGCTTTCCTCGCTCACTACGCATCGGTATTTACAGGGTTCGCAAAGTAATGGTAATGAGAATTGGATCTTCGCAGTAATGAGGATATTGACATATTGCGCTTGCCACATTTGTCATAAGCAGTTATGTGAAGAAATGGTGATGACAACGTATACATGATGCGTCGGAAGCGTGGATGGAAGTGCAACCGCGCTGGGCCTTTAGTGACATCCGAAGCCACATCCGATGGTGCAGTACTGAACCCCGAGATAGTCATTCATCGTGACTGTGCGGAACAGTAAGGATGCTATTTTTCCGACCTCCGCGAACGGTAGGTATTCCATCGAAGCGCGTGGGCCATCGAGACGTTCCGTCCTTCCGTCGATCCGAAGGTTCGACTGCGCAACAGTGTTACGCAGACGATGATGTATCTTTCCTCGCAGAGAAACGAGGTCTGGCAGCAGACCTGCTTCACATCTGGCTTATGCCCCCAGTGTTCACTCTCGGATAGGCAAATACCCGCAGAAGAAGAATCTGTAGTCATGACCCGAGCATCCGTTCCGGCAGATGCATAACAGACTCCTATGACGCAGATCAACAAGCGCCTCTTATCCGGCCATCCGACAGGTACGTCTATCCCCTGGGCACTATTGCGTGTGACCAGGACTTCCTCTCCCTTACGCATCATACCCAGAACCAGCACCAAACTTGTCCCCGATCCACACTACTACCCCCTCAGCCACTGCTGCCAGGAGGAACGAAGCGTCAAATAAACCCCCAAACACCTGGCCTTCGGGTATTAACGAGAACAAGTTCGTGGGTTTCCCGTCAGGTACTTGGTCATCGTCCGCGACTGCAGCGTATGTAGACGGAGGAGGAAATGACGTCCGCAGCTGGACAATCGTCGAGAGGAGGTATATGCCTATGAGTTGAGCTAGAATGAGCATCATTAGAGATGCGCCGCGGTTCCGTGATGTGACCCTCAGGACCTGCAACAAGAATTACTCCTGAACGACATGATGAACAGAATGCCGGCTTACCCGCGTGGCACTTCGTAACACCAGTCTGATGCTACTCAATATGATGAGTCCAACGAAGACAAGCCCGACCTGCCTCGATACTGCCACAACACGTTCCTGTGGATAAGGCAGGAGGAGCGAAAAGAGATATGCAACCAGATCAGGATAGTTATACTCCGACGAGGAAGATGACGTGCGCCTGAGGGTTGGAAACGCCAAGTTGATAATTGACTGCACAGGGTATCAGTAGTAAACAGCGAGAAAGGAAGAATGCCCGTACGCTCAAAATTCTGATCACGCAATAGACTGCGAACACCTTGCCGCCCAGATTCCATGCGCGCCCATAAAGGGTCCGACTGAGACGATGGGCTCGTTGACGCTCGCGTTTGTCATCAAGCGCAAGGGCCATTTGATACTCGAGTGCTTGAAGTCCCGCTATTTCTTGAGAAACTGGAACCAAGGTCAGAAAGGTTGTACAGACACAAAGAAAAGGCGTGGTTACTATCATCACTGCCGAAAGTCTTGACGACGCGCGAATACCATGGCACAGTCTCATTCTGTGTAAACATGCCGTTAAGCGAAATGGAGAAGAAAATAAGAGCAAGAGACCCACATTAGTTTTCCTCGTCGCTTCATCCATTCGCGCCTTCAAATCCTCCCTGATGCGTGCAAGTGCGGCAGTGCTCACTTCTATGTCTCGGTCTGTTGGGACGGGCCTAACATAACGTCAGTAGAAGTAAACATAAAAATGTAGTGTCGATACCTTTCCTGCGCTAGTAGATATAGCCAGCAGCTCCTCATCGCACCAAAACCGGAAAGAGCACCCAATATGATAGTTCCTACAACAATCAGCCTCGATAGACATGCGGTCATCAAATCGATGTCCGGATTTGAGTCAAGCGGTGACGGTAGTGGAATGAATGACAGTAAAAACAGGCATATCAAGGGAGGGACAAAAGACAGTAAAGGCCGAGAGATAATAATATATGAAAAGAGAAGGGGAACAGCCAGGAGAATGATTAGAAGGAGTAGAAGGAGGCAGATGCGAAAGTGTAGGACACGGATACTATTAAGGGAACGTGAGATGGGTGAACATCGAGGTGGTATTATGCGCTTACCCGGGAGTGAAAATATCCAATCCCTGGAACATCAGCAAGAGAAACAATGTACAGCTTTCCGTAAAGCATAGAGCGAACGTTGAGTGGGAAATACTGGTATGCCTCTCTTCTTTGGCCCCCGATTTCTGACTCCGTTGATCCATCGAGGTACGTGATGTTGGCAGAGATAACTCAATAGTCTCCGCCTCCCCAGAGGTAGAGGATAGTTCCTGCAAATCCTCATACAAGATGCGCAGAATATATCTTCTGCATCCGAAGAACAATGCCCCCCTTTGGTGAAGCTTGAGCTTGAGTATCAAGTCAGAGTAGAAACACTCAGGCGCACCGAAAGGTGAGTAAAAGAATCGTCTCGATAATCATCGTCGTGGCATGTAGTAGGGGAATTGGGTGGTGATAGGTGGTGGTGGTAGTAGGTCAAGCCGGGCCGCCGGCGCTCAATGCGAACGTGTCGTGCCTGCGGAGACGCCATGCGGGATACACGTGGCAAATCATCACTCCCAAGTATCACATCCCTGTGACTTAAGTTACTGAGCTGTGATTTGGCAGATAGAAGGTTCGCAATCATATTTCTGCATGCACTCCGGAAAAGCACTGAGTTTATCTGACCAGAAATTGTCTGCTATCAGGTACTCGGTCTAAGTTAGAAGTACTTAATAATGTATCACTGTAGATTAAGCTACTTAAAGTTATAATGGTTGTGGTCTTGTGTGACAACAGGTAGTAAAGAAAAAACGAATTTCGACCACGCGATGGTTAAGACAGTCGTGAACAGCCCGATTGTTTGTGTCGGTTCCGTGCCCGCGGCGTCCTAATATCATACAAGTTGAGATGGGACTTCTTTGACCGCGGGAAGTTTGTTTGCATCGCCAGTTTTGGGCTTCTCTGAGGAACTTAAATTAATCTCGAGGTCATCCGAAAATGTGACTGTGTGGGTCGCCTCTTCCTGTGTGTTTCTTGCGGCCCGGGACCAAGCACCGAAATGAAGCGAGGACATGACACTTTCCTTCCACGTATCATCAGGACGCGCGTGGCCAGAAGCAACACGTCCAACGATGAGCGTCGGGGCGATTCCCTGTGTAAGACTATATTAGGGTCTATTCTTCACGGCACACGTTACGAGATATGAGTATCGACGTACCTTGATGGAGGCGTTGATCACATTCGGATATGCTCCCGTTAGTTCATCACGAGCGACGAAAGCCATATAGACGACCGTGGACACCGAATAAAGTGCGGCTGATTCCACGATGACTTCGACGACCCCACGGTATGATCGCAACCCAGCACCATGCTTCCCACCTGCTACCGTGACGATTCGGTAGATGATAAGCAGGGTGCACAGAAGGGTCGTGGTGAGGGTAAAAGACAAAGAAAGCATTGTCCAGTCAATCCTGTCCGCATAAGGAGAGGAATCCGAGTCGCTTTGGTCGTCGGACGTATCAGCGACTACGTGATAAACAGACATCGCGTCGAATACTAGAGATAATACATCAGTTTTGTAAATACCAGAATGGGTATCTATCTTACTGGTTCCTGAGATGGTGCATAATACCGGTAGCACTATTACCCACCATCGACGACCCCAGACAATCCAGCAGCGCCATATCTGGGAGGGAGATTAATCCAAAATCAAGTCTAGCTGGGAGCGAATATACCATTGAAGAGTCGGCAATAACAGTACTGGCGCATCCAGTAATACCACCGACCAATCGAAAAGTCACCGCACGGTCGGTGACGGACTGCAGCCCAACAAATATCCACCAAAATGTCTGTCCATGATCAATGAAGGCGTATTGAGTGAATGACCACTGAAAGGCCAAGTAGATCGTAGCGAGTGTGTATAGTAATAAAACCATGAAAACCATAAACTTTCGGGTCGCGCCACGAATTAAGACATTGCTGGTGCCTAGTTGCAGACGCCTTGAATGAATAATAGAAAGTCTCCCCAATAGTAACGACTTACATATACTCCACAGTGTGACAACCAATACGCAGGTGTATATTCCTATTTCCTGGCATCAAACAACTTCCTCAGAGTACAAGTACGAGACAGCATACCGTGCGCAAGTGCATGAATGACGAGCTCGTTCAAGTACGAGTCATTGACGGCATACACGAACTTGATGTCATCGTCAGATAGTTGCGGAATGTCTGTTGAGTTCGAGCCTGAGGATGTCATCGCGGAAGAGAGGCTTGGGAACTCGGAATGCTCCAAGGTATCCGCCCCATTTTATACAGTAGACATGCTTTTAGTCTCTCTATCGGACATGAAGGGAAAAAAGATCTAAACTAAGACAATGTTGCGATGCTGAGATGAAGATGAAACATTTCTAGACAGCGCCCATGAGAAGCTGGATACAAAAGATCAAGAAAATGATACATCAGACGAGTTCATTGGACGCATACTATCAATAGCTTGGCAGAAGGGCATTTTCTCTCTCCTTGAAGCTAAAGACGTAAACAAGAAGAGCCTAGCCAGAACAAGTAAAGAGAAAGCGTAATGAACATACCTGTGGACCATGACCACCGCCACATGTGCTTTGAGCTGAAGCGGCGACCTTTGGTGAGTGGAGTGAGAAGCTGTCCGCCAAGGTACCATCAGAACAGCCAGTTCTCCGATAATCGGTTACACTTCGTTGAACAATATATTCCAGGACAAGATAAAAAGCATCAGTGTTAGCTGGGGTAAATCTGAGGGCAGTGATTGTGATGTCCAGGAACAGGACGGGATGACGGTACCGAGGTATTGCCGAGGTATCACTGGGACCATTCCCTGGGAAACGATTCAACGTAAGTAGATGTGTGCAAAGAATCACGTACTTCAACGCCTTTATTAAAGTAAAAATGACCCAGTTTTTGCCTACACCAGTCCACCCAAGATAATTGATAGACGCATGCGGCATGCCCTGTGAAGAAAGTAATAGGCCATCATGAGCAGTATCGCAGTAAATCAGTGATCAGTGATCATAGATCAGACACCGCTTTCAGCCAGCCAGAATGCGCTCCAGTTTCAGATTAACTTTTTAACGGACGTCATCTGAGCTAGGCGATGGTGAGCTAACAGCAAGCCTGAGTGCTTCCATCTGGGACTCGGTAGGTTCGAAATCGGCTTGCCTTGAAGTTGGTCAAGTGGATGTAGTTTGTAATCGCGAGAGAATTACAAAAGCTGCGCAATAGGCAATGAGGCCTGCTAAATCCAGCATTTACAGGGGAAGCTATACTGGAGTCGCTGAAGGCGAAAGTTTGAAATTTGGGTTTCAGCCGGCCCTAAGTCTCACGTGATCGCATATCGGCCGAATTCTAAAATTTTCATTGTCGACAGTCAGACTCAACGTGTCTGTCACTCCGTTCCTTGACGCATCTAAGCCTTTTAATACTATTTTCTCCAAGCCAGGATATTTATATGGCCTGCTACGGCCAAGGTGGTCTCCTTTCTCGTGTCTGAACTCCTAACGTGTCTAATCATGCTTATAGAGCCGGCGGCTATCGGCTATTCAAATATTCATCTTCGTGTTGTTTGAACCTGCTAAGAACGGTCAATAAAGACACCGACATTGCATTCAGTTCACTTTTCCTTCTTTCCTTCGACTCGTGTTGACACCGTATCCGATTACTTTCATTTTGGATCGAGGTGTAGAGTCACTGCCTTCTGGTTCTGAATCTGTTCGTATTCTTTAGCTCTTGAAAGACCAGCGAAACTGGTATGAATTATGCAAATACTCCAATGGAACGATATGAACGAAAAATGCGCCGCTTCTTTCTCAGGTTCCCGCGGTTAATCAAAGATGTATTTTCAGGTGCAGCTATTGTCCAACTTGTCGATAGTGCGTTCATACGTCCTCTAAAATAGGCTCGTAATAATGACGTCCTTCAAGTGGCGACCCGGATCCTGGCGCTTCGCTGCACCCATGACCATCCAATTTCGTGAGACCCTTAGCAGCCCAGGCGCTGCTTTCACTCTCAAAAATCACATCGCACAGTATGTAGGCATCCTAGAACGATGACATGTCGTTGCAACTTTTTGATGAATTCTGTTGCTCACAGGTTCTCAATTGAGGTCCAAAAACTCACGGCTTGGCGACTGGTTAAGTCGCGTGCACACCCAGCTTATGCTTTTGTATTGCATCCTTCCTTACGGGCATCAAGACGTTCCGGCGCAGCTCGTATCAGGCACCGGACAATAGGTGCAGGCGCCTGGAGTGACTTGAGCATGCTGATCCCATGCTTCACTTCTCTCCGTTATACCTTGGGCTCCTCTTCTCAGGTCCAGCGTCGTGTCGACACATTGTCGCAAGCTTCTCATCAACGGCGGATGCAGTGATCTTGACCGCCTCACTCAGCTGAAGCGGAAGGTATGTAGAGCTTTGCTCACCGCCGAACAGTCTGATCCGATCCTATCTAAGGCCAGCGAACACCAGCTATCCAGAAATACTTCCGGAACCAGCACGACGACGTCGACAATGCAGACATGGACCTCGCCGAAAGAGGGCTCAAGAAAGGGTCATGGGCTGAAAGCGACGTCAGATGTGTCGGGAGATTTGAGAGAGATGTGGGCAGGTGAGGGCGGTGGAGCTGCCACTGGTCCAGAACAAAACCGAAGTAGAAATGCCTGCCCTCTTCACCTAACGCGAGTGAAGGGATGAATTTAAGTAGTCGCTGCTTTTTGTTTTTGGGAAGTGAGTCTTCGAGCTAGCTTCCTCGATACTTTACTTGTGAACCGCCGCCATAGGCCGAAGTGGCACAATTTGAATAATTCCTTGCGTAATGGCAGTCTGCAGTCTAAACCATACCATGTGTTGTAGATATGCGATAAAGTTCTGTCATCTCCTAGACTAGTTAATGGTATTTATGTACATAGACAGTCTATCGTGGCCCGTATGAATCAGCGTACATTAAACCTCATCTCTAGTGTTTCCCTTTGAATTATTCCCTATATTCATCTCTTGTTTTTGAAGTACCGCTTCTGAAACGGTGGTATTCTTAGGAAGTATGCCAGTGAACATCGATTACTTATCCCAAGCTGCCAAGTGTGGAAATTTGCGCACCGTTTCGTCCGTGCCAGTCTCATGGTTCACTGACACTTTGCGAAAGACAATAGGTGCCTCGGAGTCGCAATCCGCTCCTAGTAGTTTCGCCTGGTGGTCTTTCCGGAAATTGAACCTGCACACAATAAGTTCCGAAGGGTCGGAATGGAGACGGAGGACGTACATAGCGAGTAGGGAAATGATATAAACTACAAAGTGTTCCATTAGCGACCACATGTGCAGAGATATTAAGGGACCAACGTTTCGGAAGAATGAAATCAAATGCAAAGAAAATAAAGGATTCAGGCCAAGCGGCATACTATGAGTAAAGTAAGTAAAGACATGGGAGAATACTTGAACGAAACACGACATACTGTAATGAGGCTTAGGAGCGAACATGCACTGCCGGGTGGTAGATAAGAAACGACATCATTGTTCTTGACAGAGACATGCCTACCCACCTCGTCGCCAATCCAGATATCAAAATGAATCGCATCAATAACAAAAGAAAGGCAATCGTGCTAGAAGCGTCAAATCGGCGTCGAAGAGTGGCCATTATTTCAGAGAGCACAATTAACGCACTTTGAATAGCTCGTCGCTGCTCTGATTTGATACAGATAATAACACATCGAAATGGCGATAACCAAATCTGATGCTGGTATCACACAGAAAACGGTGTAGATTCCAGCCTGAAGGACCCGTTAGATAGAGGAGACTGATACAAGTACTACACACCTTTACGTCGTCTATATCCGCGAAGGTGGGTGCGATATATCTGAAAAAAAACATCACTGAATCTGACATGTGCGAGTTCAAAGTGTGATTTACACATCACGCAATGAAACTACAGCTAACATGTCAGTCAAGCTGGATAAACGAGGGAAGGATATCTCACAAATCCCAATACCTTGTGAGAAATGAGATCAGTCAGAATTAACAAGAAAGACATGTAGATTATTGACATACCAAATACCGCTGCCACACCTAGAAACTGAAGCACTCTTATCAGCGGCAACGAAATCTCAAGAATGGGAGATTGTCTTACGACAAGCCAAGGAAAAGTCTTGGGAAAGTGCCGCCCCACTATGAACGATGCGAGGGATGAGTGCCGATGTTACCAAAGGGTAGTAAAAAACGAACGCTTCCACAGTCTGATAGCATATAGACTGCCTGATATTAGTTCCGTGCAAAGTAGGAGTTCGGTACTCACGATTGTACCCAAAGCACGATTGACATCTGGAACAACGATCACTCTACGAGACTTGGAGAGTTGAATGAGGCCGTACCTTGATTACTAATTGCAACTTTAAATTCAAGGAACAATCAACAAAGATCTTGTCTTTGAAAATGCAAATACTTGGCCTCACCCTAAAGCTCCTGGTAGAAACGATCAGCGAAGTTCACTAGATTGTTGGCATGTGTACCAAGTAGGTGCTCCCAGAGTAACAAAATCGCCGAAATGTGTCACGAGATAGAAGTAAAGTGCATGGGTACTCAATGCGACGTGGAGCGCATCGAGGATCCTAGAACATGTGAAGATAAGTGGATACGCAGTACTAGAAGGATAAGAGGCACACCAAAGCGTCGCAACCTGTCAAATTGAGGAATGGTGAGTGCCCTACCAGCATCCTGAACGGCATCTACAAACCGAATATCGATGGATCCACCAATCGTGCGGGAACCTAGTGAAATAAATAACAGCTTCCAAGCTCGTTACACCAAAAAGACTGCATAGAAATATGTAGCCCCATCGCGAAAACAAATGACTGTCAGAGACTCACATTGCAGCGATCGTAGCTCCGATATACAGTGCGCCGAAACTATTGTCTAGCGAGGGATACGATGGCATCGCAGTGTGTGAGGTCTGAGATGCATTGAACAGAGTAGATATACGTATACGTCCAGCGCGAAAAAGACAAATTGGCCGCCATACAAGGCATATCAACTAGGATTATGTACAAAAACATATGTCAGCCCGTGATGGTGATTGAAACGGAGAACTGGCGGCCCAACGCATAATCACTACTTCCGCAACGGTTTTGTGTCGTGTACTTCCGTAGCTCATACAACTCGAGGACACCACATTCCTGACACAAGTCTCTTGTCCTCTTGTTGCTTTTTCTACGTCGAACAGCTTCGACGACGAAGAATAGTTAGTGGTCCACCTTAATACTGATGCAAACCTGCTGATCACATTCTTCTTCAAGGCCCGAGCACTATTCTTATAGTGCCAGAACATATGCAGACTGATGACAGATGCTCCAATGCAACACAGCAACGGGGCCCAGCATCCTCCGAGTCGTTATCTTCGAATGCACCTTCTTGCATCCATGATAATGGCTAGGGATGGGCTGTTGAGGATTATTGGTACATCAAAGAGAACAAGTTCTGAACAACGCCGTCTAAAAGCTCAACGGTCAAAGGAAATTCATGAATGCCGAGAACACGTGCCTATGACGACGTTGTACGGCTGTCTGTAAGAGCTCTTGACGGCGACGGAACAACCATATACCGTGCCGTACAAATGGTCATTTGCGTTCGGCTTCGGTCCGTCTTCCGTATAACGGTTACCGAAAACCGTACAATACGGTAACGGCGCGCAGCCCTAATCTATGATCGGTCATCCGAACATCAGGACGGATTGGAACCGTAGGGAGCAGTGTAACGGCTTGAGAACTTGCACATCACTGTTAATACCATTAGTATACATACCTCTGAGCGCCAAAGGGAAGCCAGAATCCCTCCAATTAGAAAACTGGAGAGATATGCAGAATAGACAATATTCGCCGAATGTTGTGTCATATGAAGGCCTTAGGCGGAGAATACCTCATCGCAAGGACGACGCTTCAAGCAGCTGGAGCGCATTATGCGCGGCGTGATCATTTAGGCTCGAAATCAAGAAATTTGTCGAGGAAGGAAAGAAGTTGTTATCAGTCGTTGATGGATCAGAAAACAGATTCAGATTTGTTTCAAACGTTCAGATTGAGATTGGCAAGCGGTCGTCGGTCGGCGACTTCCATACCTTGCTTGAGCGGTGTTCGTGCAGTTTTCTTTACACATATTTCCGAGTACAGCAATGTCATTTCATGGGTCAACGATACACTACCAATATCCAAGAATGAAGGCATTGTCAGCTCGGATCTCGCTAAACTCGACCACATTACACAGCTCCTTGCATCCGTCGACCTTTCTTCAGAAGACACAGCACCCTAGCTGGAGAGAACCACCACCGCAGGTACCATTGGCCATGTCGTCCATGGAAAATCGACAGTCGTGAAGGCTATCAACGCACGAATGCAATGGTTCATCTGATGCTCTCGAATCGGAGAGGTCGAAAGAAACCGTATCACTTCTAGTTCACGGCTCCGGCAGTGTACGGCCTTGATAACAACTTTTGCACCATTTCAAATGCATGTTCCTCGAAACAGATTGTGGCGCTGAGAGTGTATGAAGGTCATCAAAGTGCTGTACAGTGTCAACGACAATACGTACTAGTCCGGCATCCGGACAGAGAGCATCGTCTCCATGTGATAAGCGCGTCCTTGTTGAGGACCTGATTTGGAGCTAGCGCGGATCGCGCGACAGCAAGGCAAAGAAGTCAAATTGAATGATGATAATCAGATTGTGGACAAACGAGAGCTACTTGCAGCTGGATTGAATCTTTCCGGTGCAAACACGAGGAAACTGGGTCGGTCCACTCTCGGTAAACCCAAAGACGGCCAAACGGAGGCCGTTCAATCACATCGTGCTGTTGGGACCGCGGTCAGTCGTAGGGAAATAGATGAACGAAGGGCGAGAGAAATTCAGATTCAAATGGAAGAGGAGCACGTTGAGCCCTTGAAAAACGGCGAGCAGAAGAGGAGGCCCGCGAGCGTGCCATTGTCAGGAGGAATACTGAATCAGATGTTCAGAGCGCTCGGGAATGATATTTGGCCAGGAAACGGCAAAAACTGGAGCACTCCGAAAACATCGACACCGAGCTCTCGTAGACTCTTCTTCGTTAGTTGACGTTTTGAATATCTTGATGTGAATGGTGGTCATGACAGAGTCAGTGTCGATGTTAGCGGTGACCTTCTCATTGTCAGAACTCAGAAGCCTTCATAGAGTTGGTGTCAGACACGTCGGGAGTAGCAGAGGCATTGAACATCGCGTAGCATTGGTGGTGGAACGAGAGAAAATATACAATTTAAATTACTCAGCTATGACACTCAGATTACATCATATCACGTGCAGCTTTTGGCTTGGTAAGCGAAGATTTTAGACCTTGAGACCTTGACAAGCAAGGTAACATCTAAGCCTTACAGGCTCGACGTGCTATAAGAGCGCACGGTGTAGAGAGAAGGCAGAGTCCAGATGTATGTACGTTCTACTTCGTCCTTGACTTAGACTAACAAGTAAAGGTCTTTTAGTTAGCGTTGTCTGTTGCAATCATCATCACGCTGCTCGAAGACCCAACTCGAAATCCAGGTCTCTGCGCCGCGAACCACAAGCCACAAGCCACAAGCCACAAGCATCGATTACTAATGCGCCCCGAATTCGAGTCGCCCTCTGTGGGACCACTAGTTCAGATATGAGCACACCAATATAAAACGTGAACTCCAGGACTGGGATAATACATTCACCAACACGTTCCGATTTCTCTGCCAGCCTACATTGCCATGCTACCATTCTCATCGTGGTTTAGTTCCCTGAACGAGACCCACCAGCGACAGGGACCCGTTATGGGAAGGGATGCCATTTGCACTGGATGATGCGCTGCCGATTCGAATAGGAATCACCGAAAAAACTCAAGAGCGCCCGATGTATGTTGGCTGGCACCGATTCGAGCACGAAATTGAACAGTCTATCAAAAGGCAGCCTGCGGGGACAGAGGTTCACGCCATCTGTATCGTCCATGTCCCAATTTTCGTTCGCGTCTCGTCGACGCTGGCAGCGCTGGAGCTTGTGCTCATCACGCATGATGAGCTGCTCGCTACCATCGACAATGACGAGAAACTCTTCCTTGCAGGATGGCAGCCGACGCTAGTTGGCCTCCTTTTCTCTGTTGGTTCTGACAATTTACTCTGTGAGTAGAGTGGGCTACTGCTGTGAAGAAGATATGGAGGGAAGTTAGCATTCCCATGTGAGTATATCCTTCTCTGCTTGGTGGATTAGACTGATTGGATCAACATGACCGGCATTTGTTTCTATCCACCTACTGCTGCGCTCTGCACCATCTTCCCTTGGTTCTGGCCAAATGCGCGCTTTCCAGTGTGGTCCAAAAGATCACGGATGACTTGATCATACGTTCAGAGTGGGAGTCGAACCCGCTTGTACCTAGGCGCCGCTGCGCCATCAGAACGTATGAGAGGTGCGTGCATTTTACCAAGTTCTGGAATGAGACTTACAGATTTTAGTAGTACGGTCTCCACGCGCATGCGAAGAGAAGATCCGACTCGAAATTCAGTTGCTGACCAAGGATCATACACCGAACATCAACGTTCTGTACGGCTCCCCGTTCAGAGTGCCCTCGCCCTTCCTGTGTGACTAGCTGCCGTCATAGAACGGGGATTTGGACATCCGTCTCTCTGGGTAGGGATGCGAAGGAATTATTGGACACATGTGAATATATCGTCCTCCGCTTGGTGTACTAGACCGACTGAAATACTCTTAGACACACACTCTCTGATTTTGTGGACCCACGCATCGATAGCGCTGTGGATCGTAGTTTCCCTTCTGTCTCTTCCGGCCGAGCGCGCCGCGGTGTTGTGGTCCAAAATAGCAAAACGGCATCGGCATCAGATCAGTATCATGCTCTGGGTGGGAGTCGAACACACTCATGCCTGTGTCAAACAAACAGTCCCGATGTGTTATAAGAGCGCAGGGTGTAGGGAGAAGGCGGAGCCGAGATGTGTGCGTTTTACTTGGCCCTTGAATGAGACTAATGGGTTACTTTCTTTTAGTTAACCTTCTCTGTTCATCGCCTTGACATTTCGGCGCCGCGGACCACAGCCCACAAGCATCGTGCCCCGGATTCGGAGCTTTCATCGTAGAACGGGATTTGGATGTCTGCACCTCAAGGTCGCCGGCATTCCATTTCATGAAGCAAGCACTCGGGAAGAAGACATGTCCTTTGGTGAGTGTGCCTCGTTCACTAGTATACTCCATCGCTGAACCTTGCCATCAGCAATCGCCTGGCAGTTATATCAAGAGCTTGATCCAGGCGCAGGATATCAGCTGAAAGATGATTAGCGAATCTCGGGCCCTCTTCCATGTCATCATGAAACCACGGCGGAATGTACTATAGAATCGCCTACCGCTATGGCTCTTCTTTGTCAGGTCGACGGTAACCTCTCTGGTAGCGGATGACTGGAGCAACAGTTCCCACAGACTCATTCCTACTAGCGAGGTGAGTGATTTTCCCTCAGGAGCCTTCCTGTTGATGCCAATTTCTTGATAGGCGACTAGAAAGTCATGATCTAAGGTTTCGGCGGTGGTGATCTTCACGCCTTTCTGTGGACCCTGGCGCATCGACACCTAGTACGTTCTTTGAGTTGATTGGCTCGAACTTTGCATGTCTAAATATCGGACTAGTTTTGATACCTCCTGCGTCGCGAGCACGTTAGTGATGGCCCACCGATTACTAAGCCGCCGTGTCTGAATGAATGCCTCTCAGACTGATGCTCCAAACAAGCGAGTAGAGGACTGTTTCAGGCTGGACTTTGTTTCTTTGTTGATGCAATATATCTGATTTCCTTCATACGTGGGTTCGGCCGGACAGGTTTAGTTCACTGCGTACTATCAAGTTCCACGAAGCACGGCCTGGGGTAGAGTGGGTCAGTACACCGTCCACAATAATAATGACGACCGATCTTCCGAGCAAATGGTGGTCCGAGTTCGCCCAGCTTGCGGCGGTTCCCTTTCCGGACTGAGTACTGAAGAGCCGTTCATACTTCCTTCACGCCACCGTCCTCGACGAATGGTCTTCGATAAGAGTCACATTCGCTAGGACCCATCCGACCCACCCATCGATAACGTACACTCCGCCATCACTTTCCTTCCCTCCGTGAGCTGGCCAAGTATACGTCTTCCTCGCATTATAATCCAAAACATTATTCATCAGGGTCAGATGCCGATGGGAATGTCCTAAGTGGGAGTCGCCGGAACCCGCTTGTGCCTGTATCAATCAGGACCGATACACTATCAAAGTGCATAGAGAGGTGCGTGCATTCGTCTTGGCCTCTGGAATGAGACTAACATGTCTTGTTCGTCCTATGCAGCTGAGGATAATGAACATGCAGGAGATCCTACGTCTGCTTACATGCCAGCTTGCCCATACTCATACGAGTAGGTCAGACTCGTTGAAATCTAGCTATTGGCGCCTGGTAGCAACAATTGTACATTCTTAGTGCTGGGAACGTACACGCATCGAACGCTGGTGTGTTTCCCAGATTCAAGGCACCCACATCTGCCTTCTCTTGTTTGTGCTGGAGTCGTCATTCATATCTGAGGACAGCTTGAAAGAAATGCAATGTCCTGGTTTTAGCATTTTTTGTTCCTGCTCTCGCCTCATATTTACATACACACCGTCTCGATAGGTGCGTATCGTCCGTCTGTCTAGGAGAGACTACCTCATATTGTCATTTAATTTATCTATAATCTGAGTAACATCGACGCCTTATCAGCTACTTTATTTCTGGGACAGATGCTTGATCTAGGAGTGGTGCTAGAGTGGTGCGCCATTTCGTTATGTTAAACTGATTTGAAGGACCAGGGAAAATGGTAACACGTCGTGCAAATACTCACAATCACAACGGCAAGTGCAGCGCCTATTTTTCAAGTTCCCCGGGTTACTCAAGATGTATTCTCAGATGATTTTGGGGCCTCGGCGGAGCTACTTATTGCCTAACTTGTCGATAGTGCGTTCATGCAGTTTCTCTAAGCTAAGCTCGTAACGATGACGTCCTTCAAGCGGCGACCCGGATTCTAGCGCCTCGCTGCACCCATGACCATCTAATATTGTGGGACCGTGTGGGCACCAGCCCAGGCGCTGCTTCTTTGCTCTTAAAATATCACATTGCGCAGTATGTAGGTATCCAGATTCCCAAAACGATGACACAACCTTATTGATGAATTCTGTTGCTCACAGGTTTTCAATTGAAGTCCAAAAGCTCGCGGCTTGGCGACTGAGTCGCATGCACACAGCTTATGCTTTTGTATTACTTCCTTCCTTACGGGCATCAAGACGTTCCGACGCAGCTCGGATCGGGCGCCGGACGATAGGCGCAGGCGCCTGAAGTGACTTTAGCACGCTGATCCCATACTTCAGTCCCCACCATCATACCTTGGACTTCTCCTCCCAGGTCCAGCGCCATGTCGACGGATTTTCGCTCGCTTCTCATCGACAGCGGATGCAGTGATCTCGACCGCCTCACTCAGCTGAAGCGGAAGGTATGTAGAGCCTTGCTCAACATGAACAATCTGATTCGACCCTGTGTAGGGCCAGCGCACGCCGGCTATCCAGCAGTATTTCCGGAACCAGCGCGAAGTCGCCGATAATGCAGACATGGACCTCAGCGAAAGGTGGCTCAAGAAAATGAAGAAAATCATGGGTCAGATTGACGACCACGTTCAGTGGTGTGTCCCTTTCTCTGGGAGACCGTTCCGTTTCCTGGACCTTGGGTTAGTCTTCACGCTACTGCAGTTGGGATACCTTGCTAATCACAATCAAATCAGCTGTTGCCCTGGAGGTTTCTCCACGTATATCTTAAAGAAGAACAAACAATCTACTGGCGTCGGTATCTCCCTCGACCCCGCAGATGGTGGACACCCATATCTTATCGAGCAAAGCCTCCGAGACCGGCACACGATCATCTTCGCAGACCTCACGCTCTTCCAATTGGGTCCGCAGATGATATCCTCTCCCATCTTTAATTTCAGGACCCTTCCCGAAGATCTGACTACGCGCCAATTCGACCTTGCTCTCCTCGATGCCCACCACCTCCGCACGCAGCCCGGCTCCTCCTCTGACCTCCTCGCGATATCTCAGATCGTCGTAGCTCTCTCATCTATCAAGTTTGGCGCTACCGTCGTCATGAAGCTTGCGCACCCTGAAAGCTGGTATACTGTCCGCATGCTGTTCTTTCTGGATGTTCTTTCGTCATCCCTGACGGTTCATAAGCCGTATGCGATGCACCGTATTCAAGGAACGTTCTATGCCATTGCTAAAGGTGTCGGAGGGAAAAGTGAAAGGCAGAGGTTCTTGTCGCACAATCTCTTGCCGGAGTTTCAGAAGTTGTGGGTTGAGCTGAGGTCGGCAAATGGCGTAGGAAGATCTCTGGTACCAAAGGATTTAAACTTTGTCATATCTGATGAACAGGTTGAAGGGTATGCTTCGAGGTTAGCAGAGCTGTGTGGACCGGTGTGGAAGATGCAGTCTGCGGCGCTGGAGAAGCTCTATACAGAGCAAGGGATCTGATTCGCTGGGCGTTCCTTGTCTATTCTTGGTCTGTTCATGTACTGATTTTGTCGCGTTCCCCTTGTACAGTAGTGTAATTCTAGGGCTCTATCAACTTCGGATAAAGTTTTTCTGTCTCCATTGGCTTCACGTGTGACGTTGTTTTGACGCGCCTGATCACGCCCATGTGACCTAAATGCTACATTTCCAATGTCACGCTTCTTCCACCTTTACCACCATCTCCCATGTCGCCGCCCACTGTGCCCACCGATGAGCAAGTCCTCTCCGAGATCAAGACCTTCACTAGTCCTCTTGGACGCCTGAAAATGCTGAACGCCATGCGTAGCAAGAACAACTGGGTCCTTTCCGACGCGTGGCTCAAGCGACTCTTGGCTGAGGCGAACGACAGCGCCACTCCCACTCATCAAGATTCTTCAGAGCCTGTGGATATAGTTTCTCTGTTGACCGCCTATGGCAATGCAGTCTCTGTTCCCTGGACTCAGGATCTGCCAACGCGTCCCAATGCCACCTACGAACCCGACGAACGGTGCGACCTTCCGCCCCCAATTCTTCCAGCGAATCCCTTGGCTGCTCAGCTTCGGTTCTATGAAGAGAGTACTCGTTTTTTCATTCTTTATGGCCGTGGAGAGTATGATTATGCTGTCACTCTAAACTCCGACGTCGGGATCATCCTTTTGGTACGTGTTGTTTACGCTCTCAAAAAGATTTTCTGTCTCTGAAGAGGCTCTATCAGACCTTTCAAGAACGCCTTCTAGGATTCCTCAAAGGAAAGCGAATGCCTTTGTCCGTGGATCAGCAGAGAGCTCTCAACGAAAACGGGGGAGTGCAGACTATGTTTGAATATTACGAAGCTGCTGGGGAAAAGGCTGGCATACCTGCCAGTGACGTTGGGCGACAATTCGAGGCTGAGTACGTCATCTTACCTTCAAAGCGGCGGCTGTTCTGATATTCACTCTTACCTAGATATGGTATCAACCCACTTCGCTGGCGTACGAAGGAACAAAATGACCCTGCTTGGAGAAAGGCATACGATGGAGCGAAGGAGGCGATACACAAGAAACATACGATACCAATTCTCAAGGCTATGAACCAGAGTCAGGTTGTACCTCGAGGGATGATTCCTGTGGATAAGAGTGGTAATCCAGCCTACGATCCGAAGATAAACGGCCGCTTCTCTTTGATCATCACCAAAGTGAGCAAGACTACGGGGATGGAGTGTGGGGATCTGCCGCAGAATTGAGGGAGGAAGTGCGTTATCACCATTTTCAATTTTCACAGACTTCTAAGGCTTAGACTACTAGTTGTTTTGTAGCGATTATTCTTGTCTTGTCTTTCAAAATTTCCTCCTACGGTTGAAAAAAAGTAACTCTATACTCTCACCGACGAATCCACAGAGGTAAACCGCCTTCCTTTCTTTTCTTTTTCCCACTTGAAGAGAGGACACCCACGGTCCTCGGTCCGAGTATCCGGTATCGATGACATCAACTGCCCCCTTTAACATCGTCCCTGACATCCGTTTTTCTCTTCTCACCATGCAAGACGAGGTGCCCAGCTACGGCTCAACGTCCACAACGCTCGAATGCGTACCAGAGGACAACATTTTAATCATTGAGGAGAATGAATTCGACGATCCTGCGCACTATAATCGCCATGTCCGTCTATACACTCTACTCGTACCATTAGGGACTCTCTGCTCCTTTGCACTTAGCCTCATCCCGTTGTTTCTCCTCCCACTACCCAAAAAAAACGAACTTTCCGAAATATCATTCCCTGTACCCGAAATTCTCACCTCGTTGGCGCTCTGCTCGCTGTCGTATCACCTCCCCGAGAGCACAAATGTACTTTTGTGGGCCGTCGTGCGCTCAGCGCTCATTTTCACCGCCCCTATGCTACTAGGTGTGCTTCACCAAGCAGACTACGCCATACCAACGATTCGAGATACTGCATTTGTGCGAGTCTGGGTTGTGGGGTTAGCGTGGGCAGCGACAGACGCCTTTGTGGGTATACGAAATGCCTACAAGTCGTTTAGATTGTACTCGCCGTTGGAGGAGAAGGAACAGGAGGAGCTGTTGAGCAGGCAGGAAGATGGGTCGAGCTCGGTGTCAACGTCCCTTTCCCTCCTCTCCCACCTCCGAGCGCGAGCCGAGCTCGAAGAATCGTTAGGGGAACCATTCCTCGAGATCCCGCTATTCGTCTTCTTGCTCCAACGTGTTGGGTCCCTGCTATTTTCGCTGGGAACAGCACTATTCTTGACGGCGTCTCTGTACTCGTACGTGCCGCATCCTACCTCTGTGCTCGAGTGGTGGTGGACGTATCCTTTGGTGATAGTCCTGCAGGCTGCGGTGCAGGTCTTTCGAAGACCACATGTGAGGGTGTATGTTGGAATGGTCGTCGGATTAGGCATGTTCTTTGCCGGGCTGGGGGTGTGGGGAGCGCTGCAGTGAGCGAGGATACCACTGGGCAGTAATACCATCACGACCAGTGTTTGTGTTCATCTTTATATTTCATCCTGGGCACTTGGATGTACCTTGTACTATTACTTTGGAAGTATTAAAAGCTCACTTAGTATGGACTGACAATCACGAGAGTGAAAAGTTTACAGATGATGACCGCTCCATCATCGTCAGATTGCTCCATACGATATGACCTGTTATTCAAAGGCAATCTGTCTGCACGGTAGGCGGTAGCAGGTATAGATACAGTCTCATAGGCCAGGCATCAGATGTAGGTGCCCGTCTCGGCATATGGGGCGCAAGGAGAAAACGACATTGGAGAAACATCTGCATTGCAATCCGGTAAATTCATGGATGGCTATAGCCTATAGCGTCTGTACGAAGGCTGAATTTCTTCCAGGACCTTCTGTGGGGAAATTCAATTTGGACCAAATTTGGACGACAATCGAGATCACAATTTGTTGCCCCCCGGGGTTGTGCGATGCTCTTGGTAGGCAAGTTATCCTTCCGGTGATTGGGATTTGGTGGTTTTCACGTAAGTACCCATACGAGTCAAAACTCAGTGCACGGCCGAGGCGCTTGGAGCGGCCCGGAGACGCACTAAACGTGATCGAAACGTTTCCAAATTGGGGTTTTTACCAAATTGGCTTTTTCAAACTTTTCTACTAACCACTATCTCAATCGACCCCATGAAGATTGGATCAATGGCTTTCCTACACACTCAGTTTCGAATCTCCCGCTTTGACTGGCAAATAGCCCACCCTAAGCCCATTTCTGCCGCAGACACAGCTATTCTCCATCTATCTCTTTAGAGGAACATGGATAGTAATTGCACAAACATCGAGCTTTTGGGAAGGCGGTACTCACTTGGGTCAGCATCAAAAAGATTTCTGCTGCCACATGCGCCAGGCTATGTTCCCAGAATCAAGGTTCCATCGTCAAGGAGCATAGCATCACTTTGAGTGCCTTTCCCAGTTTGTACCCTGGTGCGTGTTCTCTCCTTAAAAACACAGCAGGGACCAATTCCATATTGAATAGCTATAGCATTCAAGGTATGACGAACGATAGCAGTCATGAATGCTCGCCTGAATCCAATGTGGAACCTGAACATAGAGCAGCGGATTCATCGACACGTCCCGAAACAAAAGACGGCGAAGAAGAAAACGTTAACATGCTAGGAACGCATCCTTTATTTGCGACCCATTTCGGGCTGCGTCAGCATCGAAGAAGATCAATGTCATTTGGAAGTACGTACTGAAATCAGTATCGCTGTTCTGGTCAAGGCTCGATAGACTAACCTGGCACCAGGACAGGGTCCCATCCCAGATGATTATACCACTCGGTATCCTAAAGACCCTATTGGCGAGGAAATGTCGGCTAATGGAAGATTCTGGCGGACATACACCGATGAAGCCCTTATCATCGACGGGGAAATGGTAGATGTATATCACGACACCATCAATGTCCTCTTGGTTTTTGTCAGTAGCGTCTTTCTGCAGTTTTTCAACTCCACTTATGTCGCAGTTAGGCCGGTTTATTCTCTGCGGTTTTGACCACCTTCGTCATTCAAACATCGCAAAATCTACGACCAGATTATACAGAGGTTTCTGCGTCTTTACTCATGGAGCTTGTTGGGCTCCAACGGGCGGCGAATCTTTCCTCAAATCCCTCTTCTCCTTTCTACCCCTCCATATCCTTTACCCCATCGTCAGCAGACGTCTAGCTGAACAGCCTGTGGTTCGTCAGTCTGACTCTCAGTCTAATAACAGCGCTCGTAGCTGTTTTGGTCAAGCAATGGCTTCATCAGTACATCTCCGTCATTTCTGATATCTTACCTCGCGACCGTGGATCCATTCGCCAGTATCGATACATGGGTCTGATGACGTGGCAGGTCCCAATGATCATTGGGCTCCTTCCGGTGCTTCTCCACATCTCCTTGGGCCTATTTTTTGCTGGTCTTTCGATCTATCTCTTCGCGTTAGATATCGCCATCGCGTATGTCGTTGCTGTAATTTCGGCCACAGCTTACGTCGCATATGTCGCTTGCCTCGTCCTTCCCCTCTTCTATCACAACTGCCCATACAAAACACCGTTAATGCTCCATCTCCCCGGATTGTATCACGCCGCACGTAGTATAGTTTCAAGACTTATTCCTGGCGTCTCCAACAAGCCTCGTTCTATCAAAGACGTGGAGAGAAGCGGTGCTTTTCAGGCGGCGGCGGCCATTGATAGCCAAGCAGTGTCTTGGTTATATTCGGCGTCTTCGAACACATCTGTCAAACAGATTGTCTTACAGGCCGTTCTTGGAATTCGTATCCGGAACACTGTTGACGTCGACAATGCCGTAGGACGTATTTTTGACCAACTAGGTGGTCTGGAGCCGGACGTACAGCATTCAATAGTGAGCCTACCATTGCCAAGGCCGCACTCGAACTCCCCGTCCAGAGCAAACCCATTCCGAGACACCACCGCTAGTCTTCTTGCGATAATTCGCTCGCCAATGCTAGAGAATGTTGTCCTACCACAGAGTCTCTGGGTTTCTATCTTGAAGTGTGCAGACTGGCGGTCACCGTCCGCCATTCACTTAGCGGTGGAGCTGATGGAAATATGGAAGGACAACCTACTGGAAGGTTTCGGTGATCAACTACCTGCTGATACGGACACCATCGGGCACTGTATGTCGTCCACAACCACCGACGTATCCAGGGCATTTATCCACTGTCTTCGTTTTATCCCAGGACTGGATCTTGCCCAAAATTATCCAGTTTGTTCCTGGGACGCTAGCCGGGCGTTGTCAGCGATGATCAGATTGTTTCGCGTTCAGCTGACGTCGAACCTTGAGAATAATGCTCATAGCGTGAATTGCCTCATGCATGGGGCATCCATAGCCATTCAAACAATGCTTCAAAAAAGCCTCGCCTTGCCTCGCAGGCAACGGATCAGGCAACCTCTGAACAGCCCTTGCCTCAATCGGAGATGGCTGCTCGGACGGATTCGCGTACCATATCTTCATCTCGGATTTTCCCGACCACATTATCGGCGAGGGGCCGGTTGGCATTGCTTCATATTCTCACTTTCCATGACGATATTCCCTTATTCAAGCAGGCTGAAATATTCTACACCAACGCGATACGGTGTCTATTGTCACCTGCTTCGCTAGACGATAGCCCTTTCAGTCTCAAACAAGAATACTGGGAATTGGAATGGCGCCTATTGGAAGAGTTAGGGCCGCCTTTTCTCCTCCGCGATGAAATTAGAAAATTACTTCGAGTGTTCATCAAGGAGGGAGGGCTACCTGCTCTATATACCCGGTTTTCAAACGCTCATCGCCCTGGTTTTCCAAGACAGGTCCCCGCACGCTTTGCTAGTCAAATTACAAACGGTATGGTCGACATCGATGCCTTCAACCCTCTTCATCTTGCGAGATCGTCGACGGATCTTTCATTCGTCGATAGCCTCTCGAAGCTTACGCGCCTCCTTCTTCACGTCATGGACTGGCATACTATTACTCGTCTGCTTGAAAGGCTTCACCGTACGGATATTTCTGAGTTAATGTGGGAGGAATATTTCACCCAGCTCTGTCGGTGGACGACAGATAACGATTTCCGATACGGTGGGACGTTCTGGCACTGTGTTTATGTCGTGGCGCGCGTCCGTCGGATTCATGCCATGCTTCCTATCCAGCCTAATACATTAATGTCATTACCCGAGTATGGCTTTGTTTCAGGAGGAGAGAATTTCAATGCTCTTCAGAGGGACAGGCGAGTCGTGTCCAGCCAGTTATTGTAAGTCAGCCCATTTCGAAATCTTTATGTTGTTCTCATCTCATATGGCCTTAGACGTGATTCTTTCATGATCGAGGGAGACTATATATTCGCTCCGTTTGCCATTCCCTATAACCGCTTGATCGATTCGTTATAGGTCGTCACATTCCTTCTATGAGTCTTCTTTGATCTTATAGGGAGGCCATAGAAAAAAATACCTTTCGTGCTCCCGGATCCAAAGTGCAACTAGCATCGCTCTTATAAATCAAAACAAGTGCTTATGGTACTGGCTGAGTGCCGTAACAACCATAGCCTCTGCTGGCTGTAACATTCGCAGGTGTTTAATAAAATCACTATAGCTTATCACGCTCCGTTATGGTCATGAAATCTCCTCCATCTCATTAATGTCACTCGAAAACTGCTCACTCATCAAGATGTCCGGAGAGTATGTTACAGCAGCACAACATTCGTCGGCACTGCTGTAGTGCAGACAGTTGGGCTCACCCTTGATGCTTGCAGCGCACTTAAGCAAGTTGGACGGTGCTTTCTCCCTCTCCTTCCCATGGCAGGCAAACCTTCTCATTCCTCGTGTCTCCTTTGACGCGTCTCTGTGCCCAGAACAAAACAGGATGATGAATTGCGCGGCAGAAAGTCCCGCAATGGATTTTGGGGAAGGGAGCTCCATCCACGTTCTGTTTCAGAAGATTGCAAGCTCCCACATGTCTTCGTGCGGGATCCCTTTCAGGAATGGCACAGGTCCGTGTATTGATCCTAGGATGGTGGAAGGCGGGGGTTAACCTAACACAGACAGAGAGAACCTTGGGCCACTAGCTGCTACTTACGACGGAGTCCTTCAACGGCCGTCACAAGTTTCGGATCCGAATCTAAATTTCCGACTTGAAGGTGGATCGCCGCCTGGGCACTTTGTGTTCTTCGCCATTCGGTGCCTCGCAACGCAGCCCAGGTTTTCTGCGCTGGAAGTGGCACAACACACATGGGCTCCGGTGAGGTCAGTGGCATTTTTGAGTAAAGCTAATATTGTACTCATGATACGCCTCAGAATATGATGGATAGCGTGAAGAATTGCGGGCACAGAGAGCCGGCTGACCTGACGAACTGTACTTCACGGATCGTCGGCCTATGCTCGGGCTTATGCTTCCGGCACGGTACGGGCCGTCATACGCAAGACTAATAGCAAATCCAAATCCATCCCGGTAACCAAATCGATTTCAGATTCGTCTTTCTCACATGGAAGTGTTTCTTGTGATTTTCTTCCGCCAAGGACATGAAAGGCCGCCTGTTACTCCGTCCAACGTCATTGTTACGCCAAGCCCGTCGGGTTCTGCGATGTTATTTTTCCAGTATTTCTCCTCCACACGGGGCGTTCCAGGTGTTGTAGTCATGGATTCTGCTATAAAAACCGTGGCAGCTTTCATGCTCGCGCTTTTTCATCCCGGCTCCTCTTGATTATGGTGTCCTCGTCGTCGTTCTTTCAATTCCTTCTGGTTGCGCTGACATGTGTTGGCCTTGGTCGCGCATATGTTGGCCCTGGCGTCGTCTCTGGCAGCACGGGCACGCACGACCCTACAATTTGTAAAGACAAAGACGGAACATATTTCTTGTTTGGTGGGTGTCGCGTTGGCTTCGTTTATACGCCTGAGCTTATGTGTATTCCTTAGCGACTGCCGTCGGTATCTCGATCACGACGTCCACGGATAGGACCGCATTCACTTATCAGGGATTGGTATGGCCCAATGGCGCCAGCTGGACTGATGAGTACACGCTCACTTCTAATGGGTCAGTAATCACTGTGTAGAACAGTGTTTGCGTCGCTCATTCGCATCGGGTAATAGAAATCTATGGGCCCCGGAGTGCTACTATGACGGAAGTCAGTTCTGGGTAGGCTTCTCCCAACGATAATATAAATTGTGATCTCAATGTGTCTCCCCAGTTGTACTATGCCGCGTCGAGCTTTGGCTCGCAGAATGTTTGTTTTTTGCTGTAATTGTGTCTTCATGTTCGATTAAAACACTTCATAGTCTGCAATCTTTTTGGCGACGTCTTCGACCGGTGCTCCTGGTGTGTAGATCGGCTGTGTATCTTTGTGCGGCCCTGATCTGTCGTATTCAAGGGTCCTGGACTAACAAGGGTTTGGTAACGTCTACGTCTACAGGCGACAGTTATAATGTGTGTCGCTCTTTTCGTTTGGGCAACTGCAATGCTGATATGTTGCTTTCAGGCGATTGATCCCAAGTAAGTGTTTCTCCTGCATAATAATATACCAGTGTGTTCTAATCGCACAACCCATAGTTTGTACATCGGTGTGTTCGCACTTATGTTCTTACCAGGATATAGAATTGACCTTCTAACAGATGGAAGTACCTGGTACCTCAGTCTCGGAAGTTGGTGGACCGGAATCAAGATGATCAAGTACGTCATCGTCTACGTGAAACGCTGCGCGTGCATCAAAGCTCATGCCTCATATATAGGCTCAACTCTTCGACTGGTCTTTCATCGGGATCTTCTGTAACATCACTTGCTCAACGCACAGAGGCCAGTGGTGCTATCGAGGCCAGCAGCATCTATAAATATGGAAGTTACTATTACCTCTTCACGTCGTGGGACGTCTGCTGCTCGGGAACTTCAAGTACGTACAACATCCGTGTTGGAAGGTCGACAAGGTACTATCTGAATCTTATTATTTCCTGTTTAAAAGTTGATGGCGTTGCGGTAGCATCTCGGGAACGTACTATGACAAGAGTGGAGTCTCCTTGCTTAGCGGTGGAGGAACCCTGGTCTTGGAGAGCCATGACGCAGTGCGTAGTCGCTGACCTTTACCGCCGAGCTTTTGTTGAGTAGTGATAGATCTATGGTCCCGGTGGTCAAGATATCTTGGAGGATGGTGATGGACCTATCCTTGTTTACCGTAAGCATGCAGTCGACATTATTTCCTGCTTGCAGAAGCTGATTATCTCGAAAGACTACTATACTTCAGCAGGAAGCTTCGTAAGTACTTTCATGTCCCTATGCGCTGGGCGAAGTCTTATCTTTTCTCTCTGTAGCTAGGTATCAACAAGCTCGATTTTTCTACAGGCTGGCCGGTACGTAGGCGAAGGAAGTATCTATGAGGTTTATCTGATCATTATCTCCAGGTGGTGGCTTGAGAATATTTCTACGTATAGTTTCTGTTTTTCCAAAGAACTATGCTTGGAGTCGGAAGAAAAGAAATTCACTAGGCCTAAGTTTCTTGTTACCTTATTTCAATCTATATCACACACGAAATAAGAAAGAAATAATATTCGGCTTTGCTCGGAATTCGGACCGGACACCGGAGCTCCACTCCTGGTCGCGATCTTCTTCGCCAACCATTACGTCGTTCCTTTTCCTTCCTTCCTTCCTTCCTTCATTGTCGTTTCCTCAGAAAAGTCGTATTGGTTAACTTATGCAAAGGCGGTCTCTCCTTGTTCTTCTGCTTAATGGGCTAGCTCGCGCTCTTCCTTCCTTCAAGTTCAACGACGACGGCGGGTTGCACACCAATGGGCATCCTACAGTAGAACGAGGTTCACCGGAGTTTTGGTACAAAATCATCATTAGTGGTGCCCTCGTCTTGCTGGGTGGGGTCTTTGCTGGGTGAGAGCACCCTTACCTTCTATATCGCCCGTACTATTCTTACAGTTCACTACAGCCTTACCCTTGGTCTCATGGGCCTAGACGAACTGCACCTACGGGTACTTTCAGCTTCGTCTGACGACCCTGTTGAGAAGAAAAACGCTAAGAAAGTGTTGGCGCTCATGCAGAAAGGAAGACATTGGGTATTGGTTGTTCGTACAGTGCTTTTCCTCATGAGATTTCGTATTAAATGTCACGTCTTTAGGTCCTTCTCCTTGGAAATGTCGTGCGTCTTTCCCCCCAACTCCAATGCTGCGGAGATCGAAGGCAACCCTACAGATCATCAACGAGAGTCTTCCCATTTTCCTTGACAGCGCGGTACGTCCTTGGCAGATCATGAGCGCTATCTTGGCTCACCCTGCGGGAAGATCGGAGGAGGTGTAGCTGCTGTAGCAATTTCGACAGCTGCTATCGGTGAGCTCTAATGACTATAGTGTTTCCGCTGGCTAATGGAATTTTCTAGTCATCTTCGGGTGCGTCTTTTGCTCGCGTCAAAGTTCGCATTATCTGATTTGGATGTAGAGAGTACGTTTAGGGCCTTTTAGGCTTCATATTTTCTCACGCCGCGTCACTTACAGGATTATTCCTCAATCGCTGAGTGTAAGATACGGCTTGTCCATCGGCGCGGCATGTACACCATTCGTCTTGGCGTTGATGTATATTTTCGGTGAGAACATCTGGTCCATTCCTTGGGCTTCACATTTATTTCCTTTCCTCTTAGCTCCCGTCGCTTATCCCATAGCCAAACTCCTGGACTATGCGCTTGGCGCTAACGAAGCGCACACCTACAGAAAGGCGGAGCTCAAATCTTTTCTTGAGTTCCATCGCACCGGGGAGGAACCTCTGAGGGACGATGAAATATCCATCCTGAGCGGTGTGCTAGAGCTCAATTCAAAAAATGTTGAAGAACTAATGACGAGGATGGAGGCAAGGTGATGGCTCCCATGAGAGGGTCAGAGGTGCTAATAATTACATTATAGGATGTCGTTACGCTCAGCAAGGACACAATATTGGACCACAACACAGTCGATAAAATGTTCGTGGGCTATCTCTCCAAGTGTTCTCGCCGCTGAAATGCGACATAGTATCATGAGCGGATACTCCCGCTTCCCGGTGCACGATCCAGAAAACCCATCGGCTTTTGTCGGGCTTTTGTTAGTCAAAAAGGTTAGCCTGTTTATTCGTCCTGCACATATTACCTCTTAACATATACACACTGTCCATAGTTAATAACCTACGACCCTTCCCAAGCCCTCCCGGTGTCAAGCTTTGCGCTGTCTATCTTGCCTGAGGCCCACCCTTCAATCAACTGTTTCCAGGCGTTGGATTATTTGTGAGGACACCATTTCCTTTTACAGGCACCCTCAGCTCACCCCGTCCTCCAGCCAAACTGGGCGAGCCCATCTCCTTCTCATATCACGGACTCCGGGAGTAGCGGGTGGCGCGATTGGAGTTGTTACCCTTGAAGGTGGGCTTCTGCTCGGCTCAGACTAATCATGAAGAGGGCTAAGTCTCCAACCTTTGTAGATATAATCGAAGAAATAATCTCTGAGGAGATTGTCGACGAGACGGATCGCTACGACGATAACGTTAACAAACGGCGGGCCAAGCGGTTGACGAATACTGCTATCATGAAGGGGTGAGTCAAAGGAGCGAGACCTTTACTGTTATTTCATACTTAATGATTGTTAGGATTGTCGAGCGCCACCGGAAGGCCTCGATATCCTCTCTTGTGAATGAGAGTACACCATTGCTGGGAAGGGATCACAATTCCGAGTGAATGACCAGCGGGCGATGAAGATATCTTCGAGAAGATTGTTCTTCGTTCCGTTCATGTTCGCTTTTTCGAGTTGGAATGTTTGTCATTGTCGTGAATCTATCTGTTCAGAGTATCCGGTGTCTTTGACCTTCGTTTCTTAGCACGCGAAGTTCGACCTCGCAGATAAGATATGGTTACTTTGCGCTTGCAAGGTGCGACGCATGGATCGCTGAGATTGCCCAACAAGTTACAGCGTCCATTCAAGAAAATGTGGTCTTGGGTATCTCAAGCACGCCCGGTGTCAGGATCTTGTACTGCCAGAGGCTCTTCGACGAAGTGTTTCCAGTGGAGGACGCGGCTTCTTGTTCGGCAAGAGTCCATCTCACATGCCTTTCAACTGGACTGGGCGCCAATATCCTTCTCATGTCCCATACTCCTGGAGTCACGGCTGGCATGATCGTCACCTTGAAGGTATACTTCCGCTCGGCTCTTTTTGTACGACTAATTGGATGATTTTCGTACCAGACATAAAATACCACCATCATGGCAAGGTGAGGAACGAACCGTTCACGCTCGTCTCATGCTCAGCGATTGATGGGTTTGCCGAACGTTACCGGAATGCTTTGGTATCCTCTCGTGAGTTGCCTGATCTGTTTTTGGTCAACATATAACAGACAATGCTCCTCCTAGCAGATTAAAAATTTGACCATTTGGGTTCCTACCAGGAACGAGCAGGAAATTATCGGCTCTTCTTGGTCTCTCCTGCGTAGTACGCCACGTTACCGCTTTCCGGTGCGTGGATCCGAAGTTGCATATGCTTGAACTTCGGGTCAGAACGGACTTTGCGTATTTGTGGCCCAGCGAACTCAGAGTAAGTTATGCATTTCAGATGAAGTCTATCTCTTTTATTGACCACAACCCACAGCCCTTAAGGTCTCAAAATCTAAGACGGAAGACAAACTGCCGGACAAAAACACGAGTTGTGATAGTTAACATGTGGTCGTTTTGATGTGGCCATGGTGCCGCTGGCCTGTGTGTGTGACATTCAGATGTAATAATGCAAATTAACGAACGAAGCTACCCAAAGGTGCGATACTTCTACAGGAAGTCGCGGTTGCGTCTACAGCGAGCATCCTGGGCGGGTTCGGAAGTGGTTGCGCTGTTCTCCTGCGGAGTAGGTCCGAGTTTCCCGAGTTTCCCAAAAGTGTCACGTCACACTTTTCTTTGTTCTATCCATCATCTCCTCTGAGTCCCTTTCCCTCCGAGCAATAGGCGTTCTTTTCCGGCAGTGTTGCGTTCTTCGCTTTTCACATGTTTCGAATCCCTGAAGATTGATGTGGAAGAAGTAATTGGTTTTTGTTATCAGCGATGTCTGGACTGCGGATTCCCTTTGCTTTTGCGGTTGCTTGTATACCAAGGTATTGGATGGATGGGGTACCTTTATGTGATCTTCCGACAGTGATGGCTCGTCGTCAGGCGCAATATTCTTCTTCACTCGGAGGATATGCTTCGTAGAAGGGTCTACTCGCCTCAACTTATAAGTCCGCAAAGCGACTGACAAGGCTGCCGTTCGAAGATTCTTTATATTTCAAGACATTCTGGAATCGAGAGACTTACGGTATTACATTGCCACTCTTTCTAGCACTCGTAAAAGGTTCGCCTGTGCACATCGTGCCCAGGCTCGGCGTCCGTGATGTGGTCAAAATGATCGGATGATTTCCTATCGGTTTCACCTCTTCGACCATCATCAAAGTCTGTCGTTGAGCGATATAGGATACTGCCATCTAAGCATATTCTAACTGACTTCAAAAATGACTGGTAGAGCCATACGTCCTCATGCCAAGTCGCGAACGGGTTGTGCTACGTGCAAGCGAAGAAAAATCAAGGTAAGCCCCCACGTGCCATTGCTAGTCATATTCTCAATAATCTATAGTGCGACGAAGAATATCCCATGTGCGGAAATTGCACAAAGAGAAAGGTGGACTGCACCTGGGCTCCGAAAACCTTCAGATTCGTGAACTCGTCGCCTGAAACACGAGTTTCCCCTGCCTCCATTTCGACTGCCTTGTCGCGTCGACGGCCTAAAGAGATCTCGATACTCTCTACTTTTCAGCACCCTGATACTTCCTTTGTTCTCAGTTCGCGGACATTGGAGCTTATGTACCACTATACCAGCATGACGTGCTACACTCTCACTTTCGTCAATGAAACCAATCTGGATAGTGTATGGAACACTGCAGTACCGAGGCTATCCTTTACCGCCAACGGTTCCCATCTTCTCCATGCCATCCTGGCGGTCACTGCCCTCCACCTCCATTCCCTCGACCCCACGAGCCCGAGTGCCGGACGATACTCCTATGCGGCCACCGTACACTGCAACGCGGTATTGGCGGGGCTCACCATTCCTTCCTTTGATAGTGCCAATCTCATCCCTTTCGTGCTCACCCTCTCGGTCATCGTCATATATGGTTTTGCCATATCGCCTCCTTCATTGACTTCCTCCAACTCGCGATTCCGGAACTGGTTACGTGTCCTTCGAGTCTTGACTAAAACATGCCAGCAATGGCCGGCCCTTCCCCAAGGTGTGACCGGTCCGTTGGCTAGTAGGTTCCCAGTGTCTCCTTCAGCACTACTATCGGCGCTGCCAGACCCCGAGTCCGGAGATACATTCCCTCAATTCCTGTCTACTCTCCCGTTTCCCACCCCGGGCGCCCCAGATCCAGAAGAAGTCGCCGATGAGGAGGTGTCAGCGGACTATCAGTGGGCTCTTGCATTACTGCAGCTTGCATGGAAGGCATCGTTTATTCCTCGATACCAGGGATACGCGCTCCTTGCATGGTTTGCGGGCGTCTCTGACAGGTTTTTGACGTTCTTGTTTGAACGGCGCCCGAGGGCCCTCTTGCTTACAGTGCACTACTGTGTCATTATGCAAAGTATGGAGCGGAAGAACACAGATCCGAACTGTCCCTCGTCATGGTGGGCCCAGAGGAAGAATAAGTGGGATGACATTATCACGGAACTAATGTGCCAGGTCGGACCACAGTGGACCGAGTGGGTACGTCGAAATGTGTAACGTGAATTATCATTGCATAGACCTTTGAACGCTGCAATGTTAGTCCTAATGTAACCTAATGAGATAATCATCCTATACTTTAGCAATGCATGAGAAGCGATTCCGTACTTTAGAAGAATATCGTCTACATTATACGACATCGAAAATAGGTTGAAAAGTACTCACTTGATTCGATGTCCCAGAGGTATAACAAAAGAGCCATCCACTGACGAGGAGCGTACGATCCACCGACTCGAACCCGAACGGGCAAATTATAAAGTAAAAACTAACACGAATGTGAGATACCAGTGCGTACGAAACCTAGGGACCAGTAAATTACTACTTAGTACTGAATACTCAGTCATAGCGCTTCCAGAAAATAATCATTTCCCTCGATTCTATTCTCATTGCGAGCGCAGCCTGCCAGCGAGTACTAGAATTGGCTAACATGTGAGACCAGTCCGGTGCGGGGTGCCCCTCGTCGTTCCGTTGCGCCATATCTCTTTCATTTCTTATTGTATCACTTTGAGACTTGACGATGCTGTTTTTACACGTATAAAGAATGTTTATGTAGTCTTTCAACCGGTGAAAATGAGTATGTTATTATCTTTCTGTTTCCTTGCTGGCACCGGTCGGCGGTATTGTGTGGTATTGTCCACTCTCGACTTGTTCATTGGGATTTACCGGAGGTATCGCCTGTCTCATTCTGTGTGAAGTCTATGTACTTGCCTGCGCTCGCAAAATGTGGGTACTCCCACAGTCCATATTTATTTCTGGAAGAGCTTTACTAGTAACTTGCAAGTTACTTTCGAGTACCGACCTGAAGCTTAAGTCTTGACTCTTACCTCTCGAAAGTTGAATCAAGATTCAACTTGTAAGTTGTTACTTGACTCTTGACTCTTGAGTCTCAATTGTCAAATAATTTTTTCTAAAAAATCTTTGAAATAATCAAACCGACACCAGCAGGATTTGAACCTGCGCACTCAGAGAGTAATAGATTGAGGATGATTCGAATCTATCGCCTTAACCACTTGGCTATAGTGCCTTACTAAGCGTACCCAGTATGAATGCTATTAAACGAAGGCGAAATCGATTCGCTCGCGAAACTGGTAAGCTTTAATGGCACGTCGTGGGCGTGGACCTGAAGTTAATACTGGGTTCGACTTCGCTCTCTTCAGCATTGTTTCAACACCTGATCTGCAAGCGCCGCACAAGAAGATTGATAATAAATTAATGAGCAATTTCAATATGTAATGCATGTTCGATCAAAATAACTCGTAGATATCTTTATCATGGAAGAACCGCACGTTGTCTGAGAGGGTAGTGGGTGTAGACGAATCGGGGGTATCCTCCAGCCTACATCAGCGTATGTTAACAGGTGCAAGAAGGAGTGGCGTCATTTCGTCGCTTACATCGGTACGTCCCCGCCAAACCCAAGATCAAAGTGGCATATGGATTGCAGATACTGCCAGTCTTCGAACGTCAATGACACCGGTGCCGCGTATTCCTCATAAAAAGCCCTGAGGACATATATCAGGGTACGAAATAGTAAAACCAGGAATATGAAGAAACCGACCTGATATCAGCCATAGCATCTTCGTAACTATCTTCATACTTCCCTTCGGGTGAAGGAAGGCAGATACCATCGAGAGCCATTTCAAGGATTACACTGAGCGGGTGGGATGGTTAGAAATGATAGCTAAGACCGTCGACAACCATACTCACATTTCGCCCAAGTCGGTAGGCGTATAGTAGGCGTCCATTGGGATGTCGATGGCGAAGAATCATGAGGATCCCTTTATAGAGAGCGGCCGAGTCACTGCTGGCACGTCGCGAACACAAACAATCGCTGCCATCCTTTCTTTCGGTGGCTGACTAGGGTTAATGACACTATGGTCAATTGAAAGGCCACCAAAACAATCTAGGACGCACTTTGAGGAAGGGAGTCGCGGACAAAGGAGAAAACATTGATTCAATGTTTGACCGCATGACAAGAACTTTACTTGCAGTGTCACAGAGTGTCACTAGTAGTAGCACGCAATGATACTCTGCACGTCGTTCGAGAACTCGAACTGGCAGGAATTCTGCGTCCTGAAGTGAAAACGTTCGTCGAAAATTTCCGAAATATATTTCACGCTTCAAAATAACAGTCGGTGTCATTTCAAAACGCTACAGTCGCGTCGCGAGGACATCTTTTTTTTTTTGTGCCGCTCGGATTGCGTCACATTCCCAAATAACATTGTTGACCATAATCCATGAGATGTAGAAACCAGTGGTCACGGTTCCTCTGCAATCGGTAAGAAAACTGCCGGGATTTGGAAGGAAAAGAATAAACAGACACAAGAACTTGAATTATACTTACCCTACACTCATTGCTACGTGTTTAACAGTATCTTCAGAGAGAAAATAGCGAGACAGATACTCATACTTTCCCTTCAGGGTGAGGCTCGCGCAATGCCCTAAGCCCTAGTCGCGTGTGGATAATCAGTTGACGAAAAGACGCAAAGAAGACGTGAATCGATATCGATTTCGGCTGACCGGCCCTAAAGTAAGCACGTGATTGCGTACCTTTCTGAATCACAAAATTTTCCTTCTTGATCTCTTTCCTCCACCACCGTCCTTCTTCACGACCTTCAGATTCTCCTTTTCCCGTACTAAAAGATGTCGACGCCTACTCTGTGGACGATTCCCGTTCAGCCAAAGGGCAAGCCGGTACGTACAGCGTGGCTCTGATTGATATCGATATCTAAAGATGTCCTACAGATCCGGGCTGCAGCTGTTATTGGAGGAGTTCCCTTTAAGCTCCCGGATGCCTATACACACTATGACGACAATCTGAAGCCTCCATTCTTGGGCAAATTCCCCCACGGAAAGATCCCAGCATGGGAGGATGGCGATTTCTTGCTCTTTGAGTGGTCTGCGATTGCTCGATACGGTGTGTAATTGCGAAATTTTGCGATTCATTTTCGGTTTCCTAGGATGAGATTCATTCATTCAGTTATCCCTGTCTTAACATCCGTGTCGACAGCATTTCTAATTCTCTGATTTCTTTCTTCTTCTCTGTCACGATGGATACTGATAAATTCGGTTCCCAGTCGCCTCAAAAGCTCCCAACTCGAACTTGCTCGGCTCGACTCCAGAAGAAGCTGCTCAGGTTGACCAGTGGATCCACCTTGCTGAGAGCGAAGTCGACATCTACACCGTCCTCACCAACCATGTCTGCAATGGCAAAATTGCCGGCTACTCCAAACCTGCCCACACCTACTTCCTCGAGAAACAGCTCCGTGCTCTCAAAACTCTCGATGCTCACCTTGCTAAGCACACCTTCTTCGTCGGCGAGCGCATCACCCTCGCTGACCTCAGCATCGCTGCCTTCATCCAATTCGGCGTTGGCGTCAGTATCGACGCCTCTGTCCGTGCCCAGCTCCCCCATCTCATCCGCCATCTCGAGACCATCGTCAACCAACCCCAGCTGAAGGAGATCTATGGCCCCATCAACTACACCGAGAAGGGTGTGCAATTCGTTCCACCAAAGAAGGAGAAGGCTCCTGCTCCCCCCAAGGAGAAGAAGGCCGAGGAGAAGAAGCCAAAGAAGAAGGAGGTCGAGGACGACGATGCTGACGAGCCCGACGTTCCCTCCGAGCCCAAGGTCAAGAACCCCCTCGACGACCTCCCCAAGTCGACATTCAACCTCGAGGACTGGAAGCGGGCATACTCCAACAAGGACACCCGTGGAGCTGGTGGATCCATCGAGTGGTTCTACCAAAAGTGCGTAACCTTTTCTTCTCTCTTCATTTCCTAGTCCCTCATGCTATTCTTCAGCTTCGACGCCGAAGGCTTCTCTATCTACCGCGTCGACTTCAAGTACAACGAAGAACTCACCCAGACGTTCATGTCCTCCAACCAGATCGGCGGATTCTTCAACCGTCTAGAGGCTTCGCGAAAGTACCTCTTCGGTTCCGTCGGTGTTCTGGGCCAGACCAACGACAGCGTCATCAGCGGTGTCCTCATTCTCCGTGGTCAGGACGTTGCCCCCGTCGTGAATGTTGCTCCTGATTGGGAGAGCTACAAGTACGAGAAGATCGCTTTGAAGGACGAGAAGCAGAAAGCCTTCTTCGAAGGTGCTCTCGCTTGGGATTTGGAGCTCGACGGCAAGAAGTGGGTTGATGGAAAGAACGTATGTCCTTTTCCTCCTTGTCTTCTGTCGCATACTGATATCAACGTTCGCAGTTCAAATAATCTGATGCTTAACTTTGATGACTGTATTAGTGTTGTTGCTGATCTGTTACCATTTGGGGGTGTTGTTCGATAGAGAATGAAAACAAGATTGTAACATATTTGTGGGTGCCAACTAAGGCTCGGACCATTCGCTGGCGTCGTTTAGCCTCAGTGCTTAGCTGCAAGAGGTTCAAGTGCAACGTCACCGTAAGCGAGTGGGATGGTGACGGCCTCCGAACAGATTACTCCCGGTGTGACTTACGTCCCAGTTGGAATCCGAGCTTGGCCTTATGATTTATTGCATGCAACAGGAGCGAAATTTTGGAAGAGAAACATGGACCAATTGCGACGACTGCAGCATTTCCAGGATTCTTATGCTAACCGATATCCCCAAAACACTACCCTACGTGAACCTGAACTAAGGATACCCGAATTCAGGATTTTTTCAGGACCAACTGCCGGAAGCAAAATATCGGATTAGACTTCCGACGGAACTCTTTGCATTGTCTTTGCGACTGAACCGGGAATGTGGGTAACTATTCTGTATAAGTTAATGCGAACCGAGTGCTGGGTACTTCTGCTGGATTTACAGGGTGCACACTATCTTTGATAGCTTTGACAGGCACGTCTGTGGCATGCACCACTTGCGATATGCTCCCTGGTACAGAATATAGAACGATGTCGAGGAGAGACTGGTAAGGCCATTAGCTATGTCACGAATTCCTTCTACGCCAAGCATTGCGTTGACGCATTAGACGGCAACGGAGATGGCGGCAACGAAGAGGATGAGGCCGGCGCTCCAGAGGAAGCAAAACTGCACTAGGAGATTAAGAGGATTGTGAAAGCAAGATGACAAGCTCTGGTGAAGACTGAAGTCTGTGTCGTCCGAGTCAGCGGTCAGTGGTTCCGATATTGTATTCCAGTCTCTCATCCGCTGTTCAGTATTGATCAACTGGCTCGAGTCTTGTCGGCAATAGAAAGGTTGCCACTCAAAGGAAGTGCTGCTAAGAGCCTCTCCGAGACTTCTTCCTTGCAAGTCTTCGCCATTTATTTCAGCGATACCGTCAATGAAAGAGTTCCTCGAACATTTTGCTTTGATATTATCGTCGTGGAAGATACTCGCTCAGTCTGGTGTACCCAATGCTAAAGATATCTTGAAGGGTATATATATGTCTCTGGCATTCGTTCGATGTCATGTCAGGGCACACAAGAAGATGTCCATGTTGATCGGCAAAAGGAGATGAGCGAGCCTTACACTCGCCGCGGTCTCATGGAATACCTGCATAAGGTTGCTCTCCCTCTCTAGCTGAAGGTGTGTGCATACGCCGGTTCCGTACAATAGCCATTGATCACACGTTAAAAGCGACAGATCCACTGATGTAATACATAAAACATCCCGAGCTATTTCTAGCTCTCCGTCCGATCTGTCTGTGAATTGATCATCCAACCACTGCGCAAGTGCCTGACTGACGCTGCGCGTCCGTGGGTTCAATCCGTGACGCGGATATCCCAACTTCAGTTCAATAGGCGCTCATGGAATGCGCTCGGTATTCGACGCGCTTCGTGCGTATGGCATCACCGAGACTACAGAGAAGAAGAGTGCCAAACACAACGGCGCGATCCCACGGCTTCGCAGCTCGTTGATGGGCTGAGGACTGCGGATACGTGTGGTCGGGAATTCTGATGACACTGAAAGGATGGTTCCTCATCGATTCAGCAACTTAATCTCTTACTACTTTTTTACCCCCGCCGCCGACGATGTTGAGCGCTGTACCGTTGTTTCTCCTATGCTTGTCGCTCGTTAATATCGAAGGAGGTACGTTTCGTTCTCCTGGACCTTCGAACGGAACAATAATGACCGTTCCCCTCGAAGTCCTCGGCCAGGGATTAACATCCTGGCTCCCTATCCTCCATCGCGATACCAACGCCACTTCCGCCGTCAATATCTCATACATCCCCGATACCTGTTCGACCGATTGTAAAGTCCTCGTTTCCATCGTTGTGAGTTGCGCATAATCGTTCTCCCGAGTCTGAACTTTACGAGACTCTGTGTAGGCCTGCGGAGATAGCATGGGCTCTTGCCTCTGCTCGACCAACTACAACGCGAGCGTGTCTAATTGTCTTACCTGCTTCACGAGTGCGGCTTCAGGTGCCGACGAGGAGGCCATGCTCGAGGAGCTGGATGAGCGTAAGTACTGACAGGCTGTGTCGTCCTTGTTTTCAATCTTATACTCATGTCAGTGTACTCCACATGCGAGGTCGCTGCTGCGGAAGCCGATGCGGCGACAACTGGCGGGATCAAAGAAGGCGCCATTCTAGCGGGGATACTGATATCTGCTTCGTGGACATTGATGTTTTGGCTCTAACTCTTGGTCAGGGATGTTCTTTAGCGTTCGCTCATTCCTACCACACACTCACTTGATATTTATTCATGAGCATCATCTTCCAAATGGCTCTTGGCCAAATACAAACGTGAATGCAGCTACGAGGAAGGTCCTTCGTGCACGATTATTTACTTTGAGAACCATATTACGACCCAGATGGAGACGTGCTACCGATTTTTGAACAATAAGACGAGCCGTCTCTCGCACCGGAAGGCTCCGATTCATTTTCCAGGCGGCAGCAGCCCACCAGTGTAAGCTTCAGTCACCACGTAGATTCCACTAGGGTAGCGCATAAAACTTAGTGACCGGCTATCTTGTATTCATGTCCCAATGACTGGTGCGCAAATCACTACAGCTACATGTATATTCTCCTTACGAAGAACAGGCATAGATATACCAATAATTTCGAATGAATTACAATTCCGAGTCCTTTGATAGAGAAACCGCGTAAAAATGTAATCGCCGTATCAAAACCCTTCTTGGAGAGGGGTTTGTAAAAAATGGTAATTGACCCATGTTTCTGCGCTACCTGGATTCCAAAGTCCAGACTTCAACATCGTCACTCGAAAATCGTGAATCATGATTCATGAATGATGATGATTGATCATGACCAAAAATCAAAACGTTTGCATGGAGAAAACTACTCTCTGACTGGGAGTCGAACCCAGCTTTCGCGCGCTCATAGATATTTCTTATGCCCATGACAGGCGCGTGTACTAACCGATATACTATCAGAGATCTGATAACACTGTGAGAGTGGTATATGTATATGAGGTACAAACTATAGTGCCAGACTTTTATCTTCACAAACCAAACCACCGGACACTTTTATGAACTGAAGATCCATGGACATGGAACCCAAAAGGCACTTGTGGAGCAGAATTCTACCAGGCTGATATTCGGGGGCTTGGAATCTGGGCATAATAGCACGCATCTGTTCAGTAATCGGCACCATTGTGATCTCAAGACCAGCTGTAGCATTTGCCAACACGTTCGACTCCTGTACCTCGTCGTCTACCGTTCCGCTATTCGATATTCAGCGCGGTATATTTCCCTGCACGAGGCCACCACCAACAGTGCTAGACAAGAGGCCTGCACGGTGCACCAGTAGGGAATATAGTGGTGGCAGGATAGCAAGGGAAGCGGCAGCCTAGGGACGCCCAACTCGGACTACAGATGATGCGCTGCCGATAAACTCAAGTGCCCGATGCATGTTGGCTGGTATCTATTCGAGAAAAGAGCAGGTTGCCACAGGGATTCACGCCAGTCTGCATTTAGAGTCCGACTCCATCGACGCGGGAACTAGTGCTCACCACGCACGATGTTTATATCATCTCAGTGACGAGAAGCTCTGTCTTGCGGCCTCGACCGCTACTTCTCTTTTCCGAGACTTTGCTCTGTGGGTATGGTAGGGGGATATGAAGGAGTAGTGACCCTTTGTGAGTATATTGTTCTTCGGCTCGTTGGCTGCGACTGATTGGGATAGCGTCAGACGTACACACCCACTGGGAATTCGTTACTTCGGATCGTCCGTTTCTATCATATGGATCTACGCACTAGACTGTACGCTCCGCACCATCCTCCCTTCTTCGCGTGGGCTCTCCAGTCTTCGTGTTGTGGTCCAAAAGAGAATGGGTAACGAATATGTTCTGAGTGGGAGTCGAACCCGCTCGTACCTAGGACCACTGCGCCATCAGAGCGCAGGAAGGAAAGGAAACAAGGAGTCTAGACTCTAAAGGTGCGTGCATTTGACCAAGTTCTGGAATGAGACTAACAGCCTACAGGCCTTATTAGTTGGCCTTGTCCACGGCCTCCATTCGCACACCAAACGATCGTACATTCCAGTGTATGCATCCGACATCAATGTGCCAGAGCGCCCTCGCGGATTCCCTGTGTGCCTAGCTCGTCATTCAAGTGCCATGGATATTTACACATCCGCCTCTCTGGGTACGTAGTGGGCCACCCATGTAAAGGAGATATTAGAGTCCCCATGTGCGTGTATCGTTCTCCGCTCGGTAGAATTTGGCTAACTAGGATACCCTCAAACACACGCGCCCTACTACAGCCCCGATTGTGGGAGCCCATGCATCTGTGGCTTGTAGTCTCTCAGGCCAAGTACGCGTTCTCCTTTCGTGTTGTAGTTCAAAACAGTTTATTTTTCAATACAGATTCAATGAGTGGGAATCGAACCCTCACGTTACTGTATCAAACAGACCTTGTGTGCTACCAGAGCGCATATGACAACAAGGTGCAAGGAGCCGAGAGGTGCGTGCGTCAAGCGTGCGTTTCACTTGGCTCTGGAATGACTCTGATGCGGCCAGTCACAGTTGGTTGCAGCCGAGGATGATGAGCATGCAGGCGACCCAATGTCGGCTCGTCCATCTCACGTGTAAGATCACACTCGAAATGTAGTTTTGACTGGAGAGACCCACAGCATGTGCCCAGATTCGGACCGCCCTCGCCCTCAGTTATATTTTGTAAAATGGGAAATTGAAAGTCTGCTGCAGACATTTGATATCGCAACCTGGATGAGCAAGTGCCCGGGAAGAAGAAATGACCGAATGGTGTTTTGTTCCGATCCCTGATCCTTGCCATCAGACAATGCCTGATATCGATTGGGGAGAGTTACATCGACCTGCACTCAAGTTATCATTTTTAATGTTTAGGGCACTTTTTATCATCTTGCGAATCTCGGGCCCGGACGGCGCGTATAAAGGAAGGTGCTAGTACCGTTATGCCTCCAATTTGTCAGGAGCCAGTGGACGTCGAGCAATAACTGGAACAACGGTTCTCACCGAATCGTTGCTGCTACCGAAGTGGGTTATCTTCCCTCACGAGTCTTATCGTTAGCATTAATTTCTAGTCAGGTAACTAGAAGGCCGCGATCAAAGGTGTGCCTTCCTGGCGCTTCCACGTTCTGGCAGACTAGGTTTGGTACCTCGAGTACGTCATCAATACACCTTGCCTTCTGAATAACTCTGCCTTTCCAAACCGACACGGATTCCGGAACGTATTTGGCCCGTGCAAGTTTAAATCTGCTTCCCTTCATGCCAGTGGGACCCAACTACCGCCTGACCGGTTGGTTCTCTGCGCAAGAAGGGAGCTCCAGAAAGCAGAAACCACTCACCGGATCGAGGATAAGGACCTGAAGAAAGTATTTCTTGTAAGTTGTATACTATAAACAAGGGGAAAAACCATACGTGTGACTTCCTTTATGAGTGCTCTGACTGGGAATCGAACCCAATTTTCGTCCGTGTAAGCAGATATCCTAGACATCCGCTTGAACATTCCGAGCTATTCTTCACCACAGCGTCTTTGTCAATGATTTTTTATTGCTCTGTGACGCCATTTCAGCCGACCGTGCGGATCCCTTTTCGCGTCTATGACTATGAGGCGCCCGCTTAGGTCCCGGTAGCGAGGAGAGAGGGGTGTGCTGGAGAGTAGATGAAGGAAATCCAGTGCACAGTCAAAACCCCATTCGAAATGACATGGTCGCTGGGGGGAGGAATGACGCGTAACGTCTCCCAAGCAAAGACGTCCGCCCACACTTTCAGCGGCTCCCTTTCCACGTGGTGCTCACAAAAAACCGCGTCTGACCCTTCTCCTCACTACCCGCTCTCCTTTGCCGCCCTCACAACAAATGGTCGAGTCCTCGATGTCATTCTCTGTTTATATTGCAGGGAGACCCTGGCCACGCATCGATAAATCACACTATCGTCTTCCTTCCCAATCTAGCTGGCCAAACACACGCTCTCCGACGGTCTTCACTCGTGTTGTGGATTATGTAAAAAACGCCGCTCGATGCACGCGTTCCAAGTAGGATTCGAACCTGCTTGCACCTGTATTAAACAAGGCCGGTGTGCTATCAGAGCGCGTAGGGCAAGGACTGGAGGGGTGTTTGGGTCTAAAACGGGACTAACGTCGACCTGAGGAAAGGGAGGTATAACAGCGAGAGTTGATGATTCTAAGTACTAGCCTCGCGACAAGTCAAAATCAGTCTCGCTCCAAACACGGCAAAATCTTCGTACAAACCTTCCCTGAGCGAAGTGTTACCATCAGTTCTAATAGAAAAGATTATACCAGTGAGCAAAACAACGCCAGCCAAAACCAGTATCGCTTAGTATTAAATCACGGAGACTAAGGAGACTCAGGGAAGGGCAGGTGCCCCGACTTGGATGGATGTATGCGCGTTTCCCTGAATTGACAGCTGGCTCTGAGGCTTGGATGAAGTTCGATCTCGGCATGGTGCAAGTCGACGTAAGGTCTCCTGCGCTTAGAATCGTCAACTCTCGCTGCTATGCCTCCCTTTCCTCGGGTCGATGGTGGGATGGACTTCCTGTCAATGGCCCGGTAGCGACGTGAGTTTGTTTTTACTTTGCATTGGTACCTAGGTAATTAGGATTGCATCACCGATGTCTAGGTCAAACCTTACGTTGCATTGTTCTCTATGCGACGAATGGCTACAGAGCGCACAAGTTCTTCCCAACTTTTGGACGACTGCGCCTTCTCAGACCGGCCCGCACCAAGTGAGGCATCGATTTGCTATTGTACCGTTTCAGGTTTGTTTGTATGCTGATACAATATATCCTTCTTGTCGGTGAGCAGTCAGAACAAGCGTCACATCCAGGTAAGCAGGATAAGAGTTATAAAATGGAAGACCTAACCGATGAACAGGATATTCGTGTCTCGGCGTGGAAAAAATGAGTTAAAGAGGAAAAAATACGTTCTGGTACAGCCTCTTGAACCATAACGCTCTGACTGGGAGTCGAACCCAACTTTCATCCATGCAGGTGGACTAGCCGAAATTCTATCAGAGGCTACACGATGAGGGAGTTTACAGAGCACCTAAGCTATATTCAAGTCTGACCGACATCGACTTGTCATCATTGCATCAACTCTCGCCCAGTTCATCACTGCATCGTTCGTTTCCGTTTCTAGTGTAAAGAACCCTACACGTCTATAACACTCTGGATTATGGGAACCTGATTACGAGAACTCTGGGAGCGAGCAAAATTTCTAACCTCAGTGAGCGCCGCGTGCCAAGTCCGAGTAACACTCAGGCTTACCCGAATTCAGGAGGAGAAACTACGGCCTATTCTCTTTTTTCCACAGTCAATACGCGTCATTGTAGATGAAAAAGCAGCACTGCACCCCATATTCGACAGATCTCTGACTGGGAGTCGAACCCATCCTGCCAGATGGTCTAGCCGATATTCTACCGGAGATTACACAAAATATCATTCCTGAAGGAATATTACGCCGGCCGCATGTTGACACAGAGGATGGGTCTCTTTGGTTCTTTCTCAATTATGGTATGGTCGACCGCGTTTTGACCCTAAGACAGTCTGCCAAGCGCACAACACCTCAGCCTCGTCGGTCAACCTTTATTGTCCGTAGTATGCATACTTGCCCTGTAGTTACAGTGCAAGCCGGTATGCAGATTCTCCTGTAACTACAGGACGGTGGCGTTGACAGATGCGCTCTGCATACCCAAGAAACCCACACTCTGCATACTCCTAGAAAACAATTACGTATTCGTCTATCCTTCTGCCGTTCCACCTCGCTGTCATCATCGCAAGCAATAAGGAGACGTCCTCTCATCGTCCTCCCGACGCCTGCCTAAAAGGGATTGACCATCGAGATAACGAATAGCGCAACCTATCCTGACAGGTAAATTTAATTTTTCCAGTAGTTATCGGGCAAGCGTAAGTACAATTTCTCCAATAACTATAGTAGGGCTGTCAGCCTGTCCTGAACGTCGCAACCGATGATAGGACCATGTGCGTCGTCTCTGACCACATTTTTCCGTGCAACTTGTCCCCTTTACCTCCTGGCCACGTATTACGATAATCTTGTCTCATTAAATAAGTAGATAAGTAGATACATATATTGTTGGAATATGGCAATCCGGCATCTTGCCGAGCTTGCTGATTAAGGAAGAAGAAGTAGGAAAAGTATAGAAAGTTCTAGTAAATAGTCTTTTAGTATAAAAGTAGGTACTGTAGTGTACATCCTCATGCGTTTGCAGAGCTCAGCCAAGCGCAATACTATTGGTTCGACACCGCGCATGTATATACTGGAGACGAACTGATCCCCCGTTTTACGACATATATGAATATATATAATTAACAATAAAATATGTGCCGGTGGGCAGGCATGGCGGGCTGTATGCGTCGACGGTGGTCATCGCTATCAGGTATGGTTAAAAACGGGGACTGTGAGGAAGTAGGTGCACTGCTGAAAAGGGTGAGACATGCAGCAGAATGTGTGCATCGGGATAGGGATTAGGCACATAACGGTGATGATGCCAGGCGGCAGGTAGTGGTGGGGTTACCCATGGTCGCATAGCCATGAATTTCGACATGCTCATCACAACCTCGAGCCTTCCTTCTATACATAATGCCTAAAAAGGCGTGCATGTTGTCAGTGTCGCCCGCTGTCCACATCCCGCCTGGCTTGCACTCATCTGCCCATTTGCACCTCTTCGGCACACCCTCACCTTCCCCTCCATACCTCGGCTATGACTTTGTAACACTCTGCTTCATGCTTGAAGCCTCCCCACCCCTCACGCTATCGCTGTCACCATCGCGACCGTTGTCGTTGTCGTTGTCGGGTGTGCGTCGCTTTCCTGGTTGCAGATGGCGGTCGATGTTGTTTTTCAGGTCGGACCTAGTATCGTTAATGTATTTGCAGGCTGGGGTCGATGCAGATTGGCCCCGATTTCGATGTGGGAATGCTGGGGTGGGCCGTAACAAGAATGGGATTGTGCATCATGGTTGCAGCAGGCATTTACGGGCGTTGTAGTCACTGGTAAAAGTGGTGGTGGCGTTCCTCGTCATCCGGGATGGAGCTAATAATGCTACCTCGTGTGAGGGCTTATACGCGGCCAGTGTGCATGGCATCCAGCTGTTTGGGGGTCCGATGCGTCAAAAGTATCTATGAAGATTGAGTTGGCATGACAGGTAAGTAAAATATACCTTAGGCCCATTGAAATGGGCAAGGGATGCGGACAGGGAACTTTGCGATAGGCATGTGGTGAGGGAAAGACAAGGGAAAGAAGCAGAAAAGAAGTGGCACAGCCACTCGATCACTCTGTGGTTTCACGGACCGGAGCAATCGAGCGAGCGGAATACATGCTCGGGATGCATCCTCTGCTTGATTTGTCCCTTCCGTGACCCCAAAAATCATTGGAATATAGTATTATGGCAGTGTAGAGCATATGTATATAGTTTTTTGCATATGAAATGCTTCCCAGCCTTGATTAATATGTGTTTCACAGATGATAAACCGCATTTTGGGTCATTTGTTACAGTATATCCATTTTACACAGTTCCACATACCATCACCGAGGATCAGATGAAGTGCATGTGCAAGGTTATGCTTTATGCTGTCCAAACATGTTTCTGATTTACAGAGATCCACTTATATAAGCCTCGTTATTCACTTCATTGCTTGGAAAATGTACGTTCATATTCTCCTTTGGTGCACTTTCATCTGATCGTCTCACCGAAACAAAATTGTGTCGGAGGTTCAGGACAGGTGTCTTTTCAGATATGTACTACCAAGAATAGGTGAAGTACCCTTTATAGACTCTGTATTCTCGTTTAAATGTGTACTATGGGGTGAAGGATGTGTTGCATTTGACATTATTCATATTAATCTTTGAATCAGATACAGAATGGGGATGAAAAAAAAACCTGTATAATATATGAATACTAATAGACACCATCTATTAAAAATTTGAGGGCTGGAAGAGCTTCATTGACTATACAATTGCAACCCATTGGTCACTGTGAGTGATTTAGGGGCTGTCCGGCAAATTCCGGAAATCAGCTTGAAACGTTTTTCTTTCACTAGTCCTACATGCATTGAGAAAGAAGCTTATGGAGTCATCATATATTGTACCAACTCACATTCTATATCCAAAAAAACAGATTATACTATCCACTATCACAAATATTTTGTCCAAGATTGCGATCAGATTGGGAATACTATATTGAGTATGCAGAGTCGGTTGCAGCTGCGCACGACGCTCTGCATACTCCACAGTTCACCTGCAGTTACAGGAAACTCTGCATAATATGGACGGTATAGCCTCTGTACTGTTGGATTACGCTAAGTACAAACGGCTCGAGTTGGTGACTAGTGGGGACTCCGGGATAAGCAGGGAACCCTCGCAAATGTGCGAGGGGCTCAATTGCAACTACTTTATCTACTAAAAATAGAATTATACTATTGTTATACTACGGAAAGGAGTGGAACGATAAGTAACAGCCGTCGGAAGTGCGGCATATTTGGTATTTCAACATGTACTGAGAACCATCCCCAACTTTTCTGTTATACTGATGATAATGGAACGAGTCCATATCGAAGGGCATGGTGTCGAAGCAGGGAGCGACAACACATAACAAGGAGAGGAGCGCTTTATATAGAGGTTTCCCAGTGCATATGAGTATGCATCCTGTAAGAATGACGTTTTCTATGGCAGTTGGGTGCGGATGGGTATGCATACTCTAGTTTACTGCACTATGCAGAGCACATTTGCGTGACGTAATGGCCTTAGATGGTCATACTGTTGAATTCCATTTGCAGGACACGTCATTAGAGATAGGCAACGAGACTGAATATCGTCGGGAGATCAAGAGAGTAAAATGAGAATATTGTTCTATTGACAGCGGGTGAGCAGGGGGGAGGGGGGGCCTGGGGGAGTGGGCGGGGAGGGGTGAATATTGTGATGCAACTAGGACGTGGGAAAATTACAGGACCCTGAGTATGCAGAGTCAGAAGAGCGACGCTCTGCATACTCCGCAGCTGGCCTGTAGTTACAGGAAACTCTGCATACCGGGCTGCACTGTAACTACAGGGCAAGTATGCATAATATGGACGGTATAGCCTCCGTCGGTACCTCCGGTTCAGTTGACATCAAAACCGACCATGACTTGACCACTGATTTATATACCATATATCTGTATACCTGTTCCATTGTTGACCTGCTATCCAGCGGCTGCAACTCTTGGCATTTCTGACACGCTGACATCCCGAGGTGACTAATGCACGAATGGTCCTGCTGATGTTATGGGTACCGTGACACATAGTTCATTCCGTGCTTCTGGCTCCCAATGACCTTGCATCAGCAAAACAGTCACTTCATCTTTGTGGTCTTTCAGTACTTTCTAAAGTCGTAAAAGCTTTGAAAGATACGAAATACAATGTCTTTCCGCAAGAAGAAAATGTATTTCACAAGACAGGTACCTTGTCTTGTCAAGCAGACCAACTCTTTGAAAGACTGATTGAGGACCTGTAATGTGCGACATCTTTCATATATTTCAGATCTTATGGCATTGGAATGATAAAAGAGCACAATAAGTATATTAGTCTTTGGGATAAACATAGTACACTGGCATGTACATAATGTGCATACAGCAAGCATAAACAGATAACCCTAATACAACCAGCCACCAACCCTCGACACCATCGCCCGAGCCTTGTCCCTAGCCCCACCTATCCTGACCCAATGCTTGAGGGAACATACGATGCCTGGAAAAAGTTAGTCAATGTAAATGACCACCATGTGATCGAGCGTACCGTCACCTAAGAGAACCTGCTCTTGAGATCCATACCATTGGGCTGAGCGGTGCCTGACTCATTGAAATGGTAAGCAAAGGATATAAAAGGAAGGGGGAAAACATTACCCTGCTGTGCGCTAGTCGTTGAGCATCCCTATGAACCGAACGACGTCAGCAACAGAGGATTACCGGCAGTGCAAACAAATTCACTTACCACTGTCAAGTTGGAGGGCAGAGAGAGAGGTGCATGACGTTGCTCATGTCATGCGTCACCTCGAAGTACCCATGTGCACCTGCACCCTTAGCATGGACCTAGGATCCGGTTAGTCCATCACATTAGAACACCGTACAAGCGCACTCACGACGCGCTCTGGAATGCGTTCACGGTCAAAGTGGGCGAGCAGATCGATAGAGGCAAAATCTAGCAGCATATTTTTGGTCAGCTGAGGGAGAGGTAACGACGATCAATATAGTGACCTTGCAGTAACAGTGGCCCACTAGGACCTGCCCATGACCACGCATACGGCTGGGCTATGGAAGCGCCATTTGAAGCCGCAAAGGTTGTCTCGGTGACGGCTGCATGAGAAAGCTATGAGTAAGGAGTGAAACGAAGCAATGGGGGGATGGTAGTAGGAGGAAGGAGGAAGAAATGAAGAAATGCCAGGCCCGCATCAACCCGCATCGTGAAGTTCAACATCACGTGGAACTGTGTGATACTGATCTGGCTTCTACGCACGGACCCTGGAGTTTATACCCCGGGCGGACTTCAAAATGACTTAGCAATTTTTGGACTTGCATGCCGATGGTACATAATATTATGGTCCAACGGAGAACAGAATTCTTAGCCGATATATCAGTAAACAGTCAGTGCAGCATCTTAATCAAGCATTCAGAGTATCATTAGGAGAAATCCAGGTAAGGGAACAATGAAAGAGTCGGCGATGAGAGCAAGATCATAAAGACATGAAAGATCCGGGTTGCCCAAGATCAAGATGTCATATCAAAGATAAAGCTGCCGGAAGTGGTCTAAAAAAAGACAAAGCTGTCAAAGACGAAGTTGCCCTTTTGCTGATGTGGCCTGTAGCTTCGATGTACTTATCTTACAACGTGACCGGGACCTCGGTAACTCCTAAGACTTGTGCAGCCGTGGTCAAAGTTATTAGAGAATAGGCATACTCGACCAATACCAGGCGTAATTCTCCATGGGAAGTGCTCCTGGAGAATCTGCGGGTATATCCTCTCCATTCAGTTCAATCGCGTACGACATGATACCTCGGAGTTGGTGATTGGTTGGTGAACAGTGACTGGATGCAAGGTAAATTGTGGGATATTTGGTATTATCAAGCGAATTCAGAGATGGAGAGCGGCCCTTGATACCGGGGTGAGGCCTCGATTCAGTCCTAAAATTTCGTCAAAGTGCGCGCTGATTCGGACTCAACAGTGTTGCGCTGACCAAGAACCAGTCTTGTTGGCGCCGTCGTGGAGAGAATAGATGTATCACGTATCATGCTGCCACTCTAATCTTGCAGATGTCATTGACAAAACGGGTGAGGATGACATTGTGTGGGGAATGGCCTGATAACAAGTGGGGTGAGCTCAGAGGAGCTCAGGCTCTTTGACTCACTGTATCTCCGCGTGTCTTTGTTCCAATGGATTTGGCCACTTAGTCGATGCACTTATCTTCGCTAACGTTCACAATTGTTCTGAATTCGAGGTGCACTGTTAAGGCACGGCTACATCCTTCAGGCGGGAGGCGGGAGGTAGGACGATGGAGGAAAAGAAAGCGAGGGTCACGGTTACAGCCGAAAATATCCAACTTGAAACATTCCAGCTGGTTCAAGAGTTGAACGTTGAACCTCCTGCATAGTCTCATAGACCAGACCCAGCTATCCGTATGAAGATGAGTCGTTCAATGGATGTAGACTTATTGGCGTATTTTGCCCCTGTATGTAGTCACAACTGATCGTTCGCCAAAGAAGTAAGTAGATTAAAATAGTACATCTACCCGACGACATATATGGTAGGTGTACTCAACAACTTTTCGGGTGTAGTAAGAGCACCGTTGAGCGAACAAATGTAAATAGACCTCATCTTCTGAGACAGTTAGACTCAAGCCTGATAGCTCTCGTCACCATCACTTCTCCCAAATTTCTCCGACCAATGCCTCGACCAAAAGTGACCTGCGTGCCACCATCCCCCTCTCACGCTTTATAGATGTAAACGCCGTGAACAAAAAAAATTCAGCTCGATTAGAAAATTCAGAAAGACAGAAAGAACAGCGCGTTAAGAGACGAACGTCGAACAAGCCGAAAACTGATCATGGGACTTCCTCCAGCCAGCCATGGCTAGACTGGACCCCAGTAACGTCAGAATCGTCAGGTGGTAACGGCATGAAGGAATTAATCGGAGGTGATCGGATGGACGACGCCCCACGGAGTCTAGCAGAGTAGGGAAGAACTGCGGGGGAAGAACTGCCGTCGTTGTACAGAAAGACAGATCGTCGTGCGGTAGAGGAACGTTTAGAAAGACTTAGAGGTCTATCAGAGGCGATAGAAGAATCGATCGGTTCCTCTGAAAGGGACGAATGACAAGTGTCATCGAAACTCGACGAGGATGCGATGACAGAACGAGATGCTGGTGTCGTTTGAGACGATGAACCCTTGAGTCTCTTCTTCTTCGACAAGGACGTAATATTGTCGCTCGAAGACATAGTGCTCACCAGGAAAGCAAGCATACGAAGAGGCTTTTCAGGAGACGAAACGATATTGAGGATGTTAAAGGCCTCTTTAGGAAGTTCCGTGAAGTCTGGTGAAGCCCACATGAAGCCAAGCTCGGTACCGGGGATGGTTTTCTCGAAGAGTTTCTCAGCCACCTCCCAGTGAATCTTCCGAGCATCCGCAAGAGTTTCCTGATCATGAATGTTTGGATCAAATATAAAGGCAATATCCATCCAGTTCCCAGTGAATCCTCGTATGAATCGGACCTTGTCTCCAACTATCACAAGGTCGTCGGGCTCGTATTCGCAGGCCTCACTCAAATAGATATGGTGCTTTTGTAGTTTTGCAAACGCTGAATACACCTTGAACGGAGTCAGGATACCTTTGTATAAAAACAAGAAACAGCCTCACCAAAGCTCGGTCAGAAAAGGTCATTGTGCGAGCTCCTTCCTCTATCTGGGCGACGACACCATAAATGCAGCCTGCACTGACAAGCAGAGCCTGAAGTGGCGTAGTCAGGTCTAATGGTAAGAGTTGCCGCATGGCTTCGACTCTATGCCGTATATTTTCAGAGCTGTCGAAATCATAGGCATAATCAACTTCTGCATGTAATTTTTCTCAGTTCTATGGTCATTAGGTTGCAGAAGCCATGCATACCGACCGGGATCCCATCCAAAAGAGCAACCTTCCAGCCTATGCATATCCAGGAAGTCACTTGGAGTTCGCTATCCTCGACGCAGCGCACTCCGCCTATGAGAGGTATCATCGGGGATATTGTGAAGACTTGTGGTATAAGGCGAGCCCTCCCATCTCCCGTGATATAGAGCTTAGCCTGATTTATGTCATCAAAAGGCAATGTGTCCAACAGTGTTTCCTATAAGCAATTGATGATCACTCGGCCCAATTCAACGAAAAGCAACGCACAATCAGTTCCAGCTGTATCGAACATCCATCAAGTTTATTATTCAGTAAGGGAGGTCCAAGTATGTTAACCTCATGACGGTTTCTGATAATCTGGAAACAAGTCCTTTCTGCTCCATCACTATCGGGGCAATGGGCACGCATCACTGCGAAAAATCCCCCCCAAACTTTCATTAGCGACTTTGGAAGGGTAACCGACTTTAAGTGGCGCACCTCCCATAACAGTGATGTTTGAGTTTACCGGGGGTAAGAATGTCACCTTCGGTCTTGGGAAATCATCAAGGACCATATAACCAGTTGTATACACGAGCGTGTTTGGAGACGAGGCTGACATTACAGTTCGCGGTAGTAGTCGTGGAACAAAGTGCTGTCTATAATATTACTAATTGTTGATACTAGAACAATGATGTCATCTCGGGCTGTTGCCAGCACTATGGCGACTACTACTACTACTACTACTACTACTACTACTACTACTACTACTGCTGCTGCTGCTGCCTCTACTACTATTTGCCAAGGTCCCAGGTCACGGTGTTTGAATGACTCCTCGGAATAACGCTCGCGCGAATGCGCCAAAGAGGTCTTTGACCTTGGCTGAAAACTGAAACCACGTTTGTGTGCGTGACGAGTACCGTGGTCACGGCCGAGAACGTCGCTAATTTACGTCCAGAAATGACCTGGGACCTTGAGGTATAAATCGATGTCCGTAAAGAGGAATCACACGGCGGATACTTGAGAATTGCTGAATCGGTAGTAAAGCACAAACCTTCGATGGCAACTTCGTTGAATTGTAGGTATACTTCTGTCGGGTCTGTCCCGAAGTCAGTTAGTGATCGATAGGTACCGAATTCTGAGAGGTGGGCCCCACCAGGTTGGCTGCCCACGTCGTTTATTGTTCGTCAAGTTGAAAGCTGTTGATGAAGTAGAAGAGTGTTTTGAAGGAAATACAGGCACCTTAGCGTCATTGTAGGTCGACCCGCGGAAATATCCACAGGCACACGATTGGCCATAACACTGTCTTTTCCTGCAATGAGGGCAAGGCGTAGGATACATTGTTTGGGGATAAGAACGACTGGTGAGGCGCACCATTTTATACCCGCAATTACGATGAATCTACCAATAACTCCTCATGTTAGAGAACAGCTTTCGACGACGGCTGCGAAGGATAGAACCTTTTGGAGATAGAGAACTGGCGACAAGCTTTTTTAGAAAGCCGAGGAGAGTATGCTATAAGGACACAATCAGCGTTGTCAGAGAAAACATGAGGAATATACAGCATTTCAAAGAATGGAACGAACACGAGGCAAGGCGAGATGCAAAGTCATGGTTGAAAACAGAGACTAGTAGGACCGAACGAGTCAGAGAGTCGAGGAACGAGCGCAATGCTGAGCACGGACCTTGCCAACCAAAGCGGGCGCGGGTACTCCGGGATCCACTAAAACAAGCTCGATCGATCCTAGATCTCGTAACTCACCTTGATCGTACTCACCGCCGTCGTAAGAAAGAGCCGTCATTGGCCAAAAAAAGTCTTCAGAGGCACAGAACACTTGCCTATGGACATTATTTCTTGTGGCAAGAGCAAATTCGTGTCGAGAAAGCAATTAATGCACCGATAGAGGCGTCGCCACGTACCTCTTCTTCAATGAGAGCACGAGGACTCGATTTCAGGGTCGAGAAGAAGCCTAATGCCACGTTCGGATCAGCACAGCCATCATTGCGGGGGTGGGGCGACTACGAATTGAGAACGCGTCAGCCATCAGAACTCGTGGGAGCGTGAAGTCTCCGGGGGCTTATTTTGGCTAGTCTTTGGGCGCGCGACCGTGAGAAGCGCCACAGTACATGTCGCGCGCCTGCACTCAGGCTACCGGAGCATGGTATGCCGACAAATAGGCATAGATGCTATGAATCTAGATTCCAAAAGTTTACAGGAAAAATGACACTTACTAACAGCTCGCTAGAATTACGTGGAAGAGGTGGATTTTCGTCAAAAATCAGACACAGATCCAGAATTAGACCTCGACTTCAAGTTTTGCAGACCAACACCCAATCGCCTTTTAGTAAGGAGGAATTAACTAATTAACTTATCCTGCTCGCGAATGACAGGAACTTACTCACAAAGTGTGATCACGGTGTTCTCATTTCCCTGGTTTGCCACTGCATTGCAGAGTCATACTCAGTGAGAGTCCGGATCAGCGTCTCCTAAACACGATGTTGAACGCTTTCGGTATGGACGGCCAAAGCAGAACTACGCTCACTTACGCGAGGGCGGTGCACAGCCGGTTGTCAACACCCAATTAGGGTCGGGATGTAAGAAAAACACGTTAAGAGCAATTGGCAAGCCGTAAGACTCTGATCCGGCATAAACCCGCTGTGGTCCTTCAAAGCAAGTTTCTCTCGATTTCCACAATCCCCTTGTCGTTGCCTCATCTTCTAGTCAGTGCGGCCCCCACATTACGTCGATATGGACCTACCTATATATCCGCCCCCATATACGCTCTTCTGCAGGGCACATGTACTGCTCCAGTGGTACAAGGTAACCGGATTGTATGGAATGGCGTACGCCACCGACAATTGTGACGAGCCCCCTTGCTTGCGCCAGAGAGGAGTGGGAGTAGGGATCCCATTCGCACACGTCGTTCAAGACGACATACTCTTCCGAGATATATCCGTCCTGAAGGCGTTCCAATGCCTCTGCTGTGGACCTGGTCCTAATAAGACCAGAAAGCAGCCATAATGACATGGATTTGTCAACGAACTGGGCGTGCTCCGTAGGGAGGCAGCCTGAGCTCGACCTCAAGAGGAGGCTGTTTCACGTGCCAAGGAGGACACCAGGCGGGATACATAGATTTTTCAGTGATAATAATGGGGAAGTGCCTTCTTCGTCCTTTCGCCCCCCCCTTTCGTCAGCACAGACAGTGACATTGTGAAAAGAGATGGTCATGGTGTAGGCGGCTGCCTCACTTGTAAATTAGGCAATGGTGTTGAAGGTTGTGGGACTCGAGCAAGGGGTCACAGGTGGAGCCACATCCACAACACGAGTACGGAACCGACGATGCAATCCTGCATTCCGATAGACTATTCTCTGTCATCATCTCGATCCATTATCACTTCGGATATCTAGACGCCGACGTGTATTACTGAGGATCCTTGCATTAGCCCGCGGGCTATCCTGGTTAGCACGTCCGGTATATCACCATTCCACCTGTGAAAATATCAGTACGTTGCCGCTGAGACAATCGCTGCCCAAACTCACCATCATTGAAGGGGTTATTGATTTGATAAGGCTGCGCCGGCAACGAAGCATCCACCTCAGGAATCTGTGTTTTGTTGAGGATCAGTCTTGCGTGTCCGAATGGAAGGCGAGAACCAATGTTCAGCTAACGCTGAAATGGTAGAGAAGACGTGGCGGTGAGAGACGTTTGACTCGAAGCGATGATAGACCTCGATATATGCACGATTTTTGAACGACCTCGACGTCTCCCTCGATTGTGAACAGTTGTCAACCGTGGCAACGCCCGGAAGACGATAGAAACTTTCTCGTGATGCCATCCTTCTGGAAAACGATGATTGACGCGCGCTGCGCTTACCGCCTTGCCGTCCTATAAGGACGTCTGCTGCTTTGCGAGGTCGCTCGAAATATCATGGACCCAACCATGATCCTGTAGAGTCATCCCTGATTGATTTGCGTAGTAAAGCCTTGCTGCGATGGAGCCTGACGTGATACAAGATCTACAGACGTCTTGCCAATTGACATGGTCGAGTGGAAGAAAGGGGCAATTTGAATTTTGAAATTGAACCAGTTGGGAGGTACACGTGATCGCAGCGCGGACGTGGCGTGCGAAATCGGCTTCAGATGACCGACACCGCCACCCGAACCAACTTTTCTCTCTCTCGGCATATTCCGTCTGGACAACGCATTCAATCCCAAGCTTCAAGGTTTAAACGTTTAATCTTGAACTGTTGCTATGATTCTGACGGTACGCAACCTTGCACGAAATAGGGTGTGTCGTAGTATGAATCTCTAACTGGTTTCGGCAAGACTCCGGCAACAATTGGGCAACAGGATCGTCAATCAATGATGGCTCTGGTTCCTTCGTAACAGTGTCAAGCCTCGTCGCATCGGCGAGGGGCCGCCAGACTGAGCTGGCGCCGTAAGTAATAGCCAGGTTTCTGTTTCAGCAGCCTTCGAATTCATGCTTTTTCCCTCAGGCAAAAGGCAAAAGGCGATTTCCCACTGATGGTCCTCATCCCAGGATTAATCTTCCATGTGCGCATTGAAGCCTACGGATGGCTGGAATTCATGAGTCGCCGGAGCAGATGGTGGCCGTTAATATGGTCCGAGCTCGAGACCAGCTTGGATGATCTTCGTCTAGCGCATCATGCGACAGGCGGTGCAGTATACCTTAGTGATAGGGTTGTATGATCACGTCGATCAGAAACAGGTCCTTGAAGTTCAAAGTCCACATGCCCGGCATGAGCGCCTGAGCACGCGCGCTGCTCCGAAACATCTTGTGAGTAGTTTGCCATTTAATGTCGGCCACCGATGAAATCCTGAAACATAGCCTCTGGAGTATAAAGCAGAATACAATGTGTTGCAGAGAATTATCAGCTACATTCTCTTCTACGGTTTCACTACTTTTAATTCTTTGACCGTCTTTTCGTTCCACTCTCCCTCACATCCACTTTCACCATGTTCAGTGCTGCCGCTGTGAGTAACCGTCAGTCTTGGTCTTCAGACTACGCTAATGTCTGTCTAGTTTATCACCTTCTTGACTGCCCTTTCTGGCGTCACTGCTTTGCCTTTCAGCCAGCTTGTCCGGTCCCTTCCTACAGATATCTCCCATATCGCCGTCGACGAGGCAAATGGGCATTACCTCGCCTTCAAGCGCGATGGTTCCCTCTACGGGAGGTATCCGGTCGATGCTGAATCCAACAGTGTCGAGCGACGAGCCGACGCCAGCCAATGCGCCCAACTGTCTGTCACCGAAGCCCAAACCAGTAATTGGTTCCTTAGCCTCTACAATCGGATGCTAATGAATTGACCTCTCAGTTCCTGGATGGAATGCCATTGTACAATACGCGAACTCTAACTGGGGATCTGGCTCACGCAACATCGTTACGAACCCTACCGATGTAAAACCAATTCTTTGTGGATAAAATTGACCATCTAACCATCCTCTTCTTTAGTATGTCGACAGCCCTGCACAAGTCTGTATCACTGATGATGTTGTCCAACTCAGCTATTCTGGTTGGTTCGCGGTTTTGCTGTCTTTGACCCCCTTCTGACTCTGAGATAGGCGACCCGATCTGCCAGACACACACCACCACTTCTCAGGGCACCCTTGTTGGTACTGCGGGTGAAGTCGACATCGAAGTCGACCAAGGCTTTAACAGTGATAGTTCTTATACCGTCAGCTGTACGTGTTCTCATCTCTTTCTCCGACTATTATTACATTATTGATCTGACTCTCAGCCGCTTCGACGATTGGTGTTTCTAACACGCTGAGTGTCAAAATCGGTGTTCCAGAGGTAGCCGAAGTAACTGAGGCCCTGACCATCTCTGCATCGGTCACGGATACCACGTCGAGCACGTAAGTTATTCCATGTTCCCGACTCCCGATTTGAACCTGACTCATTTAATCTATAGCTTCGACGCATCTTACAACGACGTGAGCAAAGTCACGATAAAGATGACTGCTCCCGAAGGCAAGACTTGTACGGCTGTGGTGCGTCTCTTTCAATCTTGTGATCATAAGCGGCTCCGTGACCTTTCCTTGTTAGACCAACACCAAGACTTGTAATATTCAGGCGACGGGCCAGATCCGCTACCTCGCGACCGGCTGGATTTGGTTCAACTACAACTCTGCGACTCAAGGCCACTATAAATGTTAGTATTCATGCAAGCACCTGGTTACATGATCTAATTCGTTTTTTCTTCTAGGGGCTGTCAACATTGAAACCGTCCTCACGAACCAGGATGACCGCTCCAGCTTTGCCACCTTCAAGGGCTCTATGGTTGCGAACACCGAGACCAGCTATGCTGGCAATTGTCAATAAATCTGACGTCACAGTCGGTGATTGTGCAGGTCCAGTATAAAGCCGCAGCCTCTGTACCACGTCAACTAACGAAAACACCTTCTCTTTGGTTATCTATCCGGCATTGATTGATCCTATTTAGTCTGTATTTATAATATTCTATAAACGACGAACATCCACTCTCCTTCTCAACACTCACGTTTAGTTTATCACTTCAATTGCATAGCAGTAAGATGTGATACCTTTATCAGATAGGTAGCTTCTCATGCTTCGATAGCTTCATTATCATGATGTAACTATGTCAAACCGATCCAGAGGATACCGTAGTCACCTTTCAGCGCTTTCAATATATTCCCTAATCAATCATATCATTCACCATAGTCCGTACTGATAGATGCCTCCAAATTGAACCGGAGACAGGTAAAACAGGCAGTGAGCCGGGTCGCATGATGTCCGCGAGTCCCCGGGCGATGCTTCTCTCCCTTTCCCCTCTTTTGCCCTACCTGTTTTACACCCATGACTCTATCTGACATCGAACGCGCAAAAAAATCCAGCATAGCTGGATTCGCTAGAGCTGGAATCAACCAGTCAACGATTGAGAAGTTCGAAGATGAGTGTGCGAAGGGGAGGGAGTGGTACGATGTGATTGGAGTGTATGTCACAAGGAGCTTCAGCGACAGTGAGTACCACTGAAATCTTAAACGAAAGGAAGAGGCTGACCTTAAACACATAGTGAACGATGAGGAGCTAGCCTCCCTTTGTTTGGAAAGGTTCTCGTGCACGAGTAATCCGTATCATCCATATTTCTTCGTTGTGCTGGATGAAAGGACGGAGAAGGACGGAAGTGTATCGTTGCACCAGCAGAGTGAAAATGGCGGAGACAGGATGTCTATCCGGGTCAGCCCTGCAACCATCCCATCACTCGTTGTATTACTGGATGAGGGAATGAAAGATATCCCTTCCATCATTGCCAACGACTATCCTGAAGACGAGGGTGAGGCTGAAATTTGGGTCTACGACGTAGTGCGTCACCTTTCATCTACTTGTGAACTATACTGACTGACGGGATGTACCAGCCTCTCGATTTTTCCAACATTCAGATCAATGTCAGACTGCCTTCTAACGAATTTAAACGACAGTCACCCGGGCCCGATGACGACATAGAAACCTTGAAAAAGTCTGGAATACGGTTGTCTGCAGACTATGAAGCGGCGAACGTGGAATTAAAATGGTTTGGAGAAGCACCAGAAACCCTTTTGGTGCACGGCTTCATTTCCGAGAAACAGAACCGTATCTTCGTGACTGGGGCCAGTGAATGAACGTAAGCGGTCCGCTATACCGAAGGCCGAAGGTGTTCTTGTCGCTGATTGATGCACTTAGGACCGGGGAGCTATGGAAAAAGAATGACCGGAAAAGGCCGTTGAGGCCCGTCGCGGTTCATGACGTGTTAGCGCTTTGCATTGTTACCCGTCCCTGTCATGGATGGAGGTTCAAATCATAAGTTATCTGACAAACAGTACACATTGAATTATCCGATTCTAAGTGACTAGCACGTCCGTTTACTGAAATCGGCAGCGAGTCTGTAACGTAAGGCGATAAGTTCAAACTTCACAGTAATCCTTTTATCCAAAATCGATATGTCCTACAACCTGTAGGGCAAGATGCATCGGCCAAAGCTGAGCGCAGAGAGTAGTGCTCATCCATGACCGATGTTATTTGCCATACAGGTAGAACCTAGTTTCGCGAGTCCAGTGCTAAGGAAACCACCGAATGGCGACGATAATTTAGCAGAAAACAAAAATCTGCAGAATTAAGCAGTCAACGGATGGTGATGGACGACGAGACAGACAAGACTCACGAGAAAGAAAAAAGAAATTAAACGATGTAAACCAAGAAATGGAAGGAACATTGTTCACCACCGCATGACGCGCTCTCTACGGTCATGAGGCAATGATCAGTACCCCTCCCTGTCACGGCTGTAGGATATAGGTGATACAGAGATAGACTCGATTGTCAGCGCCGTCAAAACGGCATACGAAGCAACGGCGTACCATAGAAAGTCTAAATGTCACGTCGCCGTTTCAGAGTCTAGATATTGAATTATATTGTCATCAAGACGGAAAAAACTGAACAAGAACTGCGAACTCCACGTACCATGGTTTGCGTTCTGAAACACCTCACTTTATACAGACACAAGTAAACCGTGAAACTCCTTCCCCGAAACAAGGCTTTCGTATCCTCGTAAAGGTCATCGCAGGAATCCAAGGCCCTTGCGTGCTTGGCAACAGCTTCTTCTAATCTGGGAGTGACACGACATCAGCCAAAAGGGCGGAAGGGCGATATACAGAGGCGCCTACACCTGGAAACGCTTTCTGTGAGCCTTCTTGGCTTTCTTCAGGAGTCCTTTCTCGATGTGGCTGTGAAATTCGTCCTGCGCCGCGTCGAGTTCTGCAATGAGGAGAGAGAGGGCCCGGGATGGTAGACCCCAGCGAACAAGAGAGATGGTCAGGATGAAAACGAAGAGCGTGTACTGAACAAGCGGGCTTTGAGAGACAAAGAGTAAGGAGAAGCATTGTAGGAAAAGTGAGCCTGAGAGCGACATTTGCGAAGGGAGTGCTAGCCGGAAGGGATGGGGGTTGTAATGGTCCTCTTAGAAATGCTCTGCATACCGAGCTGTAGAGCTTTATACAATGTGGAGAGTACCAGTGATGTATACTGTGAGGTAAAAGTATGGCACGATGAGTTAGATTCAGCCACATAACAGCATATTCAGATGACTGACTTGAGCGTAAAATACGGGTGTGCAAGAGACTCCTCAGGCTTCATACTTTGAGAGGTTATTTGTTCGCTGTGCTCAAGGAATTTCATGACGAGAGGCTAAGAGGAGGAGGTTTTAGGAGAACAGGGCTAGTCACTATACCGCGGATGAAAAGAGGAAGCTTGATACTACCGCAGGTACGGCATGTCGATGATATTTTTAATCCCCGATATCCACCTGGATTTTCCATGGCTACGACTTAAGAGTCCCGAGCTTGAACTTGAAGCTAATGTTGGTGTTTTTCAGAGGTAATTCCGAGCTGAGATAGGACGGTTCAAGTGATGATAACTCCGGAAAGTAGCATCGATGCTTTGTACGCGTAACCGGTGAGCACAGCTACCTGGTGCATCTCGCTTTGGCGGTAAGGTGACTGAGCACCGTGAAAGCTGCGATTGGATACTGGAAAAACATGTTTCAGCCAGAATAAAGTTGCGTAAGAGATGCGATAAGCGAGTACCGAGAACTACTCCACTAAATCAACGGTCCTTGAGCTTAAAAACTGCCGGAGTATATGGGAATACTCGTCACGACGATGTACTCGGCTCTCGAACTCCTATCTCGGCGTCATTCTGCAACGCTGGGTATCCGAGCCACGTGTGAATAGCTGAGGTTCTGTTATCCTCGTGAGCAGGCCCCAGCCTTGAACGCGAGCCATGCCGCCTTGGACCAAAAAGAGAAGAAAAATTATTCAGGGGACTGTCGTGTTCGTCCTGTAGCATACGCTGCCGGACATTAAATGCATTCGGGGCGCTTTGATGCCTACCTTTGAATACCTCAGCCTTCGCATGTCCTCGGAGAAGCAAAGAAGCTTTAAAGATGTGAGGACAATATTTCCCCCCAAGTAGTTTCCTCGGAACGCCCTAGGCTCAACATTCCTGTACAACAGATAATGAGGTTGGTGGATGTTTGGTTTGTGATATAACGACAGGTAGCATCACCTATCATTTGCCTGTTTTTGTTTTTCTGTTTCTCTTGGCTACTGAAGGGTAGGGTTCTGGTGGACGAGCATTTTAGCGAAAATAGCTGGGAATCTGGGGGAAAATCAGTGATACTTACTGGTGGTGTTGCAAATGATAGCCTTTCAAACTGGCAGTATGATCAACGGCGAACGCTGGAGATGAACTTCAAATTGTTCGGTGTTTGGCGACTCATCATGCTGACATCAGCAGGCTACCAATGACGAAACAGGATGTGGCTATGCTACTACTCCTTCTTTCCCTTCACCACCACCACACCCGCCCTGCTGATGGACGATATAGTGAGCAGAAAGGCTGAGCCCTCTGCGTCCCTAGTGAATCAGGAATCCGTCGCTGCAACCAATATCTCTTTCTCACCGTCTGCAGAGGCGTCACCAGCAAATGCAGAGGTGCAACACAGCCTTTTCTCTCGAAAAGCTTATGTCTAACGTGTAATACAGACCAATATTTTCGTAGCAGCGCAGCGAGGGGATGTCCAGCTTATTAAAGAGCTCATCGAGTCGGGAAAGGCGGCAGCAACGGACCGTGACGACCAGAATATTACTCCGCTTCACTGGGCGGCAATAAACGCTCAAGTAGCAGCATGTCGGTATCTTCTCGAGCAAGGCGCGGAGGTAGATGCGCTAGGTGGAGACCTTGTTGCCACACCTCTGCAGTGGGCCGCCCGTAATGGCTACCTCTACGTGATCCAACTGCTCATTTCCCACAACGCCGACCCTACCATCACCGACTCGCAAGGCTACAACTCTCTACACCTTGTCACTCACTCGTCGTCGGTTATGCCGCTTCTGTATCTGCTTCATCAGCCCATCAACGTGGACTCGCGTGATTCGCAAGGGCATACCTCCCTCATGTGGGCTGCGTATCAGGGCGACGCATTGTCAGTTGATTTGTTGTTAAGGCACGGTGCCAATCCGAATACCAAGGACGATGCTGGATTGACGCCACTGCACTGGGCGGTGGTTAGGGCGAATCGAGTCATCATAAGACGGCTGGTCGAAAAGGGTGCAGATCTGACGGCCAAAGATGGGGAGAGTCGGACACCGAGAGAGATGGCGGTGGAACTGAAGAGCCTTGGGGCGTGGAAACGAGCTCTTGAAGAGGGAGGTATGAACGAGTATGGAATCAAGAAGCCGAAACCCTTGAGCGAGGTGAGTATCATGATTTTCTTCAAATTTCCTGGACTTACGGTCGCAATGCAGCGGAATACCAAAATCGCGATTTTTATCATTCCGACAATATTCTTCTATATGATCTTCATGACCGTCACGATATTACCCTGGTATACTGGCCTTCTTCTGGCTATGGCCGAGTTCTTTGGGATGCATCATATAGTTACTCGTGTCCTCCTAAACAACAACACGTATACAGACAGCGTGCAACAGACACCCTATTTCGCCGGAATCATCTTTGGATCGATGGTCTGGGTACTGTTCAGCTGGTTCACGAGGCTTGTGCAACGTATGCGCCTCGTTCGTTTCGTTCAACCGAAGCTGATGTTTAGTCGCAGAAACGCAATCCCACGCTTTTGCACATTTGACTTTTGCTATCTCATTTGGTCTATGCACGTACAACTTTTTCCGTTCGGTCATGCTGGATCCGGGAACGTGTCCTAAGCCGGTCAATGACGGGGAACTCAAAACGGTGAGTCTCCTTCCTTGAGGAGCGTCATGTGTTCCTCATTTTATGTACAGATTATAGAAGATCTTGCTTCCGAGGGTAGACTAAACGGTCAAACGTTCTGTATACAGTGCATGGCTCGTAAGCCACTGCGATCAAAGCATTGTAGGATATGTGACCGGTGTATCGCCCGCAGTGATCAGTACGTTTCTCCTCTGGCGCGTGATCGTCCTCTGACTGACTTTGTCCAGTCATTGCCCATGGGTTTGGAACTGCGTAGGCTTCAATAACCATCGCCAGTTTGTGATATTTGTGTTGATGCTCGTCACTGGCATCATCTCTTTCGATTATCTCGCCTATCAATGTAGGGATCCAATGCCTCTTTTGCACTATTGAATCTAATTGCATCCCAGTCTTCTCAACGATACCACTCTCCATAGATCCTGCCGACATCTCCCCCTCGTGCCCTCTACCATCAGACCTATGTCGTATAACATCGTATGACAGCTTCCTCGTTGCCGTAACCGCTTGGGCAACTCTTCAGCTCTCCTGGACCATCGTCCTTCTTGCCTCCCAGATCTGGCAGATCGTCCGACAGATGACCACCCTCGAAGTGTCCAATTTGGGACGATTTGGCTTCATGGGAGGACGCGGTGGTGCAAGCATGAACGGACAGATGGGTCACCGTCATAGCCATCGAGGCTTGAGTACGGAGGATACTGCGCTCGTTTCCCCGCAGCCGGAACATCAACATCGCGCCGGTGGGTTTTTAATGAGCCTTTTGGGCTTTGACAGGTTTACGAAAGGCAAAGCGGTTGACGGCCTCGCTCGCGCGGGTAAAGCCAGTAATCCGTTTGATTTGGGAATGTGGGGAAACTGTAAAGACTTCTGGACAGCTGGGAAAGAATTGGGGGTGGAGTATGACAAACTGTACGACGTACCCATAGAGGGCTTCCGGGAGGCGAAGACGAGACGAGAGAGAGAAGACGAGCTGGATGAACCTGGGGCGAAGAGGAGTGCTAGGAGGGGATTGTTCATGGGGTTAGGGTTGAGCATGAGAGCGGGAAGCAGTAGAGGTGCGTATGAACCTGTAAGTCAGGTATAGACGCTTGTATCAGCTTTAATATCTACGGAAATTTTTGTACGCTACCATTTAACTACCCAGCTCTGACTCCAAATTTGTATTCATGTCAGGTATTAGTCGTTGTGCGTCTCGAAGCAAATCTACCCCAATCCATTTTATATAATATGTATGACTCCTCGACAGACTTTTCTCGTCCGAAATGAAAACGGGTAGTTGACCCGGTGATGTTTTCCGGTGATTCATTTCAAGATCTTACGTTCACACGATATCGCGTCCAAAAGAATAGTACGGGTATATATTCAGTTCTTTATGATCGTAGAAGAAAGCTATGGTTACATAGTAAGAATCGTGACTTCCAGTCCGTCATGACATAGTTCTTGCAATTGGTTCGTAGCTGCAGCTGAGAGGGGAAGGGGATTGGGACTACGTATCTCGGCCCTTACATATTTCAGCTTCGGTGCGTCATACGCCCTACACCGCGTCGACATCATGTCGACGAACACATCATTTATAAACCGGACGCCCTGAGAATCCGTAATGTCAAATACCTCGATGGTAAATTCGGTTAGAGCCGGGAGCAACGCATGACGGGCTGAGAGAGCCTGTGGCTGAGGCGAAGGCTCAATCATTTCCGAGACGACGTGCTGCATGGTGGTATCATACTCATCCCGCCAAAAAAGGAAGAACATCTCGAGTTCCTCGAGCCGGGGCATTAGTCGGAGAAGGTGAATGAAGTCCGAGGTATTGGCGATCGATACTTGGGTGAGTATGAGGGATGTGAGGGAACATTGGGAGACAGAGATGAGAACCTGCAGTGACGCGACAACGTCATCCGGACATGGCAGCATGCAGTTCTCATCGGTACCCAACCAGAGCGTCTTGAGAGCTGGTAGGCGCAGGCTCCGGAGCAAGGCGCCTTCGGATGCCTGCAGCGTATGGATAGATGCATTCTCGATGCGTGGCGTGACAGGAAGTGTCGAACGCGGATCAAGCCGATTCCGGTGATATACATGGAAAGATTGTAGAGCGGGAGAGTGTCGTACTGTCTCCAAGACACGAGCGTTGAGCGTGTTATCTCCGAGCTCGCGGTCATCACGGAATTGTCGCAGTTTTGGTGAGGAGAGGGGGATGATGGTATCGATGTGGTCATGTTGGAATCCTTCAATGGAGATTGATTCGAGCCGGGGGGTAATCTCGAATGCATCGATACGTAGAGGCGGCGTCTGGTCACCGATATAAGTCAAATTTATTTGGGACAGCCGTGAGAGACGGCCACGAATGGTCGAGAGCGTTCCGAAGCGTTCGGAAGATAAGGAGAGCTGCGCAGTCTTCCACCGGTTGGACTCGAGGGTTAATAGGGAGAACAGGACTGTTGCTACAGCTTTCCGTTTCGACTTTGGTTTTCGGCCATCTTTGAATTGGATGAAGAGGTCGTGTAGACCGGAACGGCTCAGCGCGGTCTGGACGAGGGAGAAGGAGTCTTTGCGCCGGAAGGAAGAGGGGGTGATGGTGATGTCAGACCAGAGCTCGGGGCAGTGGACTGTCACGATAGTACGCCAAGTACTACAGACGTGACTGAGGATCCAGGGATCGCTCGTGGTGTCGGTGACTCGGAGACGACTGGCGTGCAGGAAAATCTCCATAAGTATCTCGGCAGGAAGTCGGCGGATAGGGGATAGTACTGATTTGAGGTCGTTGGTGAGCCATTGTAAGGCCCTCCGTTTTTCGTTGAGCTTGAGCATGATGCGGCGTATCTCGAAGTCGAGTTCTTCTTGGGCACCGTGAACGGTTTGTTGTAAGTGCATGAGGTGGGGAACTTCGGAATATGAGGGTGGGTCGTTAGTGCTGCAGAGCGCGTATAAAGAGTCCGGGATTAATATGTCGCGTGTGCAGGGGGAAGGCTCATAATGGCTGCCGCAGGCGTTGCACGTATAAGAGTCGAACATCTACAGAGAGCACTTCAGTTCGTATATGTAATTTTGATAGGCATGAAAGAGGAGCTCACCTTAAGAAATAAATAAGTAGGGTATCAACATCCGCCTCTGTGCACAATTTTACGTTCTCCCGGTTCCTGATAAGTCAGATAAGACGCGTCTGCATGAAATAGTTCAAGTTATGGAAGGTATCAAAGGAAGAAGAAAAGGAGATATACGAACATTAAAATTCCGGCGTGAATTGAAATCCCCTGTTCGAAGCGGGAAGACGCAGTAACAGTACAGAGAGGGGAGGGGAAGTGTAAGGCTTCATCAATGACGAGAGCAGGAATAAAAATATGAAGGTCGCGCCAGGGTCGCGAATCGCCGATTGATCGGGAGCACACGTGGGAAGTTGACACCAGGTACTCCGAGTCCGCCACTCAATCTGGACCACAGGACCAGCACGCTTGGATTGGTACGCACGGCGGCGCCAGTAACGCCACATTTTGGCAGCTTCCTTTTCCGATATTATACAACATGAACCAATGGACTGGCGGGATATTCACTGTGGCCTTCCAAGCTCGCTGTCATTCATGCTTTGAGGCCGTGTCATGATAACCCAAATCGTATATGTTCCGCCACGGAATTTCCCCCTAGGTCCACATGTATCTCTCTTGGCCTGGCTGTGAATACATTGTACCACGTTTCTGAGAAAGATAAGGAGACCTCTCACGATTCTGTGCTCTGTCCTGTTCGAAGAAGTGCTCATCTTCAACTGATAGCCAAGCTGTGCGCTTTTTTCGGCAACGCCGCCGCCATGGTAGACGCCGCACCTCCTCTGACTGAGGGTAGCTAGCACGACCCTATCTTGTCTTTGAAATGTCAGAGTATAGTAAGTGCCTCTCAATCGTGAACATCCTTTCTCCATCGAATATTAAAGGGCCACCCTCGCTATCTGTCATACCCTCCGAGATTTCTCCTGGCACTTAGGCTGCGCGTGCGCGATTTGAGCGCGTATATATCTCGTATCATCAAGCCCGGTTTGTTCATAGCCCGACACTCTCCTCTTGACCGAATCGGCTCAGGAAAGATCACCGAGTCTTTGCAGCAAAAGAAAAGTCGGTATGCAACTACGTATACATGTTTTACTGAGGCCGCTCTGGTGACTATCTGAAAGATAGACAAGCTCTACCGGCTGAGCTCGGCTGAGGCGCCGATGTCGTTATTCGCTGTATTCAGAGCCCCGATAACAAAGTTGAGCGTTTCCCTACCTGGGCATCAAATTTCATCTAGCTGACGCGGTTCCTTAAGATCGGGATCTACATGACAGAGTTATGAAACGAAATGAAATTTCGGGACTCTCCAGGATGTGCTATCTTCTCGTGGTATCTATCCACCTAAGGACAGGATGCGAGGCTTCCTTGATGTGGAAATCCCGCCTGGGGCGGGGTAGTCAGTAATCAGCTCGTCCTGAATGCTGGCAGAGACTCCATTTTTCTGGTGTGAGAACTTGCTATCACGGTATCTGGCCATTCGTAAAGGTTCACGTCTGAGATAATATTGCCAGGGGAGGTGGCGTTCCCTTGAGCTTTTGTTTCGGTCTTCGGTTCACGGTACCGGTCCGGGTTAATACAGCGACCCTGTAATTGAACTTCGCAGATTTCCGCGTCATCAGCATTTACAGGAACGATCGCTTGCTGAACATTTTGCTAGTTGGAGGTTTGTCGATGCTTGTGGTCCAACTGGTAGCCCTTCAAGACTTTTGTCAATTCTATTGTTGCGCCACAGAATTGTCAGACTATGGAGAAGAGCCCTATGTCCACGAACTGTCTGGGGCTCGGACCGGATATCCTTGGACCATGTGAATGTCTCCTTGAACCCAGATATTCAACTCGTCCGGTCTCGGTTATGAATGTGGCTCAGCATTCCACCTCTTCTCGCAGACATGACGGGAACGTGATGAATTGTCCTCAAGGAAACCTTTTCCCGAGCACCCTCAGTGCTTGGCATTTACATTTCTCTCCGAGTCCATCTCATACTGTGGAACCGTAACTTACCTTCGAGTTCCAAGTCTTGTACTTAACACCGGAACCGGGAAATGATATTACTGATCAGGAACTTGAAGAACCATAGGGCCCGGGGCTAATAGCCCACGGGCCGTTTTCTAGACGCGCGCGTTATCCCGTTGTGGCGTCACTTCCATGTTGGCGAAGGATAGGGCCAATGCGCCGGTATTTACCAGGAGCCCACGTTCATATCAGCTGAGGCCTGTGCCAACTTGATGTGGCTTGAGTATGATATCATGCGCATTTCATTTTCCTTGATTGAATGTCGTACAGACATGTGGAGGGTCTTCTTGCTGCGACACACCGTCTATCGTGCTCAAGTCATTCCATTACTGTACCCGAAACCCTCGGTGGCGGGAGTACAACATTGTCTGCTGTTGATCATCGAGCATCAAGAGAGGCGTTATTCCTCTGACCCATATGACCAAAGCACAGACACAAAGCGCCGCAGCTATGGCTTCTTTGTCGAACCCTCTACCAATTTAATGTTTCCAGTGCGATTAACGAATCAAAATAAATCTGTTCGCTGCGCCGTCGGCTTTTCAGACCGCCGGCATCATGACGCGCTGACCCCAGAAGTTGAACTCGGTATCCGTGAGATACGGGGTAAACATCATAAGCGCTCACTTCGCTGTTTCCACAAGGAAGCAGAAGAACAACACGCTCCCATTCCTTTTGGAGCTCCACCAATGAGAAGCCTACTTGGCGTTCGTACGTTCAATCTCCACAGCACAAACTTTAAGCTTTAAAATTTAAAGGCCAAAACATGCGAAAGGAACGCTTCCGGAGAGGTGATAACTCTTACAGGTGGCGTTGTCCCAGTAATAATATGTCCGCAACGCCATTAGCACTTGGACAATTCCTGCTTCATCAATGACGTTGTAATCCGCTGCCGAGTCCTTGCACACATCTGGTCATGAAGCAGATATGAACTTTGGAGGCAAGAATAATCGATGGCTCATGTTATAACTCACCTTCCAGGGATAAAAATGATCCTGATTCACTAAGAGCGATGTCCTCGCACAAATATACAGGACAACGTCCTGGAACTCGGTAGGGAAACGGCAAAACGACTTGCTAGGCACATTGCACCGACAGTTGAGTTATTATTGGGCAACGAACGTCGGACGCTCATAGCTGTGTGAACATGGCCATGTCGGTGTTGGTTACAGCTAACCCATGATGCGCCACTATGAGACTTTCAACACATGAGTGAAACGTCAAGCCAAAAAAGGTATAAAAGGTGCATCCTACCTGTAGGCTACGAGACGTACCGTGCGGACGAAATAATGTCTTGCCTCAGGCAGGACTGGTATTCCTCGATATTCGAAGGTTGCAGAAACGAAAAAGAAAAAATTTGGACGATGCTATGCGTTCGTAGCACCATCGCTTCGGGTTCTACAATTCTTCGATTGCTGAACGTTCGACTTACCAAAAACGATGACATCGCCGGACTAGGACTGCAAATATTCTCACCCCGCCTCAATACACGAATCAGACGGGGCACTCACCCTGTGATGATCATCTCCGGGCCTCGGTGCTAGGGCAGGAGTAGATGTGTGACAATTGATCCAACCTCGCTCGGCAAACATACCAAATCCTCGACTTTCTTCACATCTACTAGCCTGTGACGTTGTGAAGATTCTCAGTGACGCGTTTTACGTTCCCCGACTGCGTGGACCGGGTAATGTTATCAAAAAGGCAAGGAGGAGAGGATCGTACTTGGGTAGGAAACAAGCAATAGCTTTGCCGCCTCAAGATGACTCGCAGAGCACGACGAAAAGGGAGAGATGACACATTCATATCATATCAAACTTGCAATCGCATAGCAAAACAAGGAAGAAAGAAACGTCGTGAATACGAATATCAGCACTCGATCCATGCCATCACTGAGTCAAACTAAACAAGTTCAATCAGCCGATGGCATACAGGGTAAAAGGAGAGGGGTGCGCACGAAAACCATTCGCTTTCAAAAATATCGCAACAGCTATGAACATCACTGCATAGATGATGGCTTTCACCATATCGCAGATGCCCGTACTTGGCGGGGGCGGTGGTTGTATTTGCACAGAGCGGATCAGTGGTTGCACCTCCGCCCAGTGCTGCTTCGGGATGCGCACCTCCTGTCCTTCCTGTCCTCTAAGCGACCGCGTGACGAGAGTGCTTCCAGCAGTATCAAGCTGTTGGTTTGCGAAGGCTTGAAAAGACTATCAGGCGCTTAAATGATGGAAAGATGTGCGGAAGAGGCGACAACGTACGGAGAAAGACCTTTTCAAGAAGGTGCGTGTGGGTATGGCGATACGCTGGTCGCCTCGTTCTGCGATGACGACCTGGTTGTCTACGTTGGTGGGCTCTGACATATTCAAAAGCTCGAATGGTGGTAGCAATGGAGGAAAGTGGACCAGCTTTTATGCTCTTGGAACAAAGGATTGCCACTAGCTTTATTGTTACAATGAACATTGATTTTGGAGAGCAACATAAAGGAAACCGGCGCTCACTACTGGCTGTCATCCTCGGTCAAAGGACTGCAGAGTACAAAGGCCTTTTCGTGCATTGTTGCGAACATCACTTCTTTCTCGTAACAGAACGGGAAATAAAGACTTTCATTGTGCGTCAACATTTGCGGAATCACTAGGGTCGTCGAAGAAAGGCTCAAGTGCCCCCCTGCCCCCCACGAAAACGAGCAATAGTCGACCATTGACAGCCATTCCTGGCGATAAGTGACGAATCCTTTCCCCGCTCAGTGGCAGCAAAGCTTTAAGCGTGACAGATAGCATGCATGGTGCATGGCAAGGATGCCTATCTGCAGGAATTCGAAAAGTCGCTGACACCCAGACAAGACAAAACTGGAACAAATTGACTACACAGTGAGGGGAACGATGAGCAGTTGCCAAAGTGTCGAGAGACGACGAGTAATATGTGACGGTAGGCGCCAAAGCAGCAGTCCAGGTTTGTCCAGGAAAATCTCCAAAACTCTTTAAAATGATTGGTCCTCAAAGATGCCAATATTTGGACAACATTTAGGTCCAAAATTCAAATAAACAGAATCCCGGACCGGTCTTCCGTTGTCCATTCAACATTGTGTCGTTCGCGCTTCGGTACACAAGGTCTCAGCCTGCCGACAAGATTGGCCTGACCTACATACCGGACTAAAAGGTCTGATAATATGCTAGCATAGCTGGACGCGCATACCCGATGATATTTCCAAGGCATACTAAATTCGCAGATCATCCGTCCAGACTCAAAGGGTCCATAGGCCTTATACTAACAGCAGCTGGCCCCTCGGTTCACTAAACACCTTACCAAAGAAATATGATATGAAGAACTGTCTTTTTTTAATCCTTTTTGGCCTCGCAAATCTTGGCGCCGGCTGTAATCGTGCGGCCTCCAGACATATTATGATTAACTCTGGGTGTGGATATCACTCGTCTCCCATTCGTTCGGTATTTCAACTTTATTCTTGATCCTTGCTGTGCCGGTAACGCTCGGTTACGTCGGCGTATCTCTAATAATCCCCTTCCAGTCAGGCGACAACATTTTTTAGGTGATTTCAACGTATGTCATCCTCCGGGCCCGTCATCGCCAACGGAGAATCTTCTGCTAAACGAGGAGCTAATCCTCTTCTCAAACTTTCTTTTGTCATGAACGATGAAAGAAGGCCTATCTCGAACGTTTCTGCTTTGATATGGTTCTTCTCCCTTCAATCCACATCACTTCAGCCCGCACCAGAAGCTTTGTACTCAGTCTTCGAAATATAAAATATCACCTCCTTCACTTGTCCAGGCTCCAGCGAGCCAACATCTTACAAAACTCGAACGGTCGTCTATCGATCTTTTTCCCTCAGGATATGATAACCAGAAGGTTGTACAACTCAGCAAACGCGTATGTGTATATTCGTGCTGTTATGTGGCCCAAGCTAATCTCCTCATGGCCAGGTATTTACATAAACCGATCTCTGCCCGATATATAGCGTCTTCGACTCTCCACAGCCCTCCAGGAGACCCTTTCCCTCCTCCCTCCTCCCCACCCCCAAGGCCCCGAAGCGAAGCACCCCTCCATGCAGCAACGCTTCACAATGGTACCCTTCCTCCTAGTGCACTTGTTCCTCGCAGCCCTGCAATACGACGACTCTCCTTTTCAGTACGCCGTTCTTGTCATGAGAGAGCTCATGTTGTGGGCCCTTCCATCTACGGCCATTGCTATCCTAGATCGCGAGATCGATGGCGCTCACGAGGACCTCATCGAAGCTGCGGAGGCGGGGCGGCTGGGGAGGGATATCTCCAGAGTTTTGTGGGATATGTTCTACGGGTGAGCGCTGCTGTAATGTGTTTTCTCTGCCCTGACATATGAGTCGCAACTTTCTAGATTGGAAGATTCGTTTCGTACTTTGGACGAAGAGACCAGGCTTACAAGCAGATACCCATGGACCGACGCTTGGGCGATGTTGCGCTGTAAATGCGTCCCGATCTACAAATCTTTGTGGAAGGTTAAGGATTTCAGGCGGCAGGTCGTGGTATGTCTATTTATTTACCCATTTATGAACGCTTCATGAGTTTGTTGTACAGTAGTACAATCGCCGGCGCCGAATCTAAGCAAGTTCATATTTGTCCACTAAGAGCGTATGCTAAACGAGTTGGTTTCCAGCGCCACTCCTCGTTATTTTCTTGGTAGGGGCCTTGCTCAGAAGTCTCGCGATTTTAGAGCTTATCGCGCGACTGTGGTCAAGATCCCTCTCATTTTCCACCTTGCTTTTCTTTTCTTTTCTTTCCTTCTCCTTCGGTGAGGTCCTGTCTATACGCCATACCTTTAACAGCCTTCTGACTTCCCTCCGATAGTCATAAAGCATTATATATATCGTCCGGGGCATCAGTTCTGAGCAGGAACTGCGATCTCCGGACTCATCGTGTACCACCACCACCATCCCCCGCTATGACGTCCAAATAGTGTGGGTCGGAATCAAGCGCGTTACACAGCTCTCGCACTGGATTTCGACCGATAATACTTGGCATCGTAGTTCTATATGTATGTAAAAGATTTGAACAAGAGATATTATCGTTACTATGGGCGCGAGAAACTGAGAGCGCGAGCAGGATATTCTCAAGTTTAGTCCGTACGAAGTCTCATCATAATATGGTAGGAATGATACTATGTGCTGATCGCACAACGGATCTTATCTGAGTGGCTGGTTTCGATACTTCGTCCTTGAAAACTTGTTGAAATTTGACTTCGTGAAGCGCGGTCTTAGAACACAAAGATAACAAAGAAGCGATGAGGGTCTGGTCATGCGAGGTCTGAGATAATCCAACTGCAATAGATTAATATTAAGAAGCCGCAAGCGGCGTGGGTTTTTGTATTGTATGATGTTGTGCGTAGTAAAGGAAATAAAAATGTCCATCCATGTGCAATTGATAGTCGAATAGAAATCGAAGATATCTGAGCTTTCTTTGACCTGTGCGTGTTGTCGTGACGCTGCATTTACTGACAGCTTCCAGCATAGCTGGTCTCGGTGTTTGCGACCATAGACCCCTTGAACGTAGCAAAGCTGGAACGGTCATCCTGGTTCGTGAGGACGGATTCAATGTTGACGGCCCTGGAATAAAAATGTGTTAGACAACGCAACAAGGTCCTTGCATGGGTGCTGACATTTGTAGTGGCCCTGAGTCGCGGAGTCGTAGTTGAACCAAATCCAACCTGTCGCGAGGTAGCGGATCTGGCCCGTCGCCTGGATATTACAGGTCTTGGTGCTGGTCTAAGAAGAATCGGTCACGGAGCTGCCTATCATCACAAAGTGAAAAGAGACGTACCACAGCCGTGCAAGTCTTGCCTTGCGGAGCGGTCATCTTTATCGTGACTTTACTCGTGTCGTCTTGAGATACCTTGAAGCTATCGATCAAATGAGTCAGGGTATCGGGAATAGGAAACAGGGAATAACTTACGTGCTCGACGTGGTATCCGTGACCGAAGCGGAGATGGTTAGGGCCTCAGTTACTTCGGCTACCTCTGGAACACCGATTTTGACACTCAGCGTGTTAGAAACACCAATCGTCGAAGCGGCTGAGTGTCAAATCAATAATGGAATCGTAGTCGGAGAAAGAGATAAGAACACGTACAGCTGACAGTATAAGAACTATCAGAGGTAAAACCTTGGTCGACTTCGATGTCGACTTCACCCGCAGTACCAACAAGGCTCCCCTGAGAAGTGGTGGTGTGTGTCTGGCAGACCGGGTCGCCTATCTTAGAGTCAGAATTGAGTCAAAAACAACATAACCGCGAACCAACCAGAATAGCTGAGTTGGACAACATCATCAGTGATACAGACTTGTGCAGGGCGGTCGACATACTAAAGAAGAGGATGGTTAGGACATCGATTTTATGAACAAAGAATTGGTTTTACATCGGTAGGGTTCGTAACGATGTTGCGTGAGCCAGATCCCCAGTTGGAGTTCGCGTATTGTACGATAGCATTCCATCCAGGAACTGAGAGGTCAATTGATTAGCATGCGATTGGAGAGGCAAAGGAACCAATTACTAGTTTGGGCTTCGGCGACAGACAGCTGTGCACATTGGCTGGCGTCGGCTCGACGCTCGACGCCGCTGGACTCGGCATCGACTTGATACCTCCCGTAGAGGGAACCATCGCGCTTGAAGGCAAGGTAGTGCCCCTTTGCTTCATCGACGGCGATATGGGAGATATCTGTAGGAAGGGACCGAACAAGCTCGCTGAAAGGCAAAGCCGTGACACCGGAAAGGGCGGTCAAGAAAATGATACACTGGAGAGACATTAACGTAGTCTGAAGACCAAGATGGGAGGTTACTCACAGCGGTAGCACTGAACATCGTGTAGGTGGACGTGAAGGAGGGTGGAACGAAAGACGGTCGAATAATTAAAAGACGGTCAAAGAATCAAAAGTAGCGAAACCCGTAAAGGAGAAAGGTGTGTTTATGGTTCTCTACGACACGGTGCATTCTGCTTTATACTCCAGACGCTATGTTTCAGGAATTCATCGGTGGCCGAGATTAGACGGCAAGCTACTCACAAGATGTTTCGGCGCAGCACGCAATCAGGCGCTCATGTCGGGCATGTGGACTTTGAACTCTGAGGACCTGTTTCTGATCGACGTGATCACCCAACCCTAACACTAAGGTATACTGCATCGCCTGCAGCTTGATGCGCTAGACGAAGATCGTCCAAGCTAGTCATAGCAACGGTCACCATCTGCACCGGCAACACATGAAACTCCAGCTATCTGTAGGCTTCAATGGACACAGTAAAGTAATCTTGGGATGAGGACCGCCACTGTCAAAGCGCCTTTTGTGTGAGAAAAAACTATAGATTCGAAGGCTGCTAAAACAAAAGCATGACTATTACTTACGGCGCCAGCTGAGTTTAGACAACCCTCATCGATGCAACGAGGCTTGACACTGTTACGAAGAGATCAAAGCCATCAGTGATTGACCATCTTGTAACAGTTTGTTGCCGTCTTGCCGAAACCAGTGTACGACGCATACTATTTCGTGGAAGGTTTCGTACCATCAGCATCGTAGAAGCAGTTCACAAATAATCCTTGAAGCTTGGGATTGAACGTCGGGGTGAGGCGAAATATGACGAGTATTTGTGAAAACGGTTGATCGGGTGGCGGTGCCGGCAATCTGAAGCCGATTTCGCACGCCACAGGCGCGTCAAGGGCATTTGCCCTTCAACACCACGGTCAGTTCGCGAGCCAACGCTTTGTTGAGCGCATCCGCATCTGATAATTATACGACTCGTAAAGCGGTAGTACCTGGAGCAAGGTCCGTGACTCTTCAATTTCGCGTAGCAAAGATAAAGCTGACCGGTGCCGGTGCTCCTGCCAAGTTCATGATTCAAGGCATTTTACACGCTAGTCAGTCAGGCCGAGTGAGACCATTAATTTAGGTAGCTCCAGGGACCACTATCGCAAGTTTCTATAATTTCCACCTCGGGAAAGAGAGGGGGGGCGTGCTTGGCAGCAATGAAACAGGCCAAAACTTACATAAGCCACTAGGTCTCAAACAACGATGACCTCCTCGCACATTCTGTCAACAATATCTGCACGGTTAGAGCGTGATACATTTATATTCTCCACGACGGCACCAACGAGACTGGTTCTTGGTGTGTACAACCACATTTGAGTCACTAATGCACACTTCGACCAAATTTCACTTAGGACTAAATCAACGCCTCACCCCAGTATCAAGCGCCACTCTCCACCGCTGGATTCGCCTGATAACTCCAACTATCAAGCCATTTACCTTGCATCCAGTCACCGTTCACCAATTCAGTATCATGTCCTACGCGATTGAACTGAATGGCGAAGACATACCCGCAGATTCTACAGAAGCACTTCCCATTGGTAACTACGCCTGGTATTGGTCGGGTACGCCTGTTCTCCTCTAACTTGATATTTACATATCCATTGTCTACCAAAGATAGCGAGCGAGCCTACCCTGAAATCACAGCGTTTACACGACTTGTGCCGTTTCCAGAAATGAAGGCCCACAATGATCCAGATACTCTAGTATGGGTTTTCACTTTATTTGTGCGGACTCATTCTCAAGATTCTCCTAGTTTGATGTGTTACCCCTTGTGGCAGAAGCTGTCAGGCAAAGAGATCACCACCAGTGCTTCGTTACTGGAATTGTATCCCCGGACGACGTAGGACTGGTATGGGTATTCCCGCCATACTTCATCTATCTAGTAAGTCCTTCTGTTCTCATGCGATGGGGTAATGACAGTATCGTAGTTGTTTAGCTACGGAGACCCATTCTCATCCGATCCAGAGTTCTTCAAGACGGCATCCAATGCGGGATTCATGCACAAGCGTCTTATGCCATTCTATCTTGGTAATGCTTTCAGCATTGACGTCGATGTAAGACTGTTCCCTATGGTCGCACACATACTTATGTCTTCCCCAGGATGGTCATCGTGTCGTCGTGTTTCGAGACATGGGATCTGCTCAGTTACTGTTACCGTCTCATATATTCACGAGAGACGGTCAGGGACCGGATGATAAATTTCTCAGAGAACATTTCCGTGTCTCGTTGCAAGTAAATCTCCTAGGGGGAGATATCTGTGAAGACTATGACCACAATGACATCCTCAGTATGATGGAGGAGTTAGGGGTTGAAGGAGAAGATTATGTTGAACTGTTACCCTTGACAGATCCTAGATGGCAGACCGTGCTGGGGAAAGCAATTTTTGAAGATGTACTTTTATCCAAGACTACTGTAGCATGCCTGGATGACTTGGATCCGGATTAACGTCGTATGAGCCCACAAGGATTGTATCTTTAATTGTGAACTACCGAGCGATAGTCGCCTGCTGTTTGTGAGAACAATTGAGGAGATTACCAGCTAGTCACCAGGAGTCCATTGCCGGGCAGAGGGAACCTCGGGAATGTCAGCGTGTCGGAAAAGCCAAGAGTCGAAGCAGTTGGATGATAAGTCAATATCGGAACCGTCATGTGCAGAAAGATCAGAAGGCACGGTGTAGGAAGTATCAGTGGTGAAGCCGTGGTGGGGTTTGATGTCGACTGAACCGGAGGTACGGCCCAAAAGCAGTGACACCGGAAAGGCCACTGTATATCAGCACCGAGCGACGGTTGCATGACGAGGGAAAATTATTCACGAAAGGTTTCCAGGCCCGATTGGCATGACGTGCTTCTGCTCGACAGGATCGGGCGGGCGGATCACTGAGGTATACTGCATGGCCTGGGGAGTAGGTAAGAGATGCTTTAGATGAAGATCATCCGGAGGCGTAGCCTTGGGCTCAAGTGCGAGCTGCCACAATCAATCATGGCAATATGCCGGCAACTCATGAAAGCCATCCATAGGTTTTGGATTATCCCAGGCGTCATAAACGGGCTAGGTTCATGTAGAAAGACGGACCTACAGCGGGACAATGTGGTGCATGTTTCTTCACCTACGGTAAGATCCAAAATGTGCGGAGATGTTGACAATACCGTCTACGGGGCCAGCGTAAGTACCGTCGATTCCTTCCGGCGAACGTGTATTCTCCATTTCGACTTGGATTATGTTCAGATCGTAAGAAGGCTCGGCGCTTTTGACGTGCTGTAGTGCAGAGGACTATATCGTTGATTGACTGCTAGTGCGTCGCCGAAACAAATTAGAGTATGGTACACACAATTTCATGGAATAGAACGCACATAAAGCTTTAGAATCGTAGAATTAGCACGTACTTGTATTCCGTACATGAAATATTATGAGTAGAAGACTAAATAGGGTTAATCAACGCCATAGAAATAACCAAAGAAAAGGAAGGTGTTTTCATTAGTCGACGTACAAGAAGTACTGGCGTCAAATCCTCTTCACCGGACGTGCCATCAAGGATGCACTCAGAGGAGGTGGTGAGTCTGGCGGACCGGGTCGCCTGCCTGTGTTCGAGTCAAAACGAGATCGTAAGCGCCATAACTGTGAACGAACCGGAGAGGCTGAGTTGGTCAACATCGTCACTGGTACAATCTTGTGCAGGACGGTCAACATACTAAAAAAGAAGGAGATCAGATCGTTGATTCCATAAAAAGAAAATTAATCTTACATCTTCGGGTTGGTAACAATGTTGCAGGAGTCATTGCCCCAGTTATCGTTGATGTGTTTCTCAACAGTATCCTACCAAGAAATTAACACGGCTCGATTAGCATCGGGTAAATGAAGCAAAGAAAAAACTTAATGTTTTGGATTGGTCGACGAAAGTTGGCTGGCGTCATGGCGAACACCCTTGTTTGACTAGGATACCTCCCATAGAGAGAGCCGTCACGCTCTACGGCGACGTAGTGGCCTCTTGCCTCGTCGACTGCAATGTCTTCAAATATGAGGCCCACAGAAGCTCCCGCCAAACTGCCCGGAAATTTTGTCCTCAAAAATACGCTAACACTGGACAACTTTATGTGTTTCTTGAGCCCAAAATATGCTAAAATCCGGAGCAAGTATGGTGGGAGCTTCTGGGGGCCTCAAATAAATAATGAAGCGGGCACCTGGGCAATAGGTACAGTTGCGTCAAGCGCGCGGCGCGAATAAACCTGTAGCCAGGCTTGGGTCGCTTGGCGCTGTTACCGCAGAAAACCAAGGTATGAGAGAAAATGGTTCATCGGTAGAAATGGCTCAGTTCATTGGCTAATGTTGGGCTTTGGTTGGCTAATGGGAGTTGAACGGGCGCCCTGGCCGGTCCTTCGGACCTTTACTCCGACTCTTTGTTTGGATTCGATCTTGTTTCGATCGACCAAACACTGCAACATACCTTTCTTCCTCATTCCACCATCATCTTCAACAAGCAATGCCGACGATACTTGCAGTTCCGCCTGGAGGTAATATTACTAGCTTTAAATTTCTGCCTGCTTACTGGTGTTGCAGAGCCAAAAGCGTCGCCAAAGCCACAGCCTATTGGAAACGTTCCTATGATCCTTCTCTTGACAACATGCGTCACATGTGTTGTCTTCTTGCTATGGCGGAGGGCGAATCAACTCAAAACAGTGATTTCTCATCAGTATGGTCCGTATAGACATGTTGGTACCGTCTGAACTTGTCTCTTTCAGACTAAAGACATGGCGGCAAACGGAGGGCCAGATACGATTAAGCACTGACGACGGCCCTGCAGCGACGGAGTTTCTGGAGGATGATTATGATGACGACAACGAAGATTTGACGCTAGCGGAGGATGTCGGGGGGAGCTTGATGCAAAAAAAGTCTTCTGTTGCCGAAGCAGCGCAGAGCAGGAATACAGGTTGAACCTATTTCTGACTGTACGATTATGGTGCGTGGCTTTTGTCATATTCTGAGGTGAAGCTGATTCTTTTTCAGTCGATTAGATTAGGATTTATACCCATATAATGTCAGCTGCTAATGTATAATATTGAAACCTCAAGTTTTCGGGAAGCGCCTCTGTCATGTCTCTGTCGGCGATCCCATATTTTGAACTAAAGAACCAGAATATTTGTTTCTTGTGCGTGGTTCCATGTCATGGCTAGGCAAGATTTTATATTAGAATTGACAATGGTCCCGCAGCGATGGGGTTTTTGGAGGATGATGTGATGACGACAATGAGGACCTAGAGAATGTTTGGGTGAGTTTGATGCCAAAACTATTGTTCTATTGCGGGAGCAGTGCAGAGCAGGAACGCAATTCTAGCTCACGTCTAGGTGCATATTTATGGTGCGTGGGTTTTGTCATGCAATGAAGTCTAGCTGATTCTTGCTCAGTAGGGTTGTATTCCCAATATAATGACAGATGTTAATGCATGATGTCCCACTATCAACTTTCCCAGAAGCGCTTCTGCCGTGCTTTGCGTCGGTAATGCTATACCCTGAGCTACAATATAAACCTCAAATTTTCGGGAGGCGCTTCTGTCATGTCTGTGTCAGCAATGCTACACCTTGAACTGAAGAAGCAGAATATGTTCCTTGTGGGTGGTTCCGTCTCCAGCTAGTCCTGATTTATTTATCTTCGTTATAGTTCGTGCGATCACTTCTTTTACCGATAATGCAGCGCACACAACCACTTATTCTTAGCTCAACGTCTTTGATGGACCTTCCACCGAATAGCCGCCGGCCCTCTTCTTCTCGCCATATGACCAGTTCAAGTCCTCACCTGTCTGGCGGAACGTCCGAGGTTTATCCACCTACATATACCTCCAAACACCTTGAATGTTTTTGTCGACGTTCAAGATGCTGGCATTTGCCCTATTTGCATCTCTCATCGCCCCATTGGTTCGTGCAATCGGCCAAACGAAATGCGTGGCAACAGAAGCTTCTCCTTCGACATTTGCCATCTTGCAGCAGGGTCAGGCTCCTACCATCCTACTATCGGCCGATGAATGGCAAGGTGTTCAGCTCGCAGCAACCGACTTGTCATCCGACATCGAAAAGGTCACTGGTCTTAGGCCGACCCTTGTGAATTCAAGCGACCAGTCACCTTCCCATCCAATCATTGTCGGTACTCTAGGAAAGTCAACCCTCATCGATCGAGTTGTAAACACGACCGGTTTGAACGTCTCGAGCATCGAGGGTCAATGGGAATCCTTCATGACGGCCATTGTTGATCACCCTATACCTGGAGTGGAAACTGCGTATGTCATCGTAGGGTCTGATAAACGAGGGACAATATACGCGTTGTACGAACACTCTGAACAAATAGGCGTGTCGCCGTGGTACTGGTACGTTTTGTCAACATGTCAGTTAACGTTCGTTTATTCTGTTCTAGGTGGGCCGATGTTCCCGTTAAGGCGGCGCGTTCTGAAATCTTTGTGACATCGTGCTCTCATGGACCGCCTTCCGTGAAGTATCGGGGGATATTTCTGAACGATGAGCAACCAAGTCTGCAAAACTGGGCTATGGAAAAGTTTACGAATGGAACGGGCGCAGCGCTGACAGGCTCACCTTTCAATCATTTGTTTTATACTAAACTGTGAGTCACTCGTTTGTCTGGCGTGGTTTTCAAGGCCGACTAACCCGCCTCTTTAGGTACGAGCTCTTGCTTCGTATGAAGGCGAATTATCTGTGGCCAGGTTTCTATCATATTTCCTGTCTGCCAAACTGAACATAACCTTTCTCTTAAGCCCAGTGGAGCAGGTACGTTCGATAGTCCGTCCCAGTCACTTTCAATGTATGATATGTTTTGCAGTGCTTTCGCTGTCGACGATTCAGAAAACCAGCGACTCGCCGATGTCTACGGAATCGTCATGGGCACTAGGTAAATACCGACTGTAAGCCACTATTACGAAGACTTACGATTGCAGCCATGAAGAGCCAATGGCACGGTCTACGCCTGTTGAATGGGATCTATTCGGCGTTGGCGATTGGAATTACACGACAAATTCGCAAAACGTTTATCAGTTTTGGGTGGATGGCGTCGAACGCGCGAAGCCTTATGAGACCATGTACACTATTGGTATGAGAGGCGCAGGCGATCGTGAGGAATCATCTTCATACATAGTCTATGTGATATTGATAATTGTTGAACAGTTCCTCTGAGCGAGACTACGAACATCGAGCTACTGGAAAAAGTCGTTGCAGACCAAAGACAAATCTTTACTAATGCTTTCCCAAATGTAAGCGTGGAGACGATCCCCCAGATTTGGACGCTATGTAATTTTCAGCATTCTTCTCGTAAGACCATATTCATCTCTATCTACAGATCAAGAGGTAGAAGGTTACTATGACGATGGAATGCGAGTGCCTGACGATGTTATTCTGCTTTGGGCGGACGACACGTTTGTTCTTTCCATTATATATTGAGTTATTTCTGACTGCAAGGGACTTCAGGTGGGGAAATATGCGTCGCTATCCAGTCGAGAGCGAGCGGAATCGTAGTGGGGGTGCGGGTGTTTATTACCATGTAAGCGTGTTTTAAGCCTTTCTTTCCTTTGCTGATGCTCCTCCGTAATAGTTCGACCTTGTTCGTGTGTTCCATGAGGAAATTATGGGAATAACTGAAAATGACCTCTGAGTATACAGGTTGGCCCTCCCAGGGATTATAAATGGATTACCGTAAAATCCCTTCCGACGCTTAAAATATTGCCAAAATTAATCATCCTTTTTTGCAGACCACCCAGATATCCAAGGTGGGTAATTCCCTCGCTTCTCATACAGCGTACTAACTAAGCTCTCAGGTCTACGAACAAATGTCCATAGCAGTAGAGCGTGAGGCAACACGCGCTTGGATGGTCAATGTTGGCGATCTCAAACCATACGAATTATCGACAGAATTTTTCTTGACGTACGCATGGGACGCCTCCCTCTGGAACCCTGATAACCTCGACGCTTTTGTGTCGAGCTGGGCTCAGCGCGAATTCGGTTTGTCGACTACCGACGCTAATTTGGTACAAGATGTCATTGCGAACGTGACGCGGTTCAATGCGAGACGGAAGCCGGAGCTGCTGAACTCTACGACATACAGCCTTGTTAACTATCGAGAGTACGCTACGTCATCTCCCTACCTGTGCATGAGACTGACACGAGGTTACTTGCAGGGCAGAGACTGTCGTATCTGCGTGGGATACACTTGTCGGAGCGGCAACTGGGATATACGATCAACTGTCTGAGGAAACGAAGCCGGCATTCTTCCAGCTCGTCTATCATCCAGTCGTCGCAAGTGCCAATCTGGGTAAGATGCTTATCTCGGCAGGACTGAACAATCTGCGTGCCTCTCAAGCGCGTCTCAGTACAAATAATCTGGCGGACCAAGTGCAGGACTCTTTCGACTTTGATTATGAGCTAGAGACGGAGTATCATACGCTGCTTGACGGTGATCAGATTTCGTGAATCGTCTTCTGCTGCTTCCTAATCATCCTTTTTGTAGGTAAATGGGATCAGTAAGCGTCTTAACTCTCCTCTGTCTTCCTCTAACAATCGTGACAGTATGATGGATCAGACACGTTAGTTCCCCTTTCCGATGGTATAGCATCCAAAATTGAGTTTTGTTGCTAGATGTCGGGTACTACTACTGGCAACAGCCAATGATGAACTCGTCGGTCTCGTCTTGTGCTTGTCCTACGCTTCTTCCTGACGTGGTGTAAATAGAATGCCTCCGGTAACGCGAGTCCCGCCAAAGAAACAAGCCTTAGCGGGTGTGATGAGGATCGCGCCTGAAGGCACACTTGGAGCTTGGTGAGTCCCCAAACCACTCGCCGTACACTATGATGGTCTGACCAGTTATAATCGTAGGCCTGGTGATAACCCTAATCAGTGTGCACAAGGATACAGCTGTCCTCCACCTACGATCGTCTTGGATTCGTTCGATACTTTCCAAAATCGATACGTGGACGTCGGCGCCGGTGGTCCAGCCTCATTCACATTTAGTATCACCGCCAACGTATCCTGGATCGTGCTCAACACAACCCATGGAGAGGTGTCACCAGAGGACCCGGAGCAACGTGTCTATATTTCGGTATCCGATTGGAATTCTCTCGATGTGGGGGATTCCTATGCTGGTATTACGTTCACCGCACAGACGGAGGGCCAACCTGATCTTTCTGTACCGGTCATCTTCGTTGCCCATAATACTATGCCCAGCTTGGCGTCTGGTTTCAGTGGTGCGTTCGTTTCGTATCTACTCGGGATTGAGTGTTTGACTTTCTGGCAGGATTCGTGGAAGGCGCAGGAGTGGTTTCGATTGAAGCTGCGCATGCGATTCGAAACACGTCAGTCGATGGCGTGTACTGGAGAGAGCTGCCAGGTATCGGACGTACGCTTTCTGGAATGACGCCATGGCCTCGAACGGGGCATGATGGAGGGAACTTTACTGCGGGTTCAGGCCCGTCTCTGTACGTCCCGGCAATGACTTAACCGTGAGGTGCTCATTCTGTTTGCAGGGAATATGATTTCTTCACGTTCAGCGAGACGACTGACACGACACCTGTGACTGTATATGTTTCGCCTTCGCTCAATGCAAATGGCGCGGACCGACCTCTTGGTGTTGCGATAGCGGTAGATGGTGAGGTCCTGTCGTCATACTTCATTCCGCCTGCCGCCCCCGGCGTCCTTCCGGCTGTATGGGGCGGTTACGACGGGTTTGTCGCGAACTCTATTGTTCCGATAGCGTTATCATTTGCCGGATTGAAGCCTGGCGCACATGTCCTGAAAGTTAGTCATACTTTTTCGACGTCTTAGATTGTTCTAATGCCTTCGGTTCCGAAAGATATTCATGATTGAACCGGCAGTAGTCGTGCAGAAAATTGTTATTGGTAGGTTTTTCTGTCTTGAATGTATTGATGCATCTGACCCTAATTGTCATAGACGTTGGTGGTCTGGAATCAAGCTATTTGGGTCCTCCTGAAAGCTTATTAGTGTAATCAATATCATAATATGAGCGCCATATTTTCGCTATCTCTGCTAAAAAAAATAATTTACACCAATAATAAGTACTTGTAGATACAAGATACACCAATGAAGACATTGGAACTGACGACGACTATCGCGTTGTCAGAGTTATCAGAAATCAGACTGGGGTTACATAGATATACATACTCCATCCCTCCATTGCCAGATGATCCTAGTTTACACAGGTTGCATTCTTTTGACCTGGCGTTCCCAGGTAAGGGAAGAGATACACATGATGTCGATCGTTTTAAAGGGCCAGGTCACCCAGTTACCACCCGTTCGAGCGGGACCACTGGTCAGACCCATATCATCTAGGAGGTCGTCGGTGTATTGCGGCCAACTGTGGCACATCATGAGCTCGATAATGCATCAAAACGAGGTGAAAAAAAACGTACCTCCAAAACGTGATATCAGAGCAATGACTGGGATTGGTCCAGTGTAACATGTCCGGGTATCTCCGTCGAAGCCACGCCGAAGATCGTTCAGTGGCTTCAACGGCTTGTCGTGGCGAACGAGGAATTTCGAGGAAATGATCACCGAGGAAGTATGATGAGATCCAATGAGCTGTGGTTTCGAAAACAAACCCGTTGTTCGTGGAAAACTAGTGAAGGAGAGATGTTAGAGTGGAGGACAACGGTGATTACGCGACTGCCCGCTCACCACTGCACCGTTGATCGCAAAATCTCGTTTGAGGATATTCTTCGCGGGAACTATTCCCCGATACACGCAGGACGCCCATTGTCTGCTATCGGGATGAGTCGTAGGCGGGTCTTTCAGAGATGTGTAGTCCCATTCTTTGGCGTATGTCACATCGGATACGTATTGCGGTGGATACGAGCCCAGGCCAAGGTCGTTAGCGGTCTCATCTGCGATAATTCATGAGATGACATCGGTATAGAAAAAGCGGGGATCTCACCATCAAATATATGAGACCACGATGATTGGTATCCGGTAGCGAGGACGAGGGCATCCGCGCGGACGGTGCTGCCATCGCTTAGGACGATCGAATGACCGTCATCACCGAACGCAACGGCACGAGCGGGGGCAATGATACCAATCTTGCCATCGTTCGCAAGCGAATGGAAGCCATTATTACGTCGAGACACCTCATCATTAACGCGCAGACTCCAGAATACGTCTTGTGAAAGTCGTAGAGGAGAGCCTTCGGGTATATGAAAAGCGCGGTACTGCGGCAAGCGTCGGTTAGCGAGGAATGAATCAGTGATAAACGCGACGACGTACAGATTGATTTTGAATATAATTAAAGAGGCCTCGGACGGTGCGACCTCCTAACCACGTTTTGTGTAGAAATCGTCTAAATGAGGCGCAATCAGGAATACGAGCAACATAATGGATGATGTACACACTCCAGATTGCTCCTGAGCTCAATATGAGGACTGAGGATACCTATTAACCTATGGTCCAGCTTCAGCACAGGGTAAAGGCATGGCAAAGACTCAACGCACCGGCTCTTCCTAATAAAATCTGGTATATGCATATCCGACGCGACGAACGCATCCGTCTTCTCAAAGATCATAGACACGTTCCGCTGTCGTCCTTCGTGCGCCAAGTAGGCTGCAATATCTTGCGCCGACTTCCCCCCTCCAATGACCACCACCGAGCCAGGCCTCTCGTCCGAAACGGGTCTCACAGCGCTCAACACGTCGTCCAGTCGCATACGGAAATCCGAGGAATGCACGATCGGGCCTTTGAACGCAGCGAGCTTCGCCGATTCAGGGTTAAACGCCCTCGGTATGCGGGGTAGATGACATCCCTGCAGAAGAAGGAAATGAGCCGTCTGGCAACCAAAAGATGTAGAAATGTATTCACCCCAGTGCAAAGCACGATACGATCAAAACCCAGGTCTCGCACCCCATCCTTATCGCGTATCGTGACTACCCAATTCGGCGGCTCAACTGCAAAAGGCGGCGTCGGTCTCCTCACATTGATGACTTCGGTGTTGTAGCAAATATGGTCTTTCAGGAATGTATCGGCGAATTTCTCCATGTAGAAAAGCATATCTTCCGCGCTCAGACGGGTATCGCTGGCTTTTCGGTCAGGGTGGCGGGGCATGGCGAGGGGGGAGAAACGATAGTCGCCGTAGACGCTAATAATCCTCATCTTAGCAAGCAAGCGACGAAGAGAAGGAAACAGGAACGTACTTGTTGATGAACACGCCAGAATACACCTTATTGTACTCCCACACACCTCCTGGACAACTATCCTTCGTCAAGATATGCACCTTCGTGAAACCATCCTGGAGTAGAGTATGCGCCGTGATGAGTCCTGCTGCGCCAGAACCTATTATACATATTGACTGGCTCGTCCGGGGGTTGTGGGCGTTGATTTCTGCTGCAGAAGCATCATAGTAAGGATTGTCGAACATGATGGTGGTGGTGGTGATGGTTGACGCTGAAGGGTGTCATACGAGGTCCGGTCTTTGGGGAGGGCGCCTTTTCAAACATCTAATTGACAACGGTGGTAATATCAATCCGAAGAGAGAAACATTCACTTTTTTCCCGAAAGGTTCCGTCGCAACGTTCTGGTTCCCCGGTCTGGACTGCGGCAAGGGTACCGATTGGGCACGGCTGTTTGGAAACACTGGCAGCCTGCATCAAAAATAAATGGCACGGCACGGTCGGTAAGCAATCAGTGATAAAAAGGTCTATTCGTAGTTGGAATTCCTCATTCAAAAGGTAAAAACACATCCGAAGACATATAGACGTACGAATGAGAAGCTGGACCACTGAGATCGAATATATTTTGTGGTCTCTCGATCAGGGTAATCGAGGATACCGGTGCCTGCCGAGGCGAAATTCGGGTCTTGCCCTGTCCTGACCCTGAGATCATTATCGAGTGATTGGAACCAACGAATCCGATCCTTCGCAAGCGAGAATAAGAAGCTAGTAGGCAGCGCGTGCCTTGCTTCTTGATGCTGAGTCTTACAGGTTTCAAAAATTCACCAAGATAATTTGCAAATTTCGTACTAATACAAGCTCACGTCAAAAGACGCGAGAAAGTTGAACCCGTAAAGAGAGCAAATGAATATCGATACGTCGAACCCTGAGTAAGGACGTACCCGAAAGGCCAAACACTGCTTCCGCTGACGCGGAAGTGAAGAAAGCAAGTCCTCCGTTTGACCCGACCTTCACTCTAGGCCAGGTATCTCATAATCCATCGGGACGTCCTTCCTCTCCAGCCATGCCGCGTCTTCCCCTCCCAGATCAACCCCTTTGCCACAATCCAGTCGACGTCGGGTCGGGAGCTCCTTCAGCTCTACACCATCATCGTTCCTCACCGCCGCATAATGCTCCCCATGCCAGCCAACAAAATCCAAGGACGGAAGAGAAAGGGCGATGCTTCGTGCCGAAGAGTTCCAAATATCAGTTTGCATCTGGTAAACCTTTTCGGACATGAGATTCGGCTTTGGCCGATGTTCACCTGCACCATGAAGGTGAAGAAACGATAACGAGGGGAATCTCGAGAAGAATCCGCAATAATCGTTCTAAAAAGTGACATTTCCGTGAGTCTATGACCAGGATTAATTGAATATGGACCGACCAATGGTTTGTCCGACACGACAGTTGACAACCCAATCGCGTGCATATATGGGGGTACGCTTCGCACTAGTGCCTCGACCGCCGTCCGGTTCAGGTTCGCGATCCTTACCCCAAGCACTCTCAGGCCCACTAGTTCCGGCAGGACGGCAAGCACCAAGCCCCATGGGCAGCTCCCCAAATCCAATTTTCTCAGCCCCGTACGCCTCCTCAAGAATTGAGTTACGCTCTGATATAGCGTGAGTTCATCGCCATGCCCCACTAGCACGAACCGGAAGGCTTCGAGGTGCGGCAAAAAGGTGTGTTTGCCCTCCAATATATGATCGCTAGCAAACACCACTGAGGCCGAAGTAGGCTCTTCGAATGTCCCATGCAGGGTCAAGCTCTGCAAATTATGCGCATGTGCGATGCGCGCCAAAACGACATGAGATATCCGAGTATCGACCAAATCGAGATGGGTAAGGTTCTTGATAGTCACACTTTGGAACGTGCTGTCCCAGGAGTGATTTCGTGCAAGGCAGGCGCCCAAGATCAAATGTTTGAGCGTGTGTTCGTTCTCGTCAAGGACCTTCCGCACCTCCCCCATGTCCGCATATCCGTCGTCATCTTCGGCCCGAAGGGTAAATTTGCGCAGGTTTTTGAAGGCAGAAACGCCGACAGCGTCGAAATGAAAGCCGATGAGTCCTAGGCTTTCAATGCGGGACTGTGAGACGAGGACATGTTGCACAACGCCGGCGCGCATTTCGGGATACCCTATCCATTCAAAGTCACGGAGCTCTTTGAATTTTGGGATCGCTGTACGAAAGGCCCCTACAGGCCGGTCATTCCTCGTTCTGCGGTGGAAGAACAGAAACGTACTGGTGATAAGATCTAGAACGTCCGAGTCTTCATACGCCCAGTGTATCCTCAGAGACTTGATCTGACTCGCAAATACCGGGTCCTCCTTTACTCGGTCCATTAAATCCAACCCTCGAGTGACATTCTCCTGATCATCGCCAAAATAGAGATCGACAGTGCGGAAGAGGATGCGCACAGCCATCTCCCTGTGGAACGCAGACACGAACAGCCATGTCCGAAGATGATAACGAGGAATATGACGCGCTATCCGGTCCCAGATTTCTGACGGTGCTCTCTGCGAGGCGGGTTGGTCGACAAAATGTATGCGCTTGTCCCTTCGGTATAAATGCTGAATTTCGCGGTTCGACGGATCCAGATTCAAGGCAGCTTGGAAATCTAGGGAACGTGAGAAGTGGTTCTCAACAAAGACCAAAGAGTATGCACCTTGATGGGCTTTTTCAAGCAACCTGTCACCGGCCACCTTCCTCGCCTTCCCTCTAGCCAGTAAGGCCTTCGCCACCTCCTCCCGAGGTAAATTCGGCGTCTTCAAGAACACCTCGAGGTAATTCTCTACGTCGTCACCATATTGCCCTGACTCTATCAAAGCCAACGATGTATCGAGGAGAAATGTCGCTTTCCTCGATGGAGGCATGGCTTGGACGGCCCCGAAGACGGTGGATGTGAGCTCGTCTTGAGGTCCAGGAGAGGACATCATGGGAGTTCGAGATACCACACAACGTTTCTTAGTGAGAGGCATGGGAAAGCAAACCAAATCAACGGTATGGTATAACTATTGGCTCCGTGGCCACCAGTGTGGATATCTACCGATGAGATGAGAATTATTTCGCAGTAGGAACGTCAAGGGCGCTCACGTTACCAGACGTCAGGTAATATCGCTGGTCCAGAGGCCAGCTCGTCGTCGTCGGCGTCGCTTGATGGTGGTGGTTAGTGAAAGAGTTGCAGATTCGTGTTCAAATTCCTTAGTGCGGAGATTTTCCCAAAAGTTCCCCCTTTTGGATTGATATGACACATATGTACGTCATGTCTACTTTTTAGTGTTGCCACGGCTCGACTCGACTCGGCTTGACTTCGGATGACTCGGCTTCGGAACGGAAGTCAAATGAAATGATTGACTTCGGCTCGACTCGGTTCCAAGTCACTGAGCTTTGACGAGTCATTGATCGCCTACTCAAATAGGAAAGTGAGAAAAAATAAACTTCAATAACTAATGATTTCTATGCAAAGATAGTTCGAAATAGTCTAATAAATGTAGATGTATGTAATTTTCATGTTTTTCCAAAGTTGTTGGAGGTATACAGGTCACAAGGACTGAAACTTGTTGGCATGAGAAAGTAAGGCTGGAGTATGGCGGCAAAAATACGGCCATTATAATATTATTTTCTCACGTTCCTTAATTTGGATACCCACCTGCCGATGAAATGCCGATGGTCAGTAATTCATCAGAAAGGGAGAGTACCAAGCGGTGGTCATTCTAGGGCAGACTAAATTATAGCAGTCGATATCATGTGCACATAATTCATGGTCTAGGTACACTAGGACGAGGTAGAGGGAACTCTTCCAAATTTGGATGGAGTCATTGACTCGGCCGGCTTCAAGCCATCAAAAGTCGAGTCGAAGCCGAGTAAAGCCGTTTTGCGCCCGAGTCATTTTTTTGACTCCGCTCAGTCCGACTCGACTCCGCTCGACGACTCGGCGACTCTGAGCCGAGCCGTGGCAACACTACTACTTTTGCGCCGATTCCCTTTTTGAGCTTTATGGATGCACTGCTCTGCATTATGAAGCACATTGCATGAGTATCGTTTGAGGCTATCTTCAAGAGAGAAGTACGGCGCCATCAGGACGATCCAAACTGTAAGTACCGAGATTTGTTTCTTGCAGCAGAATTTTGCTACCTATGAATGCTAGTACATGTTAGTGTCTTAACGAAGTCTGCAATATCCAATATGGAGGGAATAGATGCCACTATCATGAGAATCCCAGCCTTTCGCTGATAAATCTCACCGGCAGACACACATATACATCACAGAGCAAACGGATAGTTTTCCCATCTCACGGGAAGGTCGGGCGAATAAGATAAAATGAGCCGATCAGAGAAAGAAAAATGGACGGGATCACAGGATCGGGGAGTTTGAGGATCCGGCAATGCCTGACGCCCAATGGGACTATTTGTATTTGCAGATAAATTGAGCTTCTTGAGGGCTGTACACCGTCGACAATCTTTATGTTGTGTCGGTCGTTATAGCCACTACTGTATGAGAACGGCAGCTCACTCTTGCCAGATCTGCATGAAGTCATGACCTCTGGCCCCAGGATTCACAGAGGCTTTTGGTTGGATAAGTATTGTCTGACTGAGTGTTAGCGCGCTCGATAGAGTACTCATTCACTGAAGGCAGAAGTGGAGACCCAGTAGCCAACTTTATGCGAAGAACGCTCGAGTCAGGAGACAGCATGGTGCTCATATTGTTATACCGGTTACACTAAGATGCTCTCAGGAGGACCCACATAGCTTGATTCCAGACCACCGACATCTATGACAATTAGGGTCAGATGTATCTATACACAGAAGACGGAAACCCATACCAATGATAATTTTCTGCACTACTACTGCCGGTTCAATCATGTATATCTTTCGGAACCGAAGCTATGAGTACGATACAAGTCATCGAAAAAGTATGACTAACCTTCAAGGTGTGTGCACCGGGATTCATTCCGGCAAATGATAACCGTATCGGAACAATAGAGTTGGCGACAAACCCGTCGAGACCATCCCATGCATCCGGAAGGTCACCTGGGGCGGCAGGCGGTATGAAGTATGACGACAAGACTTCACCATCTACCGCTATCGCGACACCAAGAGGTCGATCTGCACCATTTGCATTGAGCGAAGGCGAAACATATACAGTCACAGGCGTCGTGTCAGTCGTCTCGCTGAACGTGAAGAAATCATATTCCCTGCAAACAGAATGAGCACCTCCCGGTTAGGAAGTATTGCCGAGACGTACAGAGACGGGCCTGAACCCGCAGTAAAGTTCCCTCCATCATGCCCCGTTCGAGGCCATGGCGTCATTCCAGAAAGCGTACGTCCGATACCTGGCAGCTCTCTCCAGTACACGCCATCGACTGACGTGTTTCGAATCGCATGCGCAGCTTCAATCGAAACCACTCCTGCGCCTTCCACGAATCCTGCCAGAAAGTCAAACACTCAATCCCGAGTGGGTACGAAACTAACTCACCACTGAAACCAGACGCCAAGCTGGGCATAGTATTGTGGGCAACGAAGATGATCGGTACAGAAAGATCAGGTTGGCCCTCCGTCTGTGCGGTGAACGTAATACCAGCATAGGAATCCCCCGCATCCAGGGCATTCCAGTCAGATACCGAAATATAGACACGTTGCTCCGGGTCCTCTGGTGACACCTCTCCATGGGTTGTGTTGAGCACGATCCAGGATACGTTGGCGGTGATACTAAATGTGAATGAGGCTGGACCACCGGCGCCGACGTCCACGTATCGATTTTGGAAAGTATCGAACGAATCCAAGACGATCGTAGGTGGAGGACAGCTGTATCCTTGTGCACACTGATTAGGGTTATCGCCAGGCCTACGACCATACGTGGTCAGGCTACGATGGTGTACAGTGAGTGGTTCGGCGACTCACCAAGCTCCCAATGTGCCTTCAGGGGCGATCCTCATCACACCCGCTAAGGCTTGTTTCTTTGGCGGGACTCGCGTGATGGCAGGCATTCTATTTACACCATGTTAGGAAAAAAGTGTAGGACAGGTACAAGACGAGACTGACGAATTCATCATTGGCTGTTGCCAGTAGTAGTATCCAATATCTGGCGTCGAGCTTCAGTTTGAGGTGCTGTGGTATCGAGAAATGGAACTGACGTGTCTGATCCATCATACTGCCACGATTGTTAGAGGAAGAAAGGTCAGAGTCAAGACGCTCACTGATCCCATTTACCTACAAAAGAGATTGTCAGCAGACAGGAAACGACGATTTGGGGATCCACCCACCATCAAGCAGCGTATGATATTCTGTCTCCAGCTCATAATCAAAGTCGAAAAACTCCTGCACCTGGTCCGCCAGATTATTTGTACTGAGACGCGCTTGAGACGCATGCAGATTGTTCAGTCCTGCCGAGATAAGCATCTTACCCAGATTGGCGCTTGCGACGACTGGATGATAAACGAGCTGGAAGAATGCCGGTTTCGTTTCCTCAGGCAATTGGTCGTATATCCCAGTTGCCGCTCCGACAAGTGTATCCCATGCAGATACGACAGTCTCTGCCCTGCAAGTAACCTCGTGTCGGTCTCATGGATAGATAGGGCGAAGACGTAGCGTACTCTCGATAGTTAACAAGGCTGTATGTCGTCGAGTTCAGCAGTTCCGGCTTCCGTCTCGCATTGAATCGTGTCACGTTCGCAATGACATCTTGGACCACATCAGCGTCTGTGGTCGACAAACCGAATTCGCGCTGAGCCCAGCTCGACACAAAAGCATCGAGGTTATCAGGGTTCCAGAGGGAGGCGTCCCATGCGTACGTCAAGAAAAATTCTGTCGATAATTCGTATGGTTTGAGATCGCCAACATTGACTATCCAAGCGCGTGTTGCGTCGCGCTCTACTGCTATGGACATTTGTTCGTAGACCTGAGAGATGGCTTAGTACGCCGTATGAGAAGCGGGGGAATTATTCACCTTGGATATTTGGGTGGACTGCAAAAAAGGATGATTAGTTCTGGGAATATTTTAGGCGTCGGCTGGGATTTTACGGTAATCCATTTATAGTCCCTGGGGTCGCCAACCTGTATAGTCAGATCAGTTGAAGTAAACCGCTCAGTCTCCTCTCAATGACACGAACATAGTCGAACTATCGGCCAACTGTCAGCGAAGGCATCAAAAACCAATACCACCCTTACATGGTAATAAACGCCTGCGCCGCCACTACGGTTCCGCTCGCTCTCGACCGGATAGCGACGCATATTTCCCCAGCTAAGATCCCCTTATGGTCAGAACCAACCCAATCTACGATGATAGGCACTAACTTGTCATCCGACCAAAGCAAAATAACATCATCAGGCACTCTCATCCCATCGTCATAGTAACCTTCCACCTCCTTATCTGCGGATAGAGATAAACGATTCAGAGGTCCCATAAACCAGAAGCGACAACTTACATAGCGTCCAAACCTGGGGAATCGTCTCCACGCTCACATTGGGAAAAACGTCAGTCAATATTTGTCTTTGATCTGCGACGACTTTTTCCAGTAGATCGATGTTCGTGGTCTCACTCAAGGGAACTATTCCGCAATTATAAATATCAGGTCGAAGAGGTATAAGGAGTGTTCCTCACGATCGCCCGCCCCTCTCATACCAACAGTGTATAAGGTCTCATAAGGCTTTGCGCGTTCGACGCCGTCCACCCAAAACTGATAAATGTTTGCGGAATTTGTCGTGTAATTCCAATCGCCGGAGCCGAATAGATTCCATTCAACGGGTGTAGACCGCGCCATTGGTTCTTCATGACTGCAATCGTAAGTCTTCATAATAGTGGCTTACAGTCATTATTTACCTAGTCCCCATGACGATTCCGTAGACATCGGCGAGTCGCTGGTTTTCTGAATCGTCGACAGCGAAAGCACTGCAGAACATATCATACATTGAAAAGTGGCTGAAACGGACGACCAAACGTACCTGCTCCACTGGGCTTAAGAAAAAGGTTATGTTCAGTTCGGCAGATAGGGAATATGATAGAAACCTGGCCAAAGATAATTCGCCTTCATACGAAGCAAGAGCTCATACCTAAGGAAGGAAGTTGTCAGCGCTACAAACCATGCCAGCAAAAGCGGCAAACTCAACAGTTTAGTATAAAACAAATGGTTGAAAGGTGAACCTGTCAGCGCTGCCCCCGTTCCATTCGTAAACTTTTCCATAGCCCAGTTTTGCAGACTTGGTTGCTCATCGTTCAGAAATATCCCCCGATACTTCACGGAAGGCGGTCCATGAGAGCACGATGTCACAAAGATCTCAGAACCCGCCGCCTTAATGGGAACATCGGCCCACCTAGAACAGAATAAACGAACGTCAACTGACAAGTTGACAGAACATACCAGTACCACGGAGACACCCCTATTTGTTCAGAGTGTTCGTACAGCGCGTATATTGTCCCTCGTTTGTCAGACCCTACGATGACATACGCAGTTTCCACTCCAGGTATAGGGTGATCGACAATGGCCGTCATGAAGGATTCCCATTGACCCTCGATGCTCGAGATGTTCAAATCGGTCGCGTTCACAACTCGTTCGATGAGACTTGACTTTCCCAAGGTACCGACAATGATTGGACGGGAGGGTGACTGGTCGCTCGAATTCGCAAGGGTCGGCCTAAGACCAGTGACCTTTTCGATGTCGGATGACAAGTCGGTTGCTGCGAGCTGAACACCTTGCCATTCATCGGCCGATAGTAGGATGGTAGAAGGCTGACCCTGCTGGAAGATGGCAAACGTCGAAGGAGAAGCTTCTGTCGCCACGCAATTCGTTTGGCCAATTGCACGAACCAAAGTGGGGGTGAGAGACGCAAACAGAGCCAATGGCAGCATCTTGAACGTCGACAAAAACATCTAAGGTGTTTTGAGGTATATGTAGATGGATAAATCTCGGACGTTCCGCCAGACAGGTGAGGTGTTGAACTGGTCATATGGCGAGAAGAAGAGGGCCGGCGGCTATTCGGTGGAAGGTCCATCAAAGACGTTGGGCTAGGTTGTGTGCGCTGAATTATCTAGAAAAGAAGCGATCGCACGAACTATACGAAGATAAATAAATCTGGGCTAGAGAGAACATGCAACCACCCACAAGAAACATATTCTGCTTCTTCAGTTCAAGGTGTAACATTGCTGACGCAGAGCATGACAGAAGCGCCTCCCGAAAACTTGAGGTTTAAATTTTATACATTGGCAGCTGACAAGAAAGAATCAGCTTGACCTTAATATATGATAGAAGCCACGTACCACAATCGTGTACAGTCAGAAATACGTTCCTTGTACCTCTGTTCTGCGCTGCTAGAACACTTGGGGTATCAAGCCTCCCCCCCCTCTGGGTTAACCGTATCTGACCCTCCATTTGTCGGCATGCTTTGACTCCGAGAACGGTCTTCCTCCTCTATGCAAGCGTTTGTTTGTTGGAGATATGGTGGCGGTGATGATGGAAGCGACGCGACGGTTGATCGACTCGGAAGAGTGGAGTAACGGTCCGGTGAACCGGAAGGAAAATTGGAAACATTACTAAAGCAAGAGTAAGCAAAGTTCACGACAGTGGACACAGCCAATGAGTACTGAGTCTTCGCTATGCTAAATATTTTGTCTGCTTACGGATACGGTTCATTGATCCTATTTCTTTTTACTGATGCTACTTTGTGCATTCTTCTTAGATTGAGAACGAAGCAAGAGGCAAGCAAGAGGCAAGAAATCTAGGAGTCACACCAGCGTATGAGAGTAATCTGTCAAAGGTAGAGTAAGTTGTGCTATAATTCAGAGTCTCTTCTATGAATCAAGGAACGCTATAAGTTCTAAATCATTCAAAGAATCGTACGAAATCGGCAGCCCAAACCATCAAACGAATCGTGGTTATAATAATAATCTAATAACTTTAACTTGTCTATAAATCTCGATGGTTCGTTCGCCAATATACATGAAATCATTGAGCGAATGGATAGTCGGTGAAGCCTACACCACTGGTATCTCCAGAAACATAAAATGTAGGGCGATCGTATTTCGAAAGTGGAATATTCTTCTCCAGTCTCGTGAGAAGGTCAGGCTAATAAATAATAATGAACCGGTTATCCTCAGTCAATGAAAAGAAAAGCCTACGTTGGAGATGTACCACCTGCCGTAAGCAATAAGATCTCCCTTCTCGTCGGCAGTCTCCATTCCAGACTCTCTAGTATATCCACCCGCAGAAATCAGCGGCTTAGGTGCCCAAATCTTCCTAATGAAGTCATTAGTTTCGAACTCCTTGATATCTTCCGGGGACAAATCAGTGAAACCGTCCACACGGGCCTCGACAACATGGATGAACGCAAAGTCAGGATACAACTCCTTTACCCGCGTAGTCAAATACGAAAAGGTCGGTATAGGATCCTCCATTCTCATTCCTATGAAAGAGAAATCCATGAGCATCGCACACCATTGTGATCAATATTCAACGCACCTGCACCGCGATTCCACGGACTCAGCCTGAGACCCACCCTATCCGCTCCCACCTCCTTGACCACCCGTTCAATAACTTCCAATGGGAACTTCACCCGCTTCTGGACGCTCCCGCCATACTCATCGTCCCTAACATTACTCGTGCTCTGCAAGAACTGGTCCACAAGGAACCCATTGGCCCCATGAATCTCGACACCATCAAATCCAGCCTTGTGCACCGCATTGGCCGCAGAAATGCCAAAGAACTCTACATACTCGTTGATCTCCTCTTTCGTCATCTCGCGGGGGACAGGCGCGCCAGGTGCAAGGGGCAGCGCCGAAGGCCCTACGTGCGGGAACGTAGAATCGCGAGATTTGAGAAAATCCGGCGATGCTTGACGTCCCATAGCAGCGATTTGCAGGTAGATGTAGCTCCCCTGTGCGTGTACGCCATCGACGATCTACGCAATATAACGCTAGTCAGTGAAATGCCCCAGCTGAACAGAAAAAAGTCACCTCTTTCCATGCAGAAATCTGCTCTTCAGTCCATATCTCTGGTGCTCCAGGAAACCCAGAGGCTTTCGGTGCGACGATTGTGCCCTCAGAGATGAGAAGCGTGCCCGGCACCTTAGCGCGTTGGGCATAGTAATCCTTCACCAAAGGTAGTAGTGGGGAAAGTGTAACCGGATTTACGCGAAGTCGCGTCATAGGAGCCAAGACGACTCGATGAGAGAGGGAGAGACGTCCAACAGTGATAGGCTGGAATAGTTTGCTTGTAGACATCGTGGTTCTCACGTATTCAACGAAGAAAACCTGACAAGTGCAGAGAGCACTTTTATACCACAGAGTAAACCCTTAGCGACAGCGGTTGAGCCCTTCATAAGGTATTGACGCGCGTCCTGTCACCTCTGGGTGCTGATGATTCATCAAGGGCGACGAACATGTTTACCGGCGCTTTCGGTAAATGTGCAGATGAGTGTAAGGGCGCAGATTGTAGCGAATCAGTCAGCGAACCTAGATGAGTAATTGAAACAAGCGCTGAATCAGCGACCATTACCGCCCCAAGGGTAATATTCATTACACTATACCTGAAAAAAGGGGATCTAGGCGTAGAGATTGGACATAAATGTGTCATATGTTTCTTCAAATCTAGGGTAATAATTGTGCGCGCCCATGTTGATTACTCCGTCGCTTGCTAATAATGACCATAGCGCCGCTGGCTTGCGCATGTTTCAAGAGCAGCGATGAACCATTATCTGTCTGGCTCGATTCTTCTCAACAGATAACTTCAATTCCCATCCCGCAGATGGAAGCCTGTAAAAAGTAGGACGAGTCTCTGAACATGGTTGTCGCGAGGAAAAGGGAGATTCGGCAAGGTCAACTCCAGCCGGCATCGCCACATCGGGAGCACATCATTCGATAAGATCGTCAAGAACTTATGTAAAAGGAATTAGACGTCAAGGAGTGGATGTATTGCGTAGACCATAAGATCAAACGACAAAGGCTGTCAAGACATGATAAATAGATAATGCTAAAGAAGGCAGATAGAGTATTGAAAGTTAGGTCGCGATTATGAGTCATGAGCGCCACGTTTACACGCAGCTACCGGCATAGCTAGTGTGAGTGTTCGCAACCATGGAGCCCTTGAACTCAGCGAAGCTGGAGCGGTCATCCTGGTTCGTGAGGACTGCCTCCACACTGGCGGCCCCTAGAATAGGAATAATATTTAGACGACCCCGTGTGATACTTGAGAAAAAGAGCTACGAACACTCATAGTGACCCTGAGTCTTACTGTCGTAGTAGAACCATATCCATCCGGAGGCGAGGTAGCGGATATTGCCTGTCGCTTCGATGTTACACGTCTGAGTACTGGTCTAAGATGGGACAGCCAATCAGCCAGTCAGTTGTAATAACCAGTCTCAAAAAGCTAACCGTAGCAGTACAAGTCTTTCCATCTGGAGCGTTTATTGTCAGAGTAACCGTGCTAACATCGCTGTAGGAAACATCGAAGCTGGCCGGTCCGATAGGTAAGATTTCGGGAGGCCAAAATCATGAAACGAAATAACATACGTGCTCGAGGACTCATCCGTAACGTCAGTCGAGACGGACAATTCTGCAGTGACATCAGCTATCTCTGGAATTCCAATTTGAACGCTGAGAGTGCTGGAAACACCAATAGTCGAAGCGCCTGGGTACCAGATTCATGTCAGGATTTGGATAGAAAAAATCGTATCTCAAATACGTACTGCTGACAGTGTACGAAGTATCAGTATTGAAACCTTGTTGGACCGCAATCTGGACTTGGCCATCGGTACCAACGAGGCTACCCGCAGTAGAGGTGTTATGAGTCTCACAGACAGGATTGCCTGTACAAATGTTAGAGCGAAATGAATGGTAACGGGCAAAAATAACATACCAGAATAGCTGAGCTCGACGACATCGTCAGTGATACAGACCTGTGCTGGACTGTCGACGTACTAACGAAACGTCAGATTATGAGTGCGACCACACAAACCGGATCTCACAGCTGCAGGATTCGTATAAATATTACGAGAGCCAGTACCCCACTGAGTGTTGGCATAGTCTAGAATGGCATTCCATCCGGGAACTGCAAATAGATCAGCGCGAGTAACATATGCGAAGGCATGCACTTACGGGATTTGGCTTCGTCAAGTGAGAGTTGGGCGCATTGGCTAGCAGCACGACGTCCGAGATTATTGGACTGAGCATCTATAGGATATCTTCCAAAGAGAGTACCATCACGCTTGAAGGCGAGGTAGTGACCATCTGCCTTGTCAACAGCGATATGGGCGATATCCTCAGGAAGAATTTTGACAACGTGGCTGAACGGCATAGCAATGACACCGGAAAAGGCGGTCAAAAGAGTGATAAACTGGATATAGGTCAGCAGAATGTGAGACCAGGACTGACTGGCACTCACAGCGGCAGGACCGAACATTGTGGAATGAGTACAAGGAGCGAAGGGCGTCAAAGGAAAAGGAGCGAAAAAGAGAATGTAAAAGTTGATAATTGGCTACCTCTCGTACTGGACTTCTTTTATACGCGAGCTGCTCCTAAGCTTCATGGCATTAGCGATGGTTTCATGATGGCTGTGGGAACTTACAAACGTCAAATTTTATGATGTGTTTCTGAATAAGACCATAGAGATAGGCGCAATTCGTGGTGGGGCTACCTCCGATGCGCCCTGTTTGACTCATACTGGCCGTAAGAATGTCCGTGTTGGGGGCGGCGGTAACCCTCAACGCTCTTCACAGCACACCCGCAATCAACGGATCCGTGATATCTCAAGATTTCGCATTGGGAAACGATAGAATGCCTTTGAAACGAGTCAAGGGGTACGCCACTGATCCATTGATCCATGATATTAGCTGTAGTCAATTGCTGATATTGAGTTTGAGCAGAGCGGGAAAATGAGGTCTGCCCTCGCTACAGCTAGTTTACGGACCTGGAAACAGGTCAAAGCTCGGCTTACGGGGTCTTAGGAAAACTTTAGTTGCCGTTTCATCAGTGGACAGAAAAAATACAACGTACGACAAATCACATTATCGTACGCATCTGTACACCTCGACCAAGTGAGCAAATCTATCGACGCGCGTTATTTCTTATCTAGAGTTCTGGGAGGGCCTTCTTGCCTGTATTTGGATGAACAATGTGAACAAGGATAGCGGGTTGCGTACTTCTCGAGGCATTCCTACCTTCAGTGAGGGGTCAAAGGCTCCGTAACTTCCTCCACTACGTGAAACGAATTTCACACAGATGGCAGATAAGAGCCTAAGACCATGGCAGCTAATGAAACTGTGGGATTGAACAAGCAATATGGGCAGTTCCAAAGAGGCGTGCCGCGCCCTGTAGGATTCAAAAAAGAGGCGAGCTGAAAACGTTTTGATTATCATCTGGCAAAGAAAAACTCGATCAAGCGCTCACAGGCAGCATCTTCCGTAACTTCTGGTTCCTTTCCCTGTAAACCCGTCATCTTTCTGATGCCTGAACTTAGCTGAAGCAATGAGCGCTGACAGCGCTTGAGCCTCTGAGACGCCACTGTTTTTGCAGACCCATATTTGCGCCAAAAAATAGGCAATTTGGTGCCTACGGAAATTAGCCTGAGGGAGATGTAGGGAAAGTATTGGAAGATGGTGACCATGATGGTATGATATCATGGTGTCCGCCACGAAAAGGAACTCCACAGTCATGTGACATAAGACCGTGACGCGGCCGTCGCCGAACAGGTTCGAACAGGACCCATGTTTATTCCCCAAGAGGTTCGGTACGAAAATTTACCGTTTCGAAAAATTTGTCCGGACTTTGCGTCAGCGCCTTGTCCCAAAATTTGTCCGGATTCCTACGGTAACCTCACCCCATTCCCGAATTTGTCCGGACTTTCGAACTAGCATCAAGAAAATCGTCAAAAATCGCAAAAAGTCGTTAAAATTTCGTCAGAGCCTCTATTATGGTGTCTAAGACTGCGAAAGTCGATTGGACACAGTCTAATCGTCCTCCTCCCAGCGACCTCGTCGTCGGAAAAGACATAGTCGATGTCCATATAAAATCAAGCAGGTACGAGGATCCGTGTCGGGTTGAAGAAGTGGTACTGTGATATCCTCGGGGGATTGATAGGGTAGTAGAAAGTAGAGAGCGTAGGTAATTCAACAGCTGTGCCAGTCTCATTGAAGCAAATCTAATACAAGTCCGTTTTCTATCAAGTGACATTGCAGTCTTTGTTAATTAATTAGAATTTAGAGTACGACAATGAGATATCTGACAATATAGTGCGAAATATCGGACTCAACCTTTGTTCCTGCCTCAGTCAGCGCTGCCTTGCACTGCCACTTCAGGTTGTCCGGACTTCGATGTAACCTCGAAGTATTGTCCCATCGTGTCCGGATTTCAGATCCAAGGTCGCAGCATGGGGGGGTCATTTTGTCCGGATTTTGACCCAAGACCGGACCTCGAAATCCAAAATTTTGTCCGGACTTTCGACCGAACCTCTTAGGGAATAAACATGGGTCCTGTTCGAACTGATTGGTACAATCAAGTGCCTAGTGCTTATCGGATTTGTTGAAAGTAGAATCAAAATACCTTACAATGTTAACCTGGTTCACGAATCACGATCAGAGAACTGAAGATACCTATGATGAAATCAAACACCAAATTGCCTACTAGCAAGTAATAAAGCTGGCCAAAATGAGGTGGTTATGGTCTCCATTTCACTTCCCAGAAGTTGCAGCTTATGTCCTGATGTAAAACCTGGGTCCGATAACGAACACGCAGGAAAGCCCATGTATTTTGAACGGCATAAAAATAATGGTATACGAGCTAAAAGAAGAATAAATAATATATATCTTTGCCTGAAATAAAATAAAATCGCATGTAAAGCTGAAGTCTTAAAGCTTAAATTTTGGGTTCATGGCGATGGATTTAAACACAGGTGCCTGCATAGCTGGTGTGAGTATCCGCAACCATAGAGCCCTTGAACTCGGCAAAGCTGGAACGGTCGTCCTGGTTCGTGAGGACGGCCTCGATGCCAACAGCCCCTGCAATCATATGTCAGACCAGGCAAACAGACACAGACGTGCACGAACATTTGTAGTGACCTTGAGTCTTGTCGTCGTAGTTGAACCAGATCCAGCCGCTCGCGAGGTAACGGATGTTTCCAGTTGCTTGAATGTTGCAGGTCTTGGTGCTAGTCTAAGATGACAGTCAGTCAACTGTAAATAGTAGGTTAAAAAAAGCTAACCGTAGCGGTACAAGTCTTGCCCTCGGGAGCAGTAATCTTTATGGTGACCTTGCTCACGTCGTTGTAGGACACATCGAAGCTAATGGCTTGTCTAAGCATACAAGCTCCAGTCTCAAATATGGCACGACGTACGTGCTCGAGGTAGTATCCGTAACCTCGGCAGAGATGGTCAATGCCTCAGTGACTTCGGCTACCTCTGGAACACCGACTTTGACGGTGAGCGTGTCCGAAACGCCAATAGTTGAAGCAGCTGAATACCAGATCAATATCGGAATGGTTCATACAGAGTGTTCGGAAGACATACTAGTGACGGTGTAAGAGGTATCGGTGTTGAAGCCTTGGTCGACTTCGATGTCGACTTCACCCTCAGTACCAACGAGCTGACCCGCAGAAGAGGTGGTGTGCGTCTGGCAGACCGGGTCGCCTGTTCGTAAATCAGAAATCCGATCGAAAGTGTGAGAAGGTCTGGCGTACCGGAGAAGGTGAGCTCTACAACCTCGTCGGTGATACAGACCGAGGCAGGGCTGTCGACGTACTGAAAGAATGGTCAGGAATGACTAGATGTAACAACAATGGATCTCACGTCAGTAGGGTTCGTAACAATGTCGCGTGAGCCATCGCCCCAGTTGTCATTGGCATATTGCTCAATGGCGTCCCACCCGGGAACTGCATGAATATGGATCAGCATGGTAAAACATGAAAGGGGACTGCCGACTGACGAGTCTTGGCTTCATCGATGGAGAGCTGGCCGCACTGGCTGGCGGCACGGCGCTCGAGACCGTTGGACCCAGCATCGACAGGATACCTGCCGTAGAGAGAACCGTCGCGCTTGAAAGCGACGTAGTGCCCGCGGGCTTCATCGACAGCGATATGGGTAATGTCCCTGGGAAGGATCCCGACGAGCTCGCTGAAAGGCAAAGCAGTGACGCCAGAAAGGGCAGTCAAAAGAGTGATAAACTAGAGTCGGTACGTGTTAGAACCGGTAATAAAAACTGGGATGGGTTTGGCACTCACGGCGGCAGGCGTGAACATCGTGCAGTGAAGTGCAAAGGAAAGTAAGAAGGAGTGAAGAGAAAACGAAGGTTAATGATCCTCTAGACCTCGTATCGGCCTGCTTTTATACATGAAATACTATGTTTCATGTCTTTATCACTGGTTTCATGACCTGAGCGAGGTAAGGAGGGGCTTTCGAATTGCACACCGAGCATGTGGTACGCGAGCGCTGGGCCGTGATGCGACGTTCGCCGATCGGGAAGAATGATGGTGGAAAGCTTCATGTACTGCACTGCATGTAAAAACATCACCACATTGACCAGAGATCAGGACATCGAACGAGGATGGTTGCCTAAATCTACAGCAGCATCGCAGTTAGCAAGTCGCAACGAATACTGGCTTTGGCGCGAGGAGCTCACCAGTAACTTTCAGAATGCAATTCGTACGGCCCACGGTTACCAAATGGTTACAGTTTCCATGCCGCGTGACGACGGCCACCCCAGATCAACAATATGCCGATCTGAAGGAGTCCTATCTCACGGCGCGAATAGCCAATTATATCGTATTGCCGCTCGTGAACGCTCCACAGCGGGACAAAATAGCCCGAAGATCAAGCGCGACATTTCAAAGGAGACCAACGTTCCTACGAATACAGATAAGGAAGAGATGGGAAAAATGACAGACATACGAACGTTAGGCTTGTAGGAATAATGGCTCGGCCAACTACGACCTGAAGATATTTCAGACATCGTCGGATTCTGGTATAGGCTGTCAGTCGATACTAGAAGACTTTCGACAAACAGCCTGGAACGCACGTTCTCTCAATTTCGAACTCGAATTTGAACGTATCAGTAAAGAGCGGCGGTCGAATCTCAGTGGGAACCCTCTGGGTGATATACGTGAAGGCTTGGCGTTCCTCTACATCAAAAGTCAAATTAACTATGCAGTGCTCGTAGGAATGATCAATGAATTACTGTCTAGCCGAAACGAGTTCAGAGTACGTCATTACTGTTTCACGAACGTTTACGCAGAAATTCCGAGTCACCGCGATCTGAAAGGGGTGATAATATTCCCACGCCATAGACGTGTTCGGCAACTGTGACGATTTGTCAAGTGTGACAGCGTGATTAGCCCTCTCAGTTCACCGACCACGACCTCCACCACTATTGCCCTCTATCAGTTCGTTTTGCTGCGCATATAATGCAAGAAAATATACTCAAAAAATTCCTGCCACCAGGTACAATGCTATGCCATCGGATTCCGGGCGTCATTTCGGCTCGGTTACCCATCAAGCCGGACAACAAATTTAACTCAGTCAAATGTTGACAGCGCTCTCTTCCTAACTTCCATCATGCAGAACGCTGGCGATATGACGAATGCGCGCGAGCGCTCTACCATCGATGTTGCAGCAGTGAGGAACTTGTTGTATAGCAAGTAACCTTCGTTCGGTATTCTGCCTTAGATGCTGACATACGATGTAGATGGTCGTGCGCGCTGGGAGCAAAAGCAGAGGATTGAAAAGATCCTTTCCAGTGACCCTGTGTTTGACAAAATGAACAGGTAGGCTTTGCAGAACATATCTTGTTCTGTATTGAGACGAAATAGACCCTTTATCACCCGAATGGAAGCGTATAGTCGTGGTCAGCGCCTAACAAATCGCATATATCAACTCGAGCAGGACTTAGGATGGACGAAAGATGATACCACTGTCGCTTTCTCAGTACTAGATGACCGTCTTCCTTCGGGTCTACACAGCGATGGTGTGTCGATGTCTCCTTTACGATTTCTACCATACCAATCCATGTTTTTCTAGCATTTGAACCGGTCATTATTGGTCAAGGATCACCCGTCCTTTTAGAGAAGTACGCCAAACTGGTTGCTACACGTGGCATCCTCGGATGCTACCTGCAAACAGAGCTTGGGCATGGTTCTAACGTCGCTCAATTGGAAACGACTGCGACTTTTATTCCGGAGACGCAAGAGTTCGAGATTCACTCGCCTACCCTTACGAGTACGAAGTGGTGGATCGGGGCACTCGGGAAGACCGCGACTCATGGGGTATTACAAGCGAAGTTGATCCTGCCGGGGGGAAAGGATATGGGGCCCCATCTCTTTTTCGCGCCGCTTCGATCCTTGGGTTCGTCTATCCTATCACTTCCTTCTATCCAGGTTACTCATTTGGCTCTATAGAGGATCATAAGCTTCTTCCTGGCATCATTGCGGGCGATATAGGTGCTTTTTCTTAGAGAGTTATATGGTGTTTCTGCTGACATATTTTATAATATTTCAACAGGCCCGAAGGCAATGAACGGATACGGTTCTGTTGACAATGGATATGCGCGGTTTGACCACTACCGGATACCAAAGGAAAATTTGCTCTCCAAGTTTGCTCAGGTTACTGAAGACGGTACTTATGTCAAACCGCCTCACGCGAAACTGAGTTACGGTGGGGTAAGGATCGTCTCTTGTCGATATTGCTCTGGAACTGAGATGCCATTGTTAGATGATGTACATACGCTCTGGGTACGGCCCTCAGCTTTAGATTCTAGTGTTGGTCTGATAACTCTGCTTGTAGAATGATTTCTCATTCAGGGTCTGCGGTAGCTCGAGGTGCGTTTGATATGCAGCTCTCTAGGCTTTGATTGACGTCAGAGTAGCTATTACCATCGCCATACGGTATGCCACCGTTCGCCGACAAGGAGACAAGGGGGTGGATGGCCTTGAGTGTCAAGTTATCATGTATCCGTCTGTGTATGGCCGACTACTACCTATCCTCTCACGCGCATACGTATATGTTCTCTTGGGCCGAAACATAGTACGCCGTCGCTTGGGTTACCAGAACGGTTACTAATCATCCCACAGTTGAAGTCATTCGACGCCTTCTCGCGGCAGCTAGCGTCTGGCGACATGACCATGTTGCCTGAAATGCACGCCATTACGAGCGGACTCAAAGTCTTATGCACGGCGACGACTATGGACGACATTGAATCGGCGAGACGGTCTATGGGAGGGCACGGGTACAGTGCCTTTGCAGGAGTAGGCAAGCTCTATGCGGACTACCTTCCCAGCGTGACGTTGGCTCCTCTTTTCTGTTGAGGTGTACGGTGTCGCTGATGCATCGACAGATTTGAAGGAGAGAACTTTGTCCTAGACAAACAGGTCCTGCGCGCAGCGCTCAAATCCTCAAAGCGCGATGCTTCATCTCTTTCACCCTTTTCGCGGTATCTTCGCCTTCTCCGTGGAGAGCAGCAACTTCCCATTTCTTCATGGCAGGACCCAGCCGATGTTGTGCTGCTGCTCGAATGGCGTGCTGCCTCGCTGGTGAGGGATGCGGTGGAGACTGATAATGACTCGGACACCAGCATCACGCAACGAGTTTCGAAGGCCGTTGCTGAGGCATTTGTGGCGACCCAGGTAATGGAGATGATCAGTGCTGCAGAGAGCTCGTTGAGAGCTGAGGATGCCTTGGTGCTGAAAGGGCTTTTCATGCTTGTAAGCAGGCCTCCATCTTCTACTTGATGAGACTGACAGGACTTTCTGCAGTACCTCCTATCTACAGTCGAAGGATCCTTGACAGATTTCTTGACTTTCGACCTCATCAAGGGAGGCCAGACAAAGAGCCTGCGAAGGGCAATTTCGAAGTTTTGTCAAGAGCTACTTCCGAATGCGATTGGGCTTACGGATGCGTTTGGCTTCTCAGATTGGGAGCTCGACAGGTTTGTGTTTGACTTTATCTTGACGACGATGGTTAGGACTGATAGTGACATGTGCAGTGCCTTGGGTGTATACGATGGGAGAGTGTACGAGGCGCTTTGGGCCCGGGTGCAGACGGAGCCTTTGAATCGGACGGAGGTACCTGACGCATACGAGGTTGGTGGTTTACGATCTCTTTCTTGAGTTTTCTTCTGATCTAATGGTCTGGAAGGAGTCCATCAAACATATACTTGAGCGGGGACGGCGGTTAGCGAAGCTGTGACATATACCCGCAAGGATACTTCTATGAATGAATCGTTGATGTACGGGCACATGGTGTAGTTGGTTTATCACGCCCGCTTAGCATAAGGTGCAGCGAAGTTCTTCCGTGCGGGAGGTGTTGGGTTCAATTCCCAATGTGTCCATCTGTTTTTGGTTTTATTTTATACGATACCGTTGACACTTATACACAGTACATGCTACGTCCCACGACTCACGAGTCATCACAAAGTTGGCTATTCAATACTTGCCATGATTTTTGTCTTCTCTGTGTAGGCGAGTCACTATGGGAAGTTAGTCGAAGTTCAAAATGTCTCTGACCTGTTGCGTGAATGCAGGTAAGCACTTCGCTACAGTTTGTTCACTTGGAATTCTTTACTGCGCTTTATCCTACATTTTTTTTGGTGTTGGTGCTATGTGGTGACGCGGTGCACGGAAGTAGCCGAGACCAGGGTCCAGCGTAGAGGCATCTCATGACCAGGAAGGTAGAAACTGAACCGCATCGACGTGTCAAAGATGTGCAGTCATGACCACAGCAACCAGGCTAGCGCGTTCTCAAACTGGTGGCCGGAATATTTGTGGGAACAAACAGTCAAGTACTGGTGCGAAGATTCTCAAGGCCATGGTGTAGCATCGGGCATGGTAAGCACCCAAACACTGCTCCTATTCTCTACTAAATGGATAGTGAACAGGTTCTGAAAAAGCGGAAAGTCGAACCCCGCGCTCTGCTTGGCACATACTACTGGATATGGGGCGGCGGTATGGGAGCGGATGACGAATTGGCTGCAGAAGAGGATATGGAGGGGCATCTCACCATAACGTCCTCGAAGAAATCCAACGTCGCATTGAAGGATATTAATGCGACATTTCAAGTTGGTGTGGAGAAAGGTAGTTTTCGAGGACTGAAGCTACAGAATCGGTCTAACCCCAACTGCTTTGTCATGAAGGAGTCAATCATCGATGGTATCGAGGACACGGGCGATCATTGTATTGCTGTATCTGAGGAGGTCGACGATCGAGGGAATCCGTATGTGATTTTTGGATATGATTACGGGCCAGGAGGGTGCCATGAAGGGGGAGGATTTTATGCTTTTGTGGCGAAGAAGGACAGTGCGGGTATGTCAGCAGCCGAGCTTCATCGTTTGGGGATCTATGTTGATGCTCAAGACATGGAAGATGAGGCGCCTGGTGTCAAGGAAGAGGATGTGGACGACTAAGTAGTCGGACCAAAGTCGAAAGCTAGATCAGAATGTCACTGTCCAATTATCGTCTGAATATAAATCATATAAGTTTGATATGTTCGTACAGAAGTAGATAACCAAATAGAAATAGACAGAAATGCAGCGTTACACTTGAGCTGCATGATCACCATCGTGACGTTAAATTCAAGTGCAGTTGCCGGCATAGCTGGTTTGGGTGTTCGCGACCATAGATCCCTTGAATGTGGCAAAACTGGAGCGGTCATCTTGGTTCGTGACGACAGATTCAATGTTAACGGCCCCTGGAAGCAAAAATAAGTCAGACCGGGCAGACAGGCATAAAAGTGTACGAACATTTGTAGTGACCCTGAGTCTTATCATCGTAGTTGAACCAAATCCAGCCTGTAGCGAGATAGCGGATGTTTCCAGTTGCTTGAATGTTGCAGGTCTTGGTGCTAGTCTAAGATAACAGTCAGTCGGCTGGGAATGGCGAGCGAAAAAAAGCTAACCGTAGCGGTGCAAGTCTTGCCTTCTGGAGCAATAATTTTTAAAGTGACCTTGCTCACGTCGTTGTAGGACACGTCGAAGCTGATGGCATGTCTAAGCATATGCGCTGCAGCCTCCAAAAAGGTACAACATACGTGCTTGAAGTGGTATCCGTAACCTCGGTAGAGATGGTCAACGCCTCAGTGACCTCGGCTACCTCCGGAACGCCCACTTTGACCGTCAGAGTGTTGGAAACACCGATCGTTGATGCCGCTGAATATTGATTAGATCAATGAAAGAAATAGTCGGGGAGAGATATGCGAAGACATACAGCTAACGGTGTAAGAAGTATCGGTGTTAAAGCCTTGGTCCACTTCGATATCAACTTCGCCGGACGTGCCAACCAGGGTGCCTGCAGAGGAGGTCGTGTGCGTCTGGCAGACTGGGTCGCCTGTCTTTGGGTCAAAACGAGATCGTAAGCACCATAATTATGAACGAACCGGAGAAGCTGAGCTGGACAACATCGTCAGTGATGCAGACTTGTGCGGGACGGTCAACATACTAGACAAGAAGAAGAGCAGATCATTGATTCCAGGAGCAAAAAATCAATCTTACATCTTCAGGGTTGGTAACAATGTTGCGGGAGCCATCGCCCCAGTTGTCATTGGCATATTTCTCAATGGCATCCCACCCAGAAACTGAACATGGCTCGCTTAGCATCGGGTAAATGAAGCAAAGAAAAGAACTCACTAGTTTTGGCTTCGTCGACGGAAAGCTGCGCGCATTGGCTAGCGGCGCGACGATCGACGTTGTTTGACTGGGAATCTACAGGATATCTCCCATAGAGAGAGCCGTCACGCTTGAAGGCGAGGTAGTGGCCTCTTGCCTCGTCGACCGCGATGTGGGCGATATCTCTAGGAAGGGACCGGACGATCTCGCTGAAAGGCAAGGCAGCAGCACCAGAGAGGGCAGTCAAACAAGCAATCAACTAAAAATGTATTAACAGAGCTGGAGATAGATGACAAGCTGGTACTCACAGCAGCGGGACCGAACATTGTATAGGGAGATAAGAAGGATAGTAGAAAGAAACGAGGGAAATTTCGCTCAATCAAAGGTAGCGAGAATCGAAAAGAGAAAGTGAATAAAGGTCGATAATTCTCTATAACACGACTTGGCATGCTTTTATACAAGAAGCTACGTTCCATGATATCAACAGGTTACATGATGACAGATTACTCACTAGGTCGTATGTTTCGGAGCAGCGTGCGCATCCATACTACAGTGCATGGAGTTTGGATTGTCAGGATACGTTTCCGATTGCCATTATGCTCAAAGCGGTTCACTGAGAAGGAATACTGCACAACCCGTCGCATGGATACACGATGCGCTGCACGAAAATCATCCGTGGACGTAGTCTCGAGCGCCGAGCACGGTAACGGCCCCCACCATTCCATCACGACAATATTCCAGCCGCCAACGACGCATGAATGAGAGTCAAACCATCCGTAGTTGTTTATTATGAACACGCAATAAAAGGCTCGACGTCAAGGAGGGAAAAGGTCCTCCAACGGGAAATGGCTTCTTCGCCCGGGGTAAGAGTCCAGCTAAGAGATGTCTTCAAATAATGAACAGGCACCTGGAAAATAGGTACGGTTTCGTCAAACGTGAATCAGCTTGTAGCCAGGCTTGGGCCGCTTGGCGTTGTTACCGCAGAATATCATGGTATCAATGATTGAGGCTGTCTCTCCGAAACAAGTTTGAACAGATTCACAGTCAGTACGGCGCGCACCACATGCATTCCATGGAATATAGCATACCTTCCGAATCGTACTTGCAGACTTCGCAATTACTTGTTGGAGATTGGAGCACTGTGCTTTCTCCCAACATTTGCGCGTGGTTGTTAAGGAGAGCCTTGCCAGTACCGGCAAGTTAGCCGATTTCTCACGCCGCAGACGCGTTGTAAAATAAATGGAGTACTTTCATGTATGTGCTTTATTTTCCCCGATTTTATTTTCCTGATTGACCTTTCTTTAACTTTGAAGATGTCAGATTCAAAGAAAGAGGAGGACAAGTTCCAACTCATAGCGAGTCGCTCAGAATGCGGCCGGCCCCGGGGATCGACGAGGACCACTTTGTTATTCATTTTAACTGCATGCGTAGTGCGTTCGCTCTCTTTTGTGCAGGGGCTAGTTTGCCGAAGGACCCTGGTGGATATATGAGGATGAAGACTGACGACGAAAAGGGAGATCTTATCGTCAATGGTAGAAGGCACATCTCAAAAGACTCGAACGTATACCTGACTCCCGTTCCATTCCTTGTAGCTCAACATCTCTTGTTAGCCTGACCATCCTAAATGGTGAAAAAACAATATTCCCCACGAAATACGACCGTCCGACATTTTAAATGCGTGGAGATGCTAGCGGGGTAGGCCATACGGTATACTGCAGGATTAACAGTCAGCGGAGGGCGATTCTAATGATCCGGATTTAAAATTTCACGGAAAGTCAACGGAAAGTCCATATCTGTGAACAGCCTTGGAATGAATGACTATCAATATCACGGTTCCGAAATGCCTAGGATTTCTCAGTAACCCTCCAACGAATGGTCTGTCGCAGGGTATACTGTTTCGGTGTCTTTTGTTCTTCCACAACCTTCCTGGCAGATGAAGTCTTAGTGATAATAACGTCAGCTGCTGGGTCAGTTTTTTAAAATCTCCTACTGTCGCTCAGCATTGGTATTCTGATTGCTGTCGATACGCCAGCGAACTCGAAAGCTGTCAGGATTACTGTAGTAGTCCAAATGCTCATATGCGCTGCTGTATACCACAACACTGCTGGTGTAATTATTATAATGAGTATTTGTACGGTAGTTCTAGTGTAATGATGTGAGTCCCTGGTAAATATACAGCATCCCAAGTCCAAGTATGTACAACCCAATGAATGAAATAGTCCATCAGAGCATCGTTCCTATGAATATTCCCAGCAACACCACGACGCCCAACCTACCTGTCCTCACCTTCCACCTTTCAGCCCCGTTCTTCTTTGCCGACCCCTTACTCGTGCTCCCATACGCCCCCATCGCCGCCCAATGATGCCCATTACTGGTCTCCAAAACACCCCCAGCCACCGTCGCTGTATTCGCCGTCCTCGTCTGCACCGTCGTCGGGAACGTCTGCGTCTCCACGTCCACCACCTCATCACCGCCAAGGAACACCAAAGCGAAGCCCGGAGCAGGCACACTGACTTGACATGATCCGTCGCAAAGAATGGTATGCACTTCTTCGTCACCCATCAACCGCCCGTCAGAAGCAAAGTGGTCCCCAAATGTCTGCCCGGCCCATTTGAACGAGCCTTTCTGGGATACAGAGTCTGCGCTGAGATATCTATTACAGTTATCATTAGACTGAAGCTGGGAAGGCTTGCAGGTAACTCACTTGACTCGAACCTGCTGCACACCATCGCCGGCATATATCGATGCCGTATAGTTGCTAGCTCCCGATGGATCCGTGATGTAGTTAAACAGGGCCACACGAACGGGATTACCGCTCTCGTATATGGCATACGCAGGGGTGTAGATGCTCTCGTTGTTGGCGTTGAGGTCTGTAATCTGTGAACCAGTTTCTGAGGATCCGAGCGCTTCAGCCATAACTAGGGCTGAGTAGTATATGGGTCCGATTGTCCATTGGCGGAAGGTTGATTGATTCGTCGGGGGTGCTGTACGAAGTATCAGTATCAGTATCCTCAAGTGGTGATTGTCCACGGCAACGTACGCGTAAAAGGCTGTTCCAATAGATCAACGCCAACATCGACAAGAGGTACCAAGAAGGACATACGTTATAATAGACACCCTGCCCTCCAACATGCATCAGCGCACCCGAAAAATTCGAATACGCCAACTGCATCGCATAATCCAGCCCCCACAGCGCTGCACCAAAAGAATCACTAACTCCCGGGAACCCGCCACATGAAGCCGTGTTGGTCTCGAACATCACCAAGGGTTTCCCTTTGCTCTGCGCGTAGCTGGTCGAATTCAAGTACGGCTTCACGAGGGCCTGTCCGGCCGTATGGTTCAGATATCGCGGGAACATTGCTTGCGGGTCGCGAGCATCCCCATATTCAGCGCCGTATTGGGCTGCACAATTATCTGAGGGGTAGCTAAAATGAGGTAAAGGTTCAGCTGGTAAAAGGAATAAGAAAGAAAACGTACTGTTCTACGGAAAGGTACGCGAGATTGTCACTGTATGTGTCAACGAAGCCCGTATCCCATACCATCTCTGGCGTCCAGTCGCCTGTTGCGACACTCGGACCAATAAGGTTGTTCAGGGTCTTTATGCTAGCATCATTGCTCATGGCGTAGATGAGCTCGCCAACTTCTGACACATAGTCTGACGGCGCGTATCCCTGCGAACAAGGTAAGGGAACAGGGTTACAGAAAATTTTGTGAACGGACTTCGGAGCGATGCCCGTGGCGCTGATAAAGATCGGGCTCGTTACCAGCTTGAAGACCAAGAAGATAGTCACCCAAAATAGTCTGTCCTTGGTCAGCGATAGCAAGCTGGAAGTCCGAAGTGTTGTAGAAGGGGATGCCTAAAAATCGACGAGGATATGAGCATTCTCGGCGCGAAGCAAGAATGAAGGAGACGTACCAAGATACCAATAGACATTAACGAGGTCGGAGATATTTCTCATGATGTAGAACAAGTCTGTTGTATAGTCCAAAGGCGGTGTTTCCGTCTATGATGGTCCGTCAGTGCTTATCATAGCGCAACGGAGGATTGACATACGGGGTTGGAAACGTTCTCGACATCCTTGTGGATCATCCTCCCGCCATCCAAGCTATCGACGAGAACTGCTGTCTCCTGTGTATTACCACCAACACGTACATTCACTCTTCCTCCCCTTTTCTCAAGGTTTGCCATCAGGTTGAGGAACGGCACCTGTATATACGACGAGTTCTTCCCCACTGAGAAACAATACATCAGCTCAATGAACTAAGGGAGGAAGAACGAACTTACGGAGCTGGTTAGTCACAGACATTTCAATGGAGAACCCGACAAAGGCACCGGTCTGTGGTATTGATATCCCCGACGTGTCGCCGTTCAGAAGGTCGATATCGAATTGCATGGCAGGTAACGGGTCGGGTATCGCAGGCGCCTCGAGAACCGTCGGGTCGTACGCAGCAGCCCCGGTATACGAGGCTGAAGCTGCAGTAGTGGAAACGGTAGACGTCACTTGAGTGTGCTGAAATGTCCGCTGGTAGTACACAGTAATTTGCGCCGACGCCATTCCAAAAAAGAACAGGATCAGGCTCATTGAGGACATGGTGCCCCTCATATTTCGCGGGGATGTGATGCTGGGCTTGCGAGCCAGCGATAGGTATAGAGTGATGGCCCACTACTAGAGGGTATTTCGGGGGGGGGGGGGTGTCTAGAATTTGGAAATGAGCTTCAAATTTATGCGGGATCTATATTTACACACCGGGCAGGAACTGCCGCTAGGACTATTTCGAGAAAGCCCAGAGAGCGGGATTTAGAGACCTAGTATTGTGCCCACTGGGTCGGAGACCTTGTTGTCCCTGTAACTGAACTAAGCGGCACTGCCCCAAGGCCCTCTGCATGAGGATCGCGGCTGTCGTCGATGCTGGCATTGCGACTAAGGCGACTGGCGAGAGTGGTTAACATATTGTATTGCGACGTTCAAACAAGGAAAGGCACCCACATCACTGATTCACTCTCTTGCACCAGATATCACTGATAGGAAAGATTTGTCCGCTTCTCCTCCGCGTCAAAGAGAGAAAACAGGGTCAATGCATGATGCCCATTTTTGCTAGGTCGTTGTTCGCCGTTTCCGCAATTTTACGCCGGAACCGTAAATGCTACCCGGGAGAGAGCTCAGCTACACGATGAATCATCTGGAGACAGTGATACTCACCAGATAACCGCCTTCAGAATCCCAGGAGCTTTAGAACGAGTCAAAGGTTCGGACCGGCCGTGTCCACCGGTTTCGACAAGCTCAAAGGCCACCGAACCATATAAGGGTCCTTGAGCAATGAAGTCGAATACGTTGGTTGTACCCCAGAGTAGCTTACACGAACACATTGGCCGGTCATTCCGTCACCATTCGCCTTGGAAGAGCATGAGCCGCATGCTCCGCTCGTAACGAAACAGCACTCACCTGCCTCAAAATCATTCGCTACACACATGATACTCCGTTTCTTTGTCGCATGAACGAACCGTTATATGTTTATTTCCGCTTTCGATGCATGGTCTTAGCTGGGTACCTGGATCACCGTCGGCCCCACTGATGTACGCGACAAAGCGGAATTCGCCAAGGATTATTGCGGCGTATGGAAGGTGAAAGAAGCGACGGCTGTTGACAAAGGTGATTTAACGCGAGATAGTGGTCAATAAACTGGGTACAAGCGCATTGTGCGACTGGAAATGCCACATTATCAGCACTGAAAAAAATGTCAGCTCGAATGGTACGGCAGAATGGTAGTTGGAAATATATACATACCTTAAGTTGATCCTAGGTTGTCAGACCACTCGAAATACAGTTGCCGGAGACCAGTATTTCGCCCATGGAGGCTTCCTTATTTTCTTGCCCCTTCATGGTATTCGAACCTCGATTTCGACTATCGACGAAGGTCGGGAACAAGAAAAAGAGAGAAAAGAACTTCCGAAAATATCATAAATTCAAAATTCAAAATAAATGTATAAAATATTTCGATCACGTGGTGCGAACTGATTAGATCTGACTCTCACAATATTTTTTCTCCTCCTCCTCTTCCACCACGACGATGGCTGACGAGACGATGGTCGAAGTTCCAGCCGTCACTGTAGATGCTGATTCCACTACAACTGCTGCGACTGATGTCGTCATGAATGAGGGGGAAGAAAAGATAAAACTCGACAAAGCTGTCCGGCAGAGTGAGCCTAATATTTCCATCCCCCCCTTCTGTCTGACTCTTCTCTGCAGTCGAGTTTTACTTTGCCGACTCCAATCTTCCTTATGACAGGTGACTATCCTGCTTTTCTTGCCGTTTGCATCACCGACGAAAATTGGGAACAGGTTCATGTGGACGTTACACGCCAAGGACGCCGAACACTGGATACCTCTCGACATCGTCACGTCTTTCAAACGGATGCGTGAGTATGCTCCTCTTCTCGCCAAGATACCAGAGGCTCTCCGGGCTAGTGAACTTCTTGAGGTGAACGAGTCAGGGAAGCAAGTTCGACGACGGACAGAGCCCAAGGAGCCAGTAGGCCAGTTCGAGCGTAGTGTGTATGCAGTACGTCCAGCATCGCCTTCAATTACCTTCTTTTGACGTATCCTCCCCCCCACCCCCAGAAAGGATTCGGCACTGAGGAGGAAAACTCGAAACTCCAATCGCGGTTGGAGGATTTCTTTCTGTTCTACGGGAACACGAACGAAGTGCGCATGCGCCGGGACGAGGAGAAGAAATTCAAGGGCTCTGTCTTTGTCGAGTTCACGGAGATGAGCGGTGTTGAAGCGTTTCTCAATGCTGACCCGAAGCCGACGTGGGATGGGAAGGATCTTGTGATCATGTCAAAGTGCGCCTAATATCCTCCTTTGTCTCGTTCATCCTGACGGAAAGTCACAGGGAAGATTATTGCCAGATGAAGGTGAAAGAAAAAGGCCTCACGGGGAAAGCGGCTCAGTTCCGTAAGGACCTTATCACGCGAAGAAAGTTCGACGCGTTCAAAAACATGGAAAACGAGAAGAAGGCTAACGAGGGAAAGAAGGAGGTGGAGAAGAAGGATATCTACCTCGAGTATCTCGGCACCAAGTTGCTCATCACCCCAGACAGCAAGGGCGTCGGAACCGTGAAGGAAGAGGAGATTCCCTTCCTCAAGGGCGCTACACTGAAGTTTGAAGGCGTCTTTGACAATGTGTCCTTCAATGCACTCAAGGTTCGTCGTCATGGCATTGCCATTGGATTCTTTGCTGACCGCCATGCCAGCAACCCATCCGGGACCTTTTCGAAGGCCAGACTCCGTTCATCAAGTACCAGCGTGGCGACAACCACGGTCTCGTCGGGTTCAGCAAACCTCTGACAGAGGAGGATATCACCAAAATAAAAGACGGTGTCAAAAAACTGGAGGACAAGGACCTTAACTGGTCCACCATTGGCGGTATGCTTCACTTCACCTCTTCTCCTCCCTTCTCTCATTATTCATTTCAGAGGAAGAAGAAAAGGCTTTCCAAATTGAACGTGCTCAATCGGCGGCTCGTGCAGTCCTTCGGAACACGGAGGATGGCGGGCCGATCCGGGGTAGAGGGCGTGGTGGTGCAAGGGGTGGTGCAAGAGGTGGGCGAGGACGCGGGCGAGGACGTGGTGGACGTGGTGGGCGAGGCGGCCACGGCAGACGGGAGAACGACAGGAAAGACGTGGGCGGTGACGACGGTCCGGAACAAGCGGGCGAAAAACGAAAACGTGCCGTCGAACCTGATGGTGGGCCGGACGTTGGCGTGCGCGGAGTCGGGGGCCCTCCCGCTATCCAGAGCGCAAAGAAGGTGAAGACGGAGGCCGATCCTGCACCGTGAACAGCCGTTTGCATAAAAATGAATCTAATATCATCAGTTAAAAGTAAGTCTATGTAGCAGTCGATCTTTATGTATATTCTGTGCAATCTTGTACTATTTACTTGCTGTGGCACTTCAACAGAATGCGATACATACATATCCAGAACTGAGAATTATTCTTGTCAGGAAATACACTCATTATCTCACTAACTTTCCTCTCGTCTAACTCATGTCGGTACTATTTGCACGGCTCCCGAATTTGTCGGCTTTCGAGCGTTGAATTCAGGAATAGCATACTTTGGCAAGCTTCTATATACACATTTTCATTAACGTAACGGTTACAATGCTTCTAGTAAACCCTAGAGTACCACATCATTGGATCCGACAAAGGCTTATCAGCCTTCGGCTGCAGGTCATCCTTAAAATACCACTTATCCTCGCTGCTCGTCGATGTCCTCATCAGCGTCCTATCCTTCTCCCACTTCATCTCCGTTAAATTCGGACACGTCTTTATCCACCCCATCATAAGATCCAGCACGTCCTCCGATGCAGAAGGTCCGAGTTCATACTCCTTCTCTGGAGGCATCACCGGGGAAGGAGGATGGATCCACATTTCTTCATCATCGTATGTGTACCTTCCAACGGGAACCTGCGGGTTGTAGATATGCAGCGTTGTCATGTTGACGAACCTATGGAAGAATATAGAGGACATGCTCAGAATCGCGGCCTACCGAGCTATCAGACGGAGGAAGATCCGAATTGGCGAACTTGAACTTACTTCATCTGGATACCCGTCGTGGTACTTGATCCTGAGTTCCCTGAGATCACTGAACAACTGCGAAACTGCATAGAGGATCTCTATATCCCATGAAAGGACTGTGATGTCGAGCTTGACAAGGTTGGGTCTTCTCGCTGCCACGGCTTCCAAGGCAGGAGTAACCTTGCCGACGTCGAGGTCCAAGTCTCTCATCACCAGTTCCTGCAATGGACCGGTGATACTCTTTATCAAAGCGACCGGCCCTGCGTACTTCTCCAAATGAGATAAGTCGCCACAGTCAATATCACCGGCGACAAACAGCTCCGTTGAGTGCAGTCCTAGCTCGGTGATCCCCCCACACTCGTCACGGAGGAACTTTCCAAGGTGTTGCCTCATCACCTCATTGACGTCTAAGAGCGGATGCCCGGCGGGCGGGAAAGGATCCGAGAAGTGTATGTTCACCTTGTCGAGGGCAGCCGAAAAGGAATATTCTCGGGAATAGTTTGCGAAGAAGGACGAGACGGTAGTATCCCAGCTGATGGTCAGCGACCGAATGGAGGTGGAAGTGGTAAATTGGAGGTGCGGCATGATGCCCTCCGCCGGGAACGTGTGGTCGTCGTCTGCTGGAATTGTGTGATACGTGCGGTTGTACAGGAGGGTTAAGTCTGTAATTGGAAGCCCAGAAAACCGACCGTAGCCATTGCATAAAGGGATTGGCGTCTCAACAAAGACGCACTGCTTGAAAGAGAGCGTCCGGAGGTTAGGCATGCCTCCAAGCAGATAGCATACGGACTCGGATTCTGGCAGGGCGCAGTTCGCAAAAGAAAGGGTATCGAGCGAGGTGAAAGATAACAATCTGGCCCAGATGCTGATGTGGTATGCGCCTAGAGGACGTATTTTGTCGAGAGGCAAAGTTCCGTCGAAGGATACCGAGATTGGCATCTCGTGCATGTTATCATCCCTTCCACGCCAGAATGAGTTATTGGATTTGAAAGAGTTGGTATCCGTGTAGCGAATGTGTTTGTATAGCTCTCGAATAGCTAGGTTTCGGAATAAAGTGCACGTCTGCACTACATGAAAGAGATCCTTGGGATCGTCAAGTTGCTGGAAAATATGAATGAAAGTCTCGTTTGCGAGTGTGCCTATGAGCTCTGGCAGAGAACGGGGACGAATAGCTGACATGGCGAAGTAGTCTGCTGTCAACGGCAAAAGAGGATGGTAGTGGCGATAAGTGGTGTGAAAATTTTCAGGGATGATCGATGAGAAAGGGAACGCGGTTAAATCCAATAAAGGGTAGCGCGTTTCGGTCCGAAGTACCGGGACGTGCTTTGCCGAGGCTGATTATCTGCGCAGTGCGTTTAGCATTGGTTTAGCATGTTAAGAACGCCAAAAGAACGCCGCGAGTTCTCTAATACGCATTATTCCAAACCCAAAGGGTCTATGTAGTAAATACTCGTTTTTGACTCATTTCGTTTCATGTTTTTCATGAAGAATAGTAGGTCGTGTTTGATGCGTACTTAATGCGTACTAGCATCATAAATATACAGCTACTATCTGTCCCATAAATCATCATATATAATCCACCCATTACCCACTGAAATTTATGAGGAAGCTCCCACAATAATAGGTTTCACCTTTTGGAGCTTCGAAATGGTATCGTCAGATAAATCGAGATGAGCCTTCACGATGTCCGGAGGAGTCAACGCCAGCCACTAATATGAAATATCGTCAGATGAGGTCGAGGGAGATCGCATGGAACTGACCTGATTAAGACTAATATCTTCGAATCGATCTGGGGAGAGCATGAGACTCGTACAAACAGGCTGAAGACAACCTTCTTACCTGACTTGAATATTTCGAGGAACTTCAAGGTCGAGTTACCGATGTTCTCGACATAGTGACCTAGCCAAGGATTTGTTAGTAGGTATCTGGTTATGATGCTGGCTAATAGTGTACCCATAGCAGTAGGAACATAGCCTAATAATGACTCCGTTAACGGAAACAATCGATAGACAAATAAGGCGTCACGTACCGACATCACCAGGCTGATAGTTGAACGTTCTAGCAGTGCCCTGGGACGCAAAGATCGTAACTCTCGCCTCTCCCTCGCTAAACAAGAAAAGACATTAGAGCCCACACTTGAAACAATATCAGATCCTACTAACAGGAAGAAGCTCCATTCATCCTGAGTAGGGTGCCAATGAAGTTCCCTAAAATGACATACAGGATCAGAGGAACAGATGCGCCATGATGGCAGACGAGCCCAACCGCACCTAATCGCACCAGGCTCAACAGTAACTTCGGCCATAGCGATCGTAGTCGACACTGTGAAGGTTGTAGAGTCCACAATTTTCACGGAACCGCCGGAGGTCACAGTAGCATTGGCCGAGGACAGAGCGAACGAGAAAGGGTTGGGGACGGTTCCCTGAGGGCTGACCGGACCGGAGTCATCAGAGCCGGGGAGCGCTGCACGAAGAAGATACGATCAGTGATCGGAAAGATCGTGGTTCATTAAAAGAGATTGATACAAACTGCTTGGGAAAATGTACAGCTCTTCTTTTGGAATATGCGCGAAGGCGGAACTATCGACCTGGAAGTTTCTCTCGATGACTGGAAGCAGAGAGTCAGCTGCACATACAGGTTGGATCAACAGGAATAATTCACCTTCCATGGGAACATGTGCAAGCCAGTCCGTCAACTGTAAGTCGCTAAGTCAACGCGCCACCCGTTGTAAAATATCACACGAACCAGGAACGTAGAATCTTCGCTGAAGTCTCCGTTATCAAACACCTAAGCCGTAGACAGGTGTTTGAGTCAAATCTCGCTTCGAAAGAAATACAGTCAACGCACCAAAAGAAATTCTGAACCGTCTGGGTCATCGTCTGTTGCTTGCAGTGAGTGAGGAATACCAGCGGGGAAATACCACAAGTCGCCAGGGCCCTGACGAGCAATCAATGAGTGGAAGCGTACGAGCGTTCGTGTCCATGCGGCTTACCACAGTGGCCAGATAGTTACGACCTTGAGGGTCGACTGCCGAAACTTGAGTAGAACCCTTAATCAAGGAGATCAGATATTTAATCGCAATAATACCAGGCCGTATACTTTGAGAACGTAGGCCCACTTCCGAGCAAAAATAATATGTCAGTGATACATTTCGGCCATCAAACAAGTAAATAGTACCTCGGCAGTTTTGTGCCAATGCAATTCACTAAGCGTTGCCCATCAATAAGCTATTCGGCCGCCTTGACGCGTAATCACCCACCGGATAGCCCCAGGTTCCAGACGCATATTGACACCAGCCATTTCTATGAAAGTGAATCAGATTGCAGTACGGTACACAGGACCAACTTACCAGTGGCGAGAGGCATCACACCGACTGTCGCAGGGCGGTTAGTATCAAGGGAAGACATGCGCATAAAAATAACTCACTATTTTCCTGGCGTGCCCAACCACCCGTCTGCAGACGATTGTGACTAAGTGACATGGGCCATTTCGCGTTCATACTAGGAAGGAAGGGAAGAAATGATTCGTGCCGAAATGAGACTGAATTCAACGAGAATCATAGGACAACTTACATAGTGCCTGAATCGGTGGTCGGGGGTGCCAGGAGATCGGGATTCTGCAAATCGATGGCCAGGTTATCCGGGCCTATGATGGAGGCTCCCAGAGTGCCGCGTTCAGGCTTGACGAGAGATGGGTCACTGTCCTCGCTCCAGAGGGCCTCGTTAGGGTCCGTGGAGACGTAATCGACTGTTGCAGTAGATGAAGCTGCAGACACAGTAGAGCTCGCCGCCACAGTCGCGTTGCCGGCAACTGTAGCGCTCGCCGAAGTTGGGGCGGAGGCGACGAGCTTGACGAGTGCCAGGATCAAAACGAAAGACCGGGAAGCCTTGAACATGGTATACCACGTAAGAGAACTCGATTGGGGTTGAAAGTCGAGATGGAGACTCCAAACTTTCGCCAGTGGTCTTATGTATTTCTGCGTTGACTAGGACGACGTGAAATGCTGTCCAGTGGGAGAATTGTTCGGATGAGATTTAAGCCTGCATGGAACGATTAGGCGACATATTACGCGTCAAAACTGTCACAGACATAAGGTCGCCCAATAGAATAAAGTCGCCGTGTCCACATTGACATCCTTTTCGAGGATCAACACATGCGATGGGTCGCTCAGAAGGGGAAATATGGAGAAAAGATGTAATTTTTTGGTCTGGTGACGGCGAGGGTAAAGGGAATCCAGACAAACGAAATCACCCGGGGAAGGGTACCGAGAGGCAGACTCTGCAGGGAAGAATCGGACGGAGTAAAGATGAGCGTTTTCAATGCTCAACAGACCGGACGACGACGTTTGCCTATCAATTAGCGAGTCAGAGGTCATCACAATTTAATCAGAAGCTCACAATGGTCCATTCTAAAAATGTAACAGTACCTGAAGGCTGCAGTGAATATTGACGGCCACAGGAAGCCTTCAGTCCAAAGGCGATGACTGGAAGATTTGCGGTCCTGTAGTCATCGATTCGACCGGAAACCTGGGCGCGACAATTGAGAAAAGAACCCCTATCATGCCTAAACTGAGGAGAAACTCATGAGAAAACCGGTCTAAGAAACGTCAGAAAGAAGGGAAAATTACTGCGCCGTGTGAGGAATTCTAGGGGTGCGGACATGTGGACTTTCGTTATCGTTACATCGAGAGTAGGCGCGAACGATACAGCGGAGCTATAAATAGACCAACAGCAGTTGCTGACAGTCCTCGACTTGGCCCAGTGGCCTTTCCTTTACCCAAGCCTGCTTCGACGACATGCAATAAAATCGACGCTGTAGTCCCTCGTTTCGTTCGCATTTTCACGGTAGATAATGCAGCTCGTACTGCGCAGGGACGCAAGGTTGAAGTTCGGAGGATCCAGATCATTGTCTATTTATACAACAGAGATGAAACAATAAGGGGGTATATGATAATAATAGAGTGCGTACCCAATAGCAGCCAATGGCGAGGGCCGCATGACTGAAGCATGAGGCTTTAGTCTTTTTCTGTATCATTTTGGGCCCTTTTCTTCCCTTCTTACACATATAAACACCGTCAGCAATTAAGCGACTCCCTTTATGTAACGCGTAGAACTGATAAATATATTAGATGAGGTGCCAAATGTCGTTTCTCGAATCATTATTGCGCCACAGCGGAGGAGAATCCTTTACGAAGCTCCTCACTTTTGGGTAGCACTCTCTTCCGTCAGTCGGGCTCGGAGTTCATGAGGCTTTAAATTGTCTGACTTTGGCTGTCGTTGCAATAGACACTGGAAGACAGTGGGAGCGGAATTGACCAGGTACTAAATAAATTGAAAAAGTTCCAGCGTCAGTGATCATCCGGAATTAATGGAACTGAACTACCAATTGATAAAAGCATATGCCTTGGAGTCAGCGCTTCAGCACGCGTGCAATCTGTACTATTTTTGTTTTTGTTACCAACTCACCTTCAGGGTTGAAAGGATGGCACTACAGCAACAGAGAGTCAGACTCGCTAGTAGACATGCGCAGCTACAAAACAACGTCGTCCATCCAAGGTGATTCTCCGACTGAAATGTGATTCACTCCTTGAGTGCTGAGGTTAAGGTTCAACTTGAAGCGCTTAGTGTCGCGTCGACGGAAGCAGTAGACAAACATAGCAAGTATTTTGGTAAACAAAGCGTATCTTGACCGGCCCGGCCGTACGGTCCCTCGCTTGCCAAGCGCTCAACTCATGCAAAACTCACGCTCCACGGACCAATTGACTCGCGATGTTATTTTCTTATTACAGCCTTTGACTTGGTTTCGTCGCGGGCTCTCCGGCCTCCCTACAAGGAACTTTCCGTCCACTCCTTGGAGGCCTCGGAAGCATACAAGGTTGATACAAGGACGCACGAGGTATTTTGAAGTGGAGTATGAGATCCTCCGAACAACGATTGTGACTTTAGCAGGACGCCATGCAACTTCAAGCGCCCTTTAAATTCGTCACAGGCGCGACTATTTTGCCTCTGTCAAGGCCCAAGGGAGCATCAGTTCTTAGTTCATCAGGCTATTCGATCCGATAAGCTACTATGGGACATGCGTGGCATATTATCGCGTCTCCACGACCATGTTGGGAGCGCGCATCACATTACTCGATCTGTTCCCCACAGCTGACCAAACTTAATAACCATATAGTACAAAACGGCAAGCTGAACGTAAGCACTATTTTCAGCTGCCGTCGCTTACGCATGGGATTCGATCTCGGCAACCGACGGGCTCGTACGTATGCAGGGGATTCCAGACGGCGATCATTGTTAATGAACGCTCGTGTTTCAAAATTAACCAAGAAATGTTTCACATACGGAGAAGAATTGTAAAAGACGTGAATACCAGGTGGTAGAACATCCGTAAAGACGTGGTGTATTACTAGCATTCAGAGATGTCTTAGTATGTGGCGCTGCATGTAGTCCTTTGGAGCAAATGTTCATGACAACCTTGGTACGGGCAACGATGTGCTGCGAAGAAAAGTTAATGAAAGCAGAAGTGGTTACGACAGAAGAACACATACTGTTTTCTCCCACATGCATAACTGTTACATGTCTCTTAGGTGCGCACTCCCTCAAGGATTGACAGCATCCTTTGTATCTGCAAGTATAGCGCCCATCGAGCCCTCATCCCTAAAATCGCTCGGCACGATTGCGCAGCTCAATAAATGACTCGAGGACCCCGGCGTAGTTCCGAAGCCAGTTCAGCTCGAGACGTACGATACATTCACTACCATCAAGAAACTGATAGAAACAGCGTACAGGATCTCAAGAACCTGGTGTCGCATAAGCGGAAACGCCTAAAGAGGGAGTTTTCCAACGAAAGAATGGATAATTGTGTTGGAATGGGGGTCGTAAAGAGAATAGACCGGAAGGGTGATGGACCTGTGGTAGAACAACATCGCAAGGGTGTGAAAGCCCGCGACATTGTTTACTTTCCATCAGAAGAGAAGTTAGAAAATGCGATCTACGCTGAAGGAGCATCCCCACGATCCACCGGATGCCGTCAAGGCAGGGAGCTCACATCTCGTGCCGATGCGGGGGTTTGTCCGCCGACGCTGAAGCCTCCTTCGTATGCTTCGGGAGCCCCAGGCCCCTCCTGCGATCCATCCATTGACAGTGACAGTTACACGGAGAATCGTCACCGCTGCACAACGTAGACCACTCAGTTCTCAGACAGAAATTCAGCAGATTATGACGAAGGATACGTGGAAAGACTGTAGGATTTGTCCGTAGCAGCGGAATTCTGCACCGTGTGCACGCTCCCAGGTTATAGATAACAGGGGGAGATCCGAAAGAAGGTCGCAGATTCGGAGTTGGGCGTGGAGACTGTTGGTCGCCTGTAGTTTTTCTGGGCACAAGCCTTGAGTTAGGACAAACGACGAAGCAAATAAGGGATAAATATCCAGGAGGCGTTAAAGACGCTCCCAACTGAACGCGTTCAGATATATCTTGCTCACAGCCATCGGTAATGCCTTCGTATTGTATTCAAACAATTTGTTTGCGTGAAAAAGCTTTTCGAAGTGTTTCAGGAAGGATACTTTTGGGATGCCTAGTGTTGCTGCCGGATTGTCCTTGTACCAGTATTTCGGTCCAGTTTCGCTAAATGTGTGGGGTAAGCGCGAGATACTCAAGGAAATATATGTTGGAAATCAGGAATATGGGCATAGAGGAAGCTTAGTGAGCGGGCGTCGTGGTGGTCAAAAGGTAGGTTGTTAAGGTACGAAAGTGTCAAGTAATCTACTAGTAAGCAGTCTAAATATAGTAGGTAATCGGGCCGGGTATATACCGAGTTCGACTTTCAACAATATAGCAGAATGGGTATAGGAGGGTATAGGGCACTCAAATGGAATCTGCATTTGAGCATCAATTAGTGTAATTGATAAAACATCGCAAAACAAGATAACTTACCATGGTCGAACAACATAGATGATGGTGTGTGTGTGTACCGGCGCCAGGTCCCAATCAGGAACAGGTCCACAGCCATGCGCCGTAGCCGCAAAGGAACGTTCATACCGTTTTGATCGCACGGTTGCGTACGTCTCGCGGAGTAGAGACACTTTGCGGGGCACTTTGAAGGTATTAGTAATGCAATGTTGGTAGAAATAATAGTATATGCTTGTCGTTCGATGCATACGACGGAAACCGGCGAGCAATTGACGAAGTCGTACCATCACCTAATCTGAGACACTGCGAGACATACAGAAAAATATGCACGGACCACCAAAAGGGCAGACGAGCACTAAACCATAGCATGGAAACACAAACGATGACGGAACGACAGAACATGCCAGTAAACGATGGAACGAAACCGACACAAGAGGCATGAGTGTCGTTTTGGGGAAGGAAGTGGACCGAAACTATAGCATGAGTCATGAGTGTCGTCTGGACAGGAAATGGACCGAAACCGTAACCAGAGTCATGAGTGTCGTTTGGGAAAGAAATGGACCGAAACCACACCAAGAGTCATGAGTGTCGTCTGGACAGGAAATGGACAGAAACAGAAACTCGAGTCATGGTGCATGATGAGTGTCGTGTCGGTGGCTGGAAGACTACTAGAATGCCGACCAAATGCCGGCGAAGCGCTGAAGCCTGAGGGAGAAATCAAACTGGTAGCTTCTCACCACGTAGAGCCGCAAATTGTACAGTTATCAACCGGTCTTCTGTACATCAAATCTTAATATCAACTTTTTAATTCCTCATCGGCTGTTCCTCATAATTCTATCTGGCATGAAAGTTTTCTATATTACCGTAGATGCTACATGAATATTTTCACGATTTTAGAATAACATTCTGAGGTGCAGTGAATGATTTACGGGTGTACAAATGAATGGTCTTACATAATATATTCTGAGTCCTGACTTCGGAGGCCCACCACAATTCACAGAATGCACATACAGCCCCGGAAAGTATCTCAATTTGAAGCATGGATTTTATACTAAATTTTAAGCACCAAGATCACCTAAGAATATCAGAGAAATGATGTTCTACATGGTGTACAAAGGAGTGGTGGCATACAGAAGACCGGTTGATTACTGTACTTCAATTTTGAGGACGTGTTGAATCTCTAGACTTGGCAGGACATCCTTTGGAAAGGAAGATCGAATTAAGTACCTCAAAGTCTTGAAACTCGTGCGCAAGTATGTTTATCGACCTGATTTATAGAAAGGAAGGAAGGAAGGTAAATTTATTAGTCGTCAGTGCTCCTGAACAGAAACGTAACGACATCCATACTACAGTTTGGAATAAATAATGTGTACCACAAAAATAATAACTGCTACAGAACCGAACCTCAGCCATGCTCTGCCGCTATGGTAAAGCCCCACCAAGAGTACTCCCTCATGGCCTCGGCGATGGAGAGATGAACAATGTATTAGAAACCAGTCCAAGAATCAAAACAGTGGTACGGTTTTCCATAAGGAAAACATATTGTATACGAATCGAGCGGTAGGCTCGATGAGATCTTTTGATTCAATCAGCTGATGGAGAAGGGACTTGGGGGAGTCCAATCCCCTTAATGCTGGGAATGATGAAAGAGTTGCATCCAAGAAAGGTTGATGCAGGAGAACCGTGGAATCATGATTACACATAAAGAGAACATGAATGACATCCTCAACGTCGTCATGACACATCCTGCACAGTCGCCACTGTCTGGCCAGTCCGACCCACTTTCCTCGTTCAATAGCGAGGTCATGAGTCCCAGTGAGCGCGCGGGTCTGGGCGATTCGGTGAGAAGGCATATGGACATCAAGGTAAAGGCGGAACATGGCTGAAGACACATGGGATTGCACAAAACGATGTGCAAGAAGGGAAGTAGTAGGTGAGCCTGTAATCAGATCAACAAGTTCATCTTTCCACATGCAGTCAATCAAAGTGACCAGTTCATGCACTCGATCTGAGGACAAAAGCTCATTGATATCGATGAGTATGGGGTGGTAGAGATGTTCTAGGACAGTGGCAATGTCGCTGAGCCAGTTTCTTTTGCCACGTCTTCCAAGTTCAATGCAAGTCTTGAGACCGAGGGGGGCCAGCTTGGAACTTGTTCGTTCAGATAGAAGACGTAGGAGATATCTCAGGGCAAGAATCAATCGTCGATAATGTATAGGTGTGAAGCCTGTCTCTGAAAAGAGGACGGTGGTCATGGAGCACTTGTGAATATGAAGAAGACATCACAAGAAAGCGAACTGGACCTTCTCCAAGTGGCGTAAAGTCGAATCTGCGGTAACGACCACAATCTGTGCTCTGTAGGTTAATACAGAGTCAACCCGTGCGCTGTAAATAGAGAGCCCAGTGCGTGGGTGTATGTCCCCAAGGAAACGTTCCATCGCAAACGTGACATTGCAGACACGTAAGGCCTTTTTTGTGAGCTGGATGGAATGTGAGTGGAATATGTCCATTGCAGTTGAGCAAAAAACGATGCCCAGGAAGCGCGTGTCGTTGGTCCAGTCAACCGGGGTATTCAGGAGTGTGATAGTCGGGATCTCGTGTGGGCATTTTCCAAAAATCAAGGCCTATTCAACAAAGCAGGGGTGAATATATGGGAGTCATGGTGTATTGCATTAGCAAGTACCTTGGTTTTCCCATAGTTGATGAGCAGCCCTTTGCATTGTGTCCAAGGACCATAGTCATCACAGTGGAATTGGATACCAGCCAGTGATGTGGACCAAAGGGCGCCGTCATCGGCATGTTCAACATTCAGAATTGGGCGGTCTCCAAAGCAGACATCATCTGGGTGTGGGCGAGGGGAGAAGTTGGACGCAAAGAAATCCCAGACGCTGGGTGATGTGCCATTGCCAGTGAGAATGCCAATGTCAGAGTCAAAAGTGTGGGAATAAGTGTTACCCATTTTGACACAGTACCTCATTCCATTATACATGGATCGAAGCCAGTCAAAGAGAGCACCACCGGTGCCACGTTTATACATCATGACCCAGAGCAAAGATCGGTCCGTTGAAGGGAATGCATTAGTGAGGTTGGGTAGGATGACGTAGAGTGGGCAGCCAGATCCCAAAGCAGTCTCAATTGCGCACCGCAGTATGAATGGGTTATTCAATCCATGGAATCCTCGTCGGAACCCGTTCTGTGAGTCCGGGAGGATTTTCTCGTCCTCCATCCATTCCTGGAATCGTTCATCCCAAAGCAAAGTGAACATTTTGAGCAAGCAGGATTCCAGGCCGATAAGTCGGTAGGAGGCAGGGTCTTTAGTGTCCTTTCCTGGTTTCAGGATTCCAATGAGAATGGTAATCATCCATAGACGTGGTGCAGAACAGAGATCTAGGCACATGTTAAAGAAGTGCAACAATGCATCATCTGATAGGGAGAGGAAGAGCTTGTAGGTTGTAGTGTCAAAGCCTGGTGAGCTAGTTAGACGATGACATACACGTCGCCTATTCCTCAAGATGTCTTCTAGAATGAAGTATCGAGAAAAAGAGTGTCTGCGGGTACGATCTGTCATGATGGAGGGAATAGCACTACATTCAAGGGCAGCCAGCTCGAGCGCTGATACGCCATCTACGCGTTCACACCTAGATTTTGCGATTTTGTAACAATACAATTGCATATCTATCCTGTACTAGTGATAGTAAAAGGACTATAGCTGAGGCTTCGAGCTGATAGTTACAGCAGTATGCGACTAGTGAAGCCAGGACTTAGATGCGATACCACTAGTGGGTTAAATCTACCAGCTGGCCGTACTAGTGACTTGAATACTAGCTGGACTAATTAATATAAGGCCACTAGTAGACAAGTAACGCGACTAGCGCACCAAACAAGAAGCAGGATACACAGATCTCGTGAAGTCCGGTCACTAGCAGGCCGATCAGGGCATAAACGCCTAAGTCAGGTTAACTAGTTGCGCAGCAATCTCGAAGCAGGACTTAGAAATGAATTAGCAACGGATTAACCTCGCATCTAGATCCAACTAGTGCGATCAGATCTGTTACGATCGGACACGAGGCTAGCCAGGCTGCGCGTTCGATCACGGCCAACTGCGTTGCGGATGCGGAAGCGTGGCTAGTAGTTTATCCTCGGCACTAGTGGCGTGTTGCTGGGTCAAGAATGCGAGATAAAACCGCTAGCATAGCTCCGTGGCTTACTAGTTGTCCAGCAGTAGTTTCTAGACCGACTATTGCATGCTTTTTCGCAGTATTTCGTGACTAGCCAAGAAATCAGTACCGAAAATACCCCACTAGTGTAGCTGTTTGTGTCACTTTGTACCTTTCTTTACAGTATATAAGTAGTAGAATAGTCACTCGCAACGGGAGGCGATGCCATCCCTGCGATTGTGACAGACTAGTAGTATCTAGTGCCCCCAATTAAAGGCTTTTGTGCATAACCTCAAACGAAGCAGCTACTAGTCGCTAAGTTACCTATAGTATTGAGTGAATTGAAGTCCCTTTGAGTCTACTATTGTGTCCTGCAAAGGCCAAGAGTGCTCCAAAGTTAGTTCTTGCAGTTTCTCAAAGTTAAAGTATTATTCTTAGGCCAAGAGTGCCACTAGTAAGCTAGAGTGCGAACTAGTCAAGTGTTGATCACTTGTAAGGAGCAGTTTCTAGGCCAAGAGTGCCACTAGTAAGCCAAGAGTGCGAACTAGTCAAGTGTTGATCACTTGTAGGAAGTATTACAGGGCCAAGAGAGCCAATAGTCCGAACAGTCGGAGTCCCAGTGAGCGCAGTAGCTCAAAACCAAGTCACATTCATTCAATTGTGTCTTACCCACCCCACTAGTGCGAGTAGTACGCTTGTAAAACTCACTAGTAACGAATAAAACATCTTTTTGAACAACCTACCTTGATTATTGAGTCTGCAGAGTGCTTCTATCGTACTCGAAACACCCGAATTCAATACATTGGTGATAGTGTAGAGTGTAGAGAGGTTTAGTGTTGGTTGGAGCTCATTTCCGCCCACTAGTCTTTTGTCATTCGCCGTTACCGAGCACATCAACGTGGGCGCGTTTTTCAAACTCTGCTGTGAGATCAGCAAGGGAAACCTGTGGTGGTGGTGTCTTTGGGTCAGTCAGGTCACGGACCGTTGACCAAAACAAGGGTTCATTCTGACGGCAAGTATCAACAAAGCTGTTATAGGTCTCCCATTGACGTTGCCGGAGTATCTGACGACGATCATTGTTCTCTGATGGTTCGCTCCAGTCAGGGGGAGGCATGAGGGGGGTGTCCTCAAGTACATTCATGGGAGGCGGCACCTCAGGCAGAATTGTAAAGATCTTCGGCACTCCCAGGGGGGGTACCACAAGCTCTATTGCAGGATACGCACGTACACAGGGAAGTACAGGCAGGGAGAAAGGAATACTGTAGGAGCAGGCACCTTCAGCAAGCTCATGAGCTCTTGAGATCTGCGGGATAAGGACATAATCAGGTCTTGATTTTGAAAGCCTGAACTCCACATGGCCCCACCGCCATTGCATGAGCTGGACTGCGTAGCGAATCACATCCGAGTCAGGCGCAGTCCAGCCTTCATCCTTGAGAAGGGGAGTCCAGAAACAGTATGTTCAGATGATGTCGATCCGGTCAGTGATGATAATCAAATCAGAATCTGATAGGGAGTGGAGCAGTGCGATGATGACTGCAAAATGCGAGGCTCTACGGCAGCATTGTTTACCAGGTATACATATCACCCAGTTTCTTGGAGATTGCGTGCTCCAGAGGACACTAGCACCTGCACAAGCATGGTCAGATTCCTCATCCATACAGAAGGATGTGACCCAAGCACTGCGTGGTTTTCCAAGGGAAGCATGTTCACCATAGAGAGTGGATGTTGGATTGTCATCAATGTCCGTGTTCAAGACGAGGTCACTGTAGAGGGAGTCCAGCATGGAAGGGGGACCATGTAGCTCTGGAGGCAAATCATCCAAGCTAGGTAGTGCTTTGAATGGGGCTTTTTGGGACGCTCTCGGGGTGAAATGTGGACGGCCAGAGTACGTCGCCTTTTGGTCAGACGTCAAGCCGGACTGACATAGCACAGAGAGAGAGAGATATGCGTGATCGGACCAGTTGGAGAGGTTGACAACAGAAAAAAGCTGAATTCTGCTCAGATGCTCAATGGAGGCAGCTGCATAGTCGATGACCGCGCGGCCATTGGGCTGAAAGGATGTCCACCCACAGTCATCATCAATGGATAGCATCCCATCTTTCTCTGACCCGTTTAGGAGGAGGAGGTCATTAGCATCACATTTGTCTATGAGCCAACGGCCACGCGTGTCATCTGTGGGGTCGACGGAGTTGCGAGAGAAGGAGGAGGGGCGTGAGGAGAGAGAGCCTGTCCTGGCATTACAATCACCAAGTACTAATAGTAATTTATGTAGTAGCAAGCTTCGAATGCCGAGGACACCACTGACAAACTCAAGCAGATCAAAGGTGAGGGATCATAACCAGGGGGACCCAGGAGGAGGTAGGTAGAGCAGGACGATCGTCATGTCAGCGAGGTTGAGAACCATGCATTCAGGGCTGCTGAGTTCTTTGCACCATTCAATACTAACCTCTGAGCGGAACATCACTGCCAGTCCTCCCCCCTGTCTGTCAACGTCCTGGGATTCAGGACAGGGGCATGACCAAAAAGTGTAACCTTTTGGGATAGGTAGGGATAGGTGGCCATCAGGAAGCAACCACGTCTCTTGTAGGAGGATAATGTTGTAAGAAGAGAAAAGTTGAATAAGTTCGGGGTCACGCAGCATCCAGTCAATTTCTCCATGAATATTCCATGCCAGTATATCGAGTACAGGACTATTAATGACACTAGGACCCTCGGTAATATGTGATCCGATAGGCTGAGGAAATATGGATGGCATACTATGCACTGGAAGCGTAACCCCTCCTAGTTTCCCAGACAGACTACATCGGGGGGAAGTGAGGAGACGATGGTCACGGAGGAGTCAGCATAGGCGCCGTTCAAGCCTGCTGTGATGACCTGCACAAAAACGTTTGCAGCGGAGGCATGACGGAAGTGCAGAAAGACCGTGCGAGATGCCAGTTTTCCGTAGGCGGCAGTGATGTTTGCAGGCGCGTATTGAGTGAGGAGAGAGAGGATGTTGCACGCTGCTACAATCCCCCCTGGCTCCGCAGTCGTAAGGAATCGAACGTATGAAACTCCATAGTCCCCAGTACTCTCGGGTGTTGATACGCCGTCTATACGTTCACACCTAGATTTTGCGAATTTGTAACAATACAATTGCATATCTATCCGATACTAGTGATAGTAAAAGGACTATAGCTGAGGCTTCGAGCTGATAGTTACAGCAGTATGCGACTAGTGAAGCCAGGACTTAGATGCGATACCACTAGTGGGTTAAATCTACCAGCTGGCCGTACTAGTGACTTGAATACTAGCTGGACTAATTAATATAAGGCCACTAGTAGACAAGTAACGCGACTAGCGCACCAAACAAGAAGCAGGATACACAGATCTCGTGAAGTCCGGTGATGTGCTCGGTAACGGCGAATGACAAAAGACTAGTGGGCGGAAATGAGCTCCAACCAACACTAAACCTCTCTACACTCTACACTATCACCAATGTATTGAATTCGGGTGTTTCGAGTACGATAGAAGCACTCTGCAGACTCAATAATCAAGGTAGGTTGTTCAAAAAGATGTTTTATTCGTTACTAGTGAGTTTTACAAGCGTACTACTCGCACTAGTGGGGTGGGTAAGACACAATTGAATGAATGTGACTTGGTTTTGAGCTACTGCGCTCACTGGGACTCCGACTGTTCGGACTATTGGCTCTCTTGGCCCTGTAATACTTCCTACAAGTGATCAACACTTGACTAGTTCGCACTCTTGGCTTACTAGTGGCACTCTTGGCCTAGAAACTGCTCCTTACAAGTGATCAACACTTGACTAGTTCGCACTCTAGCTTACTAGTGGCACTCTTGGCCTAAGAATAATACTTTAACTTTGAGAAACTGCAAGAACTAACTTTGGAGCACTCTTGGCCTTTGCAGGACACAATAGTAGACTCAAAGGGACTTCAATTCACTCAATACTATAGGTAACTTAGCGACTAGTAGCTGCTTCGTTTGAGGTTATGCACAAAAGCCTTTAATTGGGGGCACTAGATACTACTAGTCTGTCACAATCGCAGGGATGGCGTTGCCTGCCATTGTGAGTGGCTATTCTACTACTTATATACTGTAAAGAAACGTACAAAGCGACACAAACAGCTATACTAGTGGGGTATTTTCGGTACGGATTTCTTGCCTAGGCCCGAAATATCGCACATAAACACGCAATAGTCGGTCTAGAAATTGCTATTGGACGACTAGTGAGCCACGGAGCTCAGCTAACGGGTTAATCTCGCGTTCTTTGACCCAGCAACGCGCCACTAGTGCCGAGGATAAACTACTAGCCACGCTTCCGCATCCGCAACGCAGTTGGCCGTGATCGAACGCGCAGCCTGGCTAGCCTCGTGTCCGATCGTAACAGATCTGATCGCACTAGTTGAATCTAGATGCAAGGTTAATCCGTTGCTAATTCATTTCTAAGTCCTGCTTCGAGATTGCTGCGTGACTAGTTAACCTGACTTAGGCGTTTCTGCCCCGATCGGTCTACTAGTGACTGAACTTCACGAGATCTGTGTATTCTGCTCCTTGTTTGGTGCGCTAGTCGCGTTACTCGTCTACTAGTGGCCTTATATTAAGTAGTCCGGCTAGTATTCAAGTCACTAGTACAGCCGGCTGGTAGATTTGACCCACTAGTGGTATCGCATATAAGTCCTGGCTTCACTAGTCGCATACTGCTGTAACTATCAGCTTGAAGCCTCAGCCATAGTCCTTTTATTATCACTAGTACAGGATAGATATGCAATTGTATTGTTACAAAATCGCAAAATCTAGGTGTGAACGCGTAGACAGCGTATCACCGGTCACTAGCAGGCCGATCAGGGCAGAAACGCCTAAGTCAGGTTAACTAGTCACGCAGCAATCTCGAAGCAGGACTTAGAAATGAATTAGCAACGGATTAACCTTGCATCTAGATTCAACTAGTGCGATCAGATCTGTTACGATCGGACATGAGGCTAGCCAGGCTGCGCGTTCGATCACGGCCAACTGCGTTGCGGATGCGGAAGCGTGGCTAGTAGTTTATCCTCGGCACTAGTGGCGCGTTGCTGGGTCAAAGAACGCGAGATTAACCCGTTAGCTGAGCTCCGTGGCTCACTAGTCGTCCAATAGCAATTTCTAGACCGACTATTGCGTGTTTATGTGCGATATTTCGGGCCTAGGCAAGAAATCCGTACCGAAAATACCCCACTAGTATAGCTGTTTGTGTCGCTTTGTACGTTTCTTTACAGTATATAAGTAGTAGAATAGCCACTCACAATGGCAGGCAACGCCATCCCTGCGATTGTGACAGACTAGTAGTATCTAGTGCCCCCAATTAAAGGCTTTTGTGCATAACCTCAAACGAAGCAGCTACTAGTCGCTAAGTTACCTATAGTATTGAGTGAATTGAAGTCCCTTTGAGTCTACTATTGTGTCCTGCAAAGGCCAAGAGTGCTCCAAAGTTAGTTCTTGCAGTTTCTCAAAGTTAAAGTATTATTCTTAGGCCAAGAGTGCCACTAGTAAGCTAGAGTGCGAACTAGTCAAGTGTTGATCACTTGTAAGGAGCAGTTTCTAGGCCAAGAGTGCCACTAGTAAGCCAAGAGTGCGAACTAGTCAAGTGTTGATCACTTGTAGGAAGTATTACAGGGCCAAGAGAGCCAATAGTCCGAACAGTCGGAGTCCCAGTGAGCGCAGTAGCTCAAAACCAAGTCACATTCATTCAATTGTGTCTTACCCACCCCACTAGTGCGAGTAGTACGCTTGTAAAACTCACTAGTAATGAATAAAACATCTTTTTGAACAACCTACCTTGATTATCGAGTCTGCAGAGTGCTTCTATCATACTCGAAACACCCAAATTCAATACATTGGTGATAGTGTAGAGTGTAGAGAGGTTTAGTGTTGGTTGGAGCTCATTTCTGCCCACTAGTCTTTTGCCACTCGCCGTTACCGAGCACATCAGCGTACTGGTGGTTGCAGTAGACGGTGGAGCGTGTTGGGACGTGAGATATTGACCACCAGCACCTCTCCCTCTCTTCACAGAAGGCCGTGTGCCATTGCGAATCGATCTGTTAGCTGCGGGGGTGATGACGTGCTGCACAGGTGCTTGGTCCAAGCGGCTCTTGATGGTTCCCAGGCAGTTGCGAATTCCAGTCAACGCAGATGAAGAGTCGGTGACTGCCGAAGTCAACTGCTCCATCGTATCCATGCTTTGATTGAACACGTTGGTGAGCTTGGTGAAGCCAGAGTTGGGGACGCTTTCATTACGAGGAGGTGAGGAGTGCAGCTGCTGGACCTCGGACTGCAAGTCAGCAACAATGTTGGTGATGAAGTTGTGCTGTTCCTCCATGGCATGATGGTCGCGAGAGATGTCTTCGCAAAGGTGAAGTACATGAGATGCGAGAGAGGCCTCATTGGAGGCGACCCGACGTCTATTTTCACCCGCAAGCTCCATACCGGGGGGAAGGGGCAGCAGTCCTAGCTCTCCGTAAACCTGAGCATCACTGCCTCGGGTGTCACGCGTCTTTCCGAGGTCTGTGCAGAATGGGCTCGTCAGAGTTGAACAAATAGAAGGCTCTGAGGTGTACCCATAGAGCGCAACCATCCTAAAGGCTTAGACGGAGGTGTTTCGGGCGTTGAAGTCTCGGTGGACGACAGAGATCTATCAAGGAGTCAGACACTCTCTGTGCAGATCATGGCAGTGGTACGTACGAGGAAGGATCCGCCACAGGCCTGTTAGCAGGGGGAAGGCGGAGCTTTGGGACCTCACGCAGTGTCAAAGCAGGAGCTACTCATGCAGTCATGAGATGGAGTTATCAGTGTTTCCACTCTGTGACTCACGTTCAACGTTGGGAGTAGGGTTGTCTGGTGCAGAGTCGCCCTTGGTGGGATCGTTGGCTTGAGAAGACATACTGCAAGACCGATGTGGATGTACTCGGTACAACTATCTGTACCACAAGCTGGTCTTTAAAGTGTCTGCAAACTGTATTATGATCCACATCAGAGACACAGACAATGTTGGACATGCGAGCGTAAACCTTCCAAACAGGCAAGGCAGCGGAAATCAGTGTGGACTTTCCGTTGTTTGCTTTGCATCTGAGCAAGGAACAGAACCACTTGATCATAAGCGGGTAATACTGAATGCATCAATCGTCAAAACCATATAGCCTCCAGTCATCATCTGACGTCTCACTGTGAGACCATGGTCGCAGATTGATATCAGGTGCCCTTTAGGAAGGGCAGAAGGTGGCATATAGAGAGCGGGAAGGACGAGAGTGCAGTCAGAGCTGTGATGACATGGCGGTCAGAGTACAAGAACAAAGATCGTTCAGGTGCCGAGGAACGAACCGGGTCGGTGAATCCGGAACCATCCAAATACCAGTTGGACGCCAATTCTTAATTGACTATCGTCGTGATGTGCTCATATTAGACAGATGATGTAGGGATACAATCAGGTACACTACTGCTGATGCTGGGAGAGAGCAGAGTAGCCGTCGTCAGTCCCATTGAGACATGAGGAAGGTCTAGACTGTCTCGTCCAGGCAGTGTGAAGCAATAGGAGTACAGTACTGTACACTCGTGCGACGTACCACTGAGGTGGCAAAATAAAAGGACTAAAGAAATCCAAGAAACCAAAGAAACCAAAGAAACGGCCATGCATCATTCCTAGGGAGCAAGCGTCAGGTCGGCAATCTTTATGCAACCCAATCAGGCCTCGTAGTGTGCTGGCAGTGTGTCCCAGAGCGAAGACAGTATGATATGACGTAGTGTGTTGGCCATGGGAGACAGTGTGAGGGCACTAGAAGGTTTACTGAGGGTAGCCCTTGGGTCACCAGGTTGGAATTCTTCTTACACTGGTTGTTTCACATTTCCAAGGCGGCCAGTAGTTTAACCACCACTAAGACATGCTTCGACCAGAGAGCCAGATGTGGAGAAGCAGAAACAGGGTCTAGTTCAGCGATGTGATTTACGATCGGGCAAGCACGTTGGATTGCTTGATGATATGAGTACACTTAAAAAAGATGCATCTTGGAAGGAAGGAAGGAAGTTGGTTTGGAGTGGTGAACCAGAAGCTCGTTGTTTGGTCAATGAACACAGGAAGAACTTCTATTGTGGGCACATGGTGTAGTTGGTTTATCACGCCCGCTTAGCATTTGTATTGGTTGTGCGGGAGGTGTTGGGTTCAATTCCCAATGTGTCCAACCCTTTTGGCTCGTTGCTTGTTCACTGAAGTTGGGCGTCGGGCGACGGCCCACGGGCGGTACCGCGATTGCTTTGGATGTGATTGTCTTGACTAGCGATTTTTCATTACTTCCACGCAAGTAAGGTGTTGGTACTTAGATCGTTTCGTATAGCCGAAATTCCGTGGTTAGTTTCGGAGTATTTCGGCGTTTACTTTTATAATCCGGCCCGGTACTAGGCTAGGCTTCAAATATCAGCTTAGATCTCTCTTGCTTACGATGCCTTTTCGTAGAGGTTTGTCTTGCTTTTAGGAGGCCGGAGACTGACATTCTTCCAAGGTAATTGAACATTGAATGCATCCTACAGGAGACAAGACCTTTAGATTCAGAGAGTTCTTCGCCTACACTGTAAATTATTTTCCGCACAATTGGGACCGATCGGTGAGATAGCCTTCAGAGTTCTGTCAGAGCACTTGTTAGTTTGACCAACTTACCAAAGCCAAAAGCGCATGCTACATGGAAAGTTAGAACATCGCAGGGCAACTGTGGTGACACGCGTCGAGGACTTACAACTACTGTTGTTTGTTGCAGATGAGCCAGGCTTGGGGGTCCCTCTTTTAAGAATCTGAAAAGTTGGAGAGTTGGCATACTAAGGACGAAATATGGAACCTTTGGATCAACGCGATGAATAAACGATTAACCAACGATTAACAATTGATTGTGTGTTAGTGAATAAGCACAGATATGGCTCCAGGGTGCTGAAGAAGGCGGTTGTATTATCCACCTGGAGAGGAACTTTATTAAACGAGAAGGCCTTACCTGAGGACTGGCTTGACCAGAACGGGGTTTTAGTGGGTATGGTGCCCTGCCGGAAACGGCCGAGAGGATGGCACAGAGTCCCACACGAACTGTATAGCGCGTAACAGCATTTCCTCGTGTAGATCCCTGGTTTGGTTTTTCGTTTTGGACATTCGTGCCAAGGAATGTACACATCAAGATGGATGTTCATAACCTGAATTGTCAAAATTAAAGCTGTTCGGTGTCAATTTTTATAGCTTAAGGTATGTAAGTCCATGTTTTTCCCCACTTGTATACTCACCAATGAGAGATGTTGCGGAGGTTGCCTTGTGGAATGATTAGCGCCCGGCTTGACTCTTCTGCCCGCAGTAGCTGTGCCTCGTTTCTTCCTTCGTACTCTCATGAACACCCTCAGGCAGTCTTTTCTTCCCCAGGAGCGCCCAGAAATACGAATTCGCCATCACTCCCGCCGACAAGCAGCGAGCGCGGCGGAAGTCCTGCTGAACGAAGAATGCCTGGGAATATCTATTGTTCAAGCACGGGCAGGTAGTGATGTGGCGTACCTTGCGATTGCGACTCCCGATGAGGTCGCGGTCATCTCACTCTCAGATAATTGCAGAATTTTGCCCAAGGACAAACCTCTTCGGGCCTTGCTGTCGGCGAAGCAGCCCATACTCGCTGGGTTCAATATGCCACGACTCTCGATCCGCCTCTTTTGTCACTTGAACTATCACGTTCAAGCTATCGACCTGTCTACCTTTCGCTCGAAATCTGCCAGCAATCCCTATTATCCGTCGAAGCTCCTCTCCGAAACAATGGCCATGAAAGTCGATGGTTTCGCAGTGGACAGTCTGTGGAACGACAAATTGGACGAGGAAGAAGATGAAAGCATCCGGAAAGTTTGCCTTCGGGCGTGGATTTCTGCTATGTGAGATTTGCTATGTTTCTTCATGGCACTTGCACTCACGCAGAAAGCGTAGTATCCTCAGAAGGAACATGGACATTGTGTCCACGATCAAGCCGATCGAGACTCGATGGATGAAACAGGAGGTGAGCTATTCGACAATTCAAACGCTCAAACCGTAGTGATCGAACCAATTGCAAAGGTTCTCGAATGCTTAGGTCGCTTGTTATCCGAGGCAGATATTCTGCGGCGTGCCAAACCCACGGAGATCTCCAACGACTTCTCCGAAGCGAAAATGAATAGTAGCAGCGGCCGACTGCAAGTGTACAATTCTCGTTTCAATACACGCATACGCGCAAGTCCACAGGCACGTAACTCGTGTTCCAAACTACATTTTTTTCTGATCTTGTCCCAAAAGCTGGCGGTAATCTTGACCACATCAGATGGTCGCCAGTTCAAAGGATCACCGAAAACGTCGCGCGGGAAACAAACCGAAATCAAGGTCTCTGGTGGCTTTTCCGGAACGGTGGCAAGCGTGAAAGTCATAGGAAGGGAAGGAGGAACGAATTCCGAGAAAGCTCGTGATGAACTGCTACTTCATGCTTTACAGGGCGACTGTCACCTTAGGCATTCCAAATTCGTGAGGATGCTCTGGTTCCCTAACGAGAAAGACGAGGAGGATCGCGCTTCTGTATCTCCGATAGCACCCCTACTGGCTGGGAAGCTGAATGATTCGCAGAAAAAGGTGGTATCAGCAATGGTGTCGGTCCGGTCCCTTATTGTAGTCCACGGTGAGGAACCGTTCATGTTGTACGAGGCTGCATAGGATGTTGACATAGGCATCTCACGAGGCCCACCTGGAACCGGTAAAACATCGACCATCTCCGCAGCGGCTATGCTCTGGGGTCGGAAAAAATCACCAACGTGGATCGTGGCTCATTCGAACGTCGCTGTGAAGAACATTGCAGAGAAACTAGCATCGTCCGACGTAGACTTCAAGATCATCGTATCCAAGGAATTTTACGTCGAATGGTGAGTGAGGGTCTCGCTCTTGGCTGTGTATTCTCATCAATTTCCCATCGGACAGGCACGAGCACCTCTACACCAAAATAGAGGCTAGACTATTTCGTGGAGACGAGCTTCCGGAGAATCCGAAGGACCTAGGAAAAGCCATCGGCGCGTCGAGCATTATCCTATCAACACTGAGCATGCTCTCAAATCCAGCATTGGACAAAAACGGGATGTTCGACCTTGTGCCGCCGAGGATCCTCGTGGTTGACGAGGCTTCTCAGATCAATGTCTTCGAGTATATGGTCAGTGGCAATTGACCTTGAGATCCAAAAATGACCGGAATTATCACAGCATGTATTCTTTAAATTTCGGAACGTGATGTCCAAGGTATGCTTCTTTGGAGATCCAAAACAGCGTTAGAGTTCCTGCATATTTTTGCGTCAATCCATATCTCATTGGTATTTCTTAGTACCGCCGTACGGGAAAGACAAGGCCTCGTCGATGCAATGTATCTTCGACATTGACCATCTGAAGGATGAATCGTACTTCTTGAACATTCAGTGTGAGTACTATTAGCAGCGGATCCAGCAGCAGACATCTCATCTCTGCAGATCGCATGCCGCATCCACTTGGCGAATTCATTTCACGAGAAGTCTACAATAATCGACTTCATTCAGAGCACAGGATAAAAGACCCATCCTGTGTCGCATTTATCGACACTAAAACAGGAACGGAGGAAAAGTCCGGTTTGAGTTGGCGGGTAGGTTATTCGTCCACTTAACTCACGGGGCGGCAATTCATACATATTTGATTTAGAACGCCTCGGAGATCCGCACAATTGTCCATCTGGTCAAGCTATATTACAAAGACCGGAACTTTTGCATTATCACCCCGTACGATGCGCAAAGAGCCGCCATAGAGAGAGAACTCAAGAACAATAACCTTCCGTGGGAGCGGGTGTTCAATGTCGACAGCTTTCAAGGTAGTCGGCCATTGCAGTGGATATACGAACTTCAAGCTTATGATATATGTACAGGAAACGAAGCAGACATCGTGTTAGTTTCGGTCGTCCGAGGTCGGGAACCCGGATTCCTACGCTCTGACCAGCGGATGAACGTCATGCTTACACGATGCCGACGAGGTCTGGTTATTGTCTCGAGCCGCAGTTTCCTGTCTGGCCCCGGCGAATCAACTCTCGTCGGTAAATTAGCTCGTGGTAGAAACTGGACAGAATGGACGGCTGTCGCAGAACAGCGGGTAAACCTTCCCGACGCCAAAGGGAAACACACACCTCTTCATACCTCCCCCGCAACATTTCAAATGAATGGGCCACGTCCTAATTTCGATGTCAAAGCACTTTTTCGATCTCCAGGTTCTGAGACTACTTCAAGAACCGGGACTTTCTCAGCCGTTGGCCCCCGTCATTCGCAACATTTTCCGGTATTGTCTTCGAGCAATACAGGAAGTGCAAGGGCACGAAAGCATCCAGACACCGCTCCTGCAGCTCGCATAGTAGCTCCTACGAGGGTCCCACCGAGTTCTGCACCGTTGAATGTTTCAGGATCGCCGCGACCAGTGGGTGTGAAAAGGTCACCAGTTCACGAACCTGAAGGTGAATGGACCGTTGTCGTAGGGAGGAGAAAGGTTCAGAATTCTGGCGGCATGATCATGCCCAAGAAACCTGAGAATAAGTTTGCGCTTCTCGCACGGAAACGGTAATAAATATGTAGTTATGAACTCACGGCCGTTCCATAATATTCATCGCTCAGGTTACAGCTTGGGTTCCCGATGTGTTTTCTGGTAGATGTTTTGAACCGTACGACGAGGGATCAGAGTGATTGTCGATATAACACCGAATGTCAGTACGTCAGTTTGTAGAAAGGAGCTGGAGCACCGCAAGTTACATGTCAATTGGAAGAAGACTACAATTTGTTCATCAAAACGTTAATTACGGTGCTATGCTGACCTACATATGGCAAACGGGACCACGGATCGAACTTAATGTTCATGATTGACGCAGAGGAAAATCATGCTTAACTAAACTTGACTGCTGTTCGAGAGATATGTGCCAAGGAGCGCAGGTGTGACAGACTGCTAAGATGCTTTTGCAGGCGCATCAAAGACATCTAATTCCATTCCAGTAAATCTACGCTAGTTCTGAGAAAATCCCAGAAATCGAGTCGTGTTTTATTTCAATAGCGAAGACGATCTGAGGTGAGCGTGGTTCAGACGTGATACTGTGGCATTGGGCAAAGAATGCGTCTATTATTATATGTACATAACGCCGGGTCATTGTTATCGAATGACCGTGCCAATCCGAGTCATCCTCACATGCCCGGTTATCTTCTGCACATGCTTGCTGATCTACAGTCGCAATACAATCATAAGTGCCGTGTGTTATAGAGGCATGTTACTCACGGTAAGGTTACGATCCTTCCGTTGTCACATCGGATTGCGACCATTTGCGTACCCTGTAATATGTTAGTCGAAGAGGTTCAAATAATAGTATTTTACTCACATCTGCCAATCGATTGGTGTATTCAACAACACCTCTAACGACTTGACCTGTGGAATCGTAGAAATAAACGGGCGAGCCGACCTGGATAAATGACGCGTATAGTGAGTATGCCATGAAGGTATATCGAGAAACAAACTGTAAACGCGTTCATAGACGAAATAATCTGTGAAGGGTGAGATTGAACTGTGTGCAAGTCCACACAGCAGTACCTGTATTTAAGGAATTTGGAACCAGTTCCCTGCAGGCAGATATGAATGCTGAGAGAATTCAACGGATGTAAATGATTGACCTGAAATGATATGGGAAAACATACACCAGAGCTAGACATGGTCAGCGTGGAATGGCACGGATTCCCACAGAAACCATATGAAGTGCAGGTTATCTTATCATACGTTAGCAACGCATATTATTCTTTCGTTGATCCCTTTCCTCTCTCGGAGATTTGACAGCTCTTTGCATACAGCTAGACAGTAGCATGTGTTTGAGATGAGAAAGGAGACTGATGTAGTCTTGGTCTTGGAGACGCGCTTGTGGTTGGTTTATGGCTATTTCGGTGATCCCGGTGGCCCTTTCATGCACTTGAAGTCCGAGACATCTTTCATCATCAAGCTGTATGAAAACAGCCGTAAGCACGGAGAAGTCGTCGTGAGGTGCCTATTTCCGACGGAGTGTTTTTGGCGACTCCATTTCCGGGCCCCGCCGGGCCTTGTGGTCCGAACTCGAAGGTTCTAAGCCTGAACAACTTAGATAGTTAAATTCTCAAAACCATGGTTGCTGGAGATCCCGACTCGGAGAATGAGTTCCGCATCGGAGATTAGAGGCGCTGTCGTGGACGTTCCAATTGGAGGCGGAAAGACCCTGACCTGGAAAATCAGGCTTTTGAATCAGCAACTTCACCTAGGTTCGGCGAGATAGTGTCGGAACAATGTGTGGATGTAAGGGCCATCGACTAGCAACAAAATGCGCCCAATCAACGCCGCAGTCTGAAGAGCTAGCGGGTGGCATAAACCGGCAAATGCAAGTAAGGGATTGGTGCATCGTAGGACTTTCCCCGATACGTCTTCGGTCATTAGTAACGCGAAAGGGCCCCCGGCTTGGTGCGTGACCCATCTCTACCATCAAAAAGGGGCGTAGTGAAGATGCAAATCGGACTCACATTGAATACCATAGTAGAGGAAATCGCAGCTCGAAAATTGACTGACATAAAAATATCTCGCACCGCCGATGAATGTGCGGTCTGAATTCCAATCCAAAGTAATCCAAAGTTAGTACAAATATCGGTGAACGGCCCCCTTCTCTGATCCCTGATTCTCCCAAGAGCCTCATTTTGAGCTTCTCTTGGCCCCCAATGCGCGGAGGGTATACACATGACATACAGAAGGGCTGCGAGAGGGCCAGAACTCAGATGAACGGGAGCGCCATGAGACTGTTTATCTGCAGTCAAGGTGACGGAGTACAATAAGGTAATCGAAAAACTCACGTAGATATACTCAGCTCTACAGCAGTTTTGCCAGCGTGGCGATTCCTTCAACATCGTTGAATAACAGAAAGCGGAAACTATGTGGATGTTATTATCCCCATCGTTAGAGGGCGGAGCTTTGAAGCTTCAAAGCTCCTGACAGTATCAACATGCCTATTGATGGACCGGCTAGTGGAATTTTTGGGTATTATGCACAGAACGTAGATGGCCGCTCTCGCAGTAGTATCAGGAGAAGCGGATAGTACCCAGCGATACACGCACTGCTAAAGGAAAACAGACACATTTTTCGGTTCGTTCCTGCTACGATAAGGAGAGTTTACTGGACGAATGGGTAAAGAAAACACTATAATATGCGTAGGTGCATCATGCTAAGTCCCGTGCTGGCTGAGCATGCCTGACAGTCGACACCATCAGCCCATGAATTCGAGGGCGAGTAAACCAGCAGAGAAACGAAAGAAACTTGTTCAGTGCCTGCTGAGGCATATATATCAACATGCACGATGAATGGTCGTTCTAAAAAACTCACCGAGAAAGCAGTGAATGAAAAATGGAAATGAAAGCTTCCACAGGAGAGAATTCCATATATCACAACGCGTCCCTAGGCCGCACAAACGCGGGGAGCTGATGCGCGTCGATAATCGGGATCTGGTCTCCACAAAACCGGGTTTCATTTATAGAAATTTCGAATAATGAAGTGTCTTTGTTTAGGAGATTGATCGGAACATTGATTAGCGCCGTCCAAAATAATCAACGCGGAGGGAAAAAACTCGTCGAGCAAGGAGGCGCTCGACAGGAAAGGTAGGGTCATTACAATCGCAGAAGATTTGAATTTCCGCACGGCCTATTAGATCTTACTCCGTTAATCGAGCGAAAATCAACGGATCTCAACGTACTGGTGAAACCATCATAACAAGGCTAGTAACGGCGTCCGGCCTCCATTCATCGACTTCATTTCATCAGCCTACGAACATAGCTAGTTGATCCTAAAGCCGAGATAGCCTTCAAAGATAGTATCAGTCGGAGCTGTTCAATATAGCTTTTTGGAAAACACGTCTTCGGGATTGCTTCGGGAAAATGATAGCAGATCAAGATGGGATTCGGGACTTGCCGAGATTTTAATTTCTTACCTTCTCCTTATCATCATCTGGTCAATCTTTAACACTCTTGCTGCTCGGTGCTTAGTGCGCTTTCTGCTTTCATTACATTCAAAGGCGTGTGTGTCTTGCTTGTCAAGCGTCTGGTTCTCGCCTTCGGCGTAGGAACCGAGCAACCTAACGCACATCAGCGCCCGGCCATTTAGCGCTCACGGCGTTGGCGCTGATCTGCTAGATTTTCTACTCACAGACTCAGGCTCACAGGTATATTTCAATTGAAACCGTGGCGTTTCGCTGATCGCCGGATAGATATCTTGGCTGTACGCTTTCTTCATAAAGGCACCGAAGGATATTTCACTGGCGGCAGGAACCTGCAACGGGAATATGCTCCTCTTATTCTATTAAGCACAGATCTCGAGTATGACATGCTCTGAATGTTATTCGAATATTCCACAACAATCCGAATGGCCTTTACTGCTGTGGTGTGCATCGTGTTCATGCACAGCTGCAGGCGATCAACCCGGACTTCTTTAAGCGCTCAACAGCACCCATAAAAACCCGGCTACGTCAAAAATGGCCTCCTGTTCGTCTCACTCAGACCATGAAGATGGCATTGCGTTCGCGTTCTCTTCCGCTGGAGATCATTCATCTCATCCTCGAACAGCTGGGGACGCAGAACGACTTGACGGCGCTTTCGTCGTGTAGCCTCGTTTGCCGGTCCTGGGTCGAAGTATCAAGATCACAGCTCTTCTACTCTATGGTACTTGATATAGGCCCACCGGCTACCCGTGGTGGAATCGCCTTGTCATCCAAACGCGTTGAATTTCTTCGCAGCAACCCCCATCTTTCCCGGCGCCTACGCCGCCTCTCTATCGTCACATCAATTTCCTCCCCGCCTTCATCGCAAGCTAGCCTGATATGTGATATCCTTCCTCTCCTCCCTCGGCTGAATCACCTTTCCTTCGACCTCAATTCCGACTTGTGGGTATACCCTCCTGCGTCGAAAGCGATCGTTGCGATGTTGAGACGTGGTACGATAGATGCCTTAGACCTCACCAACATACACTTCCTTCAATATGACGACCTCTTCTCGCTACTTTATGCCACAAAGCTCAAGTCCTTGAAACTTGAATCCATTTCGTTCGCAGTTGATCATATCTTCCGTAATAGCGAAAGTGCGCCTTCTACTATGATGCGATGCTGTGGAGATCTCGCAAAAACTGTTACTCTCCACAATCTCGACATATCCGTCGATGAGATAACTTCGGTATCACTACTGAATACCTTCTTGCGAGTGAATTCACCGCTGGACGTGTCTCGTCTCCGTTCACTTTCAGTGCTTTCCCCGTACAGGCACAAGGGAAAAGGCGGTACTCGTCGTCTAGTGGACAGCGTGCTCCCAAAGCTGCTGGATGTCAACCGTCCTACCCTCCAAGAAGTAGAAATTGAAGGGGCACTTAATGGTGAGTCCTCAATTTCAGGATTGTCGAATACTGTTCACAAATACGAACAGATATGCTCTTTAAATCCATTGATGCCCGATCCATCCGAATCCTCCACCTCCATAGCGGGAAAGATCTTCCTGGATGGCTTTCGTGGCTTATAGACTCGTTCTCTGACGCCGGCGTGTCGAGATCATCATCCCTGACAAAATTAATGATTCGTGTATCCGACACGTATCCAGGAAGCGCGAAGGACATTCCGAAATATTGTTCGCCTATGTTCCATGCCTTCGATCGTTCATTATGCGAACGCTTCCCGTCTGTCGTTTCTGTATCAGTGAGACTACGATGGTCGATGGTGGCGGATCTCCAGGAACTTTTCCCTGGATTACATAGAATGGGTAAGCTGAAAGTTTGACTGAAGATGTTTCCCTGTATACTTCTTCTATTTTTTTTTTCACTCTAAATAGACTCCTACGTTCGTCTAACTACGAATTTTCTCGATCTCAGCGATATAATAGTCGATCTCTATAGGCTATTTCCTACAGTACAATCAAAGCTGTAATCCTAGCGTTGAATATCGATACACAATCAATAGATATTTTCGGTAGAATTGTCGTCGAGTCGATGTAGACGCCGCTCACGTAGTTCATCCTTCGTGATACTCCGGTGGTACCTCAGCTTCAGAGTCATTCCATCTGCCACTGGGCTGCAATCATTCATTGAGCGAACTCGGCAGTAGCATATCCTCTCTTCTCTGGACAGGCATAGGGCCATGTAGATCTCCAGCACGACGGAGTCGTGAAGTCGTTGAGTCTTTCCGTGCATCCATCCGTCTTCCCACCACTCTCGACGAGACGACGACCCACAGCCCAACTCTTGAACAACGTTGAAGCATACGAGTATATCGTTGCATAGCGATGAGTCGTTGAGTAGCCCAGCGGGCGGGGAGTAACAAGTACTTGACTACTGTAACTATGCCCCTATCGAACGCGGCTAAACCTGCCCTCATGACATCACCTGACCATGTTGCCCAGACTTTTTTCTGCCCGGTGTTGAACCGGGACATAAATGTTCGAATTTCCAGACCATGGCAAAAACGGCTTCCCTCCTTTCCCTCCGAGTCCAAGCACTGCCTAATGAATATCGAAGCCCAATCTAGTCTAAATTTTATGGAAGAAATTGAAAACAGGCCGTTGTATCGTTTTTTATGTTTTTTTTCTATGATGGGTCCTTGTCGGAAGAGACATTACCGCGGAATCGTTCAAACTCCATCCATCATTCTCAAATGTTCTCGTGTCATTCACGATTCATCGGTAATTTCGGCCCGTATGTCCATTTCTCCTTGTTCCCATACTCACTAATGTCACTATCCCCATGTTCTAGCGTGTTGTTGGATCTTACAGCTACTCCAATACACTTAACCGAACGCTTGACGGAAGCATTCCCCTCTGAAAGATAAATATCTGCCGTGTCATGCCGTCACCTTGGCTTGGCTGATTTACGTCCTCCACGTGGGCAGGAACTGAGGCTCGGAGTTTTCGGGTGACATATATAAGTTTCCCAAGGCTCATGTCTTCCGTGAAGCGAACGATGTTGCCCTCTTTTGGCTCACGACTTCTCTCTGCCAAAGGGTTCTTCCGCCTTTTTAGGTATGTATGTCGTCTTTTGGTCTGGCTTGCATTAACCTCTATGTGGCGCCAGACGATGCTGTGGGCCTGTCGCGTCCACGTCCTCTTCCTCGTCTTTTTGGCTGTCCAAGCGAAGCTCGTAAATGTTACATTGGACGACCAGGATCCGGGATTGACCTACACACCATCCGATGCCTGGGCAGATGGTACGGATTGCGAGGTGTGTACGGCCAAGTTGGAGACTGATAAACTCGTAGATGGGTCATGGCATGACTCAACGGTAGGTTTGAAAAGTTGAATGCATGATGATCTAGAACTGATCATCCTTTCATCAGTTCCAACCTGGAGATAAAGAGCCACACAAGGTGTCGATGTCCTTCACTGGTATGTTCCATGCGTCATTCTTGAGATGGAGCGTACTCAAACACGTCAAGGTACTGCCATCTACGTCGACTGTATACTCGCTAAGAGTACGAGCAATCCACCACTCAATGGTCATTCTGACATGAGGTTCTTCATCGATGGCGCGCTTGTTGGCCGGTTTGCACGAGATATATCCAACGACTCCACGTCGGCGTACGAGTATGGAACTACGGTCTACGCCAACACGTCTATTCCTGCTGGGCTCCATACATTCCGGTTACAGAACGGTCATACGAATAGCACAACACAATCACTGGTACTTCTTGATGCGATCACCTACTCGTAAGCGACTCACTTGATTTAATATACCTAATAAGCGTCTGACTTTCCCAAAGATACGATGACGAACAACCAGATAGTTCTGTTACCGTCTATCCTACAGCGACGGAAAGCCTCGTTATATCCGAGACTGGTACCCCAGATGGAGAAGACGCTGTCCCCTCTGAATCTTCGAATATCGCTTCTGTAGTGGCTCCTGCCATCACAGTGCCCCTTGTCCTCGTGATATCAATTTTCGCACTGGCTCTATACCTTCGACGCCGCAGACGCCGTCGCCATTCGGTTATTGGCGAGTACGGGCCCAGTACTTGGGGTCAGCCGACGTACGCATCGACCACGTCTTACCCTCCGACTCGACTAGTATCGTCTTCGACTGATTTTGATCATCCCAGTCGAGCGTCAACTCTTGTATTCGAGACTAGCGCCGGGAGCAGGTGACTTCGAAGCAGAGATGGGAAGATTCTTACCGATAAGGCTGTGGCTTTGGGATATGGCCCCGCAGCTCTTTGTTTGATCTCTCCATTTAATCTTTAGCTTGTATACCCTTTCAGCAAATATGATGCAAAATCATAGTCATGTCCTTTACCGACGTCTGATGAGAGCGCAACGTTGAGCTGACAGTCGGTATATCTTGGGCAATTCTAGGATTCTTCATTGTGCGCGTCAGCGGGAACCATAATTGTATCAAAACACAGCAGGATACGATGGCCATTGATCGGTAGGAACGACACCATGAAAGGCCGGGAGTACAACGGAAGTGCTCTTCCACAGGATCGATGACCAGATAGATAACTATGCGAATGCTAGATTTTTATAAAGGCACCAATAAAAGCTGTCTAGTTGGTGTACAGATAGACAGCTGGACGCTGATGAGGATGTTGGTCATTGTAGGTGCAAATAACACAGCCGCCGGCAACTGCCGGCGACCCAAAATTCCTTTTCGCACCAACTCCCATGTTCATGCATATTAATTACTATGATAATCCAACCTTAACGAACAATACCGCCAATTACTTCGTCAGGACCCTCTAGCAACGTAGCGGCGCATGCCTTATGTATCCCTTCGCCCACCATCCTACATCATCCTACGGAAAACGCCGCCACAGCCAAGACTCGCTGGTATTTATCCATAGAGGTCACGGTCTTGACTCAAGAGCACCCGATCTCTGGCGACTATTGTTTGTTATCATGACATGTAAATATGTCAATTGCGAAGCGATATATTATTCACGAGTCATGACCTGACCCTCCGTACTAAAGCGTCTGTGTTGCTTCTGTGCTTCAACTATGGATGTCACAACACGGAATTCTGTTTTCACAGTCCACGTTTTTCCCATCCGCAGGACGCCCACCAATCAGAGAAGCCGAATTAGCGCCCAGGTTGACTCTGCGTGCATCGTGCGCGCAGTAGCCTTGCCTCATTTCTTGCCTTGCGCCCTCATGAACAACCTACAGTCTCTGCTTCCCCGAGAGTGCGCCGGAGTAGAAATTCGGCTACAGTCCCGCCAACAAGCTCAGGGAGCAGTCGAAGCACTGCTCAGCGAAGAATGCCTTGGTATATCCATCGTCCAAGCTACAGACGATGAAATCATAGAATATCTTGCGATTGCGACGTCTATGCAAGTCGTCGTCATCTCACTCTCAGATAGTCAAACGATTACCCCAATAGACGACCCCCTCGGTACCCTATTGTCCGCGAGGAAGCCTATCCTCGCTGGGTTTGATATGCCACGACTATGCATCTGCCTCTCGTGCCATTTGAACTATCACATCCGAGCTATCGACCTATCTACCTTTCAATCTACATCTCCTAGCGAATTATCTTACCCGTCGGAGCTCCTCTCTGAGACAACAGTGTCTAAATTTGACAGGTTCGCGGTGGACGGTCTGTGGAACGACAAGTTGGAAGAGACGCTGGCTGAAAAAATTCGGAACGTTTCTCTTCGGGCTTGGGTTTCTGCTGTGTAAGCTTTTCCGATCTCTCATGCCGCGTCTTGACCGATATATGAAACGTAGTATCATCAAGCAGAATATGAGTATTGTACCTCTAATCAAGCCTGTCGAGACTCGATGGCTGGAGCGGGAGGTGAGCTATCACCCCCTTAAATACCGTCAACCATACTCACCTCAATACCAAGGTTATCGAGTGCCTAGGTCAATATTTTGGAACGTGCCAAACCGACGGAGATGTCAAATGACTTCACTGAAGTCAATCAGGCTAGCAACGGACGACTGCTTCTGCACAGTTCTCGTTTCAAGACTCGACTGCGCGCGAGTCCACAAGTACGCTCTTCTATGCCCGAATTTCGTTCGATTTCTAACAGTGCCCTCAAAGCTTAAGGTCGTTTTAAATACCTCTGACGGTCACGAATTCGAAGGATTACCAACAAAAGCGCACGGAAAGCGAACCAGTATCAATGTTTCTGGTTCTTTTTACGGAACAGTGACCGGTGTTAAAGTCTTGGGCAGGGGGAGAGCGACTAACGCCGAAAAGGCTCGCGACATCCTTTTACTTCATGCTTTACAGGGTAAATGTCACCTTAGGCAATCCAAGTTCGTGAGGATGCTCTGGTTTCCGAGCAAGGAGGACGAGAAAGACCTTGTTAGCTCCAACACTCAGATCACCTCCGACGTCTCCGCCGGGAAATTGAACAAATCGCAGCGAGAGGTGGTGCTGGCTATGATATCTGCTCGGCCGCTGGTCCTAGTCCATGGTGAGGAGCGGTCAATGAATGACAAATGCGTGTACCATGTTGACTAATAAATTCTACCAGGCCCGCCTGGAACAGGGAAAACGTCGACTATCTCTGAAGCTACTAAGATATGGGCACGGAGCAATTCACCCACATGGATCGTAGCTCACTCTAATGTCGCCGTAAAGAACATTGCAGAGAAATTGGCGGAGTCCAACGTTGATTTCAAGATCATCGTATCCGAGGAATTCTACGTCGAATGGTGGGCAAGAACCTCACTCTTTGCTATGTATCCTCGCTGATTTACACTTGAACAGGCATGAACACATTTACACCAAGGTCAAGGATAAATTGTTACGTGTAGACAGGCTTCCGAAAAATCAGAAGGATCTAAGAAGGACCATCGGCAGATCGAGTATTATGTTATCGACACTGAGCATGCTTTCGAAACCAGCACTGAACCAAAACGGGATGTTCAACCTAGTACCACCGAGGAGTCTTGTGGTTGACGAAGCTTCCCAGATAAATGTCTTTGAGTATATGGTCAGCGACAGTTTATCTTGATATTACAAACTGACAGGATTTCCTCACAGCATATATTCTTCAAATTTCGGAACAAGATGACCCAAGTCTGCTTCTTTGGAGATCCAAAACAGCGTCAGAGTTCCTAAATATCTTTGCTCCGATATGTGTCTCACGTATAGCGCTCACAGTGCCGCCGCATGGGCAAGACAAGGCTCCGTCAATGCAATCCATCTTCGACATCGATCATCTGAAAGACATGGTGCATATGTTGGATATTCAATGTACGTACCGGTGATTAATTGTTTACCATCAGGCGCTTCATCTGCCACACAGACCGTATGCCTCATCCATTAGGCCAATTCATCTCTCGAGAAGTCTACAACAATCGACTCAGCTCGGAGAATAACATTACGGATCCATCCTGTATAGCGTTTATCGACGCTAAATACGGCTTTGAGGAGAAATCCGGTTTCAGCTGGCGGGTTGGTATCAACATACAATCTTGTTGGATTGAAATGGCTAATCTTTCTTCATTACAGAATTACAAAGAGGTCCGCATTATCGCTCACCTGGTTCGGCTGTATTACAAAGATAATGATTTCTGCATCATCACACCGTACGACGCCCAGAGAGCTGCCATAGAAAAGGAGCTCAAGAAGCAAGGTCTGCCTTGGGAACGGGTATTCAATGTCGATAGCTTCCAAGGTAACTAGCCCGTGCAATAAGTACTCTGGTGCTTGTGCTTTAAACTTACGTTACACACACAGGAAACGAAGCAGATATCGTACTGGTTTCTATCGTCCGGTCCCGAGACCCTGGGTTCCTACGCTCTGAGCAGCGAATGAACGTCATGCTCACGCGATGTCGACGAGGCCTTGTAGTCGTCTCAAGCAGGAGTTTCCTCTTGGGTCCAGGAAAGTCAACCCTCGTTGGTAAACTAGCTCGTGGCAGACCCTGGTTGGAAGGTTCAACTGTCACGGAACAACGGGCGAACCTCCCAGATGCTTGGGGGAAGCGCGCCCCGGTCGAGTCAGTTCCGAGATATCCCAACCTCGAGGCGAAACCATTCTGGGAAGCTGGCTCTGTTTGTACTCCTCCGAGGAATATTCAGGCCAGTCACGGATCATCGGGTGTTTATTCGGTGCAAACACCATTCGAAGGGTTGCAGTATCCGATTTCCCTACAGGGCTTTTCGGTTTATGAGCAAGCTTTTCTACTCTTGGCATCAAGGAATGGAAGCGCCGGTCATCCATTGTATCCCACCGTCCGTGCTGTCCAGCCGAGTCTGAACGTTTCTTCGCCTATATCGCCAGTGCAAATGTTGGGAGCGACCTCACAGACAATTGGGAGATTCTGGAACGCGCCTGGTTGTAGCAATTATCCAGGCTTGTGATACCGAAGAACACTGGCAATGAGTTTTCGACTTTAGTGACATCATCCAATGGGCCAAAGGAAATGAAATTATGTACTAAGCTGAGGGTTTTCTTTTTGAGCAGCAAGAAGCCACAGGTTTGTTGTGTAAAAAATAAAGGAGTGCGTATATCATGTCCCTACAATGTCGATTGAGGAGGAATTGTACGCATCTTTGTTCTCCAGAATGCAGTCATCGTGCGACGACCAATCACTCCGAAGTTCTTGATCAAGATAGAGATGAGATAACCGGACAAGGTCCCAAAAAGGAACGCCGGGGTTCTGTGCCGCCACTAAACGTGTCACAGACCACAACACCCCATGCCGCTGTGATATCCTCAGTTGCCAGCCAAGGACGTCTCACGGATTTAAAGTGTTATAGGGACAAGGAAACCACACCAAAAAACACCAATAACTGGCGATGTATTCCGCAATAATATGCCATATCCATCATACGCACTCTCGTCACGTTCACATGCCTCCTTCGGACGCAGCAGTCTAAAGACTGAGCGGCGGTATGTCGGAGATTCTGCATAAGCATTATTATGTCAACTCTCCAGTATTATACGATTATGGCATATTATAAGGTGTTAGCGTGGTCTGAGAGCCTTCATTTTTGGTCAGAATTACCTTCAGAATGTGCTCGTTCAGCTCCAATAAAAATTGTCTCGATAGGCCTTGCGGTTCAGATTATTTTGCGACCAATATAAGGTAGCTTATAAAATCACGTGATACCTTATGAACCTTATATGACATTACTACCGGAGAGTCGGCACTTTATTGGTTTATATGCCCAAATAAGGCATTTGCAGAATCTCGGACATGGGGCCGCCACTGGATACGAGGAGCCCAAAAGGGTAACAAATCCCTCGTACCAGCGTCCAGGACCGTAACAGGAAGGGCGCCCTTCAGCTAGACTGAAGCATTGCGCGCACATAAAGTCGCCCTTCAGTGAAGCTGAAGCGTTGCGCAATGTCTGCATGGCTGGATGCTGAGGCATGGAATCAGGCGAAGAGAGTAATCGAGACAGACACTCTACCGTTGAGCTGAAGTCTTTCAGCTCGGGAAGGGAACCTGGGGCAAGAAAAGCAAGCAGTCTGGTAGACTCACCAGTCCTAGCTTCATATCATGTTCGTTTGCAAATTGGCATGGTTCTTTCCGACGTGGACTTGACGTGGTAACGACGTGAGGAATGGATCCAAAGACTGACCCAATAGTCCTGCATAGACAAGTCTTAGTCATTCTTCCGACTCTTTCAGGTGCTAGGGTATGTCAGGAATGCCATTGCTAGTGAAAGGTGGTCAACGTTGTGACATGGATGGTCAAGAAGGTGTGGTGTGTGTACCGGCCCCAGGCCCCAATCAGGAACGGCCGGGTCCACAGCCCTGACATGGCAAGCCATGCGCCGTGGCCGCAAAGGCTCATACCGTTGTGATCGCACGGTTGCGTACGTCTCGCGGAGTAGAGACACTTTGCGGGGCACTTTGAAAAGGTTAGTAATGTAATATTGATAGAAACAATAGTATAAGTATGCGTGTCATTCAATACCGAGCCGAAGCCGAAAGAAGAGGCACGAGTGTCGTTGGGGACGGACCGAAATGGAAGTGGTGGATGTTGTCATGTAATGTGAGACACTGTGAAACATACAGTCATACGCACGGACCACGAGCAACACAGAGCACCGAAAAACTGGCAGGGCGGGAACGACCAAAACCAAACACAAGCACCAAGGACGCGCAGTGTTGCAGCACACGATTTCGGAGAACAGCGCGGCAGCAGGAACGGCAGGGCCTATGGAACGGAACCAACAAAACGCAAACACCGAGTCAAGCACGCCATTTGCAGCACGTCGCCATCCAAGAAAAAGCGCGGCAGCAGGAGCAGCAGAACTTGGGCCCATGAAAACAACGAAACGCAAGCACCGAGCAAGTGCAACATTGCAGCACACCATTTCGAGAAACAACGGGAAGGAATGTAATTAGCAGAACCCTCACTGCTTTGTCACCGGCTGTATCGGCTCGTTGGCACGTTGCACTCGAACGGCCATGCTCTACGACTTGCCCGACGATGTGTTAATCTACACCATCGCCTTTCTCTCTGTCCCAGATATCCTTCATCTCCGTCAGGTGAGATAATTTCCAAGTTCCGGCCCTATGATCCTGAGTCTGATTACTGATATCACAGACGTGTAAAGGGTTCAATGTGCTCACAAGGCTCGGCATCGTATGGACAAACACATTCAAGCTCGAAATTCTTGCCAACGGCTACCCATTTTCCCCCAATTACACAGATCTCGAACATCGCACGCGACACGCCCATCGACTCGCGTCTCGATGGCTCGCAGATACTCCTCTAACCCCGAAACGCGAGATTAATTTCACCGGATCGCCTACATTGGAAATCAAATTCATACCTGGCCGACAAAACCGATGGCTACTAACGATCTCCGCTGGGACCACGTCAGTACTGACGATCTGGGATATCACCCGGCAGCAGAAATGCTCCAAATGGTTTCGGGACGGCGCGGCCATCAATGCGTTCGAGCTTAATACGGATCCAGAGTCTGAGGCAAGCATGGTAGTGTTTTTGGGTAGGTAAGTACTTGTTTGTCTGATAAATGATTGTTAATACTAAAATCAACGTATGTAGGCTGCAAAGACTCGTGCTCCTGCGTTTGGACAATGACGGGAACCTTCACGAAATCCATTCTATCAACACCGACCTCCACCCAGTCAACCTCACAGGCGACCTCATGGCCCTCAGCGACGACCGCTCTAAGACAGTTATCAACAACTGGAAGACTGGCGCGCACGCTAATCTCGATGACCTGAGTAATTCACGGCCCAACTACTGCTTCCAAGTCGTCTTTGCACCTTGCACCATCCTCGTCGTCCGCATGTTCTCCATCCATCTGTACGCCATCCCGCCCCTCCTCGGAGAAACCCACGCCCCAATCGCCACGCATAGCTTCGGCTGGGTGAAAAATGTCAGCGTCCCCTCCTCGACACCCAACAACGCATTCTCCATCCTCATCCGCTCCCGGGGATCTGAAACCAAATTCGTCGAGCTCTACACCATTCCTTCGACTTTAAGCACGAGTCCTCCTTACACCTTCCCCCTAACGCTCATCACCAAAATATCATCCCACACTCATTCAAGCTTATATTACTGTGCCGACCTCGTCCTCGGCAAGCGTGCCACTGCTATATGGGCCCGTCCCCGTCATGACGACGATAATCGTGCTGTGCTTATGACTGCTGTATTCCCCGGGCCACTCAATCCTACAGGCCAAGTCCGAGTGCACGAGGTACCAAACACTTTCGACAGCTGGGCCTCATTGGATTATGATGAGGAGCGAGGGAGGATTGCTCTTGGATCGGTGTATGGGAAGATTAGGATTCTTTATTTGTAGTCGAACGGCATATCCTTCGTGGCGCGCTGGGTATATTATCTCCGCCATCAGGGGTTCCAATCCCTTTCGAAGGACTGGGCTAGCGAGCTTAGCATTTGTCTTTCGGTCGAGCTTCTGTTTCCGTGTAGAGGTGTGATCGTATTCATTCCCAGACTCTTTCTCTTTCGTAAATATGGATATTTTGTGAGAAGAACAAAAAGTTATGTACCTATTCTATTCTTCTCCTTGGTGCGAAGTACCGCAGTTACTGAGTCATCAAAAGATAAATGCAGATGTATCTGAAAAGGAAGAAGACACGTAATCGTATCAGAGGCAGACTAGGAGATCGAGAGAGGCGAGTGAGCACATATTGAGGTCTAAGTGTGCACAGAATATAATTTTAGACTTTGGCTCTTTTTGTCGTGGTTCTCGATGCGGTGGGGATCAAGTTGTCTTTATCATTTCCACAGCGGAACGGTCAACTTTCAGGCTTCATGTAGGGCTCAATTTCCTGCTGGTGCATACTGCCACGTCTCCGGAGATCTGATTTTTGACGCAACACTTATTTTCGTCAAGACATTGCCTGGGTGTATACCGGTACATAAAAGTGCGATATTCCTTTATACATTTGAGGAGTGATGACGATATTATAAGGACGCATCAATTGCATAACGGTGATCCTACTACGTGGGTCAACCAGGTTCAATCCCTCATTGGCGTGTTCGCTACTTTGTCATAGAGCATTTTTGTTCAGCGCTCCGTCCCAGTATATGATAGTGGGACTCTTCATCCGTGGACCATTTCTTTTTCCTCTGACCGTGACCTCAGTGCTTTGAGCTTTGCATATCAGACTTACCAAAAATACCAGTTGCCGTCTACAGAAACTAGGGTAGTATCACGATTATGGATATGTGTCGTGTTTCGTCTGCATTTCAGAGGTAAGTATTCGATCCAGTTACTTTTCAAACCTTTCAAAGAGTTTCCACCGCATTCTATTGCTCGGAAACTTGTCATGAAAATCGGTATGAAAGAAATACCAAGTATGACCAACAATAATTCTTCGTAACGTTATGGGTTTATCCGTTATAACCCGTCCAAGTCGAAAAAGGGTCACATCGGGTACTTAAAGACCATGCTTGAAGACTTTGAAGTACATCGCTTTAGCAAGTAGCACTCATGCTTCCATCCACACCTTCAACGCATCCGCCTGCGCTTGGAAAGACTCGGCTATATCGTCTCCAAGCAAGTCCTGCACCACACTTGCAAGGGGCCCATTGAATGTCTCTCTCGACTCGTAATACGACTTTTCCACCCCATCATTGTCTACCACCGTGCTCACAGCACTCCAACGAATCGTATTCAAGATCCAGTCAGGAGACAGCAAAACCCATGCCACGCGGTAATTCTCGGTATCGATCACCGTGATTTCTTCGATCGTGATATGCTGCGTGAGTAAATCCGGTGGGGTGGAGACGTCAACAGGCTGCGGAAGGGGAGGAATCTGGCTCGTTATGATGAGCTTGGCGCCCACGAAGGCGGTTTGGTTGTCAAGTGGTATAGCGAATTCATTGGCAACGAGCTGGGAGCTGTTTATGATTCGATTTTAGTGATATAGATGATGGCTTCTCTGAGAGACTCACCGAACGAAGGGGTTCCAGTTGGGATAGGACGAGAAGTTGAGTACGGCGTTCCATACAGCATCTTTGGGCGCATTGATGAGGCTGCTGCCGTTAATGTTGATCTCACCCGTCGCTTCAGGGAGATTACTTGGAATGGTAGGTGTCTGCGAGGCGGCGAAGGGCGCAAGGTAACAGACTAGGAGGGCGACGATATTACTTGAGAGCATTTTATCAAGAGAAAATGGAAATCAGTTCCCATTATGGCGGTTTTATGGACTCTGGCACTCGTACCTTGTGATACGTCTTCTAATGCACATGATAAAACACAATTTATTCCCATGCGTGCTGCTTCGAACTGTTCCAGCATTATGCTGTCCTGGGAACGCTTGATTGCTTGAGAAAGTATCATTCGAAGCACTCATGCGGCGCTGACGATGGTAGGAGTGAGATAGGCATATCACGCTCGAAAGGCGCAGAGGAAAGAAATGAGTGCTGGAGACGTCATCGTTTATCCGTCGGGACCAATAGCTCAATATGCGTACCTATATACCCTTCAATCTTCGTACTACGCCTTCGAAACATAAGGTTCCTGGGCGTCATCGTCCGAGCGTCTGATCCGCGCAGGAGTATAAAAATGGGCATTTGGGAGAGGAAAGCTAATCGAGGGAATTTAACCTATTTCGCGCTTGCGAGCAACAGGATGTGGAGCCAAGACAATGTTGGTAATGTCACCCGAAGCTGCCAATTTAGCCACCGGGTAAAAGAAAAGATACTGCTGGATACAATACACCGGATCCGCAGAGCCACCAGTCCGACAGGAACCCGAGTGCATAATACGTTCTTCGACGTCTGTACAGCTTGCAAACCATTCAGGTATGCTGGACATTGTTACGAGAGCTAGGCCAGAAATTTTCAGTAGATCATGACAGTAGTAAAGAGGCAAAAATTTACTTTTCTTGTGCTACACATATCGTTTGACTATGGACGCGATCTTCTGTGCTTTCCTATTTTGCTACTACCGTTTCAGCTTGTACGTGTCGACGTGTCGGCAGAGGTCCGTGTCTCATCGACTCGTAATTTTGATTCTTGAGCTAGAACGCTAAGGATAAAGAGGTGTGATCCCTATCAGTAGGGCTATGTATACACAATGGATCCGTATGCCAGGGACCGCCAGGCAAATGGATCTGATTGTGCAAAGCTAAGATAAGTACTAGTGGGAAAGCCTCTGAAACCTGCCCTAAACCGCACGTGATCCTGACGCGTCAAACAACAATCACGCGCGTTTTTTATCCAGCACCGATGAAGGTGGATCATTATCTCCAGCCCGAGCGACACGCACTGGACATCGCAACCTGCATTGTGATACCAGCGAATATTACAGGACTAGGAACGTAACTCTGTACGGTTCCTTGGTTAAAGATACTTCACGGTCCCATCAGGTCGCGACCCCATTCCTATATCTTTGGAGGTCTCTCTAGTTGCGTCTTCCGTCTTGATGTCACTGACTCTTTCAGTTAGGGTCAGCGGCATGGTCCCTCGCCTTTATTTGACCTCTCCAGCGTGCTTTTAGACCTCTTCATTCGATGTCAGCCTTCCAAATCGATATTAGGTCATTGGTAGGATTGTGAGTGTGCTTCTCCTACTAGGATTATTGATTCCCGTGAATGTATCGCTGCAGACTTGAGAATTGAATGCAAGGGTGAGATTTCTCGTGCGCTAATTTGCGATTCCAACGCCGCTCTTAGAATATGAAGTCCAACTGGCTGTGATCGAAGGAGGGTTTTTACGCTCGTCTTATAAAACCCAGGCCGACCATTGAACGCTTACCATAGTGAAGATCGATCCCAGCAACTATGAGATCCGTTTTCGGTTGCTTTCCCAAGCGACGCGAGATGAGTCCAAGTAATTGTGAGAAGTGAAAAGAAAAATTTCTAGCCGCTAACGGAGTGTTGGGTGTTCGAACGGATTTGCAGCGAGATTAATATCCTAAGGACTTGCACGTTTTGATTATTTGGAGTCTAGGTTGGAGATTTTAGTAGAGCCAATTCTGAGACGACGGGTACCCCTATAACAGGCAAACCTCGACTTTGCAGGGAGGCTCGGTCAAATAATTGTTAGGCTTTAGCTCCTCTTTACCGATGTGGTAAGGATCAAGAAGTTTTCGTCGTCCTTCCCATAGCGGAACGATTAGATGTACGGTTCAATTCCCTGCTGCCAGCTGACTTTCTGGTAGTCTAATTTTATATGCACAGGGTGTATAATGGTAGATAAATGTGATTCTCCTTCATATTTTTGAGGAGTAATGAAGGCCTGAACCCCCACACATCAGTAGCGTAGTGGTGAGCCTACGTGGGTCAATCAGAGGTTCAATTCCTCGTTGTTGTGTTCAATGTGTCCCTGGTATCCCTTTTTTCAGTGCTCCGTCCCAGCCCAGTGGTAGTGCGGGAGATATCCCAGTATAAGTAGCAGAGTCAGCGATGGGGGTGAAGAGGACATTGCGAGTCAGACTTACGATTCCCTGTAATTGATCGAGTCAATCGTGTTAGCTCTGGCTTCGGACATGTCTTCTAAGTATGACGTTATTGTAACTACGCATCAGTGGTGTAACTGGAAGCCTATGCGGTTCCACTAGGGGTTCGATTCCTCGTTGCACCTTACACAGAGTTGTTTGAGCTTTTTTTGTTCAGTCTTCTATCCTAAGGAGGCAACGATAGTTCTGCGCTTTGTATTTTCCCCTGAAACGCGCCAGGAATAAGTATGTAGACAGATGTAAAATCATAAATGCCCCAGCGCGTGTGCAACGGATGGGTGAAGGCAATCGTCCAACATTACTCAAAAGTCATCGGGGAACGCAGTATCGCAATAAACTCATACTGGAAGAAATTATAGTTATAAAATCCCATAATGGCTCGGACTTGTAGTGAAGAAGTTCATGGGGATAAGACGATGGATTAAACGACGAGACCGGAGGACTTGCTGTTATTCAAGGGTTTTCCCTCCAGGGATTGAGAGTGTAACCGTCGGACTGGAAAAGGTGGCATGGAGAGATCTCCTCGTTAGCTCGTATATCCGTGCAAATCGTTAGAGAACATCAGTACATCACAGAATGATGAGTTAAAATGACCGTAAGACGTGATGTTCTCATATCAGATCTCAGCTGCTGCAGCTGCCAAAATCTGTTCAGAGAGCACGATATATTTGATTGGAGTAGAAGATGTCGTCTGCATGCAAGAAATGGCTAGACAGCCGTCTCGTACGTCTCGCAAGGGTAAAACTCGAGTCTCGTGCTCAATATCGAATTGATATTGATTTGGATTCGCTCTTCAGGAAGGCGTGGGAAATAGTTCCTTCAGTGACCGGCTTGATCGGTCCGTGACTTGGACTCGAACGTCCATGAACAGTACTTTGTACAACCTCGCTGACGATGTTTTGATCTACACCATCTCCTTTCTTTCCGTTCCAGATATTCTTCTTCTCCGACAGGTGAGCGTCTCTCAAGTCCACGATGCTAGTTGCTAAAAATCACAGACATGCAAACGGTTGCACGCGCTCACAAGGCTACGGATTGTGTGGACAAACGCATTCAAGCTCGACATCGTCTCGAATGACTATCCTTTTCCCCTCGATGACACTGATCTCGAGCATTGCACGCGTCACGCCTACCGACTCGCGTCCCGTTGGCTCGCAGACTCTCCACTGACCCCGAAAAGCGAGACGACCTTTATCGGATCGCCTGTTTCCGAGATCAAATTCGTGCCAGGACGACGACACAAATGGGTGCTTACCGTATCCAAGGGGATCTGGTCGGTGCTGACCATTTGGGATATCACCCGCCAGCAAAAGTGTTCCGAACGGTCTCCAAAAGGCGCGATATTTACTGGGGTGAAGCTGAACGCAGACCCAGATTCTGAAGCGGCCGTGGCAGTATCATTGTGAGTGAACGCGGCTCTCATGGACGATCTCTGACGTACATAGGTCACAGAGGATCGTGCTTCTGCGCCTAGATGACGACGGGTCCCTGCACGAAATTCGTTCCATCAACACTGACCTCCGCCCAGTCAGCATCACTGGCGACGTCATAGCACTTGATGACGATGCCTCCAAGACGCTCATCTACAACTGGAAGACTGAAGAGCGCGCCTACCTCGACGACGTCGGCAACAACCAGCACGATCATTGCCTCCAAGTCGTCTTCACCCCGACCACCATCCTCGTCGTCCGCGCACGCTCCATCACTTTGTACACAGCCCCGCCCCTTCCCACACGCATAGCCACACACTCCTTTGGCTGGGTCGACGGCGCCAGCGCAACACCGACCTCCATCCTCATCCGCTCCCAGAGCGACAATCCTTGGGCATCAGAGCTCAATTCACTCGAGCTCTACTCACTCGCCTCCTTTCCTCCAGCTCTTACCAGCAAAATATCCTCTCGACGTGGAGCACTTCGATGCACCGACGTCATCCTCGGCAAGCGAGCCACTGCCGTATGGATCCGCCCACACGACCGTGCGATGGTCTCTCACTGGGAGGAGCACGACGGCTGCGAGACGCTCATTGCAGCTGTCTTCCCCGGTCCGCTTAATCATACTGCCGAAGTTCGCGTTCGCCAGGTCTGCATGAACCCCCTTAATAACTGGACAGCGTTCGATTATGACGAAGATATCGGGAGGATCGCCCTTGGGTCGGGGTTTGGGGAGATCACGATTGTTCAGCTGTAGTCGGAATATATGCGCCTTGCTGGTTTAGGACATCCGCGCTATTGCGAGTGAGGATAGAACTGCAAGTACTAATATCCGCCTCCGTGACGCACTATGTTGAACGTCTACTATCAGGGTTCGAATCCCCCTTGAAGGCTTATTCAGGTTTGCATTACATCCTTTTTCTGTCTTCAGTCCATCATCCTTGCATGCTGTGTTTTCTTCTTGCATTTCTTACGTGTCAATAAGATGCTCACGCTTGTAAAGATACCGAGTGTCGCGTCCACAGAGCTTCATCAGAAAAGGCCCTGTACCTATTACAGTTTTACCCCGAGGTCATAATCTTCGATACTACCTCGGTTCCATTCTCATGACAATGTCAGCAAGGATTCTAGGCTCCTTGATCAATCATAAATGCCTGTCGTTGTAATACCTACAATGTTTCTTATTCTCAAGTGTCGCAAACTTATGCTATCGGGAAGCGAGCCGCTGTACCTGCGACAAATTCGTCGTTGCTGTATTCTCCAGACTACCGCGCTCCCGAGGGCTGCTCAAACGGAATAATAAAAACATCGTTGGATTCCCTCGAGATGTCGTGCTAAGCTCGCAAATATAACCCTTTCGTGGCGTAGTGGGTCCATTACCAAATTCACTACCAGGGTTCGAATCCCTTTCGAGGGATCTGGGAATTGGCTATGGCTACTTCTTTTCTTGCAGTTGGGTATTTCACAAAGGCCCGCCGATCGTCTAGCTTTGGTTTCCGTGTACAGAGATATTCATACACTTTCATTATAAGTAATGAAATCCAACAGGCAGTAGCTTGGTGAAGACGAAGAGATCGGAGAGGTTGGCGTTAGGAATGATTATCTGCAGCCAAGATATATGCCCTCCGTGATATACTGGGTAGGTTACGTCTACTACTTGCCGAGTTCGAATCACTTTCGAAGGAATGCGGGCGGGAAGTCATTCTTCTAACTTTTGTTTCTTGCAGCTAACTCATCGATCATGCTTGCAAGGATCAAGCGAGTGTGGGGCAGCGTGTATTCTTCCGACTTCTCTGCTTGCATTTTACGGCCGATCTCCCTAATGAATTCGGAATACAGCAAGCAATAGCTTCATGACGCAGGTCGTGTAGTAGCCCGATCATTATCTAGGTTCAAGTCCTGGTCGAAGCATATAAAGATGAATATATGTGTCTTTTCTTCCTGGAGTTTTTGGGTGCTCGGAAATCTCTCCATATCGATGACCTGAGATAATATGGCAGACAATCACATCCGTATCCTAACTAGGGTCGTGCTTTGGCAGTGTTTGCGAGGTACAGCAACGGCAGGAGCTACTACAGAAGCTGAGGAATTGGATATAACGAGACTTTGGTTACCGCAGAATACGCGGTAACCGATTCATTGGTTTCGAAGTCATTCTATCTTAGGGAGAATCAGATGCTAATTACGCTCGATAAATCCAGTGAATTACTTACGAGTAGGTAACTGTAACATGAAAGGTTGGCGACTGCTGTATGGTTTCGGATCGCGGTTCTGTAATCGAAACATATGCAGCCCGGCAGGAGCAATGTACAGACTGCGTACTCGTATGTCGAGGCGAAATCGTTAGATATATCATGTTGTGGTCAGGTGATATCGTGAGGGCAGGTCTGACCGCACGTCAGGGAATTCCATTTTGAATTCGACCTGATCAACTTCGTCAGCGACTGACTAGCCGCTGCATATTGCTGGGACCTCACGACACTTGATTGCTGTTCCATTTTATGCGTGCGCTTCCATCTCGTTCGAGGGCCGTTCTTACCTCTGTTCTCATCAGGCTGCCAATGATACACATCTTGCTGTTGCGTCCATCTAATGATCTACTGATAGCTGCTTGCTCAACCTCCTTGTGTGAATACTCACTGGTCGTCGATAGCGCATGCTTCCTCTTTCCAATCTCTATTCAGTCAGCATGTTGTTCGGAAGCCCATTCCTGCACGACGGAATTCTTACTGTCACAAAATGGTTTTTGAGTTCAAGAATCAAGAACCGTTCTCGGGGCCATCAAAAAACTACACATCTATCTTTTCCTCCTGTTACAATCAGGGTCTGATGTATTTGTCGCGTCGTTTTACATAGCCCCTTGTTGATCTGCAAGTGATTTAATGTCTCGATTCCCGTCTTCTCGCCGGTTTGCTCCTCGTTTTCTCCTCGTTCTCACTATCTTCCGAGACAGAGACTTATCTAGTCTCAAGAAATGCGGTTTCTCCTTCTTGTGTGGATATTGGTGGTGCCTTTTATAAAGTCGGGGGCTGCACAGGACCTCACACCATCGATTTCGTGGAAAGCGAGTACCATTTCTGAGGTTGACAATGGCAAATGCTAATATGAGAACTAGAACCCGAATATCACGTCGTCTAAGGATGATCGCATTGGCGTTGCAAGTGCTGCTCTCGAAAAGGCGGTAAGCATGCTTCAGTCTAATGGACAATTCAACGGTGTGTTTCATTCTATTTGCTCCATTGCGCTTCCGTCGTATTAACTCATCTTCAGATTCCACATACGACACCCCTGGAAGGCTTTATGCACAAATGGCCGAATTTGATAGGCTGACGAATCAAACGAAGTACAAGCAAACACTGAAGCAATATTTTGACCTAGCAGAGTCGGTCAGTCCTGGATATTTGAACAAGATGTCAGTACACTCTCACTATACCATCTGGATTGCTTCTGAGCGACCTTAATTCAGGGTTAGTTCTGTTTCCTGCAAGTGCTTTCCGAATAACTGACCGCGCCATTCTCGATGATAGATAGACTATGGGCTGTGAGTCAGATCGTCCGCTGACCTTCTTTCGTTCCTCATATCCCGTAGGAATTATGGATACGCTGCTGCTCGGGCTTACACCGCTTATCAAGACCCAGACTTCCTAGCTCTGGCCGTGACTTCGTGGACTTCTGCAAGACGTTACACGATATCTAAAGAGCAAGCTGTCTTGGGCTTTACAGATGTTAAGCAATTCAATCTCTCAACCTCGTGTCAAGGCGGTGAGTAGCACCAATGACTACAGCCGAACCGTGCACTGATCCCGGTTGATAGCAACTCTGACGGGTGGCACCTATTTCGTGAGTCATGCTTTACATCCGCATCTTGCTAATTAATTGGTGGACTAGAGCACTGATTCCAATGACACAAATCTCCACAGTATGGCCACTGGGTTCGTGTTCTTTATTCTTTTTCTTTCAATCCATGATTAACTCTGTCTAACCAGCTTTTTTCTTGCGTGAGCGCCGTAATCATCTCTGATATGGGGTATACACTTATCTGACTGGGACAAAGCGTTTCGGCTCTATTGGCAGAAGCAACATCCAACCAGACGTATCTTGATGCCGCCATCGAGTCAGCAAGTTTCATACAATCGCACCTTCTCGATCCATCCAATACCGTAATGGCTTTCATGTCGTCAAAGTTAAACGAATCTTGCTCAGTATATACAACGGCGTACTCCCCAAATACTGGGATCTTCCTTGAAGGATTGGTCATCCTAGCCGATATCACATGCAACACATCAACTGAAGCCTTGTATGTGGTAGCAGATCCTTGTTGTTCACATACTGAATCTTGACTTCTGCAGATTGCGCAGTATCATCGTTACCGTTATAACCGATACATCATGGCAAGGATTGGATGGAATCCTTTCTAGTACGTCTCTTGTCCATAACTTTCTCTCACGATCTCATCGTTGCTTTTTCGACGGTGAAGTTGTGACCAATGGAGGACATTACATTGTATGGGCCCTCGCGGCATTGTATGAGCGCAACACGACCTCCTCCGATCTTCGAGAATATATCAAGGAATACCTCGGCGTACAGGTCAGCCTTTGCAATATTTCCCCTCCTCGTATACATCACTTATTTTACTTGAAAGTATAATGCCGTCATTGAGAAGGCCACTTCAGGTGGGAGCAACATTTATGGAATACCCTGGACAGGACCACCGAGCACCTCGTTCTCCAGTGAGAATCAGACCGTAGCTGTGAGCGCGCTGCTCAGTGGAATACAGCTTTTAGATGACCAGCCATTGTCGAAATCGAGTGATAAACCAACCTCGAGTGGTACCCCTACTGCAGGTGCGACCACGTCTTCATTGCCACCAAAGAAAACCCCGATGGGAGCGATAGTTGGTGGTGTTGTGGGCAGATTGGCGGTTCTTGTGGTTATCATTGTGGGCAGCTTTCTCTTGCGTCAAAGAGATCGTCGAAGGAACCACCAACCTTTTGTTGTGGACTGGCGCTCTTCACGAACACTCACTCCTTTCATGGCTACATCATTTACAGCCTCAACACAGATCCCCCCAGAGCATCGTATAACTGAGGGAAAAAATGCTAGATACCTCGTACCAAGTAGAGGAGATTCCTCTTCGTCCTCGAGGGCAGTGGATACAGACGCAGCAGCAGGGAGGGTGGATGTGCGGATAGCGTCGACGACTCCACACGGAGCTGCGGCAAGTCCTCCAAATCCGCTCCACACTGAGAGAAGAGACGATATGCCTATGGAGGAGCTGTTGAGGTTGCTCAAGGAGCGACTGCAGCCGGGCCGATGGAATGACTCGGGTGATGAGCTACCACCAGAGTATCACGAAGGACGGACAATGTAAACACTGTTATGTCTACAGAGACTCGATACCCTCCGGCCTGATGTTCTACCACATATACCATCTATTACAATTATGTAGATCTGATAGATTATTTATAAACAACAAATAAGTAACTCTAAGTCAGCATCAGTTTACTGCGTACATCGTGGATATAAAGAAGTTGAAGAATTTTAATATCGACGCTGTGCAGTGGATAACAGCTCGCTGTCACTGATGCTCTGAAATCAATTATCGATCTGTCGCAGGACATGGGAATAAGACTTGGATGTACTTTTTCGACACTGTCCATTCAATACAGTGCGACAAGACCTCACGATAGTTAGTTTCATGGGTGTGAGGGGGAAGACCATCACCTGGGAATAACCTTGTCGACTTGACAACTTTTCATGAGAATAAATAGCAGCGGATAAATGCCTGCTTCATTCACTGTTTGTATACAATCAGATACTACGACTGACAATGTAATGAGAAAAAGAACTGTCCTCCGCAAGGAATGATTTGACCTTGGACTGATTATGGCACGGCATGTATGACCTGAAAAAACGGACATCCAGAGTGATGCATCACTATTGTCTGATTCCCTTCCGTTAATGCTTGACATTGCATCTCAGTATGAAAAGCTGGGATGAAGCGAACAGGTTTGAGAGACGGGAAGTGACGAGGATGCTCATAAAGACACATTAAGGAAAGGCACTTCTGAACAACTGGTAGGTCATGGATAAGATCCTCCCGAGGAACGAATACAAGTAGGTTAACCGACCAGGGAAGCTGACGCTGTGCTATTTTGAGGTGTGTTGTTTCTTCTGTTGGTACAGCACGCACAAAGTCCATCTTTTGGATGAGGACAAGGTGGCTGCGTGTGCCGTTCGATTAGGATGCAAAGGTACATATGTAGGTAAAGACTGTATGTACCTGCTACATTGGTTCGTATATGCGGGTCATCCAGAGACCACTTGTCGTTGCTGGCTGACAAACATCACCTTAAGCGAATCAGCGCTTCTCTGATAGTGAGAAGCTTTGTCCTCACCTTCAGTCGCTTTCTTGGGAGCTAAGATTCATTGTGGCTAGCTTCAATTTTGATTGTAATTTAACTTATGGTGTCTTCTTCAATGTAATACAAATCAGAAATCCTCCACTCAATATGTTAGTTGAAAGTCACATGAATAAGAGGTCTACGTACCGCTAATCTTGTGCAACATTGTACTTCCAAGGGCATGCACAAAAATAATGGCTCTCCTGGAGTGTCTTCATCGACTTGACGAGAATTATTGATAGCCGACAAAGGTGTCCTTTGTTTACTACGTATAAAGTCGGGTGCTATGACAGCTGAATGTGGAGAGAAAACATACCATCTTCCACCAATCAGGCTTGTCTTGAAGGCCCAAGGGAGGTTCCGAGAGTGAATACGGTCCTACTGTTGTCACTGTTAGTGTCTTGCCACCGCACCATGTAATGTACTCCCCTTGGTGATGGATGTTATGACCTAGCATTAAATGCTAGTGGGTGGCAAATCAAATCCTTACGCCTTTCACCTTGCTTCATATCGGTTACAATGAGAGGCGAGCAGTTTGATAGGAGTTACACGTTGATACGCCGTCTACGCATTCACACCTAGATTTTGCGATTTTGTAACAATACAATTACATATCTATCCTATACTAGTGATAGTAAAAGGACTATAGCTGAGGCTTCGAGCTGATAGTTACAGCAGTATGCGACTAGTGAAGCCAGGACTTAGATGTGATACCACTAGTGGGTCAAATCTACCAGCCGGCTGTACTAGTGACTTGAATACTAGCTGGACTACTTAATAAAGGCCACTAGTAGACGGGTAACATGACTAGCGCACCAAACAAGGAGCAGAATACACAGATCTCGTGAAGTCCAGTCACTAGCAGGCCGATCAGGGCATAAACGCCTAAGTCAGGTTAACTAGTCACGCGGCAATCTCGAAGCAGGACTTAGAAATGAAGTAGCAACGGATTAACGTTACGCCCAGATCCGACTAGTGCGATCAGATCTATTACGATCGGTACTAGTATAGCCCGGCTGCGCTTTCGATCACGGCCGACTACGGTTGCGAGCACGAGGGTGTGGCTAGTCGTTTATCTCCGGCGCTAGTGGCGCGTTGCTGGGTCGAGAACGCGAGATTAAACTGTTAGCTGAGCTCCGTGGCTCACTAGTCATCCAATAGCACTTTCTAGACCGACTGTTGCGTGTTTATGCACGATGTTTCGGGCCTAGCCAAGAAATCAGTACCGAAAATACCCCACTAGTGTAGCTGTTTGTGTCGCTTTGTACCATTCCTTACAGTATATAAGTAGTAGAATAGTCACTCGCAACGGGAGGCGACGCCATCCCTGCGATTGTGACAGACTAGTAGTATCTAGTGCCCCCAATTAAAGGCTTTTGTGCATAACCTCGAACGAAGCGGCTACTAGTTGCTAAGTTACCTATAGTATTGAGTGAATTGAAGTCCCTTTGAGTCTACTATTGTGTCCTGCAAAGGCCAAGAGTGCTCCAAAGTTAGTTCTTGCAGTTTCTCAAAGTTAAAGTATTATTCTTAGGCCAAGAGTGCCACTAGTAAGCTAGAGTGCGAACTAGTCAAGTGTTGATCACTTGTAAGGAGCAGTTTCTAGGCCAAGAGTGCCACTAGTAAGCCAAGAGTGCGAACTAGTCAAGTGTTGATCACTTGTAGGAAGTATTACAGGGCCAAGAGAGCCAATAGTCCAAACAGTTGGAGTCCCAGCGAGTGCAGTAGCTCAAAACCAAGTCACATTCATTCAATTGTGTCTTACCCACCCCACTAGTGCGAGTAGTACGCTTGTAAAACTCACTAGTAACGAATAAAACGTCTTTTTGAACAACCTACCTTGATTATTGAGTCTGCAGAGTGCTTCTATCGTACTCAAAACACCCGAATTCAATACATTGGTGATAGTGTAGAGTGTAGAGAGGTTTAGTGTTGGTTGGAGCTCATTTCCGCCCACTAGTCTTTTGTCATTCGCCGTTACCGAGCACATCAACGTACTGAGCTGGTCATGTACATCAAGAAAGAACCAATGCTATGAACATTGAATCTCTTCTATCTGTGTGGTAGGATAAACATGAAAGTTGGTAGAACGGAACAGACGACATACCTAGTTGGCATTGGTAAGAGGCTGGAAAAAACTTTAGTCCACGATGTCCGTGTACAACCGTACATCCAGATAGTCCATTTAATGCACCAGTGACAGAATTCCCTTCCACAGCAAGCACAGACTGGAAAATACAGAATCGCTAGCCATCCTCGCTGTCTTAACCTGTGCCAGTGGTTTTCCGCGAAGCCATCCCCGTTTCATAGCATGACATCCCCCTAACGAAGCAAGGGCTAGGCAACTAGCTCGTAATGTAAAGAGTCCTAGTCAAGAGTGAGCCTACGGTGATGTCCTTCCATGTCTCAAAATAATAGAACTTGCAAGTGGAGTCATTGTTTGGGAAGGCGTGGGAAATGGTTCTGCATCACCGGCTTCATCGGCCGTGACGCATTTTGGACCCGAACATCCATGAGCAGTACTTTCTACGACCTCGCTGACGAGTTCTATACCATCGCCTTTCTCTCCATTCCTGACATTCTTCTTCTCTGCCAGGTCAGCTTTTCCTTCCCCTGTGATCCTAGTTACTAAAAATCACAGACATGCGAATGGTTCCACGCACTCACACGGCTACACATAATGTGGACAAACACATTCAAGCCAAATTCAAGTGTGACATTTTCTCGAAGGACTATCCCTTTCCTCTTGATGAGATGGATCTCTAGCACCGCACACATCACGCCTGCCGACACGCGTCCTGTTGGCTCGCAGACTCCGAGTCTAACCCCGAAAAGTGAGGCGACTTTCATAGCATCGCCTGTCTCCAATTTGCAAAACCAAATTCACGACAACACAAATGGGCGCTGACTGTATCCAAGGGGATCTGGTCCGTCCTGACTGTCTGTAATATCACCCGGCAGCAGAAGTGCTCTAAATGGTCTCGGAAAGGCACAATATTCACTGGGGTGAAGCTGAATGCAGACCCAGAGTGTGAAGCAGGTGTGGTAGTGTCATTGTGAGTGCCAGTAACTCTCATTAACGATTGTTGATATATGTAGGTCACTGATGATCGTGCTCCTGCATCTGGACGACAACGGGACCCTGCACGAAAACCGTCCTGTCGAAACTGACCTCTGCCCGGTGATCATAGCCCTCAGCGATGAATCGATGACGTCTCCAAGATGGTGATCTACAATCGGAGGACTGACAAGTACGCCTACCTTGACGATGTCGGCAACACCCAGCACGATCACTGCCTCCAAGTCGTCTTCACCTCGCTGACCATCCTCATTGTCCATGCCCGCTCCATGACACTTTACACCACCTTCACCCACATTGCCACATATACCTTTGGCTGGGTTAAGTCATGGTGCCAGCACGACACTGACCTCCATCCTCATCCGTTCCCAGAGCGACAACCTTTGGGCTTCAAGACAAACTCGCTCGAACTCTATTCCCTCTCCCTCTCCTTTCCCTGAGCCCTCGTCTCCAAAATATCGTCGTGACGTGGAGCCCTTCGATGTACCAACGTCATCCTTGGCAAGCGGGCCACTACCGCATGGATCCGTCCCCATGACCACACCGTGGTCTCTCACTCAGAAGAGCACGATGGCTTCGAAACGCTTATCGCAGCTGTTTTCCCCGGTCCTCTCAACTCCATCGAGCAAGTCCGCACTCGCAAGGTCTGCATGAACAGCCTCAATAACTGGACCACGTTCGATCTTGATGGAGACCTTGGGAGGTAGCCCTTGGGTCGGGGTTTGGGATAGACCTGCGACCGATCCCATACAATTAGCAAGCGCCTTACGTCGACGCTTGCTAATTATAGGGGACCGGTTTCAGGTCTAGGTTTGAGAAGGTTACCATTGTCCAGCTGTAATTGGAATATATGCGCCTTTCTGGTTTAGGACGTCTACATTCTATTGCGAGTGAGGATAGAAGTGCAAGTATCTCCTTTCGTGACGCACAGAGTTGAACGTCTACTATGAGGGTTCGAATCCCTCTCGAAGGAATTCCTAAGTATCAGTGCTAATTTTATTTCCTGCATCAAACAGATGGGTGCGCATGGAAAGATAGAAAGTGCGCCTGCTTTGTTTCAACAAATGCCTATACTTGTACGGTAGCACGATGTCCAATTCCGAGATATCATTCTAGTACTCATCGATGCATCCCCCTTAATTCTTATTTTCAACGCCTGCCCTCCACAAAGTCTGCGCACTGATTACTTACCTAGGTTCGAGCCCCGGTCGAGGCATGTTGGGGAATCTCCATTTTTCTTCATTTCTTCTTCTTCAAGTTCTCAATCCGTTCCTCGCACAGCGAACAAATGGATGGTGACTAGCAATGACTGCCAACTGGTCACGAGTTTAATTTCCGCCTACCTGCCCTGCTCACTTTCCTATTTAGTAAATCACGTCTTGTTCTTAGTTTTTGGACCATATTCAAAAACATAAGCCAAGTGCACACCAGTTGATGTGACCGGGAGACGAGCTGAGAAGCCAAGAGACTCAGATGGCAATAAAGAAGCCAGTTCGCATCATAATGGGAACACCAGGCCCAGTGTCCCCTGTTGGTCCTATCACATTCGGGGGACTCACTAGCACTTTGAGGTAGCCTTCCACTCGACGGAGAACTTGAGCCTTAGTCTAGATCCTCAGACAAAAGAAGGATCGTTCACGTCGAGTTATAGTCAGGTGACGTCGTGAGGAGTCTGAGGACAGGGGATTCGAAATTTCAATTTGACGTGTCGTCATTCTGAGTGCTATTCCGGTGTTTTATGTATGTCCTGCTATCTCGCTTGAGGACAGTTCTAATTTGGTCCTAACATCCGTTTTCATCAGGCTACCAGCCATACACATCTTCCGGGTGGCAGCGTTCTAATGATCTACTGATGTCGGCTGACTTGGCTCGCTCAGTCTTGTTATACTTTGTAAAGTGCATTCCTGCACCATGGGTGGGGTTGCTTGACAGAAATTCTACTGCCTCGAAATTGTTTTTGAGTTTAAAATCAAGAACCCTTCTCGTGGACATCGACAAAAAGGCATCTCTTCTGTAACCAGGGTCTGATATCACTGTCGCCTTGTTTTAGGTAGCCCCGTATTTGTCTGCAAGTGGTTTAATACCTCGATTCCCATCTTCTTGCCACTTGCTCATCTTTCCCCATATCTTCCGAGACAGAAACGTATCGATTCTCAAGGAATGCAGCCTCCCCATCTTGTATGGATGCTGTTGGTGTCTTTTTTAGCATTGGGTGCTGCACAGGATCTGACACCATCGTTTTTCTGGAAAGCGAGTACCGCCTTTCTGGTTGACAACGACAAATGCTAATATAAGAACTAGAACCCTAATATCACATCGACGAAGGATGACCGCATTGGCATTGCAAATGCTGCTCTCGAAAAGGCGGTTAGTATGCTTCAGTCTAATGGGCAATTCAATGGTGCGTTCATTGTATTTCCTTCATTGCGCCTCCGTAGTATGTCATCCTCAGATTCCGGATACGACACACCTGGAAGGCTTTATGCACAAATGGCCGAATTTGATAGGCTGACGAACCAAACAAAGTACAAGCAAACACTGAAGCAATGTTTCGCGGTAGCCGAGTCTGTTAATCCTGGTTTTTTGAATATTGCGTTAGTGTGCTCTCATTATACTTGCTGAACCATTTCTGACCGACCTTGATTTAGTGTTAGTTTTATTTCCTACAAGCACTTTCCGAATAACTAACGACTCCATTCTTGATGATAGATATCCTCAGGGCTGTGAGTCATATCGTCCTCTGGCATTCTTTCGTTGTTCATCTCCCGTAGGAATTATGGATACGCCGCTGCTCGGGCTTACACCGCTTCTCAGGTAACATAGATGCTAATCAATTCCATCTCACAAGCTGTCAAGGCGGTGAGTGTCACCAGTGACTACTGCTGATCCGTGTATTGATACAGGTCGACAGCAACACTGGCGGGTGGCACCTATACGGTGTGTCGTCCTTCACATCCACATCTCGCCATTTAATGAGGTGTATTAGGGTGCTGTTTCCAACCGCACAATTCTCGACAGTTTTGCCTCTAGGTTTGTGATCTTTTTCCTTTTTGTCAATCCATAGTTAACTCTGTACGACCAGCTTTTTTCTTGTGTGAGCACAGTGATCATCTCTGATATGGTGTATACATTTAGCTGATTGCGACAAAGCGTTTCAGCTCTATTGGCAGAAGCAACATCCAACCGGACGTATCTCGATGCCGCCATCGAGTCAGCAAATTTCATACAGTCGCACCTTCTCAATCCATCCAATACCGTAATGGCTCTTATAGCGCCAACATCGAACGAGTCTTGCTCAGTCGATTCATCGGTGTACGCCCCCCAGTGCGGGCTCTTCATTGAAGGATTGGTCATACTAGCAGATATCACCCGTAACACATCAACTGAAGCCTTGTATGTGCTTAACGCAGATCCTGGTTCTCCATACACTGAAACGCAACATCTGCTAGGCTGCGGAGTACTGTGGTTGCCGTTGTAGCCGATACACCATGGCAAGGATTGGACGGAATCATTGCTGGTACGTTTTTTGTCCGCGAATTTATCTCATGAGCTCATCGTTATTGCTTGTCGGTGAAGCTATGGACACTGGGGGACTTTACATTGTATGGGCCCTCGCAGTGTTATACGAACGCAACACGACGACCTCCGATCTTCGGGAATATATCAAAGAATACATTGGCGTGCAGGTAAGCCTTCGTAAAATCACCCCTCCTGGTACACATAGCTTATTTTACTTGACAGTATAATGCCGCCATCGATAAAGCCACTTCAGCGGGTAGCAACATCTACGGGATGTCCTGGACAGGACCACCAAGCACGTTGTTCTCCAGTGTGAACCAGACCGTAGCTATGAGCGCGTTGCTTAGTGCAATACAGCTCGTAGACGACCAGCCGTTGTCAAAATCGAGTGATAATCCTACCTCGAGTCGTAGCCCTACTGCAAGTGCGACTACACCTCCGTTGTCACCAAAGAAGAACGCGACAGGAGCAATAGTCGGTGGTGTTGTGGGTGGATTGGCGGTTCTTGTGCTCACCATTGTGTGCATCCGACTTCTCTGTCGCAGACGACATCGTCAAGGGAACCACACTCCTCTTGTTGTGGACGAAAGCTCCCCACGAATAATCACTCCTTTCATGGATACGTCAGTTCCAGAGCTATCAGGAGAGCACCATATAAATCGGAGGAAACATGCTAGATTCCCCGTTGAAGTGAGTAGAGGACAGTCCTCTAGGTCTCCGGGGCCTGTAGAGACAGACGCGACAAGGATGGATGTACAGACTGAGTTAGCGACTCCACTCGAGGCTGTCGTAAGTCCTCCAAATCTGCTTCACACTGAGAGAAGAGAGCATATGCCTACGGAGGAGCTGTTGCGGTTGCTCACTCAACGGCTCCTGCTCGGCAGATTGAATGACCTGGATGACGAGCTACCACCTGAGTATTCCGAAGGACAGGCTACATGAAAAGTGTTGTTATGTTTACACTGACTCGATACCTGAAGACCTTAACGCTGCCCTGCAAATATCATCTATTACAATTATGTAGTTCTAATACATGATTCCTGGGCAACGAATAACTGGACTCTGGGTCCATGATTAGAGCATTGATTTACTGCGTACCTCGGTGATACAAAGTCAGCCCCAGAATTCTAATGTCGACGCTGTGCGGCATATAATAGCTGCATTTTACTCAGTGCAACTGGTGACCTGCAATCAATAATCAAACTGATGCTATGTACTGATGCTATGTCAGGTGGAGAATAACACCGGGATACGTTTTCAAAAGTATCCATTCTATACGGATCGACAAGGTTGCACTAGCGCCTGATTCCCTTCCGAGTCCGCTGATGCTCGATGTTGCATCCTAGCACGAAAATCTGGGATGAAGCGGACAGGTCTGAGAGATGGGAGGAGATGATGGTGCTCCTAAATACACTTTGAGGAGAACTTTGAACGAATGCAAATACAGAGTCGCTGGCCGTCCTCGCTGTCCTGACCTGTAGACTTTCACGAAGCAGTCTCCGTCTCATGGCACGATGCCTCCTCAACGAAAAAAAGTCTGGGAAGCCGGTTCTTCATGCAAAGAGTCAAAAGCAAGCCTAGGGTTATAGAGTTCCATGTCGCAAAAGGCTAAAATCTGCACAATTTCGAAGGTTTCTCTCCTTGGGAAGGTAAGGAAGGGTTCCGCTCCACCGGCTTAATCGGCCCGTGACGCCTTTTAGACTCGAACGTCCATAAGCAGCACATCCCACGACCTCGCTGACGATATGTTGATCTATACCATTTCCTTTTTCTCCGTTCCCGACATTTTTCTTCTTTGATAGGTGAGCATCTCTCAAGTCCACGATCGCTGATTTTACAGACATGCAAACTTGATGCAAGCGGTTCAGCGAACTCACAAGGCTACACATTGTGTGGACAAGCACAGCCAAGCTCGACATCCTCGCCAATGACTATCCTTATCACCTAGATGATACAGATCTCGAGCATCTCACTCTTCTAACCCCGACAAGCGAGACGAGTTTTACTGTTTCCGAAATCAAATGCATACCAGGACGAGGACACCGATGACTGCTAACCGTATTCATGGATATCTGGTCCGTTCTAACCGTTTGAGATATTACGCGGGTGCAGAAGTGCTCTGAATCGTCTCCGGAAGGTGTGATATTCACTGGGGTGAAACTGAAGGTTACAGTGACATAATCGTATACATAGGACTGACTAGGTGCAATCGAAGGAGGGTGTAGTCGTAATACCAACGAGGATGATGTTGATAGTTATGGGCTCATAGAACTAGCCGTAAGACGGCTTTCTCTCCTCTTTTCGTCGGGATTCGTAGGTCCGTACTGCGACCGCCTCTCAGTGACACTCATGATCCCACCAGAATCAGGAGTGTCAACGGGATAAGAGGGTGGCGGAGAGAGAATACGATCCACTCCAGGCTCGTTAGCTCCAGAGTACGCTCCTTGTCCATTCAAAGACGGCGAAGGATGAGCATATGCTGACATCGACGGTGATTTAGTTGTCGACTCCTGCGAAAAGGGCGTAACAACCCAACCTGGGGGAGGCGAAGTCGCCCCTCCACCTGCTAGGATAGGTTCTTTGTATCCCGGCGATGCCTTGCGGGCTCGGCGCTTACGAATGTACCGGAATAGTAAAATACCAATGATGATGAGCAGGATTGCGCCCACAGCCGAACCGACTGCAATACCAACAATTGCACCCGTCGAAAGACCGCTACCGGTATTTGAGGCTTTCTCAGCGAATCCAACCATGCCTGATGTGGCGTTTGAGAGCGTCATGATGCTGAAATAGAGCTGAGTCGCTGTGGGTAAGAGTAGTGGATACGCACACATAAACGTTCGAAAGAAAACTAGAACCCAAGACGTATTCTGTGGCCTCGGGTGACGACCACATTTGTATGAGACCAGTACAGTGGCCGCCTTGGTTGATGACTAATTTTGATTGGTCCAGAGTAACGGCGAAGGCGTTGATAGTGAGCGTAATTTTCATTTGTGCGTCACATGGAACGGTGTAATATGTTGTGGAGTTGGTGTAGCCGGCAACATAAGCGCCGGTAATGCTAGAGTCTTACGGTCAAACGCTTGCATGAGCACTGCATTCTGTAAAGAAAGAACGGAAGAGAACGGACAGAATGAACCGGCGTCCTGTTGAGGGAAAATCAGGGCTTCATAAATTGGATCAATGGCAGTAACAAGACTGCCGGTACGCGAGATATTGCCGTTACTCGTGGTTAGCGTCCAACTATCGAGCTCAATGTAGAAATCTGTATTCAGACTAGTAGTGTTGAAAGTCTGCATGGTCTTCCAAGCAATGTCGCCTTGGAAAAAAGAATTGTCCGGCTGAATAAGATGGAGATACCCTCCGTCGCTCGAGGAGGAGCCGGTGTTAGGGCTGAGCGCCATACCATAAGTGAAATTTTCACCAGACGGTTTTGTAGAAAGGTAACCACCGAAGACTGTGGCGCTGAAATTTCCATCCCCTGTGTATGCGTCATTAGTCGTGGAGCGCACTGATGATCGAGGAAAGCGCACTGGAATTGGGTCCGAGACCGAAGATACCAGAGACTCCAGGCAAGAACATGGAATAAGACGTGTTGGCTACGACAACTAGTAGAAAAAGTTCAATGGAATAATGTCTGAAGATGAACAGTTTTGGCGCGTACTTGTTTGATTGGAATATGTCCAGTCTTGCCCGTTGTTCTTCTTGAGGCCACAGCTCTCTGTGATGATATTTCCTCCCGCGTTACTTCCGCCAATGAGGGCTACATTCTGCCAACCAGGGAGATCTGTGGCTGTTGTTGAGGCAGTACAATTATACCTAGCAGCAACCTGTCGAAGAGCGCAATGGTTTGGTCTAGAAATCATACATACGGCCTGACACCATCACAAGTGTCGCAGCCCGTTCCTGCTACGGTTATGTAACCAGTGCTGGTGGTGAGTCCGAACGAAAAATTCTGGGCTAACGCCCCTGTTGACTGAAAATTGGCTTAGCGGGGTAGAACGAGCCAAGGGAAGGATGAAACATACCATGATGACATTGACGGTATATTTCGAGTCCTGGCTGATCGATACAGGAACGGTGACGATGTGGCTCTTATTCGCGTATTGACTGCCATTGCTATCACGTCTCTGTACACGAGCAGAGACAGCGCCAGGAAGAAGTAGCAAGTATAAGGCCGTAAACTTCATGGCTGACGCGGACGGGTCAGATTGAATTCGAAAGAGACGTGCAGAGCCCAACATGATCAAACATACCGCCGACCATTCAAAACATTTTTTGGAAAAGGTAATTGCCTGGAACTGCTGATTGACCGTACGCGTGCCCAATTTCGATCATAGACTGCCAAGATTATATTGTCCTCGTGCCTTAAAACACCGTAGAGCCGCCATCATAAAAGAACTGAAAGATGAAAGGTATATACGCAACGGAGCGGTAGGCGTATTCTGTCCTTGTGAGAGCGTCGGACCGAGGGAAAGGTTGCAAGAGACGAAAATAGATTGCAGCAGCTGTTATACATCCGTGCGAATGTGCCGGATCGGCATCATCTTACATGAGAATATAAATGTTCTGAGGGCTATCGCTCTCGGATTTAGGACTTTTCTCATCCACAATCCCAAAGTCCAACGCTTCCTTAGCTGCGATGAGAAAGGTCAGAATTATGAGTGCGAAAGAAACCAATTGGATACTGAACCTGTTATGAAGTAGTCACGTCTATAACGTGTATGGCGGTCATTTGTACACGCACGACCTGCGAAAACAAGCATGCCATACTGAAGTCAGCATCGCATCCATTTGTATGAACGAGTACGAGGTCCAACTGGCAGCTGCCCGCGCCGTTCGAATAGAATGTGAGGGTACACATGTAGACCAAGAACCTACACACCCGCCGCACCAGTAAAAATGCAGCCGATGCCTCTAGGGATCACCGGCATTACTGTTGTCGTGGCCGGCGGGTCGACATTACCTTTAGCGAACCGGCCTTTCTTTGATATTGACAAACTTGTTCCTCGCCTCCAGTCACTTCTTTGGGGGGAAGGGTTTCAAGGTCGCGATTCTTATACTGCAGAGTCGCGTTAGCTGGAAGATGGGAGGGATAGAAAACCCCCGCACCATCAGGCAAGGACCCAACACCGAAGCTCCACAATAGGTCCTTAGATTTGCTCTTTGCCAGATGGCGATACAAAGGAAGGTAAATTATTTTGCATCAGTGGTATTTAATCATGTCGATTACAGGCTAGCAATGATCAGTTTGATGCGCAGTTCTTGGAGCTGCAGTAGCTTGGTCGTTACGCGTGCTGAGCTGGGCCGGGAAATCAAGAGAATAACGATGATGTGAACAATGAATTTATTCTATCTGTGAAGAAGCATAAGCACAAACCCAGCAGAATAGAGCGGGCGAAATACTTTTGGTAAGAGAGGCAGAAGAGAGAGAGAAAGGCACAGCCTGGAAACATTAGCCGACGATGTCAAACAAAGCCAAATATCCCGGATCGAATTCCCATTCGCTGCGCTTGCTGCCTTACCCTTGCTGTCCTTTCTCCCTTCATCTCGCCATCTGTGCCTCTGGGATTCTCTAATGTCGTCCCTTTGTCTCTGCTCTGTCTCATAGCAGTTGTCCGAGGGCAGTCATCGATATTGAGCATCGTACACGTCACTCATACCGACTCGCGTCCTGTTGGCTCGCAGGCTCTCCTCTCACGCCGAAAAGCGAGACGACTTTTATCGGATCGCCCGTTTCCGAAATCAAATTCATACCAGGACGAGAATACTGATGGCTGCTAACCGTATCCAAGGGAAACTGGTCGGTGCTGACAATATGGAACATCGCGCGTGGACACAAGTGTTCCGAATGGTCTCCAAAAGGCGCGATATTTACTGGGGTGAAGCTGAACGTAGACCCAGAGTCTGAAGCGGCCGTGGCGGTATCATTGTGAGTGAACGCTGCTCTCATAAACGATCTCTGACGTATATAGGTCACAGAGAATCGTGCTTCTGCGTCTGGATAACGACGGGATCCTGCACGAAATCCGTTCCATCGACACTGACCTCCACCCAGTCACCCTCAGCGGTGATGTCATAGCACTCGATGACAACGTCTCCCAGACGCTGATCTATAACTGGAAGACAGACGAGCGCGCCCACCTCGACGGCGTCGACGACGCCCAGCACAATCACTGCCTTCAAGTCGTCTTCACCTCGTCCACCATTCTCGTCGTCCGCACCCACTCCATCGGCCTGTACACTGCCCCGCCCATCCCACACGCGTAGCTACACACTCCTTTGGCTGGGTGGACGGCGTCAGCCCAACACCGACCTCCATCCTCCAGAGCGACAACCCCTGGGCATCAGAGCTAAACTCGCGGGCGCTCTATTCTCTCTCCTCCTTTTTCCCGATCCTCACCGGCGGAGTATCGTCACAACGTGGAGCCCTTCGATGCACCGATGTCATCCTCGGCAGCGAGCCACTGCCGTATGGATCCGCCCACACGACTGCTCCATGGTCACATTGAGAGGAGCACAATGGCTGCGAGACGCTCACCGCAGCTGTATTCCCCGGCCCGCTTAACCCCACCACCCAGGTCCGCGTTCGCGAGGTGTGCATGAACAACCTCAATAACTGGACCGCATTGGATTATGATTTGGGTCGGGGTTTGGGATGTTCAGCTGTAGTCGAAATTTTAATATATACTCCTTGGTGGTTTAGGACATCTGTGCTATTGTGAGTGAGGATAGATCTGCTCGTAACCGCCTCCGTAACGCAGTGTCTTGAGCGCCTGCTATGAGGGTTCGAATCCCACTCGAAGGCTTAGGATAGCATCAACTCTGTATATTTTCTTCGTTTAGTTTGTCATCCTTGTACTGCATCACTTGCGTGCCAACAAGATGCTCACTCATAGAAAAATACAGAGCGCACGTCTAGAGTTTCATCAGGTGGCTTGTGCTTATACCGTTTTACCTCAGGGTCATTATCTTCCATACGTCAGTTTTAATCTCATGGCAAAGAGGCTCCTTGATTCGATTCATCACCGTTGGACACTACGGCCGCGTCAAGCCTTGGTTTCTGTGTATCCTTCCACCGCACGTCTGCTTTCATTATACAGCCCACTCATGCAAGTAATGACATACGGAAGGAATAGCTTCCTGACACAGATGGTATGTAGTCTGCTGATTCCCTAGGTTCGAGCCCTAGTCGAAGCATTACTTGTACAAGTGTTGAGTCATATTTTCTTTCCTCTTCACATTCGTGTGTCGCTTGGAATTCTATTCCCTACCTGAGATATGAAATCAAACAAGGTTCTGGCCAGTGGCTTATTCTTTATCATCTCCTCGCCACTCATTCTTGTTGCGCTATATCGCGACGATAGGGTTTCATTTTCCCAGTGTTTCCGTAGCCGTCTCATTCTACCCAGAAGCCGGTCGGTTCGCCATTTCCACTGGTGTGGTGCTTTGTACCAAGTGCGCAACTTTTGGAATACGAGCCCGCTAGCGGTTCAGTACATTACTGGCTCTCGAGTAAGAGTTCAAACATACCTCCTTCGTGACGTACTGGCTGTCACTGCTACGATGAGGGTTCGAGACCCATTTGAAGGTATAGATAGAATTTGTCCTTGTTTTTACTTCGCGCATCAAACATGGGAAGGTAAGAAGCCAGTCATCAAGCTCGTCGTCCCGCCTATCTGTCCACCGCCGGAGTCTATCTTCATGCGCTTTTTGTTCAGCTTGCACTTGGATAGTTGGAACAGAACCGCAGCTTTGCGAACCCACCAGAAAAGCAGAGGTCTCCCGCCCTGGTTCAAGTTCCAGTCGAAGAAATGTCAGATAACTCGCTGATAATCAGGTCTATTCCTGGTGAGCACTGGGGGCCAAATCGTAACCCGAAAAATTAAAACATTTCGTTTTTTCTTGGCTAAGATACATTGACTGGTGCAGAGTTCACTTCTTCCTTCAGGCTCGCGGGCATATTTTTTGACAAGGAACAATACGGAAATTAATAACTTCGTGACGCAGTCTGAATAGTCTGTTAATGACCTAGGTTCGATCCCCGGGCGAAGCATGGGGCGTGTTTGCGATTTTTCCTACAAGTCCTAGTGCTCGCCAATCTCTCCCTATTGGAACCGGAAATATTGTGGCATTTAAGCAAGTCCATATTCTAGGTATCGTTCTTTTCTCTTCGCGGCTTGTTGCGGTTTGATGCCAACTGCCAATAGGGCCCGTGACGTGCGAGCAGCATATTGCTTGCACTCTTGGCGAGTATACAGTCAGCATAAATGGCCGTCGTTGGTGTGTTTGAGCTCCGTATAGGACGTCCAACCCGTCCTCGCAATCCATACTATCTGCCTATGTGTCGGACAGCGTGTAGGTCAATCAGCATTTTGGTTATCCACCGTAGCGCTTACGAGCTTATCCAGACAGCAACAAAGGTACAGCGGACAGCCTAGTGCGACGGGTATCTAGAGGATAGAGCCAGACCGAACTTGCAAGACAGCTGTAGACATACATACACAGGAAGGAGGTCATACATAAATTATCAGCTAAAGGGCAGCCTCGTTCGCTTCTTGGGAAAAGGCGAAAAACCAGAGGCGTGCTTCCTGCTCTCATGGAGTGCATAAATCAGGCAAGTGTGATATGGGAAGACCCACGCTGATCTTTTTCTTTCGTCGAAACCAGCCGTTCCATATATCGGACAGAGTGCTCGGGTTGAGAATAAGAGAGAAAGACATGGGACGACAGACCGTCTGTTGTCCGCGAGTCGTGGAGATCTGAAAACGAAAGAAAGCAGAAGTCCAATGAACGCGTCGTGGTCAGGTGATGTCGTGAGGGCAGGTCCGACCGTGTCCTCAATTTGATTTTGAGCTGATCAACTTCGTGTCAGCGACTCACAATGTAGTACTCACCTGTTGGCCGGGCCTCACGAGATTTTATTGCACTATTCTATATGTGTAATACTTGCATCTTTTTCCGGGCATGTTCTAACCTCCTTTTTCAGACTCGTCAGGCTATCAGTGAAACACATCTCGACGCAGGTTGCGGTCATCTGTTGATGGGGGCTCGCCTCATCAGTGTCAACCTGGATATACTTTATGTGAGTACTCGGTTCTTGATAGTACACGCTTCTTCTTTTCCTACTCCTACTACTGGGCATAACGTTCCAAAATCCGTCGCGCTCCAGGGCTGCTCAACGGTATTCTTACTACTGAGAAATCGCTACCGAGTTCGGGATCTTCTCAGAGACATCAACGAAAAATTAATATCTTCCTTCTCCTCCTGTGTAACCAGAGTCTGATATCGTCGTCGCCTTCTTTTACTATACAGCCCCTGAGTTATCTCCAAGCCATTTGATGCCAGTCTTCGCCCCGTTCAGCTTTTCTTTTGCTTGTCTTCCACATCCTTCTCCAAAACGAATACGGATCTAGTCGCAGGAAATGCGGCCTCTCATTCTCGTATGGACGCTGGTGGCGTCTTTCATCGCATTGGGTGCAGCATAGGACCTCACGCCTTCTATTTCCTGGAAAGTGAGTACCGCTTCTTTCGCTGATAGCGGCAAAGGCTAATATAAGAACTAGAATCCCAACATTACGCCGTCTAAGGATGACTGCATCAGTATTGCGAGTGCTGCTCTTGACAAAGCGGTTAGTATGCTTCAGCCCAACGGTCAATTCAATGGTGCGTTTCATTCTATATACTCCATTGCGCTTGCATATTAAGGCATCCTCAGATACTCTATATGGTACCCCTGGCAGGCTCTACGGACAAATGGTTGCGTTCGATAGGCTGACGAAGCAAACGAAGTACAAGCAAACGCTGAAGCAGGGTTTCGCGTTGGCAGAATCAGTGAATTCTGAATTTTCGAGCGTATTGTCAGTGGGATGTCATTACACCTCACTCAAGCGCCTCCGCAATCTTTTGGGCAGGCGCTCGACTGACAGCAATAAGCCTTTCGGCTCTATTGGCAGAAGCAACGTTTCACCCGACGTATCTCGATGCCACCATCGACTCGGCAAATTTATACAGTCATATCTCCTCAATCCGTCTAATATCGTACTGGATCCTGTGTCGTCAATGTTAAACGAATCTTGCTCGGTTGATTCAACAGTGTACTCTTACAATTCCGGGATCTTCATCGAAGGACTGGTCATCGTAGCTGATATCACTCGTAACGCATCAACTGAAGCGTTGTATGTACCTACAGATCCTGGTTGTCTACATACTGAACCTTGATTTCGACTAGATTGCGCAGTACTATTGTTGCCGTTGCAACCGACACATTATGGCAAGGATTCGATGGAATCATTGCTAGTAAGTTTTTTTTGAGCAGAGTTATCTCACGAGCTCATTATTGTTGTTTAATGATGAAGCTACGACTGTCGGAGGACATTATATCGTACGAGCCCTCGTGGCATTGTATGATCGCAATATGACGACCTCCGACCTTCGGGAATATATCAAAGACTACATTGGTGTGCAGGTGGGCCTTCGCAAATCAGTCCTGCTGGTTTACATCGCCTATATTACTTGATAGTACAGTGCCGTCCTCCAGCAGGCTACTTCAAACGGGAGCAACATTTACGGGCTACCCTGGACAAGACCTCCAAGCACCTCGTTCTCCAGTGACAACCAGACCGCGGCTTTGAGCGCGCAGCTCAGTGCAATACAACTTGCGGTCGATCAGTCATCATCAACATCGAATACTGATCCCACTTCGAGTGCTATCCTTACTCCAAGCGCCTCAGCGTCATCACCAAAGAAGAGCCTAGCCGGAGCCATAGTTGGCGGTGTCGTTGGTGGACTAGCGGTCCTTGGAGTTGTAATCGTGGGCATCTTTCTCCTGCACATACGGTATCGTCGGAGGAACAACGAGACCTATTCTGTTGGGGTCCCCGGGGACAAGAGTTCTCCCCGGATGCTCACGCCATTCATGGCTATATCAATTACATCGCCATATGAGAGCACAATATTACCCAGGAGAAATATGCTAGATACCCTGTGACTCCGAGTAGAGAAGAGCCCTCTACGCCATCTGGAGTATTGTTGAAAGATGTGGCGAGGAGGAGGATGGATGTACGAACTGAATCGACGACTTCACTCGGGACTGCCGGTGCAAGTCCGCCACATCCGCTGCACACCGAGAGAAGAGAAGATATGCCTACGGAGGAACTGCTGAGGTTGCTCAATGAACGACTGCAGTCAGGCCAACGGAATGAATCAGATGATGACCTACCACCAGAGCATCACGAACTTCGAAGGACGGACAACGTAAACAGCGTTTTTTATATCACCAGAGACTGAATACTAAAGGCCTCGCGCTCTGCCGCAAATACCATATATTAAAATTATGTAGCATGTACGTCAGGAGAAGTGTAGCATTATTCTCAACCTGAAATCGTCAATACTAGAGCTTGCTTCGACGTTTACGGTTCAACATTGAACCATGAATAAGTCAGTCACATACTGTCACACAATACGAAACCGAACAATCGACGTCACGTTTCTTTCCCACCAATGGAAGAAGCTGCCTCGTGGATGATTAGCGCCCGGCATGCACGCTGGCACTTCGCTTCCTCTCTCACCGTCCTGCTCCCATGGATACCCTCAAGCAATACATCCTTCCTCATGAGCGGAGGGAGATATCAATTCGACGATACTCCCGCCGAGATGCAGGTAGCGCAGTCGAAGCCCTGCTGAGGGAGAAATGCTTGGGAGTATCCATGGTCTATGCACCAGGCAGCGAGATGGAATACCTTGCCGTTGCTACGCCTCAGGAGGTCGTTGTCATCTCCCTTTCCGACGACAACATCACATTTCCCAATGATGAGTCTCTCTGTACCTTAATGTCCGTGAAGAAACCTGCTCTAGCAGGGTTCCACATGCCACGACTCTCCATTCGGATTTATTGCCATCTAAAGTGCCATGTACAAGGTACAGACTTGTCCACCTTCCGATCAAAATCGCCCAGAAAACTATCTTATCCTTCAATGCTCCTCTCTAAAATCTCGTCAAACAAAATCGATGCCTTCGCTGTGGACAGTCTATGGAACGACAAGTTGAACGAGTCATTGGGTGAAAATATCAGAAAGGTTTGCCTTCGCGCATGGATTTCTGCTGTGTAAGTTTTCCCCACGTTCAATCATGTCATGAATCAACTGATATGTGAAACGTAGTATCATCGACAAGAATACGAGTACTGTAGCTTTAACCAAGCCCGTCGAGACTCGATGGCTGAAGCGGGAGGTGAACTACCCTTTGCCTTCAATAAATGCCGTTTACCGTGTTTATCTCTGATTTCAACATCAAGGTTCTCGAATGTCTAGGTCACTTACTATCCCAGGCCGATATTCTGGAATGTGCCAAACCAACAGAGATTTCCAATGACTTCACTGATGTCAACAAGGATAGCAACGGCCAATGGCAACTGTATAACTCTCGTTTCAGGACACGAGTACGCGATAGTCGCCAAGTATGTCCTTCTTTGCCCCAATTTCGTTCGATTTATGACACTGCCGTAAAAGCTTTCAATTCTTTTAACCACCTCGGACGGTCACGAATTCAAGGGATCACCAACAAAGTCCCATGGGAAGCGAACCAATATCAATGTCTCAGGTCGTTTTCGAGGAAAAGTGACTGGTGTTAAGGTTTTTGGCAGGGAGAGAGCAACGAACGCCGAAAAGGCTCGCGATATGTTTTTACTTCATGCTTTACAGGGCGAATGTCATATCAGGCAATCCAAATTCGTGAGGATGCTCTGGTTTCCGAGCAACGAGGACAAGAAAGAACTTGTGGCCTCCAGCGCTCAAACGTCCTCCGTTTTTGTTGGGAAATTGAACGAATCGCAACGGGAGGTGGTGTCGGCGATGATATCTACACGGCCGCTGGTCCTGGTTCACGGTAAGGAATGGTCAATGTATGCGCGATATTGACTAATCCATTCCAATTTCCACCAGGTCCGCCTGGAACAGGAAAAACGTCTACTATCTCTGCAGCGGCTGAGATATGGGGACGAAGTGGTTTACCGACATGGATAATAGCTCATTCCAACGTCGCCGTGAAGAACATCGCAGTGAAATTGGCGTCAAATGATGTTGACTTCAAAATCATCGTGTCCAAGGATTTTTATGTCGAGTGGTGAGTAAATGTCTCGTTCTTTGCTATGCATCGTCCCTGATTTCTAACGGGACAGGCATGAACATCTTTACACCAACATTGAAGACAAATTGTTACGTGGGGACTTGCTTCCGAATAATCAGAAGGCCCTACGATGTACTATCGGCGCATCGAGCATTATCCTATCAACGCTGAGCATGGTCTCAAATTCAACACTCGATCAGAACGGGATGTTCGACCTAGTGCCTCCGAGGACTCTTCTTGTCGACGAAGCTTCTCAGATCAATGTCTTCGAATATATGGCGAGCGACAATTTGTCTCACAACAGGAATCACAAGCTGACAGTATCTTATCGCAGCATGTGTTCGTCAAGTTCAAAGATGTGATGAAGAAAGTCTGCTTCTTCGGTGATCCAAAACAGCGTCAGAGCTCCAGAATATCTTTTCGTTGATGTTTATCTCATCTTTCTCATTGACCAGTACCGCCATACGGAAAGGAAAAGGCTCCATCGATGCAATGCATCTTCGACATTGGCCATCTGAAAGATATTGCGCATAGGTTGGATATTCAATGTAAGTTCCGGCACCAGTAATTCATTTTATATCTCCTCATCTCAGGTCTGCCACACAGATCGTATGCCTCATCCATTGGGTAACTTTATCTCTCGAGAAGTCTACAACAATCGACTCCGCTCGGAGAATGATATAACGGATCCGTCCTGTATCGCATTCATTGACGCCAGATACGGCAATGAGCAGAAATCTGGATTCAGCTGGCGGGTACGTCTTCGTATTCAGGCCAACCAGATCGCAATAACTTACGTTCTTTCCTTTGTAGAACAACGAAGAGGTCCAAACTGTCGCCCAGATAGTTCAGCATTACTACCAAGGTCATGATTTTTGCGTTATAACGCCGTACGACGCCCAAAGAGCTGCCATAGAAGAAAAGCTTAAGAGCCAAAATCTGCCTTGGGAACGGCGGGTGTTCAACGTCGACAGTTTCCAAGGTGACCAGCTTCTGAAATGAGTACTTCGGAATGTTAGACTTATGCTATACACACAGGAAATGAGGCAGATATCGTCATAGTATCTATTGTACGGTGCTGGAACCCTGGATTCCTATGCTCTGATCAGCGAATGAACGTCATGCTCACACGCTGTCGACGAGGCCTCGTTATCGTCTCGAACAGGAATTTCCTCTTGGGCCCAGGAAAGTCGACGCTCGTTGGTAAACTAGCTCGTGGAAGGGCCTGGATAGAAAGCACAACTGTCATAGAACGGCTGGCGAACCTCCCTGATGCTAGGGGGGAATATGCGCCTGTCTACCACGCTGCGTCTAGTGATGTGCCGGTTCAGGCTCAAGCCGAGGCCGGCCGCAAGCCAGCCCTCCAAAAGCCCAAGAGCCGAGCCCAAGCCACGGCTTTGAACCTAAGCCAGGCCGGCACATCACTAGCTGTATCTCCTACGACAGTTCAAAGTCGTCCTAAGTTTGATGTGAAGGCACTCTTTCCACGTCGGTATCCACACTTGGAAGTTGGTTCTACGGAGACCGGTAATCCTGGTCCTAGCTTTTCGAGTCAAGCGCGAGGTCCCTCTCCATTGACTTCGGTTCCAAGTCGAACGAGCACTGGCACGGTCTGGGACAATATTGCTAATACAACTGTTCGTACATCTCGTAGGCAGGTCCAGGCCAAGTATGGTTCACCCAGTATTCCTTCGCCACAAAAACCATTGGAACGGGTGGGAACGACAACTCCCAAGGTGGTTTCTGCAGTACGCCCCACCTCATATCAAAAATTTCCACCATTGGCATCTACTTCGGAGACTAGTAGACCAAGTCCCGCTGCTCGCACTGTTCAGCAGAGTTCGGGCGTTCCTTGGTCTCGAGTACCAGGCCGTCGTGGAATGTCGGGGACGACAGCGCAGCAGACGCGTGAAAGTGCCTGGAACGGCTTCGTTGCTACTCGTAAGGAATCTTCAGATTGGGGGTATACTGAAGAATATTGGAAATAATTATTGTCGCCTTCGTAGTTATGATTCATGATGGTACGTACTTACGAATATATCACGACCGGATATGTTGGGCTATTGGTTTCTATTTGCCGCGAAGGTTCTTTGTATAGTATTACGTTGTTATACCTAGCCCACTTTGAGAATCTTCCTGGGACTCTGATGTATATGAAAGGCGATGATCCCAATGGACAGCGATCCGTCTTGTGAACCATTTGCGAAGGAATTGTCAGCGGATTAAGTTCATTCGACTGTCTGGCTTCTTGCGATCCCCACGGTCAGCAGGAATGCTCGTTAATTTGCAGGGTTAGCAGTGTAAGCAATCAGAAAATAAGACTGGTGGATAGGGGATCAGAAGATATACGGTCAATATATTTATCTTCGTACCACATAAAAGCCCTGGCCTGAGCCCTGCAGGGGTTGGGCTTACGATTTCGAAAGCCAGACCGCCTTAAACCAAACCCAAGCCGTAAAAGCCAGGCCAAGCCAGGCCCTGTACATCGCTGACCGTATGGTACTATACGGAGCCATGACCCTATGCAAAAGGATCGCTGACGGACCAGTGACAACCAAGGTAAGGTATGAGTTTTCTCGTATACGGACGCCGTTTGGGATGAGGGTGAGTAAACTTAGGGACGTTTTATTGTGCGTCATCAAATGACACTCATGGCCGTAATCATACGGTCCGAAGTCGTCAGCGTCCTTGACTATATGGTTTACGGTCGGTTACGGAAGGTGCGCAGCTCAGTTCTGCGACATCTGTTAGGCATTAGGTAAACTTACGGTCGTAATACTACAGTACAGTAGTAAGGCTTATCGACTTGACAGTTTACACACCGTGCATCCCTTCATACTGGCGGAGTTGAATGAGGCTGGCATTAGCATTAAAGGGAAGTGGTGTGGATTCGATAGGTTGTGTCTTCATTACTTCCACGAGCCCTCCCACAACCTGCCATGAATACTGACGCTTCACCAGTAACTGGCGGCGACCTTCCTCTCGGGACTGCGGTCCCCCTAGACTGCCCTCACGCGATCCTTTGCTCCATACCTACTTGGACCGACCTCGTCGATTACCTGGACCGTAAAGAATGGGTAATGAAGGCCCTCAAAACGGCCTATCCGCGCATGGTGCTTCATACTTTTGTCAAGCAGGTATGTAGGCTCGCCAGTGAACCGTTCCTAATAAGTACTGACCAACTGGGATGCTAGCTCAACAAAATATGTTCTGGTATACATGGCAAGGAGGACGAAGATTGCTTGGTTTTCCCTTCTTTCAAAATCGCTGAGTATTGCCATGCATACGTACTCAAACACGCAGACGGTACAGCGCAGCCTCGTATTGTATCCTTCACTTTACCCGTCAAAGATGACGCTACCATCTCCTTCCTTCTCCCTGATGGAATCCCCGAGCTTTTTGCTGTTCTATTCCCATCGTCTTTGCTCGCTCAAGCCATGTCCTTCTGGGTGTACACCGGGACAGGAATAACCCCGCGCTTGGCTGAGCAATACCTCTCTGCTGTGCCAACAGCATTGCTTGACACCAGCACTCTGACTATGCCTCTCGCACCGGGCAATTGGAGAAATTCAGACTTCTACAAGGTGCATAGACCCTTAGAATCGGGTGCGGATGCGAAGAATGCTATCCGAAGACGCTTTTCTGGCATCATCGATGAAGGTCCAGAAAACATCCGCGGTGTCCCGTATGTATCGCCGGACGACGTGTATATTTATTCCACAGGCATGAGTGCCATCTGGTACGCGCATCTTATGGTATTGCATACCCAATCGAAAGAAATAAAATGCGCCTCATTGAAGTACGTCTCCTATGTACTATACTCAAATGGATTTTACTCTGAGGTGACGCCTATAGCCTCTTGTATTCACACACCTGTAATGTGTTGGAAATCTGGGGACCCGGATACTTCTCCAATCGCTCCATAGACGACCTCGAGACCTTGCTCGCGCTCGAGCATGCGCGTGACCCTAGTCAGCCTCCCGTTTCCGCGTTGTACTTCGACTTCCCAGCGAATCCTCTCTTGAAGTGTCTTGATGTTCCTCGTTTGAGAAAGCTCGCAGATCAATATGGGTTCCCGCTAATTGTAGACGAGACGGTGGGCAACTTCCTCAATGTGCAGATGCTTCCCTACGTGGATATCATTACCTGCTGCCTCACCAAGGTCTTCAGCGGGCTTGCGAATGTGATGGGTGGCGCGTGAGTTAAATGCTTCCCGCTCTCTTAGCATTTCTCTCATGTAGACACGCCCTCCAGCTTCCTTCTCAACCCCGCATCAAAGCACTATCCAGCTTTCAAAGCTTACATGGACGCCAACTTTGAAGACACTTACTTCAGCGAAGATGCTGTCTGCATAGAAGCGAATTCGCGAGGTATGAAGCGGCGTGTACGCATGATAAACCACAATGCAGAGGCAATAGCCGACTTCTTCTACGAGGACTCATTGAAAGAGGGGTCTGTTATTAAACAGGTACTCTATCCCAAGTACCAGACGCGGCAGCAGTACGAAGCCTCCTGGTCTAAAGCTACCGATAAGCCGGGATATGGAGGTCTTCTTACGTTAAACTTCATCTCTAAAACTGCCGCAATGGCGTTCTTCGATGCCTTGCCGTGCTACAAGACCGCCACGCACGGCACGGTGATGACACTTGCTTTACCGTACGCGGAGGCAAGCTTCCACAATGAACTGGAATGGGCGCTGGAGAACGGGGTTGATTACGCATCAGTGATTGTTCTCGTACTCTGGGCATAATATTTTGTCTCTTATAACGTCGTAGGTACGCTTCAGTATAGGCATGGAAGACCTGACGAGTCTGAAGGACGGATTAAAAGCAGCCCTCACAAAGGCAACGGTGGAACACTTAGCATTGCTCGAGCAGAAATGATGTATCAAGCAAAGTCGAAGCGATTATTGATCTCCTCGGAAAGGCACCGTGTCTTTGAAATAGATAATTGTAAGGCACGCAGCCCACCTTTGTGAACGAGTACAAGGCCCTACTGGCATCTGCACGCGCTGTTGAATTAGAATGCTTTCTATGGAGGGCAAAGACTCTATGCGCCTGCTACGCCGGAGTCTTCCTGAAGCCGGCTCCAAATGCCATCGTCGTGGTCGGCTGGTAGACACCACCTTCAGCGAAATAGTATTGATCTGACAGCGACAAGGGCCGAGTTTGATCATGATTAAACTTGTGGCGTTTTCCTCAAAGTAATACGGATACATTTCCTACGGCATGTATGTTAGTTGAAAGCCACATGAATAAGGGTGTAACGTACCGTTAGTCTTGGGTGACAAGTGATTTTTACGAAGAATATAGTGTCCTCGTCGAATTGGCGAGGATTGGTGACAGCTGCGAGAGTAAGGACGGCCATCGCTGACATCCACTCTGAGAGAAAAACTGCACCGTCAGCTCGCTATGACCTCGCCTCCGAAAAGGTATGGCTTCTAGTCCAGATTCTGGAGTTGTACTAGCTGTTCGCAATGAGGCAGTTGGCTGCGACTAGCCGAAAATAGTATGCGTTGTCGTGATAAGATGGGAAGACTCGCTATCGATAACATGCGCTTCACATACCAGCCTGGGGCCAAGGTAGACTCTCAGGGCACCCTCTTGAACGGACGAAGTAGCAGCATATATGTTTACCGCGCAGTACTGAAGAGTAGTCAGGGGTGGGAAAGGGAAGGGGGAATACGGCGAACAAGATCTGGCTGGGCGCTAGAAGGGTGAAGGTGAAAAGGAAAGACATGCTTGTGGCTCAGATCCAGGGTAGCGTTCCGTTGTGAGAAAAAAGAAGAAACTTAGCGCGCCCGTACGTGCCAGCTGTATATGTATAGAGCGACGCCGGACTGGGTGCTATATCGGGCGCGCTAGAACAGAGGAAGCCGGTGCTCCAAGGAGACAAGCACGATCGTCTGCTACCACGATCGTTGATCCGTGAAGCTATTCTTCGGCACTGCTATTAGGAAGACACAGCGCTTCCTTCTCTGAACCTAGGACATGAGGAAAAGAGACTCTGGATCCAGGCCTGACCAGAATCACCACATTCGGGTCTCCGGAATTTGGACAAACGTCTGTCTGAGCGTCGTCCCAAAGTGGACGAGACCTCCTGCAGGGGGAATCAGAAACGAAAGGTAGGTGACGAGAAACAAGCGTACCATAAGCGCAACAAAACAGGCGACACGAAAGGCGAACGATCCCGATGAGCCGTTGATAGGGGACCCAGTTGGCCCGTTGAAGTTCTCTTAGAGTATCCTCGTCGACTTGACGAGGATAGGTGATAGCTGATGAATGTAAAGAGAAAACGTACCGCCTTGCTGCCACTCAAAGAGTTGTCTTGAGAGGCTCAGCGAGCGCTCAAAGCTGGAGGAGGTAAGTTCCAAGACCCAATACGTCCTGCCGAGGTCGCTGTTAGCGAATCACCGGCGTCTAATTCCCTTCTATTAGTGATTGATGTTGTCGCCTAGCAAGGAAGGGTGGGCAGGTGACGAACCAAACTTTTGCGTTCACTATCAGCATCACGACATTCCACATGTATTGGCCCGTAATAGTATAAGGTATGAATGTGATCATGCAGAAGAGAATATGGCGATGAGTACGGGTATGGTACAATCTCGTGAATCCGACGATGATTAAAAAAGGGTAATGCAAAATGTCTGAACGAATATATATGTGGGAGCGCCGCCGGTGGGTATGATAAATGTTCCAATGTCCTGTCCTATTCATGAGATAAAACGGAAGCAGGAAAAATCAACAGACAGTGGTGCCGCTGATGAGAACACCCAAAACGACGGCAAAGATAGCCCAGATGGCTGACCCACTAATCGCCACCACCTTCCTGCCTAGAGCCGCGTTCGATGAGGCTGATGAGGTCGCTGGTTCGCTTACGGTGCTGGATACCGTCCTGGTGCTGGTAGAGCTAGGTCCTGTAGCTGTTGTTATGCCTGCGCTGGCGGTGCTGCTGCTCGATGTCGATGAACTTGTGCTCGAAGAAGAGATGGATGTGACACTGAATGACAGGGATGTGCTTGTCGAAGCCAAAGCACAGAACCTCTGTGCGAGGGTCTCGGCCGTCGAGAGCTCATTGGGACATTGAGATGTGACGCAGTCGGTCAAATCTGGGGAAAAGTCGGTGCTATTCCAACAGTCAGTCGAACCTGGAGAGCCGTGGTGAGGACACGTCGTACCTTCCGCAAAAACAGTTGACTTCGGCGACGCTGGTGCAGTTAACATCGGCTATAGAGAGCTGCAAGCAGTTGGTCACTGAGGAGATATTATTAGTTCGAGGAAGAACAGGAAAAATAGTAATAGCGACGCACCACATGTGGAGTACCCACTCAGACTCGGTAGCTCTGCAGAGAGAGTCGAGCTGGCGCTCAGGCTCCCACTTATGCCCGAGGTCGTACTCCTGCTCGTTGAAGAGCCTGATATCGAGGACGTAGGCTCGCTAATCGCCGTTCCAGTGACGCTACCGGTGACGCTGGTGGAGGTTGTAGTTGTCGATGACTGCCCCCGGACAACTGCTATGAGACAGAGCAGCGAAAAAGGGACGACGTTGGAGAATCCCAGAGGCATGGATGGCGAGAAGAAGGGAGAAAGGACGGCAAGGGTACGACAGCAAGCGCAGCGATGATGGTAAGAGGCAAAAGAATTCGGAATTCGATCCGGGGTATTTGGTGTTGTTTGGCATCATCGGCTAATGTTTCCCAGCATTTCTCTATCTCTTACCAACAACCTAGGTATTTCGCCCGTTTTGTTCTGCTGAGTTCTGCGCTTATACCTATACACAAATAGAAGAAATTCATTGTTTTATTATCGTTATTTTCTTGATTTCCCCGCCCACTCATCTCGGGTAACGACTTGGTAGCGACCACGCTACTGCAACTCCAAGAACTCAGAACTGCCCCTCAAACTGGCCATTGCTCGCCTGGCGTCGAAAAGGATATATGCTACTAATACCAGAGAATCGGCCTACATTTGTACCGCCATACGGCCAAGAGCAAATCCGAGGAGCCATCGTGAAGCTTGGGTGTTGGGTCCTTTCCTGATAGTGCGGGGTTTATTTTTCTATTCCTTTCATCTTCCAGCTGACGCGACTCTGCAGTATTATAATTCCACCTTGAACCCTTGGCTTGAGAAAAGTGACTGATGGCGAGGAGGCAGTTTATCGTTCTCAGAGCAATGCCACCTCGCTGAAAGTGATGTCGACCAGCCGGCCACGACGACGGTAATACCGGCGACCTCTGGAGGACTCGGTTGCGTACGTACCAGCGTGGCGGGTGTGTATATTCATTGCCTACATGCATACCCTCGCAGTCTAATCGACCGGTGGGTGCAGCTTCCTTGTACTCGTTCGCGCAAATCGACATGATGCATACAAGGGTGCCCCCCCTTTAGTACGGCATGTTTAATCTGCAGATCGTGTGTGCACTAGGAATCCTAACCTCCCCAAAATCGAACCTCTTCTTGGTGCAAGATCAAACTTGAAGCCGGCATAGCTCCCAAGAAACCCGACTGGAGGTGAGACCGACTTGCCGCTATTAGAGCTTATTCGCTAAAGGTATTTTCGACCAGCCGGCTACGACAATAGGAATGCAAGTGGACCCGGGGCGGCATAAATACCAACATAGGAAGTGCGTACATTCTTAGGGCCCTTGCCTCCTAATCGAACGGCTTGTGCAGTAGCCTTGTACTCGTTCGAAAAGAGGGACTTCGTGCTTGCTGTACCAACGGAAGCAGCGCCATACCTCAAAATAGTGCGACGTCAACTTCGCTAGCCTACTTGTATTCGTTCCTCGGGAGGACGTCTCCACGACCAACTATTCGTCCGGAAGTGCCTCTCCTCAGTGTGTCTTTACGGGCATCATCATATCTTCCCATCTCTCGGACCTGTTCGCTCCATCCCAGCTTTCCTGTCCTGCTGTGATGCAACATTGTGCCTCAACAGAAAGGAATCAGGCGATAGTGACGTACCATGAGCGACATCAGGATGCTCGTTTTCTTCGGCTCGTACACGCCTTACCATAATCAGCCCAAGGTCAAAACATTCGGCGGAGGACGGTATATTCTCGCATTACATTCATCAGCTATAATTCTGATCGTATAAACAGTGAACAAAGCAGACGTTTACAGCTGCCATCGATTCTCATGAAAATTTGTCAAGTCGACGAGGTTGTTCCCATGCGACGACCTTCTCGTTCACACACATGAACGAGCCTTTCTCGCACCGTATTGAAGGGAGGGTTTCGAAAAGGTACGTCCGACTCTTACTTTGATACATGCGCCTAATTTCGCGTTAGAGCAAGAAAATGGTGGTACTGCACTGAGGAAGACACTGCAAAGTCGATTACGACTCGTGAGCAGACACACTATTTTCGGGAACTGGATGCTGTCGCTGCAGCAGAACCGGCGTAGTGATAGGCGCGCGCTATGACCAACCCCAGGCCCTTCCTACTTCTGATGCGGCTCAGCCGAACCAATGACCTTGAACCACGCGATACACGTTATAGTCAGGATCACCTGCTATGTTTACCAGACACCGATGGGTCGCCGCAACAGTTTCTATCATCGACGCACTCGCGGTAGGTCTCTTAATCTCCTCTCCGTGATTATCGTTTTCTGATTGCACAGACAGAACAGATGAGCTGTTCCTGCTGACAGTGGAGATCGCAATAAGTCAAGGATCGGTTGAACAGTGACCTTAAAGCTGGCCACAATGAATCTTGACCCGCAAGAAACGATTGTAGGCGAGGACCAAGTTCGTTGCCGGCTGTTTCGCTGAAGGTGGTGTCAAAGAGCCGACCACGACCGGCTCTCGCAGGTCATACTTCATGACTAAATCTTTGCTCTGGGACAGAAGGTGCGATTTCTCATCACTTTCATCAATCATAGCGCCTAATTCTATACATAGTGGACGAAGAAGGCATTCGACGGGTCAACTGATCTCAAGTCGACGAGATCGCTCCCAGGCGACGGTCTTTCGCCCGTACCCTTTACATAAAGTGACTATCAAGAAGTCTTGTCGCACCGGATTAAGGCAAGGCGTTCGAAACAGTACGTCGAGCGCTTATTCCACCTAACGTTACGGTAATAGGAAAGATATCGATATTATATACAGACACCGCCAGCTTGATTACGAACGAACAAACACCGTTTGGGGGAAATCAGACGCCTTTGTTGCCGCAGCACGCGATTCTCTAGTATGACCAAACTGGGGTACATTATAGTTCTTGATGTTGCTTAGTCGAACAAGCAGCTATCGTCACGATTTTCAGGGCAGGACAAGAGAAGTTAGTCTTGTTCCTGCGCGGTGGCCAGCGATCTGAGCACGGACACGAAATCTGGACAAGCGGTAGGTCCTAAGGGCCGAAACAATGTACCTGTGCCGTTTTTCCTGCGCGCAGCAGGTACTAATATGCTTCCGTTTCAGAATGACAAGTGAGCTGCGCATTGCTTGTACTCAGGGCCAACAGAGTCGACGTAGTATCTTCACCTATTTGAGTGCATTCGATTTCAGGCACGACGATCAAACACACAATTGAAGTACACCGATACGTTATACCGCTTTTATCTCCTGGTCGGAAACGTTAGTGAAGGGGAGCCCGGCCTTGGCACGCGAACTATGCACTGTGGTGACAGAGGCTCTTCTCGTTGTGATCACAGTATTGAATACGTCGCGCACAGTGGAGACTTTTCGTGGGAGAACGAAGAGGGTCAGTCCAAGATTAGGATACATTCAGCTGCGCAGCTTAGCCTGGACTGTATCAATTCAACTTGGCTGTACACTCCACGCAGTTGAATGACTCTCGAATCAATACTCCTTATGAACGTTCTTCGTTACGCTACTCTTATACCAAGATATCTGTGTCATGCCATGTTTCATAGCCTCTAGCGCTGCGTGCTAATATTTGTCGAGATCTCGATGTGGAAGGAGGGAAGGAAGGTGATTGATTAGTCGTCGGCGCTCCGTGTGGGGTTGCCGCGAACTCTGGAGTCTATGCTGACTTCATCGTCTCTCATCTAACCTTCACAGTAGGCCTTAAAGACTCCGAGGGCTATATCCTTCCCCGGAGTACGAATGCAGCTTGAATGCACCCAGTTTTTATCTGGACACTGTGTACTCTGAGTTTGTACTCAGTGGCGGCACAGGACCTCAAACCTCCTACTACCTGGAGAGTGAATACCCTTTCTCTGGTCGACAACGACAAATACTGATACAAAACTAGAGCCCAAACATCACAGAATCCAGGGAGGACCGCATTAGCGTTGCGACTGCTACCCTCAAGACAGCAATTCACAGGCTCAATCGGACCAACTGGCAATTCCGTGGTGTGTAGCCTTCAATCTCCTGCATAGCGCCTCCTTTCTAACTCTCCATGATCAGATGGTAGATATGAAGATGCTGGAACACTTTATGCACAAATGGTAGAATTTGATAGACTGACAAACCAGACGATGTACAAGGACAGGCTGAAGGATTATTTTAAAGCTGCAGAGTTGGAGAAGCCTAGCTTTTTAGCTAAGCAGTCAGTACTCTCTCGTTATACCTTCTAAATCATTTCTGACTGAACATGATTCAGGGTCAGTTCTATTTTCAAAGAGTGCTTCCTTGTAACTAATTTCTCGATGATAGATGCACGCTGGGCTGTGAGGTAGATTCTATGTGGCCATTCATGCGTTACTCATTTGCCATAGGAATTATGGATATGCTGCCACTCGGGCTTATGCAGTTTATGGAGATTGATGCTTCCTCGCCTTCGCCGCGACTTCGTGGGCTTCTGCGAGGCAATACACAATATCTAAGGAACAAGCTGCATCAAGGACCATGGAAACTAAACAATTCACTCTCGCATCTTCATGTAGTAATGGTAAGTGCCATAAGTGAGTACAACTGATCAGTTTACAACGCCTGGTTCACAGCGACTCTAGCTGGTGGCACCTATTTCATGAGTCATGCAATACATGCAGATCTCTCTAATTAATCAATGGGGCAGAGTACTGATTCCAACGGACCAAATCTCGACAGTTTGGCCTCTGGGTTCGTGTTCCTTTCCAACTTTTCAATTCATGGTTGACTCTGTACAACCAGCTTGTTTCTTGTGTGAGCTCAGCAAATCTTCGGAGATATGGGCTATATGATTGGCTGACTGCGACCAAGTGTTTCTGCTCTACTGGCAGAAGCAACATCCAGCCAGATGTATATTGATGCGGCCGTCGAATCAGCAGATTTCATACGGTCACTTCTTCTCAATCCATCTCATACTGTATGGACTGGTATCCAGTCAAATTCAATCCATTCTTCAAGTTGCTCAGTAAAAACTTTGCTGGCCCCCGATGGCTCTGGTACCTTCATTGAAGGCTTAGGCATCCTAGCTGGGATCCCCCATAATACATCAACGGAGTCCTTGTATGTGCTAACAGATCCTCATTGTCCACATACTAAAAAGTGAATTCTGCTAGATTACCCAGTGTCATTTTTAACGTTGCAAATGATTCACTGTGGCATGGAGTGGATGGAGTATACGACAGTATGTGTCTTGACCGTGAATTTATCTCACGAACTCATTCTCATTTTGATGGTAAAGGAGTCAACAATGGAGGACATTACATTGTATGGGCCCTGGCATCATTATATGAACACAACAAGACATCATCTGATCTTCGAGAATATATCAAGGAATACATCAGTGTTCAGGTAAGCCTTCATAAACCCACTTCTCCTGGTTTACATAACATTGTTCTTGGATGTAGTATAATGCTGTCGCCGAACTGGCTAGGACCTCAAAGGATAGCAACATTTATGGGATGTCTTGGACAGGACCACCAGGCACCTCGTTCTACAGTGCTAATCAGACCATGGCCTTGACTGCATTACTCAGTGCAATACAGCTTGACAGGCAGTCATCATCGAACTCAAGCGATAATCCTACCTTGAGGGTTATCCCTACCTCCAGTGTGGGCACATCACTGCCGCCACAGTCATCGACAAGTTCGGGTGCTAGCCCCGATAACTCAAGCAGGTCAGCATCATCAACACAAAAGAACTCAGCCGGAATTATAGCAGGTGGTGTCATTGGCGGAATAGCACTTCTTGCCATGTTAACAGTGGGCGCCCTTTTCTTGCGCAAACTACATCACCAGAGGAGCGATAACCCTTCAGTTGTGGATGCGAGTTCTTCGATGGTAACACCATTCATGGCTACACAAAATATGGCCTCTTCAGGGATATTAGGGGAGCAGCATCGGAGGAACCGGGTGAAATCTGCTCGATTCCCTGGGGTCACAATGGGATGAGAGCCTTCCTCGAGGGCCACAAATAACGGTTTGGTGGGGATCCCTGGAGCGAATGTACGGACTGAGCCGACAGCTTCACCAGGAAATCAGGTTGGAAGCACCGATAATCCACGAGCCGGCGGGAGAAGAGAGTATACACTTTTGGAGGAGCTGCTGAGATCGTTAAACGACCGGATCTCACGGGACCGATGGAATACAGAGGAGTTGCCGCCAGATTATCATGAAGGACAGGCTATGTGAACAGGACGGCATGTCTCGAGGTGGGACAGTATATAATGCAATTCTTGCCATGGTTTCTCCATAATGTTTTCGGTATTATCTCACCCTTTACATCGCACATCGCTTCTTCGAAGTAGAGAACACTTATATCCTCGCTCGACCCTCAAATTTGCGAGATTTCAATATCACTAAACAATATTAGTTATTTCCAGCGTACCCTGCAAAGTGTCTCTGTTCCACAAGGGTAGCTCAACTGTGCAAACTAACACAGTATGTGTTGGGGACATGGCTACAAATGTCAAAATCAAACATCTACTTGAAAAGCGTGATTTTGATCGATACTATTACTGGGCTTGTTTGTTTCGACTGTTCATAGGCTCAGCAGGTAATGAGATACTCACTATTCGCTTACTTATTCACGGCTCCTTGATTTCAGAGCATCGGTCAGACTAAGTTACGACTTGCTTTATGTGCTGCACAGAGTCAATACTACCAGGAATGAATCATTGAAAATATTCCTTTTCCGATTTACTTACAAGATTGCCTATTGTGGATTTTTTCCCTAGACGGCCAACTTGTCTACTTTTCCTTCCCGAAGCATCCTTCGGATATTGGCCCTCCAGTCACAGTATGCACTTTGACTCATGTCCTTCTGTGCTCAACCTGAGCGCATTGTCATGATGTGCAGATCATCCAGCCTCACGAAAGACAGAGATAAGCACCTTGTAAGCACCTCCCATCTTATCCTTGGCTGATTTATGCTCTCGAACCGAGGTTCTGGGTCTTTGGGCTGTATCTATAAGGCCCTGCCACTCGCGTCGACTGTATACTCGCTAAGAGCATAGATAACCCACTCCACACTCATTGGTGAATTTTCACAGGTGTTTCTTCATCGATGGCATGCCATTGGCTGTTTTGCAAGAGATGTATCCACATTCTGAGATCTCTCCTATTTGATCTTAGGGAGATGACTGTGCCAAAGGACGACCATAGCTAGGATATCAACATGCTTATCCGCCACATTATTTCAGGATCCATACAGGGAAAATTTTCCAAATGTTGAAGAACTTCAAGAAGAAAAGCAACCTCAAAACACTTATGCTTCGACTAGGACTTGAACCGTGGTAACAGCAGACTTTATGGTCTGCATAACGAAGCTATGGCTTTCGGTAGTACTGTGCTTGCGCACCTATAGCTGCTACTTTTAAGGCATCAAATAGTGTCAGTTGACACATAGTGAAAACACAATATGAGTGTCAGTTGAAAATATTCAATTTCCCAGGATTATATGGTATATTAGTCAGCAGCCTAACTCATGACATCATCAGGAAATCCGGCTGACTCGGGAATTGAACCCAAGATCTTAAAAAGATTTCCATCAATATCACATGACTTTGCCAAGCAGACATGCTAACCATTATACCATACAGGCATTATAGATTTATATATCCATCTCTCTATATGACCTTCCTTCCTTATATTTATAATATCCCAATTGGGCCCTCCCTTTGTTGCGCTTTGGTGCGCCTTTTTTTTCCTTATTGGGCTGCTCAAATCAGCCCATCAAATGCGCTCAAAAGCAGCTGTGCCCTGCCATTGATGGCATCAATATCAGGCCATTTTCAGTCAAAATGGGCATTCAGGCTCATTTGGGGCTTCCTCAGGCTACTGGGTGGGTCAGGGGATGGTACTAGTATATGCCTAAACATAAATAGCATAAAACCGAACCCTCTGGTGAGGTATGGGGGCCCTGGGGAGTGGGTAAAAAGGGTAAAATAGTGAAAAATAGCGGAAAATCGCATAAAATTCGCGTTTGGGGGGTGCTACGTGCATCGGATCGCTTCGAAAACTTGACCAATGAATTCCTTGGCCTTGAATACCCCTAAACGACTCCTCTACAGTACATGTGGCGCATTTTATAGCTAGGGATAATCGAGAAAATTGGCTTTTTATGGTGCTGTGTGCATTGGATCGCTTCGGAAATGTTACCAGTCGATTTATACACTATAAAGACCCTAGAATACGTCTTCATATGCTATATATGACCACCGGAACATGATGAAAAATGGGGATTAGGGGGGTACATATGGTTTATTTTGATTTCTAGCCATTGCATCGGTCTGGGGACATCACCAATCGATTCCTTGACCTTGAAAACCCCCAAACGACTCTTGGTTTCATTTATGGGGTCTCAGGATCGATGGTAATAAAGATATGACAGTTTAGGAGGAGCACATATGGAAACTCGCGTTTCTGGACCTCGGAAAACTTCGGAGTTTTTACCAGTGTGTTCCCTGACCTCAAAGACCCCCAGAACACCTCAGGAGCACATTACAAACCTTCGAAATCTGTGTTAAAAATGGTGATAGTGAAAATCTCCGAAATACCTTATATCTCATGTTTCTGGATGTTTGGGGAGACAATTTTTGTACCCAATTTACTATATACACTGTATAATAGTGGTTACAAAAGATCAGGATGATCCGAAATGTATTGGAAGAGATATAAGCAGATCTTTCTGAAAATGTGGAGGAGCACCCCCAGATTTCGATGTTCTGGTCATCCTATGGTCTGGGGACCATCAGATTCGGATTCCTTGACCCAAAAAACAGTAGACTCATCTATCATCCATGAGGTTCATATGCCAAAACTCCGAAGTAATGGGTATGCTCTCATTTATGCACAAAGGTATACTGTTTGCATAGTTGGTAGACAAGTAAAAATGCCCATATGGATGATAGATGAGTCTACTGTTTTTTGGGTCAAGGAATCCGAATCTGATGGTCCCCAGACCATAGGATGACCAGAACATCGAAATCTGGGGGGTGCTCCTCCACATTTTCAGAAAGATCTGCTTATATCTCTTCCAATACATTTCGGATCATCCTGATCTTTTGTAACCACTATTATACAGTGTATATAGTAAATTGGGTACAAAAATTGTCTCCCCAAACATCCAGAAACATGAGATATAAGGTATTTCGGAGATTTTCACTATCACCATTTTTAACACAGATTTCGAAGGTTTGTAATGTGCTCCTGAGGTGTTCTGGGGTCTTTGAGGTCAGGGAACACACTGGTAAAAACTCCGAAGTTTTCCGAGGTCCAGAAACGCGAGTTTCCATATGTGCTCCTCCTAAACTGTCATATCTTTATTACCATCGATCCTGAGACCCCATAAATGAAACCAAGAGTCGTTTGGGGGTTTTCAAGGTCAAGGAATCGATTGGTGATGTCCCCAGACCGATGCAATGGCTAGAAATCAAAATAAACCATATGTACCCCCCTAATCCCCATTTTTCATCATGTTCCGGTGGTCATATATAGCATATGAAGACGTATTCTAGGGTCTTTATAGTGTATAAATCGACTGGTAACATTTCCGAAGCGATCCAATGCACACAGCACCATAAAAAGCCAATTTTCTCGATTATCCCTAGCTATAAAATGCGCCACATGTACTGTAGAGGAGTCGTTTAGGGGTATTCAAGGCCAAGGAATTCATTGGTCAAGTTTTCGAAGCGATCCGATGCACGTAGCACCCCCCAAACGCGAATTTTATGCGATTTTCCGCTATTTTTCACTATTTTACCCTTTTTACCCACTCCCCAGGGCCCCCATACCTCACCAGAGGGTTCGGTTTTATGCTATTTATGTTTAGGCATATACTAGTACCATCCCCTGACCCACCCAGTAGCCTGAGGAAGCCCCAAATGAGCCTGAATGCCCATTTTGACTGAAAATGGCCTGATATTGATGCCATCAATGGCAGGGCACAGCTGCTTTTGAGCGCATTTGATGGGCTGATTTGAGCAGCCCAATAAGGAAAAAAAAGGCGCACCAAAGCGCAACAAAGGGAGGGCCCAATTGGGATATTATAAATATAAGGAAGGAAGGTCATATAGAGAGATGGATATATAAATCTATAATGCCTGTATGGTATAATGGTTAGCATGTCTGCTTGGCAAAGTCATGTGATATTGATGGAAATCTTTTTAAGATCTTGGGTTCAATTCCCGAGTCAGCCGGATTTCCTGATGATGTCATGAGTTAGGCTGCTGACTAATATACCATATAATCCTGGGAAATTGAATATTTTCAACTGACACTCATATTGTGTTTTCACTATGTGTCAACTGACACCTTTCATGTAGAATTCTAGCAGACAAGGCTGGCTTGCGAATGAAGGGGGAACGGTCGGCACCAGTCACAATTTGTGTGATGCATCAGAATTAAGGAACATGGTAGGCAATGACACGTATGTTGCAGTCACAGTGACTTGCTTGTCGATAGTACTGTGTGGGAATGGGTTTGCAACAGCTGAGAATCAGAAAAGCTGTACTTGTCACAACAGATTGATGCCATGAGATTGAAACGGACGTATCGAGGATTACGACCGTGAGATCAAACTATAATTATGAAAGGACAGGCCCCTTTCTAATGTAAGTAGTAGACGTGCTATGCGGTACGTCATGGAGGCAGATGCAGATGTCCTCAACCAGCAAGGAGCAGATATTTGGATTACAGCTGAACAATCATGACTTTCCTGAACCCCGACCCAAGGGCGGTTATCCCAATATCTTTGTAATAATCCAATGCAGCCTAGTTGAGGCTATTCATGCAGACCTCATGAACATGGACTTGGTCAGCAGGGTTAGACGGACTGGGGAAGACAACTGCGATCAGTGTTTCGTAACCGCCGTGCTCCTCCCAGTGTGAGACCAGGGCGCAGTCGTGTGGGCGGATCCATATGGCGGTGATCCGCTTGCCGAAGATGATGTTGGTGCATCGCAGGGCTCGGCATTGGGATGATATTTTGCTGGTGAAGATCGGGGGAAAGGACAAGAGAAAGTAGAGCTCCAGCGAGTTTAGCTTTGATGCCCGAGGGTTGTCGATGGAGGTCGGTGTCACGCGTGCTGGCGCTGTCGACCCAGCCAAAGGAATGTGTCGATATGCGGGTGGGGCAGGGTGAGGAAGTGTGCAGGGTGATGGAGCAGGCGCAGACGGTGGGTGGGGTGAACACGACTTGGAAGCAATGATCGTGCTGGTTATTGCCTATGTCGTCAAGGTAGGTACACTCTATTAGTGTATGAGGCTGTACGAGTCGTCAGGATCAGTTATCCGCATTGGCCGTACCCGTCAGTACCTTTCATTACCATTTTCAATTCCTTTTCCTTCTTTACCGTTTACCTTCACGTCGATGTACATAAGCTAAACGAGTTGCGTCTTGTGCCCTCCCGTGCTCGAACTCTAACACACTCATCCATCTTCCAGTTGTAGACGAGCACCTTGGAGGTGTTGTTGTCGAGTGCTATGATGTTGCCAGTGATGCTGACTGGGCGGAGGTCTGTATCGACGGAACGGATTCGTGCTGGGACCCATTACCATTCAGGTGCAGAAGCATGATTCTCTGTGACGTATACATGTCAGAGATAGTCGATGAGAGCGATAGGCACTCACAACAACACTGCGACGCTCATTTTAGACACTGGGTCTGAGTTTAGGTTCTTAGTGAATATCATGCCTTTTGCAGACCATTCAGAGCACTTCTGCTGCCAGTTGATATCCCAAATGGTCGGCACCGGCCAGATCCCCTTGCATACGGTTAGGAGCCATCTGTATTGTCGTCCTGGTGTGAAGTTTATTTTGGAAATGAGCGATCGGATAAAAATCGTCTCGCTTTTTGGGGATAGAGGTAAGCCTGAGCGCCAATGGGACGTGGTAGGCGGGACAAGTGCGATCTCAAGATCTGTAATACATCATCGAAGGGATAAGCATCATCATTGATGAAGATGTCAAGCTTGAATATGTTTGTCAACACTATGTGGCCTTCTGAGGGCAGGGAACCGTTTGCATGTCTGTGGCTTTTAGGAACTAGCATCGTGGACTTGAGAGATATTCTCACCTGTCTGAGAAGAAGAATGTCAAGAAAGGAGAGAAAGAGGATGGTATACATCAATATATCGTCAGCGAGGTCGTAGAACTGCTCAAGTCATGGACATCTGGACGTTCAAGTCTAGAAAGGGTCACGGCCCGATTAAGCCGATGATGCGGAAATGCCTTCCTTCCCTTCCCAAAGAGCAAAACCTTCGATATTGTGAAAGTTAGGTTTTACCCTTTCGTGTTGTGGAACTCCATCACTGTAGGCTTGCTTAGGACTCTTTACATGAAGAATCGGCTGACTAGTTAGGGAGGCATCGTGCTATGAGATGGGGATGGCTTCACAGAAATCTACAGGTCAAGACAGTGAGGGCGGCCAGTGACTCTGTATCTGCATTCATTTAAAACTCTCCTCAAAGCATATTTAGGAGCATCATCTTCTTCTCCCATCTCTCGGATCTGTCCTCTTCATCCCAGATTTTGTACTGGGATGTAACAATGGGCATCAGCAAATTCGGAAGGGAATCAGGTGCTTCAGTAAATTATAATCGGCATGGGCCCTTTTCTAATGTAAGTAGTACACATTCTATGCAGTACGTGATGGCGGACATCCTAAACCAGCAAGGAGCTTATATTTGATTACAGCTGAACAATCTTGACCTTCCTAAACCTCGACCTAATGGCGATCCTCTGAAGGTCTTCATCATAATCGGAGGCGGTCCAGTTATTGAGTGTGTTCATGCATACCTTGCGAACATGGACTTCGGCAGTAGGATTAAGCCGACTGGGAAGACCACTGAGATGAGCAACTCGCAGCCATCATGGTCCTCCAAGTGCGAGACCATGGCATGGTCGTGTGGGGCAGATCCATGCGGTGGTGGCCTGCTTGCCGAGGATGACATTGGTGCATTGCAGAGCTCCACGTCGCGATGATACTTTACTCTGGTAAGAGTTAGAGGAAAGGAGGAGAGGGAGTAGAGCTCGAGTGAGTTTAGCTCTGATGCGCAGGGGTTGTCGCTCTGGGAGCAGATGAGAATGGAGGTCGGTGTTGCACTGGCGCCATCAACCCAGCCGAAAGAGTGTGTGGCGATGCGAGTGAAGGTGGAGGTGGAGGTGTAAAGAGTGATGGAGCAGGCATGGATGACGAGGATGGTGGTTGGGGCGAAGACAACTTGGAGGCAGTGGTCATGTTGAGTGTTGCCTATGTCGTCCATGTATGCGCGCTCATCGGTCTTCCAATTGTAGATCAGGGTCTGGGAGATGTCGTCATCAAGTACTATGATGGCACCACTGATGGTGACTGGGCAAAGGTCGGTATCGATGGAACAAATTTCATGTAGGATCCCGTTGTTATCCAGGTGCAGAAGGATAATTCTCTGCGACCTGTATACATCAGTGATCGTTCATGAAAGCGATGGGCACTCATAATCAGCTTCACCCCAGCGAATATCGTGCCTTTCAGCGACCACTCTGAGTGCTTGTGTCCACGCGCGATGTCCCATATTGTCAGCACCGACCAGATTCCATTGGATACAGTTAGCAGCCATTGGTGTTCTCATCATGGTACAAATTTAATTTCTGAAACGGGAGATCTGATAAAAGTCACCTCGCTTTTCGGCGTGAGGGGAGAGCCTGCGAGCCAACGAGATGCAAGTCAGTATGCATGACATGTGCGATGCTCAATATCGATGACTGCCCCCGGACGACTGCCATGAGACAGAGCAGGGAAATGGGATGACATTTGAGAATCTGAGAGGCATAGATAGCGAGAAGACTTGGAGAAAAGATGGCAAGGGTACGACAGCGAGTGCAGCAATGATGGTAAAAGGCAAAAGAATTCGGAATTCGATCCAGGGTATTTGGCATTATTTGACATTGTCGGCTATGTAATATTTCTTTCTTACCAATGCCAACCTAGGTATTTCGCCCGTTTTGTTCTGCTGAGTTCCATGCTTATAATCTTCACAGATAGAATAAATTCATTGCTTATATTATCATTATTCTCTTGATTTTTCCACTCAGCTCAACACATGTAACACCCAAGCTTCTTCGACTCCAAGAACTGCCTACCAAACTGGGCATTACTCGCCTGTAATCGACATGAATAAATGCCATTGATACAAGAGAATTTGCCTTCCTTTGTGCCGCCATTCTGCCAAGAGTCCAAGGAGCTATTGTGGAGCTTGGGTCCTTTCCTGATGGTGCAAGGATTTTACATTCCTTCCATCTTCCAGCTAATGTGACTCTGCAGTATGATACTCTCACCTTGAAGCCCTTGTCACAAAAGAAGTGACTTGAGATGAAAAACAAGTTTGTCAATATCAGAATGACACTAATTCACTGACAGTGATGTTGACCAGCTGGCCATGACAATGTCAACAGTAATACCAGTGATGTCTGGAGGACTAGGCTGCATACGTACCAACATGGGGGTGCATGATGCATTTCCATCTGTTGGAAATCAGCTTTAGGTGGGGAGTGTTCTGTTTCTGACTGGACAGAAACTGTATAAACCAAGTTTTCGGGGCCACTGCGCAGTTCCTTTGTGCAGAAACTCAAACATGATAGGAGTGAGACGCAATTCTCCAACATGATCAAACTGGGGCCCATCATAATTCTTGATGTTGCTCAGCTGAACAAGCAGCCATCATTATGAATTTCCTGTCAGGATCTGAGAAGTTGCGTAATTGCTGTCTTGCTCTTGCATGGTAGCCGACGATCTGTACATGGGCACAAAAATAGGCGGAGATGCGGAAGGTCTTGAAGTCCCATGGGATGGAGCGATATACCTGTGCCATTTGCATGGTTTTGTTTCTGTCTTTGCATGTGCCAGCAGGTGCTGATATGTGTTCATGTTAGAATGGCTGGTGAGCCCATTGCTTGTACTCTTGACCAATAGAGTTGATGTAGATGGTAGGACCTTCACGACTGGGCAATACGTTACACCTTTTTTATTATCTCCCGGTCGGAAATGATCACAGCCCTGGCATGGCAAACTATGCGATCACACTATTGAAAGTGTCATGTGGAGAGAGACTCTTCAAGGGCTATGAAGATAATCAGTCTGACATCAAGATACATTCAGCGGCACGATTTACTACCATGGTCTATGCATGAGTTCATCGACATCTAACTTGGCTGTACACTCCTCACATGCACAATTGAATGGCTCTGAAATCAATATTCCTGATGAATGTTCTTCGTTACGCTACGCTTATATCAAAATATCTGCACCATATCATATTACATAGTCTCTAGTGCTGTAGGCTGTTATTTGCCAAGATCTCAATGTGGGTTGCCATGAATTTATAAGAGTCTATGCTGTTTTCATCGTCTCTTACCTAACCTTCACAACATGTTTTGAAGACTCCAAGAGCTCTATCCCTCCTGGATTACGGATGCAGCTAGTTTTTATCTGGACACCTTTTGCTGTGAGTTCGTACTTGGTGGCGGCGCAGGACCTTAAACCTTCTACTGCCTGGAGAGTGAATACTCCTTCTATACCTGACAATGTCAAATACTGACGCAAAACTAGAGCTCAAACATGACACTGTCCAGGGACAACCGCATTAGTATTGCGAGTGCTGCCCTCGAGACAGCAATTAACAACCTCAATCAGTCCAACGGGCAATTTACTGGTATGTCACATTTGATTTCCTGTGTAGCACTTCCGTTTTGACTCTCCTATGATATTATCAATGTATTATCGTGCCATATTAAATTGACGGTTTCAAAAAGGTAAGGTAATTTGAACTCTTATTTCTGTATCTTCCACCTGAGACAGCGTCGCTGATTATTGATTTCAGAGCACCAGTCTGCACTGAGTGACACCCAGCTGTTATCTACTGCACAGTGTTGAGGTTAGAATTCCCCGTTGTCTACGAAAACACATATCAGATCTAGATTCTACGCAAACGCAATGGATAGTGTTTGCAGTACAACATCAGGCCAGAGGGAATTGAGTCGCTGTAGACATGACAACACCTTTCACATAGTCCCTCCTTCGTGATACTCTGGTGGTAGCTCGTCATCCAAGTCATTCCATTGATTCAGCTGCAGTCATTCATGGAGAAACCTCAACAGTTCCTCTGTGGGAATATCATCTCTTCTCTCTGTGTGCAGCGGATATAGAGGACGTGCAGCAGCTCCTTGTGGAGTCATCGGCTCAGTCTGTACATCCATTCTTGTTGCGTCTGTCTCCACTGCCACCAGAGACGTAGTGTTACAATTTTTCCATTTTCCTTATCTTATCTCCCAAGTGCCTATCTAATCTCATCTTATCCACGGCGCTTAAACACAGACATCGGACCACATCTACACGCGGTCACCACGACTATAACGCACGACTTCAGACCCGTTACTACGGCGAGTGACTCTCGCCCACATACTGCACAACATTCATTGTTTCACGCATGGTAACAGAATGCTCAACATGTAACTGCATCTATATATAGCATTCTGGACTTAGTATATAAGTAGCACGGATATCCTTTGTATATCCTTAGATTCAAACTAAAGTTTATCTTACCCTGCCAACTGCACAATTAGCACCGATTGACTAGCGTCTGCTCGAGTGATTGTCCAAACACGAGACAGCTCTTGTAGTACCTTACATTAATAAGGTCATGTGTTAGGCTAGGCCTAACAATTAGTTTGAATCTTCCCTTCTCTTTCTCCAAATGCTCAGCCGCGAGAAGAGACACCCCCATGAATGACGACGCTCTCACCATCTCTATTGTATCAGCAATCGGAGGAGCAGCTTTACTCTCCCTCCTCGTAGGACTCCTCGTACTCGTGTACGAGGACCAAATTCGACGATTCCTCGGAATCCAACGCTACCCCATCACCCCTGTCAACTACTCTCGATATGTCACCCCCTATGAGCAACGCTGGGTGCCACAACCAGTTCAGCGTGCCATGGGATTTGAGCCCGGATGACAGCACGCCCAACAACGATCGTTCCTGGCTCCCGCCCCCACCTCTACCTCCTCGACCGAGTTTCCTCCGCGTAGGGAGGAGCCTCGCAAAGCAACCCCAGGCCCCAGCAACGTCCCTAGGATGCCTTCTCCACCTCGCACCCCCAGCCCCGACATCCAGGCCCAGATCCAATGAGAGATCATACAATGACTCCTTGTTGAACGACCAGCACCCAGTTACTCCCACCCCACATCACCTCAACTCGCTGCCATCACAGCGTATGGAGAAGAACTCCGGCGACATTTTGTCGCACCCTCCCCACCCCCCTACGACGACCTCTACCCCCGACAACCTGAGAGGATTCTGGTGTCACCGAGGCCCCATGACCACGCACTCCACTGCAACACTTCGCACCCTTCCCCACCCTTCCCTGACACGTCCTCATCCCTGCTGGCGAGTTCCCACCAGATGACTCGAGCTCCGACGCCAGCTCCGACCTCTCCATCAGGCTCTTCTTCGAGCATGGAGAGCGACTTTTGGACCCCTTGCCAGAGCGAGAGGTCCCTATCCACCTCCCCCCCGATCGCCTTGACAACGATCCCCTCAACGCTAGTGGAGGGGATTATGTCTGGCCCCTCCTCAGCAACATCGACCAAGAGATCCTCGGACCGCAATGCACCCAAGCCTGGGGACTCAGGCAGAACGACGTCGACCGACACGCCCGCCCCCTTGGTGGCCCTCACAGGGACACCATGGACGACTACCTCGCCAGAGCATGAGGTGACCAGATTCCCCAATACGGGAACACCGCTGCCACCATGGCAGCACAAATATTTGCCAACAGGGAGCGAACACTATACCCGCCCTCAGCAGGGCCTCACGTTTTCGGCCTTCGAGACCGAACCCCTGATGAGCAGGCAATGCTCGATCGCCAGTTACTCGCACTGGCACAATCCCTCGGTGACCACCCCGACCTCGACAATCCCGACTATAATCCTGACAACGATCTTTGATCAGTTTGTCTACAATGACGAGATGTTTGGGGAATTCACCCCCGAACTCGTCACCCAATATTCCCCTCCCCCATATCCACCACCCGGCTGGTACCCCCAGCCACACCCTTTATCCCCGCCCCACAACGCCTTCGGGCGAACAACAAGACCACAAAGTGGCAAACTCCCGACTCAAGGCTACTGCCCGGGTCAGACAACTAGTTTCCTCATGGGAGGAGGAGACGCAGCACCCGACGAAAGCGGCAGTTCTCAGCAACCCCCCATTGATGTGCTCGGTAACGGCGAATGACAAAAGACTAGTGGGCGGAAATGAGCTCCAACCAACACTAAACCTCTCTACACTCTACACTATCACCAATGTATTGAATTCGGATGTTTCAAGTATGATAGAAGCACTCTGCAGACTCGATAATCAAGGTAGGTTGTTCAAAAAGACGTTTTTTATTCGTTACTAGTGAGTTTTACAAGTGTACTACTCGCACTAGTGGGGTGGGTAAGACACAATTGAATGAATGTGACTTGGTTTTGAGCTACTGTGCTCGCTGGGACTCTGGCTGTTCGGACTATTGGCTCTCTTGGCCCTGTAATACTTCCTACAAGTGATCAACACTTGACTAGTTCACACTCTTGGCTTACTAGTGGTGCTCTTGGCCTAAGAATAATACTTTAACTTTGAGAAACTGCAAGAACTAACTTCAGAGCACTCTTGGCCTTTGCAGGACACAATAGTAGACTCAAAGGGACTTCAATTCACTCAATACTATAGGTAACTTAGCGACTAGTAGCCGCTTCGTTCGAGGTTAAGCACAAAAGCCTTTAATTGGGGCACTAGATACTACTAGTAGGTCACAATCGCAGGGATGGCGTTGCCTGCCATGCGAGTGACTATTCTACTACTTATATACTGTAAAGAAAGGTACAAAGCGATGCAAACAGCTACACTAGTGGGGTATTTTCAGTATGGATTTCTTGGCTAGTCACGAAATACTGCGAAAAAGCACGCAATAGTTGGTCTAGAAACTGCTGCTGGATGACTAGTAAGCCATGGAGCTACGCTAGCGGTTTTAGGTCGCATTCTTGACCCAGCAACGCGCCACTAGTGCCGAGGATAAACGACTAGCCATGCTCCCGCATCCGTAACACAGTTCGCCGTGATCGAAAGCGCAGTCTGGCTAGCCTCATGTCCGATCGTAACAGATCTGATCGCACTAGTTGGATCTAGATGCGAGGTTAATCCGTTGCTAATTCATTTCTAAGTCCTGCTTCGAGATTGCTGCGTGACTAGTTAACCTGACTTAGGCGTTTCTGCCCCGATTGGTCTACTAGTGACTGAACTTCATGAGATCTGTGTATTCTGCTTCTTGTTTGGTGCGCTAGTCGCGTTACTTGTCTACTAGTGGCCTTATATTAATTAGTCCAGCTAGTATTCAAGTCACTAGTATGGCCGGCTGGTAGATTTAACCCACTAGTGGTATCGCATCTAAGTCCTGGCTTCACTAGTCGCATACTGCTGTAACTATCAGCTTGAAGCCTCAGCTATAGTCCTTTTATTATCACTAGTACAGGATAGATATGCAATTGTATTGTTACAAAATCGCAAAATCTAGGTGTGAACGCCTAGACGGTGTATCACCATCCTATCACCGGCAGAAAGGCTGCAAAAGGTGATTGACCTCGCCAACGAGAAGGCCTGATGCCTGGAGGAGCTCTGACAACAGCTCGATGAGGCAGAGCGCGACCACGACACCCACGTCGACTACAACCGTCTCCCTAACCCCCATCAAGGGAAGGGGAAACAGCCCGACAGAGGACGCCCCCAGCTGCCCAACGCACAGCGACCCCTCTGCGACAGGGATGACTGGTTTTCGGTACCATGTCCCCTGACCCGCTGGCAGCCGCCAGACCCACCCCCGCATCCCATGGGCAATTTCGACGAGGACAATCCGCTCCTCGGGATCAAGCCCGTTCCCCTCTCCCTGCCCGCCAAGTTCAAGGGCGATCACGACGATATTGAGAGGTACATAGGAGACTGTCAGATTTACTTCAAGGCCTTCTCGTCGTACTTCCAGTTCACCTCCCAGAAGGTCCCCTTCGCCGCCTCCTACCTCGAAGGACCTGCCAAGAAGTGGTGGGTCCACATCCGACAAAGCTTCTGGGGCCCAGTCCTCGGAGAAGCTCCCCGATTCCGATGGCCCAGTTGGGTCGAATATGTAAGCCTCGTATTCGAGCAATACCGCGACCCCGCCATCCAAGACGTCCATGAGCAATGCATGTTCACCCTCCGAATGGGAAGCAAGCCGGCGACCCAGTACTTCCAGGAACTGGAAACAGAGGCAGACCAAGCCGGCTGACGACACGAGGAAGACGCGCAAGGCCCGATGGTGCGAGTGGTGAGGACGGGAGTCCCCGACTCCTACACCAACGCCATCGCCAATTACAGCCGCGACGTCCCAGTGACCTATCCAGAATGGAAGGCCCGAATCCTCGTCATGTACGAGGAGCACCAGAAGAAGTTGGCGTTCGACCAGACACACGGAGGAGGGGCGCGAACCGGAGGATATGCCACAAAGCCAACCACTACCGCCACCAGCTATGCCAAGATAGCAGGTGGCACGACAAGTTCGCCGACGGCCAAACCGACGGGCAGTGGAGGCAACAAGAGTGGCCATGACTCGACAGGTAAGTGGGTCGCAAGACCAGGAGTAACATTCAGCGGGCAAGGCCAGCCAATGGACATAGGCGAGATGCGATGAAAGGGGTTGTGCTTCTGGTGCAGCAAGCACGGACACATGGGGAAGGACTGCCCCGAGAAGAAGAAGTTCACAGATATCTGGTCAGTACAAGTTACTGAGCCGGTGAGTGCAACGACGAAGATCGAGGAGGTGAAGGAGGAGGAAAAAAGCAGCGGCGGTCTAGGGTTCGATTCCCCTAGCACCGCCAAGGACTTACACACTGGTGTGCCCCTGTCTCTTGCTGGCCGGACTGACACTTTTTTACATAGTACATCTGTTTTATCTAATGCGCATTCGAATATACCCCGCCCCCTGCTTTGGGGGCGGTACTTACTGCTTTTAACGTCTCCAGCATGACTAGCCACCCAGTACTAGAATTGACAAACCGATATGCCCTTCTCGACATCGAAGGCACCGACACCGACACCGACACCCCCGCCCTCAAGACGAAGGTGTACAAAGCCAACGCCAATGCCCATCTCAAGAGAATAGGGGCTAAGCGTCTAACGAGTAGCCTACATGGGGAAACCCAACCGGCAAAAGTCAATGACGAAAAACCACCCACCATAGTGGTACCCGTCTTAACGGCGAGCTCTGCTCGACCGGACGGGAACGATGACAACGACCTCTGACCCGGGATGATAGGCACGACGCAGGTGATGCTGCGGCTGCTACGGGAGACACGAGTAGACGGGACCCGTACGCGATTGGAGGGCAAGCGCCCTCGTCGCAGGATCTAATGTCAAAAGTGCTCAGCCCACTATCGTTAGGACCAGTCCAGGAAAACCTCAAAGGACCATCACAGTCGCCTGCCAGGGCACAAGAAAAGGTAGCTACAAACGCCGCGTCATCACGACTTAGTCGGATGAAGCAAGTAGCTACTGGGCGTGGGGCAGAGAGCCCCATCAACACGACCACGGATGACAAGAAGATCCCGACGATGCTTGAACAGTGGCCATCCCCTGTCAGACGACCCAGAAAGGATGGAAAGGTGATGACATTGCAGAGCCCAGAGGCAGCAGGAGGAGCTGGACGTCCACGTTCGACGCTCTCAGCAACTCCCGTTGTTCCTGTGCGATCTTTCACCAACAAGGGCGACGCCTCTGTCAGGACAAGCCCCTTACTTCAGCGCATCGGACCGAACGACACAGTTCAGCCGAACCTCTGCTTGCAGATATCCCCGGGCAACGTCGACGAAGAACGCCCGTCGAAGACCGCCGGTGTTGCCAACGCCACGGCCACGAAGACAGCCGCAGGACAGGAAGCTGCTAGCGCCCAGGCAGTAGAAAGGGGGCACTCACCGGTAACTATGATTGAAGTTCCCGACAAAGAAGACGACACGGCGTACCAGATCTGGCTCGCCAAAGAAACGACACCGACAATAGAGATTGTTCTCAATCCGCGAGCCCCTCCCCAGGATGAGGGTCGCATCTCTATTCCCTACAACGACGACTATCCCCGAGTCCCTCCCAAGGTTGAGGGTCAGTGGATGAAGCCTTTCCAGGTAGACTGGATGCTCCACGCCGTGTGTGAAGCACGAAATGACAACGCCGCATGCGCCGCTCTCTTTGTGTGGACACACAAAGACCGCACCACCAAACTCACTGATGAACTCCTCGCCTCCTTGAGGCTTGGGGGGGAGACAACACGAGAACAGCTGTACGAACTCTGCGAACCAGTACGCTACGTACGACGAACCCGATCCAGCGAAAGGGACCTCACTCTTGACGTCCAGCTGAATCCCGTGCTAGGAACAAAGACTCTCCTAACGAGAGGGTTGCTCAACAGCGGTTGTACCGGCAGTGCAATCAACCAAGCGTTTGTACTCAGACACAACCTCGACACCAAAAAGACAGCGGTACCGATCCCCGTATACAATGCCGATGGCACTTGTAACTCAGCGGGCGATATCACGGAATTCGTAGCATTCCGAATGACAATTGGAGACCACAGCGAGCGCATCGACCTTGCTGTAACGGACCTTGGGAAGACCGACCTGTATCTAGGGTATGACTGGCTCAAACGCCACAACCCTACGATCAACTGGAAAATGGGAACGATCCTGTTCAGACGCTGTCATTGCGTCAACAACCCATTCCCCCTCCCCAACCATGACGAACATGACAGGTGGGACGAAGAGCTCGAGGAAGGCAAAAGCATTCTCGCTGTCAACATGGAGGAAGAGCTAATACTCCACGCCATCCACCATGCCAACGATCTCGCCGTGGCAGCCAACGCGGAAAAGCCAAAGAAAACCTTCGAAGAAATGGTCCCCGAGCACTACCGCTCATACTGCGATCTGTTCTCGAAAGAGAACTTTGATGAACTCCCCAAACGACGCCCTTGGGATCATGCCATCGAGCTAATCCCCAACGCCAAATCGACACTAGACTGCAAGGTCTATCCGTTGAACCACAATGAGCAAGAACAGCTCGACACGTTCCTCGACGAAAACCTCGCCTTGGGAAGGATACGACCTTCCAAATCCCCCTTCGCATCACCGTTCTTCTTCGTCAAGAAGAAGGACAGTTCCCTACATCCCGTCCAGGACTACCGAAAGCTAAACGAAATGACGATCAAGAACCGATACCCCCTCCCGCTCATTTCCGACCTGATCGACAAGCTACAGGGGGCGAAGTACTTCTCGAAGCTCGACGTTCGTTGGGGATACAACAACGTCAGGATCAAAGAAGGGGACGAACAGAAGGCCGCCTTCCGAACCAACCACGGTCTCTACGAACCAACGGTGATGTTCTTCGGACTCACCAACTCCCCCGCGACCTTCCAATGGATGATGAATGACATCTTCAAAGATCTCATCGCCACCGGGAAGGTCACGATCTACCTAGACGACATCCTGATCTTCACCAAAGATCTAGACGAGCACCGACACATCGTACGGCAAGTACTGCAAAGGATGCGGGAACACAAGCTGTTCCTCAAGGCAGAGAAGTGCGAATTTGAGGTCCTTGAGACAGAGTACCTCGGCGTCATCATCAGTGAAGGATCAGTCCGAATGGATCCTGTCAAGGTCGCCGGCATAGCAGAATGGCCGACGCCTCTCAAGAAGAAGGAACTCCAGTTGTTTTTGGGGTTCATGAACTTCTATCAAAAGTTCATCAAGAACTATTTGAAGATCATACACCTGCTCACCCAACTCATGGGGAAGACAGACTGGACATGGGGAACCGCCCAGAACCAGGTGTTCCAACAGTTGAAGAAGCAGATGGCAGAGGATGTCATCCTCGCAATCCCGAACGGAACCAGAAGGTTCAGGGTAGAAGCCGACGCGAGCAATGGCACCATTGGCGCCGTACTCAGTCAACAACAAGATGGCAAATGGAGGCACGTAGCCTTCATGTCCAAGGCGCTCACTGCCACCGAACGCAACTACGAGATATACGACAAGGAGTTGCTAGCAATCATGCTCGCACTCTCAGAGTGGCGCCATTACCTGATGGGCGCGGTCGAAGACGTAGAGATCTGGACGGATCACCAAAACCTCCAGTATTTCAGGAAGCCACAGAAACTCAACCGCCGACAAGCTCGTTGGGTTACTAAACTCGCAGAGTACCACTTCGTACTCCACCACAAGCCGGGTACGCAAAACGTCAAAGCTGACTTACTATCCCGACAAAGCGATCATGACCAAGGCGAGGACGACAATGGAGACATCACGGTTCTCTCCCTACACCACTTCCGGGCCATGATCATGCCCACCATCAGCGAAACCCATGAAAAGATCCAACGTGTCACCAAGCAGAAGGAGCTATGGGACACCGGCATTGCTGCCTCTCTCGAGCACGAACGAGGCATCTCTGAAGAAGGAGGAACTCTCCTGTATGACAAACGTATCTATGTCCCTCGTCATTCGGGACTATGAGGAGAGATCATCTCTCAGTGCCACGATCACATCACAGCAGGACACCCCGGCATCGCCAAGACCAAGGAGCTCGTACTACAAGAATACTGGTGGCCGAAGATGGAGAAGGATGTCAAGACATACATCGCAGGATGCAAAACTTGTCAACGCACCAAGTCAAGCAACCAAGCGAAGGCAGCGCCTCTTCACCCGAACACGATCCCAACAGAGCCATGGACCCATATCTCCGTCGACATGATTACTGGACTCCCCGAGTCAGATGGCCACAACACTCTACTCATGGTAGTAGACCGATTCTCGAAAGGGATCATCCTAGTCCCCTGCAACGTTGAACTCTCAGCCGAAGGCTGGGCCTGAATCCTCCGCGACCACGTCTACACACGTCATGGAATGCCGAAGGTGGTGATCTCCGACCGAGGTCCCCAATTCGTATCCAAGTTCATGACCGAACTATACCGAATGCTTGACATCAAGCAGAACACCTCTACAGCGTTCCACCCGCAGACGGATGGCCAGACAGAGCACGTCAACCAGGAGGTCGAGAAGTATCTCCGGATCTTCATCAACCACCAACAGACCGACTGGGCCGACTGGCTACCACTAGCGGAGTTTGCCCACAACAACTGCATACACTCCGCAATGGGCAAGTCACCGTTCATGGTCATGTATGGATGAAATCCCCGAATCCTCCCTGACTCCCCGTCAGCCGCAGGTGCTGAAGTACCCGCCACCATCGACTTCTTGAAAAAGATGGCGAAAATCCACAAGGAGGCTGAAGCCGCCCTTACCGAAGCAGCAGGAAGAATGAAGAAAGCATACGACAAGCATAAACGAGATGCTTGTGCATACAGTATCGGAGACCGCGTATGGTTGGACACCACCAACCTTCACCTCCTGCAACCGAAGAAGAAACTCAATGACAAACGAGTAGGACCCTTCGAGATCCTCGAGACTGGTACATCTTCGTACAAACTGAAACTTCCACCACACTGGAAGATACACCTGCGCTTCAATGAGAAGCTCCTGACGCCTTATATCGCACCATCGTTCCCTAACCAGGAACTTCCACCGCCGCTGCCACCAGACCTCATCGATGGTGAAGAACAATGGGAAGTCGAAGAAGTACTCGACTCCAAGACATGCAAAATTCGTGGACGACGGGGACAACCCTCGACCATGGTAGTCGACTACTTCATCAAGTGGAAAGGATACACTCGGGAGCACAACTCCTGGACAACGGAAACAGACATGGGCAACGCAGAAGAAGCGATTGCTGAGTACAAGGCCAAAGTCGCAGCGCGCAGAAAGATGGCGCGCCTACACCTAGGCAAAATCATAACGAAAAGCCCCTTAGCAATGTTCATAGACCACGAATATCACGACGGAAGCTTTCGATACCTCACACAACTCGAAGACGGGTCCCAGAAATGGACCACCGATCCCAATGTCATGAAGTTCAAGACGTTCTTAGACGAATATTGGGCAAGCCAAGGAAGCCCTACTGACTACGAAGAAACAACAGCCTAGGCAGTTGGGACGTCTGCCTTAACGAGAGGGTAATGTTACGATTTTTCCATTTTCCTTATCTTATCTCCCAAGTGCCTATCTAATCTCATCTTATCCATGGCGCTTAAACACAGACATCGGACCGCATCTACACGCAGTCACCGCGACTATAACGCACGACTTCAGACCCGTTACTACGGCGAGCGACTCTCGCCCACGTACCGCACGACATTCATTGTTTCACGCATGGTAACAGAATGCTCAACACGTAACTGCATCTATATATAACATTCTGGACTTAGTATATAAGTAGCACGGATATCCTTTGTATATCCTTAGATTCAAACTAAAGTTTATCTTACCCTGCCAACTGCACGATTAGCACCGATTGACTAGCATCTGCTCGAGTGATTGTCCAAACACGAGACAGCTCTTGTAGTACCTTACATTAATAAGGTCACGTGTTAGGCTAGGCCTAACACGTAGAGGACTGTCCTCTATTCGCATCAATGGGGTATGTAGTATTTTTCGCCTGATTTACATCGTGCTCTGGTGATGCTTCCACTGGAACTGACGTAGTCATGAAAGGAGTGCGTATTCATGGGGAGCGCTCGTCCACAACAGGGGGGCTGTTGTTCTCATGACGACGTCATCTGCAATAGAGAAGGACGCACACAATAGTCACCGCAAGAACCGCCAATCCACCCATGACACCACTGACTATTGCTCCTGTCGCGTTCTTCTTTGGTGGCGACGGAGACGTGGTCATTGTCACTGTGGGGGAACGACTCGAGGTGGGATTATTACTTGATTTCAATGATGACTGGTCGTCTACAAGCTGTATTGCACTAAGCAGCGTGGTCAAAGCTACTGTCTGATTATAGCTGAAGAATGATGCCCTTGGTGGACCTGTCCAGGGTATTGTATACACATTGCTACTGGCTGAAGTGGCCTTTTCGATGATGGCATTATACTTTTAAGTAGAATAAGCGACATAATAGGAGGGGATATCACGAAGGCTCACCTGCACACCAATGTATTCTTTGATATAATCCCAAAGATCGGAGGACGTTGAGTTGCGCTCATACAATGCTGTGAGGGCTCGTACGATATAATGTCCTCCAGTAGTTGTAGCTTCACCATCAAAACAACAATGATTGATGAGCTCGTGAGATAAAGTCATGGTTTATGGACAAAAAAACATACTAGCAATGATGCCATCTAATCCCTGCCATGAGGTATTAGTTGCAATGGCAACAATGGTATTGTGCAATCTAGCAGAAATCACGGTTATGTCTCTGGACAATCAGGATATGCAAGCATGTACAGGGTCTCAGTTGATGTATTTCGGGTGATATCTGCCAGGATGACCAATCCTTCAATAAAAATCCCAGAACCATCCGAAGAGTACATCGTCGAATATACTGAGCAAGATTTATTTGACTGTGAGGACATAGAATCCAAAACAATATAGGACGGATTGAGGAGATGCGATTGTATGAAATTTGCCAACTCAATGGCAGCATCGAGATATGTCTTGTTGGATGTTGCTTCTGCCAATAGAGCCAAAACGCTTGTCGCAGTAATTAAGTGTATAGGCCATATCAGAGAAGACTACCGTGCTCACACAAGAAAAAGGCTGGTTGACTGTTGTACAGAATTAACCACAAATTTCAAAAAAGAAAAAAGATAAACACGAACCCAGAGGCCAAACTGTTAAGGGTTGCGTTGCTAGGATCAGTACTCTAGGCAATTGATTAATGAAAGAAACATAGATTCAAATCATGACTCACCCAATAAGTGCTGCCAGCCAGAGTTGCTGTCAACTGAGATGAGATCATGAATCAGCCGTCACCATGTATAACACTTACTGCCTTGACATGATAATGAAAGATCAAATTGCTTAACATACATGGTGCCCAAGGCCGCTTGCTTGTCAGATATTGTGTATTGCCTCACATAAGTCCACGAAATGATGGCCATAGCAAGGAAGTCTGGGTCTTGATAAGCAGTATATGCCCGAGCAGCAGCGTATCCATAATGCCTGCAGCAGATTAACAACATGAGCAGGGCAACATACAATCTAACTCACAACACGTAGTTTGGCTATCATCAAAGATTATGTGGTTAGTTATATGGAAAGCACTTTCAGGAAACAGCACTAACACTGTATTAAGATAGGTCAGGTGCGATTCAGGGGGTATACTAAGAGAGTACTGACTATGTGCTCGAAAATTCAGGACTGACTGACTCTGTGAGGGCAAAACATTGTCGCAATGTTTGCTTGTACTTGGTTTGGTTCGTCAGCCTATCGAGTTCCGCCATCTGTCCATAAAGTCTGCCAGGCGTGTCGTATGCAGAATCTGAGGATACTTAAACTGTATTCTCGATGCTGGAAATAGAGCGAATGAAACGCACCATTGAATTGCCCATTAGGCTGAAGCATGCTAACTGCCTTTTTGAGAGCAGCACTTGCAATTGCAATGTGCTCATCTTTGGACAATGTGATGTTTGGGTTCTAGTTCTTATATTAGCATTTCTTGTTGTAAACCAGAGAAGCCGTACTCGCCTTCCACAAAATCGATGGTGTGAGGTCCTGTGTACCACCCAACCTTATAAAATGCACCAATAGCATCCATACAAGAATGAAAGGCCGCATTCCTTGAGTCTAGATATGACACTCTTGCAATGTGGTGGGAACGAGGAGTGAAAGACAAGGAAGCTGGAGAGAACATGTGAATTGAGGCATTAGATCAATTGCAGATGAGTAAGGGGCTACTTGGCAAAACGAGGTGACAATGATATCAAACCCTGGTTACAGAGGAGATGTATTGTTGTTGGATGTTCATGAGAAGGATTTTTCATTCTTGGGCTTGAAACCGATTTTGCAGTAGCAATAATTTCATTGGACAACCCCACCCATCATGCAGGAATGTATTTTCCAACATATGACAAGACTGAGTGAGCCGCCATCAGCTAATTACTAGATGACTACTACCCAGCACCGCACGGATGCATATTGCTGATAGCCTGAGAAAAATGGAGGCTAGAACCAAGTTGGACCTGTACTTGAGCGTTGTTGGTAGTGACAAAGGATCGTGTCAAATTGAAATAGCCTGAGGTGCAGTCAGACCTGCCCTCACAATATCACCTGACCATGACATTGTGAAGTTTTTCATCAGATTCACCCCAACCTCAGGAACCGGCTTTAACTAGAGTCATTGTAGGAGCTGGCTCAACTTGAGGTCTAAAGCTAAAGCTCAAGTTTTCTTTCGAGTTGGAGAGCATCTTAGAGTAATCATCTCAAGCTGTGTGCTAGTGAATTCCTGAGTGTTATCTCAAGCACGTGTATATCTTTATTGACAAAAATTTTTCCACAGGAATGAGTTATCTGATCTTTTTTTCTGTGGTATATTCGCAAGAATGTCAATCTGTTACATGGACTCTTCTCCTGGATGGTCAAGCTGTCGACATTCCTGATGCATTCTTTGGTACTCTGGTCTGTACCCCCATGACTCTTGTCCTCCTATGCTCAACCCAAGTATGTTGTCCAAATGTGCGGAACATCTAGCCTGAAGAAAGACAGAGATAAGCACTAGCCGTCTTATGCTTTGTGCTCTCGAACCGACGCTCTGGGTCTTTGGGTTGGATCTATAAGATTGTAGCTTCCATGAACTAAAGGTGCCCCGCTCTTTTAGCTCGCGACCTCTCTCCTAAAGGTTCCTGTGCCATTTGAGGTTCCATACAGCTATCATTAACACTTATACTGCATAGAACAACAACGTGTCTCATCTTTATCTTCATCTTTGTTGCCGTTCAAGCAAAGCTTGTAGATGCGTGGGAAGACAGTGCAGATTACGAGGTGTGCGTCCAAGCTGTATGATAATAGACTGATTGTTTTTGTAAACTGATGAAGTCGTACATGTGACATGTATGGGCATAATAGCATGTAATAATTCGGACATGTGCAAGTGCACTTTTTCCGGGTGCAAGTTAGGTTTTAGGATGCAAGTTTGCTTACATTCTCCCGCAAGTTAAGGGTTCTTCTACACAGGTTTGCTGTTGGCCATACTTTGGGGATCGGATCTGGACTTGATGGGGATGGGGACTCTGGTATGTAGATCTCTGTCCCAGGTACTGATTATTGGTTATGTATGGTACAAAATTTAAATTTCTGAGAAGGAATACGATACAGTATACCTACATTGTTAGAGGGTCCTATCGTACACCCTTCAACTATTTAGAAATTAGAATTTCGTTCTCAGTGCGTTTCACTGAGCTCAATATCTTGTCAGCTCGCAGTCTACAATGTGCATAGTGTAGAACAATTAAATCTAGAGTTGACTGTCTGGATGGTGTCAAAAGATATGCTAGTTTCAAGATATATCAATGCACAGATTGCATGCATGCCTTGAATTCAAAGCCACAAAGATAGCCCACTACTAAAGAATCTCAAATCCAAAAGACCAGATGCCGAGGGGGGATAAATATAAATTTGTCATGTGAAATGGAGATGAATAAATAGGTAAAGGAAATGAATATGCAGTATGATTTTGGGCTGCAGTGGCCCACAGAGCTAAGACTTGTGTTAAGCGCCGAAACACTGTCAGCCACATTATCTTCCCGGCTCCCATTCCTACTCAGAACCAGGTCCCCAGACCTTATCCTGATGTCTATAATAGCACCCAATGCTGATGTGTATATCACCATAGTAGAAAGTCACTCAACTTGTGGGAGGAGACAAACTTGCACACCTGCATGAAACTTGCGATTAGTGATGTCCAGGTCAGGCTTAAAGCCCATGACCCAACCTGACCCAGCCCGACCCAACCCTCAAAAGCCTGACCCTGGTGGAGAGCTTTGGTGGGCTCAGGGCTCAGGCTCAAGCTATAGAAAGCCCAAGCCCTGGTCAGCTCTGGTAGCATCCTGATATAGGCTTTGTAAAGGGTGAGTCTGAATTCTTTCTCATGTTAAAGCTTCAATATGATGACTTACAGCAGAAATTAGCATGAGGATGACATCTACATCTCATGCTCATGCTCATGGCTGCCAAAAGCCCGGGTAAAAGCCCAAGCCCAGCCTGACCCAAGCCTGACCCTGAGGCAGGCATTGGCAGGCTCAGGGCTCAGGCTCACACTTTGTGGAAGCCTGACCCTCCAAAGCCCGGCCCAAGCCCTAAAAACCTGGCCCAACCCAACCCGGACATCACTACTTGCGATCAGAAAAAGTGAACTTGTGCCCACCTGATTTTTTACATGCTATTACGCCCATAGACATGATGTGACTCAATGTCAGGTTTGCGCTGCTAAATCCATCAGTTCCTTCACTGGTACATTCTATGGGCCATATCAGAGATCGACTGTAAAACACACCAAGGTCCTGCGACCCGCTTCTACTGTGTACTCGCCAAATGAATAAATAATTTGTCACTTAAGAGTCAATGGCCACTTCTGACTTGTATTTCTCATTGATGGCGTGCTCATTGGCTGTTTGCACGCAATGTATAACTTTGCTTCAATGTCTGAGTATACTACTCCTGTTTGACTGCATAGGTTTCGGTTACAGAGCGATGATGTGCTCGGTAATGGCGAGTGGCAAAAGACTAGTGGGCGGAAATGAGCTCCAACCAACACTAAACCTCTCTACACTCTACACTATCACCAATGTATTGAATTCGGGTGTTTCAAGTATGATAGAAGCACTCTGCAGACTCGATAATCAAGGTAGGTTGTTCAAAAAGACGTTTTATTCGTTACTAGTGAGTTTTACAAGCGTACTACTCGCACTAGTGGGGTGGGTAAGACACAATTGAATGAATGTGACTTGGTTTTGAGCTACTGCGCTCGCTGGGACTCCGACTGTTCGGACTATTGGCTCTCTTGGCCCTGTAATACTTCCTACAAGTGATCAACACTTGACTAGTTCGCACTCTAGCTTACTAGTGGCACTCTTGGCCTAAGAATAATACTTTAACTTTGAGAAACTGCAAGAACTAACTTTGGAGCACTCTTGGCCTTTGCAGGACACAATAGTAGACTCAAAGGGACTTCAATTCACTCAATACTATAGGTAACTTAGTGACTAGTAGCCGCTTCGTTCGAGGTTATGCACAAAAGCCTTTAATTGGGGGCACTAGATACTACTAGTCTGTCACAATCGCAGGGATGGCGTCGCCTTCCGTTGCGAGTGACTATTCTACTACTTATATACTGTAAGGAATGGTACAAAGCGACACAAACAGCTACACTAGTGGGGTATTTTCGGTACTGATTTCTTGGCTAGTCACGAAATACTGCGAAAAAGCACGCAATAGTCGGTCTAGAAACTACTGCTGGACAACTAGTAAGCCACGGAGCTACGCTAGCGGTTTTATCTCGCATTCTTGACCCAGCAACGCGCCACTAGTGCCGAGGATAAACTACTAGCCACGCTTCCGCATCCGCAACGCAGTTGGCTGTGATCGAACGCGCAGCCTGGCTAGCCTCGTGTCCGATCGTAACAGATCTGATCGCACTAGTTGGATCTAGATGCGAGGTTAATCCGTTGCTAATTCATTTCTAAGTCCTGCTTCGAGATTGCTGCACAACTAGTTAACCTGACTTAGGCGTTTATGCCCTGATCGGCCTGCTAGTGACCGGACTTCATGAGATCTGTGTATCCTGCTTCTTGTTTGGTGCGCTAGTCGCGTTACTTGTCTACTAGTGGCCTTATATTAATTAGTCCAGCTAGTATTCAAGTCACTAGTATGGCCGGCTGGTAGATTTAACCCACTAGTGGTATCGCATCTAAGTCCTGGCTTCACTAGTCGCATACTGCTGTAACTATCAGCTCGAAGCCTCAGCTATAGTCCTTTTACTATCACTAGTATCGGATAGATATGCAATTGTATTGTTACAAATTCGCAAAATCTAGGTGTGAACGCATAGACGGCGTATCAGCGGTCATGTGGTAGATCCATACAGTAGTGGCTTGCTTGCCCAGGATGACATCAGTGCATCAAAGGGCTGCATGTTGCAATGATACTCTGCTGGTGCTGGTGAGGCCTTGAGGATTGGGAGAAAGGAGGAGAGGAAATAGAGATCCAGGGAGCTTATCTCTGATGCCCACGGGTTGTGGTTCTGGGAGCGGATGAGGATGGAGGTTGGTGTTTTGCTGACACTGTTGACATAGTCAAAGGAGTGTGTGGCTACATGTACCAGGTGGGGTGGGACAGTATACAGGCTAATGGAGTGAATGCAGGCATGGTAAAAACGACTTGAAGGCAGTGATTGTGCTGGGCGTCGCCAACACCATCGAGGTGGGCATGCTTGTCGGTCTTCCAATTGTTGATCAGTATCTGGGAGATGTCGTTATTGAGCGCTATGGTGTCAGGGCTGAGGGTGACTGGGCAGAGGTCAGTGCCAATGGAATGGATTTCATGCAGGATCCTGTGGATATCCAGACATAGAAACACAATTCTCTGTGACCTCTGTATGTCAGAGACCGTTTATGAGAGTGAGGGGAACTCACAATGTCACCACCACACTCGCTTCAGACTCTGCATCCATGTTCAGCTTCACCTCAGTGAATATTGCGCCTTTCAGCAACCACTCTGAGCACTCGTGCCCATGTGTGATGTCCCATATTGTCAGCACCGACCAGATTCCCTTGAATACAGTTAGCAGCCATCAGTATTGTCATCCTGGTATGAATTTGATTTTGGAAACGGGTGATCTGAAAAAAGTTGTCTCGCTTTTCGGTGTGAGAGGAGTCTGTGAGCCAATGGGATGCGAATTGGTATGCATAACACATGCAATGCTCAGTGCTCAGCATTGAAGACTGCCCTTGGATGACTGCTATGAGACAGAGCAGCAAAAAGGGACAAGATTGGAGACTCTCAGAGACATAGATTGCGAGAAGAAGGGAGACAGGACGACAAGGGTATGACAGCAAGTGCAGCGATGATAGTAAAAGGCAAAAGAATTCGGAATTCGATCCAGGGTATTTGGTGTTGTTTGGCACCATCAGCTAATGTTTCCCAGCTTTGCCTTTCTCTCTGGTACCAACGCCAACCTAGGTATTTCATCCATACTGTCCTGCTAGCTTTTGTGCTTATCCTTCTTTAACAGATAAAAGAAATTGATTATTTATATCATTATTATTCTCTTGGTTTCCACAACCGGCTGAATACACGTAATGACCAAGCCAAGACCAAGCTACGAGGAACTGCGCATCAAATTGGTGCATATTCACTGATACAAGAGAATTTGGCTTTCTTTGCACTACCATCCGACCAAGAATAAATCCAAGAAGCTATTGTTGAGTTTGGTGCCTAGGTTCTTTCCTAATGGTGTGAAGGTTTTCCCATTCCTTCCATCTTCCAACTAACACAACTCTACAGTATAATCACTCTACCTTGAAACAGGCTGAACTGAACCTTGGTCATTTCAAGAAAGTGACTGGAGGTGAGGACCGTGTTTGTTGCCGTCAAAGAAAGGCTACTTCACTGGACCAGCTGGCCACGACAATAGTACTTGAAGCGGTCTCTGGAGGTCCGGCTGCATAAATAACGGCATATCAGGTGATTACAGTCTTTGACTACATATTTATACTTGCATTCTAACCAATTGGCACACTCAGGAAGATCTCCAACACATTCGTAAAGATGGACTGTGTGCTCTCCGTATGGACAGAGGAAGAACCACTATGCCTTAGAACTGTGCGACGTCAATATCTTCAGTTGACTAGAGAGGATCATCTCCAAGGACCAAGACCTACCATTCGTCTGGAACTGTCTCTCCTCCAGCCGCTTTTTATCTCTCGGTTCTGTTTGTTTCAGTACAGCTTGTCATATTGGGATGCGATATCGAGCACGAATGGTGGTGTTGGTACATCAAGAGTGACCTCGGCAGCATGTGGTTGCTATTGCAGGTCATGCATGCAGCAGAAAGTTCATGACCAGATCTTATCTCAGTATGGTTTCTCATTGCATTCATCAGCTGTAGTGCCTAATTGTATACACAGTGAACGAAGAAGACATTCATTGACTGTCAAGTAGATCTCAAGTCGACTTGGTTGCCTCCAGGCAATGATCTTCTTGCTCGTACCCTTTACATAAAGCAACTATCAAGAAGTCTTCTCACACCAGATTAGGGCAAGGAGTTCAACACAGTATGTCGAGCACTTGTTCCTCTACCTTCCATCTAACGTTATGGTAATAGGAAAGGCATTGATATTATACTGATGAAGGGATCACCAGCTTGATTATGAGCAAACAAATACCATTTGGGGGAATCAGATGCCTTTGTTGCCGCAACACTGGTGTCTTAGACGCAATTCTCTAATATGACCGCTGATACGCCGTCTATGCGTTCACACCTAGATTTTGCGAATTTGTAACAATACAATTGCATATCTATCCTATACTAGTGATAGTAAAAGGACTATAGCTGAGGCTTCGAGCTGATAGTTACAGCAGTATGCGTCTAGTGAAGCCAGGACTTAGATGCAATACCACTAGTGGGTTAAATCTACCAGCCAGCCATACTAGTGACTTGAATACTAGCTGGACTAATCAATATAAGGCCACTAGTAGACAAGTAACACGACTAGTGCACCAAACAAGGAGCAGGATACACAGATCTTGTGAAGTCCAGTCACTAGCAGGCTGATCAGGGCATAAAACACCTAAGTCAGGTTAACTAGTCACATGGCAATCTCGAAGCAGGACTTAGAAATGAAGTAGCAATGGATTAACGTTACACCCAGATCCGACTAGTGTGATCAGATCTATTATGATCGGCACTAGTATAGCCCGGCTGCGCTTTCAATCATGGCCGACTACGGTTGCGAGCACAAGGGTGTGGCTAGTCGTTCATCTCCGGTGCTAGTGGTGTGTTGCTGGGTCAAGAACGCGAGGATAAACCATTAACTGAGCTCCGTGGCTCACTAGTCATCCAATAGCATTTTCTAGACCAACTATTGCATGTTTATGCGCAGTATTTTGGGCCTAGCCAAGAAATCTGTACTGAAAATACCCCACTAGTGTAGCTGTTTGTGTCACTTTGTACCTCTCTTTACAGTATATAAGTAGTAGAATAGTCACTCGCAACGGGAGGCAAGCCATCCCTGCAATTGTGACAGACTAGTCAGTATCTAGTGCCCCCAATTAAAGGCTTTTGTGCTTAACCTCGATGAAGCGGCTACTAGTCGCTAAGTTACCCATAGAATTGAGTGAATTGAAGTCCCTTTTGAGCATACTATTGTGTCCTGCAAAGGCCAAGAGTGTTTCGAAGTAATTCTTGCAATTTCTTGAAGTTAAAGTATTATTCTTAGGCCAAGAGTGCCACTAGTAAGCTAGAGTGTGAACTAGTCAAGTGTTATCACTTGTAAGGAGCAGTTTCTAGGCCAAGAGTGCCACTAGTAAGCCAAGAGTGCAAACTAGGCAAGTGTTGATCACTTGTAGGAAGTAGTACAGGGCCAAGAGAGCCAATATTTCAAAGCAGTCATAGTCCCAGCAAGCACAGTAGCTAAAAACCAAGTCACATTCATCCAATTGTATCTTACCCACCCCACTAGTGCGAGTAGTACGCTTGTAAAACTCACTAGTAATGAATAAAACATCTTTTGAACAACTTCCCTTGATTATCGAGTCTGTAGAGTGCTTCTATCGTACTCGAAACACCTGAATTCAATCAATTGGTGATAGTGTAGAGTTGTGAGAGGTTTAGTGTTGGTTGGTGTTCATTGCCGCCCACTAGTCTTTTGTCACTCGCCGTTACCGAGCACATCACTGAACTGGGGTCAGAACAATATACCTGTGCCGTTTGTTGTTTCTGTCTTTTCCTGTGTGCAGCAGGTGCTAATATGCTTCCATTTCAGAATGACAAGTGAGCTGTGCATCACTTGTACTCAGGGCCAATAGAGTCAATGTAGATGGTAGTATGCCTTCGCCTATTTGAGTGCACTCGATTTCAGGCACAATGATCAAACACCATACAATTGAAGTACACCAATACATTATACTGCTTTTATCTCCTGGTTGGAAAGGATCATGAAGGGCCGCCCAGCCTTGGCACGTGAACTGGTGACAGAGGTTCTTCTCGTTGTGACCACACTATTGAATACATCGTGCACAGTGGAGAGTTTTTGTGGGGGAACAAAGAGGTTCAGTCTGGGATTAGGATACATTCAGTGATGCTACTCATCATAGACAATTCATTGATACAGCTTGGCTGTACACTGCTCACAATTGAATGATCGGCGTAAAATTCGTCACCAATCCACTTCCTTTCCTGCTTTGGCAGGTGTCCTGCTATTCAGTTTCATCACAAAAGTCTGAGCAAGTAGCAGAGGCTCTCGAATCAATACTCCTGATGAATTTTCTTCATTAAGCTAGTGTGCCATGTCATGCCGTATTGCCTCTAGTGCTGTGTGCTGATATTTGTCAAGACTTGATGTTTAGTCATCGGTGCTCCTTGTGGGGTTGTCACCAACTCTAGAGTCTATGCTGGCTTCATTGTCTCTAACATAACCTTCACAACACACTTCAAAGACTCCAAAAGCTCCTTCCTTCCCTGGAGTATGAATGCAGCTAGTTTTCATCTTGACACTGTTAGCTCTGAGTTTGTACTCAGTGATGGCGCAAGAACTTAAACCTTCTACTACCTGGAGAGTGAATACTCCGTCTCTACCTGACCACGACAAATACTGATGCAAAACTAGAGCCCAAACATCACACTGTCAAAGGAAGACCACATTAACATTGCAGGCACTGCCCTCAAGACAGCAATTAACAACCTTAATCAGTCCATGCAATTTAGTGGTATGTGGCATTTGATTCCCTGCATAGCACTTCCGTTTTGACTCCCCTATGACAATACTAGGTGGTACATATGTTACCGTGGGAACTCTTTATGCACAAATGGCAGAGTTTGACAGACTGACAAACCAGATGAAGTACAAGGACATGCTGAAGCAGTATTTTGCACTTGCAGAGTCGACAAAGCCTGGCTTTTTAGATCAGCTGTCAGTAATCTCTTTTTCTACCTTCTGGATCTTGCTGACTGACCTTGATCCAGTGTTAGTTCTATTTTTCGAACGCAATTCATGATAACTGATTCTTAATGATAGCCGTACTCTGGGCTGTGAGGTAGATTATATGCAGACATTCTTGTGTTGCTCATTCCCCATAGGACTTATGGATATGCTGCAGCTCGGGCTTACACCATTTATCAAGACCCAGACTTCCTTGCTCTTGCCATGACTTCCTGGACTTCAGTGAGGCGATATACAATATCTAAGGAACAAGCTGCATCAGGCACCATGGACACCAAGCAGTTCACTTCCCCATCTTCATGTCAAGGCAGTCTGTGTTATCAGCTAGTATAACTGATCAGTTTATGAATCAATTATGAATCCTGGTTCACAGCAACTCTAACAGGCGGCACCTATTACGTTGATGAGCCTCCAGGCTCTGTACACTCAGAATTCGCGGATTTTAAGCACTAATTGCCGCTCCTGTCCACCCAGCGGACTTTCAGTAAACCAAAGATTGCACACAAGTTCATACTACTTTCATGCTACGGCAACGACTCCTCACACACTTTGTTATCCATCTCATCTGGTTACGCATCATAATTGCCGTGTTCCATCATGGCAAGGCACCTTCGATCACAAATCATCCTAAAACGGAACTACTGCATCACTTCTCATAGCCTCATGGACGCGTCAATCAATCACTTAATGAAATGACGTGATTGCTGCAGCCACTCATCCATCCACGATATTTCAAGCATGCGGCCACTACAGACCGCGTTTTACTAAGGCTGTTACTTCGCCAAGACCTTGAGAAGACGTAGACCCAAGCATACACCTCAGTACAAAAGACATACCTCACCAGTCCGCAGCTAAACAGCACCTCATGATCTGTTCATCGCTCCAAGAAACCATACGGTTTTCATCCATACGCGGCAACGTTGACAAGTTGCTGTTACTTTCGAAGCCAAGAAACCATATGTTTGCTACGAAATCTACTAAGCCACGGCCTTGCAGCCTGACTAAGTCGCGCATACTTACTCTATTTATAATTTCGTACTTGTAGTATAAAAACTAGCTAGAAAACGTCGTTTAGTGTTAGCTTACCTCGAGCCTACCGTTAACTTACCCCTACACATCGAGTCTACGCTACGTTTATTACCGTTTACCCCAGCATATTCTCGAGTGCACGTCAATTCTTAAGCTCACCAGAGTTATTCTACGGTTTTTGACTGTGAAGAGTCACTTGACACTCGCTCTTCGCTCTTGACACTATTGGTACATGCTCATATTGTGCCAATACGTGATTGCCGCACCATACCTCACCCACGTTTATCTTTTATTGGCCGTTATCATTTCAACTTCACCAGCATAGGATCTTTTCACGTTTTCGCTTTCGCCATCGTATCGTTGCCCACTTGGGTAGTCTCCGAGCAGACTTAGGATCGTTTTTGCACCAGTATAGGACCAGTTTCAGCATAGTTTTCGTATAGGACAGTCCCCCAAGTGGACTTGAAGGTTAGTTTTGACATAGGATAGGATCGCTTCAGCACAAGACCAGTTTTCGACATCAACATCAGTATTTCCGTATCATTTAGGATCAGTACCCCACCACCGCCAGTATATTTCCGTTCTTGCCCTCAGTACCATTGCCAATTTCCGTATTTCCACATTTATTCTCGACGCTCTGCCCTCAGTACCTCATTCCATGTTTCCTCTTTCTACCAGCCATTCTCAGCTCTAGTTCCATGTCTTCGCATCGTTTCCCCCATGTTCAGACCCAGTTTCACACATTTATTTCCGTTTCCTTCGCTCACTTTGCTAGGATTGCCGTCTAGCAACATTTTCTAGTCTCTTCTCACGTTTTTGCTTACGGATTCATGGTATTCACGTCATACCCGTTTCCGTTCCCTCTCATTTCGAGAGATCCCTACCGGCTTACAGCCAAAGCTTCTAGTACTCGACTACCAAGCAATACTACTTCGCTGACTGAAAAGTCGCAGTGTATACTTGCATATAGAGGAATTGATTGACTGCACGGAGGTGCCCCGAACCCACTTGCACACATGATTGCCTTGATTGCCATGTTACCACGTTAATTACCCAATCTTGTTCCTGAGTTGGTGTTGCCATTGCCACGGAAGTCTAGGCTCATCAATGTGAGTCATGTTTTACATCAATATTTCATTGATTAACCGATTGGCCAGGCCACTGATCCCAACAATACAAACATTGCAAGTGCATCCTCCAGGTTCATTTCCATTTCCATTGTGTTTGATTCATCGGTTAACTCTGTACAAGCAACTTTTTTCTTATGTGAGCTCCGCAAATCTTCTGTGATGAGTTATATACTTGGCTGATTGTGACTGAGCCTTTCCACTCTACTGGCAGAAGCAGCATCCAGCAAGACATATATTGATGCTGCTGTCGAATCAGCAAACTTCATACAGTCACAGCTTCTCAATCCATCTAATCTTGTACTGGGTTCTATCGACCCATCAACAAATTGTTCTGTAGATTTAACTCCATCCTGCTTCAGTTCTGGGCTCTTCATTGAAGGCTTGGTCATCCTAGCTGAGATCACTGCCTATAATGCATCAAATTATGCCTTGTATGTGCTAACAAATCCTCTTTGTCCACATACTCAAAAGTGAATTCTGCTAGATTATGCAGTACAATTGTTGCCGTTGCAACTAGTTCACTGTGGCATTCCAAGTCCTGTGTATACAGGATTTGGTCTTTGCAACCTGAGCTTTTAATTTTGTGGCTGTGTTTGTTGGTGATTCCCCGAGGATTCCCCTTTAAGATGTCTCATGCTTTCTGTTCCTGGCTTAGTCATCTCCTTGTGGAAATTTTCTCCTGTGCATTGATGCTCCCGATCCATGTTCTCTTTCTTTCTTCCTTATGTTTTCTTTGTCTCCCTGTCGATAACATCCCATCTCCTCATACTTTCAAACTAGGAAATACATATTGGCATTCAGTATCCTACTTTCCACTTCAAGTTCCTCTGGTCCTCCGCTGCAACGTTCTTCCCTTTTTTCTCAGCCTTGTCTGTCAGCACGTTTTGGTGTATTGCTCTCACATGCTCCTACATCTGTGTCAGTGTCTTCATTATGGCTATTGGTGCATTGTTGGCTTACCTTGGTGAAGCTTTCATCTAACATAGCATCAGTCCTCAGTTTCAGCTTCATCTTACGCTGTGATTTCTTCATGGACACTGCCACGATGGAAAGTTGGACTTCCACTATATCCCTGACACAAAAGATTTGAGGCTCTGCTGAGACGAATCTATGGGTGTGTTCAGTGAACTTCCATTGACACTTGGCACCGTACTCACCTCCTCTCTCCCTCTTCATCTACCTTGCTCATGTAAAATCTGACTTTATTATCTTCTGTGTGAATGAGATTTCTCTTGGCACAAGCGGCAGCAAGTATTCCTCTGGGGTCGACACCTGGCTCGAACTCGGCTTGCTCCTGAGGGTGAGTCTTCATGGTTTCAAAGTACCTGTTACTGATGTCCAAGGCTATATAGTCGTCCATGTTGTCCAGGTCCATTTCTCCCATGCACCATCTGCAAACTGTAGTTCAAAAAGTAGCTGGGCCTCCATTATCAAATCTGTCATTTCCTTGAATGCTTCGCCTCCTATCCTGGTGATTCTGATGTGTTGTTGCAGAAACTCGTAGTTGTCTTTCCTGTTTGTTTGGTGAGTGAAGGTGTTTTTCTCGTGAACAGCCTTTACTCACACTGGTGCATCCATTACAGGCGGCAGATCCTTTTTGGCCACTATTCCCTGCGTTTTGAATACCACCTCTTCCAGCTGATTGTCGCTATCCGTCTCCACCAACCTCCTCCATCAACACTTATCATGGACACGTTAGGAAGCCAACTGTCCTGTTGTTGAATGGTCAGTATCTCATTGTATCCACCCACGGCATCTCACGTCTCACCTGAGGTTTACTTGCCAGGTGGTGGTTCGTTGCCTTTTTGCTGTCAACCATGTATTGCTGCAGCGCTTCACCTGTATGCTGTAAGCTTTGCTATGCTCTACTTCCTGAACTACGGTTTGCTTACCAGCATCCTTTAGGTTATAGTGTTCATCCATGAAAGTGAAACTTGTTGTCGTTGATTGTTGCTGGTCAGGAATGCAAATTTTGTATAGCAGATGCGGTGGTTGTCTGTTCGCAGGATGGATTTGTTTGGGCTCTCGTTGATGGTGATGGCCCGATCTGTCCTATCTCCCTGCTCTCTGGGCATGTACATCCCCGGTCAAACCGTGGCATGTTTGATGTCTGGTGTCTTCCTTGCCGGTTCCACACATCGCAGGCTCAGTCCATTTCCTCCTTGCCTTGTTGGTTTTTGCTTTCATCCTCTCCATGCTGATCCATTGGTACTTCCCTACATGTTGATCACTGGTCATGTTATGCTTGGTTCATCATTGGTAGTGACTTCTTTCCCCACCTACATGGTTACATGAACATCTCCCTTGTCACTGGTTATTGCATGTACTATATTGGTGTTGCCACCTGTCTTTTTAATTTTAATTCATTGAGGCTAGTCGGTTTCATGCGCTGGCAGTGTACCTGTTTTATCTGGTCTTGTGCAATAAATTTCGTTGGCGCTCCAAGATGGAGCCACTAACAATGGTACATTTTTAAAGGAAGGCTACCTGCATGATCTCTCAGCATTGTCATTATTATGCTGTGGTGACAAGCACGCTGCGAATGTCATGTACATATGACAAGAATTCAATAACTGGCAGTTCTAAGTCACATATCTATCTTATCTTATCGCTGACTGCAATAAGCATCAGCAAAACAGTCACTTCATCTTTGTGGTCTTTCAGTACTTTCTAAAGTCATAAAAGCTTTGAAAGATACGAAATACAATGTCTTTCCACAAGAAGAAAATGTATTTCACAAGATACGTACCTTGTCTTGTCAAGCAGATCGAAACTTTGAAAGACCGGTACATCATCTTTCGTACAGCAACATCTTTTATATATTTTAGTTTGCTTATTGCTTTGGAACATCACGAACAATGAAAGAGCATAGAAAGCATAGTGGTAATTGGCATAATCATACTACATGGGCATACAGCAAGCAGGAACATTTAAACGGTAAGTAACACTAGTACAAGAAAGCTTGATTACATGGGGGAAGGATGTCTGCACTCCGGTGAGAAGGTCCCAGTAGCTAGTTGCTGGAGTAGCTCTCCACAGTCTCCCTGGCCCATCTATGTCCTATCCTGTTCATACTGCAGTCATTCGGATCGAATTAGACAGTGTTTGAATCCAACTCCCACACCCAAAAAAAAGGCATGAGCCCCAAAGGTACCTGCGGTGAGCAACCGTAATCTCCTGGACTAGGGACTTACCTTTAGACAAATGGCAACACACTGGAATGGAAGGGCATCAGCGCTCAAAAACCAGCCCCCAGGGAGAGTAACATACCATGTGCAAAGCCCATTTTTGTACTCATCCGGGATCCCTAGACATGATATGCACCACACCACCTTTGCATCCAGCTTGCTAGAGCATGGTGCCTTCACATGCTGGGGCTCAGCTTGCTAGTTCGATGCTGAGGTTCGATGCTGAGGTTGTCCTTTGAATGAGGATGGAGGGGGAAAGGAAGAACATGGAGATCAATTCGGATTGACTTTTGGATCCAAAAGTCAACATCACATGAAATGATGTGATTGGCCTGTGCGCAGGTGCCCTGGCGGAGTTTGAAAGAACTTAAACAAATTTCCAGTTTCTCTTGTGTTCCTCCCCCCACTATTCCGCTGTTTACTCCTCCTCCCGGACCCTCTGCAAATTGCAACATTGTCTTGGACATGCTTTTATTATGTACATTCTACTGATACTACCTGTGCAGTATACTATTACCAAGAAATTATGCTATAATATTTTGCAAACTGACACGTTCAGTTTGCAGATTCTGACTCTGCAAACTGATCACGGGCTGTGACATGTGACATTGCCCATCCCAAACTTCCTTTTCAATGTACACCACCAGCTATTTCATTTGTCTGAACATGACATCTGTTCCTTTCAGCTTCTCTCAGATCTTGTGGATGAGTCCTTCCCAACCTCGTTCTCATATTACAGAGCTGGCAAAAAGACTCGGATACTCTATCATGAGATCGGTTTCCCATTCAGAGGTCTCATCCGTGAACAAATCCCTGAATGATTAGAACGGTGGATTTGACGAGCGAGAGATATGGGTTAATGGGAGAGGTTGTCTGCATGGTTGGCTGCATCAAGTGTTGTGAGGGGAGATGATGAGATAACTACTTTAAGGTTTCAGTAAGATGCCAAAGATATTAAAGATCCGGCTCCAAAGATCAAGACACCGGTTCCCAAGATCAAGACGCCGAAAGAAGTCTGGAAAAAGACAAATCTGCTAAAGACAAATATGCCATTTTGCTGATGAGACTTATTAATTACATGGTGTTTATCTCTTGTCTTATCTAAATCCATGTTATATGCTCAAGCATTGAGGCTCTTACATTTTTGATCTAATTGTCATGCTCTACCAAAAAAAGTGAGGACTTGGACTTGCCACGCTTGCGATGGCCCCCCCACTTCATGGGGTGAATGGAGTCTATGACCATATGCATTGTGACCGCAATTCTATCTCACGAACTCATCGTTATTTTGATGGTAAAGGTGCAGACACTGGAGGACATTACATTGTATGGGCCCTGGCATCATTATATGAATGCAACACGACATCTTCTGATCTTCGAGAATATATCAAGGAATACATCGGTGTTCAGGTAGGTGTTTATAAATTCATCCTTCCTGGTTTACCTAACGTTGGTCTTGGATGCAGTATAATTCTGTCATCAAACATTCCAGGTCCTCAAACGAGAGCAATATTTATGGGGGATCCTAGACAGGACCACCAGGCACCTCGTTTGACAATGGTGCACAGACCATGGCTTTGACTGCGTTGATCAGTGCAATACAGCTTGCAGATAATCCCGCACTGAATGATATCCCTACCTCAAGTATGAGCGCATCACTGCCATCACAGTCATCGACTAGGTCAGCATCATCAGCAAAGAAGGACTTTGCTGGAATCATAGCAGGTAGTGTCATTGGCGGAATAACCCTTCTCGCCACTTTAATAATGGGTGCCCTTTTCTTGCACAAACTTCATTGTCAGAGGAACAATAGCCCTTTGGTTGTTGATGGGAGTTTGCCAATGCTAACACCGTTCATGACTACGCAAAATATGGCCTCTTCAGGGATATTGGGAGAGCAGCGTTCGAGAAACCAGGTGAAATCTGCTCGATTCCCTATGGTCGCAAAGAGAAGAGAGCCCTCACCTTTGGGGGCCACAGAAAACGGTTCATTTGGGATAGTAAGAGTGAATGTACAGACTGAGCTGATGACTTCACCAGGAAATCAAGTTGGAAGCACCGATAATCCACCACCCGGCGGTAGAAGAGAGTATACGCTTTTGGAGGAGCTGCTGAGATTGTTAAACGACCAGATCTCATGGGACCGATGGAATGCAGAGGACTCGGAGATGCCACCAGGTTATCATGAAGGACAGGCTATGTGAACAGGACAGCATGTCTCGAGGTGGGACAGTATATAATGCAATTCTTGCCATGGTTTCTCCATTATGTTTTCGATATTATCTCACCCTTTCCATTGCGCTCCGCTTCTTCGACGTAGAGAACTCTGATATCCTACGCTCGATGCTCGTTTGCAAGATTTTAACATCAATAAACAATATTGGTTATTTCCACCAATGTACCCTGCGAGGTGTCTCTGTTCCGCGAGAGTCGCTCAACTGTGCGATCTAACACGGTACATGTTGGTTACATGGCTACAAATGTCAGAATCAAGCATCTACTTAAAAAGCGCGACTTTGATCACTACTATTACTGGCTTATTTGTTTTGTCTGTTCATAGGCTCCGCAGGTAATGAGATGCTCACTAGCTGCTTACTTATTCATGGCTCCTTGATTTCAGAGCGTGGGTCACACTAAGGTATGACTTGCTTTATGTACCGCACAGAGTCGATACTACCAGGAATGAATCATTGGAAATTTTCTTGTCGTGATATACTTATGAGATTGCCTATCGGCTGTGTGGATTTTTCTCCTGAATGGTCAACTTGTCTACTTTTCCTTCCCGATGCGTTCTTTAATACTCTGGTCACAGTACGTGCATGACCCTTATCCTGCTATGCTTAACCCAAGCACATTGTCCGAATGTGTGGAACATACAGCCTGGCAAAAGATGGAGATAAGCACCTCCCATCTTATGCTCGGCTGATTTATGTTCTTGAACCGAGGCTCTGGGTTTGAGAGCTGTATCTATAAGGTCCTACCACTTGTGTCGACTGTGTATACTCACCAAGAGGATCGGTAACCCCTCCTGCTCATGGGTCATTTTGACCTGTGTTTCTTCGTGGATGGCACGCCATTTGCCGTTTTGCAAGAGATGTATCCATGCTCTGATGTCTCTCTTATTTGATATTAGGGAGATGATTGTGTGAAAGGACAACCACAGCAAGGATATCGACATGTTTATCCACTGCATTATTTCAGGATCCAGACAGGGAAAAATCTCCAAATGTCAAAGAACTTCAAGAAGAAAAGAAACATTCACAGCCTTCTCAATGCTTCGACTAGGACTCGAACCATAGTAATTGGCAGACTTTATAGTCTGCAGTACGAAGCTACTGCTTTCTGTATTGTGCTTGCGAATGAAGGAGGGAGAGTTGGCACCAGTCAAAATTCCATGTGATGCATATGAATTAAGGAACGCAGTGGTGTGGGGAATATGGCAGCGACAAGTATGTTGCAGTCATAGTGGCTCGCTCATCGATAGTACTGCGTCGGAATAGATTATGACCGTGAGATCAAACTATAATAGGCACAGGCCCTTTGGAATGTAAGTAGTAGACATTCTACGCAGTACGTCATGGAGGTGGATGTCCTGAACCGTATATTCAGACTACAATTAAACATTGTGACCTTCCCACAAGGGTGATCCTCCCATGGTCTTTGTCATAGCTGAAGGCAGTCCAGTTATTGAGTGTGCTGGAGCATACCTCCCAAACACAAACTTGGTCGATGGGGTTAAGCGGACCGGAGAAGACAGCTGCCATCAGTGTTTCGCAGCCATCGTGCTCCTCCCAGCATGAGACCATGGCACAGTCGGGTGGGCAAATCCATGCAGTGGTGGCTCGCTTGCCAAGGATAACATCAGTGCATCGAAGGGCTCTGCGACACAACAATATTTTGGAGACAAGAGTTGGAGGAAAGGAGGAAAGTGAGTAGAGCTCGAGTGAGTTTAGCTCTGATGCCCAGGGATTGTCGCTCTAGGAGCAGATGAAGATAGATGTTGGTGTAGCACCTGCAGCATCGACCCAGCTGAAGGAGTGTGTGTATATGCAGGTGGAGGTGGAAGTGTACAGGGTGATGGAGCATGCACAGACGACGAGGATAGCATGCGGGATGAAGATGACTTGGAGGCAGTGATAATGCTGAGTGTCGCTTACGTCATCCAGGTAGGTGCACTCGGCAGTCTTCTAGTTGTAGATCAGCATCTTGGAAGTAGGGCCATGACGCGTGATGTGTGACGTCGCAAGTCATGCTTACTGAGTAATGACCGTCGGCAATCCTCACCAAATTTCAAACTCCAACCATGAGTTACCCTTTATGGATTTCACACCAAAAAATTCACTTCGGATGTCTGCACCTACTATGGGCTGAACCGCACATGTTGGTGACTATTTTCAGTAGGAGAAAATGTTCGGTAGATAATTCTACATGTATTCTATGAACTATAATTTCTTTACCCTGCTAGATTGTGCCATTTCACTTGTATATTCCATTATATCAATATGAATTTTGTCATTTTTCCACATAGAATACATGTATTTTAACCCACTGTGGACTTCCATGTCTTTTTTGGCTGCAATCTGTCCATGTGGAACCTGTAAATGGGTGCATTATAGTTGCACAGGGAAGGGCCTGCTAACAAAGCCAAACAAATGCGATGTGCCAATTATTAATTATTACAGGGTCATTTTCCAACAAGTAAGATCACAGTTCAAATGGTTTCATGCCATGATGGTATCTATTGCATACACTAGTGGTGAGGGCTGCAAATCAAGGCTAACGAGAGCCAAAGGTGAGATGAAGCATTTTGCCATCAAAAGGACCGATCTCTGCTTAGTCAGCGCACGATTTCTTAACTGGCGTTGCCCCTAGTCACTTACTGGGTTGAGGTTGGTATCGACCAAATGGATTTCGTGCAGTGACCCATTGTCATCTTGATGTAGAAGTACAATTCTCTGTGACCTATCTACATCAGAGATCGTTCATGACAGTGACGGGCATTCACAATGATACTGCCATGCCCGCTTCAAACTCTGGGTCTGCATTCAGTTTCACCACAGTGAATATACCGACTTTTAGAGACCATTTAGAACACTTTTGCTGCCGGTGATATCCTTGATCATCAGCATCAACCAGATCTTCATGGATACGGTTAGTAGTCATCGTTTTCCTCATCCTGGCACGAAGTCAATTCAGAAACAGGCGATCCGATAAAAATTGTCTCGCTTTTCAAGATTTCAGTCTGCGCACCAACGGGACATGAGTCAGCAGACGTGATGAGTGCGATGCTCGAGATCTATACCATCGAATGGATAAAGATAGTCACTGGCAAGAAGTTTGAGCTTAAATGTGTTCATCCACACTGTCCAGTCTTGTGAGTGTGTAGAAGTCTGTAAAATTCAGCACTCAGCAACCAGGATCATGGACTTGAGAGATGCTCACCTGTCGGAGAAGAAGAATATTGAGAATGGAAAGAAAGGCGATGGTATAGATCAGTACATCGTCAACGAGGTCGTAGTATGTACTGTTCATGGACGTTCGCGTCCAAAAACATCACAGGCCGATTAAGCCAGTGACACAGAACTATTTCTCACGCCTTCCCAGGCCCAAAGTGTGAAACCTTTGATATTGTGCATGTTTCACCCTTTTGCAACGTGCAACTCCATCACTGCAGGCTCGCTCTTGACATGACTATCTGGCTGCCTAGCCCTTTCTTCGCTAGGCAGGCATCGTGCTATGGAACAGGAATACCTTTGCAGAAACCCTCAGGTCTAGTAGACAGCGAGGACGGCTGGCGATTCTGCATTTCCTAGCCTCTACCTGCTATGGAAGGGACGCAAGAGAATCTGGTCAGCACTCCATTGGTTGGACTATCTGGTTGTACAGATGTATACGGACATTGTGGACTAATGTTTCCCCTGGCCTCCTACCATTAGGTACGTCGTCCATTCCGTTCTACTAGCTTTCATGCTTATCATTCCGCTGATGTGCTCGGTAACGGCGAGTGGCAAAAGACTAGTGGGTGGAAATGAGCTCCAACCAACACTAAACCTCTCTACACTCTACACTATCACCAATGTATTGAATTCGGGTGTTTCGAGTACGATAGAAGCACTCTGCAGACTCGATAATCAAGATAGGTTGTTCAAAAAGATGTTTTATTCATTACTAGTGAGTTTTACAAGCGTACTACTTGCACTAGTGGGGTGGGTAAGACACAATTGAATGAATGTGACTTGGTTTTGAGCTGCTGCGCTCGCTGGGACTCCGACTGTTCGGACTATTGGCTCTCTTGGCCCTGTAATACTTCCTACAAGTGATCAACACTTGACTAGTTCGCACTCTTGGCTTACTAGTGGCACTCTTGGCCTAGAAACTGCTCCTTACAAGTGATAACACTTGACTAGTTCGCACTCTAGCTTACTAGTGGCACTCTTGGCCTAAGAATAATACTTTAACTTTGAGAAACTGCAAGAACTAACTTTGGAGCACTCTTGGCCTTTGCAGGACACAATAGTAGACTCAAAGGGACTTCAATTCACTCAATACTATAGGTAACTTAGCGACTAGTAGCCGCTTCGTTCGAGGTTAAGCACAAAAGCCTTTAATTGGGGCACTAGATACTACTAGTAGGTCACAATCGCAGGGATAGCGTCGCCTGTGAGGTTAAGCACACAAGCCCTTTAATTTGGAGCACTAGACTCTTGCTAGTCACTCGCAATTGCAGGGGTGGCTTCTTCCTCTGAGGTTAAGCACAAAAGCCTTTAATTGGGGGCACTAGATACTGACTAGTCTGTCTCAATCGCAGGGATGGCATTGCCTGCCGTTGCGAGTGACTATTCTACTACTTATATACTGTAAGGAACGGTACAAAGCGACACAAACAGCTACACTAGTGGGGTATTTTCGGTACTGATTTCTTGGCTAGGCCCGAAATATCACGCATAAACACGCAATAGTCGGTCTAGAAATTGCTATTGGACGACTAGTGAGCCACGGAGCTCAGCTAGCGGTTTAATCTCGCGTTCTTGACCCAGCAACGCGCCACTAGCGCCGGAGATGAACGACTAGCCACGCTTCCGCATCCGCAACGCAGTTGGCCGTGATCGAAAGTGCAGCCGGGCTATACTAGTACTGATCGTAATAGATCTGATCGCACTAGTCGGATCTGGGCGTAACATTAATCCGTTGCTAATTCATTTCTAAGTCCTGCTTCAAGATTGCTGCGCAACTAGTTAACCTGACTTAGGCGTTTATGCCCTGATCGGCCTGCTAGTGACCGGACTTCATGAGATCTGTGTATCCTGCTTCTTGTTTGGTGCGCTAGTCGCGTTACTTGTCTACTAGTGGCCTTATATTAATTAGTCCAGCTAGTATTCAAGTCACTAGTATGGCCGGCTGGTAGATTTAACCCACTAGTGGTATCGCATCTAAGTCCTGGCTTCACTAGTCGCATACTGCTGTAACTATCAGCTCGAAGCCTCAGCTATAGTCCTTTTACTATCACTAGTATCGGATAGATATGCAATTGTATTGTTACAAATTCGCAAAATCTAGGTGTGAACGCATAGACGGCGTATCACCGCACAGATAGAAGATATTCATTGCTTATAGCATCGTTTTTCTCTTGATTTACACGACCGACATAGAACATGTAGCTACCTATCAAACTGGCCATTGCTCACTTTTCATTATAACCGACACGAAGCAAGGTGAAAGGCATAAGAATTCTGTTTGCTGCCTGCTAGTGTTTCGTGATAGGCCATAAAATTGATCACCAATGAAAGGTCATTACGCGGTGCCGTGGCGAGGCACTAAGAGCGACATCATTAGGGCCGTGTTCACTCTCGGAACCGCCTTTGGGCCTTAATGACAAGTCTTTGATTCGCGGAAGGCGGTACGTTTTCTCTCTACATTCAGCTGTTGTAGCGCCTGACTTTATACATAGTAAACGAAGGATGCCTTCGTCAGCCATCAGTGAAGTCGACGAGGACACTCTGGGAGGACCATTATTCTTGTTCATGCCTTTGAAAGTAAAATCTTGTAGTATGTCGGATTCTTATTCCTGTGGCTTTCAAGTAACATATCGGTTGTAGGAACAGGATCCATATTCCATTGAGGAAGACACAATAAGGAAACCACAAGTTCAATTGGGATCAAACTTGAAGCTAGCCGCAATGAATCTTGGCTCCCAAGATTGCGACTGGAGGTGGTGATGAAGCTTGGTGCGAACAGAGAGAGGCCAATTCGCTGAAAATGATGTCGACCAGTGAGCAACAACAATAGGAATACAACTTGCAAGCGACTCTGGAGGACTCGGCTCCATGACTACCAATGTAGAAAGTGCGTACTGTCTTTGTCTACATATCTGCCCTTGCATTCTAATCAAATGGCATGCGCAGCCGCCTGCTGTCCCAACAGAAGACGCACTATATCTCAAATAGCGCATCATCGAATTCCCCAGCCGGATAGCATACTTGTATTCCTTCCTCAGGAGAATCGTCTCCATGATCCACCAGTCATCCGGAAGTGCCTTTCTTCAAAGTGTTTTCATGACTTACATCATCTCTTCCCATCTCTTGCGGATAGTGATATAAGAGCAATGGATTGGACTACGTACTCATAATAGATGGTGTTTGCGATAGAGTACCAGTCTCAAGGTGTCGAGTCTCTGCAGACCTAATAATACTTTTCACATTGCCCGTCCTTCATGATACTCTGGTGGTGGCTCCTCATCCTGGCCATCCCATCTGCCCGGCAGTAGTCGTCGTTGATTAAGCATCCTCAGCAGCTCCTCGGTAGGCAACCCCTCTCTTCTCTGATTGTCAATTGGATTCGGAGGACTTATGGCTGCCCCGAGTATCGTCGAAATCTGTCCATCCACCCTCCTCGCGTCCACGTCTGCCCCAGAAGACGTAGAAAACTCTCTTCTACTTGCAGGCACAGGGTACCTAGCCATTTTACCCTGATTTAAATGAGACTCTCGTGATATCTCTGCTCGAATTGTTGTAGCCATGAATGGTGTTAGTATTTGTGGGGAGCGCTCGTCCACAAGTGGTGCGTTGTTCCGTTGACGACGTTGTCTACGACGGAGAAGGACGCACGCAACTGTGACCGCAAGACCTGCCAATCCACCAACGACACCACCGACTATCGCTCCCGTCGGGTTATGTTTTGGTAACAATGGAGAGGATGTGTTCGCACTTGCAGTAGGTCTACCACTCGCAGGTATCCCATTCGAGGTGGGACTATCACTCGGTTTCGACGATGGCTGGTCATCTAAAAGCTGTATTCCACCGAGTAACGCGCTCACAGCTACGGTCTGGTTTCCACTGGAGAACACGGTCCTCAGTGGTCCTGTCCATGGTATCCCGTAAATGTTGCTTCCATCCAAAGTGGCCTTCTCGATAACGGCATTATACTGTCAAGTAAAATAAGGTGTGTATACCTGGATGGGCAATTCTGCGAAGGCTCACCTGCACACCAATGTATTCTTTGATATATTCTCGAAGATTGGAGGTCGTCGTGTTGCGCTCATATAACGCTGCGAGGGCCCGTATAATGTAATGTCCTCCATCGGAATTAACTTCATCGTTGAAAAGTAACGATGAGCTCGTGAGATAAAGTTACGGAAAAATACGTACCATTAAGGATGCCGTCCAATCCTTGCCATGATGTGTTGGTTATAATGGCAATGATAATACTGCGCAATCTAGCAGAAATCAAGATTCAGTATGTGGACAACAAGGATCTGTTACTATGTACAAGGCTTCAGTTGATGTGTTGCGTGTGATATCAGCTAGGATGACCAATCCTTCAACGAAGATCCCGGTATTGGTGGAGAACGCCAATGTATCCATTGTGCAATATTGGCTTACATTTGATGACAAAAAAGCCATTACGGTATTGGATGGATTGAGAAGATGTGACTGTATAAAATTTGCTGAATCAATAGCGGCATCCAGATATGTCTGGTTGGATGTTGCTTCTGCCAGTAGAGCCGAAACACTTTGTCTCAGTTAGCAAAGTGTGTACCCCATACTAGAGATGATTATGGTGCGTACACAAGAAAAAAGCTGGTTGTACAGAGTTAATCATGGATTGAACAAAAAAAGGAATAAAGAATAAAGAACACGAACCCAGAGGCCATACTGTAGAGGTACGCATCGGTGGGATCAGTGCTCTGGCCCGATAATTAATTGGCGAGATGTGGATGTAAAGCATGACTCACGAAATAGGTACCACCCATCAGGGTTGCTGTCGACCGGGATCAATACATGGATGAACCATAGTCATTGGTGACACTCACTGCCTTGACACGACGGTGAGAGTTCGGATTGCTTAACATCTATGGTGCCCGAGATGGCTTGCTCCTGAGATATCGTGTATCGCCTCGCAGTAGTCCATGAAGTTACCGCTAGATTGAGGAAGTTCGGGTCTTGATAAGTGGTGTAAGCCCGAGCAGCGGCGTATCCATAATTCCTACAGGAGATGAAGAACAGAAGAATGTCAATGGATGATCTCACTCACAGCCCGTCGGCTATCTATCATCAAGATTGGCATGTCAGTTATTCGGAAAGTACTTGAAGGAAATAGAACTAACACTGGATCAAGGTTGGTCAGGTACGATTCAGGACGTATGATAAGAGCTTACTGACGATGTGGTCAAAAAATCCGGACTGATCGACTCTGCTAGGACGAAACACTGTTTCAACGTTTGCTTGTACTTGGTTTCGTTGGTCAGCCTATCAAATTCGGCCATTTGTGCGTACAGCCTGCCAGGGATGTCGTATGTGGAATCTGAGGATGCTTGAAATGGAAGCTTGACGCTGGAAATTGAGTGAATGAAACGCACCGTTGAATTGTCCATTAAGCTGAAGCATGCTAATCGCTTTGTCGAGAGCAGCACTTGCAATGCGAATGCGATCATCCTTAGACGATGTGATGTTTGGGTTCTAGTTCTTACATTAACATTTGCTGTTGTAAACCAGAGAAGCCGTACTCGCCTTCCACAAAGTCGACGGTGTGAGGTCCTGTGCACCACCCGACCTTATAAAATGTACCAATAGCATCCATACAAGAATGAAGGGCAGCATTTCTTGAGTCTAGATACGACACTCTTGGAATGCAGTGGGAACGAGGAGCGAAAGACGAGCAAGCCGGAGAGAAGATGGGAATCGAGGCATTAAAGCAATTATAGATGAGTAAGGGGCTACTCAAAACAAAGCGACAATGATATCAAACCCTGGTTACAGAGGACGTGTATTTTTGTCGATGTTCATGAGAAGAATTCTTGATCCTTGGACTTGAAAACGATTTAGCGGTAGCAAGAATTCCGTCGGACAACTCCGACCGTGGTGCAGGAGAGTATTTTGCAATGCATAACAAGACTGAGCCAACCGCCATCAGTAGATCACTAGATGCGTGCCACCCGGAGCTGGGCGGATGAGTATCGCTGGTAGCCTGAGAAAGATGGAGGCTAGAACCAAGTTGGACCTGTCCTCGAAGAAGATGGAAGGACTTCCAACAAACACTAGAATAGCTCTCTGCGTTGTTGACAGTTGGTATTGGTATTGGTATTGGTTGGTAGTGACGAAGGATCGCGTCAAATTGAAATAGCCGGAGGTGCGGTCAGACCTGCCCTCACGGCATCACCTGACCACGACATTGCGAAGTTTTTCACCAGATTCACGACAATCTCAGGAACCGACTTTGACTAGAGTGAATGTAGGAGCCGGCGCGACTTGAGGTCGTTAAAGCCCAAGTTTTCTTTCGAGTCGGAGACCATCTTACTGCTGTCATCTCAGGTTCGTGTACATCGACAACAACTCCTGCCCAAGGATGAATCATTGGGTGTTTTTTTCTGTGATATACATACAAGATTGTCTATACGCTATGTGGATTTCTCTCCCGGACGGTCGACTTGTCTACAATACCTTTCCGACGCGTTCTTCGGTACTCCGGTCTGTATGCCTATGACTCTTGTCCTCCTATTCTCAACCTGAGTACGTTGCCTGCATGTGCGGAACATCCAGAGATAAGCAGCTCCCGTCTTATGGTTTATGCTCTCGAACCGAGGCTCTGGGTCTTGGGGTTGAATCTCAATGCCCTGCTTATTTAACGTACATCTTCTCTACTAAAGGCTTCCGCACCGTTCGAGGTATCTGCATCGTCGTGCCGTACGACTATCATTAACACTTCTACTACATAGAACAACGACGCATCTCCGTCTTCCTCTTCATCTTTGTTGCTGTTCGAGCGAAGCTTGTAGATGCGATGCCTACGGACGCGTTGAAGATGCACGGCTGACCTGCATACCATCCGACGCGTGGGCAGATAGTACAGATTGTGAGGTGTACGTCCAAGCTGGAAACTTATGAAGTCGGATATGGGACATGGCATGACTCAGCGATCGGTACGTGCCGCTGAATGTATGATAATAGACTAATCGTTTTTTCATCAGTTACAAATTGAACACAAAGAGCCATAGCTTCCTTTCCTGGTACATTCTATGAACGACATGCTAGAGATCGAGTGTACTCAAACACACCAAGGTCCACGTCGATTGTATGCATGCCAGGAGTATAAATAACTCCCGTTCAAGAGTCAACGGCTACTCTGACATGTATTTTTTCATCGATGGTGCACCCATTGGCCGTTTGCACGAGATGTATTCAACGACTTTGCTTCAACGTCCGAGTGCACTATTCCTGTGGGACTGCATAAGTTTCGGTCGCGGAACGACCATTGGAAAGCATACGACGGTGGCTGGTATTTCACAATGCGATCAACAGGCTGCTCGTCAGTAATTCACCGGATTTATCATGCTTAATTGTTATCTGACTTTCCCACAGATAGGATGTCGGGAAACCGATGGTTCTGTTACTGCATATTCCCCAGTGACGTTAAATCTGAGTCCAGACACAGTCAAATCCTTGAATATTACTTCTGTCGTACGTCCCGCCGTACCCCACAGCCTTCGACGCTGCGGACATCGTCGTCATCCGGTAATCAGCGAGTACGAGCGAAGTAATTGTGGTCAGCAGATGGACCACCTTGTACGCGCCAACACGACTAGTATCATCCCTTTGGTGTCGTCGATAGCTAACACCTGCATGGAACACTCAGACCTGGAGAAAAGGTAATCGCAAAACATCCACGCTGTCACCTTGAGAATAGACTCGCCGTTAGATCTCTCCAGTTTGATCTTTCGAGAGATGATGGACGACGACAGCTAGGATATGGACTTGTTTATCTGTCACATTATTCCAAGATCCGGACAGCGATACATCTCCGAGTGCCCAAGCAAACCCAAGACCTTCAAGAAGAAAATAAATCCTCGAAATCCTTCTGAGCTATGCTTCGACTAGGGCTCGAACCAAGATAATCATCAGACTTTACTGCCTGCATTACGAAGCTGTTGCTTATCGTATTGTTGTCAAAAACGTGACCGCGAGCCTGAAGGGAGAAATGAGGGAGAAATGAGGTCAGCACCAGTCGAAATTCATGTCATGTATCTTAGCTAAGAAAAGTAGCACGTTTCAGTTTTGTAGGATATGATTTGAACGCCAGTGCTCGTGAAGAATAGAACTGTTTAGAAGTGAGTGTAATTCAAAGTGACAGTGGTAAAGAACGCCATAAGCAGTCGACGAAGAAAAATGTTCCGGTTCTTCATTCTTCGACATCTTCGACCGGGGATTGAACCACGGCGGGAGACCGGACACTTTCTAGTGGGTCACAAAGCTGTAGTTTGTTCCGCCTATGACTAATCAAGTGCAAGTCGAACGGCAAATTGGCTGAAGGACTCGGGCAGTGGACAGATACGCGGGATAAAGAGCTTGATGACTGCCTTCCCATGTTCGATGTGCAAAATGGAGCAACCGTCTTGTTGATCCTTTGAATGGGTTTCGAACCCTCATGGTAGCCGTGACATCCAGTACGTCAAGAAGGGTGTATCTCTTAACTACGACTGAACAACGGTAACCGACGTGAGTATTATATTAGCTTGAGATCTGGAGTTTGGAGCGAACAGACCTGCCTCTCAAAAACTTTCATTTAAAACAAAGCAGAAATCGTGAATTGACTCGTCGACTGACTTCTCAGTGGACTGGCACAGAAACACTGCAAACATTATTGCACATCAAAGAACGCAGTGAGATAAGATGAGGACAAATCAGCAAATGACCGTGGTCTGACAGGACTGCAAGAAAGGAGAAAAACAATAGGCTCGATTATCACGTATGAGGCTTCGACTGGGGGTTGAACCTACGTAGTAGATGTACAAATGTACCCTGTACTCAACGAAGGAGTTATAATTTGACTAACATAACAGCTTCGTGAGCCAATGCAATGAAGTCCGGGTTAATACGTTCGAGTAGATATCGCTAAGGTGGCAACCTGGGTGTGTTGCAGCTACAATGGCTCGCTTGCCGGTAGGATCACGTCGGGATGGGTTTGCAATACTTGAGAATAAGCAGGTACTACCATGACTGGAATTATCGATCAAGGAGTCTAGGATCTTTGTTATCATTGTCATGAGATTGGTACCGAGGTAGCAACGAAGATTATGACCGCAGGATAGAACTGTAGTAGGTACAGGGCCTTTTGTAATGAAACCCTGTAAAAGCGTGTGCACTTAGTATCTTTACATCTTACTGACGCACAAGTAATGCAAGAAACAACACAACATGTAATGATGACAAATTGAAGACAGAAAAGTATCAAAGACCCCTACGTAAGCCTTCCAGCGGGAGTCGAACCCTGATAATAGGCGTTCAACATAGTGCGTCACGGAGGCGGATACTAGTACTTGCCGTTCTATCCTCATTCGCAATAGCACGGATGTCCTAAACCAGCAACGCGCATATATTCCGGCTACAGCTGAACAATCATGACCTTCTTCAACCTCGACCTAAGGGAAATCCTCCTGAGGTCTCCGACTACGACGAAGGTGGTCCAGTCATTGAGCGCGTTCATGCAGACCTCGCGAACACGTACTTTGGCAGTAGAATTAAGCGGACCAGGGAGGACAACCGCGACGAGCTTCTCACAGTTGTTGTGTTCCTCCCAGTGAGAGACCATGGCGCGGTCGTGTGGGCAAATCCGTACGGCGGTGACTCGCTTGTCCAGGATGACATTGGTGCATCGAAGGGCTCCGCGTCGCGACAATATTTTGGAGACAAGAGTTGGAGGAAAGGAGGAAAGGGAGTACAGCTCGAGTGAGTTTAGCTCGGATGCCCAGGGATTGTTGGTCTGGGAGTGGATGAGGATGGAGGTCGATGTCGGGCAGGCACCGTCGACCCAGCCAAAGGATTTTATGGATATGCAGGTGAAGGTGGAAGTGTACAGGGTGATGGAGTGGGCGCGGATGACGAGGATAGTGGGCGGGGTGAAGATGACTTGCAGGTAGTGATCGTGCTGGATGTCGCCTACGTCGTCGAGGTGGGCGCTCTCTGCAGTCCTCTAATTGTAGATGAGTGTCTTGGAGACGTCGTCATCGAGTGCCATAACGTCGCCAGTCATGCTGAGTGGGCGGAAGTCAGTATTGACGGAACGAATTTCGTGCAGGAACCCATTGTCATCTAGACTTATAAGTACGATTCTCTGTGACCTACATGCGTCAGAGGTCGTTCATGAAAGCGCCGGGCACTCACAATGATACCGCATGCAGAGGGCGGGCGTTGAAGATAAGAATTAAGAGGGATGCATCGATGAGTACTAGATAGTAGAATGATATCTCGGAATTGAAGATCGTGCTACTGTGCAAGTATAGGCCTTTGCTGTAACAAAGCAGGTGCACTTTCTATCTTTCCATGCGCACCCATCTGTCTGATGCAGGAAATAAAATTAGCACTGATGCTTGGGAATTCCTTCGAGGGGGACTCGAACCCTCATAGTAGACGTTCAACTCTGTGCGTCATGGAGGGAGATACTTGTACTTCTATCCTCACTCGCAATAGAATGTAGATGTCCTAAACCAGAAAGGCGCATATATTCCAAGTACAGCTGGACAATGGTAACCTTCTCAAACCTGGACCTGTGACCGGTCCCCTACAATGAGCAAGTATCGATGTAAGGCGCTTGCTCATTGTACGGGGCAAGTCACAGCTCTATCCCAAACCCTGACCCAAGGGCGACCCTCTCAAGGTCTCCGTCAAGATCGAACGCGGTCCAGTTATTGAGGCTGTTCATGCAGACCTTGCAAGTGTGAACTTGCTCGATGGAGTTGAGAGGACCGGTTAAAACAGCTGCGATAAGCGTTTCGCAGTCATTGTGCTCCTCCGAGTGAGAGACCATGGCGCGGTCGTGGGTACGGATCCATGCGGTGGTGGCCCACTTGCCAAGGATGACGTTGGTGCATCGAGGGACTGTCACAACGATATTTTGGAGACGAGGGGTGGGGGAAAGAGAAGGAATAAAGTTCGAGTGAGTTTGTCTTGATGCCCTGGGGTTGTCGCCCTAGGAGCGGATGGAGGTCGGTGTTGCGCTAGCGCCGTGACTCAACCAAGCTAAAGCCATGCGTGACGATGCAGGCGAAGGCGGAGGTGTAGAGCGGGGTGAAGACAACTTGGAGGCAGCGATCATGTTGGATGCCGACGTTGTCGAGGTAGGCGCGCATGTCGGTCTTATAGTTGTAGATGAGCGCCTTGGAGGCATCGTCGCTGAGGACTATGATGTCACCAGTGATGTTGACCGGGCAGAGGTTGATTTTGATGGAACGGATTTCATGGAGAGGTCCAGTGTCGCCTAAATGTAAGAGTATAATTCTCTGGGATCTAAACGGGGTTTGGAGGTAATGATCGTGCTGGTTGTCGCCAACATCGTCGAGGTGGGCGTGCCCTTCAGTCTTCCAATTGTAGATCACCGTCTTAGAGACGTCGTCGCTGAGGGCTATGAATATATGATCGCCGGGCGGAGGTCGATATCGATGGAACGAATTTCATGTAGGATCCCGTGGTTATCCAGGTGCAGAAGGGCTCTCTGCGACCTATATACGTCAGAGATCGTTTACGAGAACGAGGAGCACTCACAATGACACCACCACGCTCGCTTCAGACTGTGGGTCTGCGTTCAGCTTCACCCCGGTGAATATCGCGCCTTTCGGAAGCCATTCAGAGCACTTCTACTGCTAGGTGATATCCCGGATCTCAGCACCAACCAGATCTCCATGGACAGGATTAGCATCCATCGGTGTCCTCGTCCTGATACGAAGTTGATTTCACAAACAGGCGATCCGATAAAAGTCGTCTCGCCTTTCTGGGTTAGAGAAGAGTCTGCGAGCCAACGGGACACGAGTCGGTAGGCGCGACATGTGCGATGCTCGAGATCTGTATCATAGAGGAAATAAGGGTAGTCATGGGCGAGAATGTCGAGGTTGAATGTGTTCGTCCACACTACATGTAGCCTTGTGAGCGCGTTTGAAACTCTATAAAATTCAGCAACTAGGATCCTGGACTTGAGAGATGCTCACCTGTCGGAGAAGAAGAATCTCGGGGAGAGAAAGGCGATCAATACATCCTCGGCTCGGTCGTAGAATGTACTGCTCATGGACGTTCGAGTCCAAAAAGCGTCACGGGCCGATTGAGCCGGTGACCTTAAAGTAACTATTATTTCCCACGCCTTCCTTCCCTTCGAAACCTTCGATATTGGGCAAGTTTTACCCTTTCGCGATGTTGAACTCCATCACCATAGGTTCGCTTTTGACATGACTACCTAGCTGCATAGCCCTTTCTTAATTAGGGATGCACCATGCTATGAAACTGGGATAGCTTCGCAAAAACCCAGACAGCGAGACGGCCAGCGACTCTGTATTTGCCAGTCTGTACTTGTTACGAATGGTAATCCGGTCAGTAGTTCATTCAATGGACTATCTGGCTGTACAGATGTATACAGACACTGGACTAACGTTTCTCCCCGTCTCTTACCACCAGGTACGTCGTCCCTCAGGCCTTCAAGAGTCAAGACAAGTCTAATTGGCGGAAAGTGGTACATTTATCTCCACATTCAACTGTCGAAGCGCATGACTTTATGCATAGTACACGAAGGACGCCTTTGTCAACCGTCAGTAATTCTCATCAAGTCGACGAGGACACTCTACGAGAATCATTATTCTTGTTCGCGCCCGTGAAAGTAAAACGTCTCACAAGACTAATGGTACGTCGAATTCCTATTCCTGTGACTTTCAATTGACGCATATACTGTAAGAAAGGATCCAAATTACATTAAAGAAGCTGCTATAAGTTCGATTACGATCAAACTTGAAGCTGGTCACAGTGAATCTTGGACCCCAAGAAAGCGATTGGAAGCGAGGACGAAGCTAAGCCCTATCAAAGCTGAAAGTGAAGTGAGGGCGACCAGTCGGCCACGACAATAGTAATCTAAGCGATTTCTGGAGGACCCGGCTGCGTAAATACCGACATAGCAGGTTTGTACGTTCTTTTGCCTACACAGCGTTGACATTGGAATTCTTCGAGTGCATCATGTCCACGATGTACGCGGTAAACTATGACACAAATCATCGACTTAGAGTCAAGGTATTTGCTGATTAGAACTATATGATTGTAAAACCTGGTGTTGTAACTATTACAGTGGGAGGCTTGCAGTAGGTAAAATACTGAATTGTTTTTTGCTACTAGAGCTCGGAACGAGCTCCTTAAATACTACAGAATGTATCTAGAATATTCTACTAAAGTACCTAAAAATATCCAAGTATCGTGATAAATGAGTAAGCCGAATGTTCGGGAATCTTCCGGCATAAGCTTGAAGTTGCAATTCCAACACCTGGTATTTGGGATAGGGTGTCAGACCATTAGGTATCGAGTCTCTGTAAACATAACAACACTGATCACGTAGTCCGTCCTTCGTGATACTCCGGTGGTAGCTCGTCATCCAAGTCATTCCATCGACTCGGGTGCAGTCGTTCATGGAGCAACCTCAGCAGTTCCTCCGTAGGAATATCCTCTCTTCTCTCGGTGTGCAGCGCATATAGAGGACTTGCCGCAGCTCCTTGGGGAGTCGTCAACTCGGTCTGTACATCCATCCCTGTCGCGTCTGTCTCCACTGCCCCCGGAGACGTAGAGGACTGTCCTCTACTCACATCAACAGGGCATCTAGCATTTTGCACCTGATTTATATGGTTCTCCACTGATATCTCTGGAACTGACGTAGCCATAAAAGGAGCGCGTATTTGTGGTGAGCGCCCGTCCACAACAAGGGGGCTGTTCCCTTGACGACGTCGTCTGCGATAGAGAAGGACGCAGACAATGGTTATTACAAGAACCGCCAATCCACCCACAACACCACCGATTATCGCTCCCGTCGCGTTCTTCTTTTGTGGCAACGGAGAAGTGGTCATTTTAGCGGTAGGGGTATGACTCGAGGTGGGATTATCACTCGATTTCGACGATGACTCGTCGTCTACAAGCTGTATTGCACTCAGCAACGCGGTCACAGCTACGGTCTGGTTATAGCTGGAGAACAAGGCGCTTCGTGGCCCTGTCCAGGGTATTGTATACATGTTGCTACCGGCTGAAGTGGCCTTCTCGATGACGGCATTGTACTTTTAAGTAGAATAAGTGACATATAATAGGAGGGGGGATATCACGAAAGCTCACCTGCACACCAACGTATTCCTTGATATATTCCCGAAGATCGGAGGACGCCGTGTTACGCTCGTACAGCGCGGCGAGGGCTCGTACAATATAATGTCCTCCAGTAGTCGTAGCTTCACAGTGAAACAACAATGATTGATGAGCTTGCGAGATAAAGTCACGGTTTACAGACAAAAAACATACTAGCAATGATGCCGTCTAATCCCTGCCATAGGGTATTAGTTGCAACGGCAACAACGGTACTGCGCAATCTAGCAGAAATTAAAGTTCTGTCTCCGGACAACTAGGATATGTGAGTACATACAGGGTCTCAGTTGATGTATTACGGGTGATATCCGCCAGGATAGACAATCCTTCAATAAAGATCCCTGAATCATCCGAAGAGTATGCCATCGAAAATACTGAGCAAGATTCATTTGACTGTGAGGACAAATAATCCAAAACGATATAGGACGGATTGAGTAGTTGCGATTGTATGAAATTTGCCGACTCGATGGCGGCATTGAGATACGTCTTGTTGGATGTTGCTTCTGCCAATAAAGCGGAAACACTTGTTGCAGTAATTATGTGTATACGCTATATCAGAGAAGACTACCGCGCTCACACAAGAAAAAGGCTGGTTGACCGTTGTGCAGAATTAACCACAGATTTCAAACAAGAAAAAGATAAATACGAACCCAGAGGCTAAACTGTTGAGGGTTGTGTCGTTAGGATAAATACTCTAGTCAATTGATTAATGAAAGAAACATAGATGTAAATCATGACTCACATAATAGGTGCCGCCGGCCAGAGTTGCTGTCGACTGAGATCAGATCATGAATCTGCCGTCGCCATGTATAACACTTACCGCCTTGACACGACAACGAGAGATTAAATTGCTTAACGTCCATAGTGCCCGAGGCCGCTTGCTCCGCAGATATTGTGTATCGCCTCGCATTAGTCCACGAAATCACGGCCAGATCAAGAAAGTCTGGGTCTTGATAAGCGGCAGCGTATCCATAATTCCTGTGGCAGATGAACAACACAGGAATATCATCATACAATCTAACTCACAGCATGTAGTTTGGCTATCATCGAAAATTATGTGGTCAGTTATACAGAAAGCACTTTCAGGAAACAGCACTACTAACACTGTATCAGGGTAGGTCAGGTGCGATCCAGGAGGTGTGCTAAGAGAGTACTGACTATGGGCTCGAAAATTCAGGACTGACCGACTCTGCGAGGGCAAAACACTGTTGCAATGTTTGCTTGTACTTGGTTTGGTTTGTCAGTCTATCGAATTCGGCCATTTGTCCGTAAAGCCTGCCAGGCGTGTCATATGCAGAATCTAAAGATAATTAAGCTAGGTGCTCGATGTTGGAAATAGAGTCAATGAAACGCACCGTTGAATTGTCCATTAGGCTGAAGCATGCTAACTGCCTTCTCGAGGGCAGCACTTGCAATGTCAATGCGCTCATCCTTGGACGATGTGATGTTCGGGTTCTAGTTCTTATATTAACATTTGTCGTTGTCGACCAGAGACGCCGCGCTCACTTTCCACAAAATCGATGGTGTAAGGTCCTGTGCAATTCCCGACGCTATGAAAGGCACCAGTAACGTCCATACGAGAACGAAAGGCTGCATTTCTTGAGTCTAGATACGACAGTCTTGGAATGTAGTGGGAGCGAGGAGCGAAAGACGAGCAGGTCGGCAAGAAGAGGGGAATCGAGGCATTAAATAGACTGCAGATGAGTAAGGGGCTATTCAAAACAAGGCGACAATGGTATGAAACCCTAGTTACAGAGGGGAGGTATTTTTGTCGATGTTCATGAGAAGAATTCTTGATTCTTGGACTCGAAAACGATTGCGCGAAAACAACAATTCCGGAGGACAACCACACCCGTGGTGCAGGAATGTATTTTAAAATGTATGACAGGACTGAGCGGATCGCCATCAGTAGATCACTAGATGTGTGCCAACCGGCGCCGGGCGGATGAGTGTCGCTGGTAGCCTGAGGTAAATGGAGGCCAGAACCAAGTTGGACCTGTCCTCAGACAAGATGGAAGCACATCCAAGAAATACTGGAATAGCTCTCAGCGCTGTTGGTAGTGACGAAGGATCACGTTAAATTGAAATAGGCTGAGGTACGGTCAGACCTGCCCTCACGGCATCACCTGACCACGACATTGCGAAGTTTTTCATCAGATTCACGAGCCAGCTTTGACCGGTCACCGGACTCATTGTAGCAGCTTACACCACTCGAGGTCTGAAGCTAAAGCTCACGTTTCCTTTCAAGTCGGGGGCAATCTTAGAGCAGTCATATTAAAGCTGTGTACCACTGAATCCCCGACTTGCATCTTAGGCTCGTGTAAATCCTTATCGACAAAAAGTCTGGCCCAGGAATGAATCATCGGAAAAGTTCTTTCTGTGATATACTTACAAGATTGACTGTATGCTAAGTATGTATATCTCTCCTGGACGGTCGACTCGCCCGCAATGCCTTCCAGTTGTGTTCTCGGTATTCCGGTCTGTATGATCATGACTCTTGTCCTCCTATGCTCATCTCGAGCACGCTGTTAAAATGTACAGAACATCTAATCTGACAAAAGACAGAGATAAGTACCTCTCGTGTTATTCTTGACTGCTTATCCTCCCGAACCGAGGCTCTGGGTGTTCGGGCTGTATCTATAAGTTCGCGGCTTCCATGAACTGAACGATGTTGTGCTCTTTCAGCTCACGATCTCTCTACCAAAGTGTTCTCGCTTCTTTCTAGGCGTGTGTGTCGTCTTTCCATAGTACTATCATTAATACACAATAGGCCTACGTCCTCTTTACCTTCGTTACTGTTCAGGCAACGCTTGTAGACGCTACGCCGGTAGATTCAACGGATGTCATGTCAGAGATCGAGTGTACTCAAACAGACCAAGGTCCTGCCACCGACGTTGCGGCCCCGCTCAAGAGCCAATATTGAATGGCCATTCGGCAATGTGTTTCTTCATTAATGGAACCCTCATTGGCCGTTTTCCACGAGAGGTGTATCCAACAGCTTTTATTCGACGTACGAGCACACGACTCCTGCAGGGCTGCATGGATTGGTTACGGAACAATCATAGAAAGCATGCAACAGTCGCTAGTTTTTCATGATGCGATCATTAAGCTGCTCGTAAGTGATACACCGGATTTATCACACTTAATTATTATGTGACGTTTCCACAGATAGGATGTCGGGGAAACCGATGGTTCTGTTACTTCATATTTCCCAAGTGACGTTGAATATTGCTTCTGTCGTAGGTCCCATCGTACCCCACAGGCTTCGACGCTGCGGACATCGTCATCATCCGGTATTTAGCGAGTACGAGCCAAGTAATTGTGGTCAGCAGATGGACCACCTTGTACGCGCCAACTCGGCTAGTATCATCCCTTTGGTCTCGTCGATAGCTAACACCGGGATGGAATACTCAGACCTGGGGAAAAGGTAATCTCGAAACATCATGCTGACACCATGAGATAGTCTCTCCTAGACAGACGGACGATACACACCTATTGAGGAAGGGAGAGACGGTGTGTATGTAGTCAGGCCATAAGGCCCAAATGATTAATAAAGTCCTTGAAGCGAGAGGTGTTGCTTTTGTTAATAAAACCCTCTCATGTCCCAGGGCTCGCAAAGCGGCCATGTTCGGCGATGAACAGGCGGGTGTGGGCTGCTTCTAAAATAGATTGCGCCGTTTCTGGAAACTATTTTTCTTTCCCGGCGCTTGCTGCTTATCAATACTGATTATAGCCTGGACCGAACCTGAGATAAGATGGTTGTTTCTGATAGGTTTAGGCCGATCCACCGGAACACTGGAATATGGTAGCAGGTCGTTATTTGCAACGATGGAGGGGTCAGGTAAAGAATCGGACGGGGCTATCGTGTCAGTTATCGCAAAAATAAGGGCATAGATACTATTGCTGCAGTCGGGGTTATCATTCCAGAAATGCAGCACCTTCTGGGCCCAGTGGGGTCTGTAGTATGGGTGATCTTGAAGGTTAGAGAATAAAATGAATGTCACTGTATTGTCAGTGTTCCAGAGAGCAGGAGCTTGGAGACACTGGTACGAGGGTGTTGGGAAGGAACGGGTTCCGTGTCTGATGGCACAGCCACTGATCGAAGCTTTCAGGAGGCTGCAAGGTGACAAAAACATATACCGAACTTGAATATTGCTCTCAAGATGTTTATTCGAGACTCCGAAAATCATCGGCCTTCATTTCTACTCTTAAAATGATACTAATTACATGTCATGTATCGATCTCGCAGCTGTGAATGCCAAGTTTATGATCAAGAGCAGTAGATATACAGCGAGAGTATTCAATAGTTTCCTGAACTAGGTCTGCAGAGGTGCAAGAAGTTGGCGAAAAGTCATTTTTTGTATTACATATATCATTCTGTCTTTGCTGAAGCAAATTTCTGAAGTAACAATATGCAGCCCTCAAAGCAATGTATGTCGTCAAAGTATGGCTTACTGCACTATTGAATGATCTCTGCGGATGCTGAAATTTATCTGACCGGTACTCATTGAAACACTTACAGAGGTCTCAGATCATCCGGAAACATATAGCATAGTATATTATAGTCTGGTAAGATATACTGTGGATATTTTTGGACACTACTGACGCAACTGTGAAGGGATAGTAACCTAAAGACGAGTTTAGGTCAGATGAAAAGATGGTAATCTGCCAATATTGAATGTAGACACGCACCATTCGATGCGTAAAAAATTGTGACATACTTCAAACATCTAATAAACTATAGCAAATAGTTTTCATGGGAAATAGAGGTCAGAAACAAGTGTAGGAGAGTCGTGGTTGCTGAGGAATAGGACTCGGAAATGTCGGACCGAACATCTGGACAGCGATCAAAGGTATTTTCTCTGCTTGCGACACGACTCCATTCACTACTATCTGCCCCTCCCCCTCTAACTTGAAGAATGTCCCTCACTGAATGCGGCAAACTTCTTTCCAACAAAACTACCACAATTTCCGCCATCGATGCCACCCACAACGACCTGCTCCCAAACATTACCCTCGACAATTCACGGTGACCCTCCCATGTTCAATGTTCAACAACTGCTTCGACTAGCCCCGTCTTGGCTGAATCTCCATTTTCGAGGACTCTGGGGATGATAGCACCAACAGTCTGAGCCTACGGTGGTGCCATGCTGCCCGACAATGGCCGATTCAAGTAATCCCACCAACATCAAATCCTCCCCACTCGATGATGGCCTCAACCGACCCCATCTTGAAGAAATGTCCGTTTTCAAGGTCGCCGGAGACGATGGCGCAAATGGTTTGAGTCCATAATGCTGCTATCCCGCCTGACAACGGTCGCCACCCCATCCCACCAACATTACCACCTCCTTGCTCAACGAGGACGCTGACTAGCCGCGCCTTTGGGATCATCCTATTTCTGAGACCTCTGAAGACGATGCCGTTGTCTGTTAACCCTCATGATCCCTCTGTCTCGTGATGTCCAGACTCCATACCATTTCCACTCCACCAACGTCGTCCCCTCCCTCTCGATTTACGACTATAGCGTTCAGCACCGTACGCCCCCATTTTCAAGGGTGCTGGAGCAAATACTGCTGTCTATTTCCCCACCAATGCCGCTGTCACCACCAACGTTCTGCTCAGTTGCTAACCTTCCCAACCAATCCGCCCCCGTTTTTAAGGGTGCCAGAGGTAGCACGATCTGTCTCTCCCTCCAACTGCCCCCTTGTTGTGGCTCTCCCATATTTCATGTTTTTTTCTTCATATTTTTTCGTCCTGACTTTTAATACACTACCCATGTTGTTGTATTAGCACCACAGTACAATATAATATACATTCTTGAGCTATTTTGAACCCCGAGCCGATGAACCGCTAGAAAGAAAATCCCATTTACCCAGTAGTTGCCAGATAAACGCACCACAGCACACCAAATCGGCAACCAGGCAGCCAATATCCTGGCTAATAAGGCTCGGAATGCTCAAGACACCGGTAACCGGACGCCGCACTATCGCATGTCCTGGCAGAGCAGAGGGATTTATTAATAAACTTTATCTTGTAATTACAGGCGTTTATTAATCAGACGGGCCATATCCGTTGATGTAGTCTGTTGTCTAAGTCGATCGAGTTATGGACAACTAACCCTATTATGTAATTTGGCAAAAACGTGACCACGACGTGTCATTAATTCCATGCGCTCCGCTCCTTCTCTCTCTCGTTTGACGTTACGTTTCCTCGTTTGACGTGTTTCAAGCATTATTTTGCCTTACTGCTTATTCTACTTTGCTCATGGCATCTCAAAAGCGAAAATACAACAACCAAGCAACAGCCAAACTCACTATACCTGTCATAACACCATATAATTATGGCGACGAATCTCAGTACTCTCTCCCCTCTGCTAGCAACACAACACCATCAAATTCTATCTTATCTGATCGTTCATCTTCGCTCCAGCCTCTTCCCACGCCTGAACACACTGCTGAATCATCTACATCAACTTCTTCAGCGCTTCCAACTCCATCATCAGTGGAATTCCATCCGAGAACAGCGAGGCCGTATAGAAGAATTCCGGTCCTCGCAGTACCCTCTATACCCTCATATGTTCAATCTCTCACTACCTCGGCACCACTCAAAAGCCCTGTTGTGCTACGACAGCCAGAATCGAAGCAAGTCAATCACTCGTTCGCTTATACTCAGCCTCGCTTGCACGCTCCGTGACGAAGTGTTTTTCAGAAGACTCATGATATTCTTGATGTCATTCAAAGAGATTTTGGCTGCATAGGATCGTTCCTTGATGTTCTGTTCTGGAATAGATCAAGAAAGGACCTCCCTGACCTGTGCTCTGTTCGCCATCGACGGATGATTCAGGCATACCTTCGAGGACAAAGTAGCGGATCTTTGACCCAGCTTGTAGAGAAGGTCTATAAGCACTGAGACGGCAACCCTTCCTTCGAGTCCAAGTATGTCCATGAGCACAATCATGCCTTCTCAACAACTGTAGATCCTTCAACCATACGATACGCACGGCCTGGCTTGTCCGCTTGGGCAGCGCAACTTCTCTGTCTTCGCTTGAATAAGGGAGTCCATTGACTAGCTCATCTCAAGGATCCCTCTGACGAAGTACAGGCATACCTCCCTGCCTCGACCAATGGCCGTGTCAAAAATGTGTGCACGGTCTCTTGGAGTGAAATAGAGAATTTCAGTCTGAATGACTCCATTGCTTTGATTCAAAAGGAGGAGAAAATCGTCTGGGACATGGCTGAGTCTATGGCAGCACCCACGAGGAAGGGAGTAGCTGTGGTGAGGCAGCGAAGACCGTATACACCTGTATGTCCAATCCATGTCTATGATGAGTTCTGTTTAATCCTCACCGCCATCTCAAGGTCGTTTTTTCTATGATAAACTCAGCAATAATGAGTCAGAACTCTCGTGCTAATGGCTACTTCGCACTTGCCTTTTCGGTCTTCCATTTCGCTTGTCAATCCCATGTCGACGTCAAACGGATCTCATGTCGTCTTGGGATGATATCTCATGACAAAACGGCTTGAAATGCCCTCAACTCAATGATGGAACAGGGTCAGGCAGCGCTACAAGCATCTGTAGCAAGCTATACGGCGAAGCGAGAGGCGGGATATTGCTGTGTTCTTGATAACATCCAAGAGTATTGTCTGGCTCGAGAAGCAGGGATTGGGTACCAGAGTGTCCTGAAGGTCGGAACTGCAGCTACCGCGGTTCGACTTGAGGATTGCACACCAAATGCGTTTAATCTACAGGACCATCTCTCTCGTGTTATCAAGAAGGAGCGTGCAGAGCTTACTACGGCTACCATTCTCTCAGACATTGACTGGCCACATCTCCATCGGGTCTTGGCTCTTCATTGGGTTCGTATTCTTGCAGAACTCATCCCTGAACTCCATGCATATCAGAAAGAGATATCTGCTCGGTTCCGCTCAGATTCAATTGTGAAGCGTCCAAGGAGAGTAGGGAGAAAGACTGAGATGCAGGCTCTTGGGGCCAATGCTGAGAGGGAGATGGAGATACAGGGAATGGCTCGAGCTATTACAGACTTCTCAGGTCAGATGGGGATCACCGAAGAATACGCTAAGCACCTACTGCTATGGATACGAGGCGATGGAGGATCCTTTACCACTGCACTCTGTCTCAAGAAGTACAAGTTGCCAACTGGAAAGACAAACCTCGAGCGCTTCATCCATATCATATTAACTCCTGAGATTTGGCACTTTCGCACTACGAATGTCAACACAGTAGCTTCAAATCACTTTGGGCCAGTCGCATCCGATGATCCCTCATCTCTTTCGAAGGCCTACAGTGCAGCAAATATGAAGCGACCTTCAGACCTTCGCAGTTGTGATTTCTACCCCACATTGCGAGGGATGACACTCTCATTTCAAGCTCGAGTCCTTGATATCTTTCGGCAAGTAAAACAATCATTGTTAGATTGTTATTTCAAAACTTACTTAACTACAGAATTGACAATAAATGCGAAGATATCTTCCAGGTCTACTCTGATCTCTCTGAGAAGAAGTCTCTACCGACTCTTGAAGAACTTCTAGCACAGGCGGAAACTCTCGTTCATCGCTACTCTTCTTTTACTGCATACGACCAAGCACTATCTCTTGCAGAGACCAAGCTTTCATCTGAACAGTTTCGGATCCCTTTAGGATCAGATTGGTCTACGATCTCAGCTCCGGCTTCAGGTTCGCATCTGAACCAACCGTCTTCCACCAAACCTGAGGCATCAAAATACCATGAAGAAGAAGTAACATTTGACGGCGATAGAGTACTGGCGAACTCTATCATGTTTATGCTGGAGTATGGATGGTTAACAGAGCTTTCGCATGCTGTGCCAGAGGGAGACATTGGTCGGGTGTATCAAATTTTCCTAGTATGTTCTTCTTTCCTTTACTCAACCTATATCATTCATTCTATTTTCATAGCTCTCTATCTTTGTTTTCGGTGGCTCGACCAATCAAAACTACATGAGCTACTTCCTCGAAACATACTGCCTCCTCAAATATGAAGCCTCACCGGAATTGAAAGGCGCCATCTTGGACAACTGGCTCTTGAATACAACAGGTTTGCCAGGGAAGTGTAAAGAAGGCGACCTAATGCAGGAGCACAAGAACCGATTCTTAGAGGAGGCAGTCCAGAAATGCGGAGGCGAATTCGACAATACATTCTTCAGGAAAACAATTTTGCCAAACGTTGACCATTTCATCCGCATCAAGGAGCAGCTTTCCTCTGCTATGGGATTGGATGCACGGGGGAAAAAGCATACCTCACGCAAACTGGATGCACAACTCCGCGTACTCCTAATGACATACAAGGATGAAGAACTGCACACCTTTCGTTCCCAGCGCAGCATGGGCCACGCCAGCAAAAACCTCTTCAATGAAGGTGTCAAGGTACTCAATGAGGGAAAGCTCAAGACGTTCCTCAAGAAGTCGCTTGCTCATGCAGATTTTGTATGCAAAGTGACGGAGCAGCATGGTTCGCAATTACAGGGCAGTTTTACAGAAGAATGTCACATAACTGAAGAAGATACTACGGATACGACAACTTCTCACATGATCCAGAACGATGCCAAAGAAGACGAGGATACAGATGTCGAAGAAGACGAGGCAGATGGACCAGATGGATCAATAGAAGAGGACTGCGAACTTCCGGATGCGCTAGATGACAGTGAACGGCAGTTGAAGAGTGGATCATATGGTGCAACATATCTTGATGAAGATGGCGAGATGGTTTACGGTGATATTGAAGAGCAATCCCAGTACATCGACACTGATTCTGATTCTGATTCTGATGGATCTGTGGATAAAGAGATGGGAAGTGTTGTGAGCGAGGATGAGGACATGTGGCTCTCGGATGATATCCCTGATGCTAACTCTGATGATGGTATGACTGGTGAAGTCGATGATTAATCGCTAGGTTCGTAGTCAGTATAGTACAATGGAAGAAGGGCCTTGCCAATCAAACTGTCGTGTTCTCCCTGATCTCCGAACTTGAGACGAGGAGTCTTCTGTAACCTCAGGTGCATTTTCCTTAGCACGTCGAGTCATAGTTTGATAGCGGGGCCGAAAAATAGCGGCAACTTCGGCAGCACTTTGAAGTGCTACCTTTCTGGCTCTGGGTCGTTTTGGCGCAGGTACATTTGTTGCAGCTTCAAGAACAGGAGATCGTATACGTTTGGGCGAAGCTTCAGGAACAGTAACATGAGGTGTGTTGGTTTCCGCAGTGTCCAGTACAGACTCCTCTTCAGATTCATCAGATATAGCCGTCAGATGCTTCTCTTGTCGCCGTCCCCGTTTCTTGGCATTACGTTCGACTCGAGCCTTATCGTGCTGGTTGATGATATTGGACCGGTGAAGAGGCTTCCATGCACGTAAGCTAGAAATGCAACAGCGTTGAAGACACTGATCACACCCACACCCAACACTACACACACAAACCCTCAAGTTCGTGGGGGATTCTGATGCGATAGAAGCAGATAGAATTAGCACAACCAAACTCTCAGAATATATAGTACGCCGTATAGCGATAGCGCTCATATCGTATCTAGATTTCTCTAAGTCCAAAGGCTTTTAAAACAAGAGGAGCGACAGTTGTCGCTGGGCCTCAAGGCAAAGGTGTAGTAACAATACACACAATGTCAAGAGACACACACAAAACCCTCAATAAGTCTCGAGCGACACACGAAATGACCTCAAACAACTTAAAACACACAATACACGACTCAAAGCTTCGCGCTCTAAGCAGAAACCCTTCACAAAACCGTCCACTAAAGCCACAGGATTCAAACCTACGCGCTCGAGCTTCCAAACCAATCGTAGATCCACAGGGTTCTAACCTATGCGATCCAGAGACTCAATAACCTTATAAAACACCGTCCGCAAGCCACAGGGTTTGAACCTATGCCACTTGGGAAATATATACCCTCAAGCGAGCACTAATCAAGCCAAAGGGTTTGAACCTCTGCCACCTGTAGTGCCTCGCGTCACAAGAAACCCTCAAAGCACAAGAGCACGTCCTCAATGACACTGAACTCTTCTTCTCAGGTTAGAGCGCAAGTCACCCAACCAATTAACAATCACACAAGTGCCGCGTTAGCTTTCTATGCCTCGCGCGCAACTCAATTCACTCAATATGATATCAATTCTAGGTATATTCTCTCGCTCAAAGTTACAAACTGATCCTGATGCTAGGGTGTCAAGCTGAGGGCTTGCGTGCGACTACAACGGGGGTCCGAAACTTGTATACTACAATTTACACTGCGCTATTTATCTAGTCTACGTCCTACAAATTAGTACAACCATATATAGTATTATTTGGGTTGCGGAACTCTGTTTCCTGGGTCCCGCGCGTGTCGTTGTCATCACACCATAGCGTGGTGGTTACTCAGAGCTCCATCCTGGGGCCAGACTCTTGGTTTCTCCGTGACTCGAAGTCAGTTAGCAGTGCTCTGCACACGTATGGATGTTACTTGGTATATCCTCGGAGTTGCAGCATTCCGCACAGCTCACGTATCTCGGAATAATGTCTTCTAGTAATTTCTATGGTAGCTAGACCAACCAGCTCCTTGTCTAGGTCTCACGCGCTTCGGCTGAAGCCAGAAACCTCGGATTTAATCGCATTCTGACATTCTAAAGTCTAGAGCGGCATCTGCCAGTACGGCAGTGCCTTGTGCGTCATAGATCAATGTTGCATGAAGTTTTAATTATCTCACAAGCTTCTTCTGTTCTATTCTTAGCACGCATAGTGTATGCACTGTCAGCGCACTCAGTGTCGAGTACTAGGACTTTAGACATAGTGTGACCTATATAGTATCACTCTCAAGTTAAGCCATGCGCTCCACCCAGCATCACTCAAGGCATCTCATTGCCTGCACCTTAAATACTGCGCTCTAGCCATTGCTTCTCTGCATTGGTAACTTATTATTATAAAATGTATGTATTAATACATTTCACAAAATTACACGCGTAAACGCTTTCAGAGCGCGTCACTGGATCAACACAATGTGTTCGTAAGGATCAATCTCGTGTTCGGATGTGAAATGCCAGGAAAGATGATGTAGAATGTGAGACAGAGAGACAGAAGATGCAATAGTAAGCAAACAGTCCAAGATTATCTGACAGAGAGTCAAAGGAAAGTAGAGTTCACAAGGGAGAAAAGGGTTTGCGTTGCGCTCCTGTTGACGTAGCTGATCTCCATATTCCATCAGAGATGCTTGAACTTGCGAGCGCTCTTTTTTCGTTAAGGATGTCTTGGCATTAGGACGAGGCTTCGTAGTGGCTTCTGTTGGAAGAAGGAAAGGTGAAGGCAGCTCAGTTTCCTCGGGATATGAAGGTGCAGCAAATTCGAGTTTGATCTTGCCTCTAGCGCAGCATAGTGAACAAGGAAGTTTCCGTTTAGCAGTCAGACAGTCCAAGTATGTTTCTTCAGCTGGCGGGTTCTTGTATATTCAGTTGATAGCAGCGACATAGCAAATTTTTTCGACCAGAAGCATGACCTTAGCGTAGTCCATTGAATCTTCGGACTTCGATTTCTTCGTCGTCTTTTTGGGAATACCTAAAACTCGAGGACTCAGTCAAAGTAGGTATCTGAAATTATTCCAGTCACCATTCATGATTTTTTCTGCTGCCTTGAACTCGCTTGGTTGAACCAATATTATGCCCCGTCCAATGAATTCCATAAGGCGTGCAACGCGGCCTTTCTCCTGCCAGATCTGGTCCAATGTCTTGGCGGCTCCAATTGAAATACTGTCAAGGAGGGACTGGCAGTTGATTCCATTCGCGAACGCTACAGTTGCAATAACAACATGACAGTACGGGTCCTCGTCAAGAAGGCGAATGGTTTCACGGTTATATTCATCCGAAGAAAGAGAGAAGTACATGCGAACTCGTCACATATGATCTGTATTTTCCGGCTCCATGCTCCAAAGTTAGACATAGACACGATAAACTTGGTCAATAGTAGAACAGTGAATGATAGCCTTGCGTCGGCTGTTGAGGTAAGGGATAAGCTGAGGGAAGACGTCTGACTTGATGCCGTTCTTGAGTGGTTCAATGCAGAGGTGTATGTTCGGACGTTCGTTGGAACGTCGCACAAGGAAGTAATTGCCGGGGCGAAAGCCGAGAGCGTCGCAAACTGATTCAGTATGTTCGCCAGGTTGTAGGGTAGCAGTGAGAGCAAAGACGGAGCAGGATGAGGGAACATGACCACGAATGAGCTGTCCAATGCGCTTGAACAGGGGACAGAAAGCGGCACCCCATTCGTTGATTAAATGTGCTTCCTCGATGCAGACATACACCGCGTGTGACACGGCTAATCCAGCAGTGAGTCATACTTAGTAAAACTGACTCTTCTCGACGACTCATCAGGTAAATATAGCCTTAATGACCTCGGATGACTCTATACATGACTCATAGTGTAGTATATAAGTAGCTAGAGATAGCTTAGGGAATATACCTTTTTTCTCTCCCTCTAACTGTGTGATAACCTCAATTATTGGACCTGTTGCAGGCCAGAGGAAAGCACTACTTGAGATTGAATCAAGACTAAGCAATTCTAAGTACTATAGCCTACTTAGAACCTTTCGCTCGCAACAGTTGCTCGCTCTCCTTAGCTACCGTAAGCTACGAATATCTACACCTTCGTATATACAGCTCGAACACCACTGACGTTCAGTATTAGTACAAATCTCCATCGTAAGGACTCTCTCGTGGAATCTCAGAACTTGAAGTCTGCGTTGGAACAAGTAAGTTTAGTCCAACCCGCTTCACAGTGGTGGACACATTGGGAATCCACGAAAAGAAAATCAGAAGATTCGTACTAGTAATTTACTCGATTGACGAGCAAATTCCAGACATCAACCATGTCTTACCAATCAGACCAACCTTCAGGATCACCAGATCCTAGATTCGGAGACGAGACAGTAGTAATAAACGAAAGAGGCAAATCCACCATGCAAGAACTGTGGGATGAATATAACTTAGCACAAACCATAGAAGGAGCTGGGATCGAACCGCATCCATCGACAGCATACCGTGTTCAATACTATGGGGAATACGAGTTGCAAGCGGCAGATGTACTGGGACGAGAATACGACCGATTCACAAACCATCCCCGATACACGTTACGACCAGAACTTTTGGAGACCATCAAAATTACCATTATGGAACTACAGACTACATTAGCTGTAGCTGCTGGTATGATTCCGCACCGGCTCCATTGGTATCAGGTGGACCCGAAAGATCTATTCCTAGACGTTCTTAACGGGACCGACAACGTTCGCCTCCTCAACGCAGCTTGGAAGGGATTGTCCAGCCGCCTACGCAGGGGGCATCGCTTCGTAGTCAAGTACGTCAACGAATTCGAACGAAGAATACGGATCCCCTCTCCAGTATCGACCGTCATTGGGGCATACGATGACGAGAGGCCAGACTTAGAACCGGAAGAAAGAATCCTCAACGCTTTAAAAACCATCCCTTCGCACAATCGAGAGCTCAGCCTCGCTGGAAGGACAAACTTAATGGTGGGAGAGAAGCGATGGGAAAAGATAGTACCTTGGTTCGGCAGCCTGAGAGACGCATTCGAATTTGGGACTCAAGGCCAATTGAATGCAGACGAAGATCGACCAGCAAAAATAGGTAGGTTTAAGGGACTAGGTAAGTCGTCAGAGGGAAAAGGGACTCCAGGTAAGTACACTCATCCAGATTATCAACCGCCATCTTCGGTGTCCGCCATCCTCAGGGCGTCTACTTCTAGAGAAGGCGCTTCCAATCTGGTAGCATCGACCACCTCCTCTGCCTCCTCCGCGACACCTTTGTCGATGGGACCAAACGTCCCCTTCAAGCCCACGTCGAGCTCCTTCTTCCAACGGCCAACGGTGATAAAAAACTCTGACTCGCCGCAGAGTATTAGCGAAGTGTTCAAGCAACGGATGAGGCACTCACGGGAAAATGCTGAACCCAGCATTCAGGAGGAAGAAGAAGCCGACGAATCCGTTCTCCGAACGCCGAGAAACAAAGGCAAAGAAAGAGCATTGGAGGACGAATTTGAAGAAGGAGATAGCGAAGCCACCGTGCGCAAAGAGCTGCTGGGAGACGATGAGTTCGAAGATGGGGACGACGAACTGGAGTACGTAGACAGGATCTCAGGAAGGTCTGGAGGGAGCTCCTCCCAAGGCCGATCGATTCGCTCCGTACGGCTCAGCTCAGAACCAGCTAGCGAAACCCATCAACATGGGGATTTCAGCCCTAACGCAACGACTCACCGGGGAAATCTTCCTCATCAGTCGTCCCCTCGAAATATCCCGCTACCTTCGTCTCGCGACTCTTCACGGTCCACAGCTCGGGATATTCCCCTTCCGCCTTCTCGCAACTCTTCACGGTCATCTGCTCGAAATATCCCACTTCCGCCGTCCCGCAATTCTGAACAGTCGCGGAGTGGTGATCCTCCTTCACCCTCGTCTCATCGCTCGACAAGGTCATCCTCGCCAACTAGAGAAATCCTCACGCACAGGACTGAGCCGTCTCGGTTCTTTCCTTCGAACTTGAGTTCGAGTTCTTCTCCATCCCGTCAAAGTTCTCGGCGATCAACACAGGGCTTGTCGATGCCTCCCTTGGTATCGCCACCTCCTCCATACCCTCAGGCCAGGACAGCCACGCCCCGAATATCTTTGACAGATTTGTCATCGGAATTCACTCCAAGAACGAACAGCTCGTCGAGCTCGTTTGAGAACCTGTTTAGACCTGGAGTTGCCACGGCGCCGCCTCGAGATCCTCCCCGTAATTCGCCATCGTACCCTAGTAGCCACCCATCATCTAGTTCAGGTTCGAGGAATTCAAGACGCACCTCTATAAACGGCCATCACAATGCGCATCCGTCCGACCATGACTCCAGGCGTGACTCTCGAGCTTCTCGCCCTGAATTGTCGCAGCACACTCCTTCAAACTCTCCCCCTCCTTCAGACCCTTCCTCCAGTTCGTCCTCGGAGTCGAGTTCTTCATCCAGTGAATCGTCAGACACAGAGCGAGAACCAGAGCCGAGAGGAAGAAGAGGAAGAAGAGGATCGCCAGGTCAGAGAGGCGAAAGAGGCGAACAAGGCAGAATGGGGCCAAGAGGAAGGCGTGGCGACCGAGGCTCTCTCGGCCCACCTGGAGGCTCCGGACCGCCCGGACCGCCTGGCCCACCTGGTAACGGTAACGGCAACAGGCCTCCTAACGATCCATCAGCACCTATAATAAAAGGCGAACTGAAGCCCGAACACCTTCCGACCTGGGACGGAAACCCCTATACGGCGATACCTTATTTCTGGAAGGTGATGCATCTTTCCAGTCTTGGAGGAAGGATGCCAGAATATTTGGGACAATGGCTTTGGAAAGGCCTGAAAGAAGAATCCGACGTGTACACCTGGTTCTCGACGCTAGCCACTACAGACCAAGAATACATGCGCGAAAACGTTATCAACTTTCTCACCGTAATCAAGGATGACTTCTTAGGCGACCAATGGCAAGTATTGATGAATGATGTATTCGAGGCGCAAAGATTCAGGCAAAGAGGTAATGAGAATGAGTCACCTCAAGGCTTTATCACTCGCCGAACTATGTATACCCGTATGCTCACACAAGTAAACGACGGAGGAGCCATGGAAGTCAATATTATCATGAGAAAAGCACCAATCGCTTGGCGACCTATATTGAATATGTCAACTATAGCTACAACGAAACAACTCTTAGCCCGGGTAATAGAGCACTCCAAGGCGCTGGTACACGCCGCTTCCAGAAATGACTCGAACGCGCGTGTCAATACGAACGAATTGGTCAATGCCCTGCGATCCATCGGGATCGAGCCGCCTCGACGTCCGCGATTCTCGACTCCAAGGAGCGCCAATATAGCTTCAAATACAACTGAAGACGATACAGCCGACGGGGGAGAGGTTGATCTATACGATACCCTTAGCGAATCGATAGATGATTCCGACCCTTCAGGAAGTCTGCTTCGATCTGCCTATCAAGTCTTAAAAAAGAAACAAAGGCCATTACCGAAGCAGTACTATTTTCCCATGAGCAATAAAGAAACCAAGCTGGGAAAACCACCCCCCTCACCATGTAAAGTCTGTAGTAGCCCCAAGCATTGGGACCGAGAATGCCAATATTGGGACCAATACTTGGATAAGATGCGGAAGAAAACGGCACAAATAGCAGCTCTACAAATCAGTGCTGATGCTAACCCTGAAGAAGCTTATCACGCGGCGTACCAAGCTCTTGCTACCGAAAGACGGGTCGAGTCGGATATAGGACCAGCAGACGAGATCCCTGAAAGTCAGGATTTTCACATGGCGTCTCAAACTAATCAAGGAGCCGAAAAGCCCTCGGTTACAGAGAGTAAGTCCACCAACCCAGAAAACTATAACAAAACAGGAATGCTAGTCAGGACCACCACTATAGAAGAAGTCGTAGACGAGGACGAACCTATCCGAGAAGCTTGTTCGGTTTCGTGCGGTCCTATTCTTGATCAAGCGATTGATGGGGTTACTGATAAAGAAACCTACTCAGTCTCTTCCCTGTCTCCTCCCTCCGAAGTTAAGCCAACGAAGCTAAGACCCAAAAGGAGAACGAAAGAGGGAGAATCTGCAATCGGTATATCAGTTCTGGCCGTCGAAGGATGGGTGGGAGGTCTACATAATAACAAAATCTACCTACGGCATGATTCCTGTGCGGATATCTCCTTGATATCAGAAGAATTTTATAAAAAACTGAAGGATGCGCCAGCCATCAAGACAGGAATAAAGTTGAACTTGTGGCAACTCACGGATAAAAATACCAAACTGCAAGGCTACGTCCGGCTACCGATCTTAACGCTCTCCGAAGCTGGGGAATTATTAGAAACTGAGGTCGAAGCTTATGTTGTTCCAGGCATGTCAGTGCCTATATTGCTGGGCGAGGATTATCAGTTAAACTACGAGCTCACGGTGAAAAGAAACGTAACTCACGGTACAACCATTCGCTACGGTGATGACGATCAGAGAATCGTGAAAACTGTCCAAGTAAACAGGAGTGAAGATTTCGGCCGCCTAAGGGCTAGCGTGAACGCTCTTCAAAGCTTCCTAAAGGCGAAAGATCATCGCCGAAGGAAAAACAAACGGGCGAAAAAGCGGAAGCGAGAATCGGAAGCAGAATTCACCGTATGTGCTAAAAAGGACGTCAAGATCGCGCCACACCACTCTTGCAATGTGGAAATCGATGGCCCCTTCGATGAAGAAGACGAATGGATCATCGAGAGAAACCTAATACCCCATTCAGCAGCGTCTTTCTTAGCCATACCTAATGTCCTAATTCGCTCTTGCGATGCAAGAATTCCAGTTGCTAATCCGACTTCCATCCCTAGGATAGTAAGAAAAGGAGAGATACTGGGAATAGCGCGCAAAGCAGGCGAATACTTGGATAGCGTCGATAACGTCGAGCAAAAAGAAGAGACGGACAAGGTAGCCAATCTAATAAGAAAGTTAGCCAACGCTACTAGTGCCACGGATCAAGTCACCGAGCGAAGTGAGGAAGAGGAAGAGGAAGAATACGGACCGAAGACTGCAGCGATGCCAGAGCCGGAAACGTATCCTTCTTCTCAAATAAGAGAACTCGTAGATGTCGGAGACTTACCCGAAGAACTAGCAAAGGAAGCCTGGGACATGCTAGAAAGTCACAAGTTAGCCTTCGGATTTGACGGACGACTGGGAAATCACCCTACCAAAGCTAGAATCAGAACCCAAGAAGGGGCTCAACCAGTGAGCCTACCCATGTATGCCTCTTCACCGGCGAAAAGACTCGTTATCGACAAGCAAATTGACTCCTGGTATCAACAAGGGATTATAGAACCCTCAAAGTCTCCTTGGGGCGCGCCAGTCGTGATCGCGTATCGAAACGGGAAGCCCCGTTTCTGCGTAGATTACCGTAAGCTTAATGCGTTGACCATACCAGACGAATTCCCGATTCCGCGACAAACGGACATACTCGCAGCCCTATCAGGAGCCCAAGTGCTGTCAAGTTTGGATGCTCTGTCAGGGTTTATCCAGCTAAGCTTACACGAGGACGACATGGAAAAGACAGCGTTCCGTTCGCACAGGGGTTATTACAATTCCGCCGCATGCCGTTTGGTCTTAGAAATGGGCCCTCAATTTTTCAGAGGGTTATGCAGAATGTCCTAGCTCCGTACCTCTGGCTGTTTGCCTTGGTGTACATCGACGATATTGTAGTATACTCGAGAACCTTTAAAGATCACATCAACCATCTCGACAAGGTTCTGACAGCCATAGAAGAAAGCGGTATTACCTTGTCCCCAACAAAATGCCACTTTTTCTACTCTTCTATCCTCCTACTGGGACACAAAGTCTCTCGACTGGGGCTATCAACGCACAACGAAAAGGTAAAGGCAATATTAGAACTAGCTCGTCCAGCCAAGATGTCAGATTTACAAACCTTTATCGGCATGCTCGTCTATTTCCAAAGCTTTATTCCGTATTTTGCAGATCGGATGACCCCCTTCTTTGACCTACTAAAGAAGGGAGTCAAATGGAAATGGGGAGACGTGGAAGAACACGCCTGGATATCCGGAAAGGAAGCGCTACGTGAAGCACCGGTACTAGGACACCCAATGGAGGGACTACCATATCGCCTCTATACCGACGCGTCAGACGAAGCATGCGGTTGTACTCTACAACAGATTCAGAAGATCAGAATAAAGGATCTAAAGGGTACAAAAGCTTACGATATATTACGCAAAGCATGGGATAATAAAGATCCGATTCCAAGACTATACAACAAAATCAACACCAAGACAGAACACTACGAGTACTCACAAAACTGGAGTAACGAGCTAGAAGAAACAGAAGTCTGGACGGAACGGGTAATCGGATATTACTCTAGACGCTTCAAGAAAGCCGAAGTTCGGTACTCAGCTACAGAACGAGAGGCCCTTGCGGCCAAGGAAGGGCTAATTCGATTCCAGCCTTTCATAGAAGGCGAAAAGACCGCCCTCGTCACAGACCATGCTGCCCTGCAATGGGCAAAAACGTACGAAAATTCGAATAGGCGGCTAGCAGCTTGGGGAACTGTTTTCTCGGCGTTCGCGCCGTATCTAGAAATTGTTCATAGACCAGGAAGAAAACATTCGAATGTGGATCCATTATCTCGACTGCCAAGAGCGCCGCCAAGTCATAATTCCCCACAGCAAACAGACGAAAGCACGCTGACCCCAGACAGTAGCCTCATAGAAGCTCAAGAAAGCGCATTAAACCACGCCCCAGCAAAAAAGATAGAAGTATTATGGAGCATCAAAGAGGCATTCGCAGTCACCACGCGAGCAAAGCAAAACAAAGACTCCGACGTTGGGGGGCGGCCGCAGAAGAAGCAGATGTAAAGAAGCAAAGTCGGAGTCATAGCCACATGCCGGAATTGGAAGTCGATCAAACGGACCAAGCATCCGATCAGCTATGGAATGCGTTGAATCAAAGTCCACCAGCAATACACGTTAGAATAAACGATGAGACAAAGAAATCATTTATCGAAGGATACAAACAAGATAGGCAATTCCAAACTCCGTACGAAGAATCAAACAAAGCAGAAGACTCGAGATCTGCAGGCAAAAGATTCTACCAAGACGAAAATGGATTATTGTTTTTTATCAACGCGGACTTTCAACCGCGGTTGTGCATCCCGAAATCAATGCAACAAGACATCCTAACAGAATCACACGAATCTCCCTGGGAAACGGCTCACATGGGCCCAGACCAATTATGGAGAAAGCTAACATCCAGGTTCTACTGGAAAAGAATGAAAACAGATATACAGACTTTCTGTAACTCGTGTGACATATGTCAGAAGATAAAAAATCCTAATTTTAACAACTACGGATTTTTGATATCGAACCCTATTCCAACCAGACCGTACGAGTCAGTTTCGATGGATTTCGTGATGGACTTGCCCTGGTCCGAAGGCTACAACGCCGTCTTTGTAACAGTAGACAGGCTAACCAAACACGCGCAGTTTACCCCGACAACCACCGGATTGGATGCTGAAGAATTTGGGGTTCTGTTCACGAAAAACGTGGTAACGCGCTATGGCTTGCCCATCAGCATAATAGCTGATCGAGACCCTCGCTGGACCTCCGACTTCTGGAAGGGGGTAACCAAATCCTTGAAAACTCGTATGGCTCTGTCCTCCTCACATCACCCTCAACACGATGGACAAACGGAAATTATTAATAAATTCCTCGAAGTCTTGCTAAGGGCATACGTAACTGAAGATAGAACGACCTGGGCATCTTGGCTCCACATACTAGAGTTCGCTTACAATTCTCATGTCAGTACAACTACCGGAGCTTCTCCATTTTCCTTATTATTAGGCTTCCAACCAACCTCTCCATTAGATCGAATTGCTCGCATCAACCCGAAAGCTCTGCAAAACTTAACTAAAGAAGCGTCCTCGTTCGTAAATGACTTACAGATTCACCGAGAAAATGCGCGCTTAGCCATTGCGCGAGCTCAAGAGAATCAGGCAAAATACTATGATCGAGGACGGAAGCCCTTTCCAGAACTAGAACCGGGATCCAAGGTGCTAGTCAACCCGCATAGCTTGGACTGGATCGAATCCCGAGGGAAGGGTGCTAAATTGACTCAAAGATGGATAGGGCCCTTCGAAATTCTAGAAAGAGTCAATCCTAAAGTGTACCGTCTAAGAATGAGCGACAAGTACCCGGGCAGCCCTATCTTTAATATAGAACACCTCAAAGTCTACAAGGCTAGTCCAAAGGAATTCAAAGAGCGCAGCACTCTCCCAGAAACTCGAATAGGCAATACACAAGAGGAGTTCGAGATCGAAGATATTGTGGGGCATCGCCGCAAGGGAAGAAGGTTGGAATTCCTAGTCCGATGGTTAGGATACGGGCCACAATTTGATTCGTGGGCTTCACTTACGGACTTGAAAAACGCGCCAGAAATAATGCGAAATTATAGATTGACCCATGGGGTATGACATCAGAAAAGACGTGATCGAGCAACGTAAACCCATCAATACTTTTGCAAATGATCCCTGACTTACATTCTTACTCCAGACGGACTCCAAATTTCACGACCAAAGATTCTTTCTCGCTACCGGCTGATTCAGCGAAGGAATCGAGAAGAGTCACGCCCACGAATGACTCATAAAGCGCTACATAAATACCGAAGAACGAACGGCGCTACTCTCCATCGAAATTCCCACTTCGAATAATATCTTCTGTAACTATCTCTCTCGAACATGAACTCGCTAAACTCTGAGTACCTACTTCTCGAGAAGAACGGCACCGTACCTCGAAGCACCTTGCTAACCCCCAACAACGGCGTGCCTGGCCCCGTCATCCAGGCCTTGAACATGGGATTTTTACCCTACCCTATGCCGCCTGCCATCCACTCCGAATTCGTCAGAAGCGAAATGAAGCTCGTAGACCTGACTCCCGCTCAACTTCAGACTATGGAAGTTTTCCCCGAAATAATGGGGAGAGCGGTCGCAGTCGATTCCAAGCATTGGTACGAGATGTATGGGGTAGCCAGAGGCCCAGCCGACGAGTGGGGCTTTAATTGGAGAAGGGCGTCAGAGGAAGTGACCATTGAAAAACAAGGTCAAAGCTACTTTTCTCTTAGTCTTCACGAAGCCAAAAAGATAGCCTCGACCTTCAGACCCTTTATCTTTGTCTCAAGGAGATTCAGAAGCACCCGGCCTTCGTGATCGGCACCTTACTCCCCGCCCTCTTGAAGACGTCCACCCTTTTTCGACGCGACTTCACCTCGGCCCAGCAAATTCGTACCCTCGTCGGATTAGCGCAAGTCTCGCTCTGTACGGGACTGGCTTTTGTGAACGCTTGGAGGATTGTCGTTGGCGAAGGATGGGATTCTACCCTGTTACCGGGGCGCATGGAATTCCTTAGGCGCTTCAAGTTGAACTTGCTCCCGCTACGCGGTGGAGTGTTTAACTTGCAGCAATCTTTGGACTGTCATCTTCTGGACCGGTACCTAAAGAGCTTTGGTCCCGTCTTCATAGTCCTTCTTCCGCGCGATCACCCCGAAAGATATCGACTTCTACGCTGCGACCACGACGTCATCTCCATGTACCACAGCTACAACGACGTTAACATGCTGCGTCTCAACCGCAACGTAGGAGTAGGAGAAATTCCTGCTCTCTCTCATATCCTCCGCGACATCGAAGCCACTAGTCTTTCCTTACAACCGATACGCGTCGCGACCCTTCGTCGGCACCAACCCCGCATTCATGAACTCACCGAAGTATACGTCAATTACTCGGGGGATGGAAGCCTATCCCGGTCTTTAACCATGATATGCGCGTTGTACTGAGATTCATGTACCTCTACGTGGAAGTAGGAAGGGCGGTAGGAAGGAGACCTGGGAAAATTCACTTTTTCCCTAACCGACCCATCCGTTACTGGGAGAACTCGCTCGAGGCGGTCAGGGCGGCTGAGGTCCTCTCAAACGCTGAAAAGGATGGGACTATGGCTTTAATACGAAGCCTTCCAGAACGCTATGCTACGACTCACGGGCCGACGCACCCATTATTCACCACGTACCCTTCTCTTCCGCTTCCTTACACGAAAACTAGGAAAATCGTCGACTTAACACCTATCGCCCCGCGCCAACATTGACGATTCCTGCTCCGGCGTTGGCAGCCCTACGCAGACTTCGATAGTTCCTGCTGCTGCTGCTCCTCCTCCGATAACCCTTGCTCCTTCATCGTCGACGACGGCTTTACCCTCTCAAGTCGGTTCCATCGACGCCTCCTTAACAACTACGTTCGGAATCTCCATCCATAAC